>CM046875.1:591108637-592513776 GCA_025667525.1 Glebionis coronaria | reverse complement strand
TCGAAGAAAAAGTCAAAAGACGGAAGTTTACTAAAAGCCGAAGAGCTCGAGTCTAATAAATAAATAAATTATAAGACAAGTCTAATTAATCCCAAGACAAAGTCGATAAAGTCGAAGAACTTAAAAGACGAGAAGACGTGAAGAAAGAAAGAAAGAGGAGGCAACACATGCACCTCCCCATTTCCTATAAATACCCTCCTAAACTCATTTAGGAGGGTTGGTTAGTTTTAGTTTTAGGAGTAGGAGTAGTTTAGTTTTAGAGAGAGAAAGTGACAGTTTCTCTCACTAGAACTTTAATCTTTCATCTTTTATCTTTCTTGTTTTTAATGAAACCTTTACTTTTTAAGCTTAATCTTGTCTTAATCTTCATATTATTAATCTTTCTTGTTAATCTCAATCTTGTTTTCATCATCTTTTTCATCAAGTTCTTATTTAAAGTTTTGATCTTTTAAATTTTCGTGACTTTAAGTTGATGTTTTTATAAGTTTTGATCTTCTCCCTAGCTTATTGATAGCTTATTGGAGTTGTTCTTAGCTTATTGTCCTTGAAAAAGTGCTAAAAAGTTGCTTATTTTCGTCATACATATGATTCCTATTTTTTTAGGAACGTCTGATTCGATTTTGGAACTTTTCATAAAGTTGCGAAATTGAACTTTTCATAAGTTGCGAAATTGTACTTTTGTCTGATTCGATTTTGGAACTTTTCATAAAGTTGCGAAATTGTGCCTTTTTAGGAAATCTGATTCGATTTTTGAATTATTGCAAAATTGTGCCTTTTTAGGAAATATGATTCGATTTTTGAATTATTGCGAAAATTGTGCCTTTTTAGGAAATCTGATTCGATTTTTGAATTATTGCGAAATTGTTCCTTTTTAGGAAATTTGATTCGATTTTGAATTATTGCGAAATTGTGCCTTTTTAGGGAAATCTGATTCGATTTTTGAATCACAACAATGTTGCGAAATCTTGGTTATGATTTCGCAATTATCTTTTTAATTGCGAAATTATTTCATTTTTTTATATTGCGAAATTAATTACTTTAATTTTAAATTTTGTTTTTAAATTTATTTTTCCCGCCATTTTTACTTAGTTTATTTTAATTGTTTCGTCTTATTTTTTACGTCAATTTATTTTTACTCGTTTTGTCTTAATTTATATTCGTAATTTTAATTTCTCGTCACGCTTTTAAATTCCCGTCATTTATTTTAAATTAGAGTTAGATTTACTTTAACGTCATTTTCATACACGTTTTGCATATTTATTTTAAAAACAACCAAAAATATTTGTTTCACCAAAAACAATTGAGTCGTACTTTGTACCGGAAATCAATTCGAGAAGATACCGAGAACTTAATTGAACCCATGCAAAATCCTAACATTAATGGGGCACAACCCCCTTCTACCGGTCCATCAGGAGAGGATTCGGATGACCATCCACCCAAGCGTCGCCGACCTAGGCGTACTCCTCCACCGCCACCAGACAATGAAGACTACTATGGCGGCGCCTATTATCGAGAGGCGGAAGCAGAAGATCCTTCCCGCCCATGGTGTGACCCTAATCTCACCCGTCCATGGACTGATCCGAAGGAAGATCCTTTTACTCTCCGCATACGGAATTACTCCGAGGATACAAAGCGTCACATGCCGGCGTGTGTCAAGACTTATGATGGGACTGGTGATCCGGATGATCACTTAAAGATATTTGACAAGCAGGCAAAAATTGAACGATGGCCAATGCCTATATGGTGCCAAATGTTCAATTCAACCTTGATCGACAATGCTCGTGATTGGTTTGAGGGACTTCCTCCTCGAAGCATTGATAGCTTCATGGAACTACGTATTGCTTTCAAGAATAATTATACTCAGCGAAAGAAGTATAATAGAGACCCGGTCTCACTGGCAACCATCAAGCAACGACCTGGGGAATCTACGGAAGCCTTTACCGAACGCTTCAATGACGAGTGCACCCGCACAAAGACAATGCCGGAACTTCTGAAAATTTACGATTATATGCACGCCATAACAGAAAGGGAATTAATCAGACGTCTCAATGACAAGCGACCGGAGAGGTATGACGACCTTATGGAAAGGGTCAGAAACTTCATAGAGGGATAAACCGTGGTAGCAGCGGCTTACCCTTCAAAAGGAAACAGCTACCGATCGAACGACCAGTCCAGGAGATAGCCGGGCGGTCAAAACAACCAGAGCAGTGGGAGGAGCTCAGACTACAAGAGCCAAAACAAAGGAGGGCGGTCGGAGGAAAAATTTACCCCTCTAAAGATGTCCTACCGGGAGATCTTGCTGACAGAAGGGTCCAACTTCCCGAGACCTCCCCCAATGACGAATCCGCTGGACCGTCGTCAAGGAAATCGTTTTTGCGAATTCCACAACGACAAGGGCCATGGCACGGAGGAATGTATCCAGCTCAAGAAGCACATTGAGTCACTGATCAAGTCAGGCAAACTCAAGCATTTGGTCAAGGATTGGAAGGATGGAAAGGACAACAAGAAGTATGACAAGAAGGATCCCCAAAAGGACAAACCTTCGACTATATACATGATCCAATCCAGGCAGAGCCGCACAAGGCAGAAAATTAGCCAAAAATTTTCACGCGGCAAAGAAATCTCATTCCCTCCCATCACGATAAGTGATGTAGCCGATGCACCTCTCACGATTGAGATAAGCATTGGAACACACAATTTCCGCCGTATGTATGTGGATGGAGGGTCATCAGCAGAAGTACTATACGAACACTGTTTCGTACAGTTACGACCAGAAATAAGAAGCCAATTAGTACCGGCCACGTTGCCGCTCATTGGCTTTAGTGGAGACACCATCTGGCCAATAGGACAGCAGCGTCTGCTGGTAACCATTGGGAATGAAGAGCATTCCACCACGGCGTGGATGAACTTTATGGTGATACGCTCACACTCTCCATACAATGGGATCATAGGCAGGCCAAGTATCCTGGCCATACGGGCAGTACCCTCCACAGCTCACGGGATGATTAAATTCCCTGTGGAAGGAGGAATTGTCACTCTATAATACAATCATACCACCATCCGAGTGTCGTGCCGTGACAACACCAGTTCCTCCCGTTCCCCCCAAGGATGAATCACCACCTCCCAATTGGAAGGTGGCAATCCATCCTGATTATCTGGAACAAGAGGTATCCATAGGGGGAACACTCTCGGATATTGTCAAGAGGGCCATGTGCTCTCTCCTAAAAGAAAACTTAGATGTCTTCGCATGGGAGCCCAAGCACATAACAGGCGTTCCTCGTGCGATAGAAGAACATAAGCTCCAAATCCGCCAGGGATATCCTCCCGTTAAGAAAAAGAAGCGTGGTCAGGCACCAGAACGCAGCCAAGTAATATTGGATGAAGTACGGAAATTGGTGGATGCAGGCATCATGCGCGAGGTATACTACCACGAGTGGTTATCCAACCCGGTCATGGTCAAAAAGCATGATAGGAGTTGGCGCATGTGCGTGGACTTCATGGACCTGAACAAAGCATGTCCGCAGGACTGCTATCCGTTACCGGAGATTGATTGGAAGGTCGAATCCCTATGTGGATATCCCTTTAAGTGCTTCTTAGATGCATATAAAGGATACCACCAGATCCAGATGGCAGAAGAGGACGCAGAGAAGACGGCATTCCATACTAGTCAAGGCGTATACTGTTATACAAAAATGCCATTTGGACTAAAGAACGTCGGGGAAATATATCAGCAGCTTGTTGACAAAGCCTTCGACTCACAGATAGGCTGCAACCTGGAGGTCTATGTTGATGATTTAGTCATTAAAAGTCATAAGGAGGATGCACTTCTCCGAGACGTCCAAGAGACGTTTGACACATTGAGGAGGATTAATATGAAACTAAATCCAAAGAAATGCATGTTTGGGGCAACTGAAGGAATGTTCCTTGGATATATGATTGATTAAAATGGCATCAAACCTTGCCCGGAAAAGACGGACGTGGTAATACAGTTACCATCTCCTTAGACACGGAAAGAGGTGCAATCGCTAAATGGGAAGTTGGCCGGGCTAACAGGTTCTTATCGAAGTCCGCGGAGAAGTCACTCCCCCTATTCAAAACACTCAAGAAGTGAATCAAGAAGGGAGACTTCTGGTGGACAAAGGAAGCGGAGGAAGCTTTTGGTCAGCTCAAGCAGCACCTCGCATCTCTCCCCATGCTAGTGCCCCCCGGCCCAAGGAGGAGCTCATCATGTATCTATCAGCCACACATGGAGCAATAAGTGCGGTACTCATGACGGATAGGGACACAGTCCAAACTCTAGTCTACTTCATAAGTAGAACACTACAAGGGTCGGACTTAAATTATTATTCGATGGAAAAATTGGTTTTGGCATTAGTGTTTGCTACGAAACGGTTACGCCAGTACTTTTAGGCGCACCCAATTGTGGTTATTACTGATCAACCAATAAAACAAGTCATCTCCAGACCAGATATGGCCGGTAGGCTACATAAGTGGAGCATTCTTTGGGAGAGCATAACATATCTTATAGACCAAGGATGGCTGTTAAAGGCCAAATCTTGGCAGATTTCTTGATAGAGAAGCCGGATGAGGAAGGACCAGTCGTACAACAAGAGGAAACTCCAGCAGAACCATAGGTATTATTTACGGATGGATCTTCGTGCACGGATGGATCAAGAGATGGTCTCATCCTTACGAATCCGGAAGGAATGGAGTTTACATACGACCTGCGCTTTGAGTTCACAGCCACCAATAATTAGGCAGAATATGAAGCGTTGATTGCGGGTTTAAAAATCGCCGCTAGAATGGGAGTCCGCAACCTTGAGGCCTACGTGGACTCACGGCTTGTCGCGAACCACATTCTAGGGGGGGTACATAGCCAAGGAGGATAACATGGTTCGATATTTGGAGAAAGTCAAGTCACTCATCGCGGCTTTCAGTAAGTTTTCTATCAAGCAGGTACCAAGAGGTGGAAACAAGAAGGCGGACGCTCTTAGCAAGATCGCGTCTACATGTTTCGCCCACTTATCCAAGCAAGTCTTGGTGGAAATACTAAAGGAAAAGTCTATAACAAAAGGGGAAGTCGCAGCTATAGTTGAGGAAGATGGACCTACATGGATGACCCCGATCATCAACTATTTGACTAATGAAACCCTTTCCAAACGAGGAAAAGGCGGCACGGCGTATCAGAAGGAAGTCGCAGCACTTCGAGCTTCGAGAAGCTATTCTTTATAAGCGTTCTTTCTTACAGCCGTGGTTGCGGTGTGTTGGGCCACGCCATGCAACTTATGTGATCAGTGAGATACATGAAGGGTTATGCGGCATGCACGCGGGTCCCCGACCGTAGTAGTTCGAGCTCTACGCAAAGGTTATTATTGGCCTACTATGCATAGGGATGCATGCGACATGATTCGCAAATGCAGTGATTGCCAAGTGCACAGACCAGTACCACGACATCCGCAGCAGGAACTTATACCCATTACATCCCCATGGCCATTCTATAAGTGGGGGATTGATATTGCAGGACCTTTTCCTGTAGCTGCGGGGGGAGTTAAGTTCTTGATTGTCGCAATGGACTACTTTACACGTTGGATAGAGGCCAAGGTAGTCAAATCCATCACAGGCAAACAAGTTAAGAAGTTTGTTTGGGAGAACATCGTGTGCCGTTTTGGCTTACTAGGAGAAATCATCTCGGACAACAGGAAGCAGTTTGTGGATAATCCATTCAAGGACTGGTGTGCAGCATTGAATATCAAACGGCACTTCGCATCTGTTAAACATCCGCAGACAAATGGTCTTGTGGAACGAGCAAATAGAGGCTTGGCTGAAGGCATCAAGGCACGCCTGGATGAAGGAAGTGCCAAATGGGTGGATGAACTACCACATGTTCTATGGGCACATAGGACTATGATCAAAATAGCCAACGAGGACACTCCATCGCATTGGCCTACGGCACTGAAGCTGTCATACCAGCAGAAATAGGAATGCCTACCATCCGCACAGCGGAGGTTAATGTCGTCGCAAACGACGAGCAGCTCCTGAACAATCTGGATTTGTTGGAGGAAAAAAGAGAGATAGCGGCTATCAATGAATCCAAGTCCAAGGCACGGATAAAGTCTTATTATGACGCCAAGGTTAAAGGTGTTTCTTTTCGACCGGGAGATTATGTTTATCGTGCCAACGAGGCGAGTCGAGCGGAGAATACAGGAAAACTGGGCCCTAACTGGGAAGGATCGTATGACGTTATGGAAGCCTTAGGACGGGGCGCGTACAAGTTACGTGACATGGATGGCCGCGACCTGGAACGCACATGAAATATCCGCAATCCTAAAAGGTGCTATCTTTGAAAGCTACGGCTTCCGCATGCACACTTCGCTATATCTAGCTTCAATGAAGATCCATGTGTTCTCTTTGTTTTGTTTTTTATGCTTTCTAGGTTCCTTTTGTTTTTAGGATTTCCCATTCTTGTTTAAACAAAAAACGTAAATGATGAGACTGCTTTTATACATAGTCTCATCGTCCAAAAAGGGCTTTAAATGCATAAAATATCATGAAATTGGCCAAATATATGCTTGTGTTTGTTGTTTGTGTATTTTAGGTACGGATATTGAGGAAATGACAAAAAGATCACAAGAATCAATCAAAAACGGTCATGGGAAACGAAGCCGCACAATGAACCAAGCCCTAGTATTGATTTTCCAAGAAAGACCCTTGAAGAATTGAAGATTGAACAAGAAGGGTCCTCCAATATTGAAGAATTGACACTTTAAACCATTGTATATTCATAATTACAAGATTGGTCCCTAAAGTTTGTCAATATTAGAAAAAGGACCCTTAACTTTGAAGAATTGGCAAATTTAGTCCCTCAACAAAACTAAATTATCAATATTAGTCCTCCAATAAGTCAAAAAACAAGTCAAGACCTTGAGGATTGAAGAAAATGCCCAAATCAGTCCTTCAGATATCATGAATTGGCAAAACTAGTCCTTGGAATAACTTTTCAAAAGTTATTGTGGCCAAAATGGGAGTTTGCAAACTTGTAAAACAAAGGAATTGGAGTTGTAAGCTGTTTTAACTTAAGTGACAAGAGAAAGAAATTGGGGGGCCAATTTGGGCAGACACATAAACTCTCACCAGTCACTCCCAACCCACCACCTCACCTTGACCCTTTGACCACCCAATCACATTCACCCCTTCCTCCACGTCACCCACCACCCACTTACTAACTGATTTAATAATCAGTTAATTACTCTTCCCTCCACAACACTTTTTTTTAAATAAATCCACACCCAAACTAGATTAAACCCACCCCTAATCCCCTTATAAACCCTAATTAAACCCAGGTTCAATCACGACAAAAACAAAGGGTTTTTGTTTCCCCTTTCCCTTATCCCACACCAAAACCATGATCCCAACCAACCCATGTGAGCAGTAGGGACCTCCCCTGCTGTGTCACTTTCATCCCCAAACCCAAAAATCGACAAAACAAACGGTTCGATGTGTTTTATAGTCCCCAAAGGAATTTTTAACGCTCAAGATCATCACAAGATAGCTGCTACAACAAGGACAATCACATGGGGCTCTAGTTGACCAAGATTCAATTTTTCAAACCAAGGGAAATTGTAAACTTTCAGTCAATTAGGGTTTAGAGTTTCCCTTTCTTTGTAATATTTTAATCAGCTTTCTAGAAATTTCTTTTGGTTAGTATAAAATGAGACGACTTATGTCTCATTTTTCTCTTGTTCCAGTTTTTTTACAAGTCCTTGTAACCTGTTTTATTAATGAAAGTTGGTATTTTTAATTAAAAAACATAATTCCTTTTCAGTTATTTAAAAAGTATATTGGCTTATGTGAAGAAAACTGAGTTCCAATTTCTGTTTTGTTAAGCATTTTGTGACCATTGTGTTCTTGTCAAGAAATTTTGGTTAAAAGTGTTTGATTTTCAAGAATCCTATGTAGGAATTCTTGTTTAGTTTGTATAAGTGTGAGGTTCTCCTTTGTTTTTAAGGATTTAAGTGGAAAGAAAAGGCATAAGAAAATGTTTTTCTTAGGTTTTCAACTCAAACCTTAAACCAACCTCAGGTAGAAGTGAAAGTGGATACCTAAGATTAGCTTATTGAGTTTGAGTTGATTAATCTCAAGTGGTTTTGATGGTTTAGTATTTGGTTTTAAAAGGATTTCAGTTTTTAGAAAATTGGTGGTTTCAAATCTTTTTCAAAAGATTTTGGTTACTTGTTTTTACTCACAACTTACTGCTTATATAAGCCTGCTCATAAGCTGTTGATACAAGCTTATGAGCATCAGCTTATATAAGCTTAAAGGTGCTTTTTGTCTTGTGGTGTTGTGCAGGGTAACAAGGAAGCAACAAGTCCTCATTTAAGTCATTCTATTTCTTTCTTGTTTGAAGATATTGTCTAGCCTAGGGTCCTTCTTTGGACTCCTACAACAAGCTTCTTCTACACTTCTAGAGCTCACTTAAGACCCTTAGATCAGCCTTTGGAAAGCATAAGCAGGTACCAAGCTAAAACCATTTGGCTAATTTATTGTGAAGTTTTATTTGAGCTTATATGAAGTTGGTGTGAATCTGCCTATTTGTTATTTTTCTTGTTTGATCATGTTCCTTTAGGCTTATGATGCATGTTTAGTAGCTTGGAATCAGATTTTGTTTAAGTTTCTATGCATTTAGTTTGGTAAAATTTGATTTTCAGAACTTAGGGGTTGTTTGGGATTAGGGATTAAGCCAAGGAGTTGACATCTACTTGGTTTAAACAACACATTTGAAAAACGAGATTTCACGATTTACTCAAAGGTCTAATGAAAGTTTTTCAATGGATTAGGAAAGGTTTAAAGAAATGTTACATGAATGTCCACACCATGATTTTTCCGAATTGCATCAAATTGACACTTTTTATAATGGGCTTAATGATCATGAACGAGATTACTTAAATACCGCCGCGGGTGGTAATTTTTTGTGCAAAACGACCGATGAGGCTTTGAAAATCATTGAGAATAGGTCTAAAGTTTATAGCCCTCGTAACACACCAAGTGTTGCCACTATGGGTTCATCGTCGTCTCGTAACATGAGTGCCTTGCAAGATGAAGCAAATGAGGAGAATCGGTTTTTCGATAGGTTTCCGACTCTTATGACTCATTTGAAAGCACAAGATGCTTTGAATTCCGCATCGGTTTAGGCGGTTGGGAAGAGTTGTATTTCGTGTGGTGGAGCTCATGATTTTTTCAAGTGCATTACCGCGGATGATAACACTTCGAATGCTTATGTAGCCACGGGAACTTATAACCAAAACGGTCAAGGTTCCCACCAAAATCAAAATGCTAACAACTATCAAAACAACAATCAAAATGGTGCTTACCAAGGAAATCAACGTAACTTCAATAAGGGTAATTATCAAAGTGGAAATGCGCAAATTTCAATCCAAAACCAAAACCGTGATTTTCAAAATACTACCCAAGGTTTTCAAAATGATCACACCAAAAATCTTCAAGGAGAATTTTTGAATTATGCTAAGGCAAACGATGCTAAGTTTGATAATATGCAACGTGAGATGGTTAGCTTAAGATCTGAGTTGAAAAACAAGCTTAAAAACGAACTTGCTAATGAACTTAAGACTCATGCTAATAAAATGGAAGGAAATGTTCAACGTCTCCAACATAATCAACAAAAAATGGAGCAAGGTCAACATGAGATTAAGCAAGAGTTGTTAAAAGCGGATGCTAGGCAATCTAAGTTTGATGATCGAATGGGGAAAATGTTTGAAGCTATCATGTGTAAACCTTCTTCTTCGGGTGGTCTTCCTAGTGATACCATCGTAAACCCGAAAGGAGAATTGAAGGTTATTACTACTCGCAGTGGTAAAACTTTCAAAGAACCCATTTCTCGTCCAAGTACTTCTATGGAGAAGGAAAAAGAGAAATAACCCGAGGTGGTGGTTGAAAAGGAGCAAATTCCAAGCCCACGATGTACCGCTCAAACAACACCTACGGTTGAACCAATACCAATAGTGGAACCCGAGATTCCAAGGCTGTTGCCTATGCTCCAACCCACACCACCCTTACCTTACCCTTCAAGACGAAACAAGGAAAAGGCACAAGAACGAAATAATTATCAATTTGAACTCTTTATGAAAATGTTTCGTAACTTGCATTTTAATATAAGTTTTACCGACGCCTTTGTCATGATGCCTCGATTTGCCGTAAACTTCAAAAGTATGTTGAATAACAAAGAGAAATTACAAAAGTCGTCTAGTTGTTCTTCGGTTTTTCTTAGCCGCATACCTCAAAAAGTCGGTGATCCCGGTAAATTTTTAATCCCATGTGCAATACAAGATATGGAGGAATGCTACACCTTGGTCGATCTTGGTGCTAGTATAAATTTGATGCCTCTTGAGATTTTTATGTCGCTCAATCTTCCTAATCTCACTCCTTCAAGAATGTCAATCGAGATGGCCGATCATTCTACGATTCTAGCTTGTGGAGTAGCCGAGGACGTCTTCGTGAAAGTTGGAAAGTTTTACTATCCCGTGGACTTTATCGTTGTTGACATTCCCATCGATCCTAAAGTTCCTCTAATTTTAGTTCGATCATTTTTGGATACCTCGAGCACTTATCGATGTGCATGCTAGGAAAATCACTCTATGTTTCAATGAGGAAGAACTCATCATAAATGCAACTCAAAACTCTACGCTTTCTCATGTGTATTCTATCACGTCTTTCAACAATGTTAATCTCATCAAAAACATTTGCAAAAGAGTTTCAAAAAGAGTTTTAGGAGTTGATGATAAAAACGATTTTCCGTCCCCTCACCCGGTGGAGGTTAAGAGTGTTAAGCCTACGTCTCTAATCACGAATGATTCTTCGGATGATCAATATGTTGACCCTGATGGGGAAGTTTTCTTTGTTGACAAACGTTTTGAGAACTTACCACCACCAAAACCAAAACAGTTTTCAAATGTGAGAATTTTTAGTGTGACTAACATTGTTTTAGAAACACCAAATAATTTTGACATAATCAAGTCGGGTTTTCATAAGGAGAGTTTAAAAGATGAAAAAGGAAAAAATTTTGAATTGGATTTAAAAAAAATTTCTACAATGCTAACTTCGTCATCACCTCGTGTTTTGAGTGCTACAAGCTCGTCTTCTCCTTTTGACAATGCTTTGTGTGGACTTAGTGTGGGGGAAGTCCCTTATGTTCCCTCCCCTTTCTCCACCGAGGACGAGATATTTGATCCCGGAATTGCTTATAAAGGGAAATCTCGGTCTTCTACCGATGCAATAAATGGAAAATATTTCTATTTGATTGGTGCGAGTCTACCTCGAGTAGCTCATGGTTTTTGTGACTTACCCATTGTCCCATCCTTCTATTTCTTCTCATCTATTTTATTTAAACGCTTTTGGTTTGTGTTGACACATGATGTAGTGGCGTTAATTTGTTTGTCCAAAGAAAACGAGAACGCTATCTTCGATCCTGGTATTTTGCACCATCTAAGGACTTAGTCCTTTATACCTGTTGTTTTTGGGACTTGTTTATCATGTAAGCCCCACCAAAAATTAACCATACCATGATTATCCCTAAATGATCACATTTATGGGGGATTCGATCTTTTGACTCGGTTATCAAAAACAAGGTGCCTCGTGGGGGAGACCCATGCTTATCCATGTACATATTATTGCTTTCTAATTAGTTTAATGTAAGGGGATTTGTGTCGTTCCAACCTTTGTTCCGTGGTTGTTTATGAATTATGGTTTTTAGATGATCATTATCTTCACGATTGGAGCCTCTCGTGTTCGTTTTATGGGAGCACTCGATCGTTAGTTTCGAAGACTTTCTCAATATCCATGATATATCCTTTGATGTTCTAACCTTAGGTTTATAGCACACTTCATAAACGGCTTTAAATTTAATGGTTACACCCTTTCCATGCTAGATTAGGCATTCGACTACGTCTCTAGTATAGGGGTGTTTGCACCCCTAAACTTGAAACATTGAGGACAATGTTTAACTTTAGTATGGGGGGTGAATAGATACTTGCCTTGCCAAACCTTCACGCTTTCTAAAGTTTATCTTTTTATTTATCGTTTTGTTGCAAAATAAGGCTAAAAATGGCCAAATTTTAAAAAATTTCTCATGTTTTATAAGTGTTTGAAGACACGAATGTAGGTTGTCCGATGGCGAGAATAAGAGTAATTTTTGACTCGACCGTGCGTGTTGAGCACTTAGCTTTGATTCCTTAACTTCACATTAGGCTAAGTCTCTTAAATGAGGACGAGAAATGATAGACTTAATTATAAGTTACTATGCTAAATGTAGAGTACTCGTATTCTTTCAAAAACTCATGTGTTCTCGTTGTTTGCTTATTCTCCCTTCGCTTGTAAATATTTTTTGCTTAATAAATATTGACTTAGCGGTTTAGTCTTGACTGTTGGGTTTCTAGTCTTTTCTAGTAGCTTCCGTGTAATTAAATTGGAAAGACATTAAGGTATCGCCAGCGTCACGGTTTTGAAGTATTGACATCCAAATAATCGAAAGCTTCACCCAATAATAAGATTTCAAGTGCTCACCTAAATCAAGCAAACAATTTGAAGCTCACAAGGCCGAAAAATCTATGCAAAATTAAAAGTGAATCAAGCCTTAATCTTTGAAGATTTAAAGATCTAAAATTCCCCTTAGCGTGAGGATATACGTCTTTGGCTAATAAAACCACCGATGAGGTGGATAATAAAAGGCAAGGCAAGACCGAAGTCATAATAAAAGCTTCAAGGAGAAGTTGAATAAAAGATTGAGGTAAACCTATGATAATAAGGCCCTTCCGTTAGGGGGCGTATAAAAGTCTTGGTAATAAGTCTCATGTTCAAAACTGTTATAAAACCGTGTTTATCGATCCTTCTTGTCGACTTAATTTTTTGACATCGTTGTCTATTAGGAGGGGTTATTGTTTGATGGTCTTGGTTACACCGTTAGGACTCTATTTTTAGACCTAAATCTCTCGCATAAGTCAAACAATGTATCGTCGTGAAAAATTCAAGACATAATAAAATATAAGAGATACAACTTAGGAAATTAGGAGGATAAGTACGTGATTAGGGTATATGAGTAGCGTTAGCATTACTAACTTATAATGACAATGATCTCGTTGCACACTTGGCATGGAATTAGGGTGAAAATCGAGGACGACGAAATTATTTCTAACGAAGCATTCACGTGTTCTTATTCTATGAACCTAAACGTCCCATTTTGCGATGAAAATCATACATTATGTCTAAAACGCAAGTAGTAGTAATAGTAGTAGTGTAGCTAGTTTATCGTTCAATAAAAGTGAATTAAAATAAATTTTGGAGATGCTACGATACTTTATTCTAGCATTGCGTGAGGGCACGACAATGGTTTAGTATGGGGGAGTGATGAGACTGCTTTTATACATAGTCTCATCGTCCAAAAAGGGCTTTAAATGCATATCATGAAATTGGCCAAATATATGCTTGTGTTTGTTGCTTGTGTATTTTAGGTATGGATATTGAGCAAATGACAAAAAGATCACAATAATCAATCAAAAACGAACATGGGAAACGAAGTCGCACAATGAACCCAGCCCTAGTATTGATTTTCCAAGAAAGACCCTTGAAGAATTGAAGATTGAACAAGAAGGGTCCTCCAATGTTGAATAATTGACACTTTAAACCCTTGTATATTTATAATTACAAGATTAGTCCCTAAAGTTTGTCAATATTACAAAAAGGACCCTTAACATTGAAGAATTGGCAAATTTAGTCCCTCAATAAAACTAAATTATCAATATTAGTCCTCCAAGAAATCAACAAACAAGCCAAGACCTTGAAGAATAAAGAAAATGCCAAAATCAGTCCTTCAAATATCATGAATTGGCAAAACTAGTCCTTGGAATAACTTTTCAAAAGTTATTGTGGCCAAAATAGGAGTTTGCAAACTTGTAAAACAAAGGAATTGGAGTTGTAAGCTGTTTTAACTTAAGTGACAAGAGAAAGAAAATTGGGGGGCAATTTGGGCAGACACATAAACTCTCACCAGCCACTCCCAACCCGCCACCTCACCTTGAAACTTTGACCACCCAATCACATTCACCCCTTCCTCCACGTCACCCTCCACCCACTTACTAACTGATTTAATAATCAGTTATTTACTCTTCGCTCTACAAAACTTTTTTTTAATAAATCCACCCCCAAACTAGATTAAACCCACCCCTAATCTCCTTATAAACCCTAATTAAACCTAAGTTCAATCACGACAAAAACAAAGGGTTTTTGTTTCCCCTTTTCCAGATTGTTAATTAACAACTTACTAAACCCATCCCACACCAAAACCATGATCCCAACCAACCCATGTGAGCAGAAGGGACCTCCCCTGCTGCGTCACTTTCATCCCCAAACCCAAAAATAGACAAAACAAACGGTTCGATGCATTTTCTTTTCCCCAAAGGAATTTTTAACGCTCAAGATCATCACAAGACAGCTGCTACAACAAGGACAATCACATGGGGCTCTCATTGACCAAGATTCGATTTTTCAAACCAAGGTCAATTGTGGACTTTCAGTCAATTAGGATTTAGGGTTTCCCTTTCTTTGTAATATTTTAATCAGCTTTCTAGAAATTTCTTTTGGTTAGTATAAAATGAGACGACTTGTGTCTCATTTTTCTGTTGTTCCAGTTTTTTTACAAGTCCTTGTAACCTGTTTTATTAATGAAAGTTGGTATTTTTAAGTAAAAAAATATAATTCCTTTTCAGTTATTTAAAAAGTATATTGGCTTGTGTAAAGAAAACTGAGTTCCAATTTGTGTTTTGTTAAGCATTTTGTGACCATTGTGTTCTTGTCAAGAAATTTTGGTTAAAAGTGTTTGATTTTCAAGAATCCTGTGTAGGAATTCTTGTTTAGTTTGTATAAGTGTGAGGTTCTCCTTTGTTTTTAAGGACTTAAGTGGAAAGAAAAGGCATAAGAAAACATTTTTCTTAGGTTTTCAACTCAAACCTTAAACCAATCTCGGGTAGAAGTGAAAGTGGATACCTGAGATTAGCTTATTGAGTTTGAGTTGATTAATCTCAAGTGGTTTTGATGGTTTAGTATTTGGTTTTAAAAGGATTTCAGTTTTTAGAAAATTGGTGGTTTCAAATCTTTTTCAAAAGATTTTGGTTACTTGTTTTTACTCACAACTTACTGCTTATATAAGCCTTCTTTTAAGCTGTTGATACAAGCTTATGAGCATCAGGTTATATAAGCTTGAAGGTGCTTTTTGTCTTGTGGTGTTGTGCAAGGTAACAAGGAAGCAACAAGTCCTCATTTAAGTCATTCTATTTCTTTCCTGTTTGAAGATATTGTCTAGCCTAGGGTCCTTCTTTGGACTCCTACAACAGGCTTCTTCTACACTTCAAGAGATCACTTAAGACCCTTAGATCATCCTTTGGAAAGCATAAGCAGGTACCAAGCTAAAACCATTTGGCTAATTTATTGTGAAGTTTTTTTGAGCTTATATGAAGTTGGTGTGAATCTGCCTATTTGTTATTTTTCTTGTTTGATCATGTTCCTTTAGGCTTATGATGCATGTTTAGTAGCTTGGAATCAGATTTTGTTTAAGTTTGTATGCATTTAGTTTGGTAAAATTTGATTTTCAGAACTTAAGGGTTGTTTGGGATTAGGGATTAAGCCAAGGAGTTGACATCTACTTGGTTTATAAACAAGTTAAACACCCTTTATTTGTCTGCTTTGGGTATATTTGGTGATTGGTTTGTCAGCATGGTAGGTTAAAACAAAAAGGGCATGCTAAATAACTTGGTAATTATAGGATAAAAATCAGTAGGGGATTTTAGGACTTGAATCTACTTCTCATTTGGTAAAATCTTGTTAACTATTGTTCTAGTAGTCATCTAGGGGTGAGTTCAGTTTGAATGTGATCTGGCAAGGTTTAATGTAAGCTCTTGTGGTTGGAATCTCACTAATAGGCCAACTGCATCAGCAAGACTGCCCATATGCTTGTTTCTGATTTTCAGCAATTTGATGTGCCATGTGTATGTGATTTTGGTGTGTTAACTTGAGTTTTCTTGTTCATTGTAACTCCCCACAACCCAACTGGTTGTGGGGGTGCCTTGTCTTGCCAAAACATCCAACAAACCAACAAGATCAATCCAAAATTCAAGCTCTATTATTATCAGTTGGCTTCCAGTGTTGTCTGAGAACGCTTGGGTTCTTGGATAGTACTATTTTTTTACTTATTTGGTTACTGTAGTAAGTTGAGTGATCTGGGCACGTTTTTGGTGATTTCTAGGTTTTAATCTTGCTTGATTTTAAAAGTTTTTGTGTTTTTTGAAGTTATTAAACAACTGGTTTTAGTTTTTATAAAAAGAAAAATAAAAAAAGAGGTTTTATCAAAAAGAGACTGGCCAGGACTCGAACCTGCGCCATCTCTCCCACACACCAACGTGATAACCAGTTGCCCTTGGGTCTTTTACTGGTAAAGGTTTACCCAGTTTAAGACTTAAAGGTTTATTGGTTAGGGCTTATTAATATAAGCCGTGTGTTAATAAGCTATTTCCAGCTTATTTACTTAGTATTTTTCTTTCTTTTGATTTTTCCCTTGTTTGTCATAGCATTTAAGACTTTTTGGCATAAAAACCTTATTTTTCACGTTTGTATTTAATTTATTAGGATTATTTTTAGTTTTAATTCTAGAAAGTAATTAAAAAATAGGAAAAAGTGTTTTAAAAATATAAAAAAATAGTTTTTAAGTTTTTAATAGTCTTTTATAGGTTTACATCAATTAAAGTTTTCAAATTAACTTATTTTTGATTTTATTTAATTTTAGGGTTTTTAATAAACTTTAAAAATTAATATAAAATTATTAAAAAGGTTTTGGAAATTTAGGCTTGCATTTTTGTCTTAGTTACATTTTTCTTGATTTATTGTATTTTTTTGGTAATATTTAGAGTACTTTCATTTTTCGTCGAGTTTTTCGATTTTACGTTTTTTACGTCTTAGGATAATTTTTAGTGTAATTTGTCTTATTCTTTCTCTTTTCTCACAAATATAATCACAAATAATCATCTCATCACATACACACCAAGCCTCCTTGAGAACGATCCCACACAAAGGGTCATTTGTGCACGATTTTCCTAAATCGTCCCTACTTGCCTAATTACGATTTGTTTTCCTAAACAAGGTTGTAAATTACAACTATCAGTAAACGTTCTAATAAAATGTCGTGGTGCCTAGCTATCTCCACGACTCGTTCTTGTGCAAATTATTTTCTTCTTTTTTAGATTTTCTTATTGTCATATAGATTTAGTTGCTGTTACTACAATGTGCTATATCTTATTCATATGCATTCATTCAATATCGTACATGTATAATGCGCCTCCAAGCGGGGTAAGAAGATTAAGTGAACCTAATAATTCAACTTGTCGCATAAGAGGGATGCAACTCCAGTGACGCGGATCATGAATCCTTACTAGACACCTTACTCACAAGACGTTGTGGTAAGTGTGACAACCGTGGTTTTGAGGTTCGTCACTTGGTCTTACTTTTAGGTTATTTTATGTGTGCTTATTTTATTTGTGTGTTTACGTGTTTATTTTGTGTGAACGAGGTTGGTGTGGTTATCGTTTATGAGTATAGAGTACTCATAAGTAAATCGAGGAACGGTTATTTCATGTTCATGAGCTCACAAGTGGTGACTATGAAATGAAATAGTGATATTTTGGTGTTTACGTATACGTATATGTATTATAGAAAATCGTATTTTTTACGATTTACGGTTTAGCATTTAGAGGTCTCGGATGAGGTAATTAGCCATATGGATATTTTTCGGGATGGTTTTAGGTCATTTAGGACTTAATTATAATGTTTATTTCAAAATTTGAGATTTTTTATAAAAGTGTATATTTTACGTCTTTTACGGTAAAACGCGTAAATTTGACTAGTTTTACGGTTTTGAGGTTTTGGGAGTTTTAGGAGCTGAAATAAATTAAGGTAAATTAAGGTAATATTAATAAGATATTAATTAACAATAAAAAGAAAAAAAAATAAAGAAAAAAACGAAATTAGGGGTGTTTGGGTCGGTTTAGAAGAGAAAAAAAAGGAAAAAGAGGAGAAAAAAAGGAAGTGGACTTATACTTGGACTAGGATTTTATGTACACCCTATATATTATATTATTTACTACCAAAAAAATCATAAATCCCTGGAGACAAATAAAAATTCGTGAGTTTCATAGAGGAGAATTAGGGTTCTTCATAAAAATTAGGTTTTCTTCATCTTCCATTGTTCTAAAGGTAAAACCTTCAAAACCCTTTTCTTTTTAATTGTTTTTATGTTTTCTTTAATCATCTTATGATGGATTAGGGTTAGGGTTTATATAAAAACAGTAGATTAATGTTATATTAATGGTTTTATAATGATTACATGAATTAGGGCTTGTAATAGAGGGTTTAGGGTTAATTAATGAGGTTGATTTTGTTAAACCCGTTTTTAAAAACTGGGCAGAATTTTGGTGTCATTGTTTTGATCATATCTGGAGTTCTAGGAACATTCAAGATGCGATCAAGCTAGCCCTGAATAGGTACTTGAGTTGGCTTTCTAAATCAAGAAACGAGAACTAAATTGGAGGTCGGGAAGTGGGTCAAAAACAGGTTACAAAAGTCGGAGGTCAAGGCAGTTTTGAATTCAGCCTGTTTTCTTTTTAAGTTTTGGTTTGTTTGGGGTACTTAGGATTGCATTGGGATCTTCTCACGAACATGAGAGATGGTTTATATATTGTAGTAAGTATCTGCACTTGGGCTAAGGTTGTGGTTTAGGGTAAGACCCCTTAATGGTAACAAACTTTTAGTACGTTTAAAATCAAGAAATCTGGAATGACAAAAGTAGATATATGTATATCGGGGCCTTAACAGTAGCTTTAAGGTTAGGGCAAGTGAGAGGTGTTAGCCAACATATGTAAGGGTATGAATATTCCTTTTACAGAAACCATGGGTATGTTTAGGTGGGCGTTTGGCTTATAGTTTGGAGACCTAAAACTGGGACTGTTTTTGGTAAAATGTTAACGGGATGTGTTATGGAGTAAAACGAGTTAAGGGCTTTATAGAGGGGTGTAATGGGATGCTTAGAGCATTTAAATGAGGAATATATATGGTAGTAGGTTAGATGTCCATCATAGGTTGATGAGCCATCTTAGTGATTGGGTCATGTATTGATTGCGTGTTTTTGGTTTGTTAGCTTGTTGCTAGTGCGAGGACTCGTGAAGAAGCAATCAGGTGAGTTTCATAGTCCCATGTTTACTATTGATTTTGACTTCCAGATGGGATGGAAGAGACACTGTGTTGAGTTTATTTATAAATTGATGTTGTGAATGTTTTTAAGGTTTGAGATGGACTTGTGTGTACATTTATGTGATTAACTGCTTTGTGATTCTTGTTTGTGTATGATCTGGATTGGAAATGTACATAGGTGTATGGGCGCCTATGGGACCAATGGTTTGACAAGGTAGTGGCCTTGTGGTTTGACAAGGTAGTGGCCTTGTGGTTTGACAAGGTAGTGGCCTTGTGGTTTGACAAGGTAGTGGCCTTGTGGTTTGCCAAGGTAGTGGCCTTGGGATAGGTACATAGTGTGATCATCTATGGTACCATGTTGTTTGGCAAGGTAGGAGCCTTGGTTTTGGTTTGAAATGTTTGATCTTGAATTGTTAGTTGTTAATACATAATGGTAGCGCATTGTCCATATGTTTATTGGTTTATGGTAATCACAGCTTATGACTTGTTTTGTGTTGGAGTCTAAACCTATGACTCTCAC
Source organism: Glebionis coronaria (assembly GCA_025667525.1). Classification (NCBI taxonomy): domain Eukaryota; kingdom Viridiplantae; phylum Streptophyta; class Magnoliopsida; order Asterales; family Asteraceae; genus Glebionis; species Glebionis coronaria. Next base: position 592,493,960 of record CM046875.1, on the reverse strand, counting down.
CAAATTTATGTTGACGTGTTTTAGTGTCTCTTTCAGGTGATAACGTGGTTAAGCATGAGAACTTATGTGGCTAGGATTGGAGTCGAGTAGGAATGCATTTAGAAGGAGATCCCCGTTCCTTCTTAGTTTATTTTGCTGTTTGTTTCTTTGAGTGATATTATGAACCTATATGTTGATTGTTAGTGTTATTTGTTTGTCTTGGGTAAGAGGTAGGACTGTTACCTACTTACCTAGACTCCTGCATTGTTGAGATATTGTCATGACATTGTGTCGCCATTTATGTCATTATATTTTGCATTTTAGTTTTCTCTATAGAGACACCGTTTGTTGTGATGATATCCATACGTTGCACCCCATATTCCGCCATGGTGGGGTGTTACAGAGTGGTATCAGAGACAATGGTTATAGAGAATTAGGTTGCCTAGTCGCGTAGCCTAGTCTATAGCTTAAGGGTCCCTGCATATAGGCGTCATAGGAGTATGTGTGCATTTTATATAAATTGATGTGTTTGGATGTTATTTATTGTGATGTTTTGACTAGTATGAATTGAACCATAGTAAGTTCATACTTAGCCACATGTTATTTTCCTTTCGGGGTGTGAGTAGTGCGGGTTGAACCATAATCATCCACGCTAGTCATTGTCGTATTTTGCTTATATTGTACATTATAGTACATAATTTGTTACATAGTAGTTTCTAACTTTTATTGGGTTATTTTATGTACTTGAGGTATGTTTTTTTGTCTTTTGATGTTTAAGTCATGTTCCCTAAGAATCATGTGGTTGTTCGAGTTAGGAGGAGTAGGTGGATATGAAGGATTTTAAGCGGTTTCCACTCTAATGGGCGACATGACTTATAACTGATTATGTTTTGTTTTGGATTTAGTCTATACTGTTTTAGCTAGACTATGGATTTTTGTATTCCAAGAGTTTTACTATGTTATTTTAATATGGAGTTTTGGATCTTATTGGTTATGTGGTTATGAGCTTATGTGAGTAGATGGATTTATGTGTTATATGTTGTATTGATTCTTATAAGTGTCATCATAGGAGGGAGTGCATTGGGGAAAGGGTAATTGTATAAGTATGGTGGCCAACATAGTTATACAAGTACCACAACTTCAATGGGTTCCCAAGTATGGTTGCATGAAAGAGGGTTAGTACATGCTTGTATATGATGAGATGTAGATTTTGGGTATACGTATAATATATGGGTTTATGTAATGGCTGCCTATGATATGGCTATTGTTCTTTTTGTCTTATATGTTCTGGGTTATAGTTGTGTTGTGTGATTGTGGGGTCACACGATATGGTTTGGTTTTGGAGGTGGGCTTTATGCCTTGTTGTGGCACGGTGAGATGGTGATTACCTGTGTGGAAAACGAGTGTATGACGTGATTGGTTGATCCGACATGTATGGTAACGAGTATGTTTTGGGTAATTTAATAGGTATATATATGCGGATGTATATATACTACTAGGTGTTAAGTTATGGTATATGGTCGTTCACTAGTTATAATAACTTGAACGTACCTTGTGTTTGTTCGTGTTTTATGGTGCTGGAGTTTGATGGAGTTTCAACGACGTTTTGAATCTTTTGAACTGTGTCTGGTAGCGTATACTTTAAGTTCGTATTTCACGTGTACGTTTTAAAATGGTGTTCTTGGTTTTAAGTCTCTTGAAATAAAATTGAGATTTCTTTTGGGATAATGAAATCTTTTAGGTTGAGTCTTACATTTCTGTTGGTTGGTATATGGAAAAAGGGGGACTTGGAAATCTATATAGGGTTAGATAATTGGTTGTATTCGGTAAAATAAGGGTAAGGTGTTGGAGTCGTGTTTGAAACAGGATGTAACATAAGATTTCTTTTAATCAACACTTATTTATTTCAAATTCTAAAAGACTTTCTTTAAAATAAAGCGAAGAAAAATTTATTTCTACTTACATAGTTTATATAATTGGGTATAACCGATTCACGTCATATATAATTATTAAAACAAGGTTAAATGGAGTCTATGAATATTTCACATACAATTATATCTTTCATTTAAAAGGATTGCATTGATCACTAAGTCTATTCTTTAGTTTTTTAAAACAACAAGCATAAAATTGTTTTGGTCATAACTGGTTCGTTTTTAAAGCTTTTTGGGTGATTCAAAAGCCTAAAATTATGTACTCGGAACGTACTTTTCAAATATCCAGAATGTATAGTCATGGGAGGTCAGTGGACTGGTCGGAATTGTTGTACAAGTGTCGGGTTCAAGGTTGAGTTTGAATAGTAGTTTTATTTTTATGATTTGGGATGCACAGGATACCTAGTCTTTAAGTTGAGTTTGGAGTTCGTCAAGAGGGTTGTTAGTAGATTGTTTGAGTCACATAGAGGTGGGGAGGTAAAAAGGAAAATCAAATAAAATAAATAAAAATATATTCTTTTGGAAAAGCCGATCTTTTGCACGGTTTAAATAATATGTCGCGGGGCGTAATATGTTTGGTTGCCATTGGGTGTTTTTTTGGATTATTTTTCGTTTTCATGGGTCATTTTGAATTGATACACGTTTTGGGTTTGAGTTTCCTTTTGAGTCTAGTGGTTTTTGACTTGTTTTAACTGGTGCACGTGAAATGTCTTTAAGTTATCCATGGGTTTGATTCGTTGATCGTATCTGGTGGATTCAGGATGTACTTTTGGTTACGTATTGTTCGGGAGCGTTGAGGTAGTCGTATGAAAGACTGGGTCGCGCCTACACGATTTAGTAGGTGACCATGAGAGAACGGTCGGAATGCCCTTAGTGGGGAGGAAAGAAGTTCGTAGACGAACTAATGTGGTCATGAGGTCTCTTAGGAGTGTCAAGGGAGATGAATAGAGGTTGCATAATGTATGGTTATTGGCACAAGTAACGCGCCATAGGGAGTGTTGGAAGGGGATATGTTTCGTAAGGCATGTATGCTTTCTGAAAATTTCCTGAAACTTAGTAAGGTTGCCTATTACTTTGAGGTAGAACCATGAATAGAGCAAGTAGGAGAGGTGAGAAGAGTTGTAGTTAGTGTCTTTCCAAGAAAAATCGCTGATGGGGTGATTTAAAAACAAGAGCTGTTAGAAATTGCAAGAAATTTATTCGTGTTGCCGCTAAGAGAGGGTGTGAGGAGGACATAGTTGAAATTGCTAAGGATGTTGTATGAACGCTTTGGGTTTACGGTTATGCATTTGGCTTCGCCAAAGCACTAGCGGTTCTCATGGAGTCAATGAATCGAGTGTGCATGAACGTATATAAACGAGTTGTCATCGGGAGCATCGACGACATTTTGACCTACTCAAATCTTAGAAGGAGGATGAGGCGAATTATGTGTTGGATTTGGAGTTGTTAGGAAAGGGAGTTATACGTGAGATTTTCAAGAGTAAGTTTTAGGATTAAGTTTACGAGGATGAGCAGTAGAGGTGGTGGCATATCATGGAACCAGCAAGGGTGAAGTGAAGAAGGATGAGGGAGCGTTTTGGAGGCTGAAGAGGTGGATTGGATAATGAGCCGATCTTGGCATTATCGGAAGGACTGGGTGAATTTGCGAAGCATGACGACACGTGGAGCAAGGATTTGGATGTGTACGAGAACGACAAAGAAAGGCGATTGCTTATACGTTGCAAGAACTGAAGACTTGGAAGAACTAGATAAGACTTCGTTAGTGGAGCTGGACTGTTATATCTGCCTAGAATGTTAGAGGCATTTTGGTGTACGAGACGTAGAGAATGATCTATACGGATCATGAACGTCTCCAACACATATTTAATCATCTTGATTGAACATTTAGAAAAGATGGTGGGTGGAGTTAAGTGATGAAAGAAAATTGCAAGGCTAAGTACCATCTGGGAAAGGCAAGCATGGTTGATGAGGCGTGGAATAAGAAGAATGAAGTGAAGCTGAGACGAACTTGAACTATAGGGATGACGTATTAGGGTGGTTTGGATAAAGGATATAGGTTGCACAAGTTGAGTTGTCTAAAGCATAGAACGCGTCAACGTGTATGTTGCGTGGCTTGGAAAATCGTATGGAGAAAAGGGACGTAGTCGATAAATGCCATTTGAGGCACTGTATGAAAGGATAGGGTGAGTTGTCCCCAATGTGGACTAGAATTGGTAAAAGAGGCTACCGATGTGGAAATGGTGTTTGTGGAAAGAATGAGAGCAACAAGGGATGTTATGTAGAAAAGGAGGAAACATTAGAGCTAGTGACAAAGTATGTAGGAAGTTTCACCCATAGTAACGGGTGGTACGTTTTGGTAAAATGGAAGAGTTGAGGTAGAGTTTTGTAGGTCTATTTATGATCATTGGAAAGATCGGACCATTAGCTTATGAGCATAGAATTACCTGGGGGAAATGAGTTGTATACATGATACATTTCATCTATTAAGATTGGTAAAGGTTGTGTGAGAATGCATTTTGCATGAACGGTTATTCGGGACTGGTATTAATAAGAGTCTTTGTTTTTATCAAAGAATCATCTGTGAGATTTATTGACTGTGAGGTCAAGAGTTTGGCGATGAGTTTAATTATTTTTGGTTTGTATATGTGGTATTTTGAAACCTGAACTGAGGTTTACGTGGAAATGAGAGGAGTTCATTTAGAACAAGTATCCTCATGTGATTTGTGGTTGTGTGTTTGATCCTAAGGAGTAAATCTCGGGACGAGATTTCTATTAGGAGGGAGTGATGTGACAACCGTGGTTTTGAGGTTCGTCACTTGGTCTTACTTTTAGGTTATTTTATGTGTGCTTATTTTATTTGTGTGTTTACGTGTTTATTTTGTGTGAACGAGGTTGGTGTGGTTATCGTTTATGAGTATAGAGTACTCATAAGTAAATCGAGGAACGGTTATTTCATGTTCATGAGCTCACAAGTGGTGACTATGAAATGAAATAGTGATATTTTGGTGTTTACGTATACGTATATGTATTATAGAAAATCGTATTTTTTACGATTTACGGTTTAGCATTTAGAGGTCTCGGATGAGGTAATTAGCCATATGGATATTTTTCGGGATGGTTTTAGGTCATTTAGGACTTAATTATAATGTTTATTTCAAAATTTGAGATTTTTTATAAAAGTGTATATTTTACGTCTTTTACGGTAAAACGCGTAAATTTGACTAGTTTTACGCTTTTGAGGTTTTGGGAGTTTTAGGAGCTGAAATAAATTAAGGTAAATTAAGGTAATATTAATAAGATATTAATTAACAATAAAAAGAAAAAAAATAAAGAAAAAAACGAAATTAGGGGTGTTTGGGTCGGTTTAGAAGAGAAAAAAAAAGGAAAAAGAGGAGAAAAAAAGGAAGTGGACTTATACTTGGACTAGGATTTTATGTACACCCTATATATTATATTATTTACTACCAAAAAGATCATAAATCCCTGGAGACAAATAAAAATTCGTGAGTTTCATAGAGTAGAATTAGGGTTCTTCATAAAAATTAGGTTTTCTTCATCTTCCATTGTTCTAAAGGTAAAACCTTCAAAACCCTTTTCTTTTTAATTGTTTTTATGTTTTCTTTAATCATCTTATGATGGATTAGGGTTAGGGTTTATATAAAAACAGTAGATTAATGTTGTATTAATGGTTTTATAATGATTACATGAATTAGGGCTTGTAATTAGAGGGTTTAGGGTTAATTAATGAGGTTGATTTTGTTAAACCCGTTTTTAAAAACTGGGCAGAATTTTGGTGTCATTGTTTTGATCATATCTGGAGTTCTAAGAACATTCAAGATGCGATCAAGCTAGCCCTGAATAGGTATTTGAGTTGGCTTTCTAAATCAAGAAACGAGAACTAAATTGGAGGTCGGGAAGTGGGTCAAAAACAGGTTACAACAGTCGGAGGTCAAGGCAGTTTTGAATTCAGCCTGTTTTCTTTTTAAGTTTTGGGTTGTTTGGGGTACTTAGGATTGCATTGGGATCTTCTCACGAACATGAGAGATGGTTTATATATTGTAGTAAGTATCTGCACTTGGGCTAAGGTTGTGCTTTAGGGTAAGACCCCTTAATGGTAACAAACTTTTAGTACGTTTAAAATCAGGAAATCTGGAATGACAAAAGTAGATATATGTATATCGGGGCCTTAACAGTAGCTTTAAGGTTAGGGCAAGTGAGAGGTGTTAGCCAACATATGTAAGGGTATGAATATTCCTTTTACAGAAACCATGGGTATGTTTAGGTGGGCGTTTGGCTTATAGTTTGGAGACCTAAAACTGGGACTGTTTTTGGTAAAATGTTAACGGGATGTGTTATGGAGTAAAACGAGTTAAGGGCTTTATAGAGGGGTGTAATGGGATGCTTAGAGCATTTAAATGAGGAATATATATGGTAGTAGGTTAGATGTCCATCATAGGTTGATGAGCCATCTTAGTGATTGGGTCATGTATTGATTGCGTGTTTTGGTTTGTTAGCTTGTTGCTAGTGCGAGGACTCGTGAAGAAGCAATCAGGTGAGTTTCATAGTCCCATGTTTACTATTAATTTTGACTTCCAGATGGGATGGAAGAGACACTGTGTTGAGTTTATTTATAAATTGATGCTGTGAATGTTTTTAAGGTTTGAGATGGACTTGTGTGTACATTTATGTGATTAACTGCTATGTGATTCTTGTTTGTGTATGATCTGGATTGGAAAGGTACATAGGTGTATGGGCGCCTATGGGACCAATGGTTTGACAAGGTAGTGGCCTTGTGGTTTGACAAGGTAGTGGCCTTGTGGTTTGACAAGGTAGTGGCCTTGTGGTTTGACAAGGTAGTGGCCTTGTGGTTTGCCAAGGTAGTGGCCTTGGGATAGGTACATAGTGTGATCATCTATGGTACCATGTTGTTTGGCAAGGTAGGAGCCTTGGTTTTGGTTTGAAATGTTTGATCTTGAATTGTTAGTTGTTAATACATAATGGTAGCGCATTGTCCATATGTTTATTGGTTTATGGTAATCACAGCTTATGACTTGTTTTGTGTTGGAGTCTAAACCTATGACTCTCACCAACTTTATGTTGACGTGTTTTAGTGTCTCTTTCAGGTGATAACGTGGTTAAGCATGAGAACTTATGTGGCTAGGATTGGAGTCGAGTAGGAATGCATTTAGAAGGAGATCCCCGTTCCTTCTTAGTTTATTTTGCTGTTTGTTTCTTTGAGTGATATTATGAACCTATATGTTGATTGTTAGTGTTATTTGTTTGTCTTGGGTAAGAGGTAGGACTGTTACCTACTTACCTAGACTCCTGCATTGTTGAGATATTGTCATGACATTGTGTCGCCATTTATGTCATTATATTTTGCGTTTTAGTTTTCTCTATAGAGACACCGTTTGTTGTGATGATATCCATACGTCGCACCCCATATTCCGCCATGGTGGGGTGTTACAGTAAGTTTCCATATGTCGCGCTCACGTAGTGCCTTGCATGGTAAAGACGCACACCGCACGTCTAGTAAAATATAGACTTGGTTTTATTCTAGGTAAGACGTGACACGTCATGCGACACAGATACATGATATCTAAAACGAATATAAACAAGTTTCCAATTACCAACATTGTCGTGACCACCACGGACTTATAAATATTATTCTACATGTTTGCAATAATGTTACAAAAAGATAAAATGTCATGGACATCCACGGACGAATATTTAAGGTTATAGACCAAATTATCAAGGAGTTATAAAAAATTTAGGAACACCCTACATGGGGGGAGAAACCTACCTATCTCCCATTGCTCCTCAGCTAGGCGGGGCAATACCTCACCACGTCCCTTCCGTTCCAGAGCTTGAGTCGCATTCATCTCCAGCACCTCACTTAGTGGCTATTCACCAACAACGATCTGGGTCACGTCTTCATAAATAGGGAGAGTAAGTTGGCTGGGGGAGGGAGTAAAGGGAGTCTAGGAATGTCCCTCATCCTGAGAAAAAGCACCAAGACTTAGTTTCTCCATGATCTTCTTATTTGACACATCTTTTGTGGCTTCCATCTTGGCCAGGAAGGGGTAGTTGAGATCTCGCATAGCGGCCATAGAGGCAGTCATCTTCTCAGCGGCCCCAGTATTGAAGAAAGCATGCTTTGTGAAGTTTTGTTTCTTCCTTATTAGCTCTGCGGCCATGACCATCCCTTCATGACGACCGTGATCGATTTGAAAAGTTACTTAGCTTCTAGCCCAAGATCGTTTAAAAGTTGCTCGGTATGGATTAGAGTTCATAGCCAAGGCATAACTTATTGAAGCGGGATGCGAAGATTGGCGAGTCCGAAAAGGCCCTAACAAGGCATGAGGGCTACATTTTGTTGCTAAAGATCCCAAGTGATGTGAAGAATCATTTATCGAAAATCAATATGAAGGATCGAGACACACGACGAAAAGCAAATACTCCCCAAAAGTCATGGAGAAGTATATCCGAAAAGACCCTAGCAAGGTATGAGGATAAATAGATCCAAGTCCTAAAAGGAGGCGGATTGTTGTATATCAAAGTCCAAAGTAATGATTGGAGAAAAATGAAGAAGTCGTGGTCCATATATGAAGAATCTCTCAAAATTTCAAGTGAAGAATTCCTATTATAAAGAGAAGACCATTATTTCATGAACGTCTCTCAAGATTTGAAGTATGAAGTCGCTGCCAAATATCGGTCCGAGAAAGGTCTCAAATCGAGAAACAAGTTATGCCAAGATATGAACTTTATGAGGTCCCGAGAAGCAGTTTTAAAAGATTTTGTCCTTTAGCTAACTATTGATTAAATCGTCCCACTTTATTTTCAGACATAATAACTATCGAAATAAGTCAAACAATGCATCCTCGTGATCATTCAAGACAATAATAAAATATAAGAGATACACCTAGGAATAAGGGAGTCTAAGTAAATAATTGGCTCACATGAGTTCGTGTTAGTTTGCTAACTTATAATAACAATGATCTCGTCTTTAAGCTTGGTTTGGATAAAGTGAAAACTTGAGGATGATGATCATTCATGACATTTTCAAAACCTGAAGGTATGTTTTTTATTTCTTTACTTGTTTCTTAATTTTCTATCTCTTTAATAAAGGCCAAAACGGATTGATTATGATGAAAAGTGTAATCGTGCTTTGTAACTAATGCATTGCATGAGGACATTGCAATGGTTAAGTGTAGGGGATTTGATAGGTGTGAAAACACCCATCCTTTTACCACTTAATTACAATAATAACCGAGACAAAACGTGTATTTTATGCCATTTATGTCGGAATTATGCGTGGTTTGTGTTTTTGTTGTGATTTAGGACGAAAAGGTGAAAAGTGGAGAAAACACGGGCATTCACGGGATTTTATCGAAGAAAAAGACGAAAGACGAAGTCAAGAAATCAAGAGTGCAAAAAGAACGGAAGTCCAAGACCAATTCTGAAGATTTATCGAAGAAAAAGTCAAAAGACGGAAGTTTACTAAAAGCCGAAGAGCTCGAGTCTAATAAATAAATAAATTATAAGACAAGTCTAATTAATCCCAAGACAAAGTCGATAAAGTCGAAGAACTTAAAAGACGAGAAGACGTGAAGAAAGAAAGAAAGAGGAGGCAACACATGCACCTCCCCATTTCCTATAAATACCCTCCTAAACTCATTTAGGAGGGTTGGTTAGTTTTAGTTTTAGGAGTAGGAGTAGTTTAGTTTTAGAGAGAGAAAGTGACAGTTTCTCTCACTAGAACTTTAATCTTTCATCTTTTATCTTTCTTGTTTTTAATGAAACCTTTACTTTTTAAGCTTAATCTTGTCTTAATCTTCATATTATTAATCTTTCTTGTTAATCTCAATCTTGTTTTCATCATCTTTTTCATCAAGTTCTTATTTAAAGTTTTGATCTTTTAAATTTTCGTGACTTTAAGTTGATGTTTTTATAAGTTTTGATCTTCTCCCTAGCTTATTGATAGCTTATTGGAGTTGTTCTTAGCTTATTGTCCTTGAAAAAGTGCTAAAAAGTTGCTTATTTTCGTCATACATATGATTCCTATTTTTTAGGAACGTCTGATTCGATTTTGGAACTTTTCATAAAGTTGCGAAATTGAACTTTTCATAAGTTGCGAAATTGTACTTTTGTCTGATTCGATTTTGGAACTTTTCATAAAGTTGCGAAATTGTGCCTTTTTAGGAAATCTGATTCGATTTTTGAATTATTGCGAAATTGTGCCTTTTTAGGAAATCTGATTCGATTTTTGAATTATTGCGAAATTGTGCCTTTTTAGGAAATCTGATTCGATTTTTGAATTATTGCGAAATTGTTCCTTTTTAGGAAATTTGATTCGATTTTTGAATTATTGCGAAATTGTGCCTTTTTAGGAAATCTGATTCGATTTTTGAATCACAACAATATTGCGAAATCTTGGTTATGATTTCGCAATTATCTTTTTAATTGCGAAATTATTTCATTTTTTTATATTGCGAAATTAATTACTTTAATTTTAAATTTTGTTTTTAAATTTATTTTTCCCGCCATTTTTACTTAGTTTATTTTAATTGTTTCGTCTTATTTTTACGTCAATTTATTTTTACTCGTTTTGTCTTAATTTATATTCGTAATTTTAATTTCTCGTCACGCTTTTAAATTCCCGTCATTTATTTTAAATTAGAGTTAGATTTACTTTAACGTCATTTTCATACACGTTTTGCATATTTATTTTAAAAACAACCAAAAATATTTGTTTCACCAAAAACAATTGAGTCGTACTTTGAACCGGAAATCAATTCGAGAAGATACCGAGAACTTAATTGAACCCATGCAAAATCCTAACATTAATGGGGCACAACCCCCTTCTACCGGTCCATCAGGAGAGGATTCGGATGACCATCCACCCAAGCGTCACCGACCTAGGCGTACTCCTCCACCGCCACCAGACAATGAAGACTACTATGGCGGCGCCTATTATCGAGAGGCGGAAGCAGAAGATCCTTCCCGCCCATGGTGTGACCCTAATCTCACCCGTCCATGGACTGATCCGAAGGAAGATCCTTTTACTCTCCGCATACGGAATTACTCCGAGGATACAAAGCGTCACATGCCGGCGTGTGTCAAGACTTATGATGGGACTGGTGATCCGGATGATCACTTAAAGATATTTGACAAGCAGGCAAAAATTGAACGATGGCCAATGCCTATATGGTGCCAAATGTTCAATTCAACCTTGATCGACAATGCTCGTGATTGGTTTGAGGGACTTCCTCCTTGAAGCATTGATAGCTTCATGGAACTACGTACTGCTTTCAAGAATAATTATACTCAGCGAAAGAAGTATAATAGAGACCCGGTCTCACTGGCAACCATCAAGCAACGGCCTGGGGAATCTACGGAAGCCTTCACCGAACGCTTCAATGACGAGTGCACCCGCACAAAGACAATGCCGGAACTTCTGAAAATTTACGATTATATGCACGCCATAACAGAAAGGGAATTAATCAGACGTCTCAATGACAAGCGACCGGAGAGGTATGACGACCTTATGGAAAGGGTCAGAAACTTCATAGAGGGATAAACCGTGGTAGCAGCGGCTTACCCTTCAAAAGGAAACAGCTACCGATCGAACGACTAGTCCAGGAGATAGCCGGGCGGTCAAAACAACCAGAGCAGTGGGAGGAGCTCAGACTACAAGAGCCAAAACAAAGGCGGGCGGTCGGAGGAAAAATTTACCCCTCTAAAGATGTCCTACCGGGAGATCTTGCTGACAGAAGGGTCCAACTTCCCGAGACCTCCCCCAATGACGAATCCGCTGGACCGTCGTCAAGGAAATCGTTTTTGCGAATTCCACAACGACAAGGGCCATGGCACGGAGGAATGTATCCAGCTCAAGAAGCACATTGAGTCACTGATCAAGTCAGGCAAACTCAAGCATTTGGTCAAGGATTGGAAGGATGGAAAGGACAACAAGAAGTATGACAAGAAGGATCCCCAAAAGGACAAACCTTCGACTATATACATGATCCAATCCAGGCAGAGCCGCACAAGGCAGAAAATTAGCCAAAAATTTTCACGCGGCAAAGAAATCTCATTCCCTCCCATCACGATAAGTGATGTAGCCGATGCACCTCTCACGATTGAGATAAGCATTGGAACACACAATTTCCGCCGTATGTATGTGGATGGAGGGTCATCAGCAGAAGTACTATACGAACACTGTTTCGTACAGTTACGACCAGAAATAAGAAGCCAATTAGTACCGGCCACGTCGCCGCTCATTGGCTTTAGTGGAGACACCATCTGGCCAATAGGACAGCAGCGTCTGCTGGTAACCATTGGGAATGAAGAGCATTCCACCACGGCGTGGATGAACTTTATGGTGATACGCTCACACTCTCCATACAATGGGATCATAGGCAGGCCAAGTATCCTGGCCATACGGGCAGTACCCTCCACAGCTCACGGGATGATTAAATTCCCTGTGGAAGGAGGAATTGTCACTCTATAATACAATCATACCACCATCCGAGTGTCGTGCCGTGACAACACCAGTTCCTCCCGTTCCCCCCAAGGATGAATCACCACCTCCCAATTGGAAGGTGGCAATCCATCCTGATTATCTGGAACAAGAGGTATCCATAGGGGGAACACTCTCGGATATTGGCAAGAGGGCCATGTGCTCTCTCCTAAAAGAAAACTTAGATGTCTTCGCATGGGAGCCCAAGCACATAACAGGCGTTCCTCGTGCGATAGCAGAACATAAGCTCCAAATCCGCCAGGGATATCCTCCCGTTAAGAAAAAGAAGCGCGGTCAAGCACCAGAACGCAGCCAAGTAATATTGGATGAAGTACGGAAATTGGTGGATGCAGGCATCATGCGCGAGGTATACTACCACGAGTGGTTATCCAACCTGGTCATGGTCAAAAAGCATGATAGGAGTTGGCGCATGTGCGTGGACTTCATGGACCTGAACAAAGCATGTCCGCAGGACTGCTATCCGTTACCGGAGATTGATTGGAAGGTCGAATCCCTATGTGGATATCCCTTTAAGTGCTTCTTAGATGCATATAAAGGATACCACCAGATCCAGATGGCAGAAGAGGACGCAGAGAAGACGGCATTCCATACTAGTCAAGGCGTATACTGTTATACAAAAATGCCATTTGGACTAAAGAACGTCGGGGAAATATATCAGCAGCTTGTTGACAAAGCCTTCGACTCACAGATAGGCCGCAACCTGGAGGTCTATATTGATGATTTAGTCATTAAAAGTCATAAGGAGGATGCACTTCTCCGAGACGTCCAAGAGACGTTTGACACATTGAGGAGGATTAATATGAAACTAAATCCAAAGAAATGCATGTTTGGGGCAACTGAAGGAATGTTCCTTGGATATATGATTGATTCAAATGGCATCAAATCTTGCCCGGAAAAGACGGACGTGGTAATACAGTTACCATCTCCTCAGACACGGAAAGAGGTGCAATCGCTAGATGGGAAGTTGGCCGGGCTAACAGGTTCTTATCGAAGTCCGCGGAGAAGTCACTCCCCCTATTAAAAACACTCAAGAAGTGAATCAAGAAGGGAGACTTCTGGTGGACAAAGGAAGCGGAGGAAGCTTTTGGTCAGCTCAAGCAGCACCTCGCATCTCTCCCCATGCTAGTGCCCCCCCGACCCAAGGAGGAGCTCATCATGTATCTATCAGCCACACATGGAGCAATAAGTGCGGTACTCATGACGGATAGGGACACAGTCCAAACTCCAGTCTACTTCATAAGTAGAACACTACAAGGGCCGGACTTAAATTATTCTTCGATGGAAAAATTGGTTTTGGCATTAGTGTTTGCTACGAAACGGTTACGCCAGTACTTTCAGGCGCACCCAATTGTGGTTATTACTGATCAACCAATAAAACAAGTCATCTCCAGACCAGATATGGCCGGTAGGCTACATAAGTGGAGCATTCTTTGGGAGAGCATAACATATCTTATAGACCAAGGATGGCTGTTAAAGGCCAAATCTTGGCAGATTTCTTGATAGAGAAGCCGGATGAGGAAGGACCAGTCGTACAACAAGAGGAAACTCCAGCAGAACCATGGGTATTATTTACGGATGGATCTTCGTGCACGGATGGATCAAGAGATGGTCTCATCCTTACGAATCCGGAAGGAATGGAGTTTACATACGCCCTGCGCTTTGAGTTCACAGCCACCAATAATTAGGCAGAATATGAAGCGTTGATTGCGGGTTTAAAAATCGCCGCTAGAATGGGAGTCCGCAACCTTGAGGCCTACGTGGACTCACGGCTTGTCGCGAACCACATTCTAGGGGGGTACATAGCCAAGGAGGATAACATGATTCGATATTTGGAGAAAGTCAAGTCACTCATCGCGGCTTTCAGTAAGTTTTCTATCAAGCAGGTACCAAGAGGTGGAAACAAGAAGGCGGACGCTCTTAGCAAGATCGCGTCTACATGTTTCGCCCACTTATCCAAGCAAGTCTTGGTGGAAATACTAAAGGAAAAGTCTATAACAAAAGGGGAAGTCGCAGCTATAGTTGAGGAAGATGGACCTACATGGATGACCCCGATCATCAACTATTTGACTAATGAAACCCTTTCCAAACGAGGAAAAGGCGGCACGGCGTATCAGAAGGAAGTCGCAGCACTTCGAGCTTCGAGAAGCTATTCTTTATAAGCGTTCTTTCTTATAGCCGTGGTTGTGGTGTGTTGGGCCACGCCATGCTACTTATGTGATCAGTGAGATACATGAAGGGTTATGCGGCATGCACGCGGGTCCCCGACCGTAGTAGCTCGAGCTCTACGCAAAGGTTATTATTGGCCTACTATGCATAGGGATGCATGCGACATGATTCGCAAATGCAGTGATTGCCAAGTGAACAGACCAGTACCACGACATCCGCAGCAGGAACTTATACCCATTACATCCCCATGGCCATTCTATAAGTGGGGGATTGATATTGCAGGACCTTTTCCTGTAGCTGCGGGGGGAGTTAAGTTCTTGATTGTCGCAATGGACTACTTTACACGTTGGATAGAGGCCAAGGTAGTCAAATCCATCACAGGCAAACAAGTTAAGAAGTTTGTTTAGGAGAACATCATGTGCCGTTTTGGCTTACTAGGAGAAATCATCTCGGACAACAGGAAGCAGTTTGTGGATAATCCATTCAAGGACTGGTGTGCAGCATTGAATATCAAACGGCACTTCGCATCTGTTAAACATCCGCAGACAAATGGTCTTGTGGAACGAGCAAATAGAGGCTTGGCTGAAGGCATCAAGGCACGCCTGGATGAAGGAAGTGCCAAATGGGTGGATGAACTACCACATGTTCTATGGGCACATAGGACTATGATCAAAACAGCCAACGAGGACACTCCATCGCATTGGCCTACGGCACTGAAGCTGTCATACCAGTAGAAATAGGAATGCCTACCATCCGCACAGCGGAGGTTAATGTCGTCGCAAACGACGAGCAGCTCCTGAACAATCTGGATTTGTTGGAGGAAAAAAGAGAGATAGCGGCTATCAATGAATCCAAGTCCAAGGCACGGATAAAGGCTTATTATGACGCCAAGGTTAAAGGTGTTTCTTTTCGACCGGGAGATTATGTTTATCGTGCCAACGAGGCGAGTCGAGCGGAGAATACAGGAAAACTGGGCCCTAAGTGGGAAGGATCGTATGACGTTACGGAAGCCTTAGGAAGGGGCGCGTACAAGTTACGTGACATGGATGGCCGCGACCTGGAACGCACATGAAATATCCGCAATCCTAAAAGGTGCTATCTTTGAAAGCTACGGCTTCCGCATGCACACTTCGCTATATCTAGCTTCAATGAAGATCCATGTGTTCTCTTTGTTTTGTTTTTTATGCTTTCTAGGTTCCTTTTGTTTTTAGGATTTCCCATTCTTGTTTAAACAAAAAACGTAAATGATGAGACTGCTTTTATACATAGTCTCATCGTCCAAAAAGGGCTTTAAATGCATAAAATATCATGAAATTGGCCAAATATATGCTTGTGTTTGTTGTTTGTGTATTTTAGGTACGGATATTGAGGAAATGACAAAAAGATCACAAGAATCAATCAAAAACGGTCATGGGAAACGAAGCCGCACAATGAACCAAGCCCTAGTATTGATTTTCCAAGAAAGACCCTTGAAGAATTGAAGATTGAACAAGAAGGGTCCTCCAATATTGAAGAATTGACACTTTAAACCATTGTATATTCATAATTACAAGATTGGTCCCTAAAGTTTGTCAATATTAGAAAAAGGACCCTTAACTTTGAAGAATTGGCAAATTTAGTCCCTCAACAAAACTAAATTATCAATATTAGTCCTCCAATAAGTCAAAAAACAAGTCAAGACCTTAAGGATTGAAGAAAATGCCCAAATCAGTCCTTCAGATACCATGAATTGGCAAAACTAGTCCTTGGAATAACTTTTCAAAAGTTATTGTGGCCAAAATGGGAGTTTGCAAACTTATAAAACAAAGGAATTGGAGTTGTAAGCTGTTTTAACTTAAGTGACAAGAGAAAGAAATTGGGGGGCCAATTTGGGCAGACACATAAACTCTCACCAGTCACTCCCAACCCGCCACCTCACCTTGACCCTTTGACCACCCAATCACATTCACCCCTTCCTCCACGTCACCCACCACCCACTTACTAACTGATTTAATAATCAGTTAATTACTCTTCCCTCCACAACACTTTTTTTTAAATAAATCCACACCCAAACTAGATTAAACCCACCCCTAATCCCCTTATAAACCCTAATTAAACCCAGGTTCAATCACGACAAAAACAAATGGTTTTTGTTTCCCCTTTCCCTTATCCCACACCAAAACCATGATCCCAACCAACCCATGTGAGCAGTAGGGACCTCCCCTGCTGCGTCACTTTCATCCCCAAACCCAAAAATCGACAAAACAAACGGTTGGATGCGTTTTATAGTCCCCAAAGGAATTTTTAACGCTCAAGATCATCACAAGATAGCTGCTACAACAAGGACAATCACATGGGGCTCTCATTGACCAAGATTCGATTTTTCAAACCAAGGGAAATTGTAAACTTTCAGTCAATTAGGGTTTAGAGTTTCCCTTTCTTTGTAATATTTTAATCAGCTTTCTAGAAATTTCTTTTGGTTAGTATAAAATGAGACGACTTATGTCTCATTTTTCTCTTGTTCCAGTTTTTTTACAAGTCCTTGTAACCTGTTTTATTAATGAAAGTTGGTATTTTTAATTAAAAAAATATAATTCCTTTTCAGTTATTTAAAAAGTATATTGGCTTATGTGAAGAAAACTGAGTTCCAATTTCTGTTTTGTTAAGCATTTTGTGACCATTGTGTTCTTGTCAAGAAATTTTGGTTAAAAGTGTTTGATTTTCAAGAATCCTATGTAGGAATTCTTGTTTAGTTTGTATAAGTGTGAGGTTCTCCTTTGTTTTTAAGGATTTAAGTGGAAAGAAAAGGCATAAGAAAATGTTTTTCTTAGGTTTTCAACTCAAACCTTAAACCAACCTCAGGTAGAAGTGAAAGTGGATACCTAAGATTAGCTTATTGAGTTTGAGTTGATTAATCTCAAGTGGTTTTGATGGTTTAGTATTTGGTTTTAAAAGGATTTCAGTTTTTAGAAAATTGGTGGTTTCAAATCTTTTTCAAAAGATTTTGGTTACTTGTTTTTACTCACAACTTACTGCTTATATAAGCCTGCTCATAAGCTGTTGATACAAGCTTATGAGCATCAGCTTATATAAGCTTAAAGGTGCTTTTTGTCTTGTGGTGTTGTGCAGGGTAACAAGGAAGCAACAAGTCCTCATTTAAGTCATTCTATTTCTTTCTTGTTTGAAGATATTGTCTAGCCTAGGGTCCTTCTTTGGACTCCTACAACAAGCTTCTTCTACACTTCTAGAGCTCACTTAAGACCCTTAGATCAGCCTTTGGAAAGCATAAGCAGGTACCAAGCTAAAACCATTTGGCTAATTTATTGTGAAGTTTTATTTGAGCTTATATGAAGTTGGTGTGAATCTGCCTATTTGTTATTTTTCTTGTTTGATCATGTTCCTTTAGGCTTATGATGCATGTTTAGTAGCTTGGAATCAGATTTTGTTTAAGTTTCTATGCATTTAGTTTGGTAAAATTTGATTTTCAGAACTTAGGGGTTGTTTGGGATTAGGGATTAAGCCAAGGAGTTGACATCTACTTGGTTTAAACAACACATTTGAAAAACGAGATTTCACGATTTACTCAAAGGTCTAATGAAAGTTTTTCAATGGATTAGGAAAGGTTTAAAGAAATGTTACATGAATGTCCACACCATGATTTTTCCGAATTGCATCAAATTGACACTTTTTATAATGGGCTTAATGATCATGAACGAGATTACTTAAATACCGCCGCGGGTGGTAATTTTTTGTGCAAAACGACCGATGAGGCTTTGAAAATCATTGAGAATAGGTCTAAAGTTTATAGCCCTCGTAACACACCAAGTGTTGCCACTATGGGTTCATCGTCGTCTCGTAACATGAGTGCCTTGCAAGATGAAGCAAATGAGGAGAATCGGTTTTTCGATAGGTTTTCGACTCTTATGACTCATTTGAAAGCACAAGATGCTTTGAATTCCGCATCGGTTTAGGCGGTTGGGAAGAGTTGTATTTCGTGTGGTGGAGCTCATGATTTTTTCAAGTGCATTACCGCGGATGGTAACACTTCGAATGCTTATGTAGCCACGGGAACTTATAACCAAAACGGTCAAGGTTCCCGCCAAAATCAAAATGCTAACAACTATCAAAACAACAATCAAAATGGTGCTTACCAAGGAAATCAACGTAACTTCAATAAGGGTAACTATCAAAGTGGAAATGCGCAAATTTCAATCCAAAACCAAAACCGTGATTTTCAAAATACTACCCAAGGTTTTCAAAATGATCACACCAAAAATCTTCAAGGAGAATTTTTGAATTATGCTAAGGCAAACGATGCTAAGTTTGATAATATGCAACGTGAGATGGTTAGCTTAAGATCTGAGTTGAAAAACAAGCTTAAAAACGAACTTGCTAATGAACTTAAGACTCATGCTAATAAAATGGAAGGAAATGTTCAACGTCTCCAACATAATCAACAAAATATGGAGCAAGGTCAACATGAGATTAAGCAAGAGTTGTTAAAAGCGGATGCTAGGCAATCTAAGTTTGATGATCGAATGGGGAAAATGTTTGAAGCTATCATGTGTAAACCTTCTTCTTCGGGTGGTCTTCCTAGTGATACCATCGTAAACCCGAAAGGAGAATTGAAGGTTATTACTACTCGTAGTGGTAAAACTTTCAAAGAACCCATTTCTCGTCCAAGTACTTCTATGGAGAAGGAAAAAGAGAAATAACCCGAGGTGGTGGTTGAAAAGGAGCAAATTCCAAGCCCACGATGTACCGCTCAAACAACACCAACGGTTGAACCAATACCAATAGTGGAACCCGAGATTCCAAGGCTGTTGCCTATGCTCCAACCCACACCACCCTTACCTTACCCTTCAAGACGAAACAAGGAAAAGGCACAAGAACGAAATAATTATCAATTTGAACTCTTTATGAAAATGTTTCGTAACTTGCATTTTAATATAAGTTTTACCGACGCCTTTGTCATGATGCCTCGATTTGCCGTAAACTTCAAAAGTATGTTGAATAACAAAGAGAAATTACAAAAGTCGTCTAGTTGTTCTTCGGTTTTTCTTAGCCGCATACCTCAAAAAGTCGGTGATCCCGGTAAATTTTTAATCCCATGTGCAATACAAGATATGGAGGAATGCTACGCCTTGGTCGATCTTGGTGCTAGTATAAATTTGATGCCTCTTGAGATTTTTAAGTCGCTCAATCTTCCTAATCTCACTCCTTCAAGAATGTCAATCGAGATGGCCGATCATTCTATGATTCTAGCTTGTGGAGTAACCGAGGACGTCTTCGTGAAAGTTGGAAAGTTTTACTATCCCGTGGACTTTATCGTTGTTGACATTCCCATCGATCCTAAAGTTCCTCTAATTTTAGTTCGATCATTTTTGGATACCTCGAGAGCACTTATCGATGTGCATGCTAGGAAAATCACTCTATGTTTCAATGAGGAAGAACTCGTCATAAATGCAACTCAAAACTCTACGCTTTCTCATGTGTATTCTATCACGTCTTTGAACAATGTTAATCTCATCAAAAACATTTGCAAAAGAGTTTCAAAAAGAGTTTTAGGAGTTGATGATAAAAACGATTTTCCGTCCCCTCACCCGGTGGAGGTTAAGAGTGTTAAGCCTACGTCTCTAATCACGAATGATTCTTCGGATGATCAATATGTTGACCCCGATGGGGAAGTTTTCTTTGTTGACATACGTTTTGAGAACTTACCACCACCAAAACCAAAACAGTTTTCAAATGTGAGAATTTTTAGTGTGACTAACATTGTTTTAGAAACACCAAATAATTTTGACATAATCAAGTCGGGTTTTCATAAGGAGAGTTTAAAAGATGAAAAAGGAAAAAATTTTGAATTGGATTTAAAAAAAATTTCTACAATGCTAACTTCGTCATCACCTCGTGTTTTGAGTGCTACAAGCTCGTCTTCTCCTTTTGACAATGCTTTGTGTGGACTTAGTGTGGGGGAAGTCCCTTATGTTCCCTCCCCTTTCTCCACCGAGGACAAGATATTTGATCCCGGAATTGCTTATAAAGGGAAATCTCGGTCTTCTACCGATGCAATAAATGGAAAATATTTCTATTTGATTGGTGCGAGTCTACCTCGAGTAGCTCATGGTTTTTGTGACTTACCCATTGTCCCATCCTTCTATTTCTTCTCATCTATTTTATTTAAACGCTTTTGGTTTGTGTTGACACATGATGTAGTGGCGTTAATTTGTTTGTCCAAAGAAAACGAGAACGCTATCTTCGATCCTGGTATTTTGCACCATCTAAGGACTTAGTCCTTTATACCTGTTGTTTTTGGGACTTGTTTATCATGTAAGCCCCACCAAAAATTAACCATACCATGATTATCCCTAAATGATCACATTTATGGGGGATTCGAGTCGATCTTTTGACTCGGTTATCAAAAACAAGGTGCCTCGTGGGGGAGACCCATGCTTATCCATGTACATATTATTGCTTTCTAATTAGTTTAATGTAAGGGGATTTGTGTCGTTCCAACCTTTGTTCCGTGGTTGTTTATGAATTGTGGTTTTTAGATGATCATTATCTTCACGATTGGAGCCTCTCGTGTTCGTTTTATGGGAGCACTCGATCGTTAGTTTCGAAGACTTTCTCAATATCCATGATATATCCTTTGATGTTCTAACCTTAGGTTTATAGCACACTTCATAAACGGCTTTAAATTTAATGGTTACACCCTTTCCATGCTAGATTAGGCATTCGACTACGTCTCTAGTATAGGGGTGTTTGCACCCCTAAACTTGAAACATTGAGGACAATGTTTAACTTTAGTATGGGGGGTGAATAGATACTTGCCTTGCCAAACCTTCACGCTTTCTAAAGTTTATCTTTTTATTTATCGTTTTGTTGCAAAATAAGGCTAAAAATGGCCAAATTTTAAAAAATTTCTCATGTTTTATAAGTGTTTGAAGACACGAATGTAGGTTGTCCGATGGCGAGAATAAGAGTAATTTTTGACTCGACCGTGCGTGTTGAGCACTTAGCTTTGATTCCTTAACTTCACATTAGGCTAAGTCTCTTAAATGAGGACGAGAAATGATAGACTTAATTATAAGTTACTATGCTAAATGTAGAGTACTCGTATTCTTTCAAAAACTCATGTGTTCTCGTTGTTTGCTTATTCTCCCTTCGCTTGTAAATATTTTTTGCTTAATAAATATTGACTTAGCGGTTTAGTCTTGACTGTTGGGTTTCTAGTCTTTTCTAGTAGCTTCCGTGTAATTAAACTGGAAAGACATTAAGGTATCGCCAGCGTCACGGTTTTGAAGTATTGACACCCAAATAATCGAAAGCTTCACCCAATAATAAGATTTCAAGTGCTCACCTAAATCAAGCAAACAATTTGAAGCTCACAAGGCCGAAAAATCTATGCAAAATTAAAAGTGAATCAAGCCTTAATCTTTGAAGATTTAAAGATCTAAAATTCGCCTTAGCGTGAGGATATACGTCTTTGGCTAATAAAACCACCGATGAGGTGGATAATAAAAGGCAAGGCAAGACCGAAGTCATAATAAAAGCTTCAAGGAGAAGTTGAATAAAAGATTGAGGTAAACCTATGATAATAAGGCCCTTCCGTTAGGGGGCGTATAAAAGTCTTGGTAATAAGTCTCATGTTCAAAACTGTTATAAAACCGTGTTTATCGATCCTTCTTGTCGACTTAATTTTTTGACATCGTTGTCTATTAGGAGGGGTTATTGTTTGATGGTCTTGGTTACACCGTTAGGACTCTATTTTTAGACCTAAATCTCTCGCATAAGTCAAACAATGTATCGTCGTGAAACATTCAAGACATAATAAAATATAAGAGATACAACTTAGGAAATCGGGAGGATAAGTACGTGATTAGGGTATATGAGTAGCGTTAGCATTACTAACTTATAATGACAATGATCTCGTTGCACACTTGGCATGGAATTAGGGTGAAAATCGAGGACGACGAAATTATTTCTAACGAAGCATTCACGTGTTCTTATTCTATGAACCTAAACGTCCCATTTTGCGATGAAAATCATACATTATGTCTAAAACGCAAGTAGTAGTAATAGTAGTAGTGTAGCTAGTTTATCGTTCAATAAAAGTGAATTAAAATAAATTTTGGAGATGCTACGATACTTTATTCTAGCATTGCGTGAGGGCACGACAATGGTTTAGTATGGGGGAGTGATGAGACTGCTTTTATACATAGTCTCATCGTCCAAAAAGGGCTTTAAATGCATATCATGAAATTGGCCAAATATATGCTTGTATTTGTTGCTTGTGTATTTTAAGTATGGATATTGAGCAAATGACAAAAAGATCACAATAATCAATCAAAAACGAACATGGGAAACGAAGTCGCACAATGAACCCAGCCCTAGTATTGATTTTCCAAGAAAGACCCTTGAAGAATTGAAGATTGAACAAGAAGGGTCCTCCAATGTTGAATAATTGACACTTTAAACCCTTGTATATTTATAATTACAAGATTAGTCCCTAAAGTTTGTCAATATTACAAAAAGGACCCTTAACATTGAAGAATTGGCAAATTTAGTCCCTCAATAAAACTAAATTATCAATATTAGTCCTCCAAGAAATCAACAAACAAGCCAAGACCTTGAAGAATAAAGAAAATGCCAAAATCAGTCCTTCAAATATCATGAATTGGCAAAACTAGTCCTTGGAATAACTTTTCAAAAGTTATTGTGGCCAAAATAGGAGTTTGCAAACTTGTAAAACAAAGGAATTGGAGTTGTAAGCTGTTTTAACTTAAGTGACAAGAGAAAGAAAATTGAGGGGCAATTTGGGCAGACACATAAACTCTCACCAGCCACTCCCAACCCGCCACCTCACCTTGAAACTTTGACCACCCAATCACATTCACCCCTTCCTCCACGTCACCCTCCACCCACTTACTAACTGATTTAATAATCAGTTAATTACTCTTCCCTCTACAAAACTTTTTTTTAATAAATCCACCCCCAAACTAGATTAAACCCACCCCTAATCTCCTTATAAACCCTAATTAAACCTAAGTTCAATCACGACAAAAACAAAGGGTTTTTGTTTCCCCTTTTCCAGATTGTTAATTAACAACTTACTAAACCCATCCCACACCAAAACCATGATCCCAACCAACCCATGTGAGCAGAAGGGACCTCCCCTACTGCGTCACTTTCATCCCCAAACCCAAAAATTGACAAAACAAACGGTTCGATGCGTTTTCTTTTCCCCAAAGGAATTTTTAACGCTCAAGATCATCACAAGACAGCTGCTACAACAAGGACAATCACATGGGGCTCTCATTGACCAAGATTCGATTTTTCAAACCAAGGGCAATTGTGGACTTTCAGTCAATTAGGATTTAGGGTTTCCCTTTCTTTGTAATATTTTAATCAGCTTTCTAGAAATTTCTTTTGGTTAGTATAAAATGAGACGACTTGTGTCTCATTTTTCTGTTGTTCCAGTTTTTTTACAAGTCCTTGTTACCTGTTTTATTAATGAAAGTTGGTATTTTTAAGTAAAAAAATATAATTCCTTTTCAGTTATTTAAAAAGTATATTGGCTTGTGTGAAGAAAACTGAGTTCCAATTTGTGTTTTGTTAAGCATTTTGTGACCATTGTGTTATTGTCAAGAAATTTTGGTTAAAAGTGTTTGATTTTCAAGAATCCTGTGTAGGAATTCTTGTTTAGTTTGTATAAGTGTGAGGTTCTCCTTTGTTTTTAAGGACTTAAGTGGAAAGAAAAGGCATAAGAAAACATTTTTCTTAGGTTTTCAACTCAAACCTTAAACCAATCTCGGGTAGAAGTGAAAGTGGATACCTGAGATTAGCTTATTGAGTTTGAGTTGATTAATCTCAAGTGGTTTTGATGGTTTAGTATTTGGTTTTAAAAGGATTTCAGTTTTTAGAAAATTGGTGGTTTCAAATCTTTTTCAAAAGATTTTGGTTACTTGTTTTTACTCACAACTTACTGCTTATATAATCCTTCTTATAAGCTGTTGATACAAGCTTATGAGTATCAGGTTATATAAGCTTGAAGGTGCTTTTTGTCTTGTGGTGTTGTGCAAGGTAACAAGGAAGCAACAAGTCCTCATTTAAGTCATTCTATTTCTTTCCTGTTTGAAGATATTGTCTAGCCTAGGGTCCTTCTTTGGACTCCTACAACAGGCTTCTTCTACACTTCAAGAGCTCACTTAAGACCCTTAGATCATCCTTTGGAAAGCATAAGCAGGTACCAAGCTAAAACCATTTGGCTAATTTATTGTGAAGTTTTTTTGAGCTTATATGAAGTTGGTGTGAATCTGCCTATTTGTTATTTTTCTTGTTTGATCATGTTCCTTTAGGCTTATGATGCATGTTTAGTAGCTTGGAATCAGATTTTGTTTAAGTTTGTATGCATTTAGTTTGGTAAAATTTGATTTTCAGAACTTAAGGGTTGTTTGGGATTAGGGATGAAGCCAAGGAGTTGACATCTACTTGGTTTATAAACAAGTTAAACACCCTTTATTTGTCTGCTTTGGGTATATTTGGTGATTGGTTTGTCAGCATGGTAGGTTAAAACAAAAAGGGCATGCTAAATAACTTGGTAATTATAGGATAAAAATCAGTAGGGGATTTTAGGACTTGAATCTACTTCTCATTTGGTAAAATCTTGTTAACTGTTGTTCTAGTAGTCATCTAGGGGTGAGTTCAGTTTGAATGTGATCTGGCAAGGTTTAATGTAAGCTCTTGTGGTTGGAATCTCACTAATAGGCCAACTGCATCAGCAAGACTGCCCATATGCTTGTTTCTGATTTTCAGCAATTTGATGTGCCATGTGTATGTGATTTTGGTGTGTTAACTTGAGTTTTCTTGTTCATTGTGACTCCCCACAACCCAACTGGTTGTGGGGGTGCCTTGTCTTGCCAAAACATCCAACAAACCAACAAGATCAATCCAAAATTCAAGCTCTATTATTATCAGTTGGCTTCCAGTGTTGTCTGAGAACGCTTGGGTTCTTGGATAGTACTATTTTTTGACTTATTTGGTTACTGTAGTAAGTTGAGTGATCTGGGCACGTTTTTGGTGATTTCTAGGTTTTAATCTTGCTTGATTTTAAAAGTTTTTGTGTTTTTGAAGTTATTAAACAACTGGTTTTAGTTTTTATAAAAAGAAAAATAAAAAAAGAGGTTTTATCAAAAAGAGACTGGCCAGGACTCGAACCTGCGCCATCTCTCCCACACACCAACGTGATAACCAGTTGCCCTTGGGTCTTTTACTGGTAAAGGTTTACCCAGTTTAAGACTTAAAGGTTTATTGGTTAGGGCTTATTAATATAAGCCGTGTGTTAATAAGCTATTTCCAGCTTATTTACTTAGTATTTTTCTTTCTTTTGATTTTTCCCTTGTTTGTCATAGCATTTAAGACTTTTTGGCATAAAAACCTTATTTTTCACGTTTGTATTTAATTTATTAGGATTATTTTTAGTTTTAATTCTAGAAAGTAATTAAAAAATAGGAAAAAGTGTTTTAAAAATATAAAAAAATAGTTTTTAAGTTTTTAATAGTCTTTTATAGGTTTACATCAATTAAAGTTTTCAAATTAACTTATTTTTTATTTTATTTAATTTTAGGGTTTTTAATAAACTTTAAAAATTAATATAAAATTATTAAAAAGGTTTTGGAAATTTAGGCTTGCATTTTTGTCTTAGTTACATTTTTCTTGATTTATTGTATTTTTTTGGTAATTTTTAGAGTACTTTCATTTTTCGTCGAGTTTTTCGATTTTACGTTTTTTACGTCTTAGGATAATTTTTAGTGTAATTTGTCTTATTCTTTCTCTTTTCTCACAAATATAATCACAAATAATCATCTCATCACATACACGCCAAGCCTCCTTGAGAACGATCCCACACAAAGGGTCATTTGTGCACGATTTTCCTAAATCGTCCTACTTGCCTAATTACGATTTGTTTTCCTAAACAAGGTTGTAAATTACAACTATCAGTAAACGTTCTAATAAAATGTCGTGGTGCCTAGCTATCTCCACGACTCGTTCTTGTGCAAATTATTTTCTTCTTTTTTAGATTTTTTTATTGTCATATAGATTTAGTTGCTGTTACTACAATGTGCTATATCTTATTCATATGCATTCATTCAATACCGTACATGTATAATGCGCCTCCAAGCGGGGTAAGAAGATTAAGTGAACCTAATAATTCAACTTGTCGCATAAGAGGGATGCAACTCCAGTGACGCGGATCATGAATCCTTACTAGACACCTTACTCACAAGACGTTGTGGTAAGTGTGACAACCGTGGTTTTGAGGTTCGTCACTTGGTCTTACTTTTAGGTTATTTTATGTGTGCTTATTTTATTTGTGTGTTTACGTGTTTATTTTGTGTGAACGAGGTTGGTGTGGTTATCGTTTATGAGTATAGAGTACTCATAAGTAAATCGAGGAACGGTTATTTCATGTTCATGAGCTCACAAGTGGTGACTATGAAATGAAATAGTGATATTTTGGTGTTTACGTATACGTATATGTATTATAGAAAATCGTATTTTTTACGATTTACGGTTTAGCATTTAGAGGTCTCGGATGAGGTAATTAGCCATATGGATATTTTTCGGGATGGTTTTAGGTCATTTAGGACTTAATTATAATGTTTATTTCAAAATTTGAGATTTTTTATAAAAGTGTATATTTTACGTCTTTTACGGTAAAACGCGTAAATTTGACTAGTTTTACGGTTTTGAGGTTTTGGGAGTTTTAGGAGCTGAAATAAATTAAGGTAAATTAAGGTAATATTAATAAGATATTAATTAACAATAAAAAGAAAAAAAAAATAAAGAAAAAAACGAAATTAGGGGTGTTTGGGTCGGTTTAGAAGAGAAAAAAAAGGAAAAAGAGAAGAAAAAAAGGAAGTGGACTTATACTTGGACTAGGATTTTATGTACACCCTATATATTATATTATTTACTACCAAAAAAATCATAAATCCCTGGAGACAAATAAAAATTCGTGAGTTTCATAGAGGAGAATTAGGGTTCTTCATAAAAATTAGGTTTTCTTCATCTTCCATTGTTCTAAAGGTAAAACCTTCAAAACCCTTTTCTTTTTAATTGTTTTTATGTTTTCTTTAATCATCTTATGATGGATTAGGGTTAGGGTTTATATAAAAACAGTAGATTAATGTTATATTAATGGTTTTATAATGATTACATGAATTAGGGCTTGTAATAGAGGGTTTAGGGTTAATTAATGAGGTTGATTTTGTTAAACCCGTTTTTAAAACCTGTGCAGAATTTTGGTGTCATTGTTTTGATCATATCTGGAGTTCTAGGAACATTCAAGATGCGATCAAGCTAGCCCTGAATAGGTATTTGAGTTGGATTTCTAAATCAAGAAACGAGAACTAAATTGGAGGTTGGGAAGTGGGTCAAAAACAGGTTACAACAGTCGGAGGTCAAGGCAGTTTTGAATTCAGCCTGTTTTCTTTTTAAGTTTTGGGTTGTTTGGGGTACTTAGGATTGCATTGGGATCTTCTCACGAACATGAGAGATGGTTTATATATTGTAGTAAGTATCTGCACTTGGGCTAAGGTTGTGGTTTAGGGTAAGACCCCTTAATGGTAACAAACTTTTAGTACGTTTAAAATCAGGAAATCTGGAATGACAAAAGTAGATATATGTATATCGGGGCCTTAACAGTAGCTTTAAGGTTAGGGCAAGTGAGAGGTGTTAGCCAACATATGTAAGGGTATGAATATTCCTTTTACAGAAACCATGGGTATGTTTAGGTGGGCGTTTGGCTTATAGTTTGGAGACCTAAAACTGGGACTGTTTTTGGTAAAATGTTAACGGGATGTGTTATGGAGTAAAACGAGTTAAGGGCTTTATAGAGGGGTGTAATGGGATGCTTAGAGCATTTAAATGAGGAATATATTTGGTAGTAGGTTAGATGTCCATCATAGGTTGATGAGCCATCTTAGTGATTGGGTCATGTATTGATTGCGTGTTTTGGTTTGTTAGCTTGTTGCTAGTGCGAGGACTCGTGAAGAAGCAATCAGGTGAGTTTCATAGTCCCATGTTTACTATTAATTTTGACTTCCAGATGGGATGGAAGAGACACTGTGTTGAGTTTATTTATAAATTGATGCTGTGAATGTTTTTAAGGTTTGAGATGGACTTGTGTGTACATTTATGTGATTAACTGCTATGTGATTCTTGTTTGTGTATGATCTGGATTGGAAAGGTACATAGGTGTATGGGCGCCTATGGGACCAATGGTTTGACAAGGTAGTGGCCTTGTGGTTTGACAAGGTAGTGGCCTTGTGGTTTGACAAGGTAGTGGCCTTGTGGTTTGACAAGGTAGTGGCCTTGTGGTTTGCCAAGGTAGTGGCCTTGGGATAGGTACATAGTGTGATCATCTATGGTACCATGTTGTTTGGCAAGGTAGGAGCCTTGGTTTTGGTTTGAAATGTTTGATCTTGAAATGTTAGTTGTTAATACATAATGGTAGCGCATTGTCCATATGTTTATTGGTTTATGGTAATCACAGCTTATGACTTGTTTTGTGTTGGAGTCTAAACCTATGACTCTCACCAACTTTATGTTGACGTGTTTTAGTGTCTCTTTCAGGTGATAACGTGGTTAAGCATGAGAACTTATGTGGCTAGGATTGGAGTCGAGTAGGAATGCATTTAGAAGGAGATCCCCGTTCCTTCTTAGTTTATTTTGCTGTTTGTTTCTTTGAGTGATATTATGAACCTATATGTTGATTGTTAGTGTTATTTGTTTGTCTTGGGTAAGAGGTAGGACTGTTACCTACTTACCTAGACTCCTGCATTGTTGAGATATTGTCATGACATTGTGTCGCCATTTATGTCATTATATTTTGCATTTTAGTTTTCTCTATAGAGACACCGTTTGTTGTGATGATATCCATACGTCGCACCCCATATTCCGCCATGGTGGGGTGTTACAGAATGGTATCAGAGACAATGGTTATAGAGATTTAGGTTGCCTAGTCGCGTAGCCTAGTCTATAGCTTAAGGGTCCCTGCATATAGGCGTCATAGGAGTATGTGTGCATTTTATATAAATTGATGTGTTTGGATGTTATTTATTGTGATGTTTTGACTAGTATGAATTGAACCATAGTAAGTTCATACTTAGCCACATGTTATTTTCCTTTCGGGGTGTGAGTAGTGCGGGTTGAACCATAATCATCCACGCTAGTCATTGTCGTATTTTGCTTATATTGTACATTATAGTACATAATTTGTTACATAGTAGTTTCTAACTTTTATTGGGTTATTTTATGTACTTGAGGTATGTTTTTTTGTCTTTTGATGTTTAAGTCATGTTCCCTAAGAATCATGTGGTTGTTCGAGTTAGGAGGAGTAGGTGGATATGAAGGATTTTAAGCGGTTTCCACTCTTATGGGCGACATGACTTATAACTGATTATGTTTTGTTTTGGATTTAGTCTATACTGTTTTAGCTAGACTATGGATTTTTGTATTCCAAGAGTTTTACTATGTTATTTTAATATGGAGTTTTGGATCTTATTGGTTATGTGGTTATGAGCTTATGTGAGTAGATGGATTTATGTGTTATATGTTGTATTGATTCTTATAAGTGTCATCATAGGAGGGAGTGCATTGGGGAAAGGGTAATTGTATAAGTATGGTGGCCAACATAGTTATACAAGTACCACAACTTCAATGGGTTCCCAAGTATGGTTGCATGAAAGAGGGTTAGTACATGCTTGTATATGATGAGATGTAGATTTTGGGTATACGTATAATATATGGGTTTATGTAATGGCTGCCTATGATATGGCTATTGTTCTTTTTGTCTTATATGTTCTGGGTTATAGTTGTGTTGTGTGATTGTGGGGTCACACGATATGGTTTGGTTTTGGAGGTGGGCTTTATGCCTTGTTGTGGCACGGTGAGATGGTGATTACATGTGTGGAAAACGAGTGTATGACGTGATTGGTTGATCCGACATGTATGGTAACGAGTATGTTTTGGGTAATTTAATAGGTATATATATGCGGATGTATATATACTACTAGGTGTTAAGTTATGGTATATGGTCGTTCACTAGTTATAATAACTTGAACGTACCTTGTGTTTGTTCGTGTTTTATGGTGCTGGAGTTTGATGGAGTTTCAACGACGTTTTGAATCTTTTGAACTGTGTCTGGTAGCGTATACTTTAAGTTCGTATTTCACGTGTACGTTTTAAAATGGTGTTCTTGGTTTTAAGTCTCTTGAAATAAAATTGAGATTTCTTTTGGGATAATGAAATCTTTTAGGTTGAGTCTTACATTTGTGTTCGTTGGTATATGGAAAAAGGGGGACTTGGAAATCTATATAGGGTTAGATAATTGGTTGTATTCGGTAAAATAAGGGTAAGGTGTTGGAGTCGTGTTTGAAACAGGATGTAACATAAGATTTCTTTTAATCAACACTTATTTATTTCAAATTCTAAAAGACTTTCTTTAAAATAAAGCGAAGAAAAATTTATTTCTACTTACATAGTTTATATAATTGGGTATAACTGATTCACGTCATATATAATTATTAAAACAAGGTTAAATGGAGTCTATGAATATTTCACATACAATTATATCTTTCATTTAAAAGGATTGCATTGATCACTAAGTCTATTCTTTAGTTTTTTAAAACAACAAGCATAAAATTGTTTTGGTCATAACTGGTTCGTTTTTAAAGCTTTTTGGGTGATTCAAAAGCCTAAAATTATGTACTCGGAACGTACTTTTCAAATATCCAGAATGTATAGTCATGGGAGGTCAGTGGACTGGTCGGAATTGTTGTACAAGTGTCGGGTTCAAGGTTGAGTTTGAATAGTAGTTTTATTTTTATGATTTGGGATGCATAGGATACCTAGTCTTTAAGTTGAGTTTGGAGTTCGTCAAGAGGGTTGTTAGTAGATTGTTTGAGTCACATAGAGGTGGGGAGGTAAAAAAGAAAAGCAAATAAAATAAATAAAAATATATTCTTTTGGAAAAGCCAATCTTTTGCACGGTTTAAATAATATGTCGCGGGGCGTAATATGTTTGGTTGCCATTGGGTGTTTTTTTGGATTATTTTTCGTTTTCATGGGTCATTTTGAATTGATACACGTTTTGGGTTTGAGTTTCCTTTTGAGTCTAGTGGTTTTTGACTTGTTTTAACTGGTGCACGTGAAATATCTTTAAGTTATCCGTGGGTTTGATTCGTTGATCGTATCTGGTGGATTCAGGATGTACTTTTGGTTACGTATTGTTCGGGAGCGTTGAGGTAGTCGTATGAAAGACTGGGTCGCGCCTACACGATTTAGTAGGTGACCATGAGAGAACGGTCGGAATGCCCTTAGTGGGGAGGAAAGAAGTTCGTAGACGAACTAATGTGGTCATGAGGTCTCTTAGGAGTGTCAAGGGAGATGAATAGAGGTTGCATAATGTATGGTTATTGGCACAAGTAACGCGCCATAGGGAGTGTTGGAAGGGGATATGTTTCGTAAGGCATGTATGCTTTCTGAAAATTTCCTGAAACTTAGTAAGGTTGCCTATTACTTTGAGGTAGAACCATGAATAGAGCAAGTAGGAGAGGTGAGAAGAGTTGTAGTTAGTTTCTTTCCAAGGAAAATCGCTGATGGAGTGATTTAAAAACAAGAGCTGTTAGAAATTGCAAGAAATTTATTCGTGTTGCCGCTAAGAGAGGGTGTGAGGAGGACATAGTTGAAATTGCTAAGGATGTTGTATGAACGCTTTGGGTTTACGGTTATGCATTTGGCTTCGCCAAAGCACTAGCGGTTCTCATGGAGTCAATGAATCGAGTGTACATGAACGTATATAAACGAGTTGTCATCGGGAGCATCGACGACATTTTGACCTACTCAAATCTTAGAAGGAGGATGAGGCGAATTATGTGTTGGATTTGGAGTTGTTAGGAAAGGGAGTTATACGTGAGATTTTCAAGAGTAAGTTTTAGGATTAAGTTTACGAGGATGAGCAGTAGAGGTGGTGGCATATCATGGAACCAGCAAGGGTGAAGTGAAGAAGGATGAGGGAGCGTTTTGGAGGCTGAAGAGGTGGATTGGATAATGAGCCGATCTTGGCATTATCGGAAGGACTGGGTGAATTTGCGAAGCATGACGACACGTGGAGCAAGGATTTGGATGTGTACGAGAACGACAAAGAAAGGCGATTGCTTATACGTTGCAAGAACTGAAGACTTGGAAGAACTAGATAAGACTTCGTTAGTGGAGCTGGACTGTTATATCTGCCTAGAATGTTAGAGGCATTTTGGTGTACGAGACGTAGAGAATGATCTATACGGATCATGAACGTCTCCAACACATATTTAATCATCTTGATTGAACATTTGGAAAAGATGGTGGGTGGAGTTAAGTGATGAAAGAAAATTGCAAGGCCAAGTACCATCTGGGAAAGGCAAGCATGGTTGATGAGGCGTGGAATAAGAAGAATGAAGTGAAGCTGAGACAAACTTGAACTATAGGGATGACGTATTAGGGTGGTTTGGATAAAGGATATAGGTTGCACAAGTTGAGTTGTCTAAAGCAGAGAACGCGTCAACGTGTATGTTGCGTGGCTTGGACAATCGTATGGAGAAAAGGGACGTAGTCGATAAATGCCATTTGAGGCACTGTATGAAAGGATAGGGTGAGTTGTCCCCAATGTGGACTAGAATTGGTAAAAGAGGCTACCGATGTGGAAATGGTGTTTGTGGAAAGAATGAGAGCAACAAGGGATGTTATGTAGAAAAGGAGGAAACCATTAGAGCTAGTGACAAAGTATGTAGGAAGTTTCACCCATAGTAACGGGTGGTACGTTTTGGTAAAATGGAAGAGTTGAGGTAGAGTTTTGTAGGTCTATTTATGATCATTGGAAAGATCGGACCATTAGCATATGAGCATAGAATTACCTGGGGGAAATGAGTTGTATACATGATACATTTCATCTATTAAGATTGGTAAAGGTTGTGTGAGAATGCATTTTGCATGAACGGTTATTCGGGACTGGTATTAATAAGAGTCTTTGTTTTTATCAAAGAATCATCTGTGAGATTTATTGACTGTGAGGTCAAGAGTTGGGCGATGAGTTTAATTATTTTTGGTTTGTATATGTGGTATTTTGAAACCTGAACTGAGGTTTACGTGGAAATGAGAGGAGTTCATTTAGAACAAGTATCCTCATGTGATTTGTGGTTGTGTGTTTGATCCTAAGGAGTAAATCTCGGGACGAGATTTCTATTAGGAGGGAGTGATGTGACAACCGTGGTTTTGAGGTTCGTCACTTGGTCTTACTTTTAGGTTATTTTATGTGTGCTTATTTTATTTGTGTGTTTACGTGTTTATTTTGTGTGAACGAGGTTGGTGTGGTTATCGTTTATGAGTATAGAGTACTCATAAGTAAATCGAGGAACGGTTATTTCATGTTCATGAGCTCACAAGTGGTGACTATGAAATGAAATAGTGATATTTTGGTGTTTACGTATACGTATATGTATTATAGAAAATCGTATTTTTTACGATTTACGGTTTAGCATTTAGAGGTCTCGGATGAGGTAATTAGCCATATGGATATTTTTCGGGATGGTTTTAGGTCATTTAGGACTTAATTATAATGTTTATTTCAAAATTTGAGATTTTTTATAAAAGTGTATATTTTACGTCTTTTACGGTAAAACGCGTAAATTTGACTAGTTTTACGGTTTTGAGGTTTTGGGAGTTTTAGGAGCTGAAATAAATTAAGGTAAATTAAGGTAATATTAATAAGATATTAATTAACAATAAAAAGAAAAAAAAATAAAGAAAAAAACGAAATTAGGGGTGTTTGGGTCGGTTTAGAAGAGAAAAAAAAAGGAAAAAGAGGAGAAAAAAAGGAAGTGGACTTAAACTTGGACTAGGATTTTATGTACACCCTATATATTATATTATTTACTACCAAAAAGATCATAAATCCCTGGAGATAAATAAAAATTCGTGAGTTTCATAGAGTAGAATTAGGGTTCTTCATAAAAATTAGGTTTTCTTCATCTTCCATTGTTCTAAAGGTAAAACCTTCAAAACCCTTTTCTTTTTAATTGTTTTTATGTTTTCTTTAATCATCTTATGATGGATTAGGGTAAGGGTTTATATAAAAACAGTAGATTAATGTTATATTAATGGTTTTATAATGATTACATGAATTAGGGCTTGTAATTAGAGGGTTTAGGGTTAATTAATGAGGTTGATTTTGTTAAACCCGTTTTTAAAAACTGGGCAGAATTTTGGTGTCATTGTTTTGATCATATCTGGAGTTCTAGGAACATTCAAGATGCGATCAAGATAGCCCTGAATAGGTATTTGAGTTGGCTTTCTAAATAAAGAAACGAGAACTAAATTGGAGGTCGGGAAGTGGGTCAAAAACAGGTTACAACAGTCGGAGGTCAAGGCAGTTTTGAATTCAGCCTGTTTTATTTTTAAGTTTTGGGTTGTTTGGGGTACTTAGGATTGCATTGGGATCTTCTCACGAACATGAGAGATGTTTTATATATTGTAGTAAGTATCTGAACTTGGGCTAAGGTTGTGGTTTAGGGTAAGACCCCTTAATGGTAACAAACTTTTAGTATGTTTAAAATCAGGAAATCTGGAATGACAAAAGTAGATATATGTATATCGGGGCCTTAACAGTAGCTTTAAGGTTAGGGCAAGTGAGAGGTGTTAGCCAACATATGTAAGGGTATGAATATTCCTTTTACAGAAACCATGGGTATGTTTAGGTGGGCTTTTGGCTTATAGTTTGGAGACCTAAAACTGGGACTGTTTTTGGTAAAATGTTAACGGGATGTGTTATGGAGTAAAACGAGTTAAGGGCTTTATAGAGGGGTGTAATGGGATGCTTAGAGCATTTAAATGACGAATATATATGGTAGTAGGTTAGATGTCCATCATAGGTTGATGAGCCATCTTAGTGATTGGGTCATGTATTGATTGCGTGTTTTTGGTTTGTTAGCTTGTTGCTATTGCGAGGACTCGTGAAGAAGCAATCAGGTGAGTTTCATAGTCCCATGTTTACTATTGATTTTGACTTCCAGATGGGATGGAAGAGACACTGTGTTGAGTTTATTTATAAATTGATGTTGTGAATGTTTTTAAGGTTTGAGATGGACTTGTGTGTACATTTATGTGATTAACTGCTATGTGATTCTTGTTTGTGTATGATCTGGATTGGAAAGGTACATAGGTGTATGGGCACCTATGGGACCAATGGTTTGACAAGGTAGTGGCCTTGTGGTTTGACAAGGTAGTGGCCTTGTGGTTTGACAAGGTAGTGGCCTTGTGGTTTGACAAGGTAGTGGCCTTGTGGTTTGCCAAGGTAGTGGCCTTGGGATAGGTACATAGTGTGATCATCTATGGTACCATGTTGTTTGGCAAGGTAGGAGCCTTGGTTTTGGTTTGAAATGTTTGATCTTGAATTGTTAGTTGTTAATACATAATGGTAGCGCATTGTCCATATGTTTATTGGTTTATGGTAATCACAGCTTATGACTTGTTTTGTGTTGGAGTCTAAACCTATGACTCTCACCAACTTTATGTTGACGTGTTTTAGTGTCTCTTTCAGGTGATAACGTGGTTAAGCATGAGAACTTATGTGGCTAGGATTGGAGTCGAGTAGGAATGCATTTAGAAGGAGATCCCCGTTCCTTCTTAGTTTATTTTGCTGTTTGTTTCTTTGAGTGATATTATGAACCTATATGTTGATTGTTAGTGTTATTTGTTTGTCTTGGGTAAGAGGTAGGACTGTTACCTACTTACCTAGACTCCTGCATTGTTGAGATATTGTCATGACATTGTGTCGCCATTTATGTCATTATATTTTGCATTTTAGTTTTCTCTATAGAGACACCGTTTGCTGTGATGATATCCATACGTCGCACCCCATATTCCGCCATGGTGGGGTGTTACAGTAAGTTTCCATATGTCGCGCTCACGTAGTGCCTTGCATGGTAAAGACGCACACCGCACGTCTAGTAAAATATAGACTTGGTTTTATTCTAGGTAAGACGTGACACGTCATGCGACACAGATACATGATATCTAAAACGAATATAAACAAGTTTCCAATTACCAACATTGTCGTGACCACCACGGACTTATAAATATTATTCTACATGTTTGCAATAATGTTACAAAAAGATAAAATGTCATGGACATCCACGGACGAATATTTAAGGTTATAGACCAAATTATCAAGGAGTTATAACAAATTTAGGAACACCCTACATGGGGGGAGAAACCTACCTATCTCCCATTGCTCCTCAGCTAGGCGGGGCAATACCTCACCACGTCCCTTCCGTTCCAGAGCTTGAGTCGCATTCATCTCCAGCACCTCACTTAGTGGCTATTCACCAACAACGATCTGGGTCACGTCTTCATAAATAGGGAGAGTAAGTTGGCTGGGGGAGGGAGTAAAGGGAGTCTAGGAATGTCCCTCATCCTGAGAAAAAGCACCAAGACTTAGTTTCTCCATGATCTCCTTATTTGACACATCTTTTGTGGCTTCCATCTTGGCCAGGAAGGGGTAGTTGAGATCTCGCATAGCGGCCATAGAGGCAGTCATCTTCTCAGCGGCCCCAGTATTGAAGAAAGCATGCTTTGTGAAGTTTTGTTTCTTCCTTATTAGCTCTGCGGCCATGACCATCCCTTCATGACGACCGTGATCGATGTCATCCGACACGAGGTCTGTAAACTGTTGAACAAATTGTGGGGCCTCCAACACCTTCGTGACGGCCAAGCGCGCCCCGTGACCCACCATCCACCTGCGGCCGGCAATGGCTGCTAGTAGTTGGGGGTACAACACATCATCGCGCTCGGAGGTAAGGGCATTCACCAGTACGTTTTTTGGGTGGACGCCTCCTTCAATTGTTCGGCCACGACCCTCTCATGAGCAAGCTCTTCCAGTTTTTCCTCACCCTGGATTAATGCATGTGCGTCTTCAAGATTCTTTGTGAGGATGGACACTTCGTCAGAAGAGGACTTAGTTGAAGCTTCCGCCGCGGTCACCTGTATGTGATACATCAAGTATTAGGATGCAGGATAGTGTGACGTAGGCCTAATGCGGTCCGGATACATACCTTAGTTGTTGCAGCTTCAAGTTCAGTCTCAAGCTCGGCTACATGTTGGTCATGAGCATTGGCATGAGCTGCTTGTTCCTTAATAGTAGCCTCGGCAGTAGCAAGCTGGGACTGGAGGGCGGAAATCTGGGCCTCATTGTCTTCGATCATCTTCTCTCTTCGACCGAGTTTCCTCTTCAAGGAATCAACGTGCTCTAAGGCATCCTCAAATCTTACCCGCATGGAAGTACCCATGGCCATCTGGTGAACCAAGGCACCGTTGTATTCATCCACTAGATCCACATGGTTTAGTGCATTTACATCTCTTACCAGACCAGGAGGGATGCAGTTATTGAGATAATCACGACATTCTTCGGCCTGTCTCATCCATGAAGCGGTGGTGATCTTCCAATCGGGGTTGAACTGTGTGTGAGGGCCGGATGTCGGGATCTCTTGAGAACTGATGGGGGTACCTTCCTCAAAGGTTGGGCCAGACTTGGTCGCGGCCATGGGGGTGGGTTCCTTTTCCTTCTCCTTCTTCTTCTCCTTCCCCTTCCGTTCATCTTGGGGAGGTGCGGCACCAGCTTGTTCATCCCTACAAATAACAATTGGAATAAGTGTTAAATATTGTTTGTGGATGTCCATACCTCTTACTTGGATAATGGATATTTTGACCAAACAAAGGCGGTAGACTTACACATTGGTTCTTTCTAGTTCTGATGAGTGACTGGCTCGGCATTGTTTAACGGCACGACCGGGTCCACGGGTGCATCCCACACCGTCTCAGAAGCTTGAGTGGTGCTCTCAACAGACTGATAGCGGGGGTGATCCTCGCGCAGTTTTTTTGGAGGGGCATTGTGTTCCCCGACCTCGGCCTGAGCAACTCTTCTTACTCGCTTGTTCTTCCTACGGGTACGCTTGGGGGCGGGCTAGGCTTCCCCTTCTTCTTCCTCTTCCTCTACCTGTTGCACTTCCTCCTCGTCATCACCCAACATTTGGCGAAGACTAGAGGTGGTCCTCTCAATATTGTCACCTTGCTCTTCCCCGTGTACGGTGGTAGCTGTCTTAGGCGGAGAGGAGGGACCGACTTCATCTTCCAGCATCAGGTTATCACCGTCTTCATTGTTATAATCCATGGGGGTTCTCAAGAGTGTTGTTTCTTCTTCGTCGGAATGGGGGTCTGGTACGGCTGCTAAGCCAACTGTCACGTTCCGGGTATGCTCGAGTAGGGGTAGCTCATTCTCACGTCTAGGACGGGCTCCCTCTGGTATAAGTTTTGGATCACCTTGACGAAGGATTCCAAAGAAGTTCATTTCTGCCAAAACAAACAAAGTATGTTAGTTATAGCCAATAGGTGTATGTACATCTTTGATGTGCGGATGCTATACCTACCTTCACCACGCCTCCTCCAAAACATAGGATATTTGTTGGATGAGCCGAAGTAATTGCGGCTAATCCCTAGCAAACAAAGAAATGATTCGGGTAGATTCCTTTGGAACCCTGTTCTATTCCTATCTATTTCTTGGGAATGTTGGGGATTATATGTACCAGCGCGCGGAGGGGAGTCAGTAGATAATCTATGTTTAAAAACGAAATCAGCCGGCCACACTATTGAGTCGATGAAAAAGTAATGGTCGTACCAATTTTTCAGCAAATCCATGGCCTTATTATGGGCTGTGGGGCTGTTGGGGGATCTCTTCTTAAAGGAGAGCCAACCATTCACTAAACTAGGGGTATAAAATAGCCTGAATAACTCTACGGTAGGAGGGATTCTTCTTGCACGACAAAGGATTTCGAACTGGCTAATCTTACATCCGCCTATACAGAGTAGTTGGGTAATATGTACGTCATAATATCCAAAGAGATCTACGAGGAAGCGAGTGAAAGGAATGCGGTAGTTGGCCGCATCGAACAGACGGGTGTATAGGCCAATCTTTCCCTGGGGCGCCTCAGTTATGAGGTCCCCTGCGCCATGGAGAGAAGGGTGTAGGTTGCTCGGAATGAAGAAATCAGTGCAGAAGTGCTCCAATTTCTCATAGGTTATTACGTTGAGCACGGATCCAATAGAGGGGTTGTTTCTTTGAGCCATTACTAAATAAAAATATAAGAGCGTGGTATTCTAACCTGCGTAGGAAGGGATCCGTGCATAAAAATGTGGTGATAAGAAGAAAAGCTTTAATGGCAGAAATGAAGGAAAAGACTGTGTGTTACACACCGCCGTAGGGACGACTTATTTATAGGGTTGCCTTGCAAGTCATGGTCTGTTGGATGCATGACATGTGTTTGCCACTATCCTAAATCGTGTGGTTGGGGTGTAAGTGGCAAATGAACAGTCGGGTGGGACCCACGAGTCACTTCTGACTTAGTAGTTCATGCCACTCGAGGTTCTGACTATTTGCACTTTGTTAGTCAATTGGCAGGTGAATAGTCACTTGTGTCGGGATATGCGGTCTTACGTAAGACCATATTCAATGCTACATTTAATTTGTCTCGGTCGTCACGTGAGGCTGAGGTTTCATTGGAATAAATTCCAGGATTAGGTTGCAACGTGCGGCCGAAGCAAATTTTTGAAAAATTTATCATTCCCTAAGGATCTTTCTTGGTACGTCCGGGGAGCATCTTGATAGTCTAGAGGTTACGCCTACGGTTGTAACAACTAGACTGGGGGGACATGATGACGTATAGTCCCCAGCCGGGTCATGAACCTGGCCCACGGGTACTACCCGTAGCTTATGGGCTTAGATGAACAGTAGCCGCACACACGTGTGTATCCCGCGGCCTAGCATGGCCAGTACAGGGTTAGACAGAATCATACTCCTACTATGAGTAGGATTTATCCCAAAGGAGAGGATATTCACTCACTATAATTAGAAGATAACAATCAATCTAATTTTGGTGTTTATCCTTTCCTTGGGGCCGAAGCATCAGTGACAGCCCATTAGGGTTTCACTGCCTATATAAGGAACCCCCAAGGGTTCCATAAAGGTATTACGTTCTACACACTTACATCTCATCCGATTCTCATAACCCTAATCGATTACTTACTCTCACGCCAAAGTCTAATCGTGGGATACATTCCCACGGTAAGCCTAATGCATGTTGTTTTAGTGTGTAGGTCCCAACCAGATAATTCACTTGGTGTAGGAGCCGGAGTCCAGCCAACCCGAATTAAGCCTAATTCGGGTCTAGCAAGGATCACCCAACTTTTGTATCAACAAGTAGCATGTCTGGTAGAACTAAGAGAGGGTTAGATTTTGACAAATATATTGGTCCAGATAATGTTTTTTATTTATCCTTTTCAAGTGTCTTTGTATGAGTTTGCTATAATACATGATCCGGTGGTCTAGTTTGGTGGTAGATGGTGGTGGTAGCCATTGATGAGTTAGAGAAAGAAGTTGAAGGTGATTAAGAGAGATAAAGGCAAAGTGTCTAATAAAATAAGAAAACACAAACAACAACCCCTCCTTGGAATCCTTGGAGGGGTATATATAGTCACTCACGCATACAAACTATACAATGTTTCCTAGTCTAGTCCTAGCGTGAGTGACTATGATAACTAATGGGAATTCTTAAATGTCGTCACATAAAGTGAATTTCCAACAATCTTCCCCCATGGAACGACGTGTAGAATTCCTTACAATATTTTTCCTAACAAGTACATAATGATTAAGAACAAAAGCTTCCATGAAGCGTCCAATGCTGATGAAGTCTTCTAAGGCCTTTGACTTCAATTCTTCACTCCATAGTGACTCATCTTCGTAGTAACTTGTAGTAGAAATATTGTAACGGCACGAGCTAAGTAATCCATATACTTCTGGTTAAGGAGAAGCTTCTGAATTAACTTCCCCCTAATTCATGCCATGTAATCTTGATGTAAAAGACTTTAATAGCTTCCCCCTAAACCGACAATCCTCTTAAGCATTTTTAAAGCTTTCAATAAAGCTTTTAATATTTAAGCGCACATCGGAATTTAACAAGCAAACCCCATCATATGAAATGATAATGTTGCTATGAGAGATTGAAAGTTTGGGGCACACCATGTAGATCAACAACATCTCTTCTCACGCTTGAATAATTCTTCTGATTTTTCTTCCCCCTGAAAGTTCAAGTTATGCATACTAGAAAGAATCAAGACATTTCTTCCTCCACGTAGTTGAAGAAAGGAAACCAATCCCATGTATGAAGCTCAAATACTGAAGTGGACACTTTATCCCATTCATGAAGTTGACATCGTAACACCAGAGTCAATTAAGTCCCGGAAATGCACATATCTTCTTCCGGAGATGCACCCAATTAAGTCCCGGAAATGCATATCTCTCCATATAGAATAATGATGATGAATAATTGCAACATCAAAACAATTAAACATCGAACCATAGTGTACCGTTTAGATACTGATAACGCCACGATTTAAAACACTAATTTTCTCTGCGGTTATGACAAATGTCTACCCGGAATATCTTCAAATCAAAAGAAGGTATGAAGTTCATCACGTGTACTCGTGCGTTCAATATGTATTCTTCTTCCCCCTTGATGGTTTCGAAACCTCAGAACCAGCAATAAATCGTACGCACATGAACCTGAAAATCTTGAGAGAATAATAAATAAGCTTAATTATATTCGGTGTAAATCAGTTGTTGATCGAAACTCTCTACTCATAAACTCTCCATGGCTATCTTCACCAACCCCCTTGTAGGCTATTTGAAGTGACCACTGATGGAATGAACCAGATATAAAAAACGTGAAACTGAAAAAAAATCCTTCGATCTTGTGACTTAAGCTTGCAAAACCATTGTTTAATGAGGAACGGTGGAGAAATCTCTTAGTACCCAATACCTTGCCGAAAGAAATATATAAGCACAACACCTCCTGAAATAATCCACATCGACTATGCGCGTGACACTGAGTACAACAATGTAACTCATTTAAGTGATAGTTATCCAGGTCATCAACCAACCACCCTGAATCCGGTGACTAGATAAGCAAGTCTTCATTCTAAGATTAAGCACGAACAAGTTATCTTTCACAGATAAAATAAGTGCACGCCTTCAAAAAATCCGTCTTCAACTTCAAATAATAATACCTGATCAAAAAATCCGTAGCCACTAAAAATATAAATTTATCCATATTTCTTAGTCTCGTCAAATAAATCTTGTCACGTTGTCTCGTCTTTTTGTCTCAACATTTTGTCACCTTAAGCCCAAATGCCCGTCAACCAAAATAATATCTATCATCAACGTACCCTCTTAATTTAATATAATAAGAAAAAGTATGTCCAATATCAAATGAGAAATACAATTGCAAATTGCATTCAATCTTAAAACGCATCCCATTCGATTTAAATATAGCCAATATGGTCGATGTTGGCCCACTCCAACGTAACCACAATAAAAATTTGAGAAATGAGATGGATGTTGTAAATTTTAATGACGTGATACA
Source organism: Glebionis coronaria (assembly GCA_025667525.1). Lineage (NCBI taxonomy): Eukaryota > Viridiplantae > Streptophyta > Magnoliopsida > Asterales > Asteraceae > Glebionis > Glebionis coronaria. The sequence goes on along the minus strand of CM046875.1, from coordinate 592,450,794 downwards.
AATGGAGCATTCATCCATTTTATTACAACTTAACCGACCCATCAACCTTTTATAAAACCCGGTCCAAACCATTAGATTAGGGTTACATATAATCTCAAACCCTAAACTTTGATAACCCTAATCTCACTTTACTTCCTCCGCCCCAAAATTTCTCTCCATTCATCAAACATAAACTAACCTAATCCATACACTCAGCCCCCTTAATCTGACCTAATCTATCAATCTCCATCATCAATCAAATCACACCCAAATCCATTTACCCTCGTCATCAAACAAAACCAATAAACCAAATCCATAGACTGAGCAATACACATGTTGTATTTCTTGATCCATGATTCACACGAACCTTAACCATCTAAACATTTAATTCGAGCCTAAAGCCCTGTATCGATCAAGAAACTTTTTCGAGATCAGTAATTTGGTCTAAGGTAGGTGTTAGTGGATTGCATGTTGGTTTTGTGATGATTTAATCAAACGAAACATAGATTGGTGGTAACATCATTGTTATTAGCCAATCTAGATTTTGGAATAGTGAATGGATTAAATCCTACAATGATCTATGATGATTAGTTTTTTTAACAGATCTTAATGATCTATTATATCTTCGAAAGATATAAAAGAAACAATACTGAGATCTTTTAATGTTTTTGTTAAGCTTTCGAGTCAGTAGGGTTTAGGTGATGAGATGGAGGAGTTATGTTCTGCATAGATCTCGGGTAGTATGTAAGTATATCACGAGAATAAACTGAGATCTTGTGAGTTGAGTTTCATTTAGAGTCGGTGTTGAGTTGGATTTTAAATGATTATCGTTAACAGTTGATTTTGGTTAATAGGGCAGTATGTTTTGTGATTTGACTTTTGCAACTACATCATCAACATGATTCCACAACCACATCATCAACATGATTCCGCAACCACATCAACAACATGATTCTGCAACCACATCAACAACATGATTTCACAACCACATCAACAACATGATTCAGCAACCATTCTTATTACATCATTCCGCAACCCTTATAGATGTACATGATTCCACAATATGCTCGGTTGCAAGATTTACATGACTCCGCAAAAGCAAGAATCATATAATTCCGCAATAGCGAGAATCGTATGATTCCGCAATAGCAAGAACCATATAATTCCGCAATAGCAAATCTAAAAAAATTATCCGGAGAGGTACTTTTTCCGTGATTTTGTGGATCTGGTTTTCTGGGCTCATATCTTCTTCAAATCTCGAATTTCTCAAATAAAAGTATTTGAACAGATCTAAATATCCATAAAAAGACCTTGGGACTGATAAAAATGAATACAAAACAAAAACCAGTGTTAATAGATGTAGACTGTTTGATGAAATAAAGACCAATGAGACAAGACAAAAAAATATGAATATTTGACAAAAAAACAAAACAACCGATATTAAGAGATTCGAGACAAAAAAAATTAGACCACCAAAATCGAACAATAAAACACGAACGATCCAAGGATTGAACCGTCGGCTCTGATGCCAATTGTGATATTGCTATAATACATGATCCGGTGGTCTAGTTGGGTGGTAGATGGTGGTGGTAGCCATTGATGAGTTAGAGAGAGAGAGGTTGAAGGTGTTCAAAAGAGAGAATGGAAAAGTGTTTAATAAAATAAGAAAACAAAAACAACAACCCCTCCTTGGAAGCCTTGGAGGGGTATATATAGTCACTCACGCATACAAACTATACATCGTTTCCTAGTCTAGTCCTAGCGTGAGTGACTATGATAACTAATGGGAATTCTAAAATTTTGTCACATAAAGTGAATTTCCAACACTTTGATTCTGACCAAGAGGAGGAGGGAAAACCTAGTTACAACAGGTTTAAACCAGCTGCAACAATGCATGTTGTTCCTCCACCTCTTACAGGAACATTTATGCCCACGTCCATGCATATAGACTTGGATGGATCGCAGATACATGAGTCTCCCAAAAGCTCTACTAATACTAATTACTTTGTCTCTTGTACTTTCATTGACAAGGGAAGTGACTATGCATCCTGTGGTTCAAGTGAAGAGTCAAGACCCCCGAGTCCCAAGACAAATGACACTGCTACTACTAGTGCTAGGATGAGTGATGAGAGAGTTGCTACTGCTTCTACTTCCATTATTTCAAATTCTAGTTTGTTGGAATCTAGGAATGTTGTTTCTCCTACAATGGTTTGTAATAAGAATAACAGTTTAAAACAATGTCATTTGAATAAAAGGTCTTTTAGAACATGCTTTGTTTGTGGTAGTAACTTTCATTTGATTAAAGATTGTGATTTTTATGATCAAAAGCATCCTGGTTATCAAGCTTATGCTACTCCTGGTACACCAGGAGCTGCTCCTATTGGTGTAGGTTTTGCTTCTAGAAGATTATATCCATGTGCCCAATATTTTCCTTCTACTAGAAGGACCTCTCCTTCAGCTTCTACTTCTTGGAGAAGCAATTCCTATACCCCTAATAAACCAACCAACAATTATTTTTAGAATTTTAATCTGAAGTATGCTACTACTTCCGACAAAATGCATTTTGGATTGGGATATTTGGGTACTACTGTTAATCCCTCAGCAGGTTGTTCTTGGTCACAAAATAACACCCATATGATGCACATGCAATGCAAGAACAACAGTGGATCTCATTAATCTTCTTGGCTATCTACTAATGATCCACAAGGAAGACTCAAACCAGAAATGGTTTGGGTCCCCTTAAGACACTAACTTTTACATATGACTTTTGTGTTGTTGTAGATTACACCATACCAAGATCCATCTCTTGGAATAGTAGATAGTGGATGCACTAGGAGCATGACAGGGAATAAAGGACTTCTAACTAACTTTGTACCATTTCAAGGAGGGAAGGTGTACTTTAGAGGTGGTGAAGGAAGGATCTCTGGCAAAGGAACCATTCAAACCCCTAACCTTAATTTGTAGCAGGTTTACTATGTGGAAGCACTTCAACACTTCAACTTGATTTCTAATCATCCTATTTCAATACTGGAATCCTTCAAGATTATTGTAAAAGGAAGGGTTTTCATAGTACGAGCAAAGGAATTATTTACATGGAATCTTGTTTTCTCAGCTCATACGGAGAGAGAATATTTGTCGAAGGATGAATCTGTTCATGGTTCAAAAAATAGAGTTTAATCCTCATCTCAATGAAGATGAAAATGGAGATGACTATGCCAGTGAAGATGATGGAGTTCCTGAAATAATTTTTGGTTCTATTCCTTCTATGCAAAATCATGATATCAAACGTAAAGAAGATCCTCTTTTGGAGGATCCTTTCAGGGTATATGAATTATTGAACAACAAGAAAAAAGACACCGTTAACAGCGAGTCCTTTTTTGTCCCGTCCTTCAGAGTATACTCCAGATAATGCAGAGAAATGTGCATAGAATGTAACAGTAGAAGGCGATACGGGTAGTAATGTGATTAAGGAAACCCCGTTGGATCACAGTTCTAGGGTTATGAATGTTTCTCAGGAAGTGTCAGTGGAGTCTCACAACGAATCTGAGGGTCAGAATGGGACCAATAAAGGAGGATCGATCTTGGGAGTTATGGAAGATATTATTCTTGTTTGTCAAGCTATGGGATATTCAATGGAGGGTTATGAAAAAAATTTAGAGAGTATCATTGGGCAGCACGGAGACGATAACGTTAACAAATGAATTCCTTATCTATTAATATTCAAGGTCTTGGCCACAAGACGAAAAAGGAGTGGATAAAGGTGTTAGCTATTTCAAATAAACTTTATTTATTAGCGATTCAAGAGACTAAAATGTCTCAAATATCTCATTAGGTGTGAAGGTTCTATCAGGAAACTCCAATTATGATTACGTTAGTAGTGATTCATTAAATAGCTCTGGTGGTCTATTACGTGTATGGGAAGCGTCGATCTTTAGGAAGGATAATGTTACGATATCAGACAACTTCATTGCAATATATGGAACGTGGTTACCTAATAACTCAAAAATCTTATTCGTTGTTGTTTATGCTCCTCGACCGTCTTCGAGCAAAATGACTTTAAGGGATTATATCTCAATGCTTTTAGGGCTTTGTAATGGTGATGTTATCATTATGGGTGATTTTAATGAAGTTCGCTCCAGTAATGAGTGGCGGGGGGCCAGTTTTAATCCCTATAATGCTAGATTATTTGATCGGTTTATATCTAATCTGGGGCTTGTCGATGTTCCTTTGGAAGGTTATGCGTTTACTTGGTCTCACTCCTTGGCAACAAAAATGAGCAAACTCGACCGCTTCCTATTGTCTGACGGTATTTTTTCTCTCTTTCCTTCTAGTATAGCTTTGTGCCTAGATCGTCATTTGTCAGATCATTTCCCAATTCTGCTCCGAAAAGTGCATTTGGAATTTGGTCCAACTCCATTCCGATTTTATCATTCCTGGTTCGACTTGATTGGATTTGACGACATGATTAAAATGTCATAGAAATCATTCTCCCACTCGGATTCTAATGAGATGATCCATTTCAAGAAAAAGCTTCAAGACCTTAAAAGCATCATAGTAATTGGGGTAAAGCTAAAAGGTTGGAGATGTCGGTTATTAAAGATGTTGTTGTTATTGAATTGGGTGATATTGACAAGACAATGGATCGAGGGGAGGTTAATGATGATATTGCCTTTCGTCGACTTGAACTGAAAGGTAAGCTACTTAATGTCACTGAGATGGAAGCAAAGGATAGGTTTAGGAAACCTAAAGTTAAATAAGTGGTAGAGGGGGATGAGAATTCAATGTTTTTTAACGGCATCATCAATAAAAGGAGATCTCAACTAGCTATGCGTGGCATTTTTGTTGACGGCATTTCGAAAACAGATCCTAATTCGGTTAAAAATACTTTCTTTAATCATTTTGCAGCCCGTTTTAAAGAACTACCCGCTCATAGAGAGAAGTGTTTCATGTGACGAAATCCGTATGGATGTCTACAATTATGAAAATAACAAATTCCCTGGCCTGATGGTTTTACCTTCGAATTTTTCAAGAAGTATTTGGATTTAATTGGGCCTGATTTTTGTAATGCGGTTCGGTACTTCTTTAAGATCGGCGTTTTTCCCAAAGGTTGTAATTTATCTTTTATTACTTTAATCCTGAAGGATATAGATGCTAAATTCGTTAACGACTTTCGACCTATAAGCTTGATTGGATGTGTTTATAATGTTTTTACTAAAGTGCTAGCTAACATATTGGTTTTGGTTATCGCGGACCTTGTTTCTAACTCACAAACTTCTTTCATTGTTGGGACAAAAATCTTAGATGGGCCTTTTATTCTTAACAAAATCTTACACTGGTGTAAAAGGAAGAAGCATCGACAATGTTTTTTAAGTGACTTTGCAAATGCATATGAATCAGTCTTTTGGGATTATCTTGATGTTCTTGCAGCTTTTGCGTTTGGTCAGACTTGGTGCTGTTGGAAATACGTTTTTCCAAAGAAAGTTTCGATCACATCATTGTTAGCATAGATCACGATCAATAGACTATTTAGGACATTGTAACTTGGAGTGACCTTCCTTAGGGGGAGATTCTTGGAAATACATTTTTACGTATTTCAAAAGGATCGGTCACTCCAACGATATATTCAAGTATTGGGCTCGTGATCCAATATGTAAACATGTAGCCCATCATAGCCCACATGTAGGGTGGGCTATATATACACCCTCCTAGCATGTTATGAGGGGTTGAGCACTTAGTTATTCACTTTCACATTTCATCTTTTCTCTCATTCTTCCTTTCTCTCTCTAACTATCCCTCTCTAATTTCTTTATCTTCTTCTCTATTTGGATAAATCAAACACTTGCACAATCCTAAGAAAAAATGGACCTATAATTGGTATCAAGAGCTATGGTCGAATCTTAGGATTGACGTGTTTTGAACTATTGGTTTGGTATAACTTTTGTCACGGGTCAAAATTTATATCTTTTGATTTTACTTTGTCTAAACAATTTTATTTGTCAAAACCTATATCTGATATAAAAAATTTTGGTTGTCTAAACATTTTGTTTGTCTCGATATGTGTTACAGTATTGATTTGAGTCTAAAAAGTCACAAAAAATATCAGTTTTTTTATAGTTTTTTTATATTCTGAAAAGAGTATGTTTCTGTCCTTTGATCTGTCCTTTTATCAAACTTTTGTATCGAAAAAGGTTTTTCACATTCAGATCGTTATTCTGATACATTCCTTTTTTGTCATATTCTGATAGAAAGTTGTCTTATTCCGATCCACTTATTCCGATACATATTCAATAATATATTCCGACAGTTACAAGTTGTATTATTCCGATCAATTTCTCCATATTTTAATGGTTTGATTCCGATACGTATTCTGATGGTTTTATTTTTGACATTCCGATGGTTTTGTGACTTTCAAAACTGACTAGACCAGCAATCTTGTCTCTAACTTGGACTCGACCTCAACATCGACAACAACGAAACTGACTCGACAAAATCAAAACAGCCTCGCCTAGACTCGACTTAACAGAACACCTCACCACTCCAACTCAGACTCAAACACCAACGTTTTATCTCCACAACACCAATCTAAACCTAACCCATTGTCTCCTAACCCATTTAAACATCAACTAGACTCAAAACAGTAAATTAAATAGATCTCAGATTCATTCTAACATAAGAAAGATCTCTTAAAGATATTGCATGTTAAAAATATATCATCACTGATCCGTATAGGGTTTTCACCTGTTATTAATATTCGAGACTTGTTAAGAGTTGAGTAAAACAAGTATGTTAGACTCAATCCTTATCTCGATTTCAAACAAAACCGACATGCAATTCAATTAACCCTACCTGAGACCCTTGAGGATCTTGAAGCTGATGTCTTCTCACGTGATATAAGGGGGTCATTCTTTTCGTCGATGTGATGATAATAGGCTAATGATACAATAATTTGTTCTTCTAAAGATCAATATGTTCTTGAATAATCTAATATGAAGAAGTGGATTTGATTTTTGGGGTGTTGCTTTGGGTGCATCGAAAGAAAAGGAATAATTGGGGCATTTCGTGTAAAGGCTTAGTTATTCTGTGATGATTATTGATGGTGATTTGTTATTTTGTGGGATTTGTTATATGTAGATGCTGCGTTTGAGTTTGAAATGATGAGATCCAGTTACATTTTGAGAGAAAAAGGAGATGGGGGCGGATGTTTTGAGGAAAATAAGGATTAGGTTTAGCTAGGATTGCTGATATACCCATTACATAGACTCGGGTTAAACTTGTTTATGGGCCGGTTTTATTAGCACATTCTTTATTTTCATTGTTTGTTTTGGGCCGTCTGGTTTGACATATTTTATACCCGAATTTTACCTCTTTTTTTTTGAGTAAAATTTGTGTATTAAGTGAGCAGCGCTTTATTCCAACTCTTTTGGGCCACGTGTGTAGGGCGGAGGTTACAAAGAAAGTGAATACAAATATACCCGATTTTTCTAAGTGGGCTTTTATTTTGGATACACACATTTGTTGGATTAATTGGCTGAGAGAGGTATTATGGGATTGATCCGAGTATTTAGTAGGAACCAAGTGGTAATATTTTGACAAAAGTGACGAGGCAAAAGTGACAAGATTTGAAGACAAATATCAAAGACAAAATGACTAAATTTATTTGACGAGTCCAAGAAAATTGGCTACATTTGAACGTCCTTTTTCATCAAATTTTAATGGAATCATTGAATTCTACTTTTCAAGAGGGAGAATTGCATATATTACAAGACGATACAAGAAGCAGTCAAAAGAGAATAGAATCAGGAGGAAAGCATGAACCGAGCAGCAAGTCACAAGCGTCAACTGTTCAGGTGCCAAGTTTCAACAATATACAGCATGTTGAACATTCCTAACTTAATTATGCCAAACATGGGATGGAAAAGAGTAATAGCGATACCACTTCTGATTCATCCGATGTGAGTCATAATGGGGGAGAACGTGTTCAAAATGCTAAACATCATGATAAGTGCCTTTTGACTGCTTCTTTAAATAATTCTGATTCTAGGATTAAAGAGATCGAAATGATCTTAGCTTAGCAATCAAAAGATCTTGAGGATGCCAAACTAGAATTTTCTAGGAGAACTGACAAGTTTGAAACATATTTTGAAAAACTTGAAAAGTCAAACGTTGTTCTTGAACGAAAATTGGATCAAACAGTTCTGGATTCTAAAGCTGAAAAGGATAACCTTTTGAAACAAATTAAGTTGCTTGAATCTAAGTTGGCATCCCAAGATGAATTACTCAAAGAAAATGAGATCTTAAAGGCTCAAGTACAGGAAAAGGTCTTTGCTATAGCTGCATTGAAAAATGAATTGAGGAAAATTAAAGGAACTAGCGTGGACACTAAGCTTGAAAAACCATCAATCTTGGGGAAACCGCCTCAAATTCAGTCTGTTAGACAACCGACTGCATTTAGATCCAAGCGACCACAATCCTCGAGACCGCGGTTTACCTCGCAAGTTGATATGGTTCATATTTCTAGAACAGTCACTCCATCATCTAGGCCCAATATGACTAAAACAGCTTTTGCAAGACCTAATCACATGATTGCCTCTAGTCTCTTTAGACATAGTCCAAAGAACACGTCTCAAGCTAGTTCAAATGATGTTCGCCATAAATTTGGTCTAAGGGAAGCTATTCAAAAGACACAAGTAAGAGATAGGAATTTTAAACCTAGTCAGATGCCTTCTAGTTTATCCAACACTGCTAACCGTAGCATGTCATATCCTAGGAGCATCAATCAATCATCTAGGGATTCTAGATCTTACTCGGACATCAAATATGCTACTTGTAAAACATGTAGGAAATATGTCTTTAAGGCAAATCATGACTCTTGTGTCAAGAAATGGATTAAAAATTTATTGAATGTATGTTTTGGGGTGAAGGAGGGTCACGGCAAAGACAAGAAAAAGAAGAGAGAGAAAAAGATTTTTGTGTGTGTGAATTATGTATGTTGTGTGAAAATTTTTAGCTTTTATATAGTGGTGGAGGGACCAATGTTGTAAATTTGCAATAGTTATGGCTCAAAATGAAAATAGTTAGCTAAAAAGCGGGAAATAACTATTAGTCAATTTTGAAAATATTTACGGTGTTCGGGTTTCATAAAGATACTTTTAAAAATTTAAAACGTACCTCAAATATAATAATATCGACTCCCGACTTGACTTAACACGAAAAGAAAACATCAAAAATGACAAACATCAAACAACTGACAATAAAACGTAAAATATTTGGCATCCATCGACATCACGCTTGCTAATACTCCTTATACTTATTAAATATTATATATAAGCCTTCCAACATCGGTTTAAACTTAAACCTCCAAAAATAAATATTATTCAAACTCATAAAAAATTTCAAAAATAGTCGTCAAATAAGATTAAGCAATGACCTCAGTTTCGGGTTATCACATCCCCTCCTTCTTAAAAGAAGCGAAGTCAGCGGCGCTTAATCCTTCCTAAACAAATGAGGTTACTTATCCTTAAAGAAATCCTCACGTTCCCAGGTAAACTCTGGTCCACGTCTGGAGTTCCATCTCACTTTCACAATCGGAATCCTACTATGCTTCAATTTCTTAACTTCCCTATCCATAATCTCTATAGGTTCCTCTTTAAAATGCAACTTATCATCAAGTTAAATTTCCTCCAATGGAATCACCACATCCCTTTTAGCTAAACACTTCTTCATATTAGACACATGAAAAGTATTATGAATAGCCTTAAGTTCATCAGGCAACTCTAACTTATAAGCAACCAATCCAATCCTTTGGATAATCTTAAATGGTCCAATATATCTCGGACTCAACTTTCCTCTCTTTCCAAAACAAATCACTAACTCATATTTCAACCGCATGGATAGTAGTGATTCTTAATTTGCACAATATTTTCAGTCGTTTCAAATATCATATCAGGTCTAGTCAATTGACTTTCTCCTACTTCACTCCAACACACTGGATATCTACACTTACGTCCATACAAAGCTTCAAATGGAGCAGCTTTAATACTATCATGATAACTGTTATTGTACGAAAATTCAACCAATGGCAAATGCTTATCCCAACCATTTCCAAAGTCAGTCACACACGCACGAAGCATATCCTCTAACGTTTGAATCTTCTCTCTCTTTGTACATCAGTTTCCGGATGATATGTTGTACGCAAACATAACTCCCTTCCCATCGCTTTCTGCAAAGATTTCCAAAATTCTGAAGTAAACCTACTATCACGATCAGAAATTATCGACAAAGGTACACCATGTCGACAAACAATCTCCTTTACGTACACTGTTGTTAACATCTCCATAATATCCGTCTTCTTCATTGGAAAAAAGTGAGCAGACTTAGTCAATCTATCTACAATCACCCATATCATATCATAACCACTAGCGGTCCTTGGCAAACCTGTCACAAAATCCATAGTACTCTTCTCCCATTTCCACTCAGGAATCTCAGGTTGCACTAATAATCCAGACGGTTTCTTATGTTCAGCTTTCACTTTCGCGCAAGTTAAACACTTATTAACATACTGTGCTATATCAGCCTTAATATTCGGCCACCAATAAACTTTCTTAAGATCTTGATACATCTTGTCTGATCTAGGATGTATTGAATACTTCGACTTATGAGATTCATTCATCACCAAATCTTGCACTACTAAAGAACCTTCCTCAGACGGACACAATGGTAACCAAATCCTATTCTCAAAATATCTCAATCCATTTGACCTTACTTCAAACAATGGTTTCAACATTCTACCCAAATTTTCTTCATCAGTATTCTCTTCCTTCAAACCATTAGCTTGGGCTTTCAATATCGTTTTTTGTCAAATCAACACTTTTCATCATTGCCAAAGCTCTAACTCTTATAGACTTATCTCTTTCCTTTCTACTAAGTGCATGAGCTACCACATTCGCTTTACCAGGATGATAACGAATCTCGCAGTCATAATCACTCAGCAACTCAACCCATCTCCTTTGCCTCATATTCAATTCCTTTTGATCAAAATTATATTGCAAACTCTTATGATCAGTGAGTACCAAACACTTGGTTCCATACAAGTAGTGTCTCCACAGCTTCAAAGCAAAAATTACAGCCCCATGTTCTAAATCATGAGTAGTGTAATTCTCTTCATGCTTCCTCAATTGTCTCGATACATATGTTATTACTTTCTCCCTTTGCATCAACATAGCTCCAAATCCTTTATGAGACGCGTAACAATACACTACAAAATCCTCATATCCTTCTGGCAAATACAATATCGGCGCAGAACACAACTTATCCTTCAGCATATTAAAAGCAGATTCCTCTTCCAATACCCATTCAAACACTCGATTCTTCTCCGTAAGCTTGGTCAACGGTTTAGCAATTAGTGAAAACTTCTCGGTAAACCTTCTATAATACCCAGCTAGACCAATAAATTTGCGAGCTTCAGTCGGCGTCGTTGGTACCGACCAATCCTTGATTGCCTCAATCTTAGCAGGATCCACACGAACACCTTCACTATCAATCACGTGCCCCAGAAATTGCACTGATTTCAACCAAAATTCACGCTTAGAGAATTTTGCATACATCTTCTCTTTCTTCAACAATTCCAAAATTATCCTCAAATACTTCTCATGTTCTTCTTCACTCTTGGAGTAAATGAGAATATCATCAATGAATACCATAACAAACTCATCCAAATACGGCTTACATACACGATTCATCAGATCCATGAATACAGCAGGCGCATTCGTTAACCCAAAAGGCAACACTTGAAACTCAAAATGTCCATATCGAGTACGGAAAGCTTTTATAGGAATATATTCTTCCCTAACTCTCAGTTGATGATACCCAGACCTCAAATCGATCTTCGAGTATACACTTGATCCTTGCAACTGATCAAACAAATCATCAATCCTCGGCAATGGATATCGATTCTCGATAGTCAATCTGTTAAGCTCTCGATAATCAATACACATTCTAATAGAACCATCTTTCTTCCTAACAAACAAAAAAGGAGCACCCCATAGCGACGAACTCGGTCTAATAAATACCTTATCCATCAATTCCTTCAATTTATCAGATAATTCTTTCATCTCAGATGGAGCTAAACGATATGGTGCATGAGCAACTGGCACAGCTCCCAGCACTAAATCAATACGAAACTCCATTTCACGATGCGGCGGTAATCTTGGAAATTCTTCAGGGGAAACCTCAGGATACTCTCTAATGACAGGCACATCCTCCAATTTCCTTTCATTCACACCATCATTACTTATCTGTGAAAGAAACACATCACGACCTGCTTCTATATACCTCATCATCTTCAAACAAGAAACAACTCTCAAACGAGAAATACATTCATCACCTTTCACAGTCAATACCCTATTCCTTAGCGGTATCTAGACTAATCTTTCTCCACAAAGAATCACTGCACCATTACCAACTAACCAGTCCATCCCAACAATTACGTCAAAAGATCCTAACTCTATAGGCATCAAATCAATACTAAACACATAATTACCTAACTTCAAGAAACAACCTTCCAGTATAGAACTAGTGCTTACAACCTTACCATCAGCTAACTCCACCTTATAACTAGTTGTCGATCTCACTGGTTCTCTATCCCATAGCTGACTGAATCGAACATCTACGAAACTTCTATCGGATCCAGAATCAAATAACACACTAGCATAACAAGCATCAAGTAAGAACGTACCAGTCACCATATTCGTCCCTTGAGGTTTGTCAGCATCTCCCACGACATAGGATGGAGCATCACTCCCAGCAGCAACAGTAGCAACATTACCTCCTTGTCGCATGCCAACCCTCGGACAGTTCCCTTGCTTATGTCCACGACCTCCACATCCAGGACAGTTAACTACCTTGACAGCATTGGCTCTAGTGGCCACACCCTTGTTTCTACAATCTGCCATCTTATGTCCGGCCTTCCCACACTTGTCACAAGCAGGTGGACAATTTCCAACATGATATAGATTACATCGACCACACTTCGGATTCACCTTGTTACCTTGATTCACAGTGGCAGCACGAACACCATCATTCTTTCTCAAATTATATTGCTGATTCCTATTTGGTCCTTGGTTATTGTTGTTACGATAACCACCACGATTCTGCCCTTGGTTTGAGTGTGCAGCTTCCCACTTTCTCTTATTCCCCTCAGCAATACTATCCTTTCGATCCTACAGCTTTACATCTATTAAAGCATGAGCCATCTGAACAGCTTCATCAAATGACTTGGATTTCGACGAAGTAGTCTCTCCCTTGATATTACTAGATAAACCTCTAATATACTGCTTCATCTTCTTACAGTCATCAGCAAAAGCATCAAGACACAACAAACATAAATTAGAGAATATCCTTGTATAAGCTACAATATCATTGTTTCTCAGCACTAAATGCCTCAACTCATCCTCCAACTGACCTAACTCTTCCTCAGGACAAAACTTAGCACTTAACAGTCCCTTGGTCAGAGTCCATGTTCTAGCATTAGAAACCCACAGTAGCTACCTGACTATTCCACCAGCTTAATGCATCATCCTGAAAAGTAGCTGCAACAAATTTCACCTTACTATCTTCTAAACATCCACTGATTTCAAAAGTACTTTCAATCTTCTCAATCCACCTCCTTAATTCCAAAGCACCACCAGTACCACGAAATTGGGTAGGTCCACATTTCATGAAACTAGCATAAGAACATTCCTTCTGAATCTGTTGAACAGCATCATTACCTCCAACTTGTCCTACATCATTTCCTCCCACTTGTTCATTAGTATTACCTGCAACTAGATTTGCCACATTCCCTCCAACCTGACCAGCAGCATTCCTATTCTCAGTCTCTTGATTCCTCGCAGCACGTTAAGCTTCCAGGGCTCTGGCGATAGCTTGCTCAATCATGGTATTAATAGTAGCAGTTGTCAATTTAGGTGGCATGTTTTAGGAAACTAACCAAACAAGAATTTAGTAAAGTCAGAAAAATTCCTCCCAACTCCTTCCTGTGATGACACAAAAGAAAAAGAACAAGTAAGTATTCGTATCAAGATAAGAAGAAGGATTTCTCTATTAAGATGTAACATGGATACTACATGCACCAACAACATAGTCCACAATGAATCATTAACCAATTCATAAAATAAGACGAATCATAAGTCATGAAGGTAATTTGGATTGCATTGGAAAATTTCCACAAAATTGTGACAAGTAATGTCACTACAACCCTTCATCACGGTAAACTTAAAAGTCATCAAGTTTCATCATAAACTACAATACCATTCTACATAGGTTCTGTTACAACAAGGCTAATAAAAACAACACAAAAGAACTAAACATCTGATCCTCGCAGCTTCTTGTACATCGGCTCATCATCACTGCTTCTATCATCTTCCTCAGAATCTTCCTCCACTTTTTCCTTTCCCTTTCGACTTCCTCCTTCACTTGGCTTCACCAACACCTGAGCTTCAACCTAACTTGGCACATCACGAATCACTACACCGCGACTAGGAAAATATCTCATAGGCAAACCTCACGCATTCAACCATGCATTCCTTTCTTGCTCCTTACGTAACCTTTCAATTTGCCCACTCAAATTCAACACCATAGATCTTAACCTAACAACTTCATCAATTTCCATTGCTCTAACAAACTCTGATCTCTTCACACTACTAACAAACCTGTCAAACCTCTTCTCATTCTGCTCAAACCTCCTAATCACACGGGTTTCAACCAAATACCTTTCAAACAAAGACCTATCAAACTTCTTAAGAAACCAGAAAATATCATCATAAGACCTAGGACCTGGACAATAAACCTTAGATATGCCATCATGAATAGATCGAGCACTAGCAGCACTACTCGACTCAACAGGAACATCACCCCTAGCAAATGCCATCCCAGGCAAACTGCTCATATAAGCATCACAAGTAGGCGTCAAAGAACGTACAACTGGTCGCTAACAATCCGGAGTAGTCTGTGGCACAACATTAACTCTTGAAACATAACTACCTTGAATCACTATAGGCTCGGTCTGTCTAACTGCAGTAGGTGCAATTCCATCCTTTAAATACTCATAAGGCTCCTCATCATCACTAGCACCAAAGTTATCTACTTCCTCACCGTCCAATACATTAGTCATATCAATCCATCCATCCTCACGAGGTAAACCAGCCATTTTCTACAATTATAAGGGTTCAAGGATACTTAAGGTCATTGTTAACAAAACAAGAATTAGTATGCAATTCTTATGCAAATGTTATACGTAATCCATGCTATGCAACACAATGCAAATGATGTTTATGCAATGATCGCAAAAAATAAATATGATACTGACAAGCACTCATCGTACTTTCAATAATTCCAATACAATATCGTAGTATTTACTTAATAAATACTCGGGAATTCATTTCAGTTATGAGGGATACATCTATAATACAAAACAAAACTAAAAGTGATCTTACCGGAGCGTTGCAGAGGAGTTGTGTGCTTTTGAAGAATAAATACTTTCGGCACCAAAGTTATAGTTTAGGACAATTTTCAAAATCGACCCAGTTCCTCTATAACTTGTAGCTCTGATACCAATCTCTAACACCCTCAATTTACATTGCGCAGTGGAAATACACAATTGGGTGCTAGACACAAGCATCATCACACAAGGTATATTGAACGACTCAAAAGAGAGACGTTTACACATACAATATAAACTAGATTTTCATAATAGGTCTAAAACATAATTTCATCCCATATTGTACTAAAACGACACTAGAGTAAAGCGTTTAGTCCCCATGGATCTTGACCAACAAACAACAAGTTTAGTACAATACACAAACATTTAACGAATTGTTCAACAGTAAAAGGATATAAATAGTTTTTAGACCAACATTCTTTTAAAAGCCAAACCACAACCTCCACAGCAAAGCTCCGCCTTCCATCACTTCCTATTACCTGAAACACATGCTAAAACGAGTCAACAATAATGTTGAGCTAGTCTATAGGTTTATCAAATCACATTTGAACACAAGAATAAAATCAATCATAATCATTTATAGAATTATCGTACACACAATCTATATTCAAGGCAAAACATTGTATTTAAGCTCATGACACCGACCCCTTAACCAAATAGTCACCCACGCCAAATGCCAGCATGACTAGAATAAAACCATTACCCCTCTAGGGTATCAGTTGCTTGAATACCACATTCTTATTTCCGTAAATTATTTTCCCAGAGATTACTCAACGTCTATTCCCGACTCACAAAATCAAGTCAGAATATAGTTAACGGCTCATGAATTTAGGGTCTTTAGTAACAAGGTACTCAATACAATGTAAACAACTTAGGCAACATTCGGGTCCAACAATTACTCATGACTTGTGCTCATTTATTTTCAAATAGCATGTATCCCCCCTCGCGGGTAATAAAACATTTAGTAGCTAGCATGAAAAGGGAGGCTACATACTCACCTTAGTATAAGAGATCTAGCGAGATGATCGTCGATGATAGAGTATGCCTTTCAAACACGAGAACCGCTACGTATCAAATAAGGCGCGTTCATTAATAATGACTCGAGAAATAAATCATACATAACAATATGAAACTCAAACTCATAACATCATGATAAACTCAAGAGAAAATGATACAAATAACTCTATTATACTCTTCTATATGTTTACTTTACCATTCTACAGTTTCAACAAAATCCGTCGGTACATACTACATGTACTAGCTTATTTACCCCTTTTAGACATGTCAAACGTTTATGAAACGACTCGAGAAACTAACTTAATATATATAGAAAGTCCTCCAACAAGTTTATCAAATGAAATTACTTTTAAGGTCCTTTACCCGACTCATCTTCAAACTACAGAATCCGGACAGATTTACGTCAATAATTCATACAACCCTTTTAACTTCTTTAAACGACTCCATTTACAAAACCGACACTTGGGTTTTAAAATGAAATCACCCTCTAGTGCCGATACTCGTCTCCCTGTACACGAATAATCAAGACATCATAACTTTGCGCTCGTTTGGAGCTAGAAGCTCTACTTTATATCAAATTGAAGCTAATCGAATGCTCTACAACCTTAGGCGATTAGTTAAACCATTATCACAATATAAAATTCTCAAAAATACAGTTTACCTACTGTTGTAAAATACCTTTCAAAAACTTGTATAAAATCATATATTTAGCCAAAACCAACCATAGATATGATCATCCCATAACCCTAACACTAACATATATCAACTATAACATTAGAATCATCATCAAAATCAAAACCTTCAAATCATAAACAAGTGTTTAACAAAACTTTTAACAAGAACATCTCTTGATCATCCCAAAAATGACATGCATGAGCATAATTCTCACCTACCAACTTGAAAAAAAAAACTTCTTGCATGTACATAAATTTTATACCAAAATGATCTCCTTGCAAAATTAGAGATGGGACTTGTGTTCTTTTAGCTTAGATCATCATAAAAATGGAGTAAAAATTGATTGAATGTGTGTTTTGGGGTGAAGGGGGGTCACGGCAAAGACAAGAAAAAGAAGAGAGAGAAAAAGATTTTTGTGTGAGTGAATTATGTGTGTTGTGTGAAATTTTTTAGCTTTTATATAGGGGTTAAGGGACAAATGTTGTAAATTTGCAATAGTTATGGCTCAAAATAAAAATAGTTAGCTAAAAAGTGGGAAATAACTATTAGTCAATTTTGAAAATATTTACGGGGTTCGGGTTTCATAAAGATACTTTTAAAAATTTAAAACGTACCTCAAATATAATAATATCGACTCCCGACTCGACTTAAAACGTCATTTAAAAGAAAACATCAAAAATGACAAACATCAAACAACCGAAAATAAAACGTAATATATTTGGCATCCATCGATATCACGCTTGCTAATACTCTTTATACTTATTAAATATTAAATATAAGCCTTCCAACATCGGTTTAAACTTAAACCTCCAAGACTAAATATTATTTAAACTCATCAAAAATAGTCGTAAAATAAGATTAAGCAATTACCTCTGTTTCGGGTTATCACGTTTAAGAGAAGAAGTCGCATATGATATTCCGACTATTTTTATGCCCGATGAAGATGATAACCAACTAGAAGGTGCAATGGCCGATCATTTGCGACCGACGGAAAAGTTACTACAAGCAAATACTGAAAGTGTTGGAGATGTGATTGTTGTTACGCCTTTATACTAATCAGTTCGAGTTAAAGATCTAAGTACGTAATCATGTAACTGCTATCTCGTTTCATGATTTGAGAACGATGGTCCTCACTTCATAATTGAAAGGTCACAAAAATGACTCAAACAATCAAACTTAATCAAGTCCTGTATGACATAATTAAGTTGATAACTTGAGACGATCTACTATCCATGTTCAAAATGGGTTAAACTAAATGTATCAAATTCGAAAGGAATTTTTTATATTTGGATTGAATCTAAGACTTTTTAAAAAGTGGAATGGAAATGAAATATCCGGTAAACCACATGGAAAAAAAATGTAATTAAATCTAATAAATTTTTTTTGATTACTTGGCCAGGACAAGCTCCCAACGAGCCTAGAAAACTTGGTCATAGGTAGCAAAAAATAATTCATTGCTCACTTTTTTATCTTTGGGTAAAGGGTTTCCTAGTAAATGTATACGTTAGTTACAATGAGCCTAATTAGGTAAAGGGTTTCCTAGTAAACGAGCCTAATTGGGACATGTATATGTTAGTTGCAACGTTCCGGAATGCAACATAGAAAATATATCATATATCAAAAGGAAACCGAATTGTACACACAACCATTACCATACTGAAGTATGATTTTGAGACGAATTTTATAAATACGTATACGATATTAGTATTTTTTTTAAAGTAATATTTATACATTTTGAAAAGTATCTTCCTATTATATGAACTTAACACTTAAGCATAAATCAAAGTTACAAACCAGAACGAAACCACTATATTAGATTAACGATGAAGAAAATCAAAGTTACAAAAGAAAAGTGGAAGGAAAATACAAACCACAAGGATAGTACATGGAAAAACACAAAAAGCCAAAACATACGAGCCACCACATGCAAGCCATGGTAACCATTTTATTTAAGCATATGATACATTCTCAAACTGTAATAAAGGTGGTTCTTGTAGGGTTTGTGGGCGATTTGTTCAAAACTCTTGAACGTACATATTAGAAGATAAACGAGGGGCTAGAAGGACCTCTAGTGGTGTTGCTTTATTGTTAGTCATTCCTGAGGTTTCAGTCATATCAACTAGTCGATTTGATGGTGTTTTGAGGTCAAACTGTTGTAACAAGCTAGCAAGTGTTAGACCCAAAGCTTGGAGGGAAAAGAAAACGGCTGGGCACATTCTTCTCCCACTACCAAAAGGAAGCAATTCGAAATGATTTCCCTTAACATCAATGTCCTTGTGGCTTGTCAAGAATCTCTCTGGTCGAAATTCGTCAGGATCTGACCAAACATTTGGATCACGGTGCAATTTCCAAGTATTAACCACTAAACGTGTGCCTTTTCGGACGTTGTATCCACCCACAATACAATCCGCCGTAGACTCATGAGGAACTGAGAGTGGTCCGGCAGGGTATAGACGAAATGTTTCTTTGATGATAGCGTCGAGATAGACTAAGTTCTTGATATCTGACTCCTCAACCAACCTGTCTCTTCCAACATG
Source organism: Glebionis coronaria (assembly GCA_025667525.1). Classification (NCBI taxonomy): domain Eukaryota; kingdom Viridiplantae; phylum Streptophyta; class Magnoliopsida; order Asterales; family Asteraceae; genus Glebionis; species Glebionis coronaria. The sequence goes on along the minus strand of CM046875.1, from coordinate 592,431,093 downwards.
CTCATCTAGTTCATCTTGTGCAATTTTTATCGCGAATGGGTTGTTAAGTAGCAACGATAAAGCCCATGTTAATGTCACTGATGTCGTGTCTATGCCTGCTGTAAGAAATTGCTGCATAATTAATGGGGTAGCTTCTATTAGGAACCATACTAAAAAGATAAATCAGTTCCTAACTGATGAGAAAATAAGGTAGAGAACTTACTTGGCATGTCGATTTAATAATTGTATCATTGTCATAATCAGGGAATTCGCCTTCAGAAGCACCTTGGATGATGTTAATGAGCACATCAATGAAGACCTGGTTCCCTTCATGATCCTGTGACCCTTTCTCTGTTTTGTGCTCTTTTAACCATCCCTCAAAGATGTTGTCCAAATCTCTCGCCATCTTCTTCAAGGATTTATCGTATCCACCCACATCTAAAAACTTCAAATAAGGCATAAAATCGGACACAACAAATGCCCCCAACAAGTTAAAGTATTCTCTTACAACCTTTCGAAAATGAATACCTTCTTCGTCTTTCAGAGAATACCTCTTTCCAGAAATAATCCTAACCACAATGTTTAATATCAAAGTGCCAAACCAATGACTCATTTCAACCTTCACCATATCTGAATTTGTTCCGCTTTTTTTGTTACTTACCCAAGCTTCGTATATATCATTTATGGAGGCTTTAAGTTCTGAAACTCTAATATGACCAAGCATCTCAACTCGTCTTTGAGAAAGAACCTCAAGCATGATTATCTTGCGCATTTTTCTCCAATAATCCCCATACGGAGCAAGTGCTAACAGGGCATAGTTATAGGCCACGAGTCTTGATGCCTCTGATGTGGGTCGACTTGCAAAGGCCATGTCGTTTGTAGTAAAACAATCTTTGGCCATTTCTCGGTTACTCACAACCAAAGCTTGATGAACACCAAGCTTGATGGTGAAAATGGGTCCGTATTTATCTGCCATATCACCTAAAACCTTGTGTGCCAGCTGCGGTCCACCTAGAAGGTGAAGGTGTCCGATTAAAGGCCATGCACCGTTTGCTTGAGGAGGATTTCTGCTCCTCTCAGGATTGGCTTTTTTTGAATAAACGGTATGAAATAGGAAAACTAATACAAGAAGAAGTGTCGTTGCTAGAGTTATTGGAAGTGAGTCCATTTGCTTCTTTGCTCAAAAGACAATGTATATATCTATTATCTATGTGCATACAATGAGTCATATTTATATAGAATTATACTTAAGTAGTTATAAAAGATATTTTATTCGATTGTGTAGCTCCGATTTAGATCGTACGGTTGTATTACTAATAATTAAATTGTGGGTTTGGTTACCCACACCCCCTTTTCTACATGTAATACCCCTTAAAAAGTTTTATTTTTCAATTTTTATTTTTTTTATATTATAAAAGAATGAAATAAAAAAACGGAACGTAAATTACAAATTTTGATAAGTCAAAAGTAATAAAACATGAAAATACGGAGTCGTAAGCTGTCTTCGTCTCTTAATAAATGTGATAATAAAAATACCTAGAGAATAAAAAAAATGTAAATAACTAATAAGACACCAGCCATTTAATAATTATCAAGTGAATGACTTAATCAAACAACACAAGACAAATAAACCAAGAAATTATGATCCGTTTCTTCCAAACATTGATGAGCTTTTGGGCTATATTGTAGTTGGGGGGAGCTTCACCCTATACCTAACTATAAGTCTTTGACATTTACACGTTACCTCCACCCTACACGAGTTAATTACTCAAATTTCTCAAAAAATTGAATTGTGGGCCACCTTATATTTCCACCTTAGAATAAAATCTAACTATAACCATATATAAAAGTATATGTAGTTTTTTAACCCAACTAATCAAACTAGAAAGAAACCAATATATTAGATTAACCATGAAGAAAATAAAAGATACAAAACAAAACAAATAAGGACACCGAGGACACCGCCCCATCTAAAGCCCAAGAAACATTGGCGAGTGTCCTTTTTAGTGAGATGGTCAAAGATATGGAAGCCCACTTTGACATAACGGTTAGACAGAAAGCAGTTTTCGAGTGTCTGCGCGCACCACATGCTCAAGATTTCCTACAAGCTATCCCCATAGACGGGCTCGGTCAACATATGTCGCCGGTGGAATACCGCACTATTCTTAAGTATCGCCTTATGATTCCATTATTTCCGGTTGATGCTATATGTCCTATTTGTCGCAAGACATGTTTGGATTCTTTTGGGGAACATGCGGTTCATTGTAAAGAACTTCCGGGCTTCAAGTATCGACATGATTTTGTTAGGGACGTTCTTTACGACATATGTAGGCGTGCCGGGATCTCCGCCAAGAAAGAGGCACCTGTGAATTTCTTGACCGACCCGTCAGATGGAAGATCCACACTGAGACCCGCTGATGTTTTGGTTTTTGGATGGGTTGAAGGTAAACATGCGTGCGTTGATTTGACAGGGGTTTCTCCTCTCGTGGGGCTAGGCAGTCGAGATTTTACAGCGGGTCAGGCTGCTATAAAAGCCGCCTCGTGCAAAGTGACTAAACACGAGAAAGCATGTGTTGAAAATCAACACGTGTTTATTCCTTTTGCGTTTGATACATTTGGTTTCCTTGCACCTGAGGCGGTTGAGCTACTTACGAGAATACAACGTGTTATGAATAGTAATGTTTTGACTCCTAAATCCACAAACGTTATATTTAATAGACTTGGTTTTACTATACAAAAAAGGTTAGTGGCGCAGCTTGTTACCCGTTTACCTTCTCCTAATATGTAAATCTAATATTTGATAAAAATAATAATAATCAAAATCTAAAGTGGAAGGAAAATACAAACCAGATGGATAGTACATAAAACAATAAACCAAAGACGTGATTTTCAAATTCATTCTTCACCGGGATATGACTTGAGGAGATTAGACTAATACTTTCATATGTTCTTTATTGTTTCTCTTTGGGAACACAAATATTTAAACGACCGTTCATCGGGGACGAATTAGTTTTTGGCATCGTTACTGAGAGAATGTACGATTTTATGTTCGAGTTTTGCGTTTGTGCCTTAGAGATCCTTTTACTTGATATCCTATTCTTATGAAAGTTAACTTTCTTTCATATTTACAAAACAAAAAAATTACAAATTCCATACATATTCTTTTTTCCATTATCTTTTGAAAAATCCAAAAAACATACGTACTCATTATTCTTCAAATTGAATTGTTTCTCCTTTATCGGATCCCGACTTTTTTTTGCGAAGGCGTTCAAGAGAAAAGTCGAATACGATATTCTGACTATTTTATGCTCGATGAAAACGATAACCTACTAGAAGGTGAAATGGCCGATAATTTACGACGATAGAAGAGTTACTGAAAGCATCTACCAAAAGTGTTGGAGATGCGATCGTTGTTCCAACTGTTTTTACTAATCAGGTCGAACTAAAGATCTGGTTACTTAATCATGTAACTGCTATCTTGTTTCATGATTTGAGAACAATGATTTTCATTTCATAATCGAAGGTTCACAAAAATTACTCAAACAAAACAAACTTAATCAAGTCTCGTATGACATAATTAAGTTGATAACTTGTGATGATCTACAATACTATCCATGTTCGAAATGGGTTAAACTAAATGGCTCAAATCCGAAATGAATTTTTTATATTTAGATTGATCTGTCTTTTAAAAAGTGGACTAGAAATTAAATATCCGGTAAACCACATGGACAAAAAATGTAATTAACTCTAATTTAAATATTTTGTTTACCTGGTTAGGACAAGCCCCCAACGAGCCTAGAGAACTTGGTCGTAGTTAGAACAAATTAACTCGTTACTCACCTTTTTAACTTTGGGTAAAGGATTTCCCTTGTAAATGTATTTCTTCAAAAAACGTTTCAATATAAAGGATATGGGTGAATCTCACATCTCAGTGTGTAATGTAGGCGAACTAAAGTAACAATCTCAACTACTCCAAAGGAGGATATAATTATAACCAGATTAACAGCTGACTCAACCATCACAATAAATCTATTTCTTCTTCAAACCATCGACCATCACATCCAAGTCAGCACAAAAGTCAAAAGGTTACTAGACATACCATGACTATGACAATTCTGATATTTTTTGTCGTTATTCTAATCTCGATTATTACATATTATGTATATACTTTCTTGAGAAATTTAAATTATCGGCTAACCGGGTAGATTAGGGCTTAAAACTTAGCGTAATAATGTCAGTTAGATTATAACCGGCAATGAATACGTTAGGTATCGATATTTACTTCTCGTTATGACATAGAAATAATTTCTATTGTCGCCGTTTAATTTTTCATTTTACGAGTATTTTTCGTAATTTACGATAAACATTTACGTGTCATTCATTCATTCGATGCATTAACGTATTTTAATTTATTTTTTGTCAATATATGATCATTCTCCGAATATCGATGTTTTTATGAAATATTAAACGTTTATTTTTCGTGTTTTATGCATAATTTGTAAATCGAGTAACTTTTAAAATATTAGGTTTAAATAATACCCGCTTTTAAAAATTGATAAAACAAATCTTTATATTAGTCTAACTTCGCATGAATTGTAAAAAAAAATAAAAAATCTTGGTGACATTTTCCTAACACAAGACGCGTGTCTTGCATCATATAAAAAATGATAGATTTTGATATCTATCTTGCAAAAAATTGATAAAGTCTATTACTCCCTCTTGCCTCATGTTCTTCACCGAACATAATAACTAAAAAATCAATTTTTTTATTCACTATATTAAAATGAAATAAGATTTGATTTTTGGATGGATACTAAATCATGGGCTATTATAATGACTATATTTTTTATATGCAAATGAAGATATCAGTTTGATTTAAGAGCACTAACTAGATACAACTATTAGTTCAATCCTTTTTTCTTTAGGGTCTATACTTGGCTCTGGTTTTATGTTTCTAACATGATGACCTCACCAAATTATGTCTATGTTAAAGATTATTTGTCCAATACATGATATTTTATTCAAATTTACAAAAAGTACGAAATGGATTTTAATGCCAAAATTTGTTCATTTGATTTTGAGCTGTTTTTGATTTTATATTTAGAGTAAAAGGTTTCATTGGACCAATTATTTCTAATTAGGGAATTGATATGTACACATGAAAATTTGATGGGTTTTTCTATCTTGTGCCCTAAAGGCACATGATAAGAAGGTAAAAAGTACATTGGGTCCTACAGAAAAGTAAACAGGGATTCACACTTTGCGGATTCCTGTGTACTTTTCTGTGGGACCCAGTGTACTTTTTATGTACCTTATGTGTTCTTATCATGTGCCCTTAGAGCACAAGATAGAAAAACCCAAATTTGATACATACACATAACATAAAATGTGAATAGACTCATATGCCCTTCTTTATATTTACCTAATTTTTCATATCACATATTGAAACAAACCCATCCTAATTTTTTGCATGCCATGATTGCCGTCACGTACTTGCTTCCGATCATGTCAATTCCATCAACATTAACGACCTTTGCATACAACTGATGTCAGTCAATATATTCAACCGTCTTAATTTTAACATTCTTCTTAGTAGACCATCAATTTTCTTCGACTGACTCAAGTTCACCATGACATCGTTTCAACCGATTTGAAATAAGCACATGCTCGTGTTGAGTTAATACTTGAACTGCATGCTAAATGTTCATATATACAGTTTATGCTATGCAAAATCTACACTTTTCCTCCATCTACGTTATATCCGGTTAAAAAAAGATACTGGCATCTTTATTTTTCAAGATTATTTTTCAAAAGCCAAGTAAGATTGAAGGGTACAGTCGGCTGTTAGGCTCGGCTATTACCACCAGCCTAGAAATGTGAATGGCGCACCACACCGTCGAAATCACCGGCGGGTAATAGATTTTTATTTTTTTTCGTAATAAAATAGGGTATATGTGATCGCATGATAGTACTTTTTTTATTCTTTTGGCACCACTTTTTCTTTGGCTCACTACACCCTCACAAAATGTGTCGCTCTTTCTTTCGGCGCCAAATTTGGGCCTCAATCATACCAAATACTCTACGCCATAATTTTAATTCCATCTTCTTTTAAAACATCCCAAAGAGAATTGAGAAGAGAACCTGCAAAATTTTGCTTAGCATGCCATGTACGTTTAATTGACTACAGTCGTAAAAGTTTATAACATTGTATAAATTGAAAAGTAAGTAACAACATCTATACATGTGATTTAGTAATTGCTATGACGGAAATAATTGACAATTACTTAACTAAATAGAAAGGCGGCTGAAATCATGTTACAGTAATATAGAAAGTGAGGTTAAAAACTAAATAAGGGCATAGTAGTCCACACACAATAATTATATGTGTATGAATCAATTTACTATGTGTAAATATCAATACCCTTCTAATTATTGCTATTTAATAAGCATCAACTATTAATTTGCATTACAAGTCGCTTAATATTATTTTAAGGTAAATAAAAAGCATATTATTCAAAATTTTATCATTTTAAATTCAAAATTATTATCATTTATTTAAGTACACTTGTACAAGTGACATCTTACACAAAAAAGATTTAAAAATTAAATATTTACAAGTTTAGTTTAAGATGGACTTTAAGAAATATTACAAACAAGTTTAAAATATAAATTTTTTTATTTTATTTAATATGTGGAAAAATATTGAACTATTGCCGAATGATAGACCACGGGACATACAATTAAAGCTAGTAGTATAAATATCTCGATATTTACTTATGCCGAGAAACCATTGATCAGTAGGTTGATCCTAGTGATACAATATTTTTAACGAAGCTTGGCTTAAAGTTTCTCTTAGCATTTTCTCGGCTTCTCGTCTCATTATTTTTCATCTTTTGTTATCGTTTTGAAGAAGGTGAGTTCATAGCCTCGCTTTTACTTATTTACTTGGTTTATAAAACCCGCGAGAAGGATAACATGCTTATTTTAAAATATAACACAAAAGACCCGATTGTATGCGCAGATGAATGTTATTTACATAAGTTTGCTTATAGCCTCTAATACGTAGTTATCGTGAATTGTTAATTACTCGGTACGAGTGAACGCTAATACTATGGCTAGATCTATCGGGGTGACGCCCAGTCCGATGTGATTAGCTATCGCAATGTGTATTGGAGCACATGTGTAGTGGAGCACATCAGATGCATATGTATAAGAGAAATATACGCAATTGGCTTGTAAAACCCGCTTTAAAATCCTTAAGATCATTAAATGTACGAATTTACCGTTAAAGTTAAATTTTTTAATTAATTAATATACGACATGAATCATGAACATTGAATACGAACGTTAAGTATATTAATTAATTATTATATGTATTACTTATGTAAACATGAATATTAATGCACGATAAGTATTCACGTAAAATACTTAAAATATACAAGACATAGAACACGAGCATTAAAACGAACACACACGATGATAATTTAAGACACGAAAAATTAAAACCAATGTATGTATGTGTTGTATATGTGGCGTCCAACAAGAGGGGAAGAAAAGGGCTTTGGCCCAATCCATTAAGAATACATGTTTTAACCAAATAAGGATCCCCAGGGAATTTTCATAAAAACATGAACACAGAAAATTGTTAAAATCCTAAAATCTTTTCCTTCCTCTTCTCTCTTTTGGCCGCGGCACCAAGGACACCACAAGGACGATTTTATTTTGATCTTTGGTAATTAAGTGTTCGTGTTCATTATTCAATCCTTAATTCAACCACGTGTTTGGTAGCTCTTAATCCTCTTCCTTTTTATTTTAATTATGTATGATCTAAGGTCTTTAAAAACAAATAAGGGAAAACATGTTATGGTAAAGATTAAAATAAGAAAAGAGTTGGATTTTGTTTGTTTTGGGTTCGGCTACGCCAAAAACGAGAGTCGCATGACTCTCGGTGGCGTATTCATTCCACCATCCGCAACCCAAAGGGTGCGGTGGTGTTTGGTTTTGGGCAGCCGCAAGCCACAAGGTCCCCACGGTGGGGAACCTTGTGCAGTCAGTGGGAACCGAGATCTTGGTGGTCTCGGTGGGACGGCAGTGGACAGAACGACCAACAACAATGACAGCAGCGGTAAGCATGGCTTAGCCAGGGGCTGCGTCACACCACAGTGGCGCCGACGGCTTGTCGGTGACTGCTGTTGGGTTCGGCCGCAAGCCACAGCCATCCGGCTGTGGTGTTGAGTGGACTTCGAGGCAACACCGAGACCCCATGGTCTCGGTGGAGCATTGATTTTGGGTTCGATTAACACCAAAACATGCAAGGGGTGTTTGGCTAAACTTTTTACAAATGCATGTATTTAAATTATTTATTTAATTAGTTTAATTAAATCATGAATAATTAAATTAATTAATGTCTATGACGTAGGTTATAATTTATTTAAATAAAATCATGTTATTTTATATGTACGTTTTATTTAAATAAATTTATGATAAAATAATTAATGACTTAATTATTCATATACACTTAATTAATTAATTAAAACTTAGCTTAATTAATTAATATCATTGTAAGGTAAGGTTTAATTATATGAAACATGCAATATTATTAATTAATAATAAACTTATGATAACATTAATTAATAATAATAAGTTAATCCTAAGTATTTTTTTATTATTAAAGTTTATAGTATAATTAAACATGACATATTATAAGTTTATTAAAACCATATGTTATATCGTTTAATTATTTAATAAGCCTATGATTAATTATGGAAATACATTAATTATGGAAACATGTTAAATATTGAATTATACTAGTTCTGACAATATGATAATTATGGAAACACACTAAATATGGTAACATGTTATTTATGGAAACATGCTAAATCTGGAAACTTTCTATTTTTGGAAACTTTCTAATTATGGAAACTTACTATTTATGGAAACTTGCTATTTTTAGAGAGTTACAATATATAGAAACCTGCTATTTTTAGAAAGTTACTATATATAGAAACCTACTATTTTTAGAAAGTTACTCATTATGTTATAACAAGTACTATAACACTTAAGACATGAAATACATGAATCTAAAACACATGAAACACTAAGAAATACATGATTAAACATGAAATACTAAAACAAGACAAGAACAAGTATTATAAGTAAGAACACGTCAAGTAAACTAAATAACAAGTATGTATAAGTAAAACAGACACTTATTTATGTCACTTATTTATGTCACTTATTTATGTCACTTATTTATGTAGCTATTGTGAAGTCGGAGTGATCTTCCGTGTTCGTTTTCGTCTTCATTTAATAGAAATAAGGTACGGATATTCCGTCCTTCTGTAAGGACATTCTTTCCTATATTAGGATTTCTCCGTTTGTAGCCATCTGTTTTCCCCAATAGATTAAGTATCTTAAACACTTTCAGTATATGTTATGTTTATTCTAGAATGCCTGAGCTATATACATAGCACTGGGGGCACTAGTGTTATGACTCTTCTACGGTGAGAGTGATTGCTCGCAATGTCCCTTTATAGTATTTGGCCTTTGCTATTATTATCATGTGGGTGCCTTGCATCCGTTACAGGATCTGATCCCTCCACTCATAATATATTAGTTAGAGGCAACCCCTCTAATTGCATGATGAGGTTAACCCTCTAAGTATTCATCTACGTTGATGTAACATGACCTATATGGGCTCCGGGTATATTTAAAATACAGTTTTCAGAATAAACTAAATATAAGTCTATAAGTTAAACAAGGTTTTCCAGGACATACACTAATTTCGATGTTATTCATTTCATTTCATTATTTGCTTATGTTTATGCTTTACATTTCATTGTCATATATCCGCACACTAAGCGTATTGCTCAGTCGTATTTTTCTTTCCATGTCCCAATACGGCAGGTACTAAAAGGCAAAGTTAGGATTCAAGAGTACGTGCATGGGATGGAGGCGCCTTGTCTTCTTTCTCTTTTAATGCATTTATAAACTTTTGCTATGCTGGACATTGTTTAGTCCTTTCTTTACATTCTATACTTATGCATTTGTGTGTGGAGCTTATGATGGAACCGATGTTTGTTTCTGGTCTCCTTTATGGTCATTTAATGATTTAAACATTTACCTTGCATGCTTTGATGACACACCATAATTATTACGTAACGGTCTATTTATCCAAATGAGGTGTTACAATTATGGTATCAGAGCCAAGGTTTCGACATGTAGGCTCTTAAAATTGACCTGTGACTAGGGGGTAGTCATCAGTATCTTCCTAAATCTGACAGTACATTTTACTCATTTCATTTCATGCATAATCATTGTTTTATGTTAAGTTTTGACTAAGTAATAGTTGGTACAGGACTGGCCATATCTAGTCGCATGTGCTTTTCATTCGAATTTTATTTTGTGAACCGACCCAGAGGCGTTCACCTTTTCTCATGTCAATTTTGTTCTGTGGACCGACCCTAGGTATCCACTATTGCCAATGACTGTTTTCGTTGGCTATGCCTTCATAAAATCTTCATGCATTTCTTATTTTTATCATATGCTCTAATTAGCTTAACCATTTCTTTTCCTCTTTTAAACTGTCAGATGGTCATGACACGTGAGCAGGAACTGGTTGCAGCTGTCCAAGCAGCTCTGCAAGCTATGCTTCCACAAATAAGGAACCAGATTCGGAATGAATACCAGAACATCCCGAATCAGAACAACAATCCTCCTCCTCCTCCACCGGTTACTCTACACACTTGGCTTGAGACGTTTAACAAGCAGAAACCTCGTTCTTTTGAGAGAGTTGAGATATCATCTGATGCGGAAAAATGGATTTCTCATATTGAGAAAATATTCGATGCTATGGGATGTGATGTAATCTACAAGGCAAGGTTAGCTTGCTATAAGTTTGAAGGAGATGCCTTAGCTTGGTGGAGGGAATACAAGCTAGCAAATGGAGGTGATGTTTGGTTAGCTGCTTTGACTTGGGACTAATTCAAGACTCTATTTTATGGTCAGTTCTTTCCGACAGCTGAGCATGAAAGACTCAAGAGGGACTTTCATTCCATTTGTCAGAGAATTTGAGAGACTAGCACTGAGTTTATGTAGAGGTTTCTTAGGTTGGCTGGATTTCTGGGCACTGTTGCGCGTAGTGCCGAGGAGCAAGCGAAGCACTTTTGCTGGACTCTTCACTCCACGACAGCAGATCGTTTACTTAGTTCTACTTGCAATAATGTGGCACAAGTTAATGATGCAGCACGTAGCTTGGAAATGCTGCATGAGCGTGATGACTAAGAGGAGCAAGCTCATCCAGAGAAGAGGCATAAATTTCAGTCATCAAGCGTTATCATTCATTCCAATCTTTATGTTCATTTATACCTTTTTCCTATCCAATTGTATCTTTCAGTCAGAAGGGTGGAGACTGGTCCCAACTGTCCACTCAGCATAATGCTAACAAGGGGCATGGTCAATCTAATGACCGCTACGGATCCGACAGGCGGAACGGTAATGACAATTACCATAACAATGCCAACCAGTCTAACAACATAGGTCCCTAAATTCTTAAACTTTTCTATGTTAATCTGCTGTATGTTTTACATACTAACATGTCAGCATCATAAACAGGAACTCTGCGAGTGGACATGACCAAAATGCAAAGAGTCAGCAGTCCAACAACTCATCTTCATCTGGTAATTTATCACCTAAACTTCAGTGCAGTCATGTTTATGCCAAATAATCATGTCTCACGCATATTTTCTTAAACAGGCTCTCAGGTAGCAAGGGTACCTCTAGGAGGTTACACATGCCCCATCTGCACGACTTGTAGTCATAGACATCCCGGACCATGCTGTAAGGCTGCCGGAGTTTGTTTCAAGTGTGGACCCGGACACATGTTGAAGGACTACAAGAAGGGAGATACTGCTGGTACTTCTAGTGCTGCTCTTCCTAAGCCACCAACTTTGGGTCGTGTCTACACTACCATAAGGGATCAAGCAAATAAGTCATCAGGTACTATCACTGGCATCCTCTTTATGAACGGTCATGCTGCATGCGTTTTATTCAATACTAGTGTAACTCATTCAGTCATATCCACTACGTATGCCACTAGTATTAATAAAATCTCTATGCCACTATAGAATATTTTAAGTATATCTACGCCTATGCGAGACTCTATACACATTACCTAGGTGTACAATCTTCCACTAGAATTTGATGATAAGATTCGCCCAGTAGACGCACTTCCGTTGGATATGTGCGAGTTTGATCTCATCTTAGGCATAGATTGGTAATTCAAGCACCATGCTACTATCGACTGTCAAACCTATCGGGTTATCTTCGGTGATGTTTAAGCACCAAAGTACATTCCCAATGGTTTCATAGCAGGGAAGTATGTAGAAATCATTTCCGCCTTAGAAGCTCGTTAATGCAAGGTTTTTAGCCTCATATGAAAGTTCGTAAAACCGATCTTTTCGAATTGATTACTAGTTGAAAGTGCGCCTCAGTCGTTCTTGGTGGAAAAATAAAATGGTTTGGTTATCTATATTTAAACTAAAAGCAAATATGAAAATGTCGTTGAGCAAAATTAAAGCTTTAAAATATAAACTAAAATGACGAGTTAAAAATAAATGATTGAAAACTTAAAGACAAGATTAGAAAAATACTTGAAAACTTAATGAATCTAAAACTTGAAAACTTTGGAAAAACAAGAAATTAATCCCATCGGAATACTACTGATCGGAATGTTGTCGGAATATGCCAAAAAGGAAGTGATCGGAATATTTGATCGGAATACACAAAATGAATGCAATCGGAATGTGTAAAAGGAATCCACACCGGAATATACAAAACTACTCCAATTGGAATATATCTAAAACCCTGCAATCAGAATATCAATAATAACAATCCAGATCGGAATGTGTAAAGAAGTAGCAATCAGAATATACTAAATGAAGTGATCAGAATACAAATAGCCCTAATCGGAAAGTAAAACCCTAATCCGATCAGAGTGATCAGAATATAAGCAAGCAAATCGGAATTCTACAAACCCTTTTCCGATTAGAGATCGGAATAAAAGGGGAGCAAATCGGAATGTCCAATCGGAAAGGGGATTACCCTTTCCGATGGTATGTACACGAAAATAAGCTAAGTATTAAGCTATTTTCAATAAGCCAAATCCAAAACTTGATCGAATCTATAATGAAAGAAACCAAATAAGCACGAATAACAACTTTTCAAAACTTTAAATAAGCAAACTTTTAAATCAACTTTAAAAAGATGAAACTTTAAAGAAAGATGAAAAGTAAATAAGCTAAATACAAACTAAGCCAATAAGCATAATAAGCTCAAATCTTAATCCGTATAAAAACTTAGAGATGAATAAAAAGATGAAATTTTTATTCACATAAACATGTAAATCAACCATGGATCATGAATAATTCGGAACAAAAGTAAACAAAAATCATGAAAGGTAGAACGAGATTAAAGAACAAAAAGCTTAACTTGAACTTGTGATTAATGAAATCCAAATACAAGAATGATTAAAAGCTTAAACTAAAAATAAAGAAAAGAAGAAACTTAGTGAGAGAAAGTTTGAAACTTTCTCTCTCTAAAAACTAGAAGGGAAAATTGAAAAATAAAACTAGCTAACTCCCCTCCTAATGTGTTTAGGAGGGTATTTATAGGGAAATGGGGAGGTGCATGTGTTGCCTCCTCTTTCTTTCTTCTCGGCTCTTTGTCTTTTAAGTTCTTCGACTTTTCTTGACGTCGTCTCGGGATTAATTGAACTCGTCTTATAAATTCTTCACTTATTTAGACTTGAGTTCTTTGATTTCATTAAACTTCCATCTTTAGACTTTTTCTTCGATAAATCTTTAGAATAGGCCTTGGACTCCCGTTCTTTTTTTGCACTCTTGATCTTTTGACTTCGTCTTTTCTCGTTTTCTTCGATAAAAGCCCGTGAAAGCCCGTGTTTTCTTCCTTTTTCATCTTTTGGTCCTAAAACACAATAAAAACACAAACCATGCATAATTCCGACTTTTACGACATAAAATACACGTTTTGGTCTTGTTATTATTGGAAATAAGTGGTAAAAGGATAAGTGTTTTCACACTTATTAAATCCCCTACACTTGATCATTGCAATGTCCTCATGCAATGCATTAATTTTAAAGCACGGTTTACATTTTCCATCATAAATAACCCACCTTGGCCCTTATTAAATACTAAACATTAAAGAAAAAAATAGAAACAAGTAATGAAATCAAAGACTTACATTGGGGTTTCAGCTGCCATGAACGTTTATCATCCTCAAGTTTCACGTTCCCCATACCAAACTTAAAAACGAGATCATTGTTATTATAAGTTAGCAAACTAACACGAATTCATGTGGGCCAATTATTTATTTAGACTCCCTTATTCCTAGGTGTATCTCTTCTATTTTAATTTTGTCTTGAATGATCACGAGGATGCATTGTTTGACTTATTTCGATAGTTATTTAGGCCGAAAAGTGGGACGATTTAATCAATAGTTAGCTAAAGGACAGAATCTTTTAAAAATGCTTCTCGGGACCTCTTAAAGTTCATATCTTGGCATAACTCGCTTCACGATTTAAGACCTTTCTCGGACCGATATTTGGTAGCGACTTCCTACTTCAAATCTTTGAGAGACGTTCTTGAAATTATGGTCTTCTCTTCATAATAGGAATTTCTTCTCTTTGACTTTTTGAGAGATTCTTCATATTTGGACCACGACTTCTTCATTTTTCTCCAATCTTTATTTTGCACTTTGATATACAACGATCCGCCTCCTTTTAGGACTTGGATCTATTTATCCTCATACCTTGCTAGGGCCTTTTTGGATAGACTTCTCCATGATCTTTTGGGGAGTTTTTCCTTTTCGTCGTGTGTCTCAATCCTTCATATTGATTTTTGATAAATGATTCTTCACATCACTTTTGGATCTTTAGCAACAAAATGTAGCCCTCATGCCTTGTTAGGGCCTTTTCGGACTCGCCAATCTTCGCATCCCGCTTCAATAAGTTATGCCTTGGCTATGAACTCTAATTAATACCGAGCAAATTTTAAACGATCTTAGGCTAGAAGCTAAGTAACTTTTCAAATCGTACAACCTTATTTATTGCAGATAAATTTATTAGCAAGTGATGGGAGAATAGGCTTATAATCAACTCACATAAATTCAAGAAAAAATACCAAACTTATAACTGACTCTATCATCTCTCGTTCTCCACAGTTTAAAATATCAAGGAATGAGACTCGTGGATGCTTAGCCAATTAAATCAAAGTTTTGGGTTTTCGAGTCATCTATAGGATCTTGCAAACTCTTAAAATTTTTCAAGTTTAGAATTCGCATTTTAAAGTTCCCTTGATAAACGACTCTCTAGGATCAATTATAGGAACTTGCGAAAAGTTCTTGTTCTTAACCCGTGAGAGTTAAGACTTTCGCGTTTTAAAGCTCCCTATATAAAAGCCTGGCAAAACTTGACTTAAACACGTTAAGGATACTAGCTAGAGTAAACTTAGATAAGTAAACTCGGGTTGAGTCAAAATATTCACGACTTTGAAAAATTTAAAACCACTTTATTAAAAATTTATTTTAGCACGGAAAGTAAATAACGATAACAAAGGGAAATACTACTATACTACTAGGCCAAAATAGATTAAAAATTTTGAAAAATGTCGAAAAATCAAATTTTCGGGTTAAAATGAGGAAAAATTCATGGAAAAGCCCACTTACTTCGATAGAAGTCCCCCCTACACTTAATATAAACATTGTCCTCAATGTTTAAGCATGTGGGAGTAAACTCTCCTACACTTATGACATTGTGCACTTTGTTTAAATCTTTCTAAGGAAAGGACAACTATAGTGATTTCAATGTGAACATATAAGATATGAAATATTGAATCACGACAGTTTAGGATAGAACCAGGAAGATGGGTACACGGGATCACGGTTCGTCAAATGTCATCAAAAGTGCTCTTTGAAGCTTGAATCCCTGCACAGAATAAGAAACAAGACAACAAACACATACGGGGCTCCCCCCATACTTATTATGAAAATGGTAAAGGATAGATCAACGGGTTGCCTCCCGAGAAGAGCTTTTTTTGTTAACCGAGTCACGAGCCTGACTCGACCCAGAACTTAATTCAAGGGAAACTTGGTGAGGGATGGAATCATCTCATGAGAGATGTCCTCACCAAAGTACAACTTCACGCGCTGGCCATTCACCTTAAAACTGGGCACATTTGGCTGAGAAAGCTCAATGGTGCCATATGGGAAGACTTTGCCGATGGTGAATGGACCAGACCAGCGGCTCTTCAGCTTTCCCGAGAAGATCTTCAACCTACAATAATTGTACTTTATAACGGGAAACCGGAGGAATGCAAACGGTGGCGTTATCTCAAGAGTCGCAATTCAAGGCCACATACTCAAGTAATTGAAGAAAGCTTATGAACATCTAAAGACAAAGACTTCCGCTACTCTAATCATCAAGGAAGATTGCTAACAAGCTTTAAAGACAACATAAAATATGAGCATGTGGGGAAAGACACAAGAACAAAAGTTGGCAAAGTTTCAAGATCAAGTGAAGGCAAAGATCAAAGATCCAAGATCATGAGTCATGAAAGGAACTAAGAAAGAACTCTCAAGACAACAAGCTTCAAAGTCTGCAACATCAAAGAAGTGAAGTCACATATTACATGACCACCCCTTAGGGGGAGATTGTTAGTCGTATTTAAAGTGATGGTCATATAATATATCGTTGCGAAGCTCGTTGAAAATGCTATTCAACGGTGTCGAGAGTTCTTAGTTTATGTTATGTATGCAACGAGAATTAGTCCCGAGCACACAAATGAGGAAGGCCTTCTATACCTTACACTTGTAGTATAAAAGGCCCCTAGCACCTCATTTGTGTGGGTGTGTTTTCCATTTTCATAGTTGATAGAGAGAGAAACATCATGTCTTTCTCTCACTAGGAAATCACAACTCTTTGTTTCCTCTTTTATTCTTCATCTTAATCTAATTTTTCTTTTTTGGTTTAATCTTCTTCTCTTTATAGTTTATATAGTCGTGTGTTGCCTTCCTACAATTTTAAAGCAACATTTACATTTTCCTCATAATTAACCCACCTTGGCCCTTATTACATACTACGACACTATGAAAACTAAAAAGATAGTAAATTTCTCAAAAGATAAAGATACACAATTTCACATTATTTATTTACTTGAAATTGTTTGATGGAAGAAACTTGTAAAGAAATCAAAGATTTAAATTAGGGCTTTGGTGTCATGAATATTTATCATCCTCAAGTTTCACGTTCCCCACACCAAGCGTAAACATGAGATCATTGTTATTATAAGTTAGTAAAGCTAACACTTACTCATGTGGTTTAATTATTCACTTAGACCCCCCTTATTCCTACGGTGTATCTCTTAAATTTTATTTTTGTCTTGAATGATCACAAGGATTCATTTTTGACTTATTTCGATAACTTATTAAGGCCGAAAATAAAGTAGGACGATTTAATCCATAGTTAGCTAAAGGACAAAATCTTTTAAAACGGCTTCTCGAAATCGCAAAAAGTTCATATCTTGGCATAACTTGTTTCACGATTTGAGACCTTTCTCGGACCGATATTTGGCATTTACTTCATAATTCGAATCTTGAAAGACGTCTTGAAATAATGGTCTTCTCTTCATTTGTGGAATTTCTTCACTTGATGTTTTTGAGAGATTCTTCAAACTCGGACAACGACTTCTTCGTTTTTCTTCAATCTTTATTTAGGATTTTGATATACAACGATCCGCCTCCTTTTCGGACTTGGATCTATTTATCCTCATACCTTGTTAGGGTCTTTTTGGATATATTTCTCCATGATCTTTATGGGAGTAATTTGCTTTTTGTCGTGTGTCTTGATCCTTCATATTGATTTTTGAATAATGATTCTTCACATCATCTTGGATCATTAGCAACAAAATTGAGCCCTCATGCCTTGTTAGGGCCTTTATGGACTCGCCAATCTTCGCGTACCGTTCCAATAAGTTATGCCTTTGCTATGAACTCTAATTAATCCTGAGCAACTTTTAAACGATCTTGGGCTAGAATCTAAGTAACTTTTTAAATCGTACGACCTTATTTATTGCAATTATTTATTGACAAGTGATGGGAGAAAAAGCTTATAATTAACTCACATAAGTTCCTGAAAGAATACAAAACTTATAATTGAATATATCATTTATCGTTCTCCACAATTTAAAATCTCAAATAATGAGACTCATGGATGATTAGCCTAATAAACCAATAAAGGTCCATATGGTTAACGATACTAGCTAGAGTAAACACAAATAAGTAAACTCGGGTTGAGTCAAAATATTCACGACGGGCCTAATATATCCAAGACGTCTAAACTTTTTAAAACCACTTTATTTATTTATTTATTTTGACTTTATTCTAGAAATGTAATATATACTTACGATGAAAGAAAATAACGATAACAAAGGAAAATACTACTAGGCCAAAATAGATCCAAAATTTGAAAAATGTCGAAAAAATTAAATTTTTCGGATAAAATGATGACAAATTCATGGAAAAGCCCACTTAACTTCTCGGGACCTCTTAAAGTTCATATCTTGGCATAACTCGCTTCACGATTTAAGACCTTTCTCGGACCGATATTTGGTAGCGACTTCCTACTTCAAATCTTTGAGAGACGTTCTTGAAATTATGGTCTTCTCTTCATAATAGGAATTTCTTCTCTTTGACTTTTTGAGAGATTCTTCATATTTGGACCACGACTTCTTCATTTTTCTCCAATCTTTATTTTGCACTTTGATATACAACGATCCGCCTCCTTTTAGGACTTGGATCTATTTATCCTCATACCTTGCTAGGGCCTTTTTGGATAGACTTCTCCATGATCTTTTGGGGAGTTTTTCCTTTTCGTCGTGTGTCTCAATCCTTCATATTGATTTTTGATAAATGATTCTTCACATCACTTTTGGATCTTTAGCAACAAAATGTAGCCCTCATGCCTTGTTAGGGCCTTTTCGGACTCGCCAATCTTCGCATCCCGCTTCAATAAGTTATGCCTTGGCTATGAACTCTAATTAATACCGAGCAAATTTTAAACGATCTTAGGCTAGAAGCTAAGTAACTTTTCAAATCGTACAACCTTATTTATTGCAGATAAATTTATTAGCAAGTGATGGGAGAATAGGCTTATAATCAACTCACATAAATTCAAGAAAAAATACCAAACTTATAACTGACTCTATCATCTCTCGTTCTCCACAGTTTAAAATATCAAGGAATGAGACTCGTGGATGCTTAGCCAATTAAATCAAAGTTTTGGGTTTTCGAGTCATCTATAGGATCTTGCAAACTCTTAAAATTTTTCAAGTTTAGAATTCGCATTTTAAAGTTCCCTTGATAAACGACTCTCTAGGATCAATTATAGGAACTTGCGAAAAGTTCTTGTTCTTAACCCGTGAGAGTTAAGACTTTCGCGTTTTAAAGCTCCCTATATAAAAGCCTGGCAAAACTTGACTTAAACACGTTAAGGATACTAGCTAGAGTAAACTTAGATAAGTAAACTCGGGTTGAGTCAAAATATTCACGACTTTGAAAAATTTAAAACCACTTTATTAAAAATTTATTTTAGCACGGAAAGTAAATAACGATAACAAAGGGAAATACTACTATACTACTAGGCCAAAATAGATTAAAAATTTTGAAAAATGTCGAAAAATCAAATTTTCGGGTTAAAATGAGGAAAAATTCATGGAAAAGCCCACTTACTTCGATAGAAGTCCCCCCTACACTTAATATAAACATTGTCCTCAATGTTTAAGCATGTGGGAGTAAACTCTCCTACACTTATGACATTGTGCACTTTGTTTAAATCTTTCTAAGGAAAGGACAACTATAGTGATTTCAATGTGAACATATAAGATATGAAATATTGAATCACGACAGTTTAGGATAGAACCAGGAAGATGGGTACACGGGATCACGGTTCGTCAAATGTCATCAAAAGTGCTCTTTGAAGCTTGAATCCCTGCACAGAATAAGAAACAAGACAACAAACACATACGGGGCTCCCCCCATACTTATTATGAAAATGGTAAAGGATAGATCAACGGGTTGCCTCCCGAGAAGAGCTTTTTTTGTTAACCGAGTCACGAGCCTGACTCGACCCAGAACTTAATTCAAGGGAAACTTGGTGAGGGATGGAATCATCTCATGAGAGATGTCCTCACCAAAGTACAACTTCACGCGCTGGCCATTCACCTTAAAACTGGGCACATTTGGCTGAGAAAGCTCAATGGTGCCATATGGGAAGACTTTGCCGATGGTGAATGGACCAGACCAGCGGCTCTTCAGCTTTCCCGAGAAGATCTTCAACCTACAATAATTGTACTTTATAACGGGAAACCGGAGGAATGCAAACGGTGGCGTTATCTCAAGAGTCGCAATTCAAGGCCACATACTCAAGTAATTGAAGAAAGCTTATGAACATCTAAAGACAAAGACTTCCGCTACTCTAATCATCAAGGAAGATTGCTAACAAGCTTTAAAGACAACATAAAATATGAGCATGTGGGGAAAGACACAAGAACAAAAGTTGGCAAAGTTTCAAGATCAAGTGAAGGCAAAGATCAAAGATCCAAGATCATGAGTCATGAAAGGAACTAAGAAAGAACTCTCAAGACAACAAGCTTCAAAGTCTGCAACATCAAAGAAGTGAAGTCACATATTACATGACCACCCCTTAGGGGGAGATTGTTAGTCGTATTTAAAGTGATGGTCATATAATATATCGTTGCGAAGCTCGTTGAAAATGCTATTCAACGGTGTCGAGAGTTCTTAGTTTATGTTATGTATGCAACGAGAATTAGTCCCGAGCACACAAATGAGGAAGGCCTTCTATACCTTACACTTGTAGTATAAAAGGCCCCTAGCACCTCATTTGTGTGGGTGTGTTTTCCATTTTCATAGTTGATAGAGAGAGAAACATCATGTCTTTCTCTCACTAGGAAATCACAACTCTTTGTTTCCTCTTTTATTCTTCATCTTAATCTAATTTTTCTTTTTTGGTTTAATCTTCTTCTCTTTATAGTTTATATAGTCGTGTGTTGCCTTCCTACAATTTTAAAGCAACATTTACATTTTCCTCATAATTAACCCACCTTGGCCCTTATTACATACTACGACACTATGAAAACTAAAAAGATAGTAAATTTCTCAAAAGATAAAGATACACAATTTCACATTATTTATTTACTTGAAATTGTTTGATGGAAGAAACTTGTAAAGAAATCAAAGATTTAAATTAGGGCTTTGGTGTCATGAATATTTATCATCCTCAAGTTTCACGTTCCCCACACCAAGCGTAAACATGAGATCATTGTTATTATAAGTTAGTAAAGCTAACACTTACTCATGTGGTTTAATTATTCACTTAGACCCCCCTTATTCCTACGGTGTATCTCTTAAATTTTATTTTTGTCTTGAATGATCACAAGGATTCATTTTTGACTTATTTCGATAACTTATTAAGGCCGAAAATAAAGTAGGACGATTTAATCCATAGTTAGCTAAAGGACAAAATCTTTTAAAACGGCTTCTCGAAATCGCAAAAAGTTCATATCTTGGCATAACTTGTTTCACGATTTGAGACCTTTCTCGGACCGATATTTGGCATTTACTTCATAATTCGAATCTTGAAAGACGTCTTGAAATAATGGTCTTCTCTTCATTTGTGGAATTTCTTCACTTGATGTTTTTGAGAGATTCTTCAAACTCGGACAACGACTTCTTCGTTTTTCTTCAATCTTTATTTAGGATTTTGATATACAACGATCCGCCTCCTTTTCGGACTTGGATCTATTTATCCTCATACCTTGTTAGGGTCTTTTTGGATATATTTCTCCATGATCTTTATGGGAGTAATTTGCTTTTCGTCGTGTGTCTTGATCCTTCATATTGATTTTTGAATAATGATTCTTCACATCATCTTGGATCATTAGCAACAAAATTGAGCCCTCATGCCTTGTTAGGGCCTTTATGGACTCGCCAATCTTCGCGTACCGTTCCAATAAGTTATGCCTTTGCTATGAACTCTAATTAATCCTGAGCAACTTTTAAACGATCTTGGGCTAGAATCTAAGTAACTTTTTAAATCGTACGACCTTATTTATTGCAATTATTTATTGACAAGTGATGGGAGAAAAAGCTTATAATTAACTCACATAAGTTCCTGAAAGAATACAAAACTTATAATTGAATATATCATTTATCGTTCTCCACAATTTAAAATCTCAAATAATGAGACTCATGGATGATTAGCCTAATAAACCAATAAAGGTCCATATGGTTAACGATACTAGCTAGAGTAAACACAAATAAGTAAACTCGGGTTGAGTCAAAATATTCACGACGGGCCTAATATATCCAAGACGTCTAAACTTTTTAAAACCACTTTATTTATTTATTTATTTTGACTTTATTCTAGAAATGTAATATATACTTACGATGAAAGAAAATAACGATAACAAAGGAAAATACTACTAGGCCAAAATAGATCCAAAATTTGAAAAATGTCGAAAAAATTAAATTTTTCGGATAAAATGATGACAAATTCATGGAAAAGCCCACTTAACTTCGATAGAAGTCTCCCCTACACTTAATATAAACATTTTCCTCAAAGTTTAAGCATGTGGAATCACAAGAGTTTAGGATAGAACCGATAAGACGGGTACACGGGATCACGGATCGTCAAAAGTCACAAAAGTGGATCTTTGAAAGCTCCAATCCCTGCACATCATAAGAAACAACAGAACAACAAACACCTACTTGGCTCCCCCTACACTTATTATGGAAAACGGGTGAAAGGGTGGAAAAATTAGAATCTATCCTAGTTAAACGATGCGTGATTTATCACAAGAGTCTCTAGCTCGACTCGGTTCCTGAATACTATGGTGAAAAGCTCATAGAAAACCTTGAAGAGGATCCGTCGAGGTCTAATACATGGTTCTCATCCAAAAAGTAGAATAACCGTAAGGTGAGAAGCACAAGCCAAAGTAGAGTAGGCGAGGTTCCCTTAAGCAAATGGTGAGCACGGTGATAGTAGAAGGTGTGGTAAGGTGAAAGCATAACTCAGAATATTCCAAAATCTCTCCTTTTATTTCATTAGATGGATACTGAGATTGCTCAAAAACTATGATACCAGGATCTAACACCTTTTCCTTTAGGGGAAAACAAGAAATACACTCAATGGAACTTGAAGAAGATTCGCCCATATACATCACAACCTCATTTGAAGAAGATGGAAAGAGAGGTGTCAAAACATAAGTACTCTGAATGTTGGTGTCGTCTGGTTTCTTTTCCTTTAAAACGGGTTCCTTAAAGTCCGAAGGAGGGTAAAGGCCATAATCGAAATCCAAAGTAGGAGAATCATGCTCATTAGGAAAGTAAGTATTGAGAAACGTGTCGAAATCTTCCTCAAAAGAGTAATCCTCTAAAGTAGTATCAAACGTTGTTGGTCGAGGATCCTCATCAAATATAGGAGCAAAAACATCATCAGAAGACCCAAAAGTTGAAGAATCACGCGAAAGAGTGTCATCATCAAAATCATCATAAATCGGAATATCTTCATAATCGGAAGTAGAATCATCATAATCATCATAAATTGGTAGATCAGCTAAATCGGAAAGAGAATCATCAAAATCTTCCACGTGTTCTTGAAAAAGTGGATTATCATAGAACGGCTCGAAAAGAGGGTTGATGTGTAGTACAAAATTATTGACGTCAAGCTTTGTAGTTTCCAAAGGAGTTGTAACAAGCTCGTCTTGAAGTACATCAATCATTTTCGCCGATTATTTTCCATTTGATTTGCTTGTAATCTTTCCCATTTTGAAAACTTGTTGATCATTCCCGACCCTAAGAATTAGCTCACCTTCAGCAACATCGACTAAAACTTTTCCGGTTCGCAAGAATAGGCCTCCAAGTATTAACGGAATACGAGGATCCATCTCATAATCAACAACCACAAAATCAACAGGAAAGTGATGTTGGGTCTAAAAGTTGATGTGGCAGAAACTCAAAATGAAGAAAACAAGATTATATTATGTTTAGTCGCTGACACGTGAGTTTTAGCCGCTGACATAATCTGGACGCTGATGGAATTCTATTTAGGGGATATATTTGATATATTGTGGGACGATATATTTAGAATATAGTTTATCTAAATAGAATATTTAGATGTTTATTTGATTTTATCTCTTGTAGATTCTGGTCCTTACTCTGTAAAAGGAACCAAGGGTCTTAGGTTTTATTCATTCAATTCATATACAATGTAAATGTAAAACCCTCATGCTTTTACCATGAATAATACCCTTAAGATCGTACGTACTAGATTAAAACTTTCCTTTTATAGTATGATTACGTTCACGTGTTAAAAATTTACGTATTACGTACGTGTTAGAACACGATAAGTATTTATTACGTACGAACACACAATAATTATTTAAACAATAATTAATCACGAACATGCGATCATGAAATCATGAACGTAATTAAATAACGAGCTAATATTAATTACGTATATATATATATATATATATATATATATATATATATATATATATATATTTATTACAAACACGAATAAATATATTAAGTCACGGTTAATATTTAACGAGAACACATAAAACACGAACACGACTAAACACGAACGAACACTTAAATAAATAGACTCGGAAAATGGTACGGGTACCCCATGTGGGGCCCCCTACCCGCGGCTACACCAAGGCCATGGGCCAAGCCCATCAAAAGTTTACTAAGAAAGGGGGTTAAGGTAAATCTTGTATTCACTTTTCACTTTATAGTAAAAACATCAAAAACCTAAAAAAATTTTCTCCTTCTCCTTCTTGCTCTCTTGGCCGCCGCATATAACACAAGAAAAGGGGTGTTCGTTTGATTTTGATCTTGATTTTTGTGCAAGTGTTGGTGTGTGTTCATCCTCGTTTGATCCACGCATTCGGTATACCTTTTTAATCCTTTTTCTTTTGTTTTGATTTAATAAATTAAATAAGAACATGATGTTTTTAAAAAGCTAATTAAAAACATAAATCAAACATGTGAATGGTTATGGGGTAAATCAAAACGGAGGATTTAGGGGTGTTTGTTGTGGCCGGGGCCTAAACCGAACCCCAAGGGGGTCTCGGCTTGGCATATGGACCACCATCGAGACCTCAAGGTCTCAGTTTGGTGGTGTGGGTCCCACGGCAGCAACAACAAGGGGGAAACCTCGAAGTGGTTTGGGGTATTGAGTTGATTACGGGTCCGGTTCATGGTTTCTAGTCACGATCTGGTTCATGGTGTATGCTAAGGTTATATTTTTAATAATAATATGTTATAAATTAAATTAATAAAATATGACATGATTAATTTAATAAAACATGACTTAGGTTATAATTTAATTATTAGATCATGGATTTTTAACCTAAGTATTTATTTTTCTAGACTTTATAATTAATTAATTATTAAAAACCACGGCTATAATTATTTAATTAACATGACTTAGGTTATATTGTTAATAATTATTAATACATGTTTTAACCTAAGTATTTAACTTTATTTCATTAAAAACATGATCTATTTAATTAAATACTTTTAACATATAGTTTATTTAAATTACATGTAATAATTAATAAACTATACCTTATATCATTATGACTTAGAAAATAATCAGAAAACACTTAAGCTTATATACTTAGCTTATTTAACCAGCTTATATCTATTTATGGAAACTTTCTATTTTTAGAAACTTATGTAATTAAGGCAACTAATCTATTTATGGAAACTTTGTATTTTTAGAAACTTATTTAATTAAGGCAGCTGATCTATTTATGCAAACTTTCTATTTTTATAAACTTATCTATTTTAAGCAGTAATTCTATTTTTGGAAACTCTCTATTTTGGAAACTTTCTATTTTTGGAAACTTTCTATTTTTGGAAACTTTCTATTTTTGGAAACTTTCTATTTTTGGTAAATTTCTATTTTTGGAAACATTCTATTTTAGGAAACCTGCTATTTTTAGAAAGTTACTTATTATTACACAGTAAGTATAATAATACATGAAATACAAGTAATACTTAATCAGAATAGACATAATATAAGATAAACACAGTTTAAGGCTTAAAACAGTAAAACATGACATGAACGTATAAAATAAGCTAAGACATGACATTAAACCAGTTACGTATTTAGTAAGCAGATACTTATACACGTATGTATTTATGTAGCATTAGTGATACCGAAGTAGGACTCTCCTCTGTTCGTCTTCTTCGTTCACTAGACATAAGGTACGAATTCCCGTCCTTTCAGTATGGAAATTCTTTCCTTATTAGGATTTCCCCGTATGCAGCCAACTGTTTTCCTGTAGTATAAGTTTATATGTTTGATTTGCTTATGTTTAATTTAGAATACCTATAGCCATATACATGCATGACCAGTTTCACCTAGTTATGGAGGTACCATAACCATAACACTAGAGGCACTAGTGTTATGACTTTACCACGGCGGAGTGATTGCTCGTGGCGTCCCTTCAGATATTATTTTATTTATCATGTGGGGCGTATGGGTGCATCCTAGTTACATGTTTTCAAACAAATTACTCAGTGTGAATGTGGTGTGTGCCTTGCATCCTTCACAAGGAGCTGATCCCTCCTACCCAAAACCATTATATTAAATTAGAGGCAGCCCCTATAATTTGCATGATGAGGTCACCCCTCCAAGTATTCATGCACGGTGGATTTTCATGACCTTTATTGGCTAATGGTAGAATATGTTAAACTGTTTTTTTATAAGATAAACATAAGGCTTTTCAAACTATAAAAACAGTTTTACCAAGACTTAACCAGGTTATTCGGGACTTAGTTTCTTCCGCTATTATATGCTTATATGCTCATATTAGTCATGCTTTATTGTACATCCGTGCACTGAGCGTATTGCTCAGCCGTTTTCCTTTTCTATGTTCCCAAAACGACAGGTACTCAGGGACGCTCGTAGACTTTAAGCGTACGTGCATATGGACTGGAAGCTTTCTAGCCTTTCTTTACTCTATGCATTATCTTTACTTTGATACTCTTGCTATGGACATTTTTTAGTCCTTTCATTTACAGTACTTATATTTGTGTGTGATGAGCTTTACTTTTGGACTACCGATGTTTGATTCCGGTATTTTCCTTTTACGGTCATGTAATGTTTAGACATTTATCCTTGTATGCTTTGATGACACGCCATAATTACGCGTGACATTCCATTATCAAAATGGGGTGTTACAATTATGGTATCAGAGCCACGGCTTCGACCTGTAGGCTCTCAAAATATGACCTATGATTAGTGGGTAGTTACTATGGTCTTCCTAGAACTGACAGTCGTTTTCATGCATTCATCATTTTTATGCATACATATATATGTCATTGTCACAGGTTTATGGCTAAGTAATGGTTGGTACAGGACTGGCCCTATTTAGTCCCATGTGTTTTATCGAAACTTTTAAATTTGGGACCGACCCATAGGCGTCCCCTCGCCATGTCTTTTATTTTGGGTGAACTGACCATTGGCGTTCACTCTCGAGCATACAAAAGTTTTCATAAAACTGCATCATGCATTCATACACAAATTTTCTTGCATAAAATTTTTCTCTTGAATTTTTGGTATAATTTTTTTTTCATGTATATATATATATATTAGTGTATGTTTTGATCTGTTAATCATATGTTTTATGTTATACTGTCAGATGGCAAACACAAACAATCTCTGGGAGATGTTTACTGCTGCTGATGCAGAAATGCAAGACATCCTTCATCAGAACGACGACTATCCTCCCCCGCCTAACATTTTCCCCATGGAAGGAAGGAATCGGCTCATGAGGGAATACTATACCATTAGACAACGACCTGACTAAGACAACAATGACTTCATGCAGCGTTTTCTTCGTTATGCCGGTGTCCTGAGAGCAGCTGCAGGCACCACTGAAGAGCAGGCACTACATTTTCGTTGGGCTCTTAATCCAAGGATCGCCAATAACCTATCAGGTGCTCCGTTGGATACGGTAGCACAAGTGGACGATGCAGCACGTAGACTGGAAATGCTGCAGGAGAGAGATGCGTTCGGGGAAGCTGAGAGACCCGAGAAGAGGTAAACATTTGTATTCAAGCTGTGACCAATCCGTATTCTTTCCATATATGTCAATTATTCATCTCTTTAAATTTCATCTTCCAGGCAGAAAACTGGGGACCGGTCTCAGCCGGCTACTCAGCAGCAGCCTCATCAACCCAAGGGAAACGGTCAGACTAACGACCGTTCTGCTACGGATAGGCGTGGCGGTAATGATAATTACCGTAACAACGCTGGACACTCCAACGGCAGCAGGTCCTAATACTTACGCATTTTCTTATGATTTCATGTTATAACCCATATTCTGACACTTTAGCAAAACTTCTACCAGGAGCCATGGAAACGGTAGGGACCAGAACCAGAGAGGTTCACAGCCTAGCCGTCCAGCTATCACTGGTATTCAATCTTACGATTATCCGCATTGTCCTTTGTACCCTATTATCATGTCTTATGTAAAATGTTTTATCAGGTCCTCAGCCAGCCAGAGCACCTACTGGAGGATATACTCATCCTCTTTGATCTACTTGCCACCGTAGGCACCCAGGGCCATGTCGTCGTAACACTGACGCATGCTTCAAGTGTGGTCTTCCTGGCCATATCATGAAGGATTGCCGTAAGGGCGAGATGAAGGGCACATCGGGACATGCTGATACCAAGCCGCCTCCTACCACCAGGCGTGTCTACACGACATCTCGAGACCAGGCCAACAAGTCTACAGGTACCATCATTGGAATCTTGTATATGTATGGTCAAGCTGCGTTTGTTCTTTTCGATACGGGTGCTACTCACTCGGTCATTTCTACTGCTTATGCTAAGAACATTAGGATGCTCCCCATGCCACTAGAGAATAGACTTACTATTTCCACGCCTTTGAGAGACTCTGTATTAATCACCCATGTATACAAGAGTCTTCCCCTAGAATTTGACGATAAGGTTCGTCCTGTTGACGCACTTCCGCTGGAAATGAATGACTTCGACATGATTTTGGGCATGGATTGGCTATCCAAACATCATGCTACCATAGACTGCCATTCATATCGAATTATCTTCGGTGATGTTAATGCACCAGAGTACATTCATAACGGGTTCGTACCCGGACGGTCTGTACAAATCATATCTACCCTGCAAGCGCGTGCACTACTGTCACATGGCTGCGAGGGTTATCTAGCTACGGTTCACGACATGGATGCTGAATCTCCATCAATCAGGATCAACCAATGGTGTCAGAATTCCAAGATGTATTTCTAGAAGAACTTCCGGGCATGCCACCTGCATGAGAAGTGGAATTCAGTATCGAGCTTATCCCAGGAGCTGAATCGATTTCCAAAGCTCCTTATCGCATGGCTCCCATAGAGTTAAAGGAGCTGAAGGATCAACTGCAAGAACTTCTTGAACGAGGTTTCATTCGACCGAGCACATCTCCATGGGGTGCATTGGTCTTATTTGTTAAGAAGAAGGACGGCAGTATGCGTCTTTGCATAGACTATCGTGAGCTCAACAAGATTACTATCCGGAATAGGTATCCACTGCCGCGTATAGACGATCTGTTTGACTAAGTCCAAGGGGCCAAACACTTCTCCAAGATTGATCTTAGGTCAGGCTATCATCAGCTACGGGTCAAGGAGCAGGATATCGCCAAGACTGCTTTTCGTACCCGCTATGGCCACTACGAATTTGTAGTTATGCCATTCGGCCTGACAAATGCTCCAGCAGTGTTCATGGACTTGATGAATAGAATATTCCTTGAATTTCTGTACAAGTTCGTTATTGTCTTCATCGGTGACGTCCTGATTTTCTCAAATTCCAAGGAGGAACACGAAGACCATCTGCGTACAGTACTACAGATTCTTCGCCAGAAGCAGCTGTATGCTAAATTCTCCAAATGTGAGTTCTGGCTAGACAAGGTGGCATTCTTAGGTCACATTGTATCAGCAGAAGGAATCACTATGGATCCAGCGAAGGTTGAGGCCATTACTAAGTGGCCAAGGCCGACATAAGCGACGGAAGTCCGTAGTTTCTTGGGCTTAGCTGACTATTACCGTAGATTCGTGGAGGAATTTTACCACTTAGCACTACCCTTGACCAAACTGATGCGGAAAGGGGAGAAATTCGTCTGGACTGAAGAACGAGAGAAGAGCTTTGAAGACCTGAAGTAGAAGCTAGTATCTGCACCTATTCTTACTCTCCCATCTGGTACGGTTGGATTTCAATTTTACAGTGATGCATCGGGGAAGGGACTTGGTTGTGTTCTCATGCAACATGGGAAAGTGATCGCATACGCTTCACGGTAGCTTAATCCTTGTGAAGAAAATTACCCTCCGCATGACTTGGAACTTGCTGCAGTCGTGTTTGCATTGAAGATATGGAGGCACTACTTATATGGAGAATCATGTGACATTTTCACCGACCACAAGAGTTTAAAGTATATCTTCACTCAACGTGAATTAAACATGAGGCAGAGAAGATGGTTAGAGCTGTTGAAGGATTATGACATTAATCTACAGTATCATCCCAGAAAGGCAAATGTAGTAGCAGATGCTCTTAGCAGGAAGTCCGGAATGATCAACGACATTAAAATTGAGGAGGAAATCATAAGAGACTTGGAGCGACTAGACATCGAGATCATGGTATGTGGACAACACGGTTACTGGGCTAATCTTAGAGTAGAACCCGAGTTACTCTCTAAGATCAAGGAAGCTCAGAAAGATGATGGAGAAATCTGGGCTATAGTACAGAATTTGGAGAAACAAACGGAATTCAGAGTAGATGCAGATGGTATCGTATGGCAGGGCACGAGACTTTGTGTTCCCGATGACCAAGAACTCCGGGAAGCCTTGTTAGCTGAAGCTCATGCTCCCCATTCTCTATACATCCTGGTTTGACTAAGATGTACCATGACATCAAGCAGTACTTTTGGTGGAGTGGTATGAAACAGGATGTGGCCACTTACGTCTCCAAATGTCTAACCTGCCAGCAGGTTAAGATCGAGCATCAGCGATCTGGCGGTCTCCTTCAACCGTTAGATATTCCAGAGTGGAAGTGGGACAAGATCACCATGGATTTTGTTACTGGTCTTCCGCCTACCAAGAGGAAGCACGATGCAATTTGGGTTATCATAGATCGACTTACCAAATCAGCTCATTTCTTACCGATCCGCAAGGAAGATCCGGTAAGTAAACTCGCCGATACGTATAGAAGAGAGATCATGAGACTCCACGGTGCTCCATCCAGCATCGTCTCAGACAGAGATCCTTGTTTCACTTCGCGATTTGGGAAGAGTCTGCAGAAAGCTTGGGGTACATAACTTAAGCTTAGCACGGCTTTTCATCCTCAAACAGACGGACAGTCGGAGCGAACGATTCAAACATTGGAAGACATGCTGAGGTCATGTGCGTTGGAATGGACGGGTGATTAGGACGATTACATCTGTTTGGTGGAGTTTGCTGATAGGTGTGTAAACACCCATCCTTTTTACCACTTAATTACAATAATAACCGAGCCAAAACGTGTATTTTATGTCATTTATGTCGGATTTATGCGTGGTGTGTGTTTTTGTTGTGATTTAGGACGAAAAGGTGAAAAGTGGAGAAAACACGGGCATTCACGGGCTTTTATCGAAGAAAAAGACGAAAGACGAAGTCAAGAAATCAAGAGTGCAAAAAGAACGGAAGTCTAAGACCAATTCAGAAGATTTATCGAAGAAAAAGTCAAAAGACGGAAGTTTACTAAAAGCCGAAGAACTCAAGTCTAATTTATTGAAGAATTACAAGACGAGTTTGAAGAAATCCCGAGACAAAGTCATTAAAGTCAAAAGATTAAGAAGATTAAGGACTTAATGACGCAATTAAAGAAAGAAGAAAGAGGGGAGGAAGCTTCCTAAGCACCTCCCTAATCTCCCTATATATAGTTTTCATTTTCATTCCATTTGTTGTTGTTGGGTGGATTGACAACCTACCTCTTACACCATTTTCATACCTTGCACAATTTAATTTCTTGCACTTTAATTTTCCTTGTATCGCACCTTTTAATTCCTTTTAATTCCAAGTAAGTTTTATTGAATCTTTACTTTTCTTGTTTAATCTCTCATCTACCTTTCTTGTTTGTGTTTAATCTTATGTTATGTTCATGTTATTGAGTTTCATAGTTTTGATCAAGTGGGTTTTGATCATTTTGATTATTATTGTTAGTGT
Organism: Glebionis coronaria; assembly: GCA_025667525.1. NCBI lineage: Eukaryota > Viridiplantae > Streptophyta > Magnoliopsida > Asterales > Asteraceae > Glebionis > Glebionis coronaria. Next base: position 592,398,735 of record CM046875.1, on the reverse strand, counting down.
TATTGATTTGGTTTGATTGGTATTGATTAGTTGTTCATTTGTGGTTAGTTTGATTTAATCTTTTGGTTAATCTTGATTGATTTTGTTTAGATTCGTGCCTTCATGTTCTTCTTTATTCTTCGTACTGTTTATGCTACCCAGATTCCGAATCAATCGCTCCTTCAGTTTATTCCGGATCAGACTTTCATTCCGAACCAAGTTTTCTTTCGTTTAATCCGGATCAATCTCTTCATTCGGAATACTTTATTATTCCGGATCAATCTCTTCATTCGGAATACTTTACTATTCCGGATCAGCATCTTCATTCGGAATATTAGTTATTCCGGATCAGTCTCTTCATTCGGAATATTTGTTATTCCGGATCAGCATCTTCATTCGGAATATTAGTTACTCTGGATCAGTCTCTTCATTCGGAATATTGATTATTCTGGATCAAGTCTCTTCATTCGGAATATTGATTATTCCGGATTATGTCTTTCGTCCGGAATAATATTTCGGATCAAGGTCCTTATTCCGAATCAGTGTTTTTATTCCGAATGAAGGACTTTGTTCTGAATGAACAATTTATTCCGAATGAAGCAATTTGTTCCGAATGAAGGGATTTGTTTCTAATGAACACATTTTTCTTAGCTTTGAAAATTCAGTTTTGGTTTATTTTAAGTTTATGTTTTTGAATTTTAAACTTTATTTTTCCCGCCTTTTACTTAGTCGCACTTTTAATTTACTTGCATTTAATTTTAGTTTACCTTTTTTTTTTTTTTTTTTTTTACTTTTAAGTTTGCCTTTTTATTTCTTGTCACGTTTTTAATTTCTCGTCATTAATTTCCCGTCAAGTTTTTATCTTTCAGTATTTCTTTTTACCGTCTTTACTTTATTTTTATTAGTTTCTCGTCATTTGTTTTCAATTAGTTTACGACACCCAACAATTCTCTTTTTGTTACCAAGAATGACTGAGTCACACTTTGAACCGGAAATCAATTCGAGAAGATACCGAGAAACGAACTTTCAACCTAACAAAATCTCTACATTAAAATGGCGCCCCTGCCGGCTCTTTTCGTGAAGATTAACGGTTTTTTGTGAGAGACGCGTTGGCTTTTGGGATCCGTTCACTCGTGAACGTTATTTTTCGTGTCAAACATTTTCATAAAATCCAAAAACATTTGAAAAATCATAAAAAGCATTTCTTTTTCAAAGTTTTGCACCAAAAATATTCTTCTTTCTTATCTATTTTTCTTTATGGATTCTTATGTCCATTGCGTCGGGTGTGGGAGACGATTTTACGGAAACGACTCATGTCAATGGTGTACATGTGAGCGGTGCGGAAAACGATATCGAAAACACACAATTCGGATTTTGTCCATGGTGCAACTCGACTAATTCGTCCTTTTCTAATCCACCTCCTGTTCCCCCGTGCATCTATTATGGAAGCGATTCTCATTGGCATGTTTCGTGCCCGGTTCGATACCCGTATGATCACGGGCAAGAACCGGGTTACAATTATGACAATGGTAATAGCTATCCACAAAACTCACCAGATTTTTCTCCATACCCGTGGTGCAATATTTGTGGGGGCCCACACGATGCTTCTTCTTGTGATCCGTCGATGGTCTTTGAGAAAGTTCCGTGCTATCATCCCAGTGTCTATAACTTTGAGCCCCCACATCACACCCTCAATCATCAATCCTCTCAGCAAATTAGTCTTGACCAACAACTAACTTCTTTAAACCGTATTCTAGAAAGTTTAGCTCAAATCCGAGCTGACTTGCATCAGGAAAGGCAACCTTTGCTTGATGTGGACGAAACCTTGAAAACCACCAACACCTTTTTGAGCCAATTTGGTCGTTTTCCCTTCTTTTCTACACCAAAATGTTTAATTACAACGTGGGATATAATTGGTTTAATTGAACATACTCAGGGAGATGAACAACAAAATTTGCTTCATGAGCTTCTTAAAGATGTGGAGGTTATCAAGGAAGAGTTAGCCGACTATGTCACTCCTAATTGGAATGGTCACGTCTATTACGATGATGATGACGACGATGATGTCTACGCTCTCGACCCATCTACTGAAGTTGCTACTTCTACTCTCGATATTCCTAATGCGTCTAAGGATGATGATTCATTGAGTGAGCTTAGTGATTTTGGTCTCGATAAATTCTTTGATGATGAGGTTTGTGACATGCCTACTGCTATGGAGTCTAAGGACGACGTTGCTCTTACGGACGAGGTCGATCCTAATGATGACGATTTTTCTCCACGCTATGAGAATTTCACTTTTGAAATTTCTCAATCTCCACCGGGAGATGCGGGTGATGACGATTTATTCTCTCCGGCTTACGAGAAGTTCACCGATGAACTTGCTCTTGAAGATGAGGTGGAAGATGTGATTCTCCGCGATAGATTACGGAAAGTGCATCTTCTTATTGCTCAAATCGAAGAGTTGACTTCTCCTCCTCTTTCCGAGTCTTTACCTCCATCTATTCCTCCCATTGAAGATAATGACCCATTGCTGGAAGAAATCGACATTCACTCAATACCTCCAGGTATTGATGATGATGACACGGAGGGGAATATTATTTTTGATAATTTGCTGCAGGAAGGTATTGACCCAAGTCCCCCTCCCGAGCACCTTTCATCCTCCTCTTTAGCCACTATTACGGAGGATGAGTGCTTTGACCCGGGAGGTGACATTCACTATTTCATGATTGATAACATTACGGCTTTGCCGAGTGCTCAACATCCATTGTCTTTGGGGGATGACAATGTGCTTACTTTACCCACCCCACCTCCCGTGGATCTTGATTTCACATACTTTTCGTATGTTGAAAGGACTTTTCTCCCATTTAAGACTTATCCCCCCGCCTCTCCTTTGTTGATGTAAACCGGGAATGAGGACAAGGTCTTTGATCCTGGTATTACATTCGAGGCTTCCCCATGGACCATTTAATTCGGGGACGAGTCAGGCTCGTGACTCGGTTAATATAAACAAGCGCTTTTTGGGAGGCAACCCAATTACCTATCTATCTTTACCTGTTTTCACCATAAGTCTAGGGGGAGCCCCGTTGGTGTTTCTTGCTTTCTTTCTTATCATGTGCAGGGATTAGAGCTTCAAAGACACAATCTTGATGACTTTTGACGAACCGTGATTCCGTGTTTCCGTCTTCCCGGTTCTATCCTAAACTCTTTTCGATTCACTATTTTATATTTTCCAATATTAAAATAGGAATCTCTTTAGTTGTCCTTTCCTTAGCAAGATTTAAACGAAGTGCACAATGTCCTAAGTGTAGGGGAGTTTACTCCCACATGCTTAAACATTGAGGACAATGTTTATATTAAGTGTAGGGGGACTTATATCGAAGTTAAGTGGCCCTTTTCCTTGTATTTGTCCTCATTTTAACCAGAAAATCAATTTTTTGACATTTTTCAAAATTTTTGATCTATTTTGGCCTATTAGTTTTTCCCTTTGTATAGTTATTTTCTTTCTTTGTTAGAATAAATGTTAATAAAGTGGTTTTAATTTTCAAAACGTCGTGAATCTTTTGACTCAACCCGAGTTTACTTATCTAAGATTACTCTAGCTAGTATCCTTAACGTGTTTAAGTCAAGTTTTGCTATGCTTTTATATAGGGAGCTAAAAACGCGAAAGTCTTAACTCTCACGGATTAAGAACAAGAACTTTTCGCAAGTTCCTATAATTGATCCTAGAGAGTCGTTTATCAAGGGAACTTTAAAATGCGTTTTTTAAACTTGAAAAAGTCTAAGAAGATGCAAGATCCTATAGACGACTCGAAAACCCGAAACTTTGATTTAATAGGCTAAGCATCCACGAGTCTCATTCCTTGCGATTTTAAATTGTGGAGAACGAGAGATGATAGAGTCAATTATAAGTTTGGTATTCTTTCGTGAATTTATGTGAGTTAATTATAAGCCTATTCTCCCATCGCTTGTTAATAAATTTATCCGCAATAAATAAGGTTGTACGATTTGAAAAGTTACTTAGCTTCTAGCCCAAGATCGTTTAAAAGTTGCTCGGTATGGATTAGAGTTCATAGCCAAGGCATAACTTATTGAAGCGGGATGCGAAGATTGGCGAGTCCGAAAAGGTCCTAACAAGGCATGAGGGCTAAATTTTGTTGCTAAAGATCCAAAAGTGATGTGAAGAATCATTTATCAAAAATCAATATGAAGGATCGAGACACACGACGAAAAGCAAGTACTCCCGTTAAGATCATGGAGAAGTCTATCCAAAAAGGCCTTAACAAGGTATGAGGGTAAATAGATCCAAGTCCAAAAAGGAGGCGGATCGTTGTATATCAAAATCCCAAGTAAAGATTGGAGAAAAATGAAGAAGTCATGGTCCAAATATAAAGAATCTCTCAAAACTTCAAGTGAAGAAATTCCTATTATGAAGAGAAGACCATTATTTCATGAACGTCTCTCAATATTTGGAGTATGAAGTCGCTGCCAAATATCGGTCTGAGAAAGGTCTCAAATCGCGAAGCGAGTTATGTCAAGATATGAACTTTTTGAGGTCCCGAGAAGCAGTTTTAAAAGATTTTGTCCTTTAGCTAACTATTGATTAAATCGTCCCACTTTATTTTCAGCCTAAATAACTATCGAAATAAGTCAAATAATGCATCCTTGTGATCATTCGAGACAAGAATAAAATATAAGAGATACACCTAGGAATAAGGGAGTCTAAGTGAATAATTGGCCCACATGAGTTCGTGTTAGTTTGCTAACTTATAATAACAATGATCTCGTTTTTAAGCTTGGTTTGGAGAAAGTGAAAACTTGAGGATGATGATCATTCATGACATTTTCAAAACCCTAAGGAATGTTTTTTATTTCTTTCTTACTTTGAATGTTTATAATTTTCTATCTCTTTAATAAAGGCCAACGTGGATTGATTATAATGAAAAATGTAATCGTGCTTTGTAACTAATGCATTGCATGAGGACATTGCAATGGTCAAGTGTAGAGGATTTGATAGGTGTGTAAACACCCATCCTTTTTACCACTTAATTACAATAATAGCCGAGCCAAAACGTGTATTTTATGTCATTTATGTCAGAATTATGCGTGGTTTGTGTTTTTGTTGTGATTTAGGACGAAAAGGTGAAAAGTGGAGAAAACACGGGCATTCACGGGCTTTTATCGAAGAAAAAGACGAAAGACGAAGTCAAGAAATCAAGAGTGCAAAAAGAACGGAAGTCCAAGACCAATTCTGAAGATTTATCAAAGAAAAAGTCAAAAGACGGAAGTTTACTAAAAGCCGAAGAACTCAAGTCTAATTTATTGAAGAATTACAAGACGAGTTTGAAGAAATCCCGAGACAAAGTCATTAAAGTCAAAAGATTAAGAAGATTAAGGACTTAATGACGCAATTAATGAAATAAGAAAGAGGGGAGGAAGCTTCCTAAGCACCTCCCTAATCTCCCTATATATAGTTTTCATTTTCATTCCATTTGTTGTTGTTGGGTGGATTGACAACCCACCTCTTCCACCATTTTCATACCTTGCACAATTTAATTTCTTGCACTTTAATTTTCCTTGTATCACACCTTTTAATTCCTTTTAACTCCAAGTAAGTTTTATTGAATCTTTACTTTTCTTGTTTAATCTCTCATCTACCTTTCTTGTTTGTGTTTAATCTTATGTTATGTTCATGTTATTGAGTTTCATAGTTTTGATCAAGTGGGTTTTGATCATTTTGATTATTATTGTTAGTGTTATTGATTTGGTTTGATTGGTATTGATTAGTTGTTCATTTGTGGTTAGTTTGATTTAATCTTTTGGTTAATTTTGATTGATTTTGTTTTGATTCGTGCCTTCATGTTCTTCCGTGTTCTTCGTACTGTTTATGCTACCCAGATTCCGAATCAATCGTTCCTTCAGTTTATTCTGGATCAGACTTTCATTCCGAACCAAGTTTTCTTTCGTTTATTCCGGATCAGTCTCTTCATTCGGAATACTTTATTATTCCGGATCAATCTCTTCATTCGGAACACTTTACTATTCCGGATCAGCATCTTCATTCGGAATATTAGTTATTCCGGATCAGTCTCTTCATTCGGAATATTTGTTATTCCGGATCAGCATCTTCATTCGGAATATTAGTTATTCCGGATCAGTCTCTTCAGTCGGAATATTGATTATTCCGGATCAAGTCTCTTCATTCGGAATATTGATTATTCCGGATCAAGTCTTTCGTCCGGAATAATATTCCGGATCAAGGTTCTTATTCCGAATCAGTGTTTTTATTCTGAATGAAGGACTTTGTTCCGAATGAAAAATTTATTCCGAATGAAGCAATTTGTTCCGAATGAAGGGATTTGTTACGAATGAACACATTTTCTTAGCTTTGTAAATTCAGTTTTGGTTTATTTTAAGTTTATGTTTTTGAATTTTAAACTTTATTTTTCCCGCCTTTTACTTAGTCGCACTTTTAATTTACTTGCATTCAATTTTAGTTTACCTTTTTTTTTACTTTTATGTTTGCCTTTTTATTTCTTGTCACGTTTTTAATTTCTCGTCATTAATTTCCCGTCAAGTTTTTATCTTTCAGTATTTCTTTTTACCGTCTTTATTTTATTTTTATTAGTTTCTCGTCATTTATTTTCAATTAGTTTACGACACCCAACAATTCTCTTTTTGTTACCAAGAACGACTGAGTCACACTTTGAACCGGAAATCAATTCGAGAAGATACCGAGAAACGAACTTTCAACCTAACAAAATCTCTACATTATTTGCATACAACAACAGTTGGCACGCAAGTATCAAGTGTGCTCCTTTCGAGATGTTGTATGGCAGAAAGTGTCGCGCCCCAATCTGCTAGGATCAGGTTGGCGAGCGAACACTTGAAGGACCAGAAATCATAGAGATGACCAATGAAAGGATCACAGTAGCTAAGCAAAAACTTCAGGAAGCACGGTCACGTCAGAAGAGTTACGCCGATAAGCATCGTAGGGACATACATTTTAACGTAGGAGATGACGTCTTCCTTAAGGTCTCGCCGACACGTGGTATTAGACGCTTCAGGATTAAAGGGAAGCTCAGTCCTCGTTTCATCGGACCGTTTGATATCATTGAACGAGTCAGTGAAGTATCTTACCGGTTAGCGTTACCTCCGCAGCTTTCACATGTACACAATGTGTTTTATATGTCCTTACTCAGTGAGTATCATCCCCTTCACATGGTTCAATATCCACTAGAACAGATACGTGAAGATCTCACCTTCATAGAAGAACCCGGACGAGTTCTTGACAGACAAGAACGAGTCATGAGAAGGAAGACGATTCCATTCTTCAAAATCCTTTGGAGGGATCATACCGAGCGGGAGGCCACTTGGGAAACAGAGGAGTCTATTCCGGCTTCTTACCCTCATTTTATATTTTGAATTCGGGTATGTTCTTCTTTTCCAGTTTACTTTATCTATAATTCGGGGACGAATTATTCTTTTTAGGGGGGAAGAGTTGTAAAACCCGCATGCTTTTACCATGAATAGTACCCTTAAGATCGTACGTACTAGATTAAAACTTTCCTTTTATAGTATGATTACGTTCACGTGTTAAAAACTTACGTATTACGTACGTGTTAGAACACGATAAGTATTTATTACGTACGAACACACAATAATTATTTAAACAATAATTAATCACGAACATGCGATCATGAAATCATGAACGTAATTAAATCACGAGCTAGTATTAATTACGTATATATATATTTATTACGAACACGAATAAATATATTAAGTCACGGTTAATATTTAACGAGAACACATAAAACACGAACACGACTAAACACGAACGAACACTTAAATAAATAGACTCGGAAAATGGTACGGGTACCCCATGTGGGGCCCCCTACCCGCGGCTACACCAAGGCCATGGGCCAAGCCCATAAAAATTTTATTAAGAAAGGGGGTTAAGGTAAATCTTGTATTCACTTTTCACTTTACAGTAAAAACATCAAAAACCTAAAAAGTTTTTCTCCTTCTCCTTCTTGCTCTCTTGGCCAACGCATATAACACAAGAAAAGGGGGTGTTCGTTTGATTTTGATCTTGATTTTTGTGCAAGTGTTCGTGTGTGTTCATCCTCGTTTGATCCACGCATTCGGTATACCTTTTTAATCCTTTTTCTTTTGTTTTGATTTAATAAATTAAATAAGAACATGATGTTTTTAAAAAGCTAATTAAAAACATAAATCAAACATGTGAATGGTTATGGGGTAAATCAAAACGGAGGATTTAGGGGTGTTTGTTGTGGCCGGCGCCTAAACCGAACCCCAAGGGGGTCTCGGCTTGGCATATGGACCACCACCGAGACCTCAAGGTCTCGCTTTGGTGGTGTGGGTCTAACGGCAGCAGCAACAAGGGGGAAACCCCGAAGTGGTTCGGGGTATTGAGTTGATTACGGGTCCAGTTCATGGTTTCTAGTCATGATCCGGTTCATGGTGTATGTTAAGGTTATATTTTTAATAATCATATGTTATAAATTAAATTAATAAAATATGACATGATTAATTTAATAAAACATGACTTAGGTTATAATTTAATTATTAGATCATGGATTTTTAACTTAAGTATTTATTTTTCTAGACTTTATAATTAATTAATTATTAAAAACCATGGCTATAATTAATTAATTAACATGACTTAGGTTATACTGTTAATAATTATTAATACATGTTTTAACCTAAGTATTTAACTTTATTTAATTAAAAACATGATATATTTAATTAAATACTTTTAACATATAGTTTATTTAAATTACATGTAATAATTAATAAACCATACCTTATATCATTATGACTTAGAAAAATAATCAGAAAACACTTAAGCTTATATACTTAGCTTATTTAACCAGCTTATATCTATTTATGGAAACTTTCTATTTTTAGAAACTTATGTAATTAAGGCAGCTAATCTATTTATGGAAACTTTCTATTTTTAGAAACTTATTTAACTAAGACAGCTGATCTATTTATGAAAACTTTCTATTTTTAGAAACTTATCTATTTTAAGCAGTAATTCTATTTTTGAAAACTTTCTATTTTTGGAAACTTTCTATTTTTGGAACCTTTCTATTTTTGGAAACTTTCTATTTTTGGTAACTTTCTATTTTTGGAAACTTTCTATTTTAGGAAACGTGCTATTTTTAGAAAGTTACTTATTATTACACAGTAAGTATAATAATACATGAATACAAGTAATACTTAATCAGAATAGATAGAATATAAGATAAACACAATTTAAGGCTTAAAACAGTAAAACATGACATGAACGTATAAAATAAGCTAAGACATGACATAAAAACAATTACGTATTTAGTAAGCAGATACTTATACACGTATGTATTTATGTAGCATTAGTGATACCGAAGTAGGACTCTCCTCTGTTCGTCTTCTTCGTTCACTGGACATAAGGTACGGATTCCCGTCCTTTCAGTATGGACATTCTTTCCTTATTAGGATTTCCCCGTATGCAGCCAACTGTTTTCCCGTAGTATAAGTTTATATGTTTGATTTGATTATGTTTAATTTAGAATACCTATAGCCATATACATGCATGACCAGTTTCACCTAGTTATGGAGGTACCATAACCATAACACTAGAGGCACTGGTGTTATGACTTCACCACGGCGGAGTGATTGCTCGTGGCGTCCCTTCAGCTTTTGGCCATATTATTTTATTTATCATATGGGGCATATGGGTGCATCCTAGTTACATGTTTTCAAGTAGATTACTCAGTGTGAATGTGGTGTGTGTCTTGCATCCTTCACAAGGAGCTGATCCCTCCTACCCAAAACCAGTATATTAAATTAGAGGCAGCCCCTCTAATTTGCACAATGAGGTCACCCCTCCAAGTATTTATGCACGGTGGATTTTCATGACCTATATTGGCTAATGGTAGAATATGTTAAACATTTTTTTTATAAGATAAACATAAGGCTTTTCAAACTATAAAACCAGTTATACCAAGACTTAACCAGGTTACTCGGGACTTAGTTTCTTCCGCTATTATATGCTTATATGCTCATATTAGTCATGCTTTATTGTACATCCGTGCACTGAGTGTATTGCTCAGCCGTTTTCCTTTTCTATGTTCCCAAAACGGCAGGTACTCAGGGACGCTTGTAGACTTTAAGCGTACGTGCATATGGACTGGAAGCTTTCTAGCCTTTCTCTACTCTATGCATTATCTTTACTTTGATACTCTTGCTATGGACATTGTTTAGTCCTTTTATTTACAGTACCTATGTTTTTGTGTATTGCGCTTTACTTTTTGACTACCGATGTTTGATTCTGGTATTTTCCTTTTATAGTCATGTAATGTTTAGACATTTATCCTTGTATGCTTTGATGACACGCCATAATTACGCGTGACATTCCATTATCAAAATAGGGTGTTACAGTAAAAATAAAGTGTGTGTCGTACTAGGCGTGGGATTAAATGTATACACGTTAGTGGTTGTTTTTTACTAATATAATAAGCAATCGTTTCGGAGAAATTCATCTTGTGTTCTTGTTCTTAACACCTTGTTAAAGGTTTTTTATTCTATTCCGCCTTGATTCAAACAAGTGAATGAGATTCGTTCCTAGTAGCTAAAAGATATAGGAATCTTAGGATTACACAAGTGAAAGTACCAACTTTAACAAAAACATCTTCAGCAATACCAACAGGGTAAGCAAGAGTTCGATTTGCTAGCTCAAGAGTCATATGGGTTGGTATAAGATCGGGTAATGGTAACTTCTTCCAAACACTTAATGGCCTTAATTTGATACTAGCCCCGAGATCCGCTGAGGCAGTACAATATTTGATTTGGGAAAATGAACAAGGTAACACAAAACGACCGGGATCTCCAAGTTTCTCCAGAAGTTCTTTGAGAAGGACTACAATTTTTTTCATTTAATTGAGTATTAACAAGCTCTAACATCTTTTCCTTCTTACTAAGCAACTCCTTGAACATTTTAACAAATTTTGGCATTTTGACAAGAGCTTCCAGAAGGCTAATGTTAAAGTTCATTTGGGAGATCATCTTCAAAAAGGAAGAAACTTGAGTATCATCCTTAGTGAGCACTTTTAACTTGTCTAACCGAGAAGGATAAGGAATATTTGGCTTAGGAGGTGTAGGTTGAGAAGGCGAAGGTGGAGAAGGTGAAGGTTGAGAGGGTGAAGGTTTAGAAGGTGAAGGTTGAGAGGGTGAAGGGTTTTTCTTGTATATAACTTCAGGAAGATGTGAAGACGGTAATGGAGAACTAGTACTAGGCGTGGTAGTAGGAGGGATAAATTAGGGTGGAGGATGTGAAACTGGAGTAACTAGGGGAGGGATAGAAGGTTAAGTGTTTACTGATTATTATTCTAAGTCATGTAATTATATAGTATAGTTTATTAATTATTTCATGTGAATTAAATAAACTATAGGTTAAAGTATTTAATTGAATATAACATGATTTTAATTAAATAAGGGTAAAATACTTAGGTTAAAACATGTATTATTATTTATTAATAATATAACCTAAGTCATGTAAATTAATTAATTATAAGTCATGATTTTAATAATTAATTAATTATATAGTCTAATTAAAAGATAAATACTTAGGTTAAATTCATGTATTAATAATAAAATTAATAACCTAAGTCATGTAAATTAAATTAATCATGTTCATGCTTTTAATTAATTTAATTTAAATCTTGTAAAAATAATATAACTTGTAATAATAATAAACCTTGAAAAATAACTCATGAACCGGACCGTGTTTTTATTCTAAACATGTGTGAACCGGACCCGTGATTAAAACCCATGAACCGGACCCGTAACCATCACCATACCCCGACCTAGGTCGGGGTTTCCCCTTGCCTTGCTGCTGTCGTGACACTATCACCACCAAACCGAGACCATATGGTCTCGGTGGTGCAAAATAAGCCAAGCCGAGACCCCCTTGGGGCTCGGTTAGGCGTCGGCCACAAACAAAACACCCCTAAACCCATGATTGATTATACCCCATGATTATTAACATGTTTATATCTTGTTTTTAATTTAGTTTATTAAAAACATGCATGATTTTATGTGATTAAATAAATCAAAACATAAAAAGAAAAAGGTTAAAAGTTATACCAATCACGTGAATCGAATGAGGATGAACACACAACGATCCTTGCAATAAAACAAAGACCAAAATCAACCCGAATCACCACTTTGGTGATGCTAAACCCGGCGGCCAAGAGAGGAAGAAGAAAAGGGATTTTTAGGGTTTTTTAGTTATTTTCTAAATCTTGTTAAATGAAAATACATTTTCCCTTAATTTTCATGTTTAGTAAAAATTGTGGGCTTGGCCCTTTTGTCTTGGTGTAGCCGCGGGTATGGGGCCCATAAAGGGGTAACCTAAACATTTTCCGTGTCTAAAATATAAGTGTGTTCTCGTGTTCGTGTTTTACGTGTTTTAATTAGTTATCGTTCGTGACTTAATATTATTCGTGATCGTAATAAATATACATACATACGTAATATTAGTTCGTGATTAATTTACGTTCATGATTTCATGTTCGTATGTTCGTGATTATAATTATTATTGGAATAATTATCGTGTGTTCATACGTAAAAAATACTTATCGTGTTATAACACGTACGTAATACTTGTAATTCTTGTTCATGAAACGTAAACGTGCTATAAAAGGAAAGTTCTAATCATGTACGTACTATCGTAAGGGTACTATTCATGGTAAAAGCATGCGGGTTTTACAACTCTTCCCCCCTAAAAAGAATAATTCGTCCCCGTATTATAGATAAAGTAAACTGGAAAAGAAGAACATACCCGAATTCAAAATATGAAATGAGGGTAAGAAGCCCGGATAGACTCCTCTGTTTCCCAAGTGGCTTCCCGCTCGGTATGATCCCTCCAAAGGATTTTGACGAATGGAATCGTCTTCCTTCTCATGACTCGTTCTTTTCTGTCAAGAACTCGTTCGGGTTCTTCTATGAAAGTGAGATCTTCACGAATCTGTTCCAGTGGATACTGAACCATGTGAAGGGGATGATACTGGTACCCTCTGAGTAAGGACACATGAAACACATTGTGTACATGAGAAAGCTGCGGAGGTAATGCTAAACGGTAAGATACTTCACCGACTCGTTCGATGATATCAAACGGTCCGATGAAACGAGGACCGAGATTCCCTTTAATTCCAAAACATCTAACACCACGTGCCGGCGAAACTTAAGGAAAACGTGATCTCCTACGTTAAAATGTATGTCCCTACGATGCTTCTCTGCGTTGCTCTTCTGACGTGATCGTGCTTCTTGAAGTTTCTGCTTAGCTACTGCGACCCTCTCATTAGTCAACTCTATGATCTCTGGTCCTTCAAGTGTTCGCTCACCAACCTGATCCCAGCAGATTGGGGCGCGACACTTTCTGCCATACAACATCTCGAAAGGAGCACACTTGATACTTGCGTGCCAAATGTTGTTGTATGCAAACTCTACTAAACAGATATAATCGTCCCAATCACCCGTCCATTCCAACGCACAAGACCACAACATGTCTTCCAATGTCTGAATCGTTCGCTCTGACTGCTCGTTTGTTTGAGGATGAAAAGCCGTGCTAAGCTTAAGTTGTGTAACCCCAAGCTTTCTGCAGACTTCTCTAGAATCGCGAAGTGAATCGAGGATCTCTGTCTGAGACGATGCTGGATGGAGCACCGTGAAGTCTCATGATCTCCCTTCTATAAGTATCGGCGAGTTTACTGACCGAATCTTCCTTGCGGATCGGTAAGAAATGAACTGTATTGGTAAGTCGATCTACGATAACCCAAATTATATCGTGCTTCCTCTTGGTTGGCGGAAGACCAGTAACAAAATCCATGGTGATTTTGTCCCACTTCCACTCTGGAATATCTAACTGTTGAAGAAGACCGCCAGATCGCTGATGTTCGATCTTAACCTGCTGGCAGGTAAGACATTTGGAGACGTAAGTGGCAACATCCTGTTTCATACCACTCCACCAAAAGTACTGCTTGATGTCATGGTACTTCTTGGTCGAACCAGGATAGATAGAAAATGGGGAGATATGAGCATCAGCTAACAAGGCTTCCCGGAGTTCTTGATCATCAGGAACACAAAGTCTCATGCCCTTCCATAAGATACCATCTGTATCTACTCAAAATTCTGTCTGCTTCTCCAAATTCTGAATTATCGCCCAGATTTCTCCATCATCCTTCTAAGCTTCCTTGATCTTAGAGAGTAACTCGGGTTCTACTCTAAGATTTTCCCAGTAACCATGTTGTCCACGTACCATGATCTCTATGTCTAGTCGCTCCATGTCTCTTATGATTTCCTCCTCAATCTCAATACCGTTGATCATTCCGGACTTTCTGCTAAGTGCATCTTCCACTACATTCGCCTTGCCAGGATGATACTGTAGATTAATGTCAGAATCCTTCAACAGTTCTAACCATCTCCTCTGTCTCATGTTTAATTCACGTTGAGTGAAGATATACTTCAAGCTCTTGTGGTCCGTGAAAATGTCACATGATTCTCCATATAAGTAGTGCCTCCATATCTTCAAAGCAAACACGACTGCTGCAAGTTCCAAGTCATGCGTAGGGTAATTTTCCTCAAAAGGCTTAAGCTGCCGTGAAGCATACGCGATCACTTTCCCATGTTGCATCATAACACAACCAAGTCCCTTCCCTGATGCATCACTGTAGATTTGAAATCCACCCGTACCAGATGGGAGAGTAAGAATAAGTGCAGATACTAACTTTTGCTTCAGGTCTTCAAAGCTCTTCTCTCGTTCTTCAGTCCAGACGAATTTCTCCCCTTTCCGCATCAGTTTGGTCAATGGTGGTGTTAAGCGGGAAAATTTCTCCACGAACCTATGGTAATAACCAGCTAAGCCTAAGAAACTGCGGACTTCAGTCGCAGATGTCGGCCTCGGCCACTTAGTAATAGCCTCAACCTTCATTGGATCTATAGTGATTCCTTCTGCTGATACAATGTGACCTAAGAATGCCACCTTGTCTAACTAGAACTCACACTTGGAGAATTTAGCATGCAGCTGCTTCTGGCGAAGAATCTGTAGTACTGTACGAAGATGGTCTTCGTGTTCCTCCTTGGACTTTGAGAAAATCAGTATGTCATCGATGAAGACAATGACGAACTTGTCCATAAATTCATGGAAGATTATGTTCATCAGATTCATGAACATTGCTGGAGCATTGGTAAGGCCAAATGGCATGACTACAAATTCGTAGTGGCCATAGCGGGTACGAAAAGCAGTCTTGGCGATGTCCTGCTCCTTAACCCGTAGCTGATGATAGCCTGACCTGAGATCAATCTTGGAGAAGTGTTTGGCCCCTTGGAGTTGGTCAAAAAGACCGTCTATACGTGGCAGTGGATACCTATTCCTGATAGTGATCTTGTTAAGCTCGCGGTAATCTATGCAAAGGCGCATACTACAGTCCTTCTTCTTAACAAATAAGACCGGTGCGCCCCATGGAGATGCGCTCGGTCGAATGAAACCTCGTTCTAGAAGTTCTTGCAGTTGATCCTTCAGCTCCTTTAACTCTATGGGAGCCATGCGATAAGGAGCCTTGGAAATCGGCTCAGCTCCTGGGATGAGCTCGATATTAAATTCCACTTCACGCGCATGTGGTATGCCCGAAAGTTCTTCTGGCAATACATCTGGAAATTATGACACTATCGGCTGTTCCTGAATTGATGGGGATTCAGCATCCATGTCATGAACATTAGCTAGATAACCCTCGCACCCATGTGATAGTAGTGCACGTGCTTGCAGGGTTGATATGATTTGTACAGACCTGCCGGGTACG
Organism: Glebionis coronaria; assembly: GCA_025667525.1. Lineage (NCBI taxonomy): Eukaryota > Viridiplantae > Streptophyta > Magnoliopsida > Asterales > Asteraceae > Glebionis > Glebionis coronaria. The sequence continues at coordinate 592,382,896 of CM046875.1, read as the reverse complement.
AACCCGTTGTGAATGTACTCTGGCGCATTAACATCTCCGAAAATGACCCGATATGAATTGCAGTCTATGGTAGCATGATGCTTGGATAGCCAGTCCATGCCCAAAATCAAGACAAAATCATTCATGTCCAGCGGAAGTACGTCAACAGGACGAACCTTGTCGTTAAACTCTAGGGGAAGGCTCTTGTACACATGGGTTATAAGTACAGAGTCTCTCAAAGGCGTGGAAATACTGAGTCTATTCTCTAGTGGCATGGGAAGTATCCTAACATTCTTTGCATAAGCAGTAGAAATGACCGAGTGAGTAGCACCCATATCAAACAGAACACATGCAGCTTGACCATACATATACAAGATTCCAGTGATGGTACCTGTAGACTTGTTGGCCTGATCGCGAGATGTCGTATAAACGCGTCCAGTAGTAGGAGGCGGCTTGGTATCAGCATATCCCGACGTGCCCTCCATCTCGCCCTTGCGGCAGTCCTTCATGTGATGGCCAGGAAGACCACACTTTAAGCATGCGTCACTGTCGCGACGACATGGCTCTGGGTGCCTACGATGGAAAGTAGAGCAAAGAGGATGAGTATATCCTACAGCAGGTGTCCTGACTGGCTGCGAACCTGATAAAACATTATACATGAGACATGATAAGAGGGTATAAAGAACAATGCGGATAATCGTAAGATTGAATACTAGTGATAGCTGGACGGTTAGGCTATGAACCTCTCTGGTTCTGGTAGCTACCGTTACCATGATTCCTGGTAGAAGATTTGCTAATGTGTCAGAATTAAGCATTATAACATGTAATCATAAGAAAATGCGTAAGTATAAGGACCTGCTGCTGTTGGAGTGTCCAACGTTGTTATGGTAATTATCATTACCGCCACGCCTATCCGTAGCAGAACGGTCGTTAGTCTGACCTTTTCCCTTGGGCTGATTAGGCTGCTGCTGAGTAGCCGGCTGAGACCGGTCCCTAGTCTTCTGCCTGGAAGATACAATTTAAAGAGTTGAAATATTGACATATATTGAAAGAATACGGATTGGTCACCGCTGGAATACGAATGTTTACCTCTTATCCGGTCTTTCTGCTTCCTCGAACTCATCTCTCTCCTGTAGCATCTCCAGCTTACGTGCTGCATCGGCCACTTGTGCTACTGTGTTCAACGTAGCACACACCAAGTTGTTTGCGATCGATGTGCGAAGAGCCCACCTGAAGTGGTGTGCCTGCTCTTTAGAAGTACCTGCCGCTGCACCAAGGAAACCAGCTAAGTGAAGAAAGCGCTACATAAACTCGTTGCTATTCTCCCCAGTTCTCTGTCGGATCCCATTGTACTCCCTCTTCAGCTTGTCTTGCTCAGCCTTGGGAAAGAACTGCTCCATCACCCTATCTCTGAACTGAGCCCATGTCAAACCAGCCACCCAATTATCACCTCCCTCAGATTGATTCAGTGCTAACCACCAATTTAACACATCACCTTCGAACCGGTAGCATGCCAACCTCGACTTGAAGACGGGGTCACAACCCATAGCATCGAAGATCTTCTCAATGTGAGCCAACCAACTTTCAGCTTTACTAGGGTTAACAATTCTCTCGAAAGCTCGAGGATGGAGCTTGTTGAATCTCTCCAGCCATGTAGCCAATGTCGTTGGAGGAGGAGGAGGTACTGGGTGATGCTGCTGATTGTTGGCAGCCTGAACCTCAGCCCTGATTTCGTTCCTTAGCTGAGGAAGCAAAGCTTGCATTGCAGCTTGGATTGCTGCATTAAGTTGTTCCTGCTCGCGTGTGAGAACCATCTGACAGTATATCATAAAATACATGATTAAACTAATCATAACATAAAATATATACATGAAAAAAATTTATACCAATAAATCATGAGAAAAATTTTATGCAAGAAAATTTCGTACATGAATGCATGATGCAATTTTATGAAAACTTTTGTATGCTCGAGAGTGAACGCCTATGGCCAGTTCACTCAAAACAAATACATGGAGAGGGGACGCCTATGGATCGGTCCCAAATTTAAAAGTTCCGATAAAACACATACGACTAAATAGGGCCAGTCCTTTACCAACCATTACTTAGTCATAAACCTGCGACAATGACATATATATGTTTGCATGAAAATGATGAATGCATGAAAACTGACTGTCAGTTCTAGGAAGACCATAGTGACTACCCACTAATCACAGGTCATGTTTTGAGAGCCTACAGGTCGAAGCCTTGGCTCTGATACCATAACTGTAACACCCCATTTTGATAAATGGAATGTCACGCGTGATTATGGCGTGTCGTCAAAGCATACAAGGATAAATGTCTAAACATTACATGACCATAAAGGAAATACCAGAATCAAACATCGGTAGTCCAAAAGGAGAACTCATCACACACAAACATAAGTACTGTAAATGAAAGGACTAAACAATGTCCATGGAAATGAGTATCAAAGTATAGATAAATTTATAAAGTAAAGAACCCTAGAAAGCTTCCAGTCCATATGCACGTACGCTTAAAGTCTACAAGCTTCCCTGAGTACCTGCCGTTTTCGGAACATGAAAAGGAAAACGGCTGAGCATAGCGCTCAGTGCACGGATGTACAAGTAAAGCATGAATAATATAAGCATATAAGCATGAAACAACGAAAGAAACTAAGTCCTAAATAACCCGGTTATATCTTAGTAAAACTGGTTTTATAGTTTGAAAAGCCTTATGTTTATCTTGTAAAAACTGTTTAACATATTTTACCATTAGCCAATATAGATCATGAAATATCAACGTGCATGAATACTTGGAGGGGTGACCTCGTCATGCAAATTAGAGGGGTTGCCTCTAATTTAATATACTGGTTTTGGGTAGGAGGGATCAGCTCCTTGTGAAGGATGCAAGGCACACACCACATTCACACTGAGTAATCTGCTAAAAACATGTAACTAGAATGCACCCATACGCCCCACCTGATAATAATAAATGGACAAAAGCTGAAATGGACGCCACAAGCTATCACTCCGCCGTGGTGAAGTCATAACACTGGTGCCTCTAGTGTTATGGTTATGGTACCTCCATAAATAGGTGAAACTGGTCATGCATGTATATGGCTTTAGGTATTCTAATTAAACATAAGCAATTCATAAACATATAAAACATATACTGGGGAAAACAATTGGCTGCATACGTGGAAATCCTAATAAGGAAGAATGTCCATACTGAAAGGACGGAGAATCCGTACCTTGTGTCCAGTGAACGAAGAAGACGAACGGAAGAGTGTCCTACTTCGGTACCACTAATGCTACATAAATACATACGTGTATAAGTATCTGATTATTGAGTACATAACTGGTTTTATATCATGTCTTAGCTTGTTTTATATGTTCATGTCATGTTTTACTAATTTAAGCTTTATGCTGTGTTTATCATATATTCTGCCTATTCTGATTAAGTATTACTTGTATTTCATGTATTATTATACTTGTTTTGTAATAATAAGTAACATTCTAAAAATAACAAGTTTCCTAAAATAGAAAGTTTCCAAAAATAGAAAGTTACCAAAAATAGAAAGTTTCCAAAAATAGAAAGTTTCCAAAAATAGAAAGTTTTCAAAAATAGAAAGTTTCCAAAAATAGAAAGTTTCTAAAAATAGAATTACTGCTTAAAATAGATAAGTTTCTAAAAATATAAAGTTTTCATAAATAGATTAGTTGCCTTAAATAAATAAGTTTCTAAAAATAGAAAGTTTCCATAATTAGATATAAGCTGGATAATTAAGCTAATTATATAAGCTTAAGTGTTTACTGATTATTATTCTAAGTCATGTAATTATATAGTATAGTTTATTAATTATTTCATGTGAATTAAATAAACTATAGGTTAAAGTATTTAATTAAATATAACATGATTTTAATTAAATAAGGGTAAAATACTTAGGTTAAAACATGTATTATTATTTATTAATTATATAACCTAAGTCATGTAAATTAAATAATTATAAGTCATGATTTTAATAATTAATTAATTATATAGTCTAATTAAAAGATAAATACTTAGGTTAAAATTCATGTATTAATAATAAAATTAATAACCTAAGTCATGTAAATTAAATTAATCATGTTCATGCTTTTAATTAATTTAATTTAAATCTTGTAAAAATAATATAACTTGTAAAAATTATAAACCTTGAAAAATAACTCATGAACCGGACCGTGTTTTTATTCTAAACATGTGTGAACCAGACCCGTGATTAAAACCCATGAACCGGACCCGTAACCATCACCATACCCCGACCTAGGTCGGGGTTTCCCCTTGCCTTGCTGCTGCCGTGACATTATCACCACCAAACCGAGACCATATGGTCTCGGTGGTGCAAAGTAAGCTAAGCCGAGACCCCCTTAGGGCTCGGTTAGGCGTCAGCCACAAACAAAACACCCCTAAACCCATGATTGATTATACCCCATGATTATTAACATGTTTATATGTTGTTTTTAATTTAGTTTATTAAAGACATGAATGATTTTATGTGATTAAATAAATCAAAACATAAAAAGAAAAAGGTTAAAGGTTATACATATCACGTGAATAGAATGAGGATGAACACACAACGATCCTTGCAATAAAACAAAGACCAAAATCAACCCGAATCACCACTTTGGTGATGCTAAACCCGGCGGCCAAGAGAGGAAGAAGAAAAGGGATTTTTAGTTAATTTCTAAATCTTGTTAAATGAAAATACCTTTTTTCCTTAATTTTCATGTTTAGTAAAAATTTTGGGCTTGGCCCTTTTGTCTTGTTGTAGCCGCGGGTATGGGGCCCATAAAGGGGTAACCCGAACATTTTCCGTGTCTAAAATATTAGTGTGTTCTCGTGTTCGTGTTTTACGTGTTTTAATTAGTTATCGTTTGTGACTTAATATATTTATTCGTGATCGTAATAAATATACATACATACGTAATATTAGTTCTTGATTAATTTACATTCATGATTTCATGTTCGTATGTTCGTGATTATAATTATTATTGGAATAATTATCATGTGTTCATACGTAATAAATACTTATCGTGTTATAACACGTTCGTAATACTTGTAATTCTTGTTCATGAAACGTAAACGTGCTATAAAAGGAAAGTTCTAATCCTATACGTACTATCGTAAGGGTACTATTCATGGTAAAAGCATGCGGGTTTTACAGTAGGAATATAACAGATTTGTAAAAGGCGGGAATTTTTTGTAAACTAAAATGTCGGAATGTTTAGTTTGTAGAAGTGAAAGTCGGAATATGTTTATAATCTAAATGTCGGAATAAAACAATACAAATGTTGGAATTTAATTAATGCTATAAGTTGGAGTGTATTACTTTTTAAATGTCGGAATAAAAGGTTTTAAATGTCAGAATAAAAAGTTTGCTAGAATTCGGAATGAGGGTTTCTAATTGAAAATGAAAAATATAAGAAAAAGCTAATTAAAGCAAATAAGTCAAAATTAAGCTAAATTAGTCTATGAAATAAGCTAAACACAACACGAATTAAAACTCTAATAAGCACCAAATAAGCAAAACAATAAAATCTATTCTAATAACAATCAGCTACCAAATCTACTCAACCATAATATTCCAAACGATAAAATAAACATTAAGATCAATAAGCTATATAAAAATCAACCACATAAAAAGTAATAAAAACAAGAAATAAGCAACATAATTAAATAAGCAATAAACACAAATAAGCTAAAAAGATGATTAACCAAATCAAAGACAATTTAAACAAGAAAGGAAGAATGAGATTAATAAAAAGCTTGAAATTAAAGGTTTAACAATGGAAGATTAAAGAAAGATTAAGAGTTGTAAATGAAAAGCTTGAAGGAAAAATAAGACAGTTATTCTACTCCTAATTAAAAACTAAAACTAATAACTACTCCTCAAAATGAAGGAAATGAAGGCTTTATATAGTGGAGGAGTGGTAAGTGATGTTGCTTCTTCTTTCTTTTCTTTTCTTTTCTTTAGTCTTCTCATCTTTTCAATAAATTCGTCATTCTCGAGTTTGTCTTGGGATTCGTCGATAAATAAAACTGAACCCGTCTACTAATTCCTTCTTTTATTAGATTTGGTTTTTCGACTTGTTAAACTTCCATCTTTGATCTTTTTCTTCAATAATTCTTCAGAATAGGCCTTTGACATCCGTTCTTTTGCACTTTTGATCTTTTGACTTGTCATTTAACTTTATCTTTGATAAAAGCCCGTGAAATCCCGTGTTTTCTACCTTTTTCATCTTTTGGTCCTAAAACACAACAAAAACACAAACCACGCGTAATTCCGACTTTTACGACATTAAACGCACGTTTTGGTCTTGTTTTTATTTGTTTTAAATGATAAAAGGATAAGTGTTTTCACACTTATTAATCCTTCATATTGATTTGGATTAATGATCTTCACATCATCTTAGGATCTTTAGCAAAAATAGTGAATCCTCATGCCTTGTGAGGGCCTTTTTGGACTTGGATATCCTCATGCCTTGTTAGAGCCTTTTTGGATATGCCAATCTTTGCGTCCCGTTTTAATAAGTTATGCCTTGGCTATGAACTCTAATGAATCCCGAGCAACTATTAAACGATTTTAGGCTAGAAGCTAAGTAATTAACCAAATAGTACGACCTTATTTATTGCATTTATTTATTTACAAGTGTTGGGAGAAAAGCTAAGTAATTTACCAAAGAGTACGATCGTCATAATCATCATAAATTGGATTATCATAGAAAATATTCAGAATCTTCAACATGTTCTTGAAAAAGCGGATTATCATAGAAAGGCTCGAAAAGAGGGTTGTTGTGTAGTACAAAATTATTGACGTCAAGCTTTATAGTTTCCAAAAGAGTTGTAACAAGCTCGTCTTGAAGTACATCAATCATTTTCGCAGCTTCTTTTCCATTTGATTTGCTTGTAATCTTTCCCATTTTGAAAATTGTTGATCATTCCCGACCCTAAGAATTAGCTCACCTTCAGCAACATCGACTAAAACTTTTCTGGTTCGCAAGAATAGGTGTCCAAGTATTAACGGAATACGAGGATCCACCTCATAATCAACAACAACAAAATCAACCGGAAAAGTGATGTTGGGTCTAAAATTTGATGTGGCAGAAACTCAAAATGAAGAAAACAAGAGTATATTATGTTTAGCCGCTGATGCGTGAGTTTTAGCCGCTGACAGAATCTGGATGCTGATGGAATTCTATTTAGGGGATATATTTGATATACTGTGGGAAGTTATGTTCAGAATATAGTTTATCTAAATCGAATATTTAGATGTTTATTTGATTTTATCTCTTGTAGATTCTGGTCCTTACTCTATAAAAGGAACTAAGGGTCGTAGGTTTTATTCATTCAATTCATATAAGTGTAAACCTAAAGTGTATGTCGTACTAGGCGTGGGATTAAATGTATACACGCCTAGTGGTTGTTTGTTATTAATATAATAAGCAATTGTTTAGGAGAAATTCATCTTGTGTTCTTGTTTTTAACACCTTGTTAAACATTTTTTATTCTATTCCGCCTTGATTCAAACAAGTGAATGATATTCGTTCCTAGTAGCTAAAAGATCTAGGAATCTTAGGATTCCACACTTGGTATCAGAGCCTCATGGCTCTCGATGCTAGGATCAACAAGGTGTTCGTGTTGGTAATAAAGTAGAGAAATCCGTGTAGGTTTTTTCTGGTCAGTTTTATGTGCGCAGCAGTAAGGGCATATCTCCTTTGTTAACCGTTGGATCGTTGTGAAATTCGCGTTGTAGGTTCTTGACACATGTGTTTTGAATCTCACCGGAGGGATCTTCGATCTAAGCTCTTAGGAAGGAGTTATTAGATGTCGAAGTTGGCTGTAGAAACGGTTCTTCATGATTCTGTTTTTGTTACTATTGTAATAGAGTTTGTTCTCAAACCCTAGATCAATTGGATCAAAACAGAAAAGTTGTTCTTGTTTGTGATTTGATGTTTTGATCAAGGTAGGGTTTTTTCAAATCCCTAAAAATGTTGTTTAGGTTTAAAACCCTAATCTGCATTTGGTCGATATGCTGCTAGCTTTAGGGAATCAATTCCTTATGGATTGGTGACGAACCCTAGCATTATGATGGGATTCGTGACTGCAGCAAATCGTAAAAACAGGGAGCAACAATGGTTCTTGGTTCATATGATAATGTGAACAGAAGGAATTTTAGATTGATTTTCTCATTACCCTAATTAGGGTTTCGAATTGAAAACTAAAATTACTGTTGTAACACCCCATTTGTTAATTTGGAATGCTACAGTAAATTATGGCGTGTCATCAAAGCATGCGAGGTAATGTCTAAACATTTATGACCAAAAAGGAAATACCGTAATATAACATCGGTAGTCCAAGTAACTCCCACACAAGTAAATATAAGTACTACAAATGAAAGACTAAACAATTTCCACAATGAAGTAAAGTATGATAAAGTAGGAAATAAATGCATAAAGTAATAAAGGCTGGATAGCTTCCATCCGTATGCACATACTCTTGAAATCCTACTTGCGACCTTGGGTACCTGCTGTTTGGGAACATGGAAAAGTAGACGGCTGAGCATAACGATTAGTGCACGGATATACAATAAAGAATGGAAGACAAAGAATATGAAAGCATATAAAGAGCATAAAGCATTAATAGCAGCGGAAATGAATAAGTCCTGAGAAAAACCTAGGCATATAACATGATTAATGATTTTAGTTATGAAAATATAGCTTATGTTTTCTTGTAAAATCTGTATTAGTTTACTGTACCAAATTAGCCAATATAGGTCATGAAGTCAACAACGTGCATGAATACATAGAGGGGTGACCTCGTCATGCAATTAGAGGGGATGGCTCTAATTAATATGGTAATGGGTAGGAGGGACCAGCTCCTTGTAAAGGATGCAAGGCACACACCACATTCACCATGTAAATCCTGACTGAAACTGAACCTAGGATGCACCCATACGCCCCACATGATAATAATAATATAATAATGGGCAAATAACTTAAAGGGACGCCACGAGCTATCACTCCGCCGTGGTGAAGTCATAACACTAGTGCCTCTAGTGTTATGGTTATGGTACCTCCATAAATAGATGAAAATGGTCATGCATGTATGTGGCTAAGGTAACTAATAAAACATATGCATTTAATTTGTAACTACTAGGGAAAATAGTTGGCTGCATACAGGAAATCCTAATAAAGGAAGAGGTTATCCTTACTGAAGGATGGGAAATCTGTACCTTATGTCCAGTAGAAGCTAACGAAAATGATGAAGAACTACCCCGCCTTGACGGATAATACTACATAAAAAATATGGACGTGTATGAGTTGTCTGAATACATGTGTTTTACTAGTTCTGAGTGTTCTTAGCTTATTATATGTATTCTGTCATGTTTTACCTGTTTACGTGTTAACCGCAGTTATTCTGATGTTCTGTTGTATATTAATCATGTAGTAGTGTATTATAATACTTGTATTATAATACTAAGTAACTTTGTAAAAATAGTAGGTTTCCGTAAATAATAAGTTTCCAAAAATAAAATTTTTCCAAAATAGTAAGTTTCCATAATTAGAAATAAGTTGGGTTATTAAGTCAAGTAAAGCATAATCAGTAAATACAAGTCATGGTTTATTGCTTATTACTTAATTAACTAGTTAATTAATTAAACTATACGTTATATGGAATTTAATTAAAATACATGTTTTAATTAAATTAAGCTAGATAAAATACCTTAGGTTATACATGCAATATTAATTTTAATATTTACCCTAAGTCATCAAATTAATTAAATTGAAAAGTCTAGTAATTAATTTAATTAAACATATTTTCTGATTTTAATATTTCCGGAAACCCGAGTCCATGATTTAAAAATTAACCCGATCCCGTACCCCTTGTTTCTTATTAAGCCGAGCCAAACACCCCCTTTGACAGTGGCTAACCGGTTACCACTGTCCGTGAATTTTTCCCCCTGGCAGAGCCACGCTAGCCGCTGCCGGCTCGGTTCCCACCGGCTGTTGCCAGTTCACACCGGTTATTAACGGTTCCCACTGTTTTTGCTATTTGGTTCCCCCTGCCAAAACCAAATTCCCACCGAGAACCTATGGGTCTCGGTTGACACGAAATCAGACCCAAAACAACACCCCAGACTCGCGGTCGGGTTCCATGGCGTGCGTCCGAACCAAACGAATCCCACACCGAGAATTTGAGGTCTCGACTGGGCAAAACAAACACCACCGAGAGCCTTGAGGCTCTCTGCTTGGATCTCGGGCGAACCAAAGCAACACCAAACACCCCCTTAATCATGATTTAATTAACCCCATGTCTTTTAATAACTTGTTTTTATGATTAATTAAATTAATAACATGAATTCATAGAGAATTTAAAAGAAAAGGAAGTGTTATGATTTACCAAACACGTGGAAGAAAAGATTAAGATCACGATCACGTACACACCAATAATCAATAACCAAAATCGTCTGGTTTGTCCTTGTGGTTACTCTATAGCCGGCGGAAAAGGGAAAAGAGGAGGCAAGGGAGAACTTTTTCTGTAAACCTAAATTATGATTAAGTTTTCCCTGTGTTTTGATATTCATGGGTTTAGGTTGGGTCATGGTCCAAGCCCATCTTTCCCTTTCTTTGTCTCTTAGCCGCGGCCGAAAGGAAGTCCACGGGGAAACCCGTAGCTTTTCCCGAGTCATTAACTACGTGTTCATTCATGTTTAAATATCGTGCCTTTAATTATCGTGATCGTAATACATTTACAATATATACGTAAGTACATGTCAATTATTATCGTGATACGTGAATTATATTATAAATGGAAAGTTTTAAATTTATCGTATTTTCGTGTGTTACTGTTCATGTGTACTGTTCATGGTATTTTAATGTGGGTTTTACAATTCTTCCCCTCTAAAAGAACAATTCATCCTCGAATTATAGAAACATAAACTGAAAGAAAACATACCCAAATCAGAACTAGAAATCAGGGTGAGAAGTCCGTATAGACTCCTCCGTCTCCCAAGAGGTTTCCCGCTGAGGATGACCCCTCCAGAGGATTTTGACGAAAGGTATAATCTTCCTCTTCATGACACGATCTTGTCGCTTAAGAACTCTCCCGGTTTCTTCTACATATGAAAGATCCTCTCGAATCTGATCAAGTGGATACTGAACAACGTGAACGGGATGATAGTTGTATCCTCTGAGTAAAGACACATGGAACACGTTGTGAATGTGTGATAGCTAAGGTGGTAATGATAAACGATATGACACTTCACCAACATGTTCTATGATGTCGAACGGTCCGATGAAGAGAGAACTGATTCTAAAACGTTTAACTCCCCGTGCAGGTGATATCTTGAGGAAAACAAGATCACCAACCTTGAAAGATATATCCCTACGATGCTTATCAACATAGCTCTTCTGACAAGCACGAGCTTCCTGAAGCTTCGCCTTGGTGACGGCGACCTTCTCATTTGTCACCTCGATCATCTCTAGACCCTCAATCAGTCGTTCGCCCACTTGATCCCAGCAGATTGGGGCGCGACACTTCCTGCCATACAACATCTCAAAAGGAGCACACTTGATGCTAGCGTACCAGCTGTTGTTGTATGAAAACTTCACTAAACAGATATACTAATCCTAGTTTCCTGCCCACTCTAGAGCACACGCCCGCAGCATGTCCTCCAATGTCTGAATGGTTTGTTCTGACTAACGGCCTGTTGGAGGATGAAAGACAGTGTTAAGCATAAGTTTGGTGCCCCAAGCTTTCTGCAGACTCTTCCATAAGACTCTTCCATAAACGTGATGCAAAACGAGGATCTCTGTCGGAGATGATTTCTGATGGAGTACGATGTAGTCTCACGGTCCCCTTCTGAAAGGTATCTGCCAATTTGCTGACCGAATGTTCTTTGTGGATTGGCATAAAATGAGCAGATTTGGTCAATCTATCATCAATAAACCAGATGGTGTCGTGTTTCTTCTGAGTAACCAGAAGACCAGTAATGAAATCCATGGAGATTTTGTCCCACTTCCATTCTGGAATGTCCAATGGTTGTAGTAATCCACTTGCTCTTTGGTGTTCGATCTTAACCTGCTGGCAGCTCATACACTTGGAAACGAAGGTGGCAACATCCTGTTTCATACCACTCCACCAAAAGTGTTGCTTGATGTCGTGGTACATCTTGGTAGAACCAGGATGTATGGTAAATGGAGAGTTGTGAGCTTCAGTCAGCACAGCTTCCCTGAGTATAGTCATCAGGAACCACTAGTCTAGTTCCCTGCCATAAGATACCGTCATAGTCAACATGAAACTCCGTCTTCTTATCAAGGTTCTGAATGATAGCCCAAATCTCACCATCGTCCTTATGAGCTTCCTTGATCCTAGAATGTAAGTCTGGTTCCACTCTAAGATTAGCCCAGTAACCGTGCTGTCCTCGTACACAAAACTCAATATCAGTCATCTCTAGGTCACAGATGATCTCCTTTGCAATTCATATGCCATCAAGCGTACTCGAGCTTCTTCTTAGAGCATCTGCCACCACATTCGCCTTACAAGGATGGTACTAAATGTTGGTGTCGTAGTCCTTCAATAGCTCTAACCATCTCCTCTGCCTCATGTTCAGTTCCTTCTGGGTGAAGATGTACTTGAGACTCTTGTGATCGATGAATATGTCACATGAATCACCATACAAATAATGTCTCTAGATCTTCAACGCGAAAACAACTGTTGCAAGCTCTAAATCGTGAGTGGGATAGTTTTCTTCATAAGTTTTCAGTTGTCGTGATGCGTATGCAATAACCTTCCCATGTTGCATGAGAACGCAGCCTAGACCCTTCCCTGAAGCATCAATATAAATCTGAAATCCACCTGAACCATATGGGAGAGTAAGAATAGGTGCAGTCACTAACTTCTGCTTAAGATCTTCAAAGATCTTCTCTCGCAATTCTGTCCAGACGAATTTCTCTCCTTTCCTCCTTAGCTTAGTCAAAGGTAAGGATAACCGTGAAAAGTTCTCTACAAACCTGCGGTAGTAGCCAGCTAAACCCAGAAAACTTCTGACCTCGGTTGCATATGTAGGTCTCGGCCATTTGGCGATAGCTTCAACCTTTATAGGATTCATGGTGATCCCCTCTGCAGATACAATATGGCCCAGAAATGCCACCTTGCTTAACCAGAACTCACATTTGGAGAACTTGGCATACAACTGCTTCTGACAAAGAATCTGTAAGACTATACGAAGGTGTTCCTCATGTTCCTCCTTGGATTTGGAGAAAATCAGGATGTCATTAATGAACACGATAACGAACTTGTCCAGAAACTCATGGAAGACACGGTTCATCATATCCATGAACACAGCTAGAGCATTAGTGAGTCCGAATGGCATGACTACGAACTCGTAGTGCCCATAACATGTACGAAAAGCAGTCTTAGAGATATCCTACTCTTTAACCCGTAACTGATGGTAGCCGGACCTCAGATCGATTTTGGAGAAACACTTGGCGCCCTGAAGTTGATAAAAAAGGTCATCAATTCGTGGCAAAGGATAACGATTCCTGATCGTGATCTTGTTCAGCTCACGATAGTCTATACACAACCGCATGCTGCCGTCTTTCTTCTTCACGAACAGTACCGGTGCACCCCATGGCGATGCACTAGGACAGATGAAACCTCTCTCTAGAAGTTCCTACATCTGATCTTTTAGTTCTTTAAGCACTATCGGAGCCATGCGATAAGGAGCCTTGGAAATTGGCTATGCACCTAGGATGAGCTCAATTTCAAACTCGACTTCACGAACAGGTGGTATGCCTGGAAGTTCATCTAGAAAGACGTCAGGAAATTCTAACACAATACGCTGATCTTGAATCGATGGAGACTCGACAGTAATGTCATGAATATTGGCTATAAAGCCCTGACAGCCGTGTGATAGTAGTGCGCGCGCCTCCATGGATGAAATAATTTGTACTGACCTCCCTGGCAGAAAACCACGGTGTATGTGTGAGATCTCGTATTTTCCTAGTAATTATTTTACTCGTATTCATTATTTTAATCATTTTTGGTACTTATTCGAAATTATAAAATTATTTTTATTTTATAATTCCATATTTATTTAAATCAAATATTTTGATTTAAAATCACCCACGTGCATTTTTACAAACGTTTACTTGAATCAACGGAACGAGAACCGAGGGCTAAATATTTCGACCTAAAAATATTTATCTTTACATTGTATTAAGTCTAGACTGATAACGGGCACAGTAATAAATTCTTATATTTCATATTTTTACTGTCGATTGTTTCAATGTTCGATGTTTTCGATGTTTTCTTTTAATGTCGTGATAAGTCGAGTCGGGAGTCTATATTATCTTATTTTGGGTGCATTTTAACTTTTGAGGAGTATTTTTACGAAACATGAACCCCGTAAATATTTGCAAAATTGACTAATAGTCATTTCCCACTTTTTAACAAAGTATTTATTTTGTGGTCCTAAAGTTTCAAAAGTTGCAACAATGGTCCCTCCACTTAACTAGACATATAAATACCTTTAATCTTCCACTACAACTAACACATACAATAATTTTAATAAAAAAACACACCCTCACCTCCTACCCTCTCTTTGCCGTGAGACCAACCCCAAAAAACCCTCAAATTTCCTCATCATCCATCTTGATCAATCCAAAACTAAATAAAGACTACTTCCTAATTTTGAAAGGTGCATCTTTTGGTACAAAATTTGTACACATGCAACCACTTTTGAAGTTTTGATGATTTCATGGTTGAATATGAGTTTGATCATTGTTTTTAGCATGATCATGGTTACATTCTATGGTTTTGATGTTTAAAAGTCTAAAGTTTTGATTTTAATCTTTTGATTTTGTTTCATGCAAGGATTTAGGATGTTTAAGGATGATATTAGGATGATTTTATGAGTGGAAAAATGATTAGATTTTGTTGAAAAAGTCATTTGATATGATTTTCAAAGTACCAATTTTAGGCAGAAAGTTGAGGAAGGTTTTGGGTAACTTAAACTTGTTTTATTATTAAACTAATTAGATAGGGCTGTAGATATTTTTCTTAGCTTCGATTTGATATAAATTAGAGCTTCCAACTCTAAACGAGTTGGAAATGGCGTTAGTTTGATTATTCGTGTACCGGGAGACGAGTATCGACACAATCTAAAATTGTTGTCGATATTTGGATCGAATCTCGGGGGCTATAAGTTGAGTTTTAAATTTTTTCAAAGGCTGTTTTTGGACTCTAAACTTAGGGTTGTGAGTCTATTATCAAAATCAAGAGTCGGGTTTATAAATGGTATTGTTTAGAAAGGTCAAAATGGTTTTACCAGTCAAAGACGTAATTCTGTCCGGATTTTTGTAACCCGAAGATGTGTCGGGCAGTGAGTCTTAGAAGTAAAAACTTTTGATGAGCTTTTTAAATGTCTTTCTATAGATGTTAAGTGAGCTTCTCAGTTAGTATCATAAACATTTGACGTGTCTAAGTGAGGTAAATCAGTCCGTACATTTGGTATGTGCCAGCAGTTTTTATCGAAAACATTATCTAATAAAAGTATACTTTTAGATGGAATCTAGAAGTACCCCTTGCATGGCTTTTCTTAGGTGTCATAATTTGGTTATGTACTCAATTATTTCAAGTATTTTTATAAACATTTATTTTGTATCTTCTAAACTTTCGCGTCCCGTTATCGTAGGTCTCGGATGACTTAACGTTGCTTGACTTTCCGTTGTTACTACTGAGCCATCCAGTTTCGAGTTGATTCCACCTTATAGCTAAGGTGAGTTCATAGCCCCTCTAACTACTTGTTCATTGTTTCAAAATACGGGGTGAGATTAACATGTTGGAACACAATCTTTTAAACTATATGCTATCGAGAACTGTATGCTGCCAGACGAATTCGTTGATATTATTGCTTTTAGTCTCTAGCCTTAAGTTTCCTCTCCTAATCATGAAACGTTAATTATCCGGTGTGCGTTGCGCGAAGCACGAATGTTGTGGGTGGATCCATCGGGATTGACTATCCTCGTCCCGATTACCTTGACGCACTTACATTTGTTTATACCTGAGTATTAGGCTGGATACTCACTAGAGGAACTTATGCTGAGTTAATCTTCGGTTCATGAACTAAATAGCAATAATATATCATGACTATGGAGAATGTACATAGTCATCCCCCCAGTACTTGTTTTTACAAAGTATATTGTGTTCCTTTACTTAGTTTTCTAAAGCTATGAATATCACTCAACTTTTTGTTGACGGGTTTAAATGTTTTAATCTCAGGTAATACTGCTTAATGGGCTTGGACGAGGTACCGCAGGATGTTGGCAGCTTGGAAAGATCTGTGTTGTGATATGTTTATGCTTTGTTATAAATTATGTTGTTAAAGTCTTCCGCTCATCTTTTGTTATCATAAAACTTTAAACTATGACGTTATGGTACTTTTTTATGTTTTAAAACTTGTGGGACCGATGTTTCTAAACTCTGATATAATGTGATGTAATATATATGTCTTCTATTACGTCATTTTTCGTGTCATTTATAACTCATTGTTACTTGTACCTTGACGTGTGATCCTCTCGTTCCCTAGTTGTTCTAGGTCAGATTCTGGGGGTCTCACAGATTGGTATCAGAGCGATGGTAATAGAGAACTGATTCATTTTCAAAACTTGGTGTATAACTAAATATCAAGATATTTCATGCTTTACAAGTGTCAAACACAGTTTCTGCCAACGTTGTTCAATATCTGCGCGGGTAACTCTCTAATACTTATTTGTTTACCTTAATTATTGTTATAATATTTCATACCTTGATTTCATTTGAAATATTACATTGGTTTCATTATGAAATGTATTACCTCCTTCCAAACCCCTCTTGCTTAATATTATATATATTCCACTCCTTTGTGTTGCATTCCTTGTTGACAATCTGTTATGCATACCTAAAATCTCTTCTTATTCTAGTTTCTCCAATTTCATGAATCTTGAAATAACATACTTATACAAGTTCACACTGAGTTTTGTATTGTGTTATTGACAGAAACATGCTGCCTACCAGAATTCGTAGAGCCGATGGACCCAGGAGATCCCGCCGGGCTACTATGGGGAGAGTTATTGCAAAAAGGGTAAAGAAAGCTGTTGCTGAATACGAAAAGAGCCGAGAGACTCAAACTAAAGCTGAAGGTTCTTCAAGCACAAAAGGATGTTCACACAAGACCTTTATGTCTGGAAAACCCCACTCCTTCAAAGGGACCAAAGGTGTCGTTGGTTTGACACGATGGTTTGAAAAGATGGATCAAGTATCTGGAACTTGCAAATGTGCTGAAGAGAATAAGGTAATTTATGTTGCTAGTACTTTGGAAGGTATTGCACTTACCTGGTGGAATGGAAATATTAAAACCTTAGGTCTTGATAATGCAAACCAAATCCCTTAGAGCGAGTTCAAAACAATGATGACTACTGAGTACTGTCCTGAGACTGAGATAGCTCGGATGGAACACGAGCTATGGAACTTACAAATGAAGAATTATGATATTGAAGCATACACATAGGTTTCATGAGTTGGCCTTAATGTGTCCCGAACTGGTTCCAGATGACAAGAAGAAAATAAAAAGGTATGTCAAGGGCTTTCCTGAAAGGATTAAAGGACACATTACTTCATAAAAACCCTCTTCTCTACATGAAGCGGTGAACATGGCTCGTGAATTGGTCGAGCAGTCTGTGGAAGGTAAAGCTACTAAGTCTAATGCTGATAACAAACAGAAATGGGAGGAGAATAAAGGAAACAATCAAGGAAACAATCAGGGCAATAATCTTAACAACAACCAAGGCAACAATAAAAACTCCAACAAGAACAATAACCGACAAGCCAACAAGAGACAAGAGACAGCTACCATGTATGTGGCTGCTCCTGCTGTTCCTGCTGCTACTGATGTTCCTGCTACTCCAGCTGCTCCTGTTACTCTTGCTGCTCCTATTGCTCCTGCTACTTCTGCTGGCAGACGAAGTTATACTGGTAACCAGCCTAAGTGTGATCGATTTAATTGGCATCACCCTGTCGGTGTGTGTCCTACTAGATGTACAGTTTGTAATAGGTTTGGCCATAAGGAAGGAAACTGCAACCCAGTGTGCTATAGCTGTGGTGAAAAAGGTCATATCCAGTACAAGTGTCCAAAGGCTAAGGATCCTCAGAACGATGGAGCTCGAGGCAGGGTGTATCATGTGGGAAATAACGCACAGCAGAATCCTCAGGTGGTCGCAGGTACGTATATTCTTAACGATCATTATGTTAGTGTTTTATTCGATTTTGGTGCTGAGAAGAGTTTCGTGTCTTCTGCTTTCACTCCTTTCATTGATATTACTCCTTCTGCTTTAGACACTAGCTATGAAGTAGAATTATCAGACGGTAAGATTGTTAGTACCAATACAGTCTTGCGTGGTTGTACCCTTGATTTTCTTGGTCATTTGTTTTTAATTGATCTTTTACCGACGCGTCTCGGCAGTTTTGATGTTATTGATGGTATGGATTGGTTAGCGTCTCATCGTGCTGTCATTGTTTATTCTGAGCGAATGTTGCATATTCCTCTTTCTTCGGGTAAAATCTTAGAACTTCGCGGTGAGAAGTCGTATCACAATCCGAATTCTCTTCTTTCTATTAAGGCTGATCAGAAAAAGCTTGATGATATTCGTATCATTTGTGAATTTCCTGGATTTTTCCCAGATGAATTGTCAGGATTACCTCCTGTGCGTGAAGTTGAATTCCGTATCGATCTTTTTCCGGGTGCACTGCCTGTTGCCAAATCGCCTTATCATCTAGCCCCGTCTGAGATGAATGAATTATTGAATCAGCTTAAGGAATTACAAGAGAAAGCTTTCATCAAACCGAGTCATTCACCGTGGGGAGCGCCTGTGCTCTTTGTTAAGAAAAAGGATGGTGCAATGAGAATGTGTATAGACTACAGGGAATTGAATAAACTGACAATAAAGAATCGTTACCCTCTCCCTCGTATAGACGACTTATTTGATCAATTGCAAGGTGCTTGTTGTTTTTCCAAGATAGATCTTCGTTCAGGTTATCATCAGTTAAGAGTGCATGAAAGTGACATATCCAAAACCGCATTCAGAACTCGTTATGGACACTTTGAATTTACCGTTATGCCATTTGGTCTTACCAATGCTCCTGCCATTTTTATGGATCTAATGAACCATGTCTGCAAACCCTACCTTGATAAATTTGTCCTAGTATTTATTGACGACATCCTCATTTACTCGAAATCAGAAAAAGATAATGAAAATCATCTTAGAACCATCTTAAGTCTTTTGGAAAAAGAAAAGTTGTATGCGAAATTCTCTAAGTGTGAATTTTGGTTAAAAGAGGTCCAGTTTTTAGGACACGTGGTAAATCAGGATGGTATACACGTTGATCCTAGTAAAGTTTAAGCAGTTAAGAATTGGAAATATCCTAAATCGCTACTGAGGTCCGTTCATTTCTCGGGTTAGCCGGATATTATCAAAGATTCATCGAAAACTTCTCCAATATTGCTAAGCCTTTAACCCTGCTTACACAAAAGAACAAGGAATACATTTGGAATGAAGAGCAAGAGCAAGCCTTTTGCTTATTAAAGGAGAAATTGTGTAATGCTCCAGTATTAACACATCCTGATGGACCGGATGATTTTGTAGTTTATTGTGATGCATCCCATTAAGGTTTTGGTTGTGTCATAATGCAACGAGGAAGTGATTGCTTATGCCTCCAGACAACTTAAAATCCATGAGCAAAACTATACTACTCATGATTTGGAGTTAGGTGCAGTTGTATTTGCCTTGAAAATATGGAGACATTATCTTTATGGGACGAAAAGTGTGATATATATTGATCATAAGAGTCTCCAATATATCTTTAACCAAAAGGACTTGAACATGTGACAAAGACGTTGGTTAGAACTCCTTAGCGACTATGAATGTGAAATTTAGGAACACCCAGGAAAGGCTAATGTTGTAGCTGATGCCCTAAGTCGAAAGGAAAGACTTAAACCTAGGAGAGTGCGTGCTATGAGCATAACCATTCAATCTAGCCTCAAGGCTAAGATTTTAGAAGCACAGTAAGAAGCTGCAAAGGACTTTAAGGCTCCATCAAAATTGCTGCGAGGATTAGATGCTCAATTTGAAAGGAAAAAGATGGAACAATTTACTTTGTTGGAAGATTATGGATTCCATTAGTTGGAGGATTAAGAAAGTTAATAATGGACTAAGCTCACGCTTCAAGATATTCGATTCACCCTAGTGCAGACAAGATGTACTACGATTTAAGGGATATTTACTGGTGGCCAGGTATAAAAAAGGACATACCAGAATACGTTAACAAGCGTCTGACTTGTTTAAATATTAAAGCAGTACATCAAAAACCCTCAGGTCTTTTACAACAACCAGAAGTCCCAAAATGGAAATGGGAAAAGATTACAATGGACTTAGTCACAAAGCTGCCTAGAAGCAGTGGCGGTTTTGATGCAATTTGGGTAATCGTTGATAGATTAACCAAATCTGCTCACTTTCTTCTTATTCATGAGGATTATAAAGCTGATAGATTGGCTCGAATCTACATCAATGAGATTGTTGCAAAGCACGGAGTGCCAATATCGATTATTTCTGATAGGGATGGTCGTTTTGCATCACATTTCTGGAAAGCACTTCAAAAGGCGTTGGGTACGCAAGTATTAATGAGTACAGCATATCACTCAGAAACGAATGGACAAAGTGAACGCACTATTTAGACTCAGGAAGACATGCTGCGAGCATGTGTTATGGATTTTGGTGGTATCTGGGACACTCATATACCTTTGGTTGAATTCTCCTATAATAACAGTTATCATAAAAGTGTCAAGTGTTTACCATTCGAAGCTTTATACGGACGTAAGTGTAGATCGCCAGTGATATGGAACGAAGTAGGTGAAAGTCAACTGATAGGGCCTGAATTAGTTTTAGACACTACAGACAAGATTGTACAGATTAGGGAAAGATTGAAAACTGCTAGAAGCCGTCAGAAGAGTTAGCAGACAAAAGACGCAGACCTCTCGAGTTTCAAGTCAGAGACTGTGTGTTGTTACGAGTATCTCCATGGAAGGGTATTGTGAGGTTTGGTAAGAGAGGAAACCTTGCGCCACATTTTGTAGGACCATTCGAGATCGTCGAGCGTATTGGTTCGGTAGCCTATTGACTGAAGTTACCCCAGGAGTTAAGTTGTGTTCACGACGTATTCCATGTTTCCAATCTTAAGAAATGTCTAGCCGAATCAGATGTTCAGATACCGTTGGAAGAAATAAGGGTGGACGAGAAAATGTACTTCATTGAAGAACCAATAGAGATTGTGGATCGCCAAGTCAAGAAGCTGAAACGTAGTTGGATTCATATCGTTAAAGTTCGCTGGGATTCACGTCGGGGTGCTGAGTTCACTTGGGAAAGTGAAGACCAGTTCAAGACTAAGTATCCCCATCTGTTCTCGTCTTCTTCTTCCATCTCTAGTAAAACTCTGAGGGACCAGAGTTCCTTTAGGGGGGAAGACTGTGAGATCTCATATTTTCCTGGTAATTATTTTACTCGTATTCGTTATTTTAATCATTGTTGGTACTTATTCGAAATTATAAAATTATTTTTATTTTATAATTCCATATTTATTTAAATCAAATATTTTGATTTAAAATCACCCACGTGCATTTTCAAACGTTTACTTGAATCAACGGAACGAGAACCGAGAGATAAATATTTCGACCTAAAGATATTTATCTTTACATTGTTTTAAGTCTAGACTGATAACGGGCACAGTAATAAATTCTTATATTTCATATTTTTACTGTCGATTGTTTCAATGTTCGACGTTTTGGATGTTTTCTTTTAATGTCGTGATAAGTCGAGTCGGGAGTCTTTATTATCTTATTTTGGGTGCATTTTAACTTTTGAGGAGTATTTTTACGAAACCCGAACCCGTAAATATTTGTAAAATTGAGTAATAGTCATTTCCCACTTTTTAACAAAGTATTTATTTTGTGGTCCTAAAGTTTCAAAAGTTGCAACAATGGTCCCTCCACTTAACTAGACATATAAAAACCTTTAATCTTCCACTACAACTAACACATACAATAATTTTAATAAAAAAAACACACCCTCACCTCCTACCCTCTCTTTGCCGTGAGACCAACCCCAAAAAACCCTCAAATTTCTTCATCATCCATCTTGATCAATCCAAAACTAAATAAACACCACTTCCTAATTTTGAAAGGTGCATCTTTTGGTACAAAATTTGTACACATGCAACCTTTTTTGAAGTTTTGATGATTTCATGGTTGAATATGTGTTTGATCATTGTTTTTAGCATGATCATGGTTAAATTCTATGGTTTTGATGTTTAAAAGTCTAAAGTTTTGATTTTGATCTTTTGATTTTGTTGCATGCAAGGGTTTATGATGTTTAAGGATGATATTAGGATGATTTTATGAGTGGGAAAATGATTAGATTTTGTGAAAAAGTCATTTGATATGATTTTCAAAGTACCAATTTTATGCAGAAAGTTGAGGAAGGTTTTGGGTAACTTAAACTTGTTTTATTATTAAACTAATAAGATAGGGCTGTAGATATTTTTCTTAGCTTCGATTTGATATAAATTAGAGCTTCCAACTCCAAACGAGTTGGAAATGGCGTTAGTTTGATTATTCATGTACCGGGAGACGAATATCGACACAATCTAAAATTGTTGTCGATATCTGGATTGAATCTCGGGGGCTATAAGTTGAGTTTTAAAATTTGTCAAAGGCTGTTTTTGGAATCTAAACTTAGGGTTGTGAGTCGATTATCAAACTCAAGTGTCGGGTTTATAAATGGTATTGTTTAGAAAGGTCAAAATAGTTTTACGAGTCAAAGACGTAATTCTGTCCGGATTTTTGTAACCCGAAGATGTGTCGGGCAGTGAGTCTTAGAAGTGAAAAATTTTGACGAGCTTTTTATATGTCTTTCTATAGTTGTTAAGTGAGCTTCTCATTTAGTACCATAAACATTTGACGTGTCTAAGCGAGGTAAATCAGTCCGTACATTTGGTATGTGCCAGCAGTTTTTATCGAAAGAATTATCTAATAAAAGTGTACTTTTAGATGGAATCTAGAAGTACCCCTTGCATGGCTTTTCTTATGTGTCATAATTTGGTTATGTACTCAATTATTTCAAGTGTTTTTATAAACATTTATTTTGTATCTTCTAAACTTTCGCGTCCCGTTATCGTAGGTCTCGGATGACTTAACGTTGCTTGACTTTCCGTTGTTACTACTGAGCCCTCCAGTTTCGAGTTGATTCCACCTTATAGCTAAAGTGAGTTCATAGCCCCTCTAGCTACTTGTTCATTGTTTCAAAATACGGGATGAGATTAGCATGTTGGAACACAATCTTTTAAACTGTATTCTATCCAGATTTATATGTTGCCAGACGAATTCATTGATATTATTACGTTTAGTCTCTAGCCTTAAGTTTCCTTTCCTGATCATGAACCGTTAATTATTCGGTGTGAATTGCGCGAAGCGCGAATGTTGTGGGTGGATACATCGGGATTGACTATCCCCTTCCCGATTACCTTGGCGCACTTACATTTGTTTATTCTTGAGTATTAGGCTGGATACTCACTAGAGGAACTTACACTGAGTTAAGCTTGGGTTCATGAACTAAATAGCAATAATATATCATGACTATGGAGAATGTACATAGTCATCCCCCCCAGTACGTGTTTTTACAAAGTATATTGTGTTCCATTACTTAGTTTTCTAAACCTATGAATATCACTCAACTTTTTGTTGACGGGTTTACATGTTTTAATCTCAGGTAATACTGCTTAATGGGTTTGGACGAGGTACCACATGATGTTGGCAACTTGGAAAGATCTGTGTTGTGATATGTTTATGCTTTGTTATAAATGATGTTGTTAAAGTCTTTAGCTCATCTTTTGTTATCTTAAAACTTTAAACTATGACGTTATGGTACTTTGTTATGTTTTAAAACTTGTGGGACCGATGTTTCTAAACTATGATATAATGTGATGTAATATATATGTCTTCTATTACGTCATTTTTCGTGTCATTTATAACTCATTGTTACTTGTACCTTGACGTGTGATCCCCTCGTTCCCTAGTTGTTCCAGGTTAGATTCTGGGGGTCTCACTGTATGTACTCTGGAGATTTAACATCACCGAAGATAACTCGATAAGTGTGGCAGTCAATCGTAGCCTGGTGTTTGGATAGCCAGTCCATGCCCAAAATCAAGTCAAAATAGCACATGTCCAAAGGAAGTGCGTCAACTCGGCGGATCTTATCATCAATTTTAGGGGAATATCTCTGTACACCTGAGTGACTCGTACAGAGTCCCTAAGTGGCGTGGAAATGCATATGGCATTATCTAATGGCATAGGTGAAATCCTAACAGGTACAACAAAAGTAGTAGATATGACTGAATGAGTCTCTCCAGTATCAAATAGAACACATGTTTCCAAACCATTCATAAAGAGATTTCCGGTAATGGTACCTGAAGTCTTGTTCTCCTGCTCTCTAGTAGTAGTGAACACGCGACCAGAAGTAGGAGGTGGTTTGGTATCGGCATGTCCAGAGGTGCCTTCTATCTCACCTTGGCGACAATCCTTCTGTTGATGGCCTTGTTGGCCACACTTGAAACAACCACTAGTACATTGGCGACAAACACCAAAATGTCTGCGCGAACAAGTAGGACATATAGGATGCATGAATCCTCCAGCAGGCGTCCTAGCTAGCTAAGAACCTGTTTCAGGATTACATGTATGAGACATGATCGTGGAACATAAACATGATTACATAGAAGGTTTGAAAATTACCAGATGAGGTAGAACAGTTAGGCTGCCTGATCCCTACCGTTGTTGTTGTTCCTGAATTTGAATCGTTGGAGTGTCAGAACACCATAACATAAGATGGTTTAAAATGAAAGAAGGTAAGTGTAGGGACCTGCTGTTGTTCGATTTATTAGCATTGTTACGGTAATTATCATTACCGCCACGCCTCTTAGAACCAGAACGGTCGTTGGTCTGACTGTTTCCCTTAGATGCTTGCTGCTGAGCGGCCACAGGCTAACGGTCATCAGTATTTTTCCTAGAATATAAAGTTAAACAGAGGATGATATTAAAATAAAAATACTGATGAATTGAATGGTTTACAATTGTTGATTAAAGATACCTCTTCAATGCTCTGTCATCACCCAACTCCTCTCGTTCCTGAAGCATCTCAAGCTTACGGGCTGCATTGGCTACCTAGTGCTACTGTAGTGAACGTCAAACTGTTGGCAACCGAAGTGCAAAGAGCCCATCAAAACTTCTCAGCTTGCTCCTCGACTGTACCAGCTGCTGCTCCCAAGAAACCAGCCAAACAGAGAAACCTCTGCATGAATTCGTTGCTATTCTCCCCAACAACCTGTCAGATATTATGATAATCCCGCTTAAGCTTCTCCTATTCAGCATGTGGAAAGTACTGGTTAAGGAAGAGCTCCTTAAACTGGTCCCAAGTCAAGAGTGCAACCCAATTATCACCACCATTGGCCTGCTTGTCAGACTTCCACCACTACATCACATCACCTTCAAACTTATAGCAAGCTATTCTTTCCTTGAAAATGCCGTCACAACCCATCGCATCGAATATCTTCTCGATGTGAGAAATCCAAGCTTCAGCCTCATTGGGGTTGTCGGTCTACTCAAACGAACGGGGTTGTTGTTTGTTGAATCGCTCCAACCAAGTCATGAGAGTAATAGGTGGTGGTGGTGGAGGATTGTTGTTGCTGTAGTAGTTTTCAGGATGAGGGCCATACTGAACGCCCTGAGCTTGAATTTCAGCATGAACTTCGTCCCTGATTTCATTGCAAAGTTGGGGAAGGATGGCTTGCAGAGCTGCATTGACAGTTGCAGCCAACTCTTGAGCATTGCGTGTGTTCACCATCTGACACTTTAAAAATAATTTGCAACATAAATGATAAGTCTGAAATAAAAATGAATGAACAATGTATAAATCAATGAAGCAGTTTATAATGCATGAAACAGTTTAAAATGCATAATGTAGTTTACAAAAACTTTTATATGCGCGAGGGTAAACGCCTATGCTCAGTTCACTCAAAACAAAAGACATAGTGAGGGGACGTCTATGGGTCGGTCCCAAAGTTAAAATTTTCGATAAAAGCACATGCGACTAAATAGGGTCAGTCCTGTACCAACCATTACTTAGTCATAAACCTGCGACAATGATATGAATGCATGAAAACAAAATGAAAATGGGTGAATGCATGAAAACCAACTGTCAGTTTTAGGAAGACGCAGGTGACTACCCATAAGTCACATGTCATGTTTTATAGAGCTACAGGTCGAAACCTTCAGCTCTGATACCATAATTGTAACATCCCATTTGTTAATATGGAATGCTACAGTAAATTATGGCATGTCATCAAAGCATGCAAGGTAATGTCTAAACATTTATGACCAAAAAGGAAATACTGGAATCAAACATCGGTAGTCCAAGTAACTCCCACACAAGCAAATATAAGTACTGTAAATGAAAGGACTAAACAATGTCCACAATGAAGTAAAGTATGATAAAGTAGGAAATAAATGCATAAATTAATGAAGGCTGGATAGCTTCCATCCGAATGCACATACTCTTGAAATCCTACTTGCGACCTTGGGTACCTGCCGTTTGGGAACATGGAAAAGTAGACGGTTGAGCATAACGCTCAGTGCACGGATATACAATAAAGCATGAAAGACAAAGAATATGAAAGCATATAAAGAGCATAAAGCATGAATAGCAGCAGAAATGAATAAGTCCTGGGAAAAACCTAGGCGTATAACATGATTACTGATTTTAGTTCTGAAAATATAGCTTATGTTTTCTTGTAAAATATGTATCAGATTACTATACAAAATTAGCCAATATAGGTCATGAGGTCAACAACGTGAATGAATACATAGAGGGTTGACCTCGTCATGCAATTAGAGGGGATGCCTCTAATTAATCTGGTAATGGGTAGGAGGGACCAGCTCTTTTTGAAGGATGCAAGGCACACACCACATTCACCATGTAAATCCTGACTGAAACTAAACCTAGGATGCACCCATACACACCACATGATAATAATATAATATAATAATGGCAAAATAACTGAAAGGGACGCCACGAGCTATCACTCCGCCGTGGTGAAGTCATAACACTAGTTCCTCTAGTGTTATGGTTATGGTACCTCCATAACTAGGTGAAACTGGTCATGCATGTATATGGATAAGGTAAATAATAAAACATAAGCATTTAATCTATAACTACTGGGGAAAAGAGTTTGCTGCATACGGGAAATCCTAATAAAGGAAGAGGTTTTCCTTACTGAAGGACGGGAAATCCGTACCTTATGTCCAGTAGAAGCTAACGAAAACAATGAAGAACTAATCCGCCTTGACGGATAATACTACATAAGAAATATGGACGTATATGAGTTGTCTGAATACATGTGTTTTACTGGTTCTGAGTGTTCTTAACTTATTATACGTATTCTGTCATGTTTTAACTGTTTACGTGTTAACCGTAGTTATTCTGATGTTCTGTTGTGTATTAATCATGTAGTAGTGTATTATAATACTTGTATTGTAATACTAAGTAACTTTCTAAAAATAGCAGGTTTCCATAAATAGTAAGTTTCGAAAAATAGAAAGTTTCCAAAAACAGTAAGTTTCCATAATTAGAAATAAGCTGGGTTATTAAGTCAAGTAAAGCTTAAATAGTAAATACAAGTCATGGTTTATTGCTTATTAATTAATTAACTAGTTAATTAATTAAACTATACGTTATATGGAATTTAATTAAAATACATGTTTTAATTAAATTAAGCTAGATAAAATACCTTAGGTTATACATGCAATATTAATTTTAATATTTAATCTAAGTCATGAAATTAATTAATTTAAAAAGTCTAGTAATTAATTTAATTAAACATATTTTCTGATTTTAATATTTCCCGAAACCCGAATCCATGATTTAAAAATTAACCCGAGCCCGTACCCCTTGTTTCTTAATAAGCCGAGCCAAACACCCCCTTTGACAGTGGGTAACCGGCCTAGCCGGTTTCCACTGTCCGTGACTTTTTCCCCCTGGCTGAGCCACGCTAGCCGATGCCAGCTCGGTTCCCATCGGCTGTGCGCTAGTTCCCACCGGCTGTTTCCGGTTCACACCGGTTATTACCGGTTCCCACTGTTTTTGTTGTTCGGTTCCCCCTGCCAAAACCAAAGTCCCACCAAGACTAGGGTCTAGGGGTGTCGAAAAAGTTGACCCGACCCGAACCCGATCCGTACCCGAACCCGAAATAGCCTATTCGGGTCGGGTCACTTGGGTTCAAAAACATATTCGGGTCAATTCGGGTTGACCCGAATTGACCCGAGTTCTAATTAGCCTCGGGTTCAGGTTTATATTTTTTAGCCTTGACCCGATCCGACTTGACCCGAGCCCGACCAACCCGACTTGACCCGAGTTTTTTACCATATTTTACCTTGTAAATATAATTAAATAAGTCAATTTTTAATCTTTTTACTTATACTCGGGTTGACCCGAACCCGAGTTGACCCGACCCGAATTAACCCGACCCGAATTGACCCAAACCCGACTGACCCGAGTTCTAATTAGGCTCGGGTTCGGGTTAGATTTTTTTGAGTTCTGACCCGACTTGACCCGACCCGACTTGACCCAAACCCGGTTGACCCGACCCGATTCCCACCCCTAACCAAGACCCTATTGGTCTCGGTTGACACGAATCAAACCCAAAACAACACCCCCGACTCGCTGTCGGGTTCCCTGGCCTTCTTCCGAACCAAACGAAGCCCACACCGAGACTTTAAGGTCTCAGCTGGGCAAAACAAACACCACCGAGAGCCTTGAGGCTCCCGGCTTGGGTCTCGTCCGAACCAAAGCAACACTAAACATCTCCTTAATCATGATTTAATTAACCCCATGTGTTTTAATAACTTTTTTTTATGTATTAAATTAATAACATGAATTCATAAAGAATTTAAAAGAAAAGTACGTGTTATGATTTACCGAACAGGTGGAAGAAAATATTAAGATCAGATCACGTACACACAAATAATCAATAACCAAAATCGTTCGGTTAGTCCTTGTGGTTGCTCTACAGCTGACGACAAAGGGAAAAGAGGAGACAAGGGAGAAATTTCTCTATAAACCTAAATTATGATTAAGTTTTCCCTGTGTTTTTATTCATGGGTTTAGGTTAGGTCATGGGCCAAGCCCATCTTTCCCTTTCTTTGTCTCTTAGCCGCGGCCTAAAGGAAGCCCATGGGGAAACCCGTAGTTTATCCCGAGTCATTCATTACCTGTTTGATGACGTATATCCCTAGTCGGTCTAGATAGTCCGACTCACGGGTACAACCCACATCCATCAGGAATGGATTGACACATATGCGATGCGCGCGCAGCCCAGGAGGCCCAGTAAGCCGTTGTCGCACATACAGTTAATTACATAACCAGGTCCTTGTCGCAGTGCGACAGGATCAGACAGAATATAATCTATCATATAGATATATTCGCCTAAGGGAAAGAGATATACACTTACCTTAGTTAGGAGATAAGGACCAAGCTATTTTGAGTCATTATCTCTTCCATAGGCTGCAAGAATACGGAGCCCAGCCTGGACTCTCTCGGGTATAAAAGGAACCCCCATGGTTCCACAAAGGTACGATACACAAAATACCCTAAACACTATACACTCAAATCGATTACTTACTCTCACGCCGGAGTCTAATCATGGGTCACAAACCTACGGTAAGCCTAACGGTGTCTGTTTAGTGCGCAGGGTCCTCAAAGCAAGTTTCACTTGGTGCAAGAGCCAAAGTCCACGAGACCTCGAATTAAGCCTAATTCGGATCAAGCTCGGTCCATCTAACTTTTGTATCAATAAGTTGGCGCCATCCGTGGGACCCTACACTAAGCTCTAGCTAATGACGAAAAGCGGCATGAACGAAGGCCGTCAAGGATCCTCGACGGTAGATGGTCGTATCAGATCCGCGAATGTTACTCCTGGATCTACCAATGAACCAAACACTCAGGATGTAACTAATCCACCTATCAGAGGAACAGGCATACTATTCTCAACTCCCCTACCCATGGTGGAGGAGGGAGGCGCAGGGCAAGAGTCAACTCAACCTCCTCCTAATAAACAAAAAAGAAGGGTACTCCAAGTGGAAAGAAAAGAAGTTATTGCTACGGAAGCACGCGTAATGGAGGAATACGTAGCCAATAACCTACAAACCCTCATTCCGTTGGTTGCCAAACATAAGAAGAGAATGGAAGGAAAGGAGCGTGTAAAACACGCCGAATCCTCTGAGAGTAACCTATCAATATCGAGTGATAACCACCCTGCAAAACGCATGCGCGAAGGTTACTCTTCGGATGACCAGGGCTTCTCGCAACCTTGGAGAAGAGCCAGGAAAAACGCTTTTACAAGGCGCATACAGTATTACGCGGATACAAAAAAGCGCCACTTGCCAGAAAACGTAAAAATTATGATGGCACTTCAGATCCAGAAGACCACTTAAAAGTCTTTGAATCCCAAGCAGGCATTAAACAATGGCCAGAACCTGTATGGCGCAACATGTTCAATTCTACGCTCGTAGGTAACGCGCGGATCTGGTTTGACAGACTTCTGTCGCAAACAATTAATGGGTATGAAGTGTTGCGGAAATCATTCAAAAGAAACTATGTGCAACAGAAAAGACATGATAGGAGCGCTGTATCGCTCGCTAGAATCAAACAGAACCAGGGTGAGTACCTGGAGGATTTTCTAGAGCGTTTCAAGAGCGAGTGTCTTCAGATAAAGGAGTGCCCATAGATTTTAAAAGTATCTTGTTTCATGGCGGGTATACGAAACAGTGATCTAATAAAAAAGTTGAATGAAAAAACGCCCAAAACCTTTGATGAAGTACTAAGGCGAGTAAGATCCTTCATACAGGGGGAATCAGCTGCCTCAGAATTCATGTGAAACACTCATGACTACAGATCCAGCAACGCGTCCAGTAAAGGGCCTAGCAGGCAAAGCAGGCCTGGAGGTCTTGATTACCTAGGAAATAAAAGAGAGGGGCGAGCTAGTAACTTCATGTTTACTCCCTTTAAGTTAACCCTAAGAGAAATCCTCATATCATAAGGTGCGAATTTCCCAAGACCATCACCAATGAAAACCCCGGTAGAAAAATGCATTGGTAACAGATATTGCGAATATCATGATGAGAAAGGGCACGCTACGAATGAATGTATCCAGCTACAAAAATATATCGAAAATATGGTATAGGAAGGAAAGCTGGAACACCTTTTCAAGGAAACCGCGAAAGACGAGAAACCAAAAATCACTAGCGCGAATGTTTACATGGTGGAATGATGGCAGCGTAGGACAAGACAAAAGGTGAGCCAAAAATTCTCAAAAGGGAAAGACATCTCCTTCTCTCCAATCAACATGAGGAATATCGCAGAAGGCCCGTTAGTTATAGAAATAAGCATTGGTGAGAACAGCATACATCGTATGTATGTGGATGGGGGCTCATCAACAGAAATAATGTATGAACATTGCTTCCTGAAACTTAGTTTAGAAGTAAAGAGCCAAATGGTGCCTGCAACCTCCCCGCTCATCAGATTCAATGGGGAAGCGGTATGGCCTTTGGGCCAACTAAAGCTAGTAGTAAAAGTGAGAAACGATGAGCATTCGACGAAATTTTCCATGAACTTTTTAATCATACGGTCGCCATCACAATATAACGGAATTATAGGGAAACCTGCCGTACTTGCAATGCGAGCGGTACCTTCTACGGCTCATGGCATGATAAAGTTTCCAGTGGATGGAGGAATAGTAACTATCTTCAACACAACGATAACACTCCCTGAGTGCAACGCGATCATAGAACCCCCTCGGGTTACAATGGAACCCAAGATAAACTCGCCGCCAAACTTAAAGGTGGCAGTCCATCCGCAATATCCAGATCAAGAGATAACAATCAGGGGGACATTATCTGACAAAGGAAAGACTGACACGTGTCGCCTCTTAAAGAATAACCTAGACGTCTTCGCATGGGAGCCTAAAGACATGAAGGGGTACCAAGGTCAATAGTCGAACACAAGCTTCAAGTCCGTGAAGGATACCCCCCATTTAGACAAAAGAAAAGAGGACAGGCCCTAGAACGTAACAAGGTGATACTTGAGGAAGTGAAGAAGCTGGTAGACACAGAAACTATGAGGGAAGTTTACTATCATGATTGGCTCGCTAACCCGGTAATGGTTTAAAAACATGGTGGCAGCTGGCGCATGTGCGTTGATTTCACGAACCTCTATAAAGCTTGTCCCCAAGATTGCTACCCACTCCCAGAGATAGATTGGAAAGTAGAATCGTTGTGTGGGTACCCCTTAAAATGCTTCCTGGACATATACAAGGGATACCACCAGATACAAATGGCAGAAGAATATGGAGAAAAAACAGCATTCCATACCAGTTAGGGTGTGTATTGCTACACAAAAATGCCATTTGGACTCAAGAACACAGGAGCTACGTACCAGCGGCTGGTTGATAAAGCGTTCGAAGGCCAAATAGGGCGAAATTTGGAGGTGTATTTCAATGATTTGGTGATAAAAAGTCACACAGAGAGCGAGCTTATCCCTGATTTAGAGGAAACATTCTCAACACTAAGGAGAATAAACATGAAGCTACATCAAAAGAAATGCACTTTTGGGGCGACAGAAGGCATGTTCCTAGGATACATGATTGACCCTAATGGCATCAAACCCTGCCTGGAAAAGACAGACACAATCATTCATCTCCAAAGCCCAAATACGAAAAAGGAAGTGCAATCACTAAACAGGAAACTCGCAAGGTTGAATAGATTCCTGTACAAATCAGCGGAGAAGTCGCTCCCTTTATTTAAAACGCTCAAGAAATACATCAAGAAAGGGGACTTCAATTGGACGAAGGAAGAGGAAAAAGCCTTCGAGGAGCTAAAAACACATTTAAGTTCACTCCCTATGCTAGTCGCGCCACGTCCTAAAGAAGAGCTGATAATGTATTTGTCTGCCACACACGGAGCGATCAGCGCAATGCTAATGAAAGATAGGTAAAATGTGCAAACACCAGTATACTTCATAAGCAGAGCATTACAGAGCTCGGAACTAAATTATACCCCAATGGAGAAATTGGTAATATCAAAACCAGACGTCGCGGGTAGATTCCAAAAATAGAGTGTTCTACTAGGGGAACACAACATTACCTACAGGTCCCGCAATGCTGTAAAAGGACAAATTCTGGCAGATTTCATCATTAAAAATCCAGAAAAGGGCGTTCAGGGGCTAGAACAAAAGGAAGAAGACCAAGCCCCATGGATCTTATTCACTAATGGGTCCTCTTGCACTGATGGATCTGGCGCAGGGCTCATACTCACCAATCCTGAAGGAATGGAATTCACGTACGCGCTGCGTTTTGAGTTCATAGACACAAATAACGAGGCATAGTACGAGGCGCTAATAGCAGGACTAAGAATTGTATCACGAATGGGTGTACGCAATCTTGAGGAAAACGTAGATTCTCGACTGGTAGCAAATCATATACTCGACAAATATGAGGCGTAAGAAGAAAACATGATACAATACTTACAAAAGGCCAAGACATTGATTGAAGGATTCAATAAGTTCCAAATACGCCAAGTACCCAGGGGGAGAAGAAGAAAGCGGGCGCCACAAAATAGCGTCCACCAGTTTCGCACACTTATCAAAGCAGGTCCTAGTGGAGATCCTTAAAGACAAGTCAATAAAAGAGAAAGAGGTCACACCAGTGGTAGAGGAAGAAGGTCCTACATGGATTACACCGATTGTGGACTATTTGACAAAGGATTCGCTCTCGCAGGATGAAATCGAAGCACGGCGAATACTAAGACGTTCGAGGCAATTTAAAGTCAGAGACGAGATCCTTTACAAACGATCATTTCTTCAGCCATGTCTAAGATGCGTCGGGCCACGCCAAGCGCAGTATGTCATTATTGAAATACACGAGGGATCATGCGGCATGCACGCAGGACCAAGGTCCGTGGTGGCAACAACATTGTGTAGCGGGTATAATTGGCCAACCATGCACACGGACGCACGAACCCTCATCAACAAATGTAATGACTTCCAGGTACATAGGCCGATACCACGACAACCCCAAGAGGAGTTGACACCTATCACTTCCCCTTGGCCATTTTTCAAGTGGGGAATAGATATCACAGGACCTTTTCCCGTAGCGGCGGGTGGAATTAAGTTCCTCATAGTCGCAATGGATTACTTCACAAGATGGATTGAAGAGAAGGCGGTCACAACAATCACAAGGAACCAAGTAAAAAGGTTCGTATGGGACAATATAGTATGTCGCTTCGGACTACCCTGGGAGATAGTTTCTGATAATGGAAAGCAATTCGCGGAGAACCCATTCAAAGATTGATGCGTGAAAAATAACATACACCAACGATTCGCATCGGTAGCCCATCCGCAAACAAATGGATTGGTGGAAAGAGCAAACAGGAGTCTGTGAGATGGAATAAAAGCACGATTGGGGGAGCACAATAAAAAATGGCTCGATGAATTATCACATGTCTTGTGGGCACATCGTACGATGATAAAAATAGCTACGGGTGATACCCCTTTCGCTCTAACATACAGCAAAGAGGCAGTTATCCCAGCCGAGATTGGATTACAAACACTCCGCACAATAGAGGTGGACATGGTCACAAATGACGAGGAGCTACGATTCAACCTAGACATAATCGAGGAGCGGAGAGATTTGGAAGCTATACACGAAGCCAAGTCAAAAGCAAAGATGAAGGGCTACTACAACGCTAGGGTGCGAAAGACTTCTTTCAGACCAGGTGATTTCGTGTATCGCTCAAACATGGCCAGTCGCGCTGAGAATACAAGAAAACTGGGGCCCAAGTGGGAAGGACCTTACATGGTGACAAATGAAGTGGGGAATGGCGCGTATCGACTACACGACATTGATAGTCGAGACCTACAAAGGCCTTGGAACATATGCCACCTAAAGAAGTGCTACCTTTAGCGGCGAATTTCTTGAACCAATGTATCATTTTTTCTTTTATTTCATGTATTAAAAACCTTGCAAGTATTAATAAAATAGTCGTGGTCCCTAGCTAGTTCCATGGCACATTCTGAAAACATTTCTTTTTGTCATACATATTTTATTTTTATGTTATATATTGCCTAATGGCGCACGCGTGCACAACGTTTCCAAGAGAAATAAGAGGAATGAGCCTACCCTATTAATTAGACTCGTAGAGTAAGCAGGATGCAACCCCATCGACCATGGATCATGTATCCTTGTTAGGCCCCTTGCTATTAATGGTGTCATAGCAAGTTATGCAACCAGTAGACTCTGAGACTGTTAAGACACAATCGTGCACACCTAACAATTGGTCAGCCTCACCTGGCCGCCCTTATGGTAGTAGCAGTATACCGGCGTAATGAGCTTGCCTCACCCATAAGGACCATTCATGTGTTTACATTCACTCCTTATACGAATTTGCGCTATAAACATTAAACATAATTATCATAACAAAAATATGAAGTGTTTGTTACAAAAGCGCGCATTCGCGCATAGCATTCAACAACAAATTTAAAAGCCAGAAAAGTTGTTTGAGATCAAATTGGTATCTAACGAAGACCTCTTCAACTTCAGTAGGAGGGGGCAATAGGCTGTGGCGCGGTGCTCTCTCATACTCTTCTCCATCCGGTCCAGCACACGCGAGTCCCTCTCTAGCAGCGGCAAAGGCAACACAGGGATGGCGAAGGCAAGATGGGCCACACCAACAGCAGGTGCAACCTCTATGTTTAGCATGGCCTTCTTAGCAGCAGCGGGGCTTTCATGTGTCGCGAGCACCTCAGACAACGGTACTTCCTTCTCAACCCCAAATGGATCGAGTACGTCCCTGGGATGAGCGAATGTTGGTACTGTTGAAATTAAGATTTTACTAGTTGAAAAAGTTCGTTTTCTCGGTGTCTAATCGAATTGATTTCCGGTTAAATGTGTGACTCAATTGTTTTTGGTTAAGAAAAAGGGAAGTTCATTATCTATAACTAATTAAAAAGTAAATGCGAAAAGTATTTAAAAATAAACTAAAGACAAGTACAAATAATAAAAGTAAAACAAGGTGAATATTAAAAACTAAAAGTTAAAACGATATTAAAACAAATATTAAAACAAATAATAAAACGTAATTTAAAGCGAAACAATTAATAAAAATAAATCTAAAAGACGAAATTAACTATCGACTTGAAAATAAAGTTTACTTAATGAAAAAGGAGAGAATAAAACTAAGATGGTACTTTAAAGCTAAACGAGGCAAAACCTAATGCGGGTACTAAATAAAAGATAAAACTTGAACTTTACGAAAAAATATTAATTTTAAAACTAGACGAAAAATATAACTAAAAATACGTGACTTTCAGAAATAAAATCAGGACAACTTTCAGATTAAACTAAACAATTACGGAACAATACTAATAAATAAACAAGCTAGCAGCCAGCTAGCAAGCTACTAGCTTAAAAAGGCGGGAAAAGAAGGTAAGCTAGCAAGCTAGCATGACATTTCATTACTACCATCGCAATGTTTATATTGTAAATCCATCGGAATGTTGATGTTTGTATCGGAATGTTGTTATTATTATTATTTTTTTTATTATTTTTTTTATTTTTTTAATTTTAAACTATCGGAATGTGAAAAAGAGAATCTATCGGAATACTAAAAGAAAACTGTCGGAATGTTTTTAAAAAAGAACTATCGGAATGTCTAAAAAATAAAAATTGTCGGAATAATTAAAGTGCCAAATTCTATCCGAATGTGGCTGTCAAAATTTGTGCAGCACTTCGTCGTAATATACCTTAAATTCCGTCGGAATATGCGATCGCAATGAGCGATCGCAATCCCGATCGGAACAAGGGAATGAGAACACAAGCTATCGCAAAGTAGAACCACAAATGGTTATTGCGATACAAACAAGCAACCTATCGGAATGTGTATTACCCTCAATATTGCGATGAACACCAACAAATCCGAAAATGGAGATAAGCAAAAATCTCAATAAGCACTTTCAATAAGCTCATTTAATCAAATCTAAAACAACTCACAAAGCATAAATTTGACAACTTTTGAAATATGAAATTCATAAATTTATAAAAGGAACTTTAAAAAGATAAAAATTTTTAGAAAACTTTAAAATTAAATAAGCTAAATACAAAATAAGCCAATAAGATTGTCAAACTTATAGCTTAATTCGTATACAAGCCTAGATGGAAATAAAAAGATGAACTTTTTAATCAAATAAGCAATGGGATTAAGCAAAAGATCGCTTAATCCGAATTTGTAACAAATCAAAAACAAGAAAAGTAGGATGAGAATGATAAACAAAAGCTTGATTAAAGGAAAACAAAGATTAACAATAAAATTAACTTACTTGGAATTAAAAGGTACGAAATTTAAGACATGAAATTAAAGAACAATTTAGAAAATGAAATTAAAATTGTGCAAGTAATGAAAATGGTGGAAAGACTAATTTGTCAAATTAGCTAACAACTATGAAATGAAAACATAGAAAACTATATATAGGGAGATTAGGGAGGAGCTTAGGAAGCTTCCTCCCTCTTTCATCTTTTCCTTAATTGCGTCATTAGGTCCTTTCTTTCTTTAATTTTCTTAAATCTTGGACTTTAATGACTTTGGCTCGGGATTTCTTTGAACTCGTCTTGTAATTCTTCAATAAATTAGACTTGAGTTCTTCAGCTTTTGGTAAACTTCCGTCTTTTGACTTTTTCTTCGATAAATCTTCAGAATTGGTCTTGGACTTCCGTTCTTTTTGCACTCTTTATCTTTCGACTTCGTCTTTCGTCTTTTTCTTCGATAAAAGCCCGTGAAAGCCGTGTTTTCTCAACTTTTCACCTTTTCGTCTTAAATCACAACAAAAACACAAACCGAGCATAATTCCGACATAAATGACATAAAATACACGTTTTGGCTCGGTTATTATTGTAATTAAGTGGTAAAAAGGATGGGTGTTTACACACCTATCAAATCCCCTACACTTAACCATTGCCATGCCCTCATGTAATGCTTAGTGATAAAGCAATTTTACACTTTTCTCATAATCAATCAACCCTGGCCTTATTAACATACTACTAAAACAAAAATTAGAGTACTAAGAGAAATTAAAACTTTAAAGTAAACAAAAGGATAGAAACCCATTTTCACTAGAAAATAGCTATATGGAAATAACTCGCAAAGAGATCTAAGACTTACATTAGGGCTTCGGTGCTGCGAAGATTTATCACCCTCAAGTTTCACGTTCCCCAAACTAAGCTTAAAAACGAGATCATTGTTATTATAAGTTAGCAAAACAAACACTTACACACATGGCTTAATTATATGCTTAAACTCCCTTATTCCTAGGTGTATCTCTTGTATTTTATTTTTGTCTTAGAATGATCATGAAGATGCATTTTTGGACTTATTTCGATAGTTTATTTAGGCTGAAAGCAAAGTAGGACGATTTGATTAATAGTTAGCTAAAGGACAAAATCTCCTAAAACTGCTTCTCGGGATATCAAAAAGTTCATATCTTGGCATAACTCGCTTCGTGATTTCAGACCTTTCTCGGGCCGATATTTGGCATGTACTTCATACTTCATATCTTGAGAGACGTGCTTGAGATAATGGTCTTCTCTTCGTTAATAGAGTTCTTCACTTGGAGTATTTTTTAGGGATACTCCACTTTGTTGACCACGATTCCATCATTATTTCTTCAATCGCTAATTGGGATTTTGAGATACAAAGATCCGCCTCCTTTTCGGACTTGGATCTATTTATCCTCATACATTGTTAGGGTATTTTCGGATAGACTTCTCCATGATCTTTATGGGAGTTGATTGCTTTTCGTCGTAAGTCTTGATCCTTCATATTGATTTTGGGAAATAATGCTTTTCACATCACCTTGGATCTTTAGCAATAAAATGGAATCCTCATGCCTTGTTAGGTCCTTTTCGGACTCGCCAATCTTCGCACCCCGCTTCATAAGTTATGCCTTGGCTATGAACTCTTATCATTACCGAGCAACTTTTAAACGATCTTGGGCTAGAATCTAAGTAACCTTTCAAATCGTACGACCTTACTTATTGCAGATAAATTATTAGCAAGTGATAGGAGAATAGACAAATAATCACACCAAGTGTGCTTGTGCAAGAATACCGACTTATAATTGACTCTATCATTTCTCGTCCTCCACAATTTAAAATCTCAAGTAATGAGACTCGTGGATGCTTAGCCTAATAAACGAATTAAGGTCTACATGATTAAGGATACTTGCTAGAATAAACTTGGATAAGTCTATTCGGGTTGAGTCAAAATAATCGCAACGGGCCTAATATGTCAAAGATTTCAAAACTAGATACACCACTTTATTAATATTTTTGACTTTATTGCGGGATATATACATATGAAAGCAACGATAAAAATTTAAAAATTACGACTAAATGGCCGAAGTTAATTAAAAATTTGAAAAATGTTGAAAAAGATGATTTTCTGGTTAAATGAAGGCATTTTCATGGAAAAGTCCACTTAAAACTTCGATAGAAGTCCCCCTACACTTAAGATAAACATTGTCCTCAATGTTTAAGCATGTGGGAAAAATCTCCCCTACACTTATGACATTGTGCACGTTGGTTAAATCAAGTTAAGGAAGAGACGACTAAAGTGATCAATTTCAAATGTGAGTATGAAGAGAATTGAATCACGATAGTTGAGAGATAGAACCGGATTTGTGGATAACACGGGATCACGGTTCGTCAAAAGTCATCAAGAGTGTGTCTCTGAAGCTCTAATCCCTGCACATGATAAGAAAGAAAGCAAGAAACACCACGGGGCTCCCCCTACACTTATGGTAAAGATAGAAAGATAATTGGGTTGCCTCCCAAAAAGTGCTTGTTTATATTAACCGAGTCACGAGCCTGACTCGTCCCCGAATTAAATGGTCCATGGGGAAGCCTCAAATGTAATACCGGGATCAAAGACCTTGTCCTCGTTCCCGGAGGACATCAACAAAGGAGAGGCGGGAGGATAAGTCTTGAATGGTAGGAAAGTCTGCTCAATATAAGAAAAGCAAGTGAAATCCGGATTGACGGGAGGTGGGGTGGGTAAGGGAATCACATTGTCATCCTCCAAAGACAATGGATGCAGACCAATTGGCAAATCCGTAAAATTATCAATCATAGAATGGTCCATGTCACCTCCCGGGTCAAAGCATTTATCCTCATGAAAGTAGATCTTGTCGATATCATCGTAGATAAGGAGTGTAGAAACTCGTTTGAAAAGATCACGATCAAGTACGAAACCATCATTCATTTGTAGGGATTGTTGATAAGGTAAATCCTCACGAATGTGGTAAACGTAATTCTCATAAGAGGAGTGTTGATTAGGTAACTCCTCGAGAATAGGATGTTTGGGCATGTGAGTTGGTTCGTCATTATTATGAAAAATAAGACGTTCCAACTCATCAAGTTCGGCATCGATGTTGGAAAAGTCGACCTCGCTTGTAGGAGGAAGAAGAGGTAAAAGAGCTAGCTCTCGGTCGATAATTTCCTCAATCTCGGGCTCGAAGACGAAATGATCATACTCACCACATGTTGAACCCTTGTTTGGAGGATCAAATATCGCATGTGGAGTTGTGAGTATGTGATCATTGACTAGCAAAGCAAACTTGTCCGTAAGCTCCGCAAAAGTCGGCACATCACAAAGATTTTTCGGAATACTCGCGGGCTCACTTGGGATGACGACAAGTTCCTCGACACTAGACTTTAGGAATTTGTCCGATTCAGTTTCCGAGATAACGTCAAGATGCTCATCCTTCATGATGAGAGAGCCAACGGGCTCCTCGGGTGTGATAGCAATAGACGAAGGAGGAAGTGGATAAGTCTTACGTTGCTTTAGAAATTCCTCCTCGTCGAAAATAACCTCAATATCGTCATCGCTCTCCTCAATACCTAAAGGGCTAATAATAAGCTCAGGGATATGAGTACTCGTATGATCTTGCTGTTGTAAAAATGACTCCATACAAGTTTGCAGCGTGTGTAAAAGCTCTTTCGTTTGTTCTTGAAAAGTTGTAGCAAGATCGTTTCTTTGTTCTTGAAAGGCTGTAGCAAGATCGTCAATTGGTTCTTGGTAACTCATCCCGTGACGAGGCTGATGATCAATTGGGTATTACAGGGGTTGGTCAAAACTAGAAGGGGTATAATTATAGTAATTTTTATCCCCCGTTGGACAGTGAAAACTTTCGTGAGGACCCCCACACTTATAGCACCACGGGGATGGAGAAAAATCCGGTGCATTTTGAGGATAAGGATCGTCATAGACGGGAGAGGGTGAGAAAGTATTGTAAGAGGAGAAGTACGAATTTGTTGAATTGCAAAATGGAAAAAATCCAAATTGTGTATCGTCGATATCAGAACCACACCGCTCACAAGTACACCATTGACATGTTTGAAAACCATGCCATGGTCTCCCACACCGTATGCAAGACGAATCCATGAAGAATTATAAATGAGAGGGGTAAAGAAAAGAATTAAACACAATAGAGGATAAAGAGTAATATTTTTGGTTGCAAAACTTTGAAAAAGAAATGCTTTCTATGATTTTTCAAATGTTTTTAGATTTTTGAAAATTTTTTACACGAAAAATAACGTTCACGAGTGAACGGATCCCAAAAGCCAACGCGTCTCTCACAAAAAAACCGTTAATCTTCACAAAAAGAGCCGGCAGCGGCGCCATTTGAAATTAAGATTTTACTAGTTGAAAAAGTTCGTTTTCTCGGTGTCTAATCGAATTGATTTCCGGTTAAATGTGTGACTCAATTGTTTTTGGTTAAGAAAAAGGGAAGTTGATTATCTATAACTAATTAAAAAGTAAATGCGAAAA
This sequence comes from Glebionis coronaria, assembly GCA_025667525.1. NCBI lineage: Eukaryota > Viridiplantae > Streptophyta > Magnoliopsida > Asterales > Asteraceae > Glebionis > Glebionis coronaria. Next base: position 592,340,817 of record CM046875.1, on the reverse strand, counting down.
GTATTTAAAAACAAACTAAAGACAAGTACAAATAATAAAAGTAAAACAAGGTGAATATTAAAAACTAAAAGTTAAAACGATATTAAAACGAATATTAAAACAAATAATAAAACGTAATTTAAAACGAAACAATTAATAAAAATAAATCTAAAAGACAAAATTAACTATCGACTCGAAAATAAAGTTTACTTAATGAAAAAGGAGAGAATAAAACTAAGATGGTACTTTAAAGCTAAACGAGGCAAAACCTAATGCGGGTACTAAATAAAAGATAAAACTTGAACTTTACGAAAAAATATTAATTTTAAAATTAGACGAAAAATATAACTAAAAATACGTGACTTTCAGAAATAAAATCAGGACAACTTTCAGATTAAACTAAACAATTACGGAACAATACTAATAAATAAACAAGCTAGCAGCCAGCTAGCTCAAGCTAGCAAGCTACTAGCTTAAAAAGGCGGGAAAAGAGGGTAAGCTAGCAAGCTAGCATGACATTTCTTTACTACCATCGCAATGTTTATATTGTAAATCCATCGGAATGTTGTTATTATTATTATTTTATTTTATTTTATTTTATTTTTTTTTTATTTTAAACTATCGGAATGTGAAAAAGAGAATCTATCGGAATACTAAAAGAAAACTGTTGGAATGTTTTTAAAAAAGAACTATCGGAATGTCTAAAAAGTAAAAATTGTCGGAATAATTAAAGTGCCAAATTCTATCCGAATGTGGCTGTCAAAATTTGGGGAGCACTTCGTCGCAATATACCTTAAATTTCGTCGGAATATGCGATCGCAATCCCGATCGGAACAAGGGAATGAGAACACAAGCTATCGCAAAGTAGAACCACAAATGGTTATTGCGATACAAACAAGCAACCTATCGGAATGTGTATTACCATCAATATTGCGATGAACACCAACAAATCCGAAAATGGAGATAAGCAAAAATCTCAATAAGCACTTTCAATAAGCTCATTTAACCAAATCTAAAACAACTCACTAAGCATAAATATGACAACTTTTGAAATATTAAATTCATAAACTTTATAAAAGGAACTTTAAAAAGATAAAACTTTTTAGAAAACTTTAAAATCAAATAAGCTAAATACAAAATAAGCCAATAAGATTGTCAAACTTATAGCTTAATTCGTATACAAGCCTAGATGGAAATAAAAAGATGAACTTTTTAATCAAATAAGCAATGGGATTAAGCAAAAGATTGCTTAATCCGAATTTGTAACAAATCAAAAACAAGAAAAGTAGGATGAGAATGATAAACAAAAGCTTGATTAAAGGAAAACAAAGATTAACAATAAAATTAACTTACTTGGAATTAAAAGGTACGAAATTTAAGACATGAAATTAAAGAACATTTTAGTAAATGAAATTAAAATTGTGCAAGTAATGAAAATGGTGGAAAGACTAATTTGTCAAATTAGCTAACAACTATGAAATGAAAACATAGAAAACTATATATAGGGAGATTAGGGAGGAGCTTAGGAAGCTTCCTCCCTCTTTCATCTTTTCCTTAATTGCGTCATTAGGTCCTTGCTTTCTTTAATTTTCTTAAATCTTGGACTTTAATGACTTTAGCTCGGGATTTCTTTTAACTCGTCTTGTAATTCTTCAATAAATTAGACTTGAGTTCTTCGGCTTTTGGTAAACTTTCGTCTTTTGACTTTTTCTTCGATAAATCTTCAGAATTGGTCTTGGACTTCCGTTCTTTTTGCACTCTTGATCTTTCGACTTCGTCTTTCGTCTTTTTCTTCGATAAAAGCCCGTGAAAGCCGCGTTTTCTCCACTTTTCACCTTTTCGTCCTAAATCACACCAAAAACACAAACCACGCATAATTCCGACATAAATGACATAAAATACACGTTTTGGCTCAGTTATTATTGTAATTAAGTGGTAAAAAGGATGGGTATTTACACACCTATCAACTGTCAGATGCTCTGGAGAAGGCTTTAGTTGGAAATCTGGTTGTGCTTCTGTGCCCTCTGCCTTGTGGCGCGCTAAAGTAAGGCCCTCCATCACGATCTCTAGAGGCAGCTCATGATCCTTATCATCAAGACCAAAGGATGGTAGCGGGCAAGCACTCATATCTTTTAGGGGCGCTGTGAGTTTGGACTCGGCATTTGGATCATAAAAGGGCACCTCTGCTAACTCTTTCTTCAGAACATCCTCCTTGTGCGCTTTCATCAAACTCTTTGAAGTACCCTCGTTCACCGCGGCTACAACGGCCTTGGAAAATGTGGTCCGTAGAGTGGGGTCTTCCAAAGCACCCATTGCCGCTAGGCGCAAACCGTAGCGTATCATCCACCGCCTCTCGGCTACCTCCTTCATCAAACGAGGGTACAGGTCTTCATCCAGCTCGATGCCAGCCTCTTTAGCTAGCTGCTAAGGTCACCCACATCCTCTTTAACTCTGGCGCCCAGCGCATCAACATCTGCCACGAACTTGTCCTTTCCCTCCTCAAAGGCCCACATGGAAATCTCGTTGGAGGTCTTTAGCTGACTAAGTTGGGCGCGCTCCTCTTCTAGATCGGACGTCAGCTTTTCCTTCTCTTTTGTTAAGGAGTAGATGGTCGAAGCATCTTGTCGCTCTCTTTCAGCCTATTGGGTGATCCTTTCTTGCATTTCCCCAAGGGCGCGGGACTTCTCCTCAGTAATCTGCCTAAGTCTCTCCTCACTAGTGCGGACTTGGGTAGATAGATCTAGGTGCCTCTTCTTGAGATACGACATCAATGTCACATGTTGCGTTGATAAGTAGCTAACTTTGTCTGCCAGAACGGAGTCGCTCATCCCCTCTAGAATTTTAGCTCGGCCACGGGGCACGAGGTTGTCCAAAAAGCTTGAGCAGTCGAACATGATGGTTAACTCAAAAGACACGGGCAATTCCCAGTCAGGAACAAATATAGGTCTTGAGGAAACCCGCTTCCCCCCACTGATGAAGTTTGCTTTTGGGGGGACGGTGTGGTATCAGCCTTCACATAAGACTTATCCTTGTCGTCGCTGGTACATGGAAAAGGTGGTTAGGTAGACATAAGGGGACATATGGATAATAGCCTTTATACATGGGAAAGTGGTTACCTTAGATTAATGGTGGCAGGAGGAGTGCGCAGAGGAGTCCTGCGAGATTCTCCTTGAACTCTTCCTCGGTTGTTTGCATTTCAGCCCATGAAGGACCGTCCCTTATACGCGCAGCTTTGCGCGAAGATGATGGGGGGGCTCCTTTGCTTTTTCCCAAGTGTGGAGTTCTCCTCTTCCTCAAATTCTTCCGCGGCCTTCTCAGCTTCCTCGGTAAGATTATCTGACGACAACGAGGAGCTGAGAAAGGGCGATGGTTGTTGTTGTGCTGGTGTTTTTGTTGTTGTTGTTGTTCTGGTGGTGGTGGCTGGTCCGCGCCGGTATCCTCATTCTCTTGGGCAGCGGAAGCTTCCCCGGCATTCAAATCCATGGTGTTCTTTTGCGCACGTACCTGGAGCGACTCTTCATTTTTCTTCTCAGGGCGAGAGTAGACCATCAAATCTTCTGAGAATACGCCGCGAACGAGGTCAAGAATATCCATAGCTGCGCAAAAAGCAAACAAATAAACAAGAGAATAAATTTTAGTTTTTTGGCACAAGAAGGTACTTACAGAATGCTACGATGAATGCGGGAAGAACCACTAACCCTGGCCACTCTGGGTACAAAAGACGGGTATCCTTTGCGCACCACAGATGACTGCGCGACTTAGGCCAAGGGTGACCAACACACTCTCCGGATACGGTTGTACGGGAATGCGATTGTTGTTCAGGGTCTCCGTCCTCATAGTTGTAGGAGTTAGGTCCAGGTAAGGGGTCCTTCCTCACCGTTCTGGGGGTCCAAAAGGGGAATGGAAAGGAAAGGAGACGTCCTCAACCCAGAAGAATCTTTCATTCCAGTCCCTTAGGAAGTGATAGGTGTGTAAACACCCATCATAATAACCGAGCCAAACGTGTATTTTATGTATTTTATGTCAGAATTATGCGTGGTTTGTGTTTTTGTTGTGATTTAGGACGAAAAGGTGAAAAGTGGAGAAAACAAGAGCATTCACGGGCTTTTATTGAAGAAAAAGATGAAAGATGAAGTCGAGAAGTCAAGAGTACAAAAAGAACGGAAGTCCAAGACCAATTATGAAGATTTATCGAAGAAAAAGTCGAAAGACGGAAGTTTACTTTAAGCCGAAGAACTCAAGTCTATTTTATTGAAGAATTAAAAGACGAGTTCAAAGAAATCCCAAGCCAAAAGTCATTAAAAGTCCAAGATTAAAGAATATAAGAAGAAAAGGACTAAGCATGCAATTAACAAAGAGATTAAGAAGGAAGGGCCTAATAATGCAATTAAGAGAAAAGGAAAGAGGGGAGGAAGCTTCCTAATCCTCCCCTATATATATAGATTAGTTGTTAATATTTTTCTTTGTTGGCTAATAGTGACAATTAGTTCTTCAATTTATTTACCTTGCACCTTTAAATTCATGTCAATTTAATTACTTGTCAAATTTAATTACCTTGTCTTGCACCTTAAATTCCTTTAATTTCAAGTAATTTTTCATTTAATTCTTGTCAATCTTTACTTTATTTTGTTAATCTCCTATCTACCTTTCTTAATCTTTGATTTTTATGTTTATGTTCATGTTCATGTTCTTATTTTGGTCAAAGTGGGTTTTGATTATTGTGGTTAGATTTGTTAGTTTTATTGATTTGGATAGTTTGTTTATGATTATTGGATGTTTTGTTATTAGTTTGGTTTAATTGTGTTTGATTTTGGTTAAATTGTGATTAGATTCGTGTATATTGTATTTCCTTGTTATTCGGGGGTGTTTGTGTCTGTTACTGAGATTCCCAGGTGAAGTTCAGAACCAAGCAAAAGTTCAGAACCAAGCCAAAGTTCCGAACCAAGCAAAAGTTCAGAACCAAGCAAAAGTTCAGAACCAAGCAAAATTCAGAACCAAGCAAAAGTTCCGAACCAAGCAAAAGTTCAGAACCAAGCCAAAGTTCCGAACCAAGCAAAAGTTCAGAACCAAGCAAAAGTTCAGAACCAAGCAGAAGTTCAGAACCAAGCAAAAGTTCAGAACCAAGCAAAATTTCAGAACCAAGCAAAAGTTCCGAACCAAGCAAAAGTTCAGAACCAAGCAAAAGTTCAGAACCAAGCAAAAGTTCAGAACCAAGCAAAAGTTCCGAATGTTGATCCTAAACTTAGATCGATTAAGCTTTGTGTATACGAGATTAGATCAAGTACTACACGTAGAGAAACCTTTGCTTATGAATAAAGTAACAAAGTGTTATGCGGAATTAACACTTGATCTAAAACACAACAATGTTAAACAAACTTTCACTTGTATTAGAATAATCGTGTTGATTACAATGAAAGGTTTAACTTGCGAATACTATGAAAACTGATATTAAACATTAACCTAAAAGATCTTCTTTTATAGAACAAGAAGTCTTGTACAATAAGCTACGAATCAACTATTCTAGGTAAAGATAAACATAGAAAATACATTGTCGTTTCTATCCTTACCAGAAGTAATCTAGAATATAATAAACGTGTAGCTCACATCTTCCATCAGTGCTTGTCTTCAATCTGTCAACGCTTGACTTTAGCTTGTCAACGCTTATGCTGTCAGCGCTCACTTTGCTCTTGTCAACGCTTAAGTTGTTCTTGTCAGCGTTCAAGTGTTCTGGCCTAAATTTATTCCCAACAATCCTCCCCTAAACTTGATATCCACTCTTATGATCAAGTTTCTGAATAAACATTAAGGACTTGGAGGAGTCTGACAAACCTTGTCATATTGATGATAAATAAATCTGATCAAATTCTTTGCCACGTCACTTGTATAGTCTATCTCCAACTGGGTGTCCTTCATCTTCTCCAAAACAGCCTTGGATATGAAATACTGAGCATCTACAAGTAAATACTCAGCAAACTTTGTAGAACTCAAATGGTATACACCTGCAGCTGAATATAACCTCCATTGAAGACCACTGAGGTCATCTTCAAGATCCTTCCATATTTCAGGATCTTCTTCTTTTGTCCCACACATTCTTTTGAATGTGGTCCAAAGTTTTATTCCATTGGCTGAAGTTGGTGCTTCAGCCTCATACTTGGTCTCTAGTAACCTCCAAAGGTCTACCAAGTCTTCTCTGTCACAACTTGCAAATAAAGATATGAGAGTGGTAAAAGTGTGTACCTCCTTGCCAAATCTTCCAATTTTCCAGAATCCACATTCATCTTCCTCATAACTTACAATTGGATTCCTGGAATCTAGTGGTAACACATGCACCATATCTGAAGCTTCTAATGGGGAGAGCTTGAGGCTCTTTCTAATAATTGCTTCACTTGGATATAATTGACTCATATCTTTTGGAAACTCAAGAATAAATCCCTTCTTTACTGGTCTAGGGACTATCATAGCTTTCTTGATTGCCATCTCTTCTGCAAGTTGCTCCTTTCTTTCATCTGAAAGAAGTCTGAAAGTATTTTCTTCCTGCACTTTCACCCAAATAGGATAAGCCCTATGTTCCAATTCATCAAATGTCAAAGCCTTCAGCTTCTGATATGTCCATCCAACTCCATGACATTTGAGCAACATAAAGTAGAGCTTCCTTCTATCCCTTTTCAATTCAGAGAGAATGTTGCTTGCCTTGTACTTCAGCATCACCTTACAATCCTGCTGAACTCTAAGAAGAATTTCCAAACCCCATATTTGATCTGAAATGGTCAAGTCTGGATTATCCATGCAGCTTTCTTCCCAAGAATTGTACATCTGAACTACCTCTGGCATATCAAAATCAATTTGCAACTTCAAATCTCTCAGCCTTTCCCTAGCAAGCTCATCACCATACTCAAGTCTTTCTGGTTCAACAATCATCACACTCGAGTCTGAGCTAGCTCCATCACTTTCTTCTTCAGAAGTCACAACAAATGGTGACTTTTCCTTCTCACCTTGTTCCATCATTTGCTCAGCCAATCTTCTATCAAATTCAACCTGAGCTGCATTCTTTGGAACAATTTCTTCTACCAACTTACCCTTACCCTTATCTGTTGGTTCAATTGTTGGTAAGGTAGATGATAATACCTGAGTAGGAACATCTTTGATGATAGATGATGACTGGAATACATCACCTCCATATGCAGATCTGTCAACGCCCAAATTTCCTCTATCAGCGCCCAAAATACTTCTGTCAGCGTCCAAACTTGCCTTGTCAACGCTCAAATATTTTCCCTCAGCGCCTTGTGTAACCTCCCTCAACATATCTGTAAATGATAAATTTAAATTGGTTGGAGAGATTAAGGACGTATCAAAACCTTTTTGTTCCTTCAAAGTAGTAAGAGCTTCAGCAATATCCAATGATTGACCATCTTGACTGCTCTTATCACTCAGATTTCTAGCTTCCTCCCCTTTGGAAGACTCCTCCATACCTCCCCTTGAATGAGCACTCTCCAAAACAACAATCCTCTCCCTCAATTCTTTGAGTTCAAGGCCTTGGTTACTGAAAATTTGTACTAAGTCTGCATTTTGCTTTTGCAAGCTAATGCAGACAGCCGTCAATTCTAAAAGCGTCATTGGTTCCAGGCTGCCCTCTTCCAAAATGGGAATTTGACCTCCCAAGTCAGGTTCATTGGGCATGGATGAGGACTTAATTATGTTGGGACTGTCTTGACCAGCATCTAAGCCTGTATCAATAGCCCCAGCCTCATCCAGGTCACCAGCCACACTTGTGGTGGTGGTTCTCTCTGCTTCATGGATAGGACCACCAGAGGAGAACACTCCAGCAGTCCTTTGGCGTTTAATCAACCTATATTCAGGTGGTGTGGAAGATGGTGTAGAAGATGGTGTAGATGTAGGTTGGTTAAGGGGTGTTTGGGATTGTGATGGTTGGGTGTCAGCGGTTGAAATAGGCATATCAACGCCCACATTAGATGTGTCAGCGTCGAAGGGATTTTGGTCTATTTGCATTTGGTCAGGTGAGGGTAAAGGTTCAGGGATAGGCTCAAGTTGTGGGTGAGGGTCAATATGAGGTTGAGGGTCTGGTTGGGGTTGTGCTGCTGCAATAACAGCAAGCATGGCCGGGGTTAATGGTAGGTCTCTATGAGGTGGTGAATTCATCTTGGTAAAAATAGCCTTCTTTTGTTCAGGGATCTTATAAAAATCATTGTGATCCCTTGAACAATATCTTTGAGCATCAAAAACCATTTGCAGAAAACGGGGATAAGTTAAAGTCATTTTTGTCCCCTTGTTTTTACACATTCCTTCAAAAATCATTTTAGACCAGTTATAATTGTGCCCTGTTGTAATACACACAATAGCAGATGCAATGGATCTATTGATCTCATTGTGTGCAGTACATTTGGGACTCAAACATTGAAGGAGAATGTGAATTAGGTACTTCCAGGCTGGGGGAAATTCCTGCTTATGGTACTTATTAAGAGTACCTTCATCAGGAATAGGGTATCCCAAAGCCCTAAGCCCTTGTTCTATTTCAGATATGGGAAGCATGGTTATACCATCAGCATCATTAAGATGCAAGGCCTGGCGTACCAAGGCCTCAGTAACCACCCAAGGTCTCCCATGTACAATAGAATTCAATGTTGTCACTCCATTAACTGTTGAGGAACTAACAGTGTTCCAAAACTGTTTAATGTGTGTGACTGGAATGAGTGGTGCATGAGAAAGAGCATACCTTAATGGGGATGCATTCAAATACTCCACCATCTCTGTGTATTGAGGGAACAAAGTATTATCAGCAACAAGATAAGCAATCATGTTGTGTTGAGACTTGAACCCCAAATCCAATTCTGCTGAGTTAAATCTTGGTGCCATTGATGAAAGCTGTTAATTTGATGTATAAAAGATGAAGGTTGATAAGAGAAAAGTGTTAGACAAGAATTATAGATACCCTGTTTAAAATAGGAGCCAAATTTATAGGAGTGGATGAATGCACGTGATTGGCCCAAAAATAGGCAAAGATTTTCAAAAATCAATCATGAAAATATTGAAAAAGTTTATAAGTTATCCCATGCATTTAATGAAAGTAACAACTCCTAAAATTACGGCTTGAAAATATGTCAAAAAGTAACAACTGGGTAGGTCCCATTGTTTGTCAACGGTCAAATATAACCCATCAACGCCCAACGGCTATAATCCTGTCAACGTTCGCCTAAAGCCATGTCAGCGTCCATTTTGGTCACAACAACGCTTGGAAAAATCTTGTCAGCGTCCAAAAAATAAAATTGTTTTAAAAAGTGAAAAATGACCTTAACAAGTAATTTATCCTAGAGAAGATAACCAAAAGCTGATAATTATCATAGGGCGGCAAGCACTGTCCAGTTATGCACACTTGCATAAGCAAGATAGACATAACAGTCCTCTAGTGTCCCTTGCTAACCAAAATTCTTAACAACCAAGTTACCTCATAAAATCCTTGTTACTCCCAGGTAAAACCCATATCAAAAGGATTCCCAAGCCTCCCAACAGACCACAACCAATTCTAGGTCAAAAATGTCTTGGCAGCATGCAAAGTTGATATACTATGCATGCTACAGTGCCTCATGGTTTAGAAAAACTAACCCATACTCACCAGTGGACACAATCTAGAATTGTGATGAGAGTATTCTAAGAATACCCAAGAGTCCTAAAGGTTCCTTAAACCTCCCCTCAAACTATGATACATGAGTTCTTAAAATATATATATGAACATTAAAAATTTATGTCAAGATAGGAATATAAATATTCCAACCATCATCCATAAACAAAACATGTCCAAATAACTCTTCAAAGATCCATAAGCAACTCCGTATCCAATGGTATAAAGCTACCATTACCTGCACATTTAGATGAAAACCACAAAACTAACATTTGTTGCTGACAGCGTCCCGACAACACTTATCAGCGTTGAAGGAACTCTTGTCAGCGTTAGACAATAATATCTCCAACAACGGCAAAATAACACTTGACAACGTTGCATTTACCTTTGTCAGTGTTAGAAAAATAATGTGGAAAATCTAAATCATCATAAAGACCAATAACAATGCATTATCCTGTACATACTTTTACAAAAAGATTCCAAAACACATATTAAGTGAGATTAACCATTCCAATATTTGTTACCAAATATTGAAATCTTCCAGCATCAAAAGGTTTAGTTAATAAATCAGCCACATTGTCCTCTGTGTCTACCCTATCTGGTTGTATTAAACCTTTCTCAAAGCAATCTCTTATAAAATGATGTCTAATTTCTATGTGTTTGGTTTTAGAATGATGTACAGGATTTTTAATAATGCATAAAGTACTGTTATTGTCTACAAAAATCTTGGTATGCATAAAATTATACCCATAATCCAACAGCTGGTTCTGAATCCATAAGACTTGTCCACAACAAGCAGCTGCAGCCACATATTCTGCTTCAGTTGTAGAGTTTGCCACCACTGTTTGTTTCTTGCATTGCCAAGATATTAATCTGCTCCCAAGAAATTGGCATCCACCAGTTGTGGATTTCCTATCAAACTTGTCACCACCATAGTCACTGTCTGAATATGCAATAAGGTCCAATGGAGAATCTTTTGGGTACCACAATCCAAGATCTGGGTAACATCTTAGGTACCTAAAAATTCTCTTCACAGCAAAAAGGTGACATTCTTTGGGAGTCACTTGATGGCGTGCACATGCACACACAGCAAACATGATGTCAGGTCTTGATGCTGTAAGATACATCAATGATCCAATCATTGATCTATAGTGCCTAACATCCACATCCTTTCCAGCTCCAATTTTTCCCCAAGGATGTTGTCTATCCATAGGAGTGGAAGCCTCCTTTTCATGCGGAGAAAAACCATATTTCTTCAAGATTTCAGCTACATACTTGTCTTGGGAGATGAAGATACCATCTTCTTTCTGCTGAACTTGTAAACCTAGAAAGAAGTTCATCTCACCCATTGCACTCATCTTGAATTTATCTGTCATGAGCTTGGAAAAGTCCTCACTCATTTTTGGATCAGTGGACCCAAAAATGATATCATCAACATAGACCTGCACAAGCAACACATGTTTTCCTTTCTTCTTTGTAAACAAGGTCTGATCTATGGTGCCCCTCTTGAAACCATTTTCCACCAAGTAGGTGGACAATGTACCATACCATGCTCTTGGGGCTTGATGAAGTCCATACATTGCCTTCTTTACTCTATAAACCTTGTCTGGATTCTCAGGATCTTCAAAACCAGGGGGTTGCATTACATAAACCTCCTCAACAATTGTGCCATAGAGGAAAGCACTCTTCACATCCATTTGAGAAACAGTAAAGTTCATGCAAGAAGCATAAGCTAAGAAAATTCTGATAGCTTCAATTCTTGCAACTGGAGCAAAGACTTCTTCATAATCTATGCCTTCCTCTTGTGTATAACCCTGAGCTACCAAACGTGCCTTGTTTCTGACCACAATGCCTCTTTCATCTTTCTTGTTCCTTAGAACCCATCTTGTCCCAATTGGTCTCACATATCTAGGACAATCAACCAGCTCCCAAACATCCTGTATAGCAAATTGGTGAAGCTCATCCTGCATTGCTTCCACCCAACTTGGTTCTTTGAGAGCATCAAAAATCTTCTTGGGTTCTTCCTGTGACAGAAAACAGGCAAACAAACATGCTTGTACAAGAGGGGTATCAACCTTCTTGTGTATATTGGCAATAAATCCACCAAGACCTTGATGGGATCTTCTTGTCTGAACTGGAGCCATAACATCACCAATGATTTGAGATGTGGGGTGATCCTTAGCTGTTGAAGTGAGAACCCCTCCTTCAAAAAGTCTGGTGTCCTCAACTTCACGCTCCATGTTACCAATATCTTCTTCCTCAGATTCTTCTTGATCAACAGAAATCCCTTCATGAACATTGGAAGGTCCACCTTGTTCAAAATGGGAAGAGAAAAGCTGTGTAAAGGTGTCTCCAAAGTCTGAACCTTGTTTGTCAGCGCTTGGGCTAACAACGCTTGAACTGTTGTTGTCAGCGTTGGAGCCATCAGCGTCTGAATTGGTCGTGTCAGCGCTTGATTTCCCTTTGTCAGCGCCTGAAGAATCATGCATGTTTGTATTTGGTGGTATTTGAACACCACCATTATCTTTCCTTGCAGCAGTAGCAGCAGCATAATACTCATCTGTCCATATAGGAAGTGTAACAAATTCTTGTGTGGGAGATGATTTAACTGCTGGTGGTCCATCCTCCTTAGCAACCTGTATACCTGAAACATTACCAATTCTCTTTTCCAAAACACTTGAAGTTACCTTCACAATGTCTGGATCAGTAACAGGCATATAATTTAAAGCTCTAGACAAAGGTTCTAAGTCAAACAACCAATTTGGACCACTCTCAGGATCACTAGGTTTACTCTCTAAAAACCTAACATGTACTTTTTCAAGTATACGTTTTTCCTTTTTAATGTAAACCCTATATCCTTTACTCTGCACTGAATAACCCATGAAGTAGCCTTCATCACCTTTTGAATCAAATTTACCTAGGGCCTCACTAGTTTCTAAAACAACTACATGACAACCAAATGGCTTGAGAAAGCCAATATTGGGCTTCCTTCCCCAAAGTAATTCATAAGGTGTCTTATTATGTATCTTGTTGACCAATGCCCTATTCTGAACATAACAAGCTGTGTTAACAGCTTCAGCCCAAAAGGCTATAGGAAAGTGGGCATCAGCCAACATGGTTCTGGCTGCTTCAATAAGGGTCCTATTCTTCCTTTCAGCAACCCCATTTTGCTGTGGGGTTCTAGCTATGCTAAACTGCCTAGTAATCCCTTTCTTGGCACAAAAATCATCTAACAACTGATTTCTAAACTCACCCCCATTGTCACTTCTAATAATTTTGACCTCATTACCATTCTTCTTTTCTATCTGGGTAATGAAATTAATCAGACTTAGGGCAGTTTCACTTTTCTTGGCTAAAAAGAAAGTCCATGTAAACCTGGAGTAATCATCAGTAATAACAAAACAATATGATTTACCCTTCAAACTTTCTATATTAGTTGGACCAAAGAGGTCCATATGCAATAAGTGAAGTGGTTTGGAACTAGAGTGCACCTGTTTAGACCTGAATGAGACCTTGTGCTGCTTGCCCTTAAGGCATGCAACACAAGAGTGGTCATTGTGGAAAGCCTTTTCAGGCAAACCATCAACTAAACCAAGCCTCACAAGTCTATTTATATTCTTAAAGTTTATGTGCCCTAGTCTCCTGTGCCAAAGATTACTTTCATCTACTGAGGCTTTAGCATACAGACATGACATTTTATTATTTACCTTAATTCCATTAAGATTCACATTATATATGTCTTTATGCCTTGGTGTTCTAAAATCTATGTATTTCTCCTCAGGGAGCTTATAATCTTTGCTTAACACCAAGCACTCAGTATCTGTGAAAAGAACCTTATTTTTGTTATCACACACTTGTGATACACTAAACAAATTATAATCCAGTTCTTTTACCAAGAAGACATTCTCAAACCGTAGATTGTTGGTGACAAGGGTTCCTTTTCCAGTGATGGTGCCGTAGCCCCCTCCAAAGTATACCTTATCCCCATCTTGAATAGGAGAGAAATTGGTCAGATAGTCTTCCTTTCCTGTCATGTGCCTTGAGCATCCACTATCCCAGTATCCATAATCATTGATCTTCTTCTGAATGCCCTGCACATAAAGAAAACACATTAGTTTTCTTTGGGAACCCAAGCCTTGGAAGACTTGGATTCATTTGGTTGTTCAACAAGAACAGACTTGGTTCTCATAACAACCCCATTTTCATCCCTGTTTGAATGAAATTCCCAGTTAACCCCAATTGGTGTTGACAATGCCTTAGAAATATAATGAAACCTGTTGCATGTCATAGAAATACCAATAGAATTAGGGTTCTTGTCTTGTTTTGGTCTCCATGTTAAGCTAGTAGAAGCTTTAGACCTATTTCCCTGTGGCTGCAAATACCTAGGTTTGGCAGTGTATCTATCAGCGCTGAAATTACTCTTGTCAGCGCCCCGATTGCTCTTATCAGCGTTGAACCTAGGGTTTGCTACAGGAACCCATTGCCTATTGGACCAAGTATTTGACTTTTGAAAAGGTCTTAGGCCTTGTGTATTAGACCCTCTAGAAAAGAATGGGGCTGGTCTAACTACTTGTGAACTCTTGTTCACAAAGGTATTGGGTATGACAGTGTTTGACCTATGTTGACTTTTGTCAGCGCTGAAATGGTTCCTATCAGCGTTGACATTGGAAGCGTTGACACATTTGTAGGCCAAATGTGAGAAGCTCCCACATGTGTAACAAGCTTTTCTAGACATAGTCTTAGGTCTAGAAGCAAAGAAGCCTGTTCCATGATCACTAACTTGGCTTTTTGGAGACCTAGTATTCCTATACATCTCTGCATACTTAACACTAGGTTTTCTAACAGCTTGTGGGCCAAGGTCAACAGCTTTGCCAGTGGTAGGGTGTGTGATCTTAATAGGTTTAGGATCATCAATTGGTTTTGTGATTGGTGTGGGCTCATTTGGACTTTCACACAACAACCATCCCTTAACAAACAAAGTGTGGTTAGCTTTCTTCCACTCTTCTAGGTCAGTCAGCTTTTGCTGATATTCCTCAACTGGGGAAGTCACTCTAGGTGGAGGAATGAATTCCTCCTCTTGGCATTCTGGCAAGCCAGTCCAAGATAAGTCCTTTGATTGGACACCATAGAAATCCCCAGCTGGTGGTGGAACAACAGTATAATTATTCATCCCAATCCCACTCATATCCTTAGAGTCTCTTTGTTTACTAACACACTCTCCTAGGGATTGTGTGGCCTTATCAAATCTCTGGATTTTAAGACTCACATTATCTTTATTTTTGTTAGCCTCCTCTAACTGAGCTATCAAATCAAGATTAACCCTATTTACTATATCTTGCACATCTTTACTCTGAAATAACTCATGTTTTAAGATGTTTATTTGATCCTTTAAATCAAACTCCATTTTCTTATACTCAGCTACTGTCTTTTCTGTTTGGGTAAGTGCAATTTGATAGTTAGATACTTTGCATCTTTCAGTACTTGCCTCATCTAATAATTTAACTATCTCTTGTTTTAATTTTTCAGTATTTAAACGACAACCCTTAGAACAGAAAGCATCATCATATACCTCATTATCTGAGGAGGAGGAGGAGTGTGCCATGAGAGCATATTCAGCATGCTCTTCTTTAACCTCAGCAACCAAAGCTCTGTCCTCTTCCTCATTCTTAGCCATCCAGCTCCAATCCCATTCCCCAACACCATCAATTTGTTGAACAGCAACCATGGCCTTGGGATCTGGGCTCTTAATCATTTGGCTTGAAGGCTTCCCAGCATCAGATCTCCTTGGAGATCTACATTCCCTCATAAAGTGCCCCATCCTATGACAGTTGTAGCACTCCACCTTGGATTTGTCAAATCCAGCAACATCCTTAGCATTAAAGGTCATCTTCTTCTTGAACCTTTTATTAAACATGTTTGCTCTTAAGCTTACAAGAGCCATAGTCCACTTGATGTCCATCTCTTCCAATTGTTCATCACTTATCTGCTCAAGATCTTCATATGTAATCCTTGAATCACTGGGCAAAGAAGCAATGAATGCACACACAGTATCAAGATCAAAACCAGCAGGTTTAATTCTATCAGCGCCATGATTGTGTGTGTCAGCGCTTGAGTACAAAGCATTGACAGGATATGATCCAGCGCTGACAGACTGACATCCAGCGCTGACACCTTGAGATCCAGTGGCTGGATGTCCATAGAAGTTCATGGAATCAAATTGGCCTTCACTTTGTGAAAAGAAGGCCATGTTGCTGCTGGAAGATTTGTTATCACTCTCCAATTGCCATTCATTCTCCAACAGTCTTAGTTTGTTGAAGATGTCATCAAACCTGGAAGTCTTGTGAGTGTTATTGACAAGAATGGATCTTGTCTCAATCTTCCATACATCACCAAGGCTTTTGAGAAAAGTAGCATTCAATTCAGGATCATCAATCTGTTTTCCCATGAAGGAAAGTTGACTTGTGATGTCAAGAAGTCTACTTCTCACACTGCTGAGATTCTCATTAGGTTGAGCCTTAAAGACAGCATACTCATGCAATAGTTGCTTCTTCTTTTCTTCTTTTGTGTCAGCATTGCCACCATGTGCTACTTCAAGAGCTTCCCAAAGCTCTTTTGCAGACTCAAAACGTTTGTACTTGTGCTGATTCTCATGACCTAGGGCATGTTTCAAGATATTCAAGATTTTCATGTCCACCCTCTTCTTGGCTATATCTTCAACAGCAACAGCTCTCCCATCTTCAGGCTTTTCCACCTTATCAGATTCAGGACAATTAGGAACAGCTGTCCTTGTGGCAATAGCAGCAGTAATCTTTGCTGCTTTATCGAATGTGTTCCCATATTCGATAATTTCCCAAAGAGTGTAGTCATGAATAGCTATGTATTGCTCAAAATTGGACTTCCAAAGCTCAAAATTCCTGGCATCAAACATGGTAATTTTGATGCTAGGGTTTGAGAAGTTGTTTTGTAGCAAAGCAGGAGGTTGATTTGTGCCAGACATGATGTTTTTAGGGTTTTGAGAATTTTAGGGTTTTTAGGGTTTGGTGTTTTAGGGTTCTGCGTTACTTAAAGATCAAAAGTTTCTCAACAAGCTCTGATACCACTTGTTGATCCCAAACTTAGATCGATTAAGCTTTGTGTATACGAGATTAGATCAAGTACTACACGTAGAGAAACCTTTGCTTATGAATAAAGTAACAAAGTGTTATGCGGAATTAACACTTGATCTAAAACACAACAATGTTAAACAAACTTTCACTTGTATTAGAATAATCGTGTTGATTACAATGAAAGGTTTAACTTGCGAATACTATGAAAACTGATATTAAACATTAACCTAAAAGATCTTCTTTTATAGAACAAGAAGTCTTGTACAATAAGCTACGAATCAACTATTCTAGGTAAAGATAAACATAGAAAATACATTGTCGTTTCTATCCTTACCAGAAGTAATCTAGAATATAATAAACGTGTAGCTCACATCTTCCATCAGTGCTTGTCTTCAATCTGCCAACGCTTGACTTTAGCTTGTCAACGCTTATGCTGTCAGCGCTCACTTTGCTCTTGTCAACGCTTAAGTTGTTCTTGTCAGCGTTCAAGTGTTCTGGCCTAAATTTATTCCCAACACCGAACCAAGCAAAAGTTCAGAACCAACCAAAAGTTCCGAACCAAGCAAAAGTTCAGAAACAAGCAAAAGTTCATAACCAAGCCAAAGTTCAGAACCAAGCAAAAGTTCAGAACCAAGCAAAAGTTCAGAACCAAGCAAAAGTTCAGAACCAAGCCAAAGTTCAGAACCAAGCCAAAGTTCAGAACCAAGCAAAAGTTCCGAACCAAGGAATTTTCGAATGAGTGTTTTGTGTTGATTTATTCCAAACGAAGAAGAATTATTCCGGGTGAAGGTGACATTCCGAACGAGTAATTATTCCAAGTGAGGTATTTTCAGGTTCTTTTTAGTTTCTGTTTTTAATTTTTAATTTTCAAGCTTTATTTTTCCCGCCTTTTTCCGTAGTCGCACTTTAAGATTACTTGCCTTAGATTTATTTTAGCCTTGCCTTAGTTTAAGTTTTAGTTGCGTTTTAAGTTTGCCTTAGATAGTTAAGTTTGCGTTATTTACTTTAAGTGCCTTTTAATTTCTCGTCACGCTTTTAATTACTTGCCCTTTTACTTTAAGTTAGAATTAGATTTACTTCAACGTCATTTTTACATTTGTCTTTGCATTTTAATATACTACAATGACACATTTTTGTTTCCACCAAAAGACATCTGAGTCACACATGAAACTCCTTTTTCAATTCGAAGAGATTGGTTCAACGATAATTTCTAACCTGAGTAAAACCTAGTTATTAAATGGCGCCGCTCCCGGCTCTTTTCGTAAAGATTAACGGTTTTCTATGAGAGACACGTTGCTTTTTGGGATCCGTTCACTTGTGAACGTTATTTTTCTTGCATAAAAAATTAAAAAAATCATAAAAATTAAAAATTGTAAAAATCCATAAAAATTTAAAATTTCAAAAATCCAAAAAGATTTTATTTTTATTGTGTATATATATTGTCTTTGTGTTTGGTTTCTTTTTCTTTTTCATTTTCAGGTGTATGCGTACTAGATCTTCTAATTATCAAGAGCCCGAGACTCGAGAAGATTTAAGTATGTCAGGTGTTAACAACAACAATAATCCACCGCACCTCAACAATAACAACAATGTTCTTCCACAGCCCGATCTTCGGACAATGGAGGAGCTTTGTCAACCTACCATGTTTGGACGAGGAGGACCGATTGCGCCGATGCAAATCAACGCTCCTGAGTTTTCGTTGAAGCACCACATGATTCAGCAAGTGCAAACAAACCCATTCCATGGATTGCCTGATGATGATGCCAACAAACACCTCGACAAGTTCATTACAATCACCCAAAGCATGAAGTTTCCTGGTGCCACAATGGATGTTCTACGCCTACAACTCTTTCCACATACTTTATCACATCATGCCGAGAAATGGTTTGATCGTCTCCCGAAGAATTCTATTCACACTTGGGATGACATGACTCAACGCTTTTTGTCGCGCTACTTTCCACCATCCATGGTCACGAGCCTTCGCAATCAAATCAGCGGTTTCATGCAAGAACCCGATGAATCTCTCTTTGATGCATGGAAAAGATATAATGTCTTGATTGATCGTTGTCCAAACCAAAACATGCTCCCTGTGACCCTAATAGATACTTTCTACAACGGATTGACTTTTCGTGATCGTGATACGATTAATGCAGCCGCCGGTGGCACATTCATGAAAAGGAGACCCGAGGAGTGTAGAGAGCTAATTGAGAACATGACTACTCATCACAAAAACTGGGATTCCTCTGCTTCTTCAAGGAACAACCCGAGAGTCAATGTTTCTTCCACCTCAGCAAACCCTATAATGATCGAACTCACACGCATGATGACTGAAATGAGCAAAAGTATCACGCTTCTCACTTCAAACCAACAACAACAACAAGTTAAAGCGGTTGCTAATCCTTGTGAAACATGCGACGGTCCTCACTCATACACCGATTGTCCTTCTACACAAGGAAATCCTGAAAATGTGTATGCAGCTTATGGTAATTATTTACCGGAAAATTACCAAGCTCGACCTCAAGGGGATAGAAATTTGCTGAGTTACCGGTCCAACAATTACCTTTCACCCGGTTTTTCTCCTCAAAACCAAAACCCCGCCAACAACTACAATAGAAGCAACCAAATCCCACCAAGAGCTTCTAATCCTTATCACCCACCCACTCAACAAGCCCTACCCATTAACTCCGATGTTGAAGCCATCATGAGAACCTAAGGTGAGCAAATCAAGAATCTTCAGAGCCAAATTATCAATCTGAAAGGAGATATCACCAAGCAAGGAAATGAGATAAGATCCAAGCATAGAGATAATATCCAATCCTCCTTCAGCAATCAAACCAATGATTTGAAGAATATGCTTGCTAGTTTCTTGCCCGCAGCTCAACCTTCTTCTTCGAGTTCTCTACCTTCAAACACCGTCACCAATCCGCGAGCAAATGTGAGTGCTATTACTACTCGTAGTGGAATTACCATTGTCGATCCACCAATCCCACCCCCATCATCTACACCTCCTCCACCACCATTTATCCCTACTCCTCCTACACCTAGTATTAGTCACCATTACCGTCTCCGCCTCGTCATGACGATGTACCTAGGAAGGACCCTTCAACATCTCAACCTTTACCTACTACACCTGCACCTTCACCACCCAAACCTAATATCCCTTATCCCTCTCGTTTAGGCAAGACAAAAATGCTAACCAAGGATGACGCTGAAGTGTCACGCTATGTGAAGATGATCTCTCAAATGAACTTCAACATTACCTTTCTTGAGGCGCTTGTCCACATGCCCAAATTTGTAAAAGCATTTAAGGAATTGCTTAACAAGAAGGAAAAGTTGATTGAGCTCGCCAACACACGCTTAAATGAAAACTGCTCCGCAGTTATTCTTAAAGAACTTTGCAAAAGCTTGGAGATCCCGGTCGTTTTGTGTTGCCTTGCGTTTTCAACAAAACTGAAGAATTTACTGCCCTTGCTGATCTCGGGGCCAGTATTAATCTTATGCCTTTGAGTGTTTGGAAAACACTATCATTACCCGACCTCACTCCAATAAAGATGACTCTTGAACTTGCAAATCACACTCTCGCTTACCCTGTTGGTATAGCCGAAGACGTGTTCATTAAAGTTGGCACATTTACTTTCTCGGTCGACTTTGTCGTTGTTGATTATGAAATGGACCCTCGTATTCCTTTAATACTTGGTCGGACATTCTTGAGAACCGGACGAGCTCTAGTTGATGTTGCCGAAGGTGAGTTAATCTTAAGAATCAGGAATGATTCACAAGTTTTTAAAATGGGGAAGCTTACAAACAAATCCTTTGGAGGTTGAGAATCAGTGAATATGATTAATGTGCTCGATGATTTTACCATCTATAACAATCCTCTATTCGACTCTTTAATTGATAATCCACTTTTTCAAGATGATGTGGATGATTCTCTATCCAATTGGGACGCTTCTCCCATTTATGATTCTCCACCGGTCTTTGATGCTTACGATGATGAGTCTAGCTCAGATTCGGATGATTATGATGACCTTACTTCTGAGTATCCCGATCTGCCCACGTATGATGATTTTGATGAGGCTGATACTCTTTCGAGCAATTCTTCACATGATGAAGATCCTCCGTCATCCATGCTTAATCCTACTTTAGATGATTACTCTTTTGAGGAAGACTTCTCTACGTTTCTCAACACTTACTTCCCTCATGAGAGTGATGCTCCTCCTTTGGACTTTGAAGATTATCGTCTTGATACTACTTTGGATTTGAAGACAATTCTTTCAAAGGAGAAGAAACCGGTCGACACCGACATTCGTAGCACGTATGAGTTAACACCTCTTTATCCCCCTTCTGAGGACGAGGTTGTGCTTCTTCATAGATCTTCTTCCCATTCTGCTGAGCCTGAGTGCTATTTTCCCTTAAAGGAAAAGGTGTTCGACCCCGGTATTGAAATCTTTAAGCCATCTCAGTATCCATCTGACGAAATAAAAGGAAATATCTTTGGAACTTATGGAAATCTGCTTGCACCACTTCACCCTTGCTTCCATCGTGCTCCATCTTTGCTTAAGGGAACCTTGCCTATCCTTCTTTGGCTTGCCTTGTTCGCCTTAAGCTTGTGCTATTTGATGGACGAAAACTATGTCTTTGATCCTGGTGGATATGTTTCATGCTTCTTCCGTTGCTAATCAAGGTCGAGTCAGGCTCACGACTCGGTTAACAAAAATCAAGCGCTTCTTGGGAGGCAACCCATGCATCTATCTTTTAGCTTTCTTTATCCTAAGTGTAGGGGAGACCCGTTAGTTTGCTATTTCCTCTCCTCCCTTCTTATAATCAGGGATTCGCGCTCAATGATCCACTCTTGATGATTCTTGACGACCCGTGATTCCGTGTTCCATATTCCCGGTTCTATCCTAAACTCTTTTCGATTCACTATTTTATATTTTCTCAATATTAAAATAGGAATCTCTTTAGTTGTCCTTTCCTTAGCGAGATTTCAACAACGTGCACAATGTCCTAAGTGTAGAGGAGTTTTACTCCCACATGCTTAAACATTGAGGACAATGTTTATCTTAAGTGTAGGGGGGACTTCTATCGAAGTTAAGTGGCCTTTTCCTTGTATTTGTCTTCATTTAAACCAGAAAATCAATTTTTTGACATTTTTCAAAATTTTTGATCTATTTTGGCCTATTAATTTTTCCTTTTATATAGTTATTTTCTTTCCTTATTAGAATAAATGTTTAATAAAGTGGTTTTAATTTTTAAACGTTGTGAATCTTTTGACTCAACCCGAGTTTACTTGTCTAAGTTACTCTAGCTAGTATCCTTAACGTGTTTAAGTCAAGTTTTGCTAGGCTTTTATATACGGAGCTATAAAACGTGAAAGTCTTAACTCTCACGGGTTAAGAAAAAGAAATTTTCGCAAGTTCCTATAATTGATCCTAGAGAGTCGTTTATCAAGGGAACTTTAAAACGCGATTTCTAAACTTTAAAAAGTCTAAGAGTTTGCAAGATCCTATAGGCGACTCGAAAACCCAAAACTTTGACTTAATAGGCTAAGCATCCACGAGTCTCATTCCTTGAGATTTTAAACTGTGGAGAACGAGAGATGATAGAGTCAATTATAAGTTCGGTATTCTTTCGTGAATTTATGTGAGTTAATTATAAGCCTATTCTCCCATCGCTTGCTAATAAATTTATCTACAATAAATAAGGTTGTACAATTTGAAAAGTTACTTAGCTTCTAGCCCAAGATCGTTTAAAAGTTGCTCGGTATGGATTAGAGTTCATAGCCAAGGCATAACTTATTGAAGCGGGATGCGAAGATTGGCGAGTCCGAAAAGGCCCTGACAAGGCATGAGGGCTACATTTTGTTGCTAAAGATCCAAAGTGATGTGAAGAATCATTTATCGAAAATCGATATGAAGGATCTAGACACACGACGAAAAGCAAAAACTCCCCAAAAGTCATGGAGAAGTGTATCCGAAAAAAACCCTAGCAAGGTATGAGGATAAGTTGATCCAAGTCCAAAAAGGAGGCGGATCGTTGTATATCAAAGTCCAAAATAAAGATTGGAGAAGAATGAAGAAGTCGTGGTCCAAGTATGAATCTCTCAAAACTTAAAGTGAAGAAATTCCTATTATGAAGAGAAGGCCATTATTTCATGAACGTCTCTCAAGATTTGAAGTATGAAGTAGCTGCCAAATATCGGTCCGAGAAAGGTCTCAAATCGCGAAGCGAGTTATGCCAAGATATGAACTTTATGAGGTCCTGAGAAGCAGTTTTAAAAGATTTTGTCCTTTAGCTAACTATTGATTAAATCGTTCACTTTATTTTCGGACTAAATAACTATCGAAATAAGTCAAAAATGCATCCTCGTGATCATTCGAGACAACAATAAAATATAAGAGATACCCATAGGAATAAGGGAGTCTAAGTAAATAATTGGCCCACATGAGTTCGTGTTAGTTTGCTAACTTATAATAACAATGATCTTGTTTTTAAGCTTGGTTTGGAGAAAGTGAAAACTTGAGGATGATGATTATTCAAGACATTTCCAAAACCCAAGGTATGCTTTTTGATTTTTTTACTTTGAATGTTTATAATTTTCTATCTCTTTAATAAAGGCCAATGTTGATTGATTATGATGAAAAATGTAATCTTGCTTTGTAACTAATGCATTGCATGAGGACATTGCAATGGTCAAGTGTAGGGGATTTGATAGGTGTGTAAACACCCATCCTCTTTACCACTTAATTACAATAATAACCGAGCCAAAACGTGTATTTTATGTCTTTTATGTCGGAATTATGCGTGGTTTGTGTTTTTGTTGTGATTTAGGATGAAAAGGTGAAAAGTGGAGAAAACACGGGCATTCACGGGCTTTTATTGAAGAAAAAGATGAAAGATGAAGTCGAGAAGTCAAGAGTGCAAAAAGAACGGAAGTCCAAGACCAATTCTGAAGATTTATCGAAGAAAAAGTCGAAAGACGGAAGTTTACTTTAAGCCAAAGAACGCAAGTCTATTTTATTGAAGAATTAAAAGGCGAGTTCAAAGAAATCCCGAGCCAAAAGTCATTAAAAGTCCAAGATTAAAGAAGATAAGAAGAAAAGGACTGAGCATGCAATTAACAAAAAGATTAAGAAGGAAGGGCCTAATGATGCAATTAAGAGAAAAGGAAAGAGGGGAGGAAGCTTCCTAATCCTCCCCTATATATATAGATTAGTTGTTAATCATTTTTCTTTGTTGGCTAATAGTGACAATTAGTTATTCCATTTATTTACCTTGCACCTTTAAATTCATGTCAATTTAATTACTTGTCAAATTTAATTACCTTGTCTTGCACCTTAAATTCCTTTAATTTCAAGTAAGTTTCCATTTAATTCTTGTCAATCTTTACTTTATTTTGTTAATCTCCTATCTACCTTTCTTAATCTTTGATTTTTATGTTTATGTTCATGTTCATGTTCTTATTTTGATCAAAGTGGGTTTTGATTATTGTGGTTAGATTTGTTTGTTTTATTTATTTGGATAGTTTGTTTATGATTATTGGATGTTTTGTTATTAGTTTGGTTTAATCTTGTGTTTGATTTTGGTTAAATTGTGATTAGATTCGTGTATATTGTATTTCCCTGTTCTTCGGGGGTGTTTGTTTCTGTTAATGAGATTCCCAGGTGAAGTTCAGAACCAAGCAAAAGTTCAGAACCAAGCCAAAGTTCCAAACCAAGCAAAAGTTCAGAACCAAGCAAAAGTTCAGAACCTAGCAAAAGTTCAGAACCAAGCAAAAGTTCAGAACCAGGCAAAAGTTCCGAACCAAGCAAAAGTTCAGAACCAAGCCAAAGTTCCGAACCAAGCAAAAGTTCAGAACCAAGCAAAAGTTCAGAACCAAGCAGAAGTTCAGAACCAAGCAAAAGTTCAGAACCAAGCAAAAGTTCAGAACCAAGCAAAATTTCTGAACCAAGCAAAAGTTCAGAACCAAGCAAAAGTTCAGAACCAAGCAAAAGTTCAGAACCAAGCAAAAGTTCCGAAACAAGCAAAAGTTCAGAACCAAGCAAAAGTTCCGAACCAAGCAAAAGTTCAGAACCAAGCAAAAGTTCAGATTCAAGCCAAAGTTCAGAACCAAGCAAAAGTTCAGAACCAAGCAAAAGTTCAGAACCAAGCAAAAGTTCCGAACCAAGCAAAAGTTCAGAACCAAGCAAAAGTTCAGAACCAAGCCAAAGTTCAGAACCAAGCAAAAGTTCCGAACTAAGGAAGTTCCGAATGAGTGTTTTGTTTTGATTTATTCCGAACGAAGAAGAATTATTCTGGGTGAAGGTGACATTCTGAACGAGTAAGTATTCCAAGTGAGGTATTTTCAGGTTCTTTTTAGTTTCTGTTTTTAATTTTTAATTTTCAAGCTTTATTTTTCCCGCCTTTTTCCGTAGTCGCACTTTAAGATTACTTGCCTTAGATTTATTTTAGCCTTGCCTTAGTTTAAGTTTTAGTTGCGTTTTAAGTTTGCCTTAGATAGTTTTAAGTTTGCGTTATTTACTTTAAGTGACTTTTAATTTCTCGTCACGCTTTTAATTACTTGCCCTTTTACTTTAAGTTAGAATTAGATTTACTTCAACGTCATTTTTACATTTAAGTCTTTGCATTTTAATATACTACAATGACACATTTTTGTTTCCACCAAAAGACAGCTGAGTCACACATTAAACTCCTTTTTCAATTCGAAGAGATTGGTTCAACGATAATTTTTAACCGGAGTAAAACCTAGTTATTAGGGAGTCTATTTTTCCATCATAGCACTACATCCCGCCCTTTTGCTTAGCGAAGGATACCCAACCATTGGCTAGTTGCGGTTGGTAGAAAACACGGAATAGGTCTACGGTGGGCTCTATATCTAGTGTGCGTCAGTTAACTTCAAAATTCGAAACCTTGGCCGCCCCTATACAATGTAATTGTGAGACGTGGGTCTCGTAGTGCATCAGCACGCTGACAAGAAAGCGGGACATGGGTATACGCTAGTTCGCGTAGTAAAAAAACCGGGTGTACACTCCTATCTTTCCTACGGGCGCCTGGCTTATATTATGTCGAGGGTTAGGAATTTCTACGTGTAGATATTTTGGTATATAGTAGATTGAGGTAAAGTGGTCTAGCTCTCCTATCGTCAGGGTCGACGCAACATCGGATAACTGTTTCACCATGGTGGCGTATATCAAAAGGGAAGTCGTACAGATTACCTTAGCAGAAATTTGGTGAATGATGGAAGGATTTGTAGACGTTAATGGAAGCTTGAGAGTTTGACAGTGGATAAACAGTCAAAAGGAGGCATAGAGGGTGTATATAGCCCTCTTAAGTTACTGTTCCCCGCCTGGATGAGTGCCACGTGCTACCCACTTGCTAAATCCAACGTTGGAATATGAAGAGGTAACTATGACGTGGCAAACACTTTTTCCGGATTTTGAGGAGGTTAGGTGAAAGGGGGGATGCATGTCTTCTTGGCGGGAGTGTTTGAATTAATCTTCCTCGTGTGTGGTTTGTGCGCGTCTTGGTTTTTTGGACCACTTGGACGATTATAGTCTAGTAGCCGCGGTTAGCACCTGCGACCACTAGACTGGGGGGGGACATGATGATGTATAGTCCCTAGTCGGGCTGGATAGTCCGACTCACGGGTACAACCCGCATCCATCAGGAATGGATTGACACTTATGTGATGCGCGCGCAGCCCAGTAGGCCCGGTAAGCCGTTGTCGCACATACGGTTAATTACTTAACCAGGTCCTTGTCGTAGTGCGACAGGATCAGAAAGAATATAATCTATCATATAGATATATTCACCTAAGGGAAAGAGATATACACTTACCTTAGTTAGGCGATAAGGACCAAGCTATTTGGAGTCATTATCTGTTCCTTAGGCCGCAAGAATAGGTAGCCCAGCCTGAACTCTCTCGGGTATAAAAGGAACCCACATGGTTCAACAAAGGTACGATACACACAATACCCTAAACACTATACACTCAAATCGATTACTTACTCTCACGCTGGAGTCTAATCATGGGTCACAAACCCATGGTAAGCCTAACGGTGTCTGTTTAGTATGCAGGGTCCTCAAAGCAGGTTTCACTTGGTGCAAGAACCAGAGTCCACAAGACCCCGAATTAAGCCTAATTAGGGTCAAGCTCGGTCCATCCAAATTTTGTATCAACAGTGTTCATTCATGTTTAAATATCGTGCCTTTAATTATCGTGATCGTAATACATTTGTAATATATACGTAAGTACATGTTAATTATTATCGTGATACATGATTTATATTATAAATAGAAAGTTTTAAATTTATCGTATTTTCGTGTGTTACTGTTCATGTGTACTGTTCATGGTATTTTAATGCGGGTTTTACAACTGTTCTAAGACGATTTCATAGTTGTTGTTCTTCATTGTTATAAATACGTGATGTAGCACAAGACATGGGATTGACTAGTGGTTGCCTGCTGTTTTGGAGATATCATCAAAAGAAAAAGGATCACGTGGGAGACAGAGATATGATCGAGTATAAAAAGGAATTAATTTTCTTTGCTTTCTGTAATAATTCACGTGATCTCAAAACAGCTTGACGTTCACACTGGTTGGACCAAATAGAAAAGGGATATTGAGCAGCAAGTTACGAATGGACTGTTCACGTGTGAAAAGGGGTATGTACATGATCGTTTCATACTCTGAGTAGTGGTTGTGATATGTGAAGAAGATTGATCCCTTATTTTCAGTCATGTTATTTTCATCAGACATGGGTGCTGACTCACAACTTTATGGGAATAATATTTGGTAAGTGAATCTTTGAGTTATAGGGAGAATATGTGAGTGTTGAAAATATAGATTGTGTTTGCTACTTTTTAGGGATATGAATATATCTTGTTTGTGGATAATAATGGCAAAAACAATCTCTGGTCTTCACATATTTGGGTTGGATAGTATCTTCAGATATGATAGTCCAATACAGGAAACAAAGTGGTATTAATTTTCAGTTCTATAAGTTTTAGCTAGTGTTGTTTGTTTTCTGGCCACTGTCATGTTAATCAAGCCAC
The DNA here is from genome assembly GCA_025667525.1 of Glebionis coronaria. Lineage (NCBI taxonomy): Eukaryota > Viridiplantae > Streptophyta > Magnoliopsida > Asterales > Asteraceae > Glebionis > Glebionis coronaria. The sequence goes on along the minus strand of CM046875.1, from coordinate 592,313,043 downwards.
ATATGGTTTCAACGTCTGAGTCGAGATGCTAACAAATGTAATTCGCCCACTGACAGAATGCTTTGTTATCCGAGATATTGGTTTTTGTCCACTGACAAGTGTTGTCCGATATTGGACAACACATACTGTATGGTTATTGGACAGTGAAGGATCTCGGGTAAAGGAGGAAATGCTGCTTTTTGGAAATTTGATTCGGTTTTGGCACACAAAACAAGGATGTTATACACACAGGTACATTTGATCTCTGGTTTTTATTCAGAATATTATTATGATATTTATGGCTCGAATATATTTTCATAACCAGGTATATGATTAAGGGGAAGAATTCTTATGATAAGTTTGATGATTCGAAGTAGATTTTCATAAGTTTATGTTTTGTCATATCTCAAGATGTTTCATTCCTTCTTGAAGATAACTTGTTCGTGTTTCAATGTTTGGTGATGAAGATTTGTCAAATCTAGCAAGTCTCCTATTGCTATCACATAAAGGAGTTACATTATCATGCTTAGTGTCTCATAAAAAGATGAGGCTTTTGACAAATGGATCGAGGTTCATTTATAATTTGTACCATGAGTATAAGTTCTTTGTTACGTGGTTGGTACAAGGCATGAAACACAGGTTTGGGTTATTCTACTTCTACATCAAAAATATTGTATTTATTTTTCTTCAAGATCATTACACAAAGCCTACATTTGGAGAATCTTCGATTGCATGCATTGTTTCCTTCCCTATTTGATGTGACTAAAAGGGGAAGATATACATGCTTGACTTGAGTGGAAGAAATTTGAAGATGATGTACCACTAACAAGAGATACACAAAGTGTTTTGCCGACATCAAATAGGGGAAGATTGTTGGGTCTAAAAGTTGATGTGGCAGAATCTCAAAACGAAGAAAACATGAGTATATTATGTTTAGCCGCTGACACGTGAGTTTTAGCCGCTGACATAATCTGAACGCTGATAAAATTCTATTTAGGGGATATATTTGATATATTGTGGGACGATATATTCAGAATATAGTTTATCTAAATAGAATATTTAGATGTTTATTTGATTTTATCTCTTGTAGATTCTGGTCCTTACTCTATAAAAAGGAACCAAGGGTCTTAGGTTTTATTCATTCAATTCATATACAATGTAAACCTAAAGTGTGTGTCGTACTAGGCGTGGGATTAAATGTATACACATTAGTGGTTGTTTGTTATTAATATAATAAGCAATCGTTTGGGAGAAATTCATCTTGTGTTCTTGTTCTTAACACCTTGTTAAACGTTTTTATTCTATTCTAACTTGATTCAAACAAGTGAATGATATTTGTTTCTAGTAGCTAAAAGATCTAGGAATCTTAGGATTCCACAAGTGAAAGTATCAACTTTAACAAAAACATCTTCAGCAATACCAACGTGGTAAGCGAGAGTTCGATTTGCTAGCTCAAGATTCATATGGGTTGGTATAAGATCGGGTAATGATAACTTCTTCCAAACACTTAATGGCATTACAATCTTTGATTTGGGAAAATGAACAAGGTAACACAAAATGGCCGGGATCTCTAAGTTTCTCCAGAAGTTCTTTTAGAAGGACTACAGAAAACTTTTCATTTAATTGAGTATTAACAAGCTCAACCATCTTTTCCTTCTTACTAAGCAACTCCTTGAACATTTTAACAAATTTTGGCATTTTGACAAGAGCTTCAAGAAGGCTAATGTTAAAGTTCATTTGGGAGATCATCTTCAAAAAGGAAGAAACTTGAGTATCATCCTTAGTGAGCACTTTGTACTTGTCTAACCGAGAAGGATAAGGAATATTTGGCTTATGAGGTGTAGGTTGAGAAGGCGAAGGTGGAGAAGGTGAAGGTTGAGAGGGTGAAGGTTGATGATGACGTATAGTCCCCAGCCAGGTCAGGAACCTGGCCCACGGGTACTACCCGTATCCGGCCCATCACAGATGGGTGGGAATAATGTCATTCAAGCTTATGGGCTTTGATGAATAGTGACTGCACACATGTGTGCGGCCCACGGCCCGGCACGGCCGACATAGGGCTAGACAGAATCATATTCTGTCTAGGAATAGGTTTACCCCAAAAGAGGAGGATATTCACTACTGTAATTAGAAGATAACAATCATTCTAATTCTGGTAGTTATCCTTTCCTTGGGGCCAAAGTATCAGTGGCAGCCCACTAGGATTCCACTGCCTATAAAAGGAACCCCCAAGGGCTCCACAAGGGTATTACGTCCTAAACTCTTAATTCACATAAAACCCTAACCGATTACTTACTCTCACGCCGGAGTCTAATCATGGGAAACATTCCCACGGTAAGCCTAACGCGTGTTGTTTAGTGTGCAGGATCCCAACCAAAACTGTTCACTTGGTGCAGGAGCCGTAGCCCAGCCAACCCGAATTAAGCCTAATTCGGGTCTAGCAAGGATCACCCAACTTTTGCATCAACAAGTTGGCGCCATCCATGGGACCCATTACACTAAGCTAGAGCAAAACCTCATCTTGAATTTCCAAATGACGAAGGGGCATCCGCAAGCTAATCCCAGGAACACGAATCCTGGAAATCGGAAGTCCCAAGGGGAGGGGATACTCATCCCCAATCAGTCTCCTAGCCGCCTTGCGGGCGGACCTGGTAACCATGGTGGTTTTCAGCCCTTGGGGGTAACGAGCACGATCTCCGTAACACCCCCACCTACATCAAACCTGGATAACCCTGATCCAGGGAGTGCGCCCAATCCTCCTAATAAGGAGTCGCGCAGACCATCGACCGAGGAGGAAGTTGAAGTCCAACCACTCAGCGAGGAAGATCTCACTCGAGTTCTCACGCAGAACTTTGATAGGATCGTCCCGGGGATTGCATCAAGGTTGAATCTAGGGAGGAGTCTCCAGTCTAGGATCAACTTTGGCAATACTGGACCAATCACTTCTTCCCAAAATCAGAGGAAAAGGAAAACCCGGCCTCATGACCAGGGCATCTTTGAGGAAACCCCTCAACCTAGGAATGTGTTCGAGCGCATAGGAGATCGCCTCATGCAGGAACTAACGCAGTCTCGAGAAGGGGGAGATAAGTCTGACGGTTCACCCGAGCGACCAGATCGAGAGCTGACTAGAGCCACGCGCCGCACAAGTGTGTAGGATAGGGTGGACACCAGGAAAAAGACTCACGGCTCTTCTCAAAAGAGCGGACCTCGCCCGAGGGATGGGGTACCACCCCCGTCTCCGGATCCGTCGGGAGAAGACTCGGATGACCATCCGCCCAAGCGTCGCCGACCTAGGCGTACCCCCCCACCACCACCAAACAATAATGAGTATTATGGTGGCCCTTATTATCGAGATGCAGAAGCGGAGGATCTTTCCCGCCTGTGGTGTGAACCATGGGATGACCCTAGGCTCACCCGGCCATGGGTGGATCCCATGGAAGACCCATTCACCCTCCGCATACGGAACTACTCCGAGGACACCAAGCACCGCATGCCGGCGTGTGTCAAGTCCTATGATGGAACTGGTGATCCGGATGATCACCTCAAAATATTCGACACGCAGGCTAAGATTGAGCGGTGGCCCATGCCTATATGGTGCCAAATGTTCGATTCAACCCTAATTGGCAATGCCCGTGACTGGTTCGAGGGACTCCCTCCACGAAGCATTGATAGTTTCACGGAACTACGCATTACGTTCAAGAATAATTATACTCAAAGGAAGAAGTATAATAGGGATCCGGTCTCATTGGAAACTGTCAAACAACGGCTGGGGGAGTCCACAGAAGCCTTCACTGAACGCTTCAATGATGAGTGCACGCGCACAAAAACAATGCCGGAACTCCTGAAAATCTCTGACTACATGTACGCCATAACAGACAGAGAAATGATCAGGCGTCTCAATGACAAGCGTCCAGAGAGATATGACGACCTCATGGAAAGGGTCAAAAATTTCATAGAGGGAGAAACACCTGTTGCCGCGGCTTACCCATCCAGAGGAAATGGATACCGGTCAAACGACCAGTCTCGGAGACAGTCGGGCGGTCAAGGAAATCAGAACAATAGCAAGGGCTCAGACTATAAGAGCCAGAACAAAGGAGGGCGGCCGGATGATAAGTTTACCCCCTAAAGATGTCCTATCGGGAGATCTTGTTGACGAAAGGGGCAAACTTACCGAGGCCTCCTCCAATGAAAACTCCGCCAGACCGTCGGCAAGGAAATCGCTTCTGCGAGTTCCATAATGACAAGGGCCATGGTACGGAGGAGTGTATCCAGCTCAAGAAGCACATTGAGTCACTGATCAAATCAGGTAAACTCAAGCACTTAGTTAAGGATTGTAAGGATGGAAAAGACAACAAGAAATATGATAAGAAGGATCCCCAAAAGGACAAACCTTCGACCATATACATGATCCAATCCAGACAACGCCGCACGAGGCAGAAAGTTGGCCAAAAATTTTCACGCGGTAGGGAAATCTCATTCCCTCCCATCACAGCAAGCGATGTGATTGATGCGCCTCTAACTATTGAGATAAGCATTAGAACACATAATGTTCGTCGCATGTATGTGGATGGAGGGTCGTCAGCAGAGGTACTGTATGAACACTGTTTTGTGCAGTTATGCCCAGAAATAAGAAGCCAATTAGTACCGGCCACGACGCCACTCACTGGCTTTAGTGGAGACACCATCTGGCCGATAGGGCAACCGCGTCTGCTTGTAACCATTGGGAATGAGGAACACTCCACTACGGCGTGGATGAACTTCATGGTGATACGCTCACATTCTCTGTACAATGGGATCATAGGCAGACTAGGCATTCTGGCTATACGAGCGGTACCCTCCACGACACACGGAATGATTAAATTCCCCGATGAGGGAGGAATTGTCACCATTTACAACACAATCGTACCAGCATCCGAGTGTCATACCGTGACAACCCCGGCTCCACCTGTTCCACCCAAGGATGGATCACCACCTCCCAATTGGAAGGTGGCAATTCATCCTGACTACCCGGAACAAGAGATATCCATACGGGGGGCGCTCTCGGATAACGGTAAAAGGGCCATTGCTCTCTTTTAAGTGAAAACCTAGATATATTCGCATGGGAGCCAAAGCATATGACAGACGTGCCACGTGCGATAGCAGAACATAAGCTCCAGATCCGCCAGGGGTACCAACCCATCAAGCAAAAGAAGCGCGGCCAGGCGCCTGAGCGCAGCCGAGTGATACTGGAGGAAGTACTGAAACTAGTGGACGCAGGTATCATGCGTGAGGTATACTACCACGAGTGGTTATCCAATCCGGTCATGGTCAAAAAACATGACGGAAGTTGGCGCATGTGTGTGGATTTCACAGATCTGAACAAGGCCAACCCACAGGATTGTTACCCGTTACCGGAAATTGACTGGAAGGTGGAATCCCTATGTGGATATCCTTTTAAGTGTTTTTTGGACGCATATAAAGGATACCATCAGATCCAGATGGCGGAGGAGGATGCAGAAAAAACGGCGTTCCATACGAGTCAGGGCGTATATTGCTATACGAAAATGCCGTATGGACTAAAGAACGCCGGTGCTACATACCAGCGGCTTGTGGACAAGGCTTTTGAATCAGAAATAGGCCGCAACCTGGAAGTCTATGTGGATGACTTAGTTATAAAAAGTCATACAGAGGATGCACTTCTCCGGGATGTCCAAGAGACATTCGACACACTGAGGAGGATTAACATGAAGCTAAATCCAAAGAAATGTACGTTTGGGGCAACAGAGGGAATGTTCCTTGGATATTTGATTGATCCAAACGGCATCAAACCTTGCCCGGATAGAACGGACGCAGTGATACAACTGCCATCCCCTCAGACACGGAAGGAGGTGCAATCCTTAAATGGAAAACTGGCCGGGCTGAATAGGTTCCTATCCAAATCCGCAGAAAAGTCATTACCCCTGTTTAAGACACTCAAGAAGTGCATTAGGAAGGGAGACTTCCGGTGGACAAAGGAAGCCGAGGAAGCTTTTGGCCAACTCAAGCAGCACCTTGCATCTCTCCCTATGCTAGTAGCTCCCCGGCCAAAGGAGGAACTCATTATGTATCTCTCAGCCACTCATGGCGCAATAAGCGCGGTACTCATGACAGATAGAGATACAGTGCAAACTCCGGTCTACTTCATAAGTAGGACATTACAAGGGCCGGAGCTGAATTACTCCTCTATGGAAAAATTGGTTCTGGCACTAGTATTTGCTACAAAGCGGTTGCGCCAATACTTTCAGGCGCACCCAATTGTAGTCATTACGGACCAACCAATCAAGCAGGTCATTTCTAGACCGGATGTGGCAGGGAGGCTACAAAAATGGAGCATCTTATTGGGGGAGCACAATATATCTTATAGGCCAAGGACGGCTGTAAAAGGCCAGATCTTGGCAGATTTTCTGATTGAGAAGCCGGATGAGGAAGGGACAATCGTTAAACAAGACGAGACTCCAACAGAACCATGGGTGTTATTTACGGACGGATCTTCGTGTACGGATGGGTCCGGAGCTGGTCTCATTCTCACAAATCCGGAAGGAATGGAGTTCACGTACGCCCTTCGTTTTGAGTTCACGGCCACCAACAAAGAAGCGGAATATGAAGCATTAATTGCGGGTTTAAAAATCGCCGCTAGAATGGGAGTCCGCAACCTTGAGGCCTACATGGACTCACGGCTTGTTGCGAACCATATTCTAGGTGGATATGTGGCTAAGGAGGACAACATGGTCAGGTACTTGGACAAAGTCAAGTCATTAATCGCGGCTTTCAGCAAGTTTTCCATGAAGCAGGTGCCAAGAGGCAAGAACAAGAAGGCGGACGATCTTAGCAAGATCGCATCCACGAGCTTCGCTCACTTGTCCAAACAAGTCTTGGTGGAAATACTCAAGGAGAAATCTATAACAGAAGGAGAGGTCGCTACTATAGTTGAGGAGGATGGACCTACATGGATGACCCCGATCATCAACTATTTGACTAGTGAGACCCTTCCGGACGAGGAAAAAGTAGCACGGCGCATCAGAAGGAAGTCGCAACACTTTGAACTCCGAGAAGGTATTCTTTATAAGCGCTCTTTCTTGCAGCCGTGGTTGCGGTGTGTTGGACCACGACAGGCTACCTATGTAATCAGCGAAGTACATGAGGGGTTGTGCGGCATGCACGTAGGTCCACGATCCGTGGTAGCTAGAGCCTTACGGACAGGATATTATTGGCCTACCATGCACAGGGACGCGCGCGACATGATTCGCAAGTGTAGTGATTGCCAAGTGCATAGGCCAGTGCCGCGGCACCCGCAGCAGGAGCTTACGCCTATCACGTCCCCATGGCCATTCTATGAGTGGGGAATCGACATTGCAGGACCATTTCCTGTAGCTGCGGGGGGAGTTAAATTCTTGATTGTCGCGATGGACTACTTCATACGATGGATAGAGGCCAAGGCAGTCAAATCTATCACAGGCAAACAAGTTAAAAAGTTTGTTTGGGAGCATATTGTGTGCCGTTTTGGCCTACCAGGAGAAATCATCTCGGATAACGGTAAACAGTTCGCGGATAATCCATTCAAGGACTGGTGTGCATCATTGAATATCAAGCGGCGCTTTGCATCTATTAAGCATCCGCAGACAAATGGCCTCGTGGAACGAGAAAATAGAATCTTGGGAAATGGCATCAAGGCGCGTCTGGATGAACGAAGTGCCAAATGGGTCAATGAGTTACCACATGTGCTATGGGCGCATAGAACTATGATCAAAACAGCCAACGGAGATACTCTATTTGCATTGGCCTACGGCACTGAAGCTGTTATACCAACAGAGATAGGAATGCCTACCATTCGTACGACGGAGGTTAATGTCGTTACGAACGACGAGCAGCTGCGAATCAACCTAGATCTGTTGGAAGAAAAAAGGGAGGTAGCAGCCATCAATGAGGCTAAGTCCAAGGCTAAAATGAAGGCTTATTATGACGCTAAGGTCAAAGGTGTTTCTTTCCGACCGGGAGATTATGTCTATCGTGCTAACGAAGCAAGTCGAGCGGAGAATACAGGAAAGCTAGGCCCTAAATGGGAAGGACCGTATGAAGTCACGGAAGCCTTGGGACGAGGTGCGTACAAGTTACGTGACATGGATGGCCGCGACCTAGAACGCACATGGAACATCTCCAATCTCAAAAGGTGATATCTTTGAAAGCTACGGCTTCCGCATGGGTGCTTCGCTATATGTGGCTTTAATGAAGAACCATGCGGTTTATCTGTTTTTCTTCTTATGTTTTGTTTAGGTTCATTTTTTGTTTCTTAGGACTTTTCATTCTTGTTCAAACAAAAAATGTAAACGTTCTAATAAAACGCTGTGGCGCCTAGCTAGCTCCACGGCTTGTTTCGTGCAAATCATTTTTTAGATTTTTGTCAGTCATATGAATTTTAGTTATTATTATAATATGTCATGTTTCATTCGTATGCATTCATTCAAATTACTGTACATGTACTATACGCCCCCAGGCGGGGTAAGAGGATTAAGTGAACCTACTAATTCAACTTGCCGCGTAAGAGGGATGCAACCCCAGCCACACGGATCACGTATCCTTACTAGACACCTTACTCACAAGACGTTGTGATAAGTTTCGTATGTCGTACTCACGCAGTGCTCCGCATAGTAAAGACGCACGTCGCATGTCTAGTAAATTTTAGGCTTGTAGGTATTTTCCCTTTTTTGTGTAAGACGTGACATATCATGCGGTATTGGCATACAATGTTCAAACAAAATGAAAATACACAAGTTTCAAAAATAAATAACAAAATGGCCGTGGTCATCACGGACTTCCATAAAAAAGGCAGTCATTTTACATATGTCTTAGCCGTGTACATACACGGACGAATAAAATTACAAATGTTTACCACTGATAAATTACAAGGGAGGTATGAATTCCCCAATGTCCTTCTTTCCGTCTTCAGTCAGAGCACAGATGACCTCCCCACGAGCATCCTTCCCATCCTGGGCTTTGACCGCAATCGCATCCAATGCTTCTACAAGCAATTTCTCACCTTTCATCGTTTTGGAGGCGGAATCATAAGTGGCCAAGGTCAAAGGGATGGGATCCGCAGTCAGACGAGATATTATTGCCTCGTTTGGAGCGTCTCTAAGGGTCTCAAGCTCATCCAGGAGAGGGTGTTGGATCTCCGCCAAGGCATTCATGGACGCGGTCATATTATCCGCGACTGAGGGATTATGGTAGGGATGTTGCATAATGTCTTCATTTTTGCCTATCAGTTCTGCAGCTTTGACCAAACCCTCATGTCTACCACGGTCGATTCCATCGGATACGACCCCGGCAAATGCCTGCAATAGGAGTGGAGCCTTCCAGGGCCCTGCTCACAGCAAGTCGCAGTCCTTGCCCGATTATCCACCTGCGTCCAGCTATAGCGGATAGTAGGGGAGGACATAGTCTCTCAGCACAACTTACGACCATCTTGCTTAGTTTCTCATCTGCTGAGGCAGCCTGATCTTCCAGGTTGGTCCGCGCCTGTGTCAATTCATCCTTCAGCGCATCACGCTCTTGGGCGATGTTGAAGGATTGTACGGTCACGACCTTGGTAGCAGCTTCGGCCGCAGACACCCGCATATAAAAATTTTGAGTTATTACAAGGATATATACTTTTTTGGGTCAAATGAATACCCAAGGTTCGAGTATATGTACAAAAATTTGGAAAGCGTACCTTCTCATTAGATGCGGCTACAAGGGCTTCGAGCTCGGCGATATGCTTCTCTCAGGTGTCGGCGTGATGAGCTTGCTCTTTTACCGTCGCTTCGGCTGTCACCAGCGCTGCCTGCAAGGACGCAATGGTCTTCTCGTTCTTCACGACCATCGCCTCAAGACGGGCTATCTTCTTATTTGTCTGATTCACATTTGTAAGGGCCTTGATCAAACGGCGTCTCAAAGCGGCTCCCACCGTCACTTGGTGTGCGGACGACACGTCAAATTGCTCAAGAAGGGCCTCATGATCCAACTCATCTAAATCTTGTGCAAGGACTGGCGGGGTGATGTGCTCAATAAATTCTGAGCACTCAGACTCTGCTTCCAACCTTGTCAAGCTGGACAGGTTACATCCTAGGCGCAAGCTTTCCTCTGGCCTCTCGGGGTGCGGTTCCTTGGCGTGCGTCGTAGCAGGGGATGGGGGTTTGTTAGTTGGTGTGGGGGATGGATTCCTTCCCACTTCTTCCTCTTGCGCTACGGCCGACGGATTAGCCCTGTTATTGACATGGCAAAATTAGTCTAAGCATTATATATTTTACAAAGTATAGTGACATGACTAAATATTCGAAGGATACTTACGAGGTATCCATAGCAGGGTCTGGGCAGGTAGGAGCTACGGCACTCACGGGCGTGACTCGCAATACTGGCCCTCCCATGTTCGGGGTGGAGTCGGCCTGAGCAGCCGCAGTACCACTCCCCTCTCGGTACTGCGGATGATCTTTCCTCAGTTTCTTTGGGGGAGCATTTGCGGCCCTGGCCTCATCTCCTATCTTCTTTGCCACCCTCCTGGTGGTCTTTCTCTTCCTAGATATGGGTGGGGCAGACCCGGAAGCTTGAGTGGTGTCTTCGTTAGGATCATTCTCCTCTTCCTGATGGGTCGCAGTCCCCTCCAACAGAGGTTCTTCACCATCTTCATTATGGAAATCCAAGGGGGATTTCTAGATGATGGGCTCTCCTTCATCCGATCGGGGCTCGGACGTCTCTTCAAGCAGCATGGTGCGATCAGCGGTCGCCTCCAGCAGGGGGAGCTCATTCTCCTTTAGAGGCCGGAACCCTTCGGCCACCTTCATTGGGTCGCCATGACGGATTAGTCCGTGTAGGTTCATTTCTGTGGACATTTTACAAGTATACGGGTTAGTGAAGTTCTACAAATATGCATGACAATTCGAATCTACAAAGTATAAATAGACCTACCCTCTCCCTGTTCCGGCAGGAAGCACGGGTATAAGTCATCCCTCCCAAAGTAGCGGCGGCTTATCCCCACTAGGCATAGAAAGTGTTCCGGCAACCCTCTATGGAATTCTGTGCGGTGGGTATCTAGTGTCTTTAAGTCTTTGCTACTATAGTCTAGTGTCTTTAAGTCTTTGCTACTATAGTCTTTGGCTTTGGTTTTGAGTACGAGGGTACGGAATACCTTCTCATCTACAAAGAAGTAATGGTCGTACCAGTTCTTAAGGGAATCTAGAGGCTTCCTATACGTCATAGGGGCATTCCTGGGTCGTTTTTTAAACGACAGCCACCCATTCACTAGCTGGGGAAAGTAAAAGGCCCTAAAAAGGTTCACGGTTGGGGTTACTCCGCAGGTATGGCATGTAATTTCAAACTGGTTGATTTTACACGCCCTTATGCAGTGAAGCTGGGTTATGTGGAAGTCATAATACAATAGTAGGTCTACCAAGAATTTGGACAGGGGGATACGGTAGTTGGCCGAGTCAAACAGGCGCGTGTACACGCCTATTTTCCCCACCGGTGCATCCGTAATCGCTTCACCTTCACCTGGATAGGTGGGGTGTACGCTTTCGGGAATATAATACTTCGATAGAAAGTCGATGTATTTTTCCGCCGACATCACGTTAAGGACATCCGTGATAAGTGGGTTGTCCTTTACCATGTTTTATAAAAAGGTTTTAAAGGGCGTGATGATCTAACCTACGGCGGAGGAAATCCGTGGAAAAGAAGGCAAAGTTTTGGAAGTAAAAACTTGAAAATGACAATGGCGGAAGGAAGTGGGAGTTGTGTGTGTAACAAACACACATAACAACTCTTATATAGGGTTGCCTCGGTTTCCGAGGTAACGTGGATGTTCGACACGTGTAGGCCACCACGCCTATCCAACATATAGGATTTCTGACACTTCTGCAAAATCAGAGGGGGGGCCCATGGGTCACTTCTTGGCAGTTTTACGTGGCTCAATGGTGGGCATTAATGGTGCACTTTTGCAGGCGTGCGACTGGAAAGTTGACTACCATTATTGTTTTTATTCTTTTGTCGGGATATGCGGCTCTTACGTAAGACCGTATTTAATGTTACATTTAATTTGTCTCGGCCGTTACGTGCGGCTGAGGTGCTATTCAAAAAATATTCCTAAGGTGGGCCGCCACGTGCGACCAAAACAAAATTTTCAATATTTCTCATTCCCTAGGTCTTTCTTGGTATGTCCGGAGAGCACCTTGATAGTCTAGAGGTTACGCCTACGGCTGTAACAACTAGACTAGGAGGACATGATGACGTATAGTCCCCAACCGGGTCAGGAACCCGGCCCACGGGTACTACCCGTATCCGGCCCATCACAGATGGGTGGGAATAATGTCATTCAAGCTTATGGGCTTGGATGAATAGTGACCGCACACATGTGTGCGGCCCACGGCCCGGCACGGCCGACATATGGCTAGACAGAATCATATTCTGTCTAGGAATAGGTTTACCCCAAAAGAGGAGGATATTCACTACTGTAATTAGAAGATAACAATCATTCTAATTCTGGTAGTTATCCTTTCCTTGGGGCCGAAGTATCAGTGGCAGCCCACTATGGTTCCACTGCCTATAAAAGGAACCCCCAAGGGTTCCACAAGGGTATTACGTCCTAAACTCTTAATTCACATAAAACCCTAACCGATTACTTACTCTCACGCTGGAGTCTAATCGTGGGAAACATTCCCACGGTAAGCCTAACGCATGTTGTTTAGTGTGCAGGATCCCAACCAAAACAGTTCACTTGGTGCAGGAGCCGGAGCCCAGCCAACCCGAATTAAGCCTAATTCGGGTCTAGCAAGGATCACCCAACTTTTGCATCAACAGTTGAGAAGGTGAAGGTTGAGAGGGTGAAGGGTTTTTCTTGTGTATAACTTCGGGAAGATGTGAAGACGATAATGGAGAACTAGTACTAGGCGTGGTAGTAGGAGGGATAAATGGGGGTGGAGGATGTGAAACTGGAGTAACTAGGGGAGGGATAGAAGTTCCTACTAAAGTTTCTACACTTCGTGTAGTAATAGCACTCACATTGGCTCTAGGATTGGGTTCGGTTGTTGAAGGAAGAGCACCTTGGGAACGAAAGGCTTGCAACATTTGAACGAATTTCCTATCCGTGGACTCTTGCATTTCCTTTAATTTCTTATCTTGCTCCGAAATCTTTTGAAGAACTAAGTCAATTTATGGATTAGGTACAATGAACCCTTGTTGTGGAAAACCTTGGTTTGGGTATTGGTTGTATAGTGGAAAACCTTGAGGACTAAAACCTTGGTTTGGATAGCCTTGATTTGGCACTTGATAATATCCTTGATTGGCATTATAACACCGCACATTTTCATTTCCTTGAAAAGTAGCTCTTGGTGGACCTTGGTTTTTTTGGGTTGGTGGGGGTGGTCTTTGTTGAAAATCGGGTGGAGCCAAATAGTTAGTCGAATTATAGGACAAATTATTAACATCGACATTCGAATTGAAATGAACCATCTCAGTGGTGTTATACGCATACACATCCCCTTAGATTGGTCATAAGCCTTATCACAGTTAACGTACGAATGTGGCCCACCACAGGTTTCACAAGTCGCATTAAGGGCATTCACGCGTGTAAGGGGTGTGTTTTGAACATGTAAAGCAAGTTTTGTCACTATTGAAGCAAGCGACTTAATTTGATTGGTAGTCTCACTATCACTAGTACTAGCCATAATAGCGCGTACACTTTTAGTTTGAACTTTGGCCTTGTTTTCAATTATATCCCAAGCGAATTGTGTAGTTTTCACGAGAATATTACCCCCCGAAGCACTATTTAGTTAATCTTGGTCATTCAAACTTAATCCATTGTAAAAAGTATTATTTTGATGCACTTTAATAAAACCGTGTTGTGGACACTTTCTCAAAAGTTTCTTAAAACGATCCCAAGATTCACTAAACGTCTCACCGTACTTTTGTTCAAAATTGATGATATCATTCCGCAAAGTAGTTGTACGTGAGGGTGGAAAAAGTAATTTATGAATTTAGTCTCTAAGTCCGCCCATGTGGCAATACTTTGGGGTGATTCCTTATCAAGCCAAATCCGGGCTTGTCCCTCGAGAGAGAAAGGAAAGAGGAGCAAACAAATTGCCTCTTGTGAGACCCCATTGTATTTCATAGTATTGGTTAAATGTAAAAACCTTTTGATGTGATCGTGATGATCAGCATGAGTGCGGCCCAAGAAAGGTGTAGTAGAAACCATCTGAATAAAACCGGTTTTTAGCTCAATGTTGTTAGCTCCAATATCTGGCACCAAAATAACATCGTCATTTCCCTCAACGTGTGATTTCAAGAGCTCGATCATTGGTTGGTTATCCATGGTGTCAATAGCACGAGTCTCGTTATCGGCTAGAGTGGCTTTCCTCTTGCGCGCACGAGTACGCCTACACCTACAAAAGAAAAATATGCACAAAAAATAGAAGAAGAAACAAAGTTATTGTAAAAAAAGAAATATTTTTGTGCAAAACGTAGGAAAGAATTGCGTTTTATAATTTTTGAGATGTTTTTGGGTTTTTTTAATTCTTTTTTTTTGAAATTTTGAAATTTGCAAGAAAAATAACGTTCACAAGTGAACGGATCCCAAAATCAAACTCGACTTACAAAAAACCGTTAATCTTTACGAAAAGAGCCGGCAGCGGCGCTATTTTAGTATCTGAATTTTAGAAACTAAAATGTTCTTGTGTGTCTTATCGAATTGATCTCCGGTTCAAAGCTGGACTTAGTCGTTTTTTGTGAATAAAAGAAAATTTGGTTTCCATAGCTACTAATAAAGAGAATAAACGTAAAAAGAAATGGTAAAAATAAAATTCGAAATAAAAGATAAATGTCGAAATAAAACAAAAAATAATAATAAATGTTGAAATAAAATAAAAGTTGGAATTAATAAAAGTCAGAATAAAAAAAAATGTAAAAGTCGGAATAAATTTAAAAACTAAAAGTCGGAATAAGTAAGAAAGCAAAATGTCAGAATAACTAAAAAATCAAAATTTCGGAACAAAGTTAAAAAGTAAATGTCGGAATAATAATATGTAAGAAGTCGGAATGTAAAGATAAAATGACGGGAAAAACAAAAGTCGGATTGTGTAAAAATAAAATGTCGGAATAAGTAGAAAACAAAAAGTTGGAATACATTAAGTTGAAAAGTCGGAATTCACTAATTTAAAATGTCGGAATATGGGATAGTAAAATGTCGGAATACGGTGGTACACTAAAGTAGGAATATAACAGATTTGTAAAAGGCGGGAATTGTTTGTAAACTAAAATGTCGGAATGTTTAGTTTGTAGAAGTGAAAGTCGGAATATGTTTATAATCTAAATGTCGGAATTTAATTAACGCTATAAGTCAGAATGTAGTACTTTTTAAATGTAAGAATAAAAGGTTTTAAATGTCGGAATAAAAAGTTTGCTAGAATTCGGAATGAGGGTTTCTAATTTAAAATGAAAAAATAAGAAAAAGCTAATTAAAGAAAATAAGTCAAAATTAAGCTAAATTAGTCTATGAAATAAGCTAAACACAACACGAATTAAAACTCTAATAAGCACCAAATAAGCAAAACAATAAAATCTATTCTAATAACAATAAGCTACCAAATCCACTCAACCATAATAAGTCAAACAATAAAATAAAAATTAAGATCAATAAGCTATATAAAAATCAACCACATAAAAAGTAATAAAAACAAGAAATAAGCAACACAATTAAATAAGCAATAAGCACAAATAAGCTAAAAAGATGATTAACCAAATCAAAGACAATCTAAGCAAGAAAGGAAGAATGAGATTAATAAAAGCTTGAAATTAAAGGTTTAACAATGGATGATTAAAGAAAGATTAAGAGTTGTAAATGAAAATCTTGAAGCAAAAATAAGATAGTTATTCTACTCCTAATTAAAAACTAAAACTAATAACTACTCCTCAAAATGAAGGAAATAAAGGCTTTATATAGTGGAGGAGTGGTAAGTGATGTTGCTTCTTCTTTCTTTTCTTTTCTATAGTCTTCTCATCTTTTTAATAAATTCGTCATTCTCGACTTTGTCTTGGGATTCGTCGATAAATAAAACTGAACCCGTCTACTAATTTCTTCTTTTATTAGATTTGGTTTTTCGACTTGTTAAACTTCCATCTTTGATCTTTTTCTTCAATAATTCTTCAGAATAGGCCTTTGACATCCGTTCTTTTTGACTTTTGATCTTTTGACTTGTCATTTGTCTTTATCTTCGATAAAAGCCCGTGAAATCCCGTGTTTTCTTCCTTTTTCATCTTTTGGTCCTAAAACACAACAAAACACAAACCACGCGTAATTCCGACTTTTATGACATTAAACACACGTTTTGGTCTTGTTTTTATTTGTTTTAAATGATAAAAAGATAAGTGTTTTCACACTTACTAATCCTTCATATTGATTTAGATTAATGATCTTCACATCATCTTAGGATCTTTAGCAAAAATAGTGATTCCTCATGCCTTGTGAGGGCCTTTTTGGACTCGGATATCCTCATGCCTTGGTAGGGCCTTTTTGAATACACGAATCTTTGCGTCCCGTTTCAATAAGTTATGCCTTGGCTATGAACTCTAATGAATCCCGAGCAAATATTAAACAATTTTAGGCTAGAAGCTAAGTAATTTACCAAATAGTACGACCTTATTTATTGCATTTATTTATTTACAAGTGTTGGGAGAAAAAGATTATAATTAACTCACATAAGTTCATGAAAGAATACGTAACTTATAATTGACTCAATCATTTCTCGTTCTCTACAATTTAAAATCCCAAGGAATGAGACTCGTGGATGCTTAGCCTAATAAACCAATTAAGGTCCATATGATTAAGGATACTAGCTAGAGTAAACTCAAATAAGTAAACTCGGGTTGAGTCAAAATATTCACAACGGGCCTAATATATCAAAAACGTCTAAACTTGTTAAAACCATTTTATTTATTTATTTCCTTTTTGACTTTATTCATGAAATGGAATATATACATACGATAGTGATGACAAAAGGAAAGTATATAAAAGAAAATAAATGAAAAATACTACTAGGCCAAAATAGATCAAAAAAATTTGAAAAACGTCGAAAATATAAATTTTTCGGTTAAAATGAGGACATATTCATGGAAAAGCCCACTTAATTTCGATAGAAGTCTTCCCTACACTTAATATAAACATTGCCCTCAATGTTTAAGCATGTGGAAGTAAACTTCCCTACACTTAGGACATTGTGCACGTTGTTTAAATCGAGCTAAGGAAGAGACAACTAAAGTGATTACATTTATTCAACTTATTTATATACAAGTATAAATCACAATAGTTTTGGATAAAACCGGTATCACGGGTACACGAGATCACGGGTCGCGTCAAACGCACCAAAAGTGGATCTTGATAGCACACATCCCTACAAAACAACACATCACAAACAACCTACATGGCTCCCCCTATACTTATTATATAAAAGGTGAAAAGGTGGAAATGGGTGAAATCATGGAGAAGCCAAGATTTAAAAGGGATGAAGATCTCTCCATGATAAAGGGTGAAACATACTCACTTAAAGAATACCCCAAGAAAATCCACCTGGGTCAAACACATAATTTCCATCATGAAAGGCAATAAACCCCATGGTGGTAAAATCACACAAGTATAAGAAAAATGGGGTATCCTTATCAAAATTCTCCTAAAAGGGAAGGTGGTGAAATATGGAAATGATAACACTAAAGTCTCTATTCCCGGATCAAACACTGGTTCCTTAACGGGAAAATAGCAAGAGGTGTTGACATTAAAGCTCAAAATGTCATCATAATCCAAAAAGGGAAAGTTGTCCTCTTCCAAACTCGATGTGAAAACATAAGTATCATCACCCAACTTTCATCAATGATTGCTTCATCAATATTTTTAGGTTTGATTTAAGATACGAAACAAAAGACATTACTTTCATTTTGAGCTTGTGATCTTAATGTTCGTACATTTAGCTTACTG
Source organism: Glebionis coronaria (assembly GCA_025667525.1). NCBI lineage: Eukaryota > Viridiplantae > Streptophyta > Magnoliopsida > Asterales > Asteraceae > Glebionis > Glebionis coronaria. The sequence goes on along the minus strand of CM046875.1, from coordinate 592,295,063 downwards.
ATGACATTTTCCAAGGAATGTCCTTTTGATTCTTTGATGTTTAGGGGTTCAATTTTTAATGGTTCATTTCCCTTGTATTTTTCAATATCAATTTGTTGGTTATTGGTTTGGCCTTCAACTAGATCATCACCTACCAAAGGTGATGTTCTAGACGGAGCTGGTCTTTCGTTGAAGGTTATGTTCAACGATTCCTCCACACACATGGTTTGTTTATTTAACACAACATAAGCTTTGCTATTTTGATAATATCCAAGAAATACTCCTTCGTACGATTTTTGGTCTAACTTAATGAGATAATCCTTAGTGTTAAGAATAAAACACTTACTTCTAAACACTCTAATATAACCAATGGTCGATTTTCCTTCTTTTAATAGTTCATATGGAGTTTTATTTAGAAGTGGTCTAGTTAACACTCGATTTAAAATATAAGTTGAGGTATCAACCGCATGACACCAAAACTTTTGAGGTATGTTTGATTCATTTAACATTGTTCTACTCATTTCTTGAAGTGTTCTATTTTTGCGTTTAACTACCCCGTTTGATTGAGGTGTTCTTGGAGACGAGAAATTGTGAGTGATACCTTTGGTGTCAGAAAATGCTCCAAATTTCAATTCATTGTCAAAATCCTGACCATGATTCGTTCGAATTGACACAATTCGACTATTTAATTGATTTTCAATTTTCTTACTTAAAATCTCAAAATGATCAAAAGATTTGTTTCTAGTTTTCAAAAGCTTTGTCGAAGTAAATATTGAATAATCACCCATGATAAACAAGGTGTAAATATTTCCTCTGAAGCTTTGTACGATGGATGGACCAAATAAGTCCATATGTAGGAGTTCTAGACACTTGGTTTGGGTGACCACATTTTTCGCCTTATGGCTTACGTGTGTTTGTTTTCCGATTTTACATGCATCACAAAAATGTTGATCATATTTTATTTTAGGTAAGTTTCTCACAAGATCTTTGTTGGCAAAAGATTGTAAAAGACCCATGTTGATATGACCGAGACGCCTATGCCACAGGGGGGAGGTTTCATCTATGGTGGTCAAACAAATGGCGTCTTTTGATGAATCGAACTTCATCACATATATGTTCATTTTCCTCATTCCTTTTGCTATTGTTATTCTGTCTTTTAGTATTTTACTAACGGTTTCTTCGGAAAGGATTTTCAATTTGTTAATACAAGGTTGACTAATGCTAAGTAAGTTAAATCCTAAGTTTTCGACATGAGCGGCATTATCTATGGTGATATGGTCATTAGAAATCATACCTTTGCTGATGATTTTGCTTTTAACATTGCCACCAAAAATAACATTACCTCTTTCCGTTGGTGTATAGGTGCTAAAGAGGTATCCATTACCCGTCATGTGTCTCGAACATCCGTGGTCCTTGATCCATTCATCCGGGTCAAGTCCAACCTTTAAGCATACCTCATTTGTTTCGTGTGCCATAAGAGCTAGCTCTTCCTTTTTTAGATTCATAACATTCGTCATCACTAGCACTCCATGCACCACTTACAAAAGCTCTTTGTATCTTTGGCTCCGCCTTCGGACAATTACCAATAAAGTGATTGGGATCACCACATTTGAAGCATTTTCTTTCGTCTTTGGGCTTTTTGATATTGAATGGATTTTGAGATACTTTCTTATTGTCGAGTGGTTGCCTCGCAATTCTTCCTCGTCTTTTAAAGAATTTCTTGAAGTCACGTACGACCATGGCATACTCTTCGTCATCGCTATCAGTCTCTTCATCATCACTAGATTAAACTCAAGCTTTTAATGCTAGTAACCTTTGTTTGTATTTCTTACCTTTGATGATTTCAAAGTCTTTTTCGATCACCATTTCATGTACTTTGAGGTTGCTGATGAGTTCTTCTAGTGATAAGCTTGAGAGATCTTTAGATTCTTCAATCGCCGTGACTTTAGCTCGCCATTTTGGATGGAGAGCCCTTAGAAAATTCCTGACAAAGTTCTATTTGGAGAAAGACTCATCAAGTGCTTTGAGTGATGTTATGATTGTGTTAAACCGAGCATATCCCACGTCAATTGACTCTTCAGCAATGATAGAAAATTGTTCATATTGTTGAACAAGTAGATCAATTTTATTATCCTTGACTTGCGAGTTTCCTTGATGTGTGACTATAAGTGAGTGCCAAATTTCTTTGACGGTTTGACACATAAAGATTCTTTCATACTCCTTTTTAGGTATAGCATGATTGTGACAACCCAAAACCGAGGTCATTGCTTAATCTTGTTTTATGATTATTTTTGAAATTTTTGGATGAGTTTGAATGATATTTATTTTTGGAGGTTTAAGTTAAACCGATGTTGGAAGGTTTATATTTTATATTTATTAAGTATAAGGAGTATTAGCAAGCGTGATGTTGATGGATGCCTAATATTTTACGTTTTATTGTCGGTTGTTCGATTTTTGTCATTTTTGATGTTTTATTTTAAATGACGTGTTAAGTCGAGTCGGGAGTCGATATTATTACATTTGAGGTACGTTTTAAATTTTTAAAAGTATCTTTATGAAACCCGAGCCCCGTAAATATTTTCAAAACTGACTAATAGTTATTTCTCGCTTTTTAGCTAACTATTATCATTTTGAGCCACAACTATTGCAAAATTACAACAATGGTCCCTCATGCACTATATATAAAGCTTAAAAAAACACACACACACACAAATTCCACTCAAAAATTTCACCCTCCTCTCCTCTTCTCTCTCTATAAGCCGTAACATACACCACCAACCTCAAACCCATACATTTTCAATTTTAACTTGATTTTGACAATGATTTGAGCAAAACTAAAGTAAGACCCACTCTTATAATTGATCAAGGATCATTTTGGTATAAGAAAATCTTACATTCAAGGCATTTTAATTTTTTTGATGTTGGTAGGTAGAAGCCATGATCATGCATGGTGTTCTTGCCATGATCAATGGTGATTGTTGCAAGAATTTTGTTAAAAACTTCATTTTGATTCAAAGGTTTTGATTTTGATAATGATTTGGATGTTATGGTTCATATATGTTGATGTTAGGATATAGGAATGATCATTTTCATGGTTGGTTTTGATCATAAAGGTGATTTTGTACAAGTTTTTAATGGTCATTTTATAATAGTAAGTAAACTGTAAAATCCGAATTTTTATGTTTTGAAAATGGCTTAACTTATATCCTAGGGTTGTAGATAATTTTATTAGCTTCGATTTGATATAAGGTAGAGCTTCTAGCTCCAAACGAGCACGAAGTTATGATTGATCGTGTACCGGAGACGAGTATCGACACTACATATAGTTGTTGTCGATATTTGGATCGAATCTCGGGGACTCTAAATGGAAGTTTTGAAATATTTAACCTACTTATAATGAGGTATTTACCTTAGAGGTTGAGTTTACTTTAAAATCTGAGTGTCAGTTTTGTAAAAGGAGTCGTTTAAATAAGTTAAAATGGTTGTATGAAAAATTAATGTAAATCTGTCCGGATTTTGTAGTTTGAAAATGAGTCAGGTAAAGGACTTTAAAAGTAATTTCATTTGATAAGTTTGTAGGAGGACTTTCTATATATAGCAAGTTAGTTTATCGAGTCGTTTCATAAACGATTGACAAGTTTAAAAGGGGTAAATAGGCTAGTGCATGTAGTATGTACCGGCGGACTTTGTTAAAAGTGTAAAATGGTAAAGTAAATGTGTAGTAAAGTATAATGAAGTTATTTATATCGTTTTCTCTCGAGTTTATCGTGACTTTATGAGTTTAAGTTTGATGTTGTTATATATGATTTATTTCTCGAGTCATTATTAATGAACGTGCCTTATTTGATAGGTAGCGGTTCTCGTGTTTGAAAGGCATCCATTATCATCTCGATCATCTCGCTAGATCTATTATACTAAGGTGAGTCTGTAGCCTCGATTTTTATGCTAGCTACTAAATGTTTTATACCCGTGAGGGGGATACATGCTATTTGAAAATAAATGAAAACAAGTCATGAGTAATTGTTGGACCCGAATGTTGCCTAAAGTTGATTACATTGTATTGAGTACCTTGTTGCTAAAGACCCTAAATTCATGAGCCGTTAACTATCTTCTGACTTGATGCTATTGTTGGGAATAAATTATAGGTCAGTTCACTAGACGCTGATAAGAAGAATGTCAACGCTGATAAGTTGACATTGGACGCTGACAGCCAAGCGTTGACATTGAAGAAGTCAACGCTGACAGCCTTGAAGATTGACACTGATGGAATATCTTCATACGAATCTTTTTGTTTATTTGTTTCTTTATTTGTGTATGGTAAAGATAAGCTCGACATTGTATTTTCCATTATTATCTTTACCTAGAATAGTTGATTCATAGCTTATTGTACAAGACTTCTTGATCTATAAAAGAAGGTCTTTTAGGTTAAAGTTAATATATCAGTTTTCATAAGTTTTCACAAGTTAAACCACTTTCATTGTAACTTTGTGAGACGAGGTGTATACGAGATTATAGAATCATAAGTTTGTGAGACGAGGTGTTCGTGTATGGTGAAGAATAAAAATTCGTATGGAGTTTTTCTGGACGTTTTTGTGTGCGCAGCAGTATTCAGAAGGTCATAACTTTTGATTGAACCGTTGGATCGTCACGAAATTTTATATGTGTGTTCTAGATACATAGATCTAAACATCCACCGGAGGGATTGTCGAGTTTTATCCCCAGGCAAAAGTTATTAAGCGTCGAAGTTGGCTGATGGTTGATTTTCAGTTTTCTGCTTTTACATAAAATCATGACCTAGGGTTTCTCAAACCCTAGATCTACCTAGAAAGCAGAATGTTATGATGTTCGTGTCTGTTAAAACGTGTGAAGATACTTGATCTAAGGGTATTTACAAACCCTAATTAGGGTTTCGATGCTCGAATTTCCAAACCCTAGATCGCTGTGTTTTGGCTATGATTTAATGTTGGGATCTCATCGTTTAACTAGAAGACGTGAAGGAAAGTGTTTTTGCTATTCATGATATACAAAAGCTGCTAGTTACGAGGTCTCAGTTTGTGTTTACACGATCCTGCCATTCACACAGATTCCATTCACATGGTGTAAGCCTTCTCATTGGTCGGTCATTGTTATTCTCTGGTTATATCATTCGAAACAATGGTGCATTCACACGACCAAAAAGAGAATAAGCTTTGTGTTCACACGATGAGAAGTTTCTGATTGGTTGATATTCATTATGTTCACACGGTATGTTGCTTAATGAAGGTTAAGCGCTTCAAGAATTTGAGATGTGAGAAACAAAGCTAGTCACGTTCTATTTAGTGTTCACACGGTGGTTAGTTTCTTATTGGTTTAGAAGTTTGTGTTCACACGGTACACCATTTTCTATTGGTGGAGTAATCAATTTGTGTTCACATGGTTATTATAGGCTTGCGATTCACACAATCAAAGTAATAGAAAGTAGTTTCTGTGTTCACACGGTGAAAGGTTTTCAATCGGTTGAAAACAAAGAATGTGACGTTGTGACATAAGATGAATACATGTGAATTTTGGAAATCAATGATTATTGTGGTTCACGTCTATTCAAGGGAAACAGTCATGATCCTACGAAAATTTTGGAGATATTTTAGAAAGTCATCAAAAGGCTGCGTGAATTACGGATGAAGATATGCTCTTTATACGGTTTCCTATTTTAGTGGATACAACAGCTATTGATGCTTCTAAAATCATGGGATATTTATTTTTGGACGTGATTTGTTGCCCTAGATGACGTCAGCAGAAAGAGGCGCTGACAAGAGAGGCATAGACGCTGACACAAGGAAGTTTGACGCTGACAGGAATAAGTCAACGCTGACAGCGTTGACAGTGTTGTCCGAGATATGTGCTTCAAACGCTGATACGTGTTGTCCGATATCGGGCAATACACATGGAAGGATATTGGACAAAGAAAGATCTCGGGTAACACACTGATTGCTGCTGTTTGAGAAAACTGGTACGTTTTAAGCATACAAAAAGGAGGATTATACACACGAAGGTACATGGAATCTCCGTTTTATTCAGAATATCAAGTTGATATTTATGGCTCGGATATATTTAAATGGATTAATGATTTTAACGCGAGTTAGCAATTATTCGTGGGATTTGATGGATATTTTAAACTATGTAATCGGGATAGCCTTGCGAAAGAGTTATCCACATTTGATCTTTTACATATGGTATGACTATGTTATTTCATTCAAATTCATCTTGAAGAAGTGTTAGCTTAAGGGGAAGAATTCTTATGGTAAGTTTGATGATTGAAGAAGATTTTCGCGTGTTTGTGTTCTATCATATCTTAAAGTGCCATAGACTTTAAAGGTAACTTGTTCGTGCTTACATGGTTGGTGACGAAGACTTGTCATATCTAGCAAACCAATTGCTCAGTGTCTCACAATGGATGAGGATTTTGACAAATGGATCGAGGTCTACTTATACTTTGTAACATGAGTATAAGTTCTTCATCACGTGGATAGTACAAGACATGGAACACAAGGTTGGGTTATTCTACTTCTACATCAAGAATACTTTATTAATTGTTCTTCAAGATCATTACACAGAGCCTACATTTGGAGAATCTTCAAAGATTGCATACATTGTTTACTTCCTTGTTGATGTGACAAAAAGGGGAAGAAAATACGTGCTACACTTGAGGGGAAGCAACTTGAAGATCATGTACAACTTACAAGAGATACACATAGAGTTTTGCCGCTATCAACTAGGGGAAGATTGTTGGGTCAAAAAGTTGATGTGGCAGAAACTCAAAATCGAAGAAAATATCAAGTAAAATGTTCAAGCGTTGACAAGAGCAATCTGGGCGTTGACAAGAGCAATTCAAGCGTTGACAGAAAGTCAACAAAAGTCAAACACAGTCAAAAAGACAAACGCTGATGGATATTGAAGATTTGATGGAGAATTCTATTTAGGGAATATATTGAGTATATTATTTATGATATACACAATATATAGTTTATCTAAATAGAATATTTAGATGTTTAATTGATTTGATCTCTTGTAGATTTTGTTCCTTCCACTATAAAAGGAACAAGAGTCTTAGGTTTTATTCATCTCATTCATTCACAATGTAAACCTAAAGTGTGTGTCGCACTAGACGTGGGATTCAATGTATACACGTCTAGTGGTTGTTTGTTATTAATATAATAAGCAACCCAATTGTTTTAATTCGTGTTCTTGTGCCTAAACACCTTGTTCATGATCATTGTTCTTTTCCGCTATGTTATCATATGAACGATGATCAACCTAGATATAATGGTTCTTAACCATTGAGTCTAACGATCATAGGGATCCACAATTTGTCTCTGATACCACTTGTTGATCCCAAACTTAGATCGATTAAGCTTTGTGTATACGAGATTAGATCAAGTACTACACGTAGAGAAACCTTTGCTTATGAATAAAGTAACAAAGTGTTATGCGGAATTAACACTTGATCTAAAACACAAAGATGTTAAACAAACTTTCACTTGTATTAGAATGATCGAACTTGATTACAATGAAAGTGGTTTAACTTGTGAAAACTTATGAAAACTGATATATTAACTTTAACCTAAAAGACCTTCTTTTATAGATCAAGAAGTCTTGTACAATAAGCTACGAATCAACTATTCTAGGTAAAGATAATAATGGAAAATACAATGTCGAGCTTATCTTTACCATACACAAATAAAGAAACAAATAAACAAAAAGATTCGTATGAAGATATTCCATCAGTGTCAATCTTCAAGGCTGTCAGCGTTGACTTCTTCAATGTCAACGCTTGGCTGTCAGCGTCCAATGTCAACTTATCAGCGTTGACATTCTTCTTATCAGCGTCTAGTGAACTGACCCATAATTTATTCCCAACAATCCTCCCCTAAACTTGATATCTATTCCAATGATCAAGTTTCTGAATAAAAACTTAAGACTTAGGAGGAATCTTGCAAAAACTTCTTATGTTGGTGATAAACATATCTAATCAAGTCCTTGGCCACGTCACTAGTATAATCAATCTCCAAGGGTGTCTCTAGCATCTTCTCCAACACTTCTTTGGACAAGAAATAATCAGCATCCACAAGTAGATATTCTGAAAACTTTGTAGAGCTCAAATGAAATACACCACAAGTAGAATAAAGCCTCCAATGAAGATTACTGAGATCATCTTCAAGATCCTTCCATATGGCAGGATCTACTTCTCTTGGACCACACAAAGTCAAAAATGTGTTCCAAAGTCTTATTCCATTTGCTGAAGTAGGTGCTTCAGCTGTATACTTGGCCTCTATTAATCTCCATAGATGCACCAAGTCTTCTCTGTCTATGCTTGCAAATATAGAAATAACTGAAGTGAAAGTATGTACCTCCTTTCCAAACCTGCCAATCTTCCAAAATCCACACTCATCTTCATCAAAACTGATGATTGGATTTCTGTCATCTAGAGGTACTACATTAACCAAATCTGAAGCTTACAATGGAGAAAGCTTGAGATGCTTCCATATGACACCTTCAGTTGGAAAATACACATCCATATCTTTGGGAAATTGGAAAGGATCTCCTTTCTTCACTGGTCTTTGAGCAATCCTTATTTCCTTTTGAATCTGCATTTCCTCAGCAAGCTCTTGTTTCCTTTCTTCTGAAAGAAACTGTAAGACATTTTGTTCTTGCACCTTCCTCAAATAGGATGTGCCCTATACTCTAACTCCTCAAAAGATAAAGCCAGCAACTTCTTGTATGTCCATCTAGGTTGATGGCATCTAAGCAACTTGTAATACAACTGCCTTCTATCTCTTTTGAGCCAGGTCTTGACCTCTTGTGCATTAAACCTCATAATCACCTTTATGTCATCTTGTACCCTGAGAAGAACTTCCAACCCCCAAATTTGATCTGACAAACTCATCCCTGGGTTGTCCATAACCTTGTCTTCCCAAGCATGGTACATTCTGGTGATTTCTGGTAGGTCCCAATCAATCTGATTCTTCAAATCATTCAACCTTTCCTTTGCTAGCTCATCCCCATACTCAAGTCTTTCTGGATCGTCAATAATTTGAACACTTGAATCTGAGCTATCATCTTCTTTTCCATCACCACTTTCTTCCTCACTCTCAGAAACAACAAATGGTGATCTACCACTCCTCTTCAAATCTCTTTCCAAAAGTTATGCAGCCAACTGTTCATCAAATGCAATTTGTGCTGCATCTTTCTTTGGAACATCTTCTTCAACCAATTTTCCTTTACCTTTGTCTTTTGAATCAATAATAGGTAAAGTAGAAGAAGAAACCTGTGTGGACACATCTTTGATGATTGTTGATGGCTGGAATACATCAACACCACCTGCAACTTTATCAGCGTTCAAGTTACCTCTATCAGCGCCACGATTACCTTTGTCAGCGCTGGATGTGTCAGCGTTCAAACCTGTATCAGCGCCCATTGTTTCTTTGAAAGATCCTTCCAAGTTTAATGGTGTCACCTTGGATGTATCAATAACTGGGTGCTTCTTCAAATTGGTGAGTGCTTCAGCAACCTGTAAAGATTCACTAAATTGTGAACTCTTCTCTGAACTCTTCTCACTAGCTGTATGAATCAGCTCATCCTCTTCATCCTCTTCATCCTCCCCTTTGGAAGATTCCTCCATTAGACTCCTGCTACTTGGATTCTCCAAAACAGTTACCCGCTCCCTCAATACTTGGAGTTCACGGCCCTGTTTGTTGACAGTTTGTACAAGGCTGACATTTTGCTTTTGCAAGCTAATGACAGCAGCCGTCAATTCAGTCAAAGTCATAGGTTCCAATCTGCCCTCAGCTAGAATGGGGATTTGACCTCCCAAAATAGAATCATGGGGCGTGGATGAGGTCTTAATGATGTGGGGACTGTCTTGACCAGCATCTAAGCCTGTGTCAATAGCCCCAGCCTCATCCATGTCACCAGCCACACTTGTGGAGGTGGTTCTCTCTGCTACAAGGCTAGGACCACTAGAGGAGAACACTCCAGTAGTCCTTTGGCGTTTATGCAACCTAGATTGTAATGGGGTGGAAGAGAAAGTAGATTGTGTGGGTGTTGGTTGATTAAGGGGTGTTTGGGATTGTTCAGGGATGGTATCAGCGTTGGGATTGGCTGTGTCAGCGCCAACATTTTGAGTATCAGCGCTGGGTTGGTCAATGTCCATGTGATCAGGTGAAGGTAATGGTTCATGAATAGGCTCAAGTTGGGGTGCAGGGTCTGGTTGTGGTTGAGCAGCCTGAATTACTTCAAGCATGGGTTGGGTAAGAGGTATGGATCTGTTTGTGGAGCTCATTTTAGCAAAAATGGTTTTCTGTTGTTTAGGGATCTCATAAAAAGTGTCATGATCCCTAGAACAATATTCTTGTAAATCAAAGACCATTTGCAAAAATCTTGGGTAAGCCAAAGTCATTTTACTTCCCTTATTTTTACACATCCCTTCAAAAATCATTTTTGAAAAATTATACTTAAGCCCACGTGTTATACAAACCAAAGCACTTGCAATCGACCTGTTTATTTCATTAAAAGAAGTACATTTTGGACTTAAGCATTGTAAAAGGACATGTATCAAATATTTCCAGTCAGAGGGAAATTCCTGCTTATGATATTTATTTAAAGTGACATCAGCAGGAATAGGATAACCCAATTCCCTAAGACCTTGTTCTATTGTTTCAATGGCAAGGGTAGTCACACCATCAGCGTCATCAAGACGCAAAGCTTGGCGAACCAAGGCTTCAGTGACCACCCATGTTCTTCCATGAACAGTAGATGTTAATGTGGTCACTCCATTAGCTGTTGTGGAACTAGCAGTGTTCCAAAACTGTCTAATGTGTGCGACAGGGACCAATGGTGTATGAGAAAGTGCATACCTTAAGGAGGATGCATTTAAAAATGCCACCATTTGTGAATACTGAGGGAACAAATCAGGATCAGCAGTCAAGTAAGCTACCATATTATGTTGGCTCTTGAACTCCAATGTTAAATTCTTTGAGTTGAACTTGGGTGCCATGATGAAAGTTGTTTAGGTTATGTGATATGGGAAAAATCTAGGAGAAAAATGTTAGACAAGAAAATATGAATACCCAGAATAAAAAGTTTAACCAAATTTATAGGAGAGATGCATGATTTTGATTGGTCAAAAATGAGGCGGTTATATTCAAAGAGCAATGATGAAAATATTGAATCAAATATAACTTATCTCATGCATTAATTAAAAGTAACAACTCCCCAAAATTACGGCCAAAGATTAGTCAAAAATAACAACTGGGTAGGGCCCACTAGGTGTCAACGGTCAAAAATAGCCCATCAGCGCCCAACGGCTATATTTTCTTGTCAGCGTTTGCCTAAAGCCTTGTCAGCGTCACGATTGGACGTGACAGCGTTTGGAGAAAAACTTGTCAGCGTCTAAAAATAAAAATATTTAAAAAGAAAAAGACCTTAACAAAGTAATTTATCCTAAGGGAAATATCTTACAAGTTGATAATAATTACTGGGCGGCAAGCACTGTCCATTTATGCACACTTGCTTAAGCAAGATAGACACAAATGACCTCTAGTGTCCCTTGCTAACCAAAATACTTACCAACAAAGTTATTTCATAAAATTCTTTGTAACTCCCAGGTAAACCCATAACCAAACTATTCCCAAGTCTCCCATCAGACCACAACCAATTCTAGGCCAAAAAATGTCTTGGCAGCATGCATAGTTTATCAACTTTGCATGCTACAGTGCCTCATGGTTTAGTAAAACTAACCCATACTCACCTGTGGACACAATCTAGAATTGTGATGAGAGTATTATAAGAATACCCAAGAGTCCTAAAGGTTCCTTAAACCTCCCCTCAAACTATGATACATGAGTTTCTCAAAATATATATGAACATTAAAAATTTATGTCAAGATAGGAATATAAATATTCCAACCATCATCCATAAACAAAAACATGTCCAAATAGCTCTTCAAAGATCCATAAGCAACTCTGTATCCAATGGCATAAAGCTACCACCACCTACACATTTAGATGAAAACCACAAAACTAACATTTGTTGCTGACAGCGTCCCGACAACACTTGTCAGTGTTGAAGAAACTCTTGTCAGCGTTAGACAATAATATCTCTAACAACGGCAAAATAACACTTGACAACGTTACATTTACCTTTGTCAGTGTTAGAAAAATAAAGTGGAAAAATCTAAATCATCACAAAGACCAATAACAATGCATTATCCTGTACATACTTTTACAAAAAGGTTCCAAAGCACATATTAAGTGAGATTAACCATTCCAATATTTGTTACCAAATATTGAAATCTTCCAGCATCAAAAGGTTTAGTTAATAAATCAGCCACATTATCTTCTGTGGCTACCCTATCTGGTTGTATTAAACCTTTCTCAAAGCAATCTCTTATAAAATGATGTCTAATTTCTATGTGTTTGGTTTTAGAATGATGTACAGGATTTTTAATAATGCATAAAGTACTGTTATTGTCTACAAAAATCTTGGTATGCATAAAATTATACCCATAATCCAACAGCTGGTTCTGAATCCATAAGACTTGTCCACAACAAGCAGCTGCAGCAACATATTCTGCTTCAGTTGTAGAGTTTGCCACCACTGTTTGTTTCTTGCATTGCCAAGATAACAATCTACTCCCAAGAAATTGGCATCCACCAGTTGTGGATTTTCTATCAAACTTGTCACCACCATAGTCACTGTCTGAATATGCAATAAGATCCAATGGAGAATCTTTTGGGTACCACAAGCCAAGATCTGGATAACATCTTAGGTACCTAAAAATTCTTTTCACAGCAAAAAGGTGACATTCTTTGGGAGTCACTTGATGGCGTGCACATGCACACACAGCAAACATGATGTCAGGTCTTGAGGCTGTAAGATACATCAATGAACCAATCATTGATCTATAGTGCCTAACATCCACATCCTTTCCAGCTCCAATTTTTCCCCAAGGGTGTTCCCTATCCATAGGAGTGGAAGCATCCTTTTCATGTGGAGAAAAACCATATTTCTTCAAGATTTCAGCTACGTACTTGTCTTGGGAGATGAAGATACCATCTTCTTTCTGCTGAACTTGTAAACCTAGAAAGAAGTTCATCTCACCCATTGCACTCATCTTGAATTTATCTGTCATGAGCTTGGAAAAGTCCTCACTCATTTTTGGATCAGTAGACCCAAAAATGATATCATCAACATAGACCTGCACAAGCAACACATGTTTTCCTTTCTTCTTTGTAAATAGTGTCTGATCTATGGTGCCCCTCTTGAATCCATTGTCCACCAAATATGTAGACAAGGTACCATACCATGCTCTAGGGGCCTGATGAAGTCCATACATTGCTTTCTTCACTCTATAAACCTTGTCTGGATTCTCAGGATCTTCAAAACCAGGAGGTTGCATGACATATACTTCCTCAACAATTGTCCCATAGAGGAAAGCACTCTTCACATCCATTTGATAAACAGTGAAGTTCATGCAGGAGGCATAAGCTAAGAAAATTCTGATAGCTTCAATTCTTGCAACAGGAGCAAAAACTTCTTCATAATCTATGCCTTCCTCTTGTGTATATCCCTGAGCTACCAAACGTGCCTTGTTTCTGACCACAATGCCTCTTTCATCTTTCTTGTTTCTTAGAACCCATCTTGTCCCAATTGGTCTCACATATCTAGGACAATCAACCAGCTCCCAAACATCTTGTATAGCAAATTGGTGAAGCTCATCCTGCATTGCTTCCACCCAACTAGGTTCTTTGAGAGCATCAAAAATTTTCTTGGGTTCTTCCTGTGACAGAAAACAGGCAAACAAACATGCTTGTACAAGAGGGGTATCAACCTTCTTGTGTATATTGGCAATAAATCCACCAAGACTTTGATGGGATCTTCTTGTCTGAACTGGAGCCATAACATCACCAATGATCTGAGATGTGGGGTGATCCTTTGCTGTGGAAGTGAGAACTCCTCCTTCAAAAAGTCTGGTGTCCTCAACTTCACGCTCCATGTTGCCAATATCTTCTTCATCAGACTCTCTTTGATCAACATGAATCTCTTCATGGACATTGGAAGGTCCACCTTGTTCAAAATGTGAAGAGAAAAGATGTGCAAAGGTGTTGTCAAAGTCTGAACCTTGTTTGTCAGCGCTTGGGCTAACAACGCTTGAACTGTTGGTGTCAGAGTCTGATCCATCAGCGTCTGAATTGCTCTTGTCAGCGCTTGATTTCCCTTTTTCAGCGCCTGAAGAAGTATGCATGTTTGTATTTGGTGGTATTTGAAAACCACCATTATCTTTTCTAGCAGCAGCAGCAGCAGCATAATACTCATCTGTCCATATAGGAAGTGTAACATATTCTTGTGTGGGAGATGATTTAACTGCTGGTGGTCCATCCTCCTTAGCAACCTGTATACCTGAAACATTACCAATTCTCTTTTCCAAAACACTTGAAGTTACCTTCACAATGTCTGGATCAGTAACAGGCATATAATTTAAAGCTCTAGATAAAGGTTCTAAGTCAAACAACCAATTTGGACCACTTTCAGGATCACTAGGTTTACTTTCTAAAAACCTAACATGTACCTTTTCAAGTATACGTTTTTCCTTTTTAATGTAAACCCTATATCCTTTGCTCTGCACTGAATAACCCATGAAGTAGCCTTCATCACCTTTTGAATCAAATTTACCTAGGGCTTCACTAGTTTCTAAAACAACTACATGACAACCAAAAGGCTTGAGAAAGCCAATATTTGGCTTCCTTCCCCAAAGTAATTCATAAGGTGTCTTATTATGTATTTTGTTGACCAATGCCCTATTTTGAACATAACAAGCTGTGTTAACAGCTTCAGCCCAAAAGGCTATAGGAAAGTGGGCATCAGCCAACATGGTTCTGGCTGCTTCAATAAGGGTTCTATTCTTCCTTTCAGCAACCCCATTTTGCTGTGGGGTTCTAGCTATACTGAACTGCCTAGTAATCCCTTTCTTGGCACAAAAATCATCTAACAACTGATTTCTAAACTCACCCCCATTGTCACTTCTAATAATTTTGACCTCATTACCATTCTTCTTTTCAATCTGGGTAATGAAATTAATCAGACTTTGGGCAGTTTCACTTTTTTTGGCTAAAAAGAAAGTCCATGTAAACCTGGAAAAATCATCAGTGATAACAAAACAATATGATTTACCCTTCAAACTTTCTATATTAGTTGGACCAAAGAGGTCCATATGCAATAAGTGAAGTGGTTTAGAACTAGAGTGCACCTGTTTAGACCTGAATGAGACCTTGTGCTGCTTGCCCTTAAGACATGCAACACAAGTGTGGTCATTGTGGAAAGCCTTTTCAGGCAAACCATCAACTAAACCAAGCCTCACAAGTCTATTGATATTCTTAAAGTTTATGTGCCCTAATCTCCTGTGCCAAAGATTACTTTCATCTACTGAGGCTTTAGCATAAAGACATGACATCATTTTATTATTTACCTTAATTCCATTAAGATTCACATTATATATGTCTTTATGCCTAGGTGTTCTAAAATCTATGTATTTTTCCTCAGGGAGCTTATAATCTTTGCTTAACACCAAGCACTCAGTATCTGTGAAAAGAACCTTATTTTTGTTATCACACACTTGTGATACACTAAACAAATTGTAATCCAGTTCTTTTACCAAGAAGACATTCTCAAACCGTAGATTGTTGGTGACAAGGGTTCCTTTTCCAGTGATGGTGCCGTAGCCCCCTCCAAAGTATACCTTATCACCATCTTGAATAGGAGTGAAGTTTGTCAGATAGTCTTCCTTTCCTGTCATGTGCCTTGAGCATCCACTATCCCAGTATCCATAATCATTGATCTTCTTCTGAATGCCCTGCACATAAAGAAAACACATTAGTTTTCTTTGGGAACCCAAGCCTTGGAAGACTTGGATTCATCTGGTTGTTCAACAAGAACAGACTTGGTTCTCATAACAACCCCATTTTCATCCCTTTTTGAATGAAATTCCCAGTTAACCCCAATTGGTGTTGACATTGCTTTTGAAATATAATGAAACTTGTTGCATGTCATAGAAACACCAGTAGAATTAGAGTTTTGGTCTTGTTTTGGTCTCCATGTTAAGCTAGTAGAAGCTTTAGACCTATTTCCATGTGGTTGCAAATACCTAGGTTTGGCAGTGTGTCTGTCAGCGCTGAAATTGCTCTTGTCAGCGCCCCGATTGCCTTTATCAGCGTTGAACCTAGGGTTTGCTACAGGAACCCATTGCCTATTAGACCAAGTGTTTGACTTTTGAAAAGGTCTTAGGCCTTGTGTGTTAGACCCTCTAGAAAAGAATGGGGCTGGTCTAACAACTTGTGAACTTTTGTTCACAAAGGTATTGGGTCTGTCAGTGTTTGACCTGTGTTGACTTTTGTCAGCGCTGAAATGGTTCCTATCAGCGTTGACATTGGAAGCGTTGACACATTTGTAAGCCAAATGTGAGAAGCTACCACATGTGTAACAAGCTTTTCTAGACATAGTCTTAGGTCTAGAAGCAAAAAAGCCTGTTCCATGATTACTAACTTGGCTTTTTGGTGACCTAGTATTCCTATACATCTCTGCATACTTAACACTAGATTTTCTAACAGTTTGTGGGCCAAGGTCAACAGCTTTGCCAGTGGTTGGGTGTGTGATTTTAATAGGTGTAGGATCAATGGACACCACAATTGGTATCAGAGTCTAAGGCTCTTGATATCTAGGTCCGACGAGGTGTTCGTAATGTTGAGAAGAAGAAAAATTCGTTTAGAGTTTTTCTGGGCGATTTTGTGTGCGCAGCAGTATTCAGAAGGTCATAACTTTTGATTGAACCGTTGGATCGTCACGAAATTTTATATGTGTGTTCTACATACATAGATCTAAACATCCACCGGAGGGATTGTCGAGTTTTATCCCCAGGCAAAAGTTATTAGGCGTCAAAGTAGGCAGCAGAGGTGATTTTCAGATTTTTATATTCACATGAAATCATGATTTAGGGTTTCTGAAAACCCTAGATCATTACATATAACAGAAGATCTGATGTTTTATGACGAATTGGAGGTGATAAAGTTTTAGGGTTTCATCCAAAACCCTAGATCTAAGATTCGGTTTTAGGGTTTTATGAATAAACCCTAGAATAATCATTGCTGATGTAACCAAAGAGACGAACTAATACATGCAGGTTTGAAGAAGTTTTTGAATTGGCCAAAAACATCTTATGTTCACACGGTTATTGGTTATTCCATGTGTGTTCACACGGTGTTCTCTATGTGATTGGTCATTCATTCGCATCATCTCAAACACGATTCACAATGTGTTCACACGAGGCATTGCTTCTGATTGGTGGAAAACATTGCATTCACACGGCCATATGATAATCGTTATATAAACTTTAATCCTCTACATGCTAGTGTACTGTATCTCTCGTGAGCCTTCAATTCTTATTGGAGGAAGTTTCTATGTTCACACGGTTGAATTGCAATTAAGGAATCTAGCATTCACACGGTTACAATGTGTGTATTCACATGAAGAATTTCAATTCTTGTGTTCACAAGAAGATATGGGATCTAGCTTGCTGACTATCGAGGATGTTATTGATCCTAGGAGCAAAAGATGCATACTTTTTAGTCGGCGCTGATGTTTGTAATTGAGGCGCTGACAAGCCTTGAATTAATGCTGACAGGAATAAGTCAACGCTGACAGCGTTGACAGTGTTGTCCGAGATATGTGCTTCAAACGCTGATACGTGTTGTCTGATATCGGGCAATACACAAGGAAGGATATTGGACAAAGAAAGATCTCGGGTAACACACTGATTGCTGCTGTTTGAGAAAATGGGTACGTTTTAAGCATACAAAAAGGAGGATTTTACACACAAAGGTACATGGAATCTCCGTTTTAATTTAGAATATCATGTTGATATTTATGGCTCGGATATTTTTAAAAGGAATTAGTGATCTTAAAGTGAGTTAGCAATTTTTCATAAGAGTTTGATGGATATTTTAAACTATGTAATCGGGATAGGCTTGCGAAAGAGTTATCCATAACAGGCTTTTACATATGGTATGAAGGTGTTATTCCATTAAAATTCGTCATGAAGAAGTGTTAGCTTAAGGGGAAGAATTCTTATGGTAAGTTTTGATGATTGAAGAAGATTTTCGCGAGTTTGTGTTCTATCATATCTTAAAGTCGTGGCGTACCATTCACTGACTTTAAAGGTAACTTGTTCGTGCTTACATGGATAGTGATGAAGACTTGTCATAACACTTGAAGGAGTTACATTATCGTGCTCAGTGTCTCACATAGGATGAGAATATTGACAAGGGATCGAGGTCTACTTATAATTGGTCTGATATAAGTTCTTCATCACATGGATAAACAAGACATGGAACATAAGTTTGAGTTATTTTACTTCTACATCAAGAATACTTTATTTATTTTTCTTCAGGATCATTACACAGAGCCTACTTTTGGAGAATTTTCAAGATTGCCTACATTGTTTACTTCCTTGTTGATGTGACAAAAAGGGGAAGAAAATACGTGCTACACTTGAGGGGAAGCAATCTGAAGATCATGTACAACTTACAAGAGATATACAAAGAGTTTTGCCGACATCAACTAGGGGAAGATTGTTGGGTCTAAAATTATATGAGTTGATGTAGCAGAAACTCAAAACGAAGAAAACATCAAGACGTTTGTCAAAGCCGCTGACACGGCTAGTTGAAACGCTGACGGAAAGTGTTGAGACGCTGACAGATGTTTACACGCTGATGGAGAATTTTTCTTCTTTTTGCATGCTGCCATGAGGCACCAAGTGTAAACATCTGCCAAGGCCATGTCAGCGTCCAAGTGAAAGTTTGTTTAAAAAAAAAAATAAATAAATAAATAAATAAATAAAGAAACAAATAAACAAAAAGATTCGTATGAAGATATTCCATCAGTGTCAATCTTCAAGGCTGTCAGCGTTGACTTCTTCAATGTCAACGCTTGGCTGTCAGCGTCCAATGTCAACTTATCAGCGTTGACATTCTTCTTATCAGCGTCTAGTGAACTGACCCATAATTTATTCCCAACAATCCTCCCCTAAACTTGATATCTATTCCAATGATCAAGTTTCTGAATAAAAACTTAAGACTTAGGAGGAATCTTGCAAAAACTTCTTATGTTGGTGATAAACATATCTAATCAAGTCCTTGGCCACGTCACTAGTATAATCAATCTCCAAGGGTGTCTCTAGCATCTTCTCCAACACTTCTTTGGACAAGAAATAATCAGCATCCACAAGTAGATATTCTGAAAACTTTGTAGAGCTCAAATGAAATACACCACAAGTAGAATAAAGCCTCCAATGAAGATTACTGAGATCATCTTCAAGATCCTTCCATATGGCAGGATCTGCTTCTCTTGGACCACACAAAGTCAAAAATGTGTTCCAAAGTCTTATTCCATTTGCTGAAGTAGGTGCTTCAGCTGTATACTTGGCCTCTATTAATCTCCATAGATGCACCAAGTCTTCTCTGTCTATGCTTGCAAATATAGAAATAACTGAAGTGAAAGTATGTACCTCCTTTCCAAACCTGCCAATCTTCCAAAATCCACACTCATCTTCATCAAAACTGATGATTGGATTTCTGTCATCTAGAGGTACTACATTAACCAAATCTGAAGCTTCCAATGGAGAAAGCTTGAGATGCTTCCTTATGACACCTTCAGTTGGAAAATACACATCCATATCTTTGGGAAATTGGAAAGGATCTCCTTTCTTCACTGGTCTTTGAGCAATCCTTATTTCCTTTTGAATCTGCATTTCCTCAGCAAGCTCTTGTTTCCTTTCTTCTGAAAGAAACTGTAAGACATTTTGTTCTTGCACCTTCCTCCAAATAGGATGTGCCCTATACTCTAACTCCTCAAAAGATAAAGCCAGCAACTTCTTGTATGTCCATCTAGGTTGATGGCATCTAAGCAACTTGTAATACAACTGCCTTCTATCTCTTTTGAGCCAGGTCTTGACCTCTTGTGCATTAAACCTCATAATCACCTTTATGTCATCTTGTACCCTGAGAAGAACTTCCAACCCCCAAATTTGATCTGACAAACTCATCCCTGGGTTGTCCATAACCTTGTCTTCCCAAGCATGGTACATTCTGGTGATTTCTGGTAGGTCCCAATCAATCTGATTCTTCAAATCATTCAACCTTTCCTTTGCTAGCTCATCCCCATACTCAAGTCTTTCTGGATCGTCAATAATTTGAACACTTGAATCTGAGCTATCATCTTCTTTTCCATCACCACTTTCTTCCTCACTCTCAGAAACAACAAATGGTGATCTACCACTCCTCTTCAAATCTCTTTCCAAAAGTTGTGCAGCCAACTGTTCATCAAATGCAATTTGTGCTGCATCTTTCTTTGGAACATCTTCTTCAACCAATTTTCCTTTACCTTTGTCTTTTGGATCAATAATAGGTAAAGTAGAAGAAGAAACCTGTGTGGACACATCTTTGATGATTGTTGATGGCTGGAATACATCAACACCACCTGCAACTTTATCAGCGTTCAAGTTACCTCTATCAGCGCCACGATTACCTTTGTCAGCGCTGGATGTGTCAGCGTTCAAACCTGTATCAGCGCCCATTGTTTCTTTGAAAGATCCTTCCAAGTTTAATGGTGTCACCTTGGATGTATCAATAACTGGGTGCTTCTTCAAATTGGTGAGTGCTTCAGCAACCTGTAAAGATTCACTAAATTGTGAACTCTTCTCTGAACTCTTCTCACTAGCTGTATGAATCAGCTCATCCTCTTCATCCTCTTCATCCTCCCCTTGGAAGATTCCTCCATTAGACTCCTGCTACTTGGATTCTCCAAAACAGTTACCCGCTCCCTCAATACTTGGAGTTCACGGCCCTGTTTGTTGACAGTTTGTACAAGGCTGACATTTTGCTTTTGCAAGCTAATGACAGCAGCCGTCAATTCAGTCAAAGTCATAGGTTCCAATCTGCCCTCAGCTAGAATGGGGATTTGACCTCCCAAAATAGAATCATGGGGCGTGGATGAGGTCTTAATGATGTGGGGACTGTCTTGACCAACATCTAAGCCTGTGTCAATAGCCCCAGCCTCATCCATGTCACCAGCCACACTTGTAGAGGTGGTTCTCTCTGCTACAAGGCTAGGACCACTAGAGGAGAACACTCCAGTAGTCCTTTGGCGTTTATGCAACCTAGATTGTAATGGGGTGGAAGAGGAAGTAGATTGTGTGGGTGTTGGTTGATTAAGGGGTGTTTGGGATTGTTCAGGGATGGTATCAGCGTTGGGATTGGCTGTGTCAGCGCCAACATTTTGAGTATCAGCGCTGGGTTGGTCAATGTCCATGTGATCAGGTGAAGGTAATGGTTCATGAATAGGCTCAAGTTGGGGTGCAGGGTCTGGTTGTGGTTGAGCAGCCTGAATTACTTCAAGCATGGGTTGGGTAAGAGGTATGGATCTGTTTGTGGAGCTCATTTTAGCAAAAATGGTTTTCTGTTGTTTAGGGATCTCATAAAAAGTGTCATGATCCCTAGAACAATATTCTTGTAAATCAAAGACCATTTGCAAAAATCTTGGGTAAGCCAAAGTCATTTTACTTCCCTTATTTTTACACATCCCTTCAAAAATCATTTTTGAGAAATTATACTTAAGCCCACGTGTTATACAAACCAAAGCACTTGCAATCGACCTGTTTATTTCATTAAAAGAAGTACATTTTGGACTTAAGCATTGTAAAAGGACATGTATCAAATATTTCCAGTCAGAGGGAAATTCCTGCTTATGATATTTATTTTGCCGTTGTTAGAGATATTATTGTCTAACGCTGACAAGAGTTTCTTCAACGCTGACAAGTGTTGTCGGGACGCTGTCAGCAACAAATGTTAGTTTTGTGGTTTTCATCTAAATGTGTAGGTGGTGGTAGCTTTATGCCATTAGATACAAAGTTGCTTATGGATCTTTGAAGAGCTATTTGGACATGTTTTTGTTTATGGATGATGGTTGGAATATTTATATTCCTATCTTGACATAAATTTTTAATGTTCATATATATTTTGAGAAACTCATGTATCATAGTTTGAGGGGAGGTTTAAGGAACCTTTAGGACTCTTGGGTATTCTTATAATACTCTCATCACAATTCTAGATTGTGTCCACAGGTGAGTATGGGTTAGTTTTACTAAACCATGAGGCACTGTAGCATGCAAAGTTGATAAACTATGCATGCTGCCAAGACATTGTTGGACAAGTGTAAACATCTGCCAAGTGCCAAGACATTGTTGGACAAGTGTAAAAGCAGAGGTGATTATCATGATTTCATGTGAATATAAAAATCTGAAAATCACCTCTGCTGCCTACTTTGACGCCTAATAACTTTTGCCTGGGGATAAAACTCGACAATCCCTCTGGTGGATGTTTAGATCTATGTATGTAGAACACACATATAAAATTTCGTGACGATTCAACGGTTCAATCAAAAGTTATGACCTTCTGAATACTGTTGCGCACACAAAAACGTCCAGAAAAACTCATACGAATTTTTCTTTTCTTCACCATACACGAACACCTCGTCGGACCTAGATATCATGAGCCTTAGGCTCTGATACCAATTGTGGTGTCCATTGATCGTTAGACTCAATGGTTATGAACCATTATATCTAGGTTGATCATCGTTCATATGATAACATAGCGGAATAGAACAATGATCATAACAAGGTGTTTAGGCACAAAGAACACGAATAAAACAAATGGGTTGCTTATTATATTAATAACAAACAACCACTAGACGTGTATACATTGAATCCCACGTCTAGTGCGACACACACTTTAGGTTTACATTGTGAATGAATGATATTTTTTAATAAAAACCTACGTATGTTTTCTTTATATACTAGAAAACATAGCTTACAAAGAAAGCTAATAATAAGACAACTAAATCTTCTATTATTCTGTGATAATATCTTCTACAAGTTTGTCCACCAGCTTGTAGAATTCTTCATTGTCAGATTTAGTCCTTGTCTTTTGTGTTTTGACTTATCAACTCAATAATTCGACCCAACAATCTTCCCCTTGTTGATGATGTCAAAACACTCCTCTTAAGCATGAATGCTTTGTAAGTTGTACATGATCTTCAGATTGCTTCCCCTCAAGTGTAGCACGTATTTTCTTCCCCTTTTTGTCACATCAACAAGGAAGTAAACAATGTAGGCAATCTTGAAAATTCTCCAAAAGTAGGCTCTGTGTAATGATCCTGAAGAAAAATAAATAAAGTATTCTTGATGTTGAAGTAAAATAACCCAACCTTGTGTTCCATGTCTTGTACTATCCACGTGATAAAGAACTTATATCAGACCAATTATAAGTAGACCTCGATCCCTTGTCAATATTCTCATCCTATGTGAGACACTGAGCACGATAATGTAACTCCTTCAAGTGTTATGACAAGTCTTCATCACCATCCATGTAAAGCACGAACAAGTTACCTTTAAAGTCAGTGGCTGGAAGTGCATGACTTTAAGATATGATAGAACACAAACTCGCGAAAATCTTCTTCAATCATCAAACTTATCAAAAGAATTCTTCCCCTTAAGTTAACACCTCTTCATGAAGAATCTTAATCTTCATATCATATGTAAAAGCCTTAAGACGGATAACTCTTTTACAAGGCTACCCCGATTACATAATCAATTCCAATAAATTACTTCACGAATTGTTACTAACTCGCATTAAAATCATTAATCCCTTTCAAAATATCCGAGCCATTAATATCACCATGATATTCTAAATTAGAACGGAGATTCCATGTACCTTTGTGTGTAAAATCCTCCTTTTTGTATGCTTAAAACGTACCCATTTTCTCAAACAGCAGCAATCAGTGTGTTACCCGAGATCTTTCTTTGTCCAATATCCTTCCTTGTGTATTGCCCGATATCAGACAACATGTATCAGCGTTTGAAGCACATATCTCGGACAACACTGTCAACGCTGTCAGCGTTGACTTATTCCTGTCAGCGTCAATTCAAGGCTTGTCAGCGCCTCAATTACAAACATCAGCGCCGACTAAAAAGTATGCATCTTTTGCTCCTAGGATCAATAACATCCTCGATAGTCAGCAAGCTAGATCCCATATCTTCGTGTGAACACAAGAATTGAAATTCTTCATGTGAATACACACATTGTAACCGTGTGAATGCTAGATTCCTTAATTGCAATTCAACCGTGTGAACATAGAAACTTCCTCCAATAAGAATTGAAGGCTCACGAGAGATACAGTACACTAGCATGTAGAGGATTAAAGTTTATATAACGATTATCATATGGCCGTGTGAATGCAATGTTTTCCACCAATCAGAAGCAATGCCTCGTGTGAACACATTGTGAATCGTGTTTGAGATGATGCGAATGAATGACCAATCACATAGAGAACACCGTGTGAACACACATGGAATAACCAATAACCGTGTGAACATAAGATGTTTTTGGCCAATTCAAAAACTTCTTCAAACCTGCATGTATTAGTTCGTCTCTTTGGTTACATCAGCAATGATTATTCTAGGGTTTATTCATAAAACCCTAAAACCGAATCTTAGATCTAGGGTTTTGGATGAAACCCTAAAACTTTATCACCTCCAATTCGTCATAAAACATCAGATCTTCTGTTATATGTAATGATCTAGGGTTTTCAGAAACCCTAAATCATGATTTCATGTGAATATAAAAATCTGAAAATCACCTCTGCTGCCTACTTTGACGCCTAATAACTTTTGCCTGGGGATAAAACTCGACAATCCCTCCGGTGGATGTTTAGATCTATGTATGTAGAACACACATATAAAATTTCGTGACGATCCAACGGTTCAATCAAAAGTTATGACCTTCTGAATACTGCTGTGCACACAAAAACGTCCAGAAAAACTCATACGAATTTTTCTTTTCTTCACCATACATGAACACCTCGTCGGACCTAGATATCATGAGCCTTAGGCTTTGATACCAATTGTGGTGTCCATTGATCGTTAGACTCAATGGTTATGAACCATTATATCTAGGTTGATCATCGTTCATATGATAACATAGCGGAATAGAACAATGATCATAACAAGGTGTTTAGGCACAAAGAACACGAATAAAACAAATGGGTTGCTTATTATATTAATAACAAACAACCACTAGACGTGTATACATTGAATCCCACGTCTAGTGCGACACACACTTTAGGTTTACATTGTGAATGAATGATATTTTTTAATAAAAACCTACGTATGTTTTCTTTATATACTAGAAAACATAGCTTACAAAGAAAGCTAATAATAAGACAACTAAATCTTCTATTATTCTGTGATAATATCTTCTACAAGTTTGTCCACCAGGGGAAGATTGTTGGGTCTAACAATCTTCTACATATAATTTTAGACCCAACAATCTTCCTTGTCTTTTGTGAATATAAAAATCTGAAAATCACCTCTGCTGCCTACTTTGACGCCTAATAACTTTTGCCTGGGGATAAAACTCGACAATCCCTCCGGTGGATGTTTAGATCTATGTATGTAGAACACACATATAAAATTTCGTGACGATCCAACGATTCAATCAAAAGTTATGACCTTCTGAATACTGCTGCGCACACAAAAACGTCCAGAAAAACTCATACGAATTTTTCTTTTCTTCACCATACATGAACACCTCGTCGGACCTAGATATCATGAGCCTTAGGCTCTGATACCAATTGTGGTGTCCATTGATCGTTAGACTCAATGGTTATGAACCATTATATCTAGGTTGATCATCGTTCATATGATAACATAGCGGAATAGAACAATGATCATAACAAGGTGTTTAGGCACAAAGAACACGAATAAAACAAATGGGTTGCTTATTATATTAATAACAAACAACCACTAGACGTGTATACATTGAATCCCACGTCTAGTGCGACACACACTTTAGGTTTACATTGTGAATGAATGATATGAATAAAACCTAAGACTCTTGTTCCTTTTATAGTGGAAGGAACAGAATCTACAAGAGATAAAATCAAATAAACATCTAAATCTTCTATTTCTATAGATATATACTGAATATATTATTTATAATATATCCAATATATTCCCTAAATAGAATTCTCCATCAGCGTGTAAACATCTGTCAGCGTCTCAACACTTTCCGTCAGCGTTTCAACTAGCCGTGTCAGCGGCTTTGACAAACGTCTTGATGTTTTCTTCGTTTTGAGTTTCTGCCACATCAACTCATATAATTTTAGACCCAACAATCTTCCCCTAGTTGATGTCGGCAAAACTCTTTGTATATCTCTTGTAAGTTGTACATGATCTTCAGATTGCTTCCCCTCAAGTGTAGCACGTATTTTCTTCCCCTTTTTGTCACATCAACAAGGAAGTAAACAATGTAGGCAATCTTGAAAATTCTCCAAAAGTAGGCTCTGTGTAATGATCCTGAAGAAAAATAAATAAAGTATTCTTGATGTAGAAGTAAAATAACTCAAACTTATGTTCCATGTCTTGTTTATCCATGTGATGAAGAACTTATATCAGACCAATTATAAGTAGACCTCGATCCCTTGTCAATATTCTCATCCTATGTGAGACACTGAGCACGATAATGTAACTCCTTCAAGTGTTATGACAAGTCTTCATCACTATCCATGTAAGCACGAACAAGTTACCTTTAAAGTCAGTGAATGGTACGCCACGACTTTAAGATATGATAGAACACAAACTCGCGAAAATCTTCTTCAATCATCAAAACTTACCATAAGAATTCTTCCCCTTAAGCTAACACTTCTTCATGACGAATTTTAATGGAATAACACCTTCATACCATATGTAAAAGCCTGTTATGGATAACTCTTTCGCAAGGCTATCCCGATTACATAGTTTAAAATATCCATCAAACTCTTATGAAAAATTGCTAACTCACTTTAAGATCACTAATTCCTTTTAAAAATATCCGAGCCATAAATATCAACATGATATTCTAAATTAAAACGGAGATTCCATGTACTTTTGTGTGTATAATCCTCCTTTTTGTATGCTTAAAACGTACCAGTTTTCTCAAACAGCAGCAAACTTTGTGTTGTCCAATATCTCTTCTGTCCAATATCTTGGTCAGATGTATTGTCCAATATCTGACAATACGTATCAGCGTTGAAGCTCATATATCGGACGACACTGTCAACCTATCAGTGTTGACTTATTCTGTCAGCGTCCATTCTATACCTGTCAGCGTTAACCTTAAATCCTGTCAGCGCCTGAATCATTCTCGTCAGCGTCTCTCTCTGCTGACGTCATCTAGGGCCACATCTCCTATCATCGTATAAGGATAAAGAGACCAGTATACTATAATGATAACAAGTTATCTTAATTCACATCAACAAATACTGATCCAAATAACCCAAGTGAGATATGCTTTGTTCGTGTGAACGCAAGTCCCAAACTTCGAATCATAGAATGGCTTTGAACACAAAAATCAGCCGCAACTGTTGACTCTCACAACCAATTGTAACAAATCAACCATGTGAACACACATTCCTTCCATAAATAAGAACGAAGGACTCACGGTAATATAATGAACTAGCATGTAGAGGATCTAAAGTTTATATAATGAATATTAGGGTTTAAGCCGTGTGAACGCAAGAGCTTACCACCAATCATGGAGCTTCCATCGTGTGAACACAACAAGTTTCCACCAATTAGAAACTAAGCTTCATGTGAACACAATTGAAGCCTTTTGATCGTGTGAACTGTTGATCCCTTTTGTCTTTGTGATCCCACGTACACATTTGCTTTGTGATTATCATATGACTATAAGCACATGATTGCGTTTGATTTTACTTCCATAACAGCGCTCGTCCCATCATCATAAAAAAAACAGCTTTTCTTTCTTTAAGGTTACCATGTCTGTATATAACGAGCAGATCTAGGGTTTTGTAAGTAAAAACAAATCTAGGGTTTCACCATTCACTTGGTGATGTATGGAAGATTGAGACAAGATCCATTCTTGTCAATAACACCCACAAGACCTCTAGGTTTGATGACATCTTCAACAAACTAAGACTGTTGGAGAATGAATGGCTTTTGGATAGTGATAATAAATCTTCCAGTAGTAACATGGCCTTCTTCTCACAAAGTAAAGGCTAATTTGATTCCATGAACTTCTATGGACATCCAGCCACTGGATCTCAGTCTGTCAGCGCTGGATCATATCCTGTCAACGCTTTATACTCAAGCGCTGACACACATAACTTTGGCGCTGATAGAATTAAGCCTGCTGGTTTAGATCTAGATACTGTGTGTGCATTCATTGCTTCTTTGCCCAGTGATTCAAGGATTACATATGAAGATCTTGAGCAAATAAGTGATGAACAATTGGAAGAGATGGACATCAAGTGGACTATGGCTCTTGTAAGTTTAAGAGCAAACAGGTTTAGTAAAAGGTTCAAGAAGAAGATGACCTTTAATGCTAAGGATGTTGCTGGATTTGACAAGTCCAAGGTTGAGTGCTACAACTGTCATAGGATGGGGCACTTTATGAGGGAATGTAGATCTCCAAGAAGATCTGATGCTGGTAAGCCTTCAAGCCAAATGGTTAAGAGCCAAGATCCCAAGGCCATGGTTGCTGTTCAACAAATTGATGGCGTTGGAGGATGGGACTGGAGCTGGAACTTTATGGCTAAGGATGAGGAAGAGGACAAAGCTTTGGTTGCTGAAGTTAAAGAAGAGCATGTTGAATATGCTCTCATGGCACACTCCTCCTCTTCATCAGATAATGAGGTATATGATGATGCTTTCTGTTATAAGGGTTGTCGTTTAAATACTGAAAAACTAAATCAAGAGATAGTAAAATTATTAGATGAGGCAAGTACTGAAAGATGCAAAGTATCTAATTATCAAATTGCTCTTACCCAAACAGAAAAGACAGTAGCTGAGTATAAGAAAATGGAGTTTGATTTAAAGGATCAAATAAATATCTTAAAACATGAGTTACATCAAAGTAAAGATGTTCAAGATATAGTAAACAGGGTTAATCTTGATTTGATAGCTCAGTTAGAAGAGGCTAACAAAAATAAAGATAATGTGAGTCTTAAAATCCAGAGATTTGATAAGGCCACACAATCCCTAGGAGAGTGTGTTAGTAAACAAAGAGACTCTAAGGACATGAGTGGGATTGGGATGAAAGATTATACTGGTGTTCCACCACCAGCTGGGGATTTCTATGGTGTCCAATCAAAGGACTTATCTTGGACTGGCTTGCCAGAACTTCAAGAGAAGGAATTCATTCCTCCACCTAGAGTGACTTCCCCAGTTGAGGAATACAAGCAAAAACTGACTGACCTAGATGAATGGAAGAAAGCTAACCACACCTTGTTTGTTAAGGGAGGGTTGTTGTGTGAAAGTCCAAATGAGCCCACACCACTCATGATACCAATTGTGGAGTCCAATGATCCTACACCTATTAAAATCACACACCCAACCACTGGCAAAGCTGTTGACCTTGGCCCACAAACTGTTAGAAAATCTAGTGTTAAGTATGCAGAGATGTATAGGAATACTAGGTCACCAAAAAGCCAAGTTAGTAATCATGGAACAGGCTTCTTTGCTTCTAGACCTAAGACTATGTCTAGAAAAGCTTGTTACACATGTGGTAGCTTCTCACATTTGGCTTACAAATGTGTCAACGCTTCCAATGTCAATGCTGATAGGAACCATTTCAGCGCTGACAAAAGTCAACACAGGTCAAACACTGACAGACCCAATACCTTTGTGAACAAAAGTTCACAAGTTGTTAGACCAGCCCCATTCTTTTCTAGAGGGTCTAACACACAAGGCCTAAGACCTTTTCAAAAGTCAAACACTTGGTCTAATAGGCAATGGGTTCCTGTAGCAAACCCTAGGTTCAACGCTGATAAAGGCAATCGGGGCGCTGACAAGAGCAATTTCAGCGCTGACAGACACACTGCCAAACCTAGGTATTTGCAACCACAGGGAAATAGGTCTAAAGCTTCTACTAGCTTAACATGGAGACCAAAACAAGACCAAAACTCTAATTCTACTGGTGTTTCTATGACATGCAACAGGTTTCATTATATTTCAAAAGCAATGTCAACACCAATTGGGGTTAACTGGGAATTTCATTCAAAAAGGGATGAAAATGGGGTTGTTATGAGAACCAAGTCTGTTCTTGTTGAACAACCAGGTGAATCCAAGTCTTCCAAGGCTTGGGTTCCCAAAGAAAACTAATGTGTTTTCTTTATGTGCAGGGCATTCAGAAGAAGATCAATGATTATGGATACTGGGATAGTGGATGCTCAAGGCACATGACAGGAAAGGAAGACTATCTGACAAACTTCACTCCTATTCAAGATGGTGATAAGGTATACTTTGGAGGGGGCTACGGCACCATCACTGGAAAAGGAACCCTTGTCACCAACAATCTACGGTTTGAGAATGTCTTCTTGGTAAAAGAACTGGATTACAATTTGTTTAGTGTATCACAAGTGTGTGATAACAAAAATAAGGTTCTTTTCACAGATACTGAGTGCTTGGTGTTAAGCAAAGATTATAAGCTCCCTGAGGAAAAATACATAGATTTTAGAACACCTAGGCATAAAGACATATATAATGTGAATCTTAATGGAATTAAGGTAAATAATAAAATGATGTCATGTCTTTATGCTAAAGCCTCAGTAGATGAAAGTAATCTTTGGCACAGGAGATTAGGGCACATAAACTTTAAGAATATCAATAGACTTGTGAGGCTTGGTTTAGTTGATGGTTTGCCTGAAAAGGCTTTCCACAATGACCACACTTGTGTTGCATGTCTTAAGGGCAAGCAGCACAAGGTCTCATTCACTTCTAAACAGGTGCACTCTAGTTCTAAACCACTTCACTTATTGCATATGGACCTCTTTGGTCCAACTACTATAGAAAGTTTGAAGGGTAAATCATATTGTTTTGTTATCACTGATGATTTTTCCATGTTTACATGGACTTTCTTTTTAGCCAAGAAAAGTGAAACTGCCCAAAGTCTGATTAATTTCATTACCCAGATTGAAAAGAAGAATGGTAATGAGGTCAAAATTATTAGAAGTGACAATGGGGGTGAGTTTAGAAATCAGTTGTTAGATGATTTTTGTGCCAAGAAAGGGATTACTAGGCAGTTCAGTA
Source organism: Glebionis coronaria (assembly GCA_025667525.1). NCBI lineage: Eukaryota > Viridiplantae > Streptophyta > Magnoliopsida > Asterales > Asteraceae > Glebionis > Glebionis coronaria. The sequence continues at coordinate 592,263,859 of CM046875.1, read as the reverse complement.
TAGCTAGAACCCCACAGCAAAATGGGGTTGCTGAAAGGAAGAATAGAACCCTTATTGAAGCAGCCAGAACCATGTTGGCTGATGCCCACTTTCCTATAGCCTTTTGGGCTGAAGCTGTTAACACAGCTTGTTATGTTCAAAATAGGGCATTGGTCAACAAAATACATAATAAGACACCTTATGAATTACTTTGGGGAAGGAAGCCAAATATTGGCTTTCTCAAGCCTTTTGGTTGTCATGTAGTTGTTTTAGAAACTAGTGAAGCCCTAGGTAAATTTGATTCAAAAGGTGATGAAGGCTACTTCATGGGTTATTCAGTGCAGAGCAAAGGATATAGGGTTTACATTAAAAAGGAAAAACGTATACTTGAAAAGGTACATGTTAGGTTTTTAGAAAGTAAACCTAGTGATCCTGAAAGTGGTCCAAATTGGTTGTTTGACTTAGAACCTTTATCTAGAGCTTTAAATTATATGCCTGTTACTGATCCAGACATTGTGAAGGTAACTTCAAGTGTTTTGGAAAAGAGAATTGGTAATGTTTCAGGTATACAGGTTGCTAAGGAGGATGGACCACCAGCAGTTAAATCATCTCCCACACAAGAATATGTTACACTTCCTATATGGACAGATGAGTATTATGCTGCTGCTGCTGCTGCTAGAAAAGATAATGGTGGTTTTCAAATACCACCAAATACAAACATGCATACTTCTTCAGGCGCTGAAAAAGGGAAATCAAGCGCTGACAAGAGCAATTCAGACGCTGATGGATCAGACGCTGACACCAACAGTTCAAGCGTTGTTATCCCAAGCGCTGACAAACAAGGTTCAGACTTTGACAACACCTTTGCACATCTTTTCTCTTCACATTTTGAACAAGGTGGACCTTCCAATGTCCATGAAGAGATTCATGTTGATCAAAGAGAGTCTGATGAAGAAGATATTGGCAACATGGAGCGTGAAGTTGAGGACACCAGACTTTTTGAAGGAGGAGTTCTCACTTCCACAGCAAAGGATCACCCCACATCTCAGATCATTGGTGATGTTATGGCTCCAGTTCAGACAAGAAGATCCCATCAAAGTCTTGGTGGATTTATTGCCAATATACACAAGAAGGTTGATACCCCTCTTGTACAAGCATGTTTGTTTGCCTGTTTTCTGTCACAGGAAGAACCCAAGAAAATTTTTGATGCTCTCAAAGAACCTAGTTGGGTGGAAGCAATGCAGGATGAGCTTCACCAATTTGCTATACAAGATGTTTGGGAGCTGGTTGATTGTCCTAGATATGTGAGACCAATTGGGACAAGATGGGTTCTAAGAAACAAGAAAGATGAAAGAGGCATTGTGGTCAGAAACAAGGCACGTTTGGTAGCTCAGGGATATACACAAGAGGAAGGCATAGATTATGAAGAAGTTTTTGCTCCTGTTGCAAGAATTGAAGCTATCAGAATTTTCTTAGCTTATGCCTCCTGCATGAACTTCACTGTTTATCAAATGGATGTGAAGAGTGCTTTCCTCTATGGGACAATTGTTGAGGAAGTATATGTCATGCAACCTCCTGGTTTTGAAGATCCTGAGAATCCAGACAAGGTTTATAGAGTGAAGAAAGCAATGTATGGACTTCATCAGGCCCCTAGAGCATGGTATGGTACTTGTCTACATATTTGGTGGACAATGGATTCAAGAGGGGCACCATAGATCAGACACTATTTACAAAGAAGAAAGGAAAACATGTGTTGCTTGTGCAGGTCTATGTTGATGATATCATTTTTGGGTCTACTGATCCAAAAATGAGTGAGGACTTTTCCAAGCTCATGACAGATAAATTCAAGATGAGTGCAATGGGTGAGATGAACTTCTTTCTAGGTTTACAAGTTCAGCAGAAAGAAGATGGTATCTTCATCTCCCAAGACAAGTATGTAGCTGAAATCTTGAAGAAATATGGTTTTTCTCCACATGAAAAGGATGCTTCCACTCCTATGGATAGGGAACACCCTTGGGGAAAAATTGGAGCTGGAAAGGATGTGGATGTTAGGCACTATAGATCAATGATTGGTTCATTGATGTATCTTACAGCCTCAAGACCTGACATCATGTTTGCTGTGTGTGCATGTGCACGCCATCAAGTGACTCCCAAAGAATGTCACCTTTTTGCTGTGAAAAGAATTTTTAGGTACCTAAGATGTTATCCAGATCTTGGCTTGTGGTACCCAAAAGATTCTCCATTGGATCTTATTGCATATTCAGACAGTGACTATGGTGGTGACAAGTTTGATAGAAAATCCACAACTGGTGGATGCCAATTTCTTGGGAGTAGATTGATATCTTGGCAATGCAAGAAACAAACAGTGGTGGCAAACTCTACAACTGAAGCAGAATATGTTGCTGCAGCTGCTTGTTGTGGACAAGTCTTATGGATTCAGAACCAGCTGTTGGATTATGGGTATAATTTTATGCATACCAAGATTTTTGTAGACAATAACAGTACTTTATGCATTATTAAAAATCCTGTACATCATTCTAAAACCAAAAACATAGAAATTAGACATCATTTTATAAGAGATTGCTTTGAGAAAGGTTTAATACAACCAGATAGGGTAGCCACAGAAGATAATGTGGCTGATTTATTAACTAAACCTTTTGATGCTGGAAGATTTCAATATTTGGTAACAAATATTGGAATGGTTAATCTCACTTAATATGTGCTTTGGAACCTTTTTGTAAAAGTATGTACAGGATAATGCATTGTTATTGGTCTTTGTGATGATTTAGATTTTTCCACTTTATTTTTCTAACACTGACAAAGGTAAATGTAACGCTGTCAAGTGTTATTTTGCCGTTGTTAGAGATATTATTGTCTAACGCTGACAAGAGTTTCTTCAACGCTGACAAGTGTTGTCGGGACGCTGTTAGCAACAAATGTTAGTTTTGTGGTTTTCATCTAAATGTGTAGGTGGTGGTAGCTTTATGCCATTGGATACAGAGTTGCTTATGGATCTTTGAAGAGCTATTTGGACATGTTTTTGTTTATGGATGATGGTTGGAATATTTATATTCCTATCTTGACATAAATTTTTAATGTTCATATATATTTTGAGAAACTCATGTATCATAGTTTGAGGGGAGGTTTAAGGAACCTTTAGGACTCTTGGGTATTCTTATAATACTCTCATCACAATTCTAGATTGTGTCCACAGGTGAGTATGGGTTAGTTTTACTAAACCATGAGGCACTGTAGCATGCAAAGTTGATAAACTATGCATGCTGCCAAGACATTTTTTGGCCTAGAATTGGTTGTGGTCTGATGGGAGACTTGGGAATAGTTTGGTTATGGGTTTACCTGGGAGTTACAAAGAATTTTATGAAATAACTTTGTTGGTAAGTATTTTGGTTAGCAAGGGACACTAGAGGTCATTTGTGTCTATCTTGCTTAAGCAAGTGTGCATAAATGGACAGTGCTTGCCGCCCAGTAATTATTATCAACTTGTAAGATATTTCCCTTAGGATAAATTACTTTGTTAAGGTCTTTTTCTTTTTAAATATTTTTATTTTTAGACGCTGACAAGTTTTTCTCCAAACGCTGTTACGTCCAATCGTGACGCTGACAAGGCTTTAGGCAAACGCTGACAAGAAAATATAGCCGTTGGGCGCTGATGGGCTATTTTTGACCGTTGACACCTAGTGGGCCCTACCCAGTTGTTATTTTTGACTAATCTTTGGCCGTAATTTTGGGGAGTTGTTACTTTTAATTAATGCATGAGATAAGTTATATTTGATTCAATATTTCATCATTGCTCTTTGAATATAACCGCCTCATTTTTGACCAATCAAAATCATGCATCTCTCCTATAAATTTGGTTAAACTTTTTATTCTGGGTATTCATATTTTCTTGTCTAACATTTTTCTCCTAGATTTTTCCCATATCACATAACCTAAACAGCTTTCATCATGGCACCCAAGTTCAACTCAAAGAATTTAACATTGGAGTTCAAGAGCCAACATAATATGGTAGCTTACTTGACTGCTGATCCTGATTTGTTCCCTTAGTATTCACAAATGGTGGAATTTTTAAATGCATCCTCCTTAAGGTATGCACTTTCTCATACACCATTGGTCCCTGTCGCACACATTAGACAGTTTTGGAACACTGCTAGTTCCACAACAGCTAATGGAGTGACCACATTAACATCTACTGTTCATGGAAGAACATGGGTGGTCACTGAAGCCTCGGTTCGCCAAGCTTTGCGTCTTGATGACGTTGATGGTGTGACTACCCTTGCCATTGAAACAATAGAACAAGGTCTTAGGGAATTGGGTTATCCTATTCCTGCTGATGTCACTTTAAATAAATATCATAAGCAGGAATTTCCCTCTGACTGGAAATATTTGATACATGTCCTTTTACAATGCTTAAGTCCAAAATGTACTTCTTTTAATGAAATAAACAGGTCGATTGCAAGTGCTTTGGTTTGTATAACACGTGGGCTTAAGTATAATTTTTCAAAAATGATTTTTGAAGGGATGTGTAAAAATAAGGGAAGTAAAATGACTTTGGCTTACCCAAGATTTTTGCAAATGGTCTTTGATTTACAAGAATATTGTTCTAGGGATCATGACACTTTTTATGAGATCCCTAAACAACAGAAAACCATTTTTGCTAAAATGAGCTCCACAAACAGATCCATACCTCTTACCCAACCCATGCTTGAAGTAATTCAGGCTGCTCAACCACAACCAGACCCTGCACCCCAACTTGAGCCTATTCATGAACCATTACCTTCACCTGATCACATGGACATTGACCAACCCAGCGCTGATACTCAAAATGTTGGCGCTGACACAGCCAATCCCAACGCTGATACCATCCCTGAACAATCCCAAACACCCCTTAATCAACCAACACCCACACAATCTACTTCCTCTTCCACCCCATTACAATCTAGGTTGCATAAACACCAAAGGACTACTGGAGTGTTCTCCTCTAGTGGTCCTAGCCTTATAGCAGAGAGAACCACCTCCACAAGTGTGGCTGGTGACATGGATGAGGCTGGGGCTATTGACACAGGCTTAGATGCTGGTCAAGACAGTCCCAACATCATTCAGACCTCATCCACGCCCCATGATTCTATTTTGGGAGGTCAAATCCCCATTCTAGCTGAGGGCAGATTGGAACCTATGACTTTGACTGAATTGACGGCTGCTGTCATTAGCTTGCAAAAGCAAAATGTCAGCCTTGTACAAACTGTCAACAAACAGGGCCGTGAACTCCAAGTATTGAGGGAGCGGGTAACTGTTTTGGAGAATCCAAGTAGCAGGAGTCTAATGGAGGAATCTTCCAAAGGGGAGGATGAAGAGGATGAAGAGGATGAGCTGATTCATACAGCTAGTGAGAAGAGTTCAGAGAAGAGTTCACAATTTAGTGAATCTTTACAGGTTGCTGAAGCACTCACCAATTTGAAGAAGCACCCAGTTATTGATACATCCAAGGTGACACCATTAAACTTGGAAGGATCTTTCAAAGAAATAATGGGCGCTGATACAGGTTTGAACGCTGACACATCCAGCGCTGACAAAGGTAATCGTGGCGCTGATAGAGGTAACTTGAACGCTGATAAAGTTGCAGGTGGTGTTGATGTATTCCAGCCATCAACAATCATCAAAGATGTGTCCACACAGGTTTCTTCTTATACTTTACCTATTATTGATCCAAAAGACAAAGGTAAAGGAAAATTGGTTGAAGAAGATGTTCCAAAGAAAGATGCAGCACAAATTGCATTTGATGAACAGTTGGCTGCACAACTTTTGGAAAGAGATTTGAAGAGGAGTGGTAGATCACCATTTGTTGTTTCTGAGAGTGAGGAAGAAAGTGGTGATGGAAAAGAAGATGATAGCTCAGATTCAAGTGTTCAAATTATTGACGATCCAGAAAGACTTGAGTATGGGGATGAGCTAGCAAAGGAAAGGTTGAATGATTTGAAGAATCAGATTGATTGGGACCTACCAGAAATCACCAGAATGTACCATGCTTGGGAAGACAAGGTTATGGACAACCCAGGGATGAGTTTGTCAGATCAAATTTGGGGGTTGGAAGTTCTTCTCAGGGTACAAGATGACATAAAGGTGATTATGAGGTTTAATGCACAAGAGGTCAAGACCTGGCTCAAAAGAGATAGAAGGCAGTTGTATTACAAGTTGCTTAGATGCCATCAACCTAGATGGACATACAAGAAGTTGCTGGCTTTATCTTTTGAGGAGTTAGAGTATAGGGCACATCCTATTTGGAGGAAGGTGCAAGAACAAAATGTCTTATAGTTTCTTTCAGAAGAAAGGAAACAAGAGCTTGCTGAGGAAATGCAGATTCAAAAGGAAATAAGGATTGCTCAAAGACCAGTGAAGAAAGGAGATCCTTTCCAATTTCCCAAAGATATGGATGTGTATTTTCCAACTGAAGGTGTCATAAGGAAGCATCTCAAGCTTTCTCCATTGGAAGCTTCAGATTTGGTTAATGTAGTACCTCTAGATGACAGAAATCCAATCATCAGTTTTGATGAAGATGAGTGTGGATTTTGGAAGATTGGCAGGTTTGGAAAGGAGGTACATACTTTCACTTCAGTTATTTCTATATTTGCAAGCATAGACAGAGAAGACTTGGTGCATCTATGGAGATTAATAGAGGCCAAGTATACAGCTGAAGCACCTACTTCAGCAAATGGAATAAGACTTTGGAACACATTTTTGACTTTGTGTGGTCCAAGAGAAGCAGATCCTGCCATATGGAAGGATCTTGAAGATGATCTCAGTAATCTTCATTGGAGGCTTTATTCTACTTGTGGTGTATTTCATTTGAGCTCTACAAAGTTTTCAGAATATCTACTTGTGGATGCTGATTATTTCTTGTCCAAAGAAGTGTTGGAGAAGATGCTAGAGACACCCTTGGAGATTGATTATACTAGTGACGTGGCCAAGGACTTGATTAGATATGTTTATCACCAACATAAGAAGTTTTTGCAAGATTCCTCCTAAGTCTTAAGTTTTTATTCAGAAACTTGATCATTGGAATAGATATCAAGTTTAGGGGAGGATTGTTGGGAATAAATTATGGGTCAGTTCACTAGACGCTGATAAGAAGAATGTCAACGCTGATAAGTTGACATTGGACGCTGACAGCCAAGCGTTGACATTGAAGAAGTCAACGCTGACAGCCTTGAAGATTGACACTGATGGAATATCTTCATACGAATCTTTTTGTTTATTTGTTTCTTTATTTGTGTATGGTAAAGATAAGCTCGACATTGTATTTTCCATTATTATCTTTACCTAGAATAGTTGATTCGTAGCTTATTGTACAAGACTTCTTGATCTATAAAAGAAGGTCTTTTAGGTTAAAGTTAATATATCAGTTTTCATAAGTTTTCACAAGTTAAACCACTTTCATTGTAATCAAGTTCGATCATTCTAATACAAGTGAAAGTTTGTTTAACATCTTTGTGTTTTAGATCAAGTGTTAATTCCGCATAACACTTTGTTACTTTATTCATAAGCAAAGGTTTCTCTACGTGTAGTACTTGATCTAATCTCGTATACACAAAGCTTAATCGATCTAAGTTTGAGTTTCTGCCTAAACACCTTGTTAGATCAAGTACTACACGTAGAGAAACCTTTGCTTATGAATAAAGTAACAAAGTGTTATGCGGAATTAACACTTGATCTAAAACACAAAGATGTTAAACAAACTTTCACTTGTATTAGAATGATCGAACTTGATTACAATGAAAGTGGTTTAACTTGTGAAAACTTATGAAAACTGATATATTAACTTTAACCTAAAAGACCTTCTTTTATAGATCAAGAAGTCTTGTACAATAAGCTACGAATCAACTATTCTAGGTAAAGATAATAATGGAAAATAAAATGTCGAGCTTATCTTTACCATACACAAATAAAGAAACAAATAAACAAAAAGATTCGTATGAAGATATTCCATCAGTGTCAATCTTCAAGGCTGTCAGCGTTGACTTCTTCAATGTCAACGCTTGGCTGTCAGCGTCCAATGTCAACTTATCAGCGTTGACATTCTTCTGATCAGCGTCTAGTGAACTGACCCATAATTTATTCCCAAAAATCCTCCCCTAAACTTGATATCTATTCCAATGATCAAGTTTCTGAATAAAAACTTAAGACTTAGGAGGAATCTTGCAAAAACTTCTTATGTTGGTGATAAACATATCTAATCAAGTCCTTGGCCACGTCACTAGTATAATCAATCTCCAAGGGTGTCTCTAGCATCTTCTCCAACACTTCTTTGGACAAGAAATAATCAGCATCCACAAGTAGATATTCTGAAAACTTTGTAGAGCTCAAATGAAATACACCACAAGTAGAATAAAGCCTCCAATGAAGATTACTGAGATCATCTTCAAGATCCTTCCATATGGCAGGATCTGCTTCTCTTGGACCACACAAAGTCAAAAATGTGTTCCAAAGTCTTATTCTATTTGCTGAAGTAGGTGCTTCAGCTGTATACTTGGCCTCTATTAATCTCCATAGATGCACCAAGTCTTCTCTGTCTATGCTTGCAAATATAGAAATAACTGAAGTGAAAGTATGTACCTCCTTTCCAAACCTGCCAATCTTCCAAAATCCACACTCATCTTCATCAAAACTGATGATTGGATTTCTGTCATCTAGAGGTACTACATTAACCAAATCTGAAGCTTCCAATGGAGAAAGCTTGAGATGCTTCCTTATGACACCTTCAGTTGGAAAATACACATCCATATCTTTGGGAAATTGGAAAGGATCTCCTTTCTTCACTGGTCTTTGAGCAATCCTTATTTCCTTTTGAATCTGCATTTCCTCAGCAAGCTCTTGTTTCCTTTCTTCTGAAAGAAACTGTAAGACATTTTGTTCTTGCACCTTCCTCCAAATAGGATGTGCCCTATACTCTAACTCCTCAAAAGATAAAGCCAGCAACTTCTTGTATGTCCATCTAGGTTGATGGCATCTAAGCAACTTGTAATACAACTGCCTTCTATCTCTTTTGAGCCAGGTCTTGACCTCTTGTGCATTAAACCTCATAATCACCTTTATGTCATCTTGTACCCTGAGAAGAACTTCCAACCCCCAAATTTGATCTGACAAACTCATCCCTGGGTTGTCCATAACCTTGTCTTCCCAAGCATGGTACATTCTGGTGATTTCTGGTAGGTCCCAATCAATCTGATTCTTCAAATCATTCAACCTTTCCTTTGCTAGCTCATCCCCATACTCAAGTCTTTCTGGATCATCAATAATTTTAACACTTGAATCTGAGCTATCATCTTCTTTTCCATCACCACTTTCTTCCTCACTCTCAGAAACAACAAATGGTGATCTACCATTCCTCTTCAAATCTCTTTCCAAAAGTTGTGCAGCCAACTGTTCTTCAAATGCAATTTGTGCTGCATCTTTCTTTGGAACATCTTCTTCAACCAATTTTCCTTTACCTTTGTCTTTTGGATCAATAATAGGTAAAGTAGAAGAAGAAACCTGTGTGGACACATCTTTGATGATTGTTGATGGCTGGAATACATCAACACCACCTGCAACTTTATCAGCGTTCAAGTTACCTCTATCAGCGCCACGATTACCTTTGTCAGCGCTGGATGTGTCAGCGTTCAAACCTGTATCAGCGCCCATTGTTTCTTTGAAAGATCCTTCCAAGTTTAATGGTGTCACCTTGGATGTATCAATAACTGGGTGCTTCTTCAAATTGGTGAGTGCTTCAGCAACCTGTAAAGATTCACTAAATTGTGAACTCTTCTCTGAACTCTTCTCACTAGCTGTATGAATCAGCTCATCCTCTTCATCCTCTTCATCCTCCCCTTTGGAAGATTCCTCCATTAGACTCCTGCTACTTGGATTCTCCAAAACAGTTACCCGCTCCCTCAATACTTGGAGTTCACGGCCCTGTTTGTTGACAGTTTGTACAAGGCTGACATTTTGCTTTTGCAAGCTAATGACAGCAGCCGTCAATTCAGTCAAAGTCATAGGTTCCAATCTGCCCTCAGCTAGAATGGGGATTTGACCTCCCAAAATAGAATCATGGGGCGTGGATGAGGTCTTAATGATGTGGGGACTGTCTTGACCAGCATCTAAGCCTGTGTCAATAGCCCCAGCCTCATCCATGTCACCAGCCACACTTGTGGAGGTGGTTCTCTCTGCTACAAGGCTAGGACCACTAGAGGAGAACACTCCAGTAGTCCTTTGGCGTTTATGGAACCTAGATTGTAATGGGGTGGAAGAGGAAGTAGATTGTGTGGGTGTTGGTTGATTAAGGGGTGTTTGGGATTGTTCAGGGATGGTATCAGCGTTGGGATTGGCTGTGTCAGCGCCAACATTTTGAGTATCAGCGCTGGGTTGGTCAATGTCCATGTGATCAGGTGAAGGTAATGGTTCATGAATAGGCTCAAGTTGGGGTGCAGGGTCTGGTTGTGGTTGAGCAGCCTGAATTACTTCAAGCATGGGTTGGGTAAGAGGTATGGATCTGTTTGTGGAGCTCATTTTAGCAAAAATGGTTTTCTGTTGTTTAGGGATCTCATAAAAAGTGTCATGATCCCTAGAACAATATTCTTGTAAATCAAAGACCATATGCAAAAATCTTGGGTAAGCCAAAGTCATTTTACTTCCCTTATTTTTACACATCCCTTCAAAAATCATTTTTGAAAAATTATACTTAAGCCCACGTGTTATACAAACCAAAGCACTTGCAATCGACCTGTTTATTTCATTAAAAGAAGTACATTTTGGACTTAAGCATTGTAAAAGGACATGTATCAAATATTTCCAGTCAGAGGGAAATTCCTGCTTATGATATTTATTTAAAGTGACATCAGCAGGAATAGGATAACCCAATTCCCTAAGACCTTGTTCTATTGTTGCAATGGCAAGGGTAGTCACACCATCAGCGTCATCAAGACGCAAAGCTTGGCGAACCAAGGCTTCAGTGACCACCCATGTTCTTCCATGAACAGTAGATGTTAATGTGGTCACTCCATTAGCTGTTGTGGAACTAGCAGTGTTCCAAAACTGTCTAATGTGTGCGACAGGGACCAATGGTGTATGAGAAAGTGCATACCTTAAGGAGGATGCATTTAAAAATGCCACCATTTGTGAATACTGAGGGAACAAATCAGGATCAGCAGTCAAGTAAGCTACCATATTATGTTGGCTCTTGAACTCCAATGTTAAATTCTTTGAGTTGAACTTGGGTGCCATGATGAAAGCTGTTTAGGTTATGTGATATGGGAAAAATCTAGGAGAAAAATGTTAGACAAGAAAATATGAATACCCAGAATAAAAAGTTTAACCAAATTTATAGGAGAGATGCATGATTTTGATTGGTCAAAAATGAGGCGGTTATATTCAAAGAGCAATGATGAAAATATTGAATCAAATATAACTTATCTCATGCATTAATTAAAAGTAACAACTCCCCAAAATTACGGCCAAAGATTAGTCAAAAATAACAACTAGGTAGGGCCCACTAGGTGTCAACGGTCAAAAATAGCCCATCAGCGCCCAACGGCTATATTTTCTTGTCAGCGTTTGCCTAAAGCCTTGTCAGCGTCACGATTGGACGTAACAACGTTTGGAGAAAAACTTGTCAGCGTCTAAAAATAAAAATATTTAAAAAGAAAAAGACCTTAACAAAGTAATTTATCCTAAGGGAAATATCTTACAAGTTGATAATAATTACTGGGCGGCAAGCACTGTCCATTTATGCACACTTGCTTAAGCAAGATAGACACAAATGACCTCTAGTGTCCCTTGCTAACCAAAATACTTACCAACAAAGTTATTTCATAAAATTCTTTGTAACTCCCAGGTAAACCCATAACCAAACTATTCCCAAGTCTCCCATCAGACCACAACCAATTCTAGGCCAAAAAATGTCTTGGCAGCATGCATAGTTTATCAACTTTGCATGCTACAGTGCCTCATGGTTTAGTAAAACTAACCCATACTCACCTGTGGACACAATCTAGAATTGTGATGAGAGTATTATAAGAATACCCAAGAGTCCTAAAGGTTCCTTAAACCTCCCCTCAAACTATGATACATGAGTTTCTCAAAATATATATGAACATTAAAAATTTATGTCAAGATAGGAATATAAATATTCCAACCATCATCCATAAACAAAAACATGTCCAAATAGCTCTTCAAAGATCCATAAGCAACTCTGTATCCAATGGCATAAAGCTACCACCACCTACACATTTAGATGAAAACCACAAAACTAACATTTGTTGCTGACAGCGTCCCGACAACACTTGTCAGCGTTGAAGAAACTCTTGTCAGCGTTAGACAATAATATCTCTAACAACGGCAAAATAACACTTGACAGCGTTACATTTACCTTTGTCAGTGTTAGAAAAATAAAGTGGAAAAATCTAAATCATCACAAAGACCAATAACAATGCATTATCCTGTACATACTTTTACAAAAAGGTTCCAAAGCACATATTAAGTGAGATTAACCATTCCAATATTTGTTACCAAATATTGAAATCTTCCAGCATCAAAAGGTTTAGTTAATAAATCAGCCACATTATCTTCTGTGGCTACCCTATCTGGTTGTATTAAACCTTTCTCAAAGCAATCTCTTATAAAATGATGTCTAATTTCTATGTGTTTGGTTTTAGAATGATGTACAGGATTTTTAATAATGCATAAAGTACTGTTATTGTCTACAAAAATCTTGGTATGCATAAAATTATACCCATAATCCAACAGCTGGTTCTGAATCCATAAGACTTGTCCACAACAAGCAGCTGCAGCAACATATTCTGCTTCAGTTGTAGAGTTTGCCACCACTGTTTGTTTCTTGCATTGCCAAGATATCAATCTACTCCCAAGAAATTGGCATCCACCAGTTGTGGATTTTCTATCAAACTTGTCACCACCATAGTCACTGTCTGAATATGCAATAAGATCCAATGGAGAATCTTTTGGGTACCACAAGCCAAGATCTGGATAACATCTTAGGTACCTAAAAATTCTTTTCACAGCAAAAAGGTGACATTCTTTGGGAGTCACTTGATGGCGTGCACATGCACACACAGCAAACATGATGTCAGGTCTTGAGGCTGTAAGATACATCAATGAACCAATCATTGATCTATAGTGCCTAACATCCACATCCTTTCCAGCTCCAATTTTTCCCCAAGGGTGTTTCCTATCCATAGGAGTGGAAGCATCCTTTTCATGTGGAGAAAAACCATATTTCTTCAAGATTTCAGCTACATACTTGTCTTGGGAGATGAAGATACCATCTTCTTTCTGCTGAACTTGTAAACCTAGAAAGAAGTTCATCTCACCCATTGCACTCATCTTGAATTTATCTGTCATGAGCTTGGAAAAGTCCTCACTCATTTTTGGATCAGTAGACCCAAAAATGATATCATCAACATAGACCTGCACAAGCAACACATGTTTTCCTTTCTTCTTTGTAAATAGTGTCTGATCTATGGTGCCCCTCTTGAATCCATTATCCACCAAATATGTAGACAAGGTACCATACCATGCTCTAGGGGCCTGATGAAGTCCATACAGTCCTTTCTTCACTCTATAAACCTTGTCTGGATTCTCAGGATCTTCAAAACCAGGAGGTTGCATGACATATACTTCCTCAACAATTGTCCCATAGAGGAAAGCACTCTTCACATCCATTTGATAAACAGTGAAGTTCATGCAGGAGGCATAAGCTAAGAAAATTCTGATAGCTTCAATTCTTGCAACAGGAGCAAAAACTTCTTCATAATCTATGCCTTCCTCTTGTGTATATCCCTGAGCTACCAAACGTGCCTTGTTTCTGACCACAATGCCTCTTTCATCTTTCTTGTTTCTTAGAACCCATCTTGTCCCAATTGGTCTCACATATCTAGGACAATCAACCAGCTCCCAAACATCTTGTATAGCAAATTGGTGAAGCTCATCCTGCATTGCTTCCACCCAACTAGGTTCTTTGAGAGCATCAAAAATTTTCTTGGGTTCTTCCTGTGACAGAAAACAGGCAAACAAACATGCTTGTACAAGAGGGGTATCAACCTTCTTGTGTATATTGGCAATAAATCCACCAAGACTTTGATGGGATCTTCTTGTCTGAACTGGAGCCATAACATCACCAATGATCTGAGATGTGGGGTGATCCTTTGCTGTGGAAGTGAGAACTCCTCCTTCAAAAAGTTTGGTGTCCTCAACTTCACGCTCCATGTTGCCAATATCTTCTTCATCAGACTCTCTTTGATCAACATGAATCTCTTCATGGACATTGGAAGGTCCACCTTGTTCAAAATGTGAAGAGAAAAGATGTGCAAAGGTGTTGTCAAAGTCTGAACCTTGTTTGTCAGCGCTTGGGCTAACAACGCTTGAACTGTTGGTGTCAGCGTCTGATCCATCTGTTGGGGTTTACTTCGTTCCAACAGGGTGAAGATAATCAATAGCCTAACTACGTACCAATGAATGGTTACCGGATATCTCTTGGAGTCGTGTAATCACTTTCCAAAGAAGATTATTCGACCCTATGCCTGGGTTAACACGAATACCTCCTTGGGATAAAACCAAGAGTTAGTTCTTGTTTTAGGCACAAATCAAGAACTCTATGCGGTTCTGTGTTTCTTTTTTCTGTATCTCATCATGCAAAATATGATCACTATTTATAGTGATCCTATTCCTTTAAGGAATGTAACTCCTAGTCAAAGGTATTAAGAGCATTAATCGGCCTATTAATCTCATAATAACCTTCATAAAGCATAGTGGTTACATGACCAGAAATTTGGTCATCAAGTCAATATTCAACCCTCATTAACTGGTCAAAGAGGTTACAAAGACTTTGTGCATCACCAGGAGCAACGTCCTAACCAGGAGCAGCTTCCTGACCAGGAGCAGCTTCCTGACCATGAGCAACTTCCTGACCAGAAGCAACTTCCTGACCAGGAGCAGCTTCCTACTGATATCACAACCACTATATTGAGTCCAGGGAGGTAAGGGACTTAATGGGTGTACACTCCGTACCTCCAAACCCATTTACAAGTATTACCCGTTCCCACAATTGCACTAAATTTCCAACAATCCTCCCCAATTTAGTACAATTCCTTTTTGCATGAAAATTAATTTTAACAAAACCAGAGCATAAATGAAAATGTCCTGAGGATTGAATTTCCATCTTAGTACATCACTCCAAATATTCGAGAATCAGGGTGTTCTAAGAATTGAACCCTTCAACTACTTTGAACACCTGAAGATAACATACACCCAAGTTTTCAAACACTTAAAACGCTCCTGACACCATACAAGCCATGTGTCCATATCCAATTCATAAATGTTGTAAGAGCCAAAGTCCATGCTCCTTGAGGCGGCGAAACCTCAACATTTACATAGGTGGTTCCTCTTTAGTTCATGCTCCTGCTTAAGCACTTTTTCAAAGAAATTAACCATTAAGAAGTTTATAACTTCATCCTCCTTTCAGCAGGTACAAGCACATCCTTGGGATGATATGTAAAACATGTGCTTCAGTCCCCTGAATGTTCAGCTTTCCACATTGAACTCAGCTCCCAAGTTTCCTCAGGAGGGAGTTGGGTGTCCTAGCATTCAGTGACTAGAGTGGACTTTTAAACCCATCCCTTTACCAGACTTTATAACCAAGTCTCTAGCCAATCCCTTCGTCAAGTGATCAGCTAAGTTTTGTTGAGACCTCACAAACTCTATTGAAATCACCCCATGTAGCTGCACTATCACAACGGATAGAAATGGGTGCCATAGGTTTGACCCACAATGGAATCTCAAGAAGCAAGTTTCTCAACCATTCAGCCTCTTTACCAGCAGCTGCTAGAGCCACAAATTCAGATTCCATTGTTGAACCAGTAATGCAAGTTTACTTCTTGGATGCCCAAGAAATTGCACCACCACCAAGAAGGAATACCCAGCCACTTGTGGATGAATTATCCTCAGTATTGCTGATCCAACTTGCATCAGTGTAACCTTCCAACACTGAAGGATATCCAGTATAAGATAAACAATAATCCATTGTTCCTTTCAAATACTTCAGTACCCTCTGAATTGCTTGCCAATGCTGAGTACCAGGATTACTAGTATACCTACTCAGTTTACCCACAGCAAATGCAATGTCAGGCCTAGTACTAGTCATGGCATACATCAAGCAACCAATAACCCTAGAATACTCAAGCTGGGAGACAGCCTGACCATTGTTAGGCATTAGTTTCTCACTTGTATCCATAGGTGTACTTACTGGAGTACGATCAAAGTGATTGAATTTCTTTAGCACCTTCTCAATGTAATGAGACTGAGAAATTACAATACCATCACTTTCATGTTTAATCCTTATGCCAAGGATAACATCAGCCTCCCCCATGTCTTTCATGGAGAACTTTGATGACAAAAAATCCTTTGTCTGATCAACCTTAGCTTGGTCAGTACCAAAGATTAACATGTCATCAACATATAGGCAAATGATGACTCCTTTACCAGATTCATCAAATTTGCTATATACACATTTGTCAGCTTGGTTAAGTGAATAACCATTAGACAAAACCACTTCATCAAATTTCTGGTGCCATTGCTTAGGTGCCTGCTTTAGTCCATATAAGGACTTAATCAGTTTACAAACCTTACCTTCATGACCAGGCATGATGAAGCCCTGAGGTTGGTTCATATAAACCTCCTCATCCAAGTCACCATTCAAGAATGTTGTCTTCACATCCATCTGATGAATAATCAGATTGTGAATACTTGCTAGAGCAATCAACATTCTTATGGTACTGATACGTGCTACCGGAGCATAAGTATCAAAATAGTCTATCCCTGACTTTTGTTTAAAGCCCTGAATGACTAACCTTGCCTTGAACTTTTCAACAGTTCCATCTACCTTCATTTTCCTTTTGAAAATCCATTTGTTACCAAGTGGATTACAACCTGGAGGTAGATCAACCAACACCCAAGTGTTGTTGCCCATGATGGAATCCATCTCGTCATTGATTGCTTCTTTCCAGAAAGCAACATCCTGGGACTTCATTGCTTCATCAAATGTTTTGGGATCATCCTCAACATTAAAGCAATAGTAGAATTGGTCAGAGACCTCATCTCTTGTACCTTCAACTAAGTATAGTTGAAACTCAGGCCCAAAATTCCTTGGAGTCCTATGCCTTGTGCTTCTTCTAAGCTCAGGCTCAGGTTGCTGAACCACAACCTCATCAGTGACCCTTTCAGGTTCCACTGAAACACCAGTGTCCTCAGCTCCTATAGGAGTCCTAAGGCTTGGTCTAGGGACTGATGAGAACCTAGTCTCATCAAAGTTAGCATCCCTTGATTCAATGATTGAGTTTATTGAAACTGAATCATTAGGTTCAATAACATAGAACCTATAAGCCTTGGAATGCTCAGCATATCCAACAAAGATGCATTCAATGCCTCTTTCACCCAAGGTTTTCACCTTTGGATCAGGGAGTCTTACAACAGCCCTACAACCCCAAACTTTGAGGTAGTTCAAATTTGGTTTCCTTTTAGTCCAGAGTTCATAAGGGGTAATCCTGTTCCTTTTATTAGGAACCCTATTTAATAAATAGCAAGCTGTTAACATAGCTTCTCCCCAAAACCCTTGACTCAGTCCTGAGTAGGACAACATGGAGTTAACCATCTCTTTTAGTACTCTATTTTTCCTTTCTGATATACCATTTTGTTGTGGAGTATAGGGGGCAGTTGTTTCATGGATTATTCCAACAGACTGAAAATACTGAGTATTCATGTACTCACCTCCCCTATCAGTCCTAAATCTTTTGATTTGGACTCCTTGTTGTAATTCAACTTCAGTTTTAAATACTTTAAATTTATCTAATGCTTCATCCTTAGTATGTAACAAATAGACATAACAAAACCTTGAAGCATCATCAATAAATGTTACCAAGTATTTCTTATTCCCTAATGAGGGAGTAGCATGCAAATCACATAGGTCACTATGGATTAGCTCCAAAACTGTAGTTACACGTTTTACATCCTGAAATGGTTTCTTAGTAATTTTATTCAGCATACAAGTCTGACACTTATCAGTGTCCATGTCAAAAGATGGAATTAACCCATCCTTAGACATATCTTGCATCCTCTTATAGTGGACATGGCCTAGTCTAGCATGCCATAGTGATGAATCATTCAGTTTAGTGGTAGTCATCAGGACAAAATCAACATTTATACTAGAATCAATATTAAGCCTGAACATTTGATTACTCAAATAGCCAAAACCAATAAACACACCATGTTTAGATAAAACAAATTTATTAGATTCAATCACTTGTTTATAACCACAATTATTCAACACACTACTAGAAACCAAGTTCTTCCTAATATTAGGAACATGCAAAACATTAAGCAAAGAAACAATCTTTCCAGAACTAAATTTAAGATCTACACAACCACGTCCATGCACTAGGGCTGTTGACTCATTTCCCATGTGAAGAATAGATCCATCATTCATTGACTCATAAGTCTTGAACCAGCATCTATCTTTACACACATGTACTGTTGCTCCAGAGTCAACCCACCACGCAACATCATCATCCTGCACAAAGTAAGCTTCAGATACATATGTAACATAATAAATCTGGAGAGATTCATTAAACATATTCTGACCTTTTGTGCCTGATCCATTAGCTTGGTTGCCAATGCTAACACCTTTGCAATCCCTTTTGAAGTGTCCAGGTTTCCCACACTTCCAACAAGCCACTGATGACTTCTTGTTAGGATTAGCTTTGGTGTTATCCTGATGCTTACGTTTGCCCTTGTTGTCATTGTACCTGGTGGAGTTGTTATGCTCCACCATATTGACAACAGATGAACCAGCAACATTGTTGCTCTTTGGCTTATCACTTTCATGCACCCTGAGGGATTCCTCAATGCGCAAATGACTGCCCAACTCAACAAGAGTTAACTCCTCCTTCTTATGTTTCAAGGTATGCTTGAAATCTTTCCAAGAAGGAGGTAGTTTGTCAATGACACACGAGACCTGAATGGTCTCATCCATGTTCATTTTATGTTGTGTAAATCTGCCAAGTATTCCAAGAAGTTCATTGTATTGTTCCATGACTGGTCTTGAATCAGTCATTTTGTAATTTGTGAAATCACTCACAAGGAACTTCTTACTTGATGCATCCTCAGCCATATATTTGGCTTCCAAGGAATCCCATAGTTCTTTAGCAGATTCAACATTTTGGTAAATATCAAATAAAGAATCAGACATACCATTGAGAATTATGCCGCGACACACATAATCATCATTCTCCCATTTGCTCCTTTTCCTCAGTTCCTCCAAAGTAGCATCATCACCACCATCAGGAATGGGAGTGGTCAGCACGTACACCACGTTCATGGTAGAAAGAAGAAAGTGCATCTTCTTCTGCCATCTCCTGAACTCAACCCCTTCAAACTTGTCCAGATTGGAGAAGTTAGCCACCATATGCTTCATTGCCGCCGCCATTGATTATCACAAAATAATCTTCTTTGATTGTTGGGGTTTACTTCGTTCCAACAGGGTGAAGATAATCAATAGCCTAACTACGTACCAATGAATGGTTACCGGATTTCTCTTGGAGTCGTGTAATCACTTTCCAAAGAAGATTATTCGACCCTATGCCTGGGTTAACACGAATACCTCCTTGGGATAAAACCAAGAGTTAGTTCTTGTTTTAGGCACAAATCAAGAACTCTATGCGTTTCTGTGTTTCTTGTTTCTGTATCTCATCATGCAAAATATGATCACTATTTATAGTGATCCTATTCCTTTAAGGAATGTAACTCCTAGTCAAAGGTATTAAGAGCATTAATCGGCCTATTAATCTCATAATAACCTTCATAAAGCATAGTGGTTACATGACCAGAAATCTGGTCATCAAGTCAATATTCAACCCTCATTAACTGGTCAAAGAGGTTACAAAGACTTTGTGCATCACCAGGAGCAACGTCCTAACCAGGAGCAGCTTCCTGACCAGGAGCAGCTTCCTGACCATGAGCAACTTCCTGACCAGAAGCAACTTCCTGACCAGGAGCAGCTTCCTACTGATATCACAACCACTATATTGAGTCCAGGGAGGTAAGGGACTTAATGGGTGTACACTCCGTACCTCCAAACCCATTTACAAGTATTACCCGTTCCCACAATTGCACTAAATTTCCAACACCATCAGCGTCTGAATTGCTCTTGTCAGCGCTTGATTTCCCTTTTTCAGCGCCTGAAGAAGTATGCATGTTTGTATTTGGTGGTATTTGAAAACCACCATTATCTTTTCTAGCAGCAGCATCAGCAGCATAATACTCATCTGTCCATATAGGAAGTGTAACATATTCTTGTGTGGGAGATGATTTAACTGCTGGTGGTCCATCCTCCTTAGCAACCTGTATACCTGAAACATTACCAATTCTCTTTTCCAAAACACTTGAAGTTACCTTCACAATGTCTGGATCAGTAACAGGCATATAATTTAAAGCTCTAGATAAAGGTTCTAAGTCAAACAACCAATTTGGACCACTTTCAGGATCACTAGGTTTACTTTCTAAAAACCTAACATGTACCTTTTCAAGTATACGTTTTTCCTTTTTAATGTAAACCCTATATCCTTTGCTCTGCACTGAATAACCCATGAAGTAGCCTTCATCACCTTTTGAATCAAATTTACCTAGGGCTTCACTAGTTTCTAAAACAACTACATGACAACCAAAAGGCTTGAAAAAGCCAATATTTGGCTTCCTTCCCCAAAGTAATTCATAAGGTGTCTTATTATGTATTTTGTTGACCAATGCCCTATTTTGAACATAACAAGCTGTGTTAACAGCTTCAGCCCAAAAGGCTATAGGAAAGTGGGCATCAGCCAACATGGTTCTGGCTGCTTCAATAAGGGTTCTATTCTTCCTTTCAGCAACCCCATTTTGCTGTGGGGTTCTAGCTATACTGAACTGCCTAGTAATCCCTTTCTTGGCACAAAAATCATCTAACAACTGATTTCTAAACTCACCCCCATTGTCACTTCTAATAATTTTGACCTCATTACCATTCTTCTTTTCAATCTGGGTAATGAAATTAATCAGACTTTGGGCAGTTTCACTTTTCTTGGCTAAAAAGAAAGTCCATGTAAACCTGGAAAAATCATCAGTGATAACAAAACAATATGATTTACCCTTCAAACTTTCTATATTAGTTGGACCAAAGAGGTCCATATGCAATAAGTGAAGTGGTTTAGAACTAGAGTGCACCTGTTTAGACCTCAATGAGACCTTGTGATGCTTGCCCTTAAGACATGCAACACAAGTGTGGTCATTGTGGAAAGCCTTTTCAGGCAAACCATCAACTAAACCAAGCCTCACAAGTCTATTGATATTCTTAAAGTTTATGTGCCATAATCTCCTGTGCCAAAGATTACTTTCATCTACTGAGGCTTTAGCATAAAGACATGACATCATTTTATTATTTACCTTAATTCCATTAAGATTCACATTATATATGTCTTTATGCCTAGGTGTTCTAAAATCTATGTATTTTTCCTCAGGGAGCTTATAATCTTTGCTTAACACCAAGCACTCAGTATCTGTGAAAATAACCTTATTTTTGTTATCACACACTTGTGATACACTAAACAAATTGTAATCCAGTTCTTTTACCAAGAAGACATTCTCAAACCGTAGATTGTTGGTGACAAGGGTTCCTTTTCTAGTGATGGTGCCGTAGCCCCCTCCAAAGTATACCTTATCACCATCTTGAATAGGAGTGAAGTTTGTCAGATAGTCTTCCTTTCCTGTCATGTGCCTTGAGCATCCACTATCCCATTATCCATAATCATTGATCTTCTTCTGAATGCCCTGCACATAAAGAAAACACATTAGTTTTCTTTGGGAACCCAAGCCTTGGAAGACTTGGATTCATCTGGTTGTTCAACAAGAACAGACTTGGTTCTCATAACAACCCCATTTTCATCCCTTTTTGAATGAAATTTCCAGTTAACCCCAATTGGTGTTGACATTGCTTTTGAAATATAATGAAACCTGTTGCATGTCATAGAAACACCAGTAGAATTAGAGTTTTGGTCTTGTTTTGGTCTCCATGTTAAGCTAGTAGAAGCTTTAGACCTATTTCCCTGTGGTTGCAAATACCTAGGTTTGGCAGTGTGTCTGTCAGCGCTGAAATTGCTCTTGTCAGCGCCCCGATTGCCTTTATCAGCGTTGAACCTAGGGTTTGCTACAGGAACCCATTGCCTATTAGACCAAGTGTTTGACTTTTGAAAAGGTCTTAGGCCTTGTGTGTTAGACCCTCTAGAAAAGAATGGGGCTGGTCTAACAACTTGTGAACTTTTGTTCACAAAGGTATTGGGTCTGTCAGTGTTTGACCTGTGTTGACTTTTGTCAGCGCTGAAATGGTTCCTATCAGCGTTGACATTGGAAGCGTTGACACATTTGTAAGCCAAATGTGAGAAGCTACCACATGTGTAACAAGCTTTTCTAGACATAGTCTTAGGTCTAGAAGCAAAGAAGCCTGTTCCATGATTACTAACTTGGCTTTTTGGTGACCTAGTATTCCTATACATCTCTGCATACTTAACACTAGATTTTCTAACAGTTTGTGGGCCAAGGTCAACAGCTTTGCCAGTGGTTGGGTGTGTGATTTTAATAGGTGTAGGATCATTGGACTCCACAATTGGTATCATGAGTGGTGTGGGCTCATTTGGACTTTCACACAACAACCCTCCCTTAACAAACAAGGTGTGGTTAGCTTTCTTCCATTCATCTAGGTCAGTCAGTTTTTGCTTGTATTCCTCAACTGGGGAAGTCACTCTAGGTGGAGGAATGAATTCCTTCTCTTGAAGTTCTGGCAAGCCAGTCCAAGATAAGTCCTTTGATTGGACACCATAGAAATCCCCAGCTGGTGGTGGAACACCAGTATAATCTTTCATCCCAATCCCACTCATGTCCTTAGAGTCTCTTTGTTTACTAACACACTCTCCTAGGGATTGTATGGCCTTATCAAATCTCTGGATTTTAAGACTCACATTATCTTTATTTTTGTTAGCCTCTTCTAACTGAGCTATCAAATCAAGATTAACCCTGTTTACTATATCTTGAACATCTTTACTTTGATGTAACTCATGTTTTAAGATATTTATTTGATCCTTTAAATCAAACTCCATTTTCTTATACTCAGCTACTGTCTTTTCTGTTTGGGTAAGAGCAATTTGATAATTAGATACTTTGCATCTTTCAGTACTTGCCTCATCTAATAATTTTACTATCTCTTGATTTAGTTTTTCAGTATTTAAACGACAACCCTTAGAACAGAAAGCATCATCATATACCTCATTATCTGATGAAGAGGAGGAGTGTGCCATGAGAGCATATTCAACATGCTCTTCTTTAACTTCAGCAACCAAAGCTCTGTCCTCTTCCTCATCCTTAGCCATAAAGTTCCAGCTCCAGTCCCATCCTCCAACGCCATCAATTTGTTGAACAGCAACCATGGCCTTGGGATCTTGGCTCTTAACCATTTGGCTTGAAGGCTTACCAGCATCAGATCTTCTTGGAGATCTACATTCCCTCATAAAGTGCCCCATCCTATGACAGTTGTAGCACTCAACCTTGGACTTGTCAAATCCAGCAACATCCTTAGCATTAAAGGTCATCTTCTTCTTGAACCTTTTATTAAACCTGTTTGCTCTTAAACTTACAAGAGCCATAGTCCACTTGATGTCCATCTCTTCCAATTGTTCATCACTTATTTGCTCAAGATCTTCATATGTAATCCTTGAATCACTGGGCAAAGAAGCAATGAATGCACACACAGTATCTAGATCTAAACCAGCAGGCTTAATTCTATCAGCGCCAAAGTTGTGTGTGTCAGCGCTTGAGTATAAAGCGTTGACAGGATATGATCCAGCGCTGACAGACTGAGATCCAGTGGCTGGATGTCCATAGAAGTTCATGGAATCAAATTGGCCTTCACTTTGTGAGAAGAAGGCCATGTTACTACTGGAAGATTTATTATCACTATCCAAAAGCCATTCATTCTCCAACAGTCTTAGTTTGTTGAAGATGTCATCAAACCTGGAGGTCTTGTGGGTGTTATTGACAAGAATGGATCTTGTCTCAATCTTCCATACATCACCAAGGCTTTTGAGAAAAGTAGCATTCAATTCAGGGTCATCAATCTGTGTTCCCATGAAGGAAAGTTGACTTGTGATGTCAAGAAGTCTACTTCTCACACTGCTGAGATTCTCATTGGGTTGAGCTTTAAAGACAGCATACTCATGCAAGAGTTGCTTCTTCTTTTCTTCTTTTGTGTCAGCATTGCCACCATGTGCTACTTCAAGAGCTTCCCAAAGCTCTTTTGCAGACTCAAAGCGTTTGTACTTGTGCTGATTCTCATGACCTAGGGCGTGTTTCATGATGTTCAAGATTTTCATGTCCACCCTCTTCTTGGCTATATCTTCAACAGATACAGCTCTTCCATCTCCAGGCTTTTCCTTCTTATCAGCTTCAGGACAATTAGGAACAGCTGTCCTTGTGGCAATAGCAGCAGCAATCTTTTGTGCTTTGTCGAATGTGTTCCCATATTCAACAATCTCCCAAAGAGTGTAGTCATGAATAGCTATATATTGCTCAAAATTGGACTTCCAAAGCTCGAAGTTCCTGGCATCAAACATGGGAATTTTGATACTAGGATTTGTGGAGTTGTTTTGTAGCAAAGCAGCAGGTTGATCTGTGCCAGACATGATGTTTTTAGGGTTTTGAGAATTTTAGGGTTTTTAGGGTTTTTGGTGTTTTAGGGTTCTTACGTTACTTAAAGATCAAAAGTTTCTCAACTAGCTCTGATACCACTTGTTGATCCCAAACTTAGATCGATTAAGCTTTGTGTATACGAGATTAGATCAAGTACTACACGTAGAGAAACCTTTGCTTATGAATAAAGTAACAAAGTGTTATGCGGAATTAACACTTGATCTAAAACACAAAGATGTTAAACAAACTTTCACTTGTATTAGAATGATCGAACTTGATTACAATGAAAGTGGTTTAACTTGTGAAAACTTATGAAAACTGATATATTAACTTTAACCTAAAATACCTTCTTTTATAGATCAAGAAGTCTTGTACAAT
Organism: Glebionis coronaria; assembly: GCA_025667525.1. NCBI lineage: Eukaryota > Viridiplantae > Streptophyta > Magnoliopsida > Asterales > Asteraceae > Glebionis > Glebionis coronaria. The sequence goes on along the minus strand of CM046875.1, from coordinate 592,238,680 downwards.
AAGCTACGAATCAACTATTCTAGGTAAAGATAATATATCAGTTTTCATAAGTTTTCACAAGTTAAACCACTTTCATTGTAATCAAGTTCGATCATTCTAATACAAGTGAAAGTTTGTTTAACATCTTTGTGTTTTAGATCAAGTGTTAATTCCGCATAACACTTTGTTACTTTATTCATAAGCAAAGGTTTCTCTACGTGTAGTACTTGATCTAATCTCGTATACACAAAGCTTAATCTCCAAGGGTGTCTCTAGCATCTTCTCCAACACTTCTTTGGACAAGAAATAATCAGCATCCACAAGTAGATATTCTGAAAACTTTGTAGAGCTCAAATGAAATACACCACAAGTAGAATAAAGCCTCCAATGAAGATTACTGAGATCATCTTCAAGATCCTTCCATATGGCAGGATCTGCTTCTCTTGGACCACACAAAGTCAAAAATGTGTTCCAAAGTCTTATTCCATTTGCTGAAGTAGGTGCTTCAGCTGTATACTTGGCCTCTATTAATCTCCATAGATGCACCAAGTCTTCTCTGTCTATGCTTGCAAATATAGAAATAACTGAAGTGAAAGTATGTACCTCCTTTCCAAACCTGCCAATCTTCCAAAATCCACACTCATCTTCATCAAAACTGATGATTGGATTTCTGTCATCTAGAGGTACTACATTAACCAAATCTGAAGCTTCCAATGGAGAAAGCTTGAGATGCTTCCTTATGACACCTTCAGTTGGAAAATACACATCCATATCTTTGGGAAATTGGAAAGGATCTCCTTTCTTCACTGGTCTTTGAGTAATCCTTATTTCCTTTTGAATCTGCATTTCCTCAACAAGCTCTTGTTTCCTTTCTTCTAAAAGAAACTGTAAGACATTTTGTTCTTGCACCTTCCTCCAAATAGGATGTGCCCTATACACTAACTCCTCAAAAGATAAAGCCATCAACTTCTTGTATGTCCATCTAGGTTGATGGCATCTAAGCAACTTGTAATACAACTGCCTTCTATCTCTTTTGAGCCAGGTCTTGACCTCTTGTGCATTAAACCTCATAATCACCTTTATGTCATCTTGTACCCTGAGAAGAACTTCCAACCCCCAAATTTGATCTGACAAACTCATCCCTGGGTTGTCCATAACCTTGTCTTCCCAAGCATGGTACATTCTGGTGATTTCTGGTAGGTCCCAATCAATCTGATTCTTCAAATCATTCAACCTTTCCTTTGCTAGCTCATCCCCATACTCAAGTCTTTCTGGATCGTCAATAATTTGAACACTTGAATCTGAGCTTTCATCTTCTTTTCCATCACCACTTTCTTCCTCACTCTCAGAAACAACAAATGGTGATCTACCACTCCTCTTCAAATCTCTTTCCAAAAGTTGTGCAGCCAACTGTTCATCAAATGCAATTTGTGCTGCATCTTTCTTTGGAACATCTTCTTCAACCAATTTTCCTTTACCTTTGTCTTTTGGATCAATAATAGGTAAAGTAGAAGAAGAAACCTGTGTGGACACATCTTTGATGATTGTTGATGGCTGGAATACATCAACACCACCTGCAACTTTATCAGCGTTCAAGTTACCTCTATCAGCGCCACGATTACCTTTGTCAGCGCTGGATGTGTCAGCGTTCAAACCTGTATCAGCGCCCATTGTTTCTTTGAAAGATCCTTCCAAGTTTAATGGTGTCACCTTGGATGTATCAATAACTGGGTGCTTCTTCAAATTGGTGAGTGCTTCAGCAACCTGTAAAGATTCACTAAATTGTGAACTCTTCTCTGAACTCTTCTCACTAGCTGTATGAATCAGCTCATCCTCTTCATCCTCTTCATCCTCCCCTTTGGAAGATTCCTCCATTAGACTCCTGCTACTTGGATTCTCCAAAACAGTTACCCGCTCCCTCAATACTTGGAGTTCACGGCCCTGTTTGTTGACAGTTTGTACAAGGCTGACATTTTGCTTTTGCAAGCTAATGACAGCAGCCGTCAATTCAGTCAAAGTCATAGGTTCCAATCTGCCCTCAGCTAGAATGGGGATTTGACCTCCCAAAATAGAATCATGGGGCGTGGATGAGGTCTTAATGATGTGGGGACTGTCTTGACCAGCATCTAAGCCTGTGTCAATAGCCCCAGCCTCATCCATGTCACCAGCCACACTTGTGGAGGTGGTTCTCTCTGCTACAAGGCTAGGACCACTAGAGGAGAACACTCCAGTAGTCCTTTGGCGTTTATGCAACCTAGATTGTAATGGGTTGGAAGAGGAAGTAGATTGTGTGGGTGTTGGTTGATTAAGGGGTGTTTGGGATTGTTCAGGGATGGTATCAGCGTTGGGATTGGCTGTGTCAGCGCCAACATTTTGAGTATCAGCGCTGGGTTGGTCAATGTCCATGTGATCAGGTGAAGGTAATGGTTCATGAATAGGCTCAAGTTGGGGTGCAGGGTCTGGTTGTGGTTGACCAGCCTGAATTACTTCAAGCATGGGTTGGGTAAGAGGTATGGATCTGTTTGTGGAGCTCATTTTAGCAAAAATGGTTTTCTGTTGTTTAGGGATCTCATAAAAAGTGTCATGATCCCTAGAACAATATTCTTGTAAATCAAAGACCATTTGCAAAAATCTTGGGTAAGCCAAAGTCATTTTACTTCCCTTATTTTTACACATCCCTTCAAAAATCATTTTTGAAAAATTATACTTAAGCCCACGTGTTATACAAACCAAAGCACTTGCAATCGACCTGTTTATTTCATTAAAAGAAGTACATTTTGGACTTAAGCATTGTAAAAGGACATGTATCAAATATTTCCAGTCAGAGGGAAATTCCTGCTTATGATATTTATTTAAAGTGACATCAGCAGGAATAGGATAACCCAATTCCCTAAGACCTTGTTCTATTGTTGCAATGGCAAGGGTAGTCACACCATCAGCGTCATCAAGACGCAAAGCTTGGCGAACCAAGGCTTCAGTGACCACCCATGTTCTTCCATGAACAGTAGATGTTAATGTGGTCACTCCATTAGCTGTTGTGGAACTAGCAGTGTTCCAAAACTGTCTAATGTGTGCGACAGGGACCAATGGTGTATGAGAAAGTGCATACCTTAAGGAGGATGCATTTAAAAATGCCACCATTTGTGAATACTGAGGGAACAAATCAGGATCAGCAGTCAAGTAAGCTACCATATTATGTTGGCTCTTGAACTCCAATGTTAAATTCTTTGAGTTGAACTTGGGTGCCATGATGAAAGCTGTTTAGGTTATGTGATATGGGAAAAATCTAGGAGAAAAATGTTAGACAAGAAAATATGAATACCCAGAATAAAAAGTTTAACCAAATTTATAGGAGAGATGCATGATTTTGATTGGTCAAAAATGAGGCGGTTATATTCAAAGAGCAATGATGAAAATATTGAATCAAATATAACTTATCTCATGCATTAATTAAAAGTAACAACTCCCCAAAATTACGGCCAAAGATTAGTCAAAAATAACAACTGGGTAGGGCCCACTAGGTGTCAACGGTCAAAAATAGCCCATCAGCGCCCAACGGCTATATTTTCTTGTCAGCGTTTGCCTAAAGCCTTGTCAGCGTCACGATTGGACGTAACAGCGTTTGGAGAAAAACTTGTCAGCTTCTAAAAAAAAAAATATTTAAAAAGAAAAAGACCTTAACAAAGTAATTTATCCTAAGGGAAATATCTTACAAGTTGATAATAATTACTGGGCGGTAAGCACTGTCCATTTATGCACACTTGCTTAAGCAAGATAGACACAAATGACCTCTAGTGTCCCTTGCTAACCAAAATACTTACCAACAAAGTTATTTCATAAAATTCTTTGTAACTCCCAGGTAAACCCATAACCAAACTATTCCCAAGTCTCCCATCAGACCACAACCAATTCTAGGCCAAAAAATGTCTTGGCAGCATGCATAGTTTATCAACTTTGCATGCTACAGTGCCTCATGGTTTAGTAAAACTAACCCATACTCACCTGTGGACACAATCTAGAATTGTGATGAGAGTATTATAAGAATACCCAAGAGTCCTAAAGGTTCCTTAAACCTCCCCTCAAACTATGATACATGAGTTTCTCAAAATATATATGAACATTAAAAATTTATGTCAAGATAGGAATATAAATATTCCAACCATCATCCATAAACAAAAACATGTCCAAATAGCTCTTCAAAGATCCACAAGCAACTCTGTATCCAATGGCATAAAGCTACCACCACCTACACATTTAGATGAAAACCACAAAACTAACATTTGTTGCTGACAGCGTCCCGACAACACTTGTCAGCGTTGAAGAAACTCTTGTCAGCGTTAGACAATAATATCTCTAACAACGGCAAAATAACACTTGACAGCGTTACATTTACCTTTGTCAGTGTTAGAAAAATAATGTGGAAAAATCTAAATCATCACAAAGACCAATAACAATGCATTATCCTGTACATACTTTTACAAAAAGGTTCCAAAGCACATATTAAGTGAGATTAACCATTCCAATATTTGTTACCAAATATTGAAATCTTCCAGCATCAAAAGGTTTAGTTAATAAATCAGCCACATTATCTTCTGTGGCTACCCTATCTGGTTGTATTAAACCTTTCTCAAAGCAATCTCTTATAAAATGATGTCTAATTTCTATGTGTTTGGTTTTAGAATGATGTACAGGATTTTTAATAATGCATAAAGTACTGTTATTGTCTACAAAAATCTTGGTATGCATAAAATTATACCCATAATCCAACAGCTGGTTCTGAATCCATAAGACTTGTCCACAACAAGCAGCTGCAGCAACATATTCTGCTTCAGTTGTAGAGTTTGCCACCACTGTTTGTTTCTTGCATTGCCAAGATATCAATCTACTCCCAAGAAATTGGCATCCACCAGTTGTGGATTTTCTATCAAACTTGTCACCACCATAGTCAATGTCTGAATATGCAATAAGATCCAATGGAGAATCTTTTGGGTACCACAAGCCAAGATCTGGATAACATCTTAGGTACCTAAAAATTCTTTTCACAGCAAAAAGGTGACATTCTTTGGGAGTCACTTGATGGCGTGCACATGCACACACAGCAAACATGATGTCAGGTCTTGAGGCTGTAAGATACATCAATGAACCAATCATTGATCTATAGTGCCTAACATCCACATCCTTTCCAGCTCCAATTTTTCCCCAAGGGTGTTTCCTATCCATAGGAGTGGAAGCATCCTTTTCATGTGGAGAAAAACCATATTTCTTCAAGATTTCAGCTACATACTTGTCTTGGGAGATGAAGATACCATCTTCTTTCTGCTGAACTTGTAAACCTAGAAAGAAGTTCATCTCACCCATTGCACTCATCTTGAATTTATCTGTCATGAGCTTGGAAAAGTCCTCACTCATTTTTGGATCAGTAGACCCAAAAATGATATCATCAACATAGACCTGCACAAGCAACACATGTTTTCCTTTCTTCTTTGTAAATAGTGTCTGATCTATGGTGCCCCTCTTGAATCCATTATCCACCAAATATGTAGACAAGGTACCATACCATGCTCTAGGGGCCTGATGAAGTCCATACAGTCCTTTCTTCACTCTATAAACCTTGTCTGGATTCTCAGGATCTTCAAAACCAGGAGGTTGCATGACATATACTTCCTCAACAATTGTCCCATAGAGGAAAGCACTCTTCACATCCATTTGATAAACAGTGAAGTTCATGCAGAAGGCATAAGCTAAGAAAATTCTGATAGCTTCAATTCTTGCAACAGGAGCAAAAACTTCTTCATAATCTATGCCTTCCTCTTGTGTATATCCCTGAGCTACCAAACGTGCCTTGTTTCTGACCACAATGCATCTTTCATCTTTCTTGTTTCTTAGAACTCATCTTGTCCCAATTGGTCTCACATATCTAGGACAATTAACCAGCTCCCAAACATCTTGTATAGCAAATTGGTGAAGCTCATCCTGCATTGCTTCCACCCAACTAGGTTCTTTGAGAGCATCAAAAATTTTCTTGGGTTCTTCCTGTGACAGAAAACAGGCAAACAAACATGCTTGTACAAGAGGGGTATCAACCTTCTTGTGTATATTGGCAATAAATCCACCAAGACTTTGATGGGATCTTCTTGTCTGAACTGGAGCCATAACATCACCAATGATCTGAGATGTGGGGTGATCCTTTGCTGTGGAAGTGAGAACTCCTCCTTCAAAAAGTCTGGTGTCCTCAACTTCACGCTCCATGTTGCCAATATCTTCTTCATCAGACTCTCTTTGATCAACATGAATCTCTTCATGGACATTGGAAGGTCCACCTTGTTCAAAATGTGAAGAGAAAAGATGTGCAAAGGTGTTGTCAAAGTCTGAACCTTGTTTGTCAGCGCTTGGGCTAACAACGCTTGAACTGTTGGTGTCAGCGTCTGATCCATCAGCGTCTGAATTGCTCTTGTCAGCGCTTGATTTCCCTTTTTCAGCGCCTGAAGAAGTATGCATGTTTGTATTTGGTGGTATTTGAAAACCACCATTATCTTTTCTAGCAGCAGCAGCAGCAGCATAATACTCATCTGTCCATATAGGAAGTGTAACATATTCTTGTGTGGGAGATGATTTAACTGCTGGTGGTCCATCCTCCTTAGCAACCTATATACCTGAAACATTACCAATTCTCTTTTCCAAAACACTTGAAGTTACCTTCACAATGTCTGGATCAGTAACAGGCATATAATTTAAAGCTCTAGATAAAGGTTCTAAGTCAAACAACCAATTTGGACCACTTTCAGGATCACTAGGTTTACTTTCTAAAAACCTAACATGTACCTTTTCAAGTATACGTTTTTCCTTTTTAATGTAAACCCTATATCCTTTGCTCTGCACTGAATAACCCATGAAGTAGCCTTCATCACCTTTTGAATCAAATTTACCTAGGGCTTCACTAGTTTCTAAAACAACTACATGACAACCAAAAGGCTTGAGAAAGCCAATATTTGGCTTCCTTCCCCAAAGTAATTCATAAGGTGTCTTATTATGTATTTTGTTGACCAATGCCCTATTTTGAACATAACAAGCTGTGTTAACAGCTTCAGCCCAAAAGGCTATAGGAAAGTGGGCATCAGCCAACATGGTTCTAGCTGCTTCAATAAGGGTTCTATTCTTCCTTTCAGCAACCCCATTTTGCTGTGGGGTTCTAGCTATACTGAACTGCCTAGTAATCCCTTTCTTGGCACAAAAATCATCTAACAACTGATTTCTAAACTCACCCCCATTGTCACTTCTAATAATTTTGACCTCATTACCATTCTTCTTTTCAATCTGGGTAATGAAATTAATCAGACTTTGGGCAGTTTCACTTTTCTTGGCTAAAAAGAAAGTCCATGTAAACCTGGAAAAATCATCAGTGATAACAAAACAATATGATTTACCCTTCAAACTTTCTATATTTGTTGGACCAAAGAGGTCCATATGCAATAAGTGAAGTGGTTTAGAACTAGAGTGCACCTGTTTAGACCTGAATGAGACCTTGTGCTGCTTGCCCTTAAGACATGCAACACAAGTGTGGTCATTGTGGAAAGCCTTTTCAGGCAAACCATCAACTAAACCAAGCCTCACAAGTCTATTGATATTCTTAAAGTTTATGTGCCCTAATCTCCTGTGCCAAAGATTACTTTCATCTACTGAGGCTTTAGCATAAAGACATGACATCATTTTATTATTTACCTTAATTCCATTAAGATTCACATTATATATGTCTTTATGCCTAGGTGTTCTAAAATCTATGTATTTTTCCTCAGGGAGCTTATAATCTTTGCTTAACACCAAGCACTCAGTATCTGTGAAAAGAACCTTATTTTTGTTATCACACACTTGTGATACACTAAACAAATTGTAATCCAGTTCTTTTACCAAGAAGACATTCTCAAACCGTAGATTGTTGGTGACAAGGGTTCCTTGTCCAGTGAGGGTGCCGTAGCCCCCTCCAAAGTATACCTTATCACCATCTTGAATAGGAGTGAAGTTTGTCAGATAGTCTTCCTTTCCTGTCATGTGCCTTGAGCATCCACTATCCCAGTATCCATAATCATTGATCTTCTTCTGAATGCCCTGCACATAAAGAAAACACATTAGTTTTCTTTGGGAACCCAAGCCTTGGAAGACTTGGATTCATCTGGTTGTTCAACAAGAACAGACTTGGTTCTCATAACAACCCCATTTTCATCCCTTTTTGAATGAAATTCCCAGTTAACCCCAATTGGTGTTTGCATTGCTTTTGAAATATAATGAAACCTGTTGCATGTCATAGAAACACCAGTAGAATTAGAGTTTTGGTCTTGTTTTGGTCTCCATGTTAAGCTAGTAGAAGCTTTAGACCTATTTCCCTGTGGTTGCAAATACCTAGGTTTGGCAGTGTGTCTGTCAGCGCTGAAATTGCTCTTGTCAGCGCCCCGATTGCCTTTATCAGCGTTGAACCTAGGGTTTGCTACAGGAACCCATTGCCTATTAGACCAAGTGTTTGACTTTTGAAAAGGTCTTAGGCCTTGTGTGTTAGACCCTCTAGAAAAGAATGGGGCTGGTCTAACAACTTGTGAACTTTTGTTCACAAAGGTATTGGGTCTGTCAGTGTTTGACCTGTGTTGACTTTTGTCAGCGCTGAAATGGTTCCTATCAGCGTTGACATTGGAAGCGTTGACACATTTGTAAGCCAAATGTGAGAAGCTACCACATGTGTAACAAGCTTTTCTAGACATAGTCTTAGGTCTAGAAGCAAAGAAGCCTGTTCCATGATTACTAACTTGGCTTTTTGGTGACCTAGTATTCCTATACATCTCTGCATACTTAACACTAGATTTTCTAACAGTTTGTGGGCCAAGGTCAACAGCTTTGCCAGTGGTTGGGTGTGTGATTTTAATAGGTGTAGGATCATTGGACTCCACAATTGGTATCATGAGTGGTGTGGGCTCATTTGGACTTTCACACAACAACCCTCCCTTAACAAACAAGGTGTGGTTAGCTTTCTTCCATTCATCTAGGTCAGTCAGTTTTTGCTTGTATTCCTCAACTGGGGAAGTCACTCTAGGTGGAGGAATGAATTCCTTCTCTTGAAGTTCTGGCAAGCCAGTCCAAGATAAGTCCTTTGATTGGACACCATAGAAATCCCCAGCTGGTGGTGGAACACCAGTATAATCTTTCATCCCAATCCCACTCATGTCCTTAGAGTCTCTTTGTTTACTAACACACTCTCCTAGGGATTGTGTGGCCTTATCAAATCTCTGGATTTTAAGACTCACATTATCTTTATTTTTGTTAGCCTCTTCTAACTGAGCTATCAAATCAAGATTAACCCTGTTTACTATATCTTGAACATCTTTACTTTGATGTAACTCATGTTTTAAGATATTTATTTGATCCTTTAAATCAAACTCCATTTTCTTATACTCAGCTACTGTCTTTTCTGTTTGGGTAAGAGCAATTTGATAATTAGATACTTTGCATCTTTCAGTACTTGCCTCATCTAATAATTTTACTATCTCTTGATTTAGTTTTTCAGTATTTAAACGACACCCCTTAGAACAGAAAGCATCATCATATACCTCATTATCTGATGAAGAGGAGGAGTGTGCCATGAGAGCATATTCAACATGCTCTTCTTTAACTTCAGCAACCAAAGCTCTGTCCTCTTCCTCATCCTTAGCCATAAAGTTCCAGCTCCAGTCCCATCCTCCAACGCCATCAATTTGTTGAACAGCAACCATGGCCTTGGGATCTTGGCTCTTAACCATTTGGCTTGAAGGCTTACCAGCATCAGATCTTCTTGGAGATCTACATTCCCTCATAAAGTGCCCCATCCTATGACAGTTGTAGCACTCAACCTTGGACTTGTCAAATCCAGCAACATCCTTAGCATTAAAGGTCATCTTCTTCTTGAACCTTTTATTAAACCTGTTTGCTCTTAAACTTACAAGAGCCATAGTCCACTTGATGTCCATCTCTTCCAATTGTTCATCACTTATTTGCTCAAGATCTTCATATGTAATCCTTGAATCACTGGGCAAAGAAGCAATGAATGCACACACAGTATCTAGATCTAAACCAGCAGGCTTAATTCTATCAATTGTGGAAAGTTGACTTGTGATGTCAAGAAGTCTACTTCTCACACTGCTGAGATTCTCATTGGGTTGAGCTTTAAAGACAGCATACTCATGCAAGAGTTGCTTCTTCTTTTCTTCTTTTGTGTCAGCATTGCCACCATGTGCTACTTCAAGAGCTTCCCAAAGCTCTTTTGCAGACTCAAAGCGTTTGTACTTGTGCTGATTCTCATGACCTAGGGCGTGTTTCATGATGTTCAAGATTTTCATGTCCACCCTCTTCTTGGCTATATCTTCAACAGATACAGCTCTTCCATCTCCAGGCTTTTCCTTCTTATCATCTTCATGACAATTAGGAACAGCTGTCCTTGTGGCAATAGCAGCAGCAATCTTTTGTGCTTTGTCGAATGTGTTCCCATATTCAACAATCTCCCAAAGAGTGTAGTCATGAATAGCTATATATTGCTCAAAATTGGACTTCCAAAGCTCGAAGTTCCTGGCATCAAACATGGGAATTTTGATACTAGGATTTGTGGAGTTGTTTTGTAGCAAAGCAGCAGGTTGATCTGTGCCAGACATGATGTTTTTAGGGTTTTGAGAATTTTAGGGTTTTTAGGGTTTTTAGGGTTTTTGGTGTTTTAGGGTTCTTACGTTACTTAAAGATCAAAAGTTTCTCAACTAGCTCTGATACCACTTGTTGATCCCAAACTTAGATCGATTAAGCTTTGTGTATACGAGATTAGATCAAGTACTACACGTAGAGAAACCTTTGCTTATGAATAAAGTAACAAAGTGTTATGCGGAATTAACACTTGATCTAAAACACAAAGATGTTAAACAAACTTTCACTTGTATTAGAATGATCGAACTTGATTACAATGAAAGTGGTTTAACTTGTGAAAACTTATGAAAACTGATATATTAACTTTAACCTAAAAGACCTTCTTTTATAGATCAAGAAGTCTTGTACAATAAGCTACGAATCAACTATTCTAGGTAAAGATAATAATGGAAAATACAATGTCGAGCTTATCTTTACCATACACAAATAAAGAAACAAATAAACAAAAAGATTCGTATGAAGATATTCCATCAGTGTCAATCTTCAAGGCTGTCAGCGTTGACTTCTTCAATGTCAACGCTTGGCTGTCAGCGTCCAATGTCAACTTATCAGCGTTGACATTCTTCTTATCAGCGTCTAGTGAACTGACCCATAATTTATTCCCAACAATCCTCCCCTAAACTTGATATCTATTCCAATGATCATGTTTCTGAATAAAAACTTAAGACTTAGGAGGAATCTTGCAAAAACTTCTTATGTTGGTGATAAACATATCTAATCTAGTCCTTGGCCACGTCACTAGTATAATCAATCTCCAAGGGTGTCTCTAGCATCTTCTCCAACACTTCTTTGGACAAGAAATAATCAGCATCCACAAGTAGATATTCTGAAAACTTTGTAGAGCTCAAATGAAATACACCACAAGTAGAATAAAGCCTCCAATGAAGATTACTGAGATCATCTTCAAGATCCTTCCATATGGCAGGATCTGCTTCTCTTGGACCATACAAAGTCAAAAATGTGTTCCAAAGTCTTATTCCATTTGCTGAAGTAGGTGCTTCAGCTGTATACTTGGCCTCTATTAATCTCCATAGATGCACCAAGTCTTCTCTGTCTATGCTTGCAAATATAGAAATAACTGAAGTGAAAGTATGTACCTCCTTTCCAAACCTGCCAATCTTCCAAAATCCACACTCATCTTCATCAAAATTGATGATTGGATTTCTGTCATCTAGAGGTACTACATTAACCAAATCTGAAGCTTCCAATGGAGAAAGCTTGAGATGCTTCCTTATGACACCTTCAGTTGGAAAATACACATCCATATCTTTGGGAAATTGGAAAGGATCTCCTTTCTTCACTGGTCTTTGAGCAATCCTTATTTCCTTTTGAATCTGCATTTCCTCAGCAAGCTCTTGTTTCCTTTCTTCTGAAAGAAACTGTAAGACATTTTGTTCTTGCACCTTCCTCCAAATAGGATGTGCCCTATACTCTAACTCCTCAAAAGATAAAGCCAGCAACTTCTTGTATGTCCATCTAGGTTGATGGCATCTAAGCAACTTGTAATACAACTGCCTTCTATCTCTTTTGAGCCAGGTCTTGACCTCTTGTGCATTAAACCTCATAATCACCTTTATGTCATCTTGTACCCTGAGAAGAACTTCCAACCCCCAAATTTGATCTGACAAACTCATCCCTGGGTTGTCCATAACCTTGTCTTCCCAAGCATGGTACATTCTGGTGATTTCTGGTAGGTCCCAATCAATCTGATTCTTCAAATCATTCAACCTTTCCTTTGCTAGCTCATCCCCATACTCAAGTCTTTCTGGATCGTCAATAATTTGAACACTTGAATCTGAGCTATCATCTTCTTTTCCATCACCACTTTCTTCCTCACTCTCAGAAACAACAAATGGTGATCTACCACTCCTCTTCAAATCTCTTTCCAAAAGTTGTGCAGCCAACTGTTCATCAAATGCAATTTGTGCTGCATCTTTCTTTGGAACATCTTCTTCAACCAATTTTCCTTTACCTTTGTCTTTTGGATCAATAATAGGTAAAGTAGAAGAAGAAACCTGTGTGGACACATCTTTGATGATTATTGATGGCTGGAATACATCAACACCACCTGCAACTTTATCAGCGTTCAAGTTACCTCTATCAGCGCCACGATTACCTTTGTCAGCGCTGGATGTGTCAGCGTTCAAACCTGTATCAGCGCCCATTGTTTCTTTGAAAGATCCTTCTAAGTTTAATGGTGTCACCTTGGATGTATCAATAACTGGGTGCTTCTTCAAATTGGTGAGTGCTTCAGCAACCTGTAAAGATTCACTAAATTGTGAACTCTTCTCTGAACTCTTCTCACTAGCTGTATGAATCAGCTCATCCTCTTCATCCTCTTCATCCTCCCCTTTGGAAGATTCCTCCATTAGACTCCTGCTACTTGGATTCTCCAATACTTGGAGTTCACGGCCCTGTTTGTTGACAGTTTGTACAAGGCTGACATTTTGCTTTTGCAAGCTAATGACAGCAGCCGTCAATTCAGTCAAAGTCATAGGTTCCAATCTGCCCTCAGCTAGAATGGGGATTTGACCTCCCAAAATAGAATCATGGGGCGTGGATGAGGTCTTAATGATGTGGGGACTGTCTTGACCAGCATCTAAGCCTGTGTCAATAGCCCCAGCCTCATCCATGTCACCAGCCACACTTGTGGAGGTGGTTCTCTCTGCTACAAGGCTAGGACCACTAGAGGAGAACACTCCAGTAGTCCTTTGGCGTTTATGCAACCTAGATTGTAATGGGGTGGAAGAGGAAGTAGATTGTGTGGGTGTTGGTTGATTAAGGGGTGTTTGGGATTGTCCAGGGATGGTATCAGCGTTGGGATTGGCTGTGTCAGCGCCAACCTTTTGAGTATCAGCGCTGGGTTGGTCAATGTCCATGTGATCAGGTGAAGGTAATGGTTCATGAATAGGCTCAAGTTGGGGTGCATGGTCTGGTTGTGGTTGAGCAGCCTGAATTACTTCAAGCATGTGTTGGGTAAGAGGTATGGATCTGTTTGTGGAGCTCATTTTAGCAAAAATGGTTTTCTGTTGTTTAGGGATCTCATAAAAAGTGTCATGATCCCTAGAACAATATTCTTGTAAATCAAAGACCATTTGCAAAAATCTTGGGTAAGCCAAAGTCATTTTACTTCCCTTATTTTTACACATCCCTTCAAAAATCATTTTTGAAAAATTATACTTAAGCCCACGTGTTATACAAACCAAAGCACTTGCAATCGACCTGTTTATTTCATTAAAAGAAGTACATTTTGGACTTAAGCATTGTAAAAGGACATGTATCAAATATTTCCAGTCAGAGGGAAATTCCTGCTTATGATATTTATTTAAAGTGACATCAGCAGGAATAGGATAACCCAATTCCCTAAGACCTTGTTCTATTGTTTCAATGGCAAGGGTAGTCACACCATCAGCGTCATCAAGACGCAAAGCTTGGCGAACCAAGGCTTCAGTGACCACCCATGTTCTTCCATGAACAGTAGATGTTAATGTGGTCACTCCATTAGCTGTTGTGAAACTAGCAGTGTTCCAAAACTGTCTAATGTGTGCGACAGGGACCAATGGTGTATGAGAAAGTGCATACCTTAAGGAGGATGCATTTAAAAATGCCACCATTTGTGAATACTGAGGGAACAAATCAGGATCAGCAGTCAAGTAAGCTACCATATTATGTTGGCTCTTGAACTCCAATGTTAAATTCTTTGAGTTGAACTTGGGTGCCATGATGAAAGCTGTTTAGGTTATGTGATATGGGAAAAATCTAGGAGAAAAATGTTAGACAAGAAAATATGAATACCCAGAATAAAAAGTTTAACCAAATTTATAGGAGAGATGCATGATTTTGATTGGTCAAAAATGAGGCGGTTATATTCAAAGAGCAATGATGAAAATATTGAATCAAATATAACTTATCTCATGCATTAATTAAAAGTAACAACTCCCCAAAATTACGGCCAAAAATTAGTCAAAAATAACAACTGGGTAGGGCCCACTAGGTGTCAACGGTCAAAAATAGCCCATCAGCGCCCAACGGCTATATTTTCTTGTCAGCGTTTGCCTAAAGCCTTGTCAGCGTCACGATTGGACGTAACAGCGTTTGGAGAAAAACTTGTCAGCGTCTAAAAATAAAAATATTTAAAAAGAAAAAGACCTTAACAAAGTAATTTATCCTAAGGGAAATATCTTACAAGTTGATAATAATTACTGGGCGGCAAGCACTGTCCATTTATGCACACTTGCTTAAGCAAGATAGACACAAATGACCTCTAGTGTCCCTTGCTAACCAAAATACTTACCAACAAAGTTATTTCATAAAATTCTTTGTAACTCCCAGGTAAACCCATAACCAAACTATTCCCAAGTCTCCCATCAGACCACAACCAATTCTAGGCCAAAAAATGTCTTGGCAGCATGCATAGTTTATCAACTTTGCATGCTACAGTGCCTCATGGTTTAGTAAAACTAACCCATACTCACCTGTGGACACAATCTAGAATTGTGATGAGAGTATTATAAGAATACCCAAGAGTCCTAAAGGTTCCTTAAACCTCCCCTCAAACTATGATACATGAGTTTCTCAAAATATATATGAACATTAAAAATTTATGTCAAGATAGGAATATAAATATTCCAACCATCATCCATAAACAAAAACATGTCCAAATAGCTCTTCAAAGATCCATAAGCAACTCTGTATCCAATGGCATAAAGCTACCACCACCTACACATTTAGATGAAAACCACAAAACTAACATTTGTTGCTGACAGCGTCCCGACAACACTTGTCAGCGTTGAAGAAACTCTTGTCAGCGTTAGACAATAATATCTCTAACAACGGCAAAATAACACTTGACAACGTAACATTTACCTTTGTCAGTGTTAGAAAAATAAAGTGGAAAAATCTAAATCATCACAAAGACCAATAACAATGCATTATCCTGTATATACTTTTACAAAAAGGTTCCAAAGCACATATTAAGTGAGATTAACCATTCCAATATTTGTTACCAAATATTGAAATCTTCCAGCATCAAAAGGTTTAGTTAATAAATCAGCCACATTATCTTTTGTGGCTACCCTATCTGGTTGTATTAAACCTTTCTCAAAGCAATCTCTTATAAAATTATGTCTAATTTCTATGTGTTTGGTTTTAGAATGATGTACAGGATTTTTAATAATGCATAAAGTACTGTTATTGTCTACAAAAATCTTGGTATGCATAAAATTATACCCATAATCCAACAGCTGGTTCTGAATCCATAAGACTTGTCCACAACAAGCAGCTGCAGCAACATATTCTGCTTCAGTTGTAGAGTTTGCCACCACTGTTTGTTTCTTGCATTGCCGAGATATCAATCTACTCCCAAGAAATTGGCATCCACCAGTTGTGGATTTTCTATCAAACTTGTCACCACCATAGTCACTGTCTGAATATGCAATAAGATCCAATGGAGAATCTTTTGGGTACCACAAGCCAAGATCTGGATAACATCTTAGGTACCTAAAAATTCTTTTCACAGCAAAAAGGTGACATTCTTTGGGAGTCACTTGATGGCGTGCACATGCACACACAGCAAACATGATGTCAGGTCTTGAGGCTGTAAGATACATCAATGAACCAATCATTGATCTATAGTGCCTAACATCCACATCCTTTCCAGCTCCAATTTTTCCCCAAGGGTGTTCCCTATCCATAGGAGTGGAAGCATCCTTTTCATGTGGAGAAAAACCATATTTCTTCAAGATTTCAGCTACATACTTGTCTTGGGAGATGATGATACCATCTTCTTTCTGCTGAACTTGTAAACCTAGAAAGAAGTTCATCTCACCCATTGCACTCATCTTGAATTTATCTGTCATGAGCTTGGAAAAGTCCTCACTCATTTTTGGATCAGTAGACCCAAAAATGATATCATCAACATAGACCTGCACAAGCAACACATGTTTTCCTTTCTTCTTTGTAAATAGTGTCTGATCTATGGTGCCCCTCTTGAATCCATTGTCCACCAAATATGTAGACAAGGTACCATACCATGCTCTAGGGGCCTGATGAAGTCCATACATTGCTTTCTTCACTCTATAAACCTTGTCTGGATTCTCAGGATCTTCAAAACCAGGAGGTTGCATGACATATACTTCCTCAACAATTGTCCCATAGAGGAAAGCACTCTTCACATCCATTTGATAAACAGTGAAGTTCATGCAGGAGGCATAAGCTAAGAAAATTCTGATAGCTTCAATTCTTGCAACAGGAGCAAAAACTTCTTCATAATCTATGCCTTCCTCTTGTGTATATCCCTGAGCTACCAAACGTGCCTTGTTTCTGACCACAATGCCTCTTTCATCTTTCTTGTTTCTTAGAACCCATCTTGTCCCAATTGGTCTCACATATCTAGGACAATCAACCAGCTCCCAAACATCTTGTATAGCAAATTGGTGAAGCTCATCCTGCATTGCTTCCACCCAACTAGGTTCTTTGAGAGCATCAAAAATTTTCTTGGGTTCTTCCTGTGACAGAAAACAGGCAAACAAACATGCTTGTACAAGAGGGGTATCAACCTTCTTGTGTATATTGGCAATAAATCCACCAAGACTTTGATGGGATCTTCTTGTCTGAACTGGAGCCATAACATCACCAATGATCTGAGATGTGGGGTGATCCTTTGTTGTGGAAGTGAGAACTCCTCCTTCAAAAAGTCTGGTGTCCTCAACTTCACGCTCCATGTTGCCAATATCTTCTTCATCAGACTCTCTTTGATCAACATGAATCTCTTCATGGACATTGGAAGGTCCACCTTGTTCAAAATGTGAAGAGAAAAGATGTGCAAAGGTGTTGTCAAAGTCTGAACCTTGTTTGTCAGCGCTTGGGCTAACAACGCTTGAACTGTTGGTGTCAGCGTCTGATCCATCAGCGTCTGAATTGCTCTTGTCAGCGCTTGATTTCCCTTTTTCAGCGCCTGAAGAAGTATGCATGTTTGTATTTGGTGGTATTTGAAAACCACCATTATCTTTTCTAGCAGCAGCAACAGCAGCATAATACTCATCTGTCCATATAGGAAGTGTAACATATTCTTGTGTGGGAGATGATTTAACTGCTGGTGGTCCATCCTCCTTAGCAACCTGTATACCTGAAACATTACCAATTCTCTTTTCCAAAACACTTGAAGTTACCTTCACAATGTCTGGATCAGTAACAGGCATATAATTTAAAGCTCTAGATAAAGGTTCTAAGTCAAACAACCAATTTGGACCACTTTCAGGATCACTAGGTTTACTTTCTAAAAACCTAACATGTACCTTTTCAAGTATACGTTTTTCCTTTTTAATGTAAACCCTATATCCTTTGCTCTGCACTGAATAACCCATGAAGTAGCCTTCATCACCTTTTGAATCAAATTTACCTAGGGCTTCACTAGTTTCTAAAACAACTACATGACAACCAAAAGGCTTGAGAAAGCCAATATTTGGCTTCCTTCCCCAAAGTAATTCATAAGGTGTCTTATTATGTATTTTGTTGACCAATGCCCTATTTTGAACATAACAAGCTGTGTTAACAGCTTCAGCCCAAAAGGCTATAGGAAAGTGGGCATCAGCCAACATGGTTCTGGCTGCTTCAATAAGGGTTCTATTCTTCCTTTCAGCAACCCCATTTTGCTGTGGGGTTCTAGCTATACTGAACTGCCTAGTAATCCCTTTCTTGGCACAAAAATCATCTAACAACTGATTTCTAAACTCACCCCCATTGTCACTTCTAATAATTTTGACCTCATTACCATTCTTCTTTTCATAGGGTTCATAACCATTGAGTCTAACGATCAATTTCAGCAGGCTCTGATACCAATTGTGGTGTCCATTGATCGTTAGACTCAATGGTTATGAACCATTATATCTAGGTTGATCATCGTTCATATGATAACATAGCGGAATAGAACAATGATCATAACAAGGTGTTTAGGCACAAAGAACACGAATAAAACAAATGGGTTGCTTATTATATTAATAACAAACAACCACTAGACGTGTATACATTGAATCCCACGTCTAGTGCGACACACACTTTAGGTTTACATTGTGAATGAATGATATGGATAAAACCTAAGACTCTTGTTCCTTTTATAGTGGAAGGAACAGAATCTACAAGAGATAAAATCAAATAAACATCTAAATCTTCTATTTCTATAGATATATACTGAATATATTATTTATAATATATCCAATATATTCCCTAAATAGAATTCTCCATCAGCGTGTAAACATCTGTCAGCGTCTCAACACTTTCCGTCAGCGTTTCAACTAGCCGTGTCAGCGGCTTTGACAAACGTCTTGATGTTTTCTTCGTTTTGAGTTTCTGCCACATCAACTCATATAATTTTAGACCCAACAATCTTCCCCTAGTTGATGTCGGCAAAACTCTTTGTATATCTCTTGTAAGTTGTACATGATCTTCAGATTGCTTCCCCTCAAGTGTAGCACGTATTTTCTTCCCCTTTTTGTCACATCAACAAGGAAGTAAACAATGTAGGCAATCTTGAAAATTCTCCAAAAGTAGGCTCTGTGTAATGATCCTGAAGAAAAATAAATAAAGTATTCTTGATGTTGAAGTAAAATAACCCAACCTTGTGTTCCATGTCTTGTACTATCCACGTGATAAAGAACTTATATCAGACCAATTATAAGTAGACCTCGATCCCTTGTCAATATTCTCATCCTATGTGAGACACTGAGCACGATAATGTAACTCCTTCAAGTGTTATGACAAGTCTTCATCACCATCCATGTAAAGCACGAACAAGTTACCTTTAAAGTCAGTGGCTGGAAGTGCATGACTTTAAGATATGATAGAACACAAACTTGCGAAAATCTTCTTCAATCATCAAACTTACCAAAAGAATTCTTCCCCTTAAGTTAACACCTCTTCATGAAGAATCTTAATCTTCATATCATATGTAAAAGCCTTAAGACGGATAACTCTTTTACAAGGCTACCCCGATTACATAATCAATTCCAATAAATTACTTCACGAATTGTTACTAACTCGCATTAAAATCATTAATCCCTTTCAAAATATCCGAGCCATTAATATCACCATGATATTCTAAATTAGAACGGAGATTCCATGTACCTTTGTGTGTAAAATCCTCCTTTTTGTATGCTTAAAACGTACCCATTTTCTCAAACAGCAGCAATCAGTGTGTTACCCGAGATCTTTCTTTGTCCAATATCCTTCCTTGTGTATTACCCGATATCAGACAACACGTATCAGCGTTTGAAGCACATATCTCGGACAACACTGTCAACGCTGTCAGCGTTGACTTATTCCTGTCAGCGTCAATTCAAGGCTTGTCAGCGCCTCAATTACAAACATCAGCGCCGACTAAAAAGTATGCATCTTTTGCTCCTAGGATCAATAACATCCTCGATAGTCAGCAAGCTAGATCCCATATCTTCGTGTGAACACAAGAATTGAAATTCTTCATGTGAATACACACATTGTAACCGTGTGAATGCTAGATTCCTTAATTGCAATTCAACCGTGTGAACATAGAAACTTCCTCCAATAAGAATTGAAGGCTCACGAGAGATACAGTACACTAGCATGTAGAGGATTAAAGTTTATATAACGATTATCATATGGCCGTGTGAATGCAATGTTTTCCACCAATCAGAAGCAATGCCTCGTGTGAACACATTGTGAATCGTGTTTGAGATGATGCGAATGAATGACCAATCACATAGAGAACACCGTGTGAACACACATGGAATAACCAATAACCGTGTGAACATAAGATGTTTTTGGCCAATTCAAAAACTTCTTCAAACCTGCATGTATTAGTTCGTCTCTTTGCTTACATCAGCAATGATTATTCTAGGGTTTATTCATAAAACCCTAAAACCGAATCTTAGATCTAGGGTTTTGGATGAAACCCTAAAACTTTATCACCTCCAATTCGTCATAAAACATCAGATCTTCTGTTATATGTAATGATCTAGGGTTTTCAGAAACCCTAAATCATGATTTCATGTGAATATAAAAATCTGAAAATCACCTCTGCTGCCTACTTTGACGCCTAATAACTTTTGCCTGGGGATAAAACTCGACAATCCCTCCGGTGGATGTTTAGATCTATGTATGTAGAACACACATATAAAATTTCGTGACGATCCAACGGTTCAATCAAAAGTTATGACCTTCTGAATACTGCTGCGCACACAAAATCGCCCAGAAAAACTCTAAACGAATTTTTCTTCTTCTCAACATTACGAACACCTCGTCGGACCTAGATATCAAGAGCCTTAGGCTCTGATACCAATTGTGGTGTCCATTGATCGTTAGACTCAATGGTTATGAACCATTATATCTAGGTTGATCATCGTTCATATGATAACATAGCGGAATAGAACAATGATCATAACAAGGTGTTTAGGCACAAAGAACACGAATAAAACAAATGGGTTGCTTATTATATTAATAACAAACAACCACTAGACGTGTATACATTGAATCCCACGTCTAGTTCGACACACACTTTAGGTTTACATTGTGAATGAATGATATGAATAAAACCTAAGACTCTTGTTCCTTTTATAGTGGAAGGAACAGAATCTACAAGAGATAAAATCAAATAAACATCTAAATCTTCTATTTCTATAGATATATATTGAATATATTATTTATAATATATCCAATATATTCCCTAAATAGAATTCTCCATCAGCGTGTAAACATCTGTCAGCGTCTCAACACTTTCCGTCAGCGTTTCAACTAGCCGTGTCAGCGGCTTTGACAAACGTCTTGATGTTTTCTTCGTTTTGAGTTTCTGCCACATCAACTCATATAATTTTAGACCCAACAATTATATTACGTTATATAAGTTTAGAATATTATTCTTTTGGCAGCCATCATAACTCGTAAATTATCAAAACCAAATTGCTGTTTTTATCACCTTTCTTTTTCGTGTGAACATAGAATATTCCACCAATGAAAATCCTTGCTTCATGTGAACACAGAGAAGCTATAACCAATCACAAGTGTAGAATCATGTGAACACTTAAACCATGTGAATGTAAATAACTTTCCACCAATGAGATGCTTTGTACCGTGTCAACACAAGTTTCCACCAATGAGAACGGAGAGGCTCACGAAGATACAGTAGAATAGCATGTAGAGGATCAAGGCTTTAGAGAACAACTTAGGGTTTTGGCCGTGTGAATGCATGCAAGATTTAACGCAAATCGTGTGAACAGAAGACTTTTCCTCCAATAGGAATGCTTTGCTTCCACGTTTGATCAATAGTAACAAGCAGTCATGAACCTGTGACATCATAAATTATGACATGCTGCTAGGGTTTATAATGAATCCATGATGAGTCGATTCCCAAAGCTAACAGACCATCGTTCTTGATTAGCATAATAAATGATGGATCTAGGGTTTTTAACATTATGCATCGAAACCCTAATTAGGGTTTGTAAATTAACCTTAGATCGTGAATCTTCACACGTTTTAACAGCCACGAACTGCAATTCTCCCTGCTTTTAAGTAGATCTAGGGTTTGAGGAACCCTAGTTCATGATTTTATGTAAAAGCAGAAAACTGAAAATCACTCATCAGCCAACTTCGACGCTTAATAACTTTTGCCTGGGGATAAAACTCGACAATCCCTCCGGTGGATGTTTAGATCTATGTATGTAGAACACATATCTAAAATTTCGTGACGATCCAAAGGTTCAAACAAAAGTTATGACCTTCTGAATACTGCTGCGCACACAAAAACGTCCAGAAAAACTCCATACGAATTTTTCTTCTTCACCATACACGAACACCTCGTCGGACCTAGATATCAAGAGCCTTAGGCTCTGATACCAATTGTGGTGTCCATTGATCGTTAGACTCAATGGTTATGAACCATTATATCTAGGTTGATCATCGTTCATATGATAACATAGCGGAATAGAACAATGATCATAACAAGGTGTTTAGGCACAAAGAACACGAATAAAACAAATGGGTTGCTTATTATATTAATAACAAACAACCACTAGACGTGTATACATTGAATCCCACGTCTAGTGCGACACACACTTTAGGTTTACATTGTGAATGAATGATATGAATAAAACCTAAGACTCTTGTTCCTTTTATAGTGGAAGGAACAGAATCTACAAGAGATAAAATCAAATAAACATCTAAATCTTCTATTTCTATAGATATATACTGAATATATTATTTATAATATATCCAATATATTCCCTAAATAGAATTCTCCATCAGCGTGTAAACATCTGTCAGCGTCTCAATCTTCCATACTTTTTTGGATAGTGATAATAAATCTTCCAGTAGTAACATGGCCTTCTTCTCACAAAGTGAAGGCCAATTTGATTCCATGAACTTCTATGGACATCCAGCCACTGGATCTCAGTCTGTCAGCGCTGGATCATATCCTGTCAACGCTTTATACTCAAGCGCTGACACACACAACTTTGGCGCTGATAGAATTAAGCCTGCTGGTTTAGATCTAGATACTGTGTGTGCATTCATTGCTTCTTTGCCCAGTGATTCAAGGATTACATATGAAGATATTGAGCAAATAAGTGATGAACAATTGGAAGAGATGGACATCAAGTGGACTATGGCTCTTGTAAGTTTAAGAGCAAACAGGTTTAATAAAAGGTTCAAGAAGAAGATGACCTTTAATGCTAAGGATGTTGCTGGATTTGACAAGTCCAAGGTTGAGTGCTACAACTGTCATAGGATGGGGCACTTTATGAGGGAATGTAGATCTCCAAGAAGATCTGATGCTGGTAAGACTTCAAGCCAAATGGTTAAGAGCCAAGATCCCAAGGCCATGGTTGCTGTTCAACAAATTGATGGCGTTGGAGGATGGGACTGGAGCTGGAACTTTATGGCTAAGGATGAGGAAGAGGACAGAGCTTTGGTTGCTGAAGTTAAAGAAGAGCATGTTGAATATGCTCTCATGGCACACTCCTCCTCTTCATCAGATAATGAGGTATATGATGATGCTTTCTGTTCTAAGGGGTGTCATTTAAATACTGAAAAACTAAATCAAGAGATAGTAAAATTATTATATGAGGCAAGTACTGAAAGATGCAAAGTATCTAATTATCAAATTGCTCTTACCCAAACAGAAAAGACAGTAGCTGAGTATAAGAAAATGGAGTTTGATTTAAAGGATCAAATAAATATCTTAAAACATGAGTTACATCAAAGTAAAGATGTTCAAGATATAGTAAACAGGGTTAATCTTGATTTGATAGCTCAGTTAGAAGAGGCTAACAAAAATAAAGATAATGTGAGTCTTAAAATCCAGAGATTTGATAAGGCCACACAATCCCTAGGAGAGTGTGTTAGTAAACAAAGAGACTCTAAGGACATGAGTGGGATTGGGATGAAAGATTATACTGGTGTTCCACCACCAGCTGGGGATTTCTATGGTGTCCAATCAAAGGACTTATCTTGGACTGGCTTGCCAGAACTTCAAGAGAAGGAATTCATTCCTCCACCTAGAGTGACTTCCCCAGTTGAGGAATACAAGCAATAACTGACTGACCTAGATGAATGGAAGAAAGCTAACCACACCTTGTTTGTTAAGGGAGGGTTGTTGTGTGAAAGTCCAAATGAGCCCACACCACTCATGATACCAATTGTGGAGTCCAATGATCCTACACCTATTAAAATCACACACCCAACCACTGGCAAAGCTGTTGACTTTGGCCCACAAACTGTTAGAAAATCTAGTGTTAAGTATGCAGAGATGTATAGGAATACTAGGTCACCAAAAAGCCAAGTTAGTAATCATGGAACAGGTTTCTTTGCTTCTAGACCTAAGACTATGTCTAGAAAAGCTTGTTACACATGTGGTAGCTTCTCACATTTGGCTTACAAATGTGTCAACGCTTCCAATGTCAACGCTGATAGGAACCATTTCAGCGCTGACAAAAGTCAACACAGGTCAAACACTGACAGACCCAATACCTTTGTGAACAAAAGTTCACAAGTTGTTAGACCAGCCCCATTCTTTTCTAGAGGGTCTAACACACAAGGCCTAAGACCTTTTCAAAAGTCAAACACTTGGTCTAATAGGCAATGGGTTCCTGTAGCAAACCCTAGGTTCAACGCTGATAAAGGCAATCGGGGCGCTGACAAGAGCAATTTCAGCGCTGACAGACACACTGCCAAACCTAGGTATTTGCAACCATAGGGAAATAGGTCTAAAGCTTATACTAGCTTAACATGGAGACCAAAACAAGACCAAAACTCTAATTCTACTGGTGTTTCTATGACATGCAACAGGTTTCATTATATTTCAAAAGCAATGTCAACACCAATTGGGGTTAACTGGGAATTTCATTCAAAAAGGGATGAAAATGGGGTTGTTATGAGAACCAAGTCTGTTCTTGTTGAACAACCAGATGAATCCAAGTCTTCCAAGGCTTGGGTTCCCAAAGAAAACTAATGTGTTTTCTTTATGTGCAGGGCATTCAGAAGAAGATCAATGATTATGGATACTGGGATAGTGGATGCTCAAGGCACATGACAGGAAAGGAAGACTATCTGACAAACTTCACTCCTATTCAAGATGGTGATAAGGTATACTTTGGAGGGGGCTACGGCACCATCACTGGAAAAGGAACCCTTGTCACCAACAATCTACGGTTTGAGAATGTCTTCTTGGTAAAAGAACTGGATTACAATTTGTTTAGTGTATCACAAGTGTGTGATAACAAAAATAAGGTTCTTTTCACAGATACTGAGTGCTTGGTGTTAAGCAAAGATTATAAGCTCCCTGAGGAAAAATACATAGATTTTAGAACACCTAGGCATAAAGACATATATAATGTGAATCTTAATGGAATTAAGGTAAATAATAAAATGATGTCATGTCTTTATGCTAAAGCCTCAGTAGATGAAAGTAATCTTTAGCACAGGAGATTAGGGCACATAAACTTTAAGAATATCAATAGACTTGTGAGGCTTGGTTTAGTTGATGGTTTGCCTGAAAAGGCTTTCCACAATGACCACACTTGTGTTGCATGTCTTAAGGGCAAGCAGCACAAGGTCTCATTCAGGTCTAAACAGGTGCACTCTAGTTCTAAACCACTTCACTTATTGCATATGGACCTCTTTGGTCCAACTAATATAGAAAGTTTGAAGGGTAAATCATATTGTTTTGTTATCACTGATGATTTTTCCAGGTTTACATGGACTTTCTTTTTAGCCAAGAAAAGTGAAACTGCCCAAAGTCTGATTAATTTCATTACCCAGATTGAAAAGAAGAATGGTAATGAGGTCAAAATTATTAGAAGTGACAATGGGGGTGAGTTTAGAAATCAGTTGTTAGATGATTTTTGTGCCAAGAAAGGGATTACTAGGCAGTTAAGTATAGCTAGAACCCCACAGCAAAATGGGGTTGCTGAAAGGAAGAATAGAACCCTTATTGAAGCAGCCAGAACCATGTTGGCTGATGCCCACTTTCCTATAGCCTTTTGGGCTGAAGCTGTTAACACAGCTTGTTATGTTCAAAATAGGGCATTGGTCAACAAAATACATAATAAGACACCTTATGAATTACTTTGGGGAAGGAAGCCAAATATTGGCTTTCTCAAGCCTTTTGGTTGTCATGTAGTTGTTTTAGAAACTAGTGAAGCCCTAGGTAAATTTGATTCAAAAGGTGATGAAGGCTACTTCATGGGTTATTCAGTGCAGAGCAAAGGATATAGGGTTTACATTAAAAAGGAAAAACGTATACTTGAAAAGGTACATGTTAGGTTTTTAGAAAGTAAACCCAGTGATCCTGAAAGTGGTCCAAATTGGTTGTTTGACTTAGAACCTTTATCTAGAGCTTTAAATTATATGCCTGTTACTGATCCAGACATTGTGAAGGTAACTTCAAGTGTTTTGGAAAAGAGAATTGGTAATGTTTCAGGTATACAGGTTGCTAAGGAGGATGGACCACCAGCAGTTAAATCATCTCCCACACAAGAATATGTTACACTTCCTATATGGACAGATGAGTATTATGCTGCTGCTGCTGCTGCTAGAAAAGATAATGGTGGTTTTCAAATACCACCAAATACAAACATGCATACTTCTTCAGGCGCTGAAAAAGGGAAATCAAGCGCTGACAAGAGCAATTCAGACGCTGATGGATCAGACGCTGACACCAACAGTTCAAGCGTTGTTAGCCCAAGCGCTGACAAACAAGGTTCAGACTTTGACAAAACCTTTGCACATCTTTTCTCTTCACATTTTGAACAAGGTGGACCTTCCAATGTCCATGAAGAGATTCATGTTGATCAAATAGAGTCTGATGAAGAAGATATTGGCAACATGGAGCGTGAAGTTGAGGACACCAGACTTTTTGAAGGAGGAGTTCTCACTTCCACAGCAAAGGATCACCCCACATCTCAGATCATTGGTGATGTTATGGCTCCAGTTCAGACAAGAAGATCCCATCAAAGTCTTGGTGGATTTATTGCCAATATACACAAGAAGGTTGATACCCCTCTTGTACAAGCATGTTTGTTTGCCTGTTTTCTGTCACAGGAAGAACCCAAGAAAATTTTTGATGCTCTCAAAGAACCTAGTTGGGTGGAAGCAATGCAGGATGAGCTTCACCAATTTGCTATACAAGATGTTTGGGAGCTGGTTGATTGTCCTAGATATGTGAGACCAATTGGGACAAGATGGGTTCTAAGAAACAAGAAAGATGAAAGAGGCATTGTGGTCAGAAACAAGGCACGTTTGGTAGCTCAGGGATATACACAAGAGGAAGGCATAGATTATGAAGAAGTTTTTGCTCCTGTTGCAAGAATTGAAGCTATCAGAATTTTCTTAGCTTATGCCTCCTGCATGAACTTCACTGTTTATCAAATGGATGTGAAGAGTGCTTTCCTCTATGGGACAATTGTTGAGGAAGTATATGTCATGCAACCTCCTGGTTTTGAAGATCCTGAGAATCCAGACAAGGTTTATAGAGTGAAGAAAGCAATGTATGGACTTCATCAGGCCCCTAGAGCATGGTATGGTACCTTGTCTACATATTTGGTGGACAATGGATTCAAGAGGGGCACCATAGATCAGACACTATTTACAAAGAAGAAAGGAAAACATGTGTTGCTTGTGCAGGTCTATGTTGATGATATCATTTTCGGGTCTACTGATCCAAAAATGAGTGAGGACTTTTCCAAGCTCATGACAGATAAATTCAAGATGAGTGCAATGGGTGAGATGAACTTCTTTCTAGGTTTACAAGTTCAGCAGAAAGAAGATGGTATCTTCATCTCCCAAGACAAGTATGTAGCTGAAATCTTGAAGAAATATGGTTTTTCTCCACATGAAAAGGATGCTTCCACTCCTATGGATAGGGAACACCCTTGGGGAAAAATTGGAGCTGGAAAGGATGTGGATGTTAGGCACTATAGATCAATGATTGGTTCATTGATGTATCTTACAGCCTCAAGACCTGACATCATGTTTGCTGTGTGTGCATGTGCACGCCATCAAGTGACTCCCAAAGAATGTCACCTTTTTGCTGTGAAAAGAATTTTTAGGTACCTAAGATGTTATCCAGATCTTGGCTTGTGGTACCCAAAAGATTCTCCATTGGATCTTATTGCATATTCAGACAGTGACTATGGTGGTGACAAGTTTGATAGAAAATCCACAACTGGTGGATGCCAATTTCTTGGGAGTAGATTGATATCTTGGCAATGCAAGAAACAAACAGTGGTGGCAAACTCTACAACTGAAGCAGAATATGTTGCTGCAGCTGCTTGTTGTGGACAAGTCTTATGGATTCAGAACCAGCTGTTGGATTATGGGTATAATTTTATGCATACCAAGATTTTTGTAGACAATAACAGTACTTTATGCATTATTAAAAATCCTGTACATCATTCTAAAACCAAACACATAGAAATTAGACATCATTTTATAAGAGATTGCTTTGAGAAAGGTTTAATACAACCAGATAGGGTAGCCACAGAAGATAATGTGGCTGATTTATTAACTAAACCTTTTGATGCTGGAAGATTTCAATATTTGGTAACAAATATTGGAATGGTTAATCTCACTTAATATGTGCTTTGGAACCTTTTTGTAAAAGTATGTACAGGATAATGCATTGTTATTGGTCTTTGTGATGATTTAGATTTTTCCACTTTATTTTTCTAACACTGACAAAGGTAAATGTAACGCTGTCAAGTGTTATTTTGCCGTTGTTAGAGATATTATTGTCTAACGCTGACAAGAGTTTCTTCAACGCTGACAAGTGTTGTCGGGACGCTGTCAGCAACAAATGTTAGTTTTGTGGTTTTCATCTAAATGTGTAGGTGGTGGTAGCTTTATGCCATTGGATACAGAGTTGCTTATGGATCTTTGAAGAGCTATTTGGACATGTTTTTGTTTATGGATGATGGTTGGAATATTTATATTCCTATCTTGACATAAATTTTTAATGTTCATATATATTTTGAGAAACTCATGTATCATAGTTTGAGGGGAGGTTTAAGGAACCTTTAGGACTCTTGGGTATTCTTATAATACTCTCATCACAATTCTAGATTGTGTCCACAGGTGAGTATGGGTTAGTTTTACTAAACCATGAGGCACTGTAGCATGCAAAGTTGATAAACTATGCATGCTGCCAAGACATTTTTTGGCCTAGAATTGGTTGTGGTCTGATGGGAGACTTGGGAATAGTTTGGTTATGGGTTTACCTAGGAGTTACAAAGAATTTTATGAAATAACTTTGTTGGTAAGTATTTTGGTTAGCAATGGACACTAGAGGTCATTTGTGTCTATCTTGCTTAAGCAAGGGTGCATAAATGGACAGTGCTTGCCGCCCAGTAATTATTATCAACTTGTAAGATATTTCCCTTAGGATAAATTACTTTGTTAAGGTCTTTTTCTTTTTAAATATTTTTATTTTTAGACGCTGACAAGTTTTTCTCCAAACGCTGTTACGTCCAATCGTGATGCTGACAAGGCTTTAGGCAAACGCTGACAAGAAAATATAGCCGTTGGGCGCTGATGGGCTATTTTTGACCGTTGACACCTAGTGGGCCCTACCCAGTTGTTATTTTTTACTAATCTTTGGCCGTAATTTTGGGGAGTTGTTACTTTTAATTAATGCATGAGATAAGTTATATTTGATTCAATATTTTCATCATTGCTCTTTGAATATAACCGCCTCATTTTTGACCAATCAAAATCATGCATCTCTCCTATAAATTTGGTTAAACTTTTTATTCTGGGTATTCATATTTTCTTGTCTAACATTTTTCTCCTAGATTTTTCCCATATCACTTTTTATTTTGGGTGCCATGATGAAAGCTGTTTAGGTTATGTGATATGGGAAAAATCTAGGAGAAAAATGTTAGACAAGAAAATATGAATACCCAGAATAAAAAGTTTAACCAAATTTATAGGAGAGATGCATGATTTTGATTGGTCAAAAATGAGGCGGTTATATTCAAAGAGCAATGATGAAAATATTGAATCAAATATAACATATCTCATGCATTAATTAAAAGTAACAACTCCCCAAAATTACGGCCAAAGATTAGTCAAAAATAACAACTGGGTAGGGCCCACTAGGTGTCAACGGTCAAAAATAGCCCATCAGCGCCCAACGGCTATATTTTCTTGTCAGCGTTTGCCTAAAGCCTTGTCAGCGTCACGATTGGACGTAACAGCGTTTGGAGAAAAACTTGTCAGCGTCTAAAAATAAAAATATTTAAAAAGAAAAAGACCTTAACAAAGTAATTTATCCTAAGGGAAATATCTTACAAGTTGATAATAATTACTGGGCGGCAAGCACTGTCCATTTATGCACACTTGCTTAAGCAAGATAGACACAAATGACCTCTAGTGTCCCTTGCTAACCAAAATACTTACCAACAAAGTTATTTCATAAAATTCTTTGTAACTCCCAGGTAAACCCATAACCAAACTATTCCCAAGTCTCCCATCAGACCACAACCAATTCTAGGCCAAAAATGTCTTGGCAGCATGCATAGTTTATCAACTTTGCATGCTACAGTGCCTCATGGTTTAGTAAAACTAACCCATACTCACCTGTGGACACAATCTAGAATTGTGATGAGAGTATTATAAGAATACCCAAGAGTCCTAAAGGTTCCTTAAACCTCCCCTCAAACTATGATACATGAGTTTCTCAAAATATATATGAACATTAAAAATTTATGTCAAGATAGGAATATAAATATTCCAACCATCATCCATAAACAAAAACATGTCCAAATAGCTCTTCAAAGATCCATAAGCAACTCTGTATCCAATGGCATAAAGCTACCACCACCTACACATTTAGATGAAAACCACAAAACTAACATTTGTTGCTGACAGCGTCCCGACAACACTTGTCAGCGTTGAAGAAACTCTTGTCAGCGTTAGACAATAATATCTCTAACAACGGCAAAATAACACTTGACAGCGTTACATTTACCTTTGTCAGTGTTAGAAAAATAAAGTGGAAAAATCTAAATCATCACAAAGACCAATAACAATGCATTATCCTGTACATACTTTTACAAAAAGGTTCCAAAGCACATATTAAGTGAGATTAACCATTCCAATATTTGTTACCAAATATTGAAATCTTCCAGCATCAAAAGGTTTAGTTAATAAATCAGCCACATTATCTTCTGTGGCTACCCTATCTGGTTGTATTAAACCTTTCTCAAAGCAATCTCTTATAAAATGATGTCTAATTTCTATGTGTTTGGTTTTAGAATGATGTACAGGATTTTTAATAATGCATAAAGTACTGTTATTGTCTACAAAAATCTTGGTATGCATAAAATTATACCCATAATCCAACAGCTGGTTCTGAATCCATAAGACTTGTCCATAACAAGCAGCTGCAGCAACATATTCTGCTTCAGTTGTAGAGTTTGCCACCACTGTTTGTTTCTTGCATTGCCAAGATATCAATCTACTCCCAAGAAATTGGCATCCACCAGTTGTGGATTTTCTATCAAACTTGTCACCACCATAGTCACTGTCTGAATATGCAATAAGATCCAATGGAGAATCTTTTGGGTACCACAAGCCAAGATCTGGATAACATCTTAGGTACCTAAAAATTCTTTTCACAGCAAAAAGGTGACATTCTTTGGGAGTCACTTGATGGCGTGCACATGCACACACAGCAAACATGATGTCAGGTCTTGAGGCTGTAAGATACATCAATGAACCAATCATTGATCTATAGTGCCTAACATCCACATCCTTTCCAGCTCCAATTTTTCCCCAAGGGTGTTCCCTATCCATAGGAGTGGAAGCATCCTTTTCATGTGGAGAAAAACCATATTTCTTCAAGATTTCAGCTACATACTTGTCTTGGGAGATGAAGATACCATCTTCTTTCTGCTGAACTTGTAAACCTAGAAAGAAGTTCATCTCACCCATTGCACTCATCTTGAATTTATCTGTCATGAGCTTGGAAAAGTCCTCACTCATTTTTGGATCAGTAGACCCAAAAATGATATCATCAACATAGACCTGCACAAGCAACACATGTTTTCCTTTCTTCTTTGTAAACAGTGTCTGATCTATGGTGCCCCTCTTGAATCCATTGTCCACCAAATATGTAGACAAGGTACCATACCATGCTCTAGGGGCCTGATGAAGTCCATACATTGCTTTCTTCACTCTATAAACCTTGTCTGGATTCTCAGGATCTTCAAAACCAGGAGGTTGCATGACATATACTTCCTCAACAATTGTCCCATAGAGGAAAGCACTCTTCACATCCATTTGATAAACAGTGAAGTTCATGCAGGAGGCATAAGCTAAGAAAATTCTGATAGCTTCAATTATTGCAACAGGAGCAAAAACTTCTTCATAATCTATGCCTTCCTCTTGTGTATATCCCTGAGCTACCAAACGTGCCTTGTTTCTGACCACAATGCCTCTTTCATCTTTCTTGTTTCTTAGAACCCATCTTGTCCCAATTGGTCTCACATATCTAGGACAATCAACCAGCTCCCAAACATCTTGTATAGCAAATTGGTGAAGCTCATCCTGCATTGCTTCCACCCAACTAGGTTCTTTGAGAGCATCAAAAATTTTCTTGGGTTCTTCCTGTGACAGAAAACAGGCAAACAAACATGCTTGTACAAGAGGGGTATCAACCTTCTTGTGTATATTGGCAATAAATCCACCAAGACTTTGATGGGATCTTCTTGTCTGAACTGGAGCCATAACATCACCAATGATCTGAGATGTGGGGTGATCCTTTGCTGTGGAAGTGAGAACTCCTCCTTCAAAAAGTCTGGTGTCCTCAACTTCACGCTCCATGTTGCCAATATCTTCTTCATCAGACTCTCTTTGATCAACATGAATCTCTTCATGGACATTGGAAGGTCCACCTTGTTCAAAATGTGAAGAGAAAAGATGTGCAAAGGTGTTGTCAAAGTCTGAACCTTGTTTGTCAGCGCTTGGGCTAACAACGCTTGAACTGTTGGTGTCAGCGTCTGATCCATCAGCGTCTGAATTGCTCTTGTCAGCGCTTGATTTCCCTTTTTCAGCGCCTGAAGAAGTATGCATGTTTGTATTTGGTGGTATTTGAAAACCACCATTATCTTTTCTAGCAGCAGCAGCAGCAGCAGCATAATACTCATCTGTCCATATAGGAAGTGTAACATATTCTTGTGTGGGAGATGATTTAACTGCTGGTGGTCCATCCTCCTTAGCAACCTGTATACCTGAAACATTACCAATTCTCTTTTCCAAAACACTTGAAGTTACCTTCACAATGTCTGGATCAGTAACAGGCATATAATTTAAAGCTCTAGATAAAGGTTCTAAGTAAAACAACCAATTTGGACCACTTTCAGGATCACTAGGTTTACTTTCTAAAAACCTAACATGTACCTTTTCAAGTATACGTTTTTCCTTTTTAATGTAAACCCTATATCCTTTGCTCTGCACTGAATAACCCATGAAGTAGCCTTCATCACCTTTTGAATCAAATTTACCTAGGGCTTCACTAGTTTCTAAAACAACTACATGACAACCAAAAGGCTTGAGAAAGCCAATATTTGGCTTCCTTCCCCAAAGTAATTCATAAGGTGTCTTATTATGTATTTTGTTGACCAATGCCCTATTTTGAACATAACAAGCTGTGTTAACAGCTTCAACCCAAAAGGCTATAGGAAAGTGGGCATCAGCCAACATGGTTCTGGCTGCTTCAATAAGGGTTCTATTCTTCCTTTCAGCAACCCCATTTTGCTGTGGGGTTCTAGCTATACTGAACTGCCTAGTAATCCATTTCTTGGCACAAAAATCATCTAACAACTGATTTCTAAACTCACCCCCATTGTCACTTCTAATAATTTTGACCTCATTACCATTCTTCTTTTCAATCTGGGTAATGAAATTAATCAGACTTTGGGCAGTTTCACTTTTCTTGGCTAAAAAGAAAGTCCATGTAAACTTGGAAAAATCATCAGTGATAACAAAACAATATGATTTACCCTTCAAACATTCTATATTAGTTGGACCAAAGAGGTCCATATGCAATAAGTGAAGTGGTTTAGAACTAGAGTGCACCTGTTTAGACCTGAATGAGACCTTGTGCTGCTTGCCCTTAAGACATGCAACACAAGTGTGGTCATTGTGGAAAGCCTTTTCAGGAAAACCATCAACTAAACCAAGCCTCACAAGTCTATTGATATTCTTAAAGTTTATGTGCCCTAATCTCCTGTGCCAAAGATTACTTTCATCTACTGAGGCTTTAGCATAAAGACATGACATCATTTTATTATTTACCTTAATTCCATTAAGATTCACATTATATATGTCTTTATGCCTAGGTGTTCTAAAATCTATGTATTTTTCCTCAGGGAGCTTATAATCTTTGCTTAACACCAAGCACTCAGTATCTGTGAAAAGAACCTTATTTTTGTTATCACACACTTGTGATACACTAAACAAATTGTAATCCAGTTCTTTTACCAAGAAGACATTCTCAAACCGTAGATTGTTGGTGACAAGGGTTCCTTTTCCAGTGATGGTGCCGTAGCCCCCTCCAAAGTATACCTTATCACCATCTTGAATAGGAGTGAAGTTTGTCAGATAGTCTTCCTTTCCTGTCATGTGCCTTGAGCATCCACTATCCCAGTATCCATAATCATTGATCTTCTTCTGAATGCCCTGCACATAAAGAAAACACATTAGTTTTCTTTGGGAACCCAAGCCTTGGAAGACTTGGATTCATCTGGTTGTTCAACAAGAACAGACTTGGTTCTCATAACAACCCCATTTTCATCCCTTTTTGAATGAAATTCCCAGTTAACCCCAATTGGTGTTGACATTGCTTTTGAAATATAATGAAACCTGTTGCATGTCATAGAAACACCAGTAGAATTAGAGTTTTGGTCTTGTTTTGGTCTCCATGTTAAGCTAGTAGAAGCTTTAGACCTATTTCCCTGTGGTTGCAAATACCTAGGTTTGGCAGTGTGTCTGTCAGCGCTGAAATTACTCTTGTCAGCGCCCCGATTGCCTTTATCAGCGTTGAACCTAGGGTTTTCTACAGGAACCCATTGCCTATTAGACCAAGTGTTTGACTTTTGAAAAGGTCTTAGGCCTTGTGTGTTAGACCCTCTAGAAAAGAATGGGGCTGGTCTAACAACTTGTGAACTTTTGTTCACAAAGGTATTGGGTCTGTCAGTGTTTGACCTGTGTTGACTTTTGTCAGCGCTGAAATGGTTCCTATCAGCGTTGACATTGGAAGCGTTGACACATTTGTAAGCCAAATGTGAGAAGCTACCACATGTGTAACAAGCTTTTCTAGACATAGTCTTAGGTCTAGAAGCAAAGAAGCCTGTTCCATGATTACTAACTTGGCTTTTTGGTGACCTAGTATTCCTATACATCTCTGCATACTTAACACTAGATTTTCTAACAGTTTGTGGGCCAAAGTCAACAGCTTTGCCAGTGGTTGGGTGTGTGATTTTAATAGGTGTAGGATCATTGGACTCCACAATTGGTATCATGAGTGGTGTGGGCTCATTTGGACTTTCACACAACAACCCTCCCTTAACAAACAAGGTGTGGTTAGCTTTCTTCCATTCATCTAGGTCAGTCAGTTTTTGCTTGTATTCCTCAACTGGGGAAGTCACTCTAGGTGGAGGAATGAATTCCTTCTCTTGAAGTTCTGGCAAGCCAGTCCAAGATAAGTCCTTTGATTGGACACCATAGAAATCCCCAGCTGGTGGTGGAACACCAGTATAATCTTTCATCCCAATCCCACTCATGTCCTTAGAGTCTCTTTGTTTACTAACACACTCTCCTAGGGATTGTGTGGCCTTATCAAATCTCTGGATTTTAAGACTCACATTATCTTTATTTTTGTTAGCCTCTTCTAACTGAGCTATCAAATCAAGATTAACCCTGTTTACTATATCTTGAACATCTTTACTTTGATGTAACTCATGTTTTAAGATATTTATTTGATCCTTTAAATCAAACTCCATTTTCTTATACTCAGCTACTGTCTTTTCTGTTTGGGTAAGAGCAATTTGATAATTAGATACTTTGCATCTTTCAGTACTTGCCTCATCTAATAATTTTACTATCTCTTGATTTAGTTTTTCAGTATTTAAACGACAACCCTTAGAACAGAAAGCATCATCATATACCTCATTATCTGATGAAGAGGAGGAGTGTGCCATGAGAGCATATTCAACATGCTCTTCTTTAACTTCAGCAACCAAAGCTCTGTCCTCTTCCTCATCCTTAGCCATAAAGTTCCAGCTCCAGTCCCATCCTCCAACGCCATCAATTTGTTGAACAGCAACCATGGCCTTGGGATCTTGGCTCTTAACCATTTGGCTTGAGGGCTTACCAGCATCAGATCTTCTTGGAGATCTACATTCCCTCATAAAGTGCCCTATCCTATGACAGTTGTAGCACTCAACCTTGGACTTGTCAAATCCAGCAACATCCTTAGCATTAAAGGTCATCTTCTTCTTGAACCTTTTATTAAACCTGTTTTCTCTTAAACTTACAAGAGCCATAGTCCACTTGATGTCCATCTCTTCCAATTGTTCATCACTTATTTGCTCAAGATCTTCATATGTAATCCTTGAATCACTGGGCAAAGAAGCAATGAATGCACACACAGTATCTAGATCTAAACCAGCAGGCTTAATTCTATCAGCGCCAAAGTTGTGTGTGTCAGCGCTTGAGTATAAAGCGTTGACAGGATATGATCCAGCGCTGACAGACTGAGATCCAGTGGCTGGATGTCCATAGAAGTTCATGGAATCAAATTGGCCTTCACTTTGTGAGAAGAAGGCCATGTTACTACTGGAAGATTTATTATCACTATCCAAAAGCCATTCATTCTCCAACAGTCTTAGTTTGTTGAAGATGTCATCAAACCTGGAGGTCTTGTGGGTGTTATTGACAAGAATGGATCTTGTCTCAATCTTCCATACATCACCAAGGCTTTTGAGAAAAGTAGCATTCAATTCAGGGTCATCAATCTGTGTTCCCATGAAGGAAAGTTGACTTGTGATGTCAAGAAGTCTACTTCTCACACTGCTGAGATTCTCATTGGGTTGAGCTTTAAAGACAGCATACTCATGCAAGAGTTGCTTCTTCTTTTCTTCTTTTGTGTCAGCATTGCCACCATGTGCTACTTCAAGAGCTTCCCAAAGCTCTTTTGCAGACTCAAAGCGTTTGTACTTGTGCTGATTCTCATGACCTAGGGCGTGTTTCATGATGTTCAAGATTTTCATGTCCACCCTCTTCTTGGCTATATCTTCAACAGATACAGCTCTTCCATCTCCAGGCTTTTCCTTCTTATCAGCTTCAGGACAATTAGGAACAGCTGTCCTTGTGGCAATAGCAGCAGCAATCTTTTGTGCTTTGTCGAATGTGTTCCCATATTCAACAATCTCCCAAAGAGTGTAGTCATGAATAGCTATATATTGCTCAAAATTGGACTTCCAAAGCTCGAAGTTCCTGGCATCAAACATGGGAATTTTGATACTAGGATTTGTGGAGTTGTTTTGTAGCAAAGCAGCAGGTTGATCTGTGCCAGACATGATGTTTTTAGGGTTTTGAGAATTTTAGGGTTTTTAGGGTTTTTGGTGTTTTAGGGTTCTTACGTTACTTAAAGATCAAAAGTTTCTCAACTAGCTCTGATACCACTTGTGGTGTCCATTGATCGTTAGACTCAATGGTTATGAACCATTATATCTAGGTTGATCATCGTTCATATGATAACATAGCGGAATAGAACAATGATCATAACAAGGTGTTTAGGCACAAAGAACACGAATAAAACAAATGGGTTGCTTATTATATTAATAACAAACAACCACTAGACGTGTATACATTGAATCCCACGTCTAGTGCGACACACACTTTAGGTTTACATTGTGAATGAATGATATGAATAAAACCTAAGACTCTTGTTCCTTTTATAGTGGAAGGAACAGAATCTACAAGAGATAAAATCAAATAAACATCTAAATCTTCTATTTCTATAGATATATACTGAATATATTATTTATAATATATCCAATATATTCCCTAAATAGAATTCTCCATCAGCGTGTAAACATCTGTCAGCGTCTCAACACTTTCCGTCAGCGTTTCAACTAGCCGTGTCAGCGGCTTTGACAAACGTCTTGATGTTTTCTTCGTTTTGAGTTTCTGCCACATCAACTCATATAATTTTAGACCCAACAATCTTCCCCTAGTTGATGTCGGCAAAACTCTTTGTATATCTCTTGTAAGTTGTACATGATCTTCAGATTGCTTCCCCTCAAGTGTAGCACGTATTTTCTTCCCCTTTTTGTCACATCAACAAGGAAGTAAACAATGTAGGCAATCTTGAAAATTCTCCAAAAGTAGGCTCTGTGTAATGATCCTGAAGAAAAATAAATAAAGTATTCTTGATGTTGAAGTAAAATAACCCAACCTTGTGTTCCATGTCTTGTACTATCCACGTGATAAAGAACTTATATCAGACCAATTATAAGTAGACCTCGATCCCTTGTCAATATTCTCATCCTATGTGAGACACTGAGCACGATAATGTAACTCCTTCAAGTGTTATGACAAGTCTTCATCACCATCCATGTAAAGCACGAACAAGTTACCTTTAAAGTCAGTGGCTGGAAGTGCATGACTTTAAGATATGATAGAACACAAACTTGCGAAAATCTTCTTCAATCATCAAACTTACCAAAAGAATTCTTCCCCTTAAGTTAACACCTCTTCA
This sequence comes from Glebionis coronaria, assembly GCA_025667525.1. Taxonomy (NCBI): domain Eukaryota; kingdom Viridiplantae; phylum Streptophyta; class Magnoliopsida; order Asterales; family Asteraceae; genus Glebionis; species Glebionis coronaria. The sequence continues at coordinate 592,199,712 of CM046875.1, read as the reverse complement.
TGAAGAATCTTAATCTTCATATCATATGTAAAAGCCTTAAGACGGATAACTCTTTTACAAGGCTACCCCGATTACATAATCAATTCCAATAAATTACTTCACGAATTGTTACTAACTCGCATTAAAATCATTAATCCCTTTCAAAATATCCAAGCCATTAATATCACCATGATATTCTAAATTAGAACGGAGATTCCATGTACCTTTGTGTGTAAAATCCTCCTTTTTGTATGCTTAAAACGTACCCATTTTCTCAAACAGCACCAATCAGTGTGTTACCCGAGATCTTTCTTTGTCCAATATCCTTCCTTTTGTATTGCCCGATATCAGACAACACGTATCAGCGTTTGAAGCACATATCTCGGACAACACTGTCAACGCTGTCAGCGTTGACTTATTCCTGTCAGCGTCAATTCAAGGCTTGTCAGCGCCTCAATTACAAACATCAGCGCCGACTAAAAAGTATGCATCTTTTGCTCCTAGGATCAATAACATCCTCGATAGTCAGCAAGCTAGATCCCATATCTTCGTGTGAACACAAGAATTGAAATTCTTCATGTGAATACACACATTGTAACCGTGTGAATGCTAGATTCCTTAATTGCAATTCAACCGTGTGAACATAGAAACTTCCTCCAATAAGAATTGAAGGCTCACGAGAGATACAGTACACTAGCATGTAGAGGATTAAAGTTTATATAACGATTATCATATGGCCGTGTGAATGCAATGTTTTCCACCAATCAGAAGCAATGCCTCGTGTGAACACATTGTGAATCGTGTTTGAGATGATGCGAATGAATGACCAATCACATAGAGAACACCGTGTGAACACACATGGAATAACCAATAACCGTGTGAACATAAGATGTTTTTGGCCAATTCAAAAACTTCTTCAAACCTGCATGTATTAGTTCATCTCTTTGGTTACATCAGCAATGATTATTCTAGGGTTTATTCATAAAACCCTAAAACCGAATCTTAGATCTAGGGTTTTGGATGAAACCCTAAAACTTTATCACCTCCAATTCTTCATAAAACATCAGATCTTCTGTTATATGTAATGATCTAGGGTTTTCAGAAACCCTAAATCATGATTTCATGTGAATATAAAAATCTGAAAATCACCTCTGCTGCCTACTTTGACGCCTAATAACTTTTGCCTGGGGATAAAACTCGACAATCCCTCCGGTGGATGTTTAGATCTATGTATGTAGAACACACATATAAAATTTCGTGACGATCCAACGGTTCAATCAAAAGTTATGACCTTCTGAATACTGCTGCGCACACAAAATCGCCCAGAAAAACTCTAAACGAATTTTTCTTCTTCTCAACATTACGAACACCTCGTCGGACCTAGATATCAAGAGCCTTAGGCTCTGATACCAATTGTGGTGTCCATTGATCGTTAGACTCAATGGTTATGAACAATTATATCTAGGTTGATCATCGTTCATATGATAACATAGCGGAATAGAACAATGATCATAACAAGGTGTTTAGGCACAAAGAACACGAATAAAACAAATGGGTTGCTTATTATATTAATAACAAACAACCACTAGACGTGTATACATTGAATCCCACGTCTAGTGCGACACACACTTTAGGTTTACATTGTGAATGAATGATATGAATAAAACCTAAGACTCTTGTTCCTTTTATAGTGGAAGGAACATAATCTACAAGAGATAAAATCAAATAAACATCTAAATCTTCTATTTCTATAGATATATACTGAATATATTATTTATAATATATCCAATATATTCCCTAAATAGAATTCTCCATCAGCGTGTAAACATCTGTCAGCGTCTCAACACTTTCCGTCAGCGTTTCAACTAGCCGTGTCAGCGGCTTTGACAAACGTCTTGATGTTTTCTTCGTTTTGAGTTTCTGCCACATCAACTCATATAATTTTAGACCCAACAGCTGTGAGTCAGGAATAGCCACTTCTAATGATAGTACTATTGGGTTGACCACCCTATGTGAGACTAGGGCATTACATTGAGTAACCCGCTGGGAAGGATAATTTTACGAGAATAAGAATGTGGTATTCTAGCAACTAATACCTTAGAGGGGCAATGCTTTTATTCTAGTCATGTCGGCATTTGGCGTGGGTGACTATTTGGTTAAGGGGTCAGTGTCATGAGCTTAAATACAATGTTTTATTATTATTGCCTTGAATATAGATTGTGTGTACGACAATTCTATAAATGATTATGATTGATTTTCTTCTTGTGTTCAAACGTGATTTGATAAACCTATAGACTCGCTCAACATTATTGTTGACTCGTTTTAGCATGTATTTCAGGTAATAGGAAGTGGTGGAGCATGGAGCTTTGCTGTGGAGGTTGTGGCTTGGCTTTTGGAAGAATGTTGGTCTAAAACCCATATTTCTATCCTTTACTGTTGAACACTTTACATTATGTTGATGTACTGTACTAAACTTGTTGGTTGTTGGTCGAGATCCATGGGGACTAAATGCTTTACTCTGGTGTCGTTTTAGTACAATTATGAGATGAAATTTATGTTTTAGACCTTTTATGAAAATCATGTTTATATTTTGTGTAAACGTCTCACTTTTGAGTCGTTCAATATATCTTGTGTGATGATGCTTGTGTCTAGCACCCAATTTTGTATTTCCGCTGCGTAATGTAAATTGGGGGTGTTAGAGATTGGTATCAGAGCTGCAAGTTATATAGAACTGGGTCAATTTTGAAAATTGTCCTAAACTATAACTTTGGTGTCGAAAGTATTTATTCTTCAAAAGCACACAACTCCTTTGCAACGCTCTGGTAAGATCACTTTTAGTTTTGTTTTGCATTGTAGATGTATCCCTTATAACTGAAATGATTTCCCGAGTATTTATTAAGTAAATACTATGATATTGTATTGGAATTATTGAAAGTACGTTGAGTGCTTGTCAGTATCATATTTTTTTTGCGAGCATTGCATAAACATCATTTGCATTGTGTTGCATAGCATGGATTACGTATGACATTTGCATAAGCATGGCATACTAATTATTATTTTATTAACAATGACCTTAAGTATCCTTGAACCCTTATAATTGTAGAAAATGGTTGGTTTACCTCGTGAGGATGGATGGATTGATATGACTAATGTGTTGGATGGTAAGGAAGTGGATAACTTTCAGCTAGTGACGATGAGGAGCCTTTTGAGTTTTTAGATGATGGGATTCCACTTACTGCAGTTGGTCAGACAGAGCCTGAGTTGATACAAGGTAGTTATGTTCCAAGGGTTAATATTGTGCCATAGACTGTTCTAGATTGTCAGCGACCTGTTGTTCGTTCTTCGACTCCTACTTGTGATGCTTATATTAGCAGTTTTCCTGGGATTGCATTTGCTAGGGGTGATGTTCCTGTTGAGTCGAGTAGGCTGCTAGTGCTCGATCTATTCATGATGGTATTCCTAAGGTTTATTGTCCAGGTCCTAGGTCTTATGATGATATTTTCTGGTTTCTTAAGAAGTTTGATAGGTCTTTGTTTGAAAGTTATTTGGTTGAAACCCGTGTGATTAGGAGGTTTGAGCAGAATGAGAAAAAGTTTGACAGGTTTGTTGGTAGTGTGAGGAGATCAGAGTTTGTTAGGGCAAGAGAAATGGATGAAGTTGTTAGATTAAGATCTATGGTGTTGAATTTGAGTGGGCAGGTTGAAAGGTTACGTGAGGAGCAAGAAAGGAATGCAAGGTTGAGTGCATGGGGTCTGCCGATGAGATCTTTTCCTAGTCGAGCTGTGGTGATTCGTGATGTGTCGAATCAGGTTGAGGTCAAGTGTTGGTGAAGCCAAGTGAAGGAGGTAGTCGAAAGGGGAAGGAAAAAGTGGAGGAAGATTATGAGGATGATGATCGCAGCAGTGATGACGAGCCGATGTACAAGAAGATGCGGGGATTTGATGTTTAGTTCTTTTGTGTTGTTTTTATTTAGCCTTGTTGTAATAGAACTTATGTAGACTCGTACTGTAGTTTATGATGAAACTTAATGACTTTTAAGTTTGCCGTGATGAAGGATTGTAGTGACGTTACTTGTCACAATTTTGTGTAAATTTTCCAACGCAATCCAAATTACCTTCATGACTTATGATTTGTCTTAATAGTTCTTGTGTGAATTGGTTAATGATTCATTGTGAATTGTGTTGTTGGTGCGTGTAGTATCCATGTTACATCTTGATAGAGAAATCCTTCTTCTTATCTTGATATGAATACTTACTTGTTCTTTTTCTTATATGGTTATACAGGAAGGAGTTGGGAGGCATTTTTCTGACTTTACTAAATTGTTGTTTGGTTAGTTTCCTAAAATATGCCGCCTAAATTGACGACTGATACTGTTAATACCATGATTGAGCAAGCTATGGCTAGAGCTTTGGAAGCTGAACGTACTACGAGGAACCAAGAGGATGAGAATAGGAATGCTGCTGGTCAAGTTGGAGGGAATGTTGAAAATCAGGTTAGAGGTAATGCTGATGAACAAGCAGGAGGAAATGATGTGGGACAAGTTAGAGGTAATGCTGCTGTTTAGCAGGTTCAGAAGGAATGTTCTTATGCTAGTTTCATTAAATGTGGACCTACCCAATTTCGTGGTACTGTTGGTGCATTTGAATTAAGGAGTTGGATTGAAAAGATTGAAAGTACTTTTGAAATCAGTGGATGTTCAGAAGCTAGTAAGGTGAAATTTGTTGTAGCTACTTTTCACGATGATGCATTGAGTTGGTGGAATAGTCAGGTAGCTACTGTGGGGTTGGTTGAAGCGAATGCTAGAACATGGACTGTGACCAAGGGACTGTTGACTGCTAAGTTTTGTCTTGAGGAAGAGTTAGGTCAGTTGGAAGATGAATTGAGGCATTTGGTGCTAAGAAACAATGATATTGTAGCTTATACAAAGAGATTTTCTGATTTATGTTTGTTGTGTCCTGATGCTTTTGTTGATGACCGTAAGAAGATGAAGCAGTATATTAGAGGTTTATCTAGTAATATCAAGGGAGAAACTACTTCGCCGAAACCCAAGTCATTTGATGAAGCTGTTCAAATGGCTCATGCTTTAATGGATGTAAAGCTGCAGGATCAAAAAAATAGTATTGCTGAGGGGAATAAGAGAAAGTGGGAAGCTGCATACTCAAGCCAAGGGCATAATCGAGGTGGTTATCGTAATAACAATAACCAATGACCGAATAGGAATCAACAGTATAATTTGAGAAGGAATGATAGTGTTCGTGTTGCCATAGGATATCAAGGTAACAAGGTGAATCCGAAGTGTGGTTGATGTAATATGTATCATGTTGGGAATTGTCCACCTGCTTGTAACAAGTGTGGGAAGGCCGGACATAAGATGGCAGATTGTAGAAACAAGGGTGTAGCCACTGGGGCCAATGTTGTTAAGGTAGTTAACTGTTCTATGTGGAGTCCTATGATCGTTTAGACTCAATGGTAAAAACCATTATATCTAGGATAATCATCATTCATATGATTAACATAGCGGAATAGAATAATGATTATGAACAAGGTATTAACAAAGATGAATTCTCCCACGGTGCTTGTATTAATAATTAACACAAACAACTCTAGGTGTGTATACATTGAATCCCACACCTAGAGATCAAAGCTTATTGTAGGTTACATTGTAAAAGATGAAGTGAATGTAAAACCTACGTATGTTTTCTTTATAAAGTAGAAAACATAGCTTACAAAGAAAGCTATTAAATTAATAAAAAAACTCCACCAGCTTATAGTATTTAACTTTGGCAAAAGTAGTCCTTGTCCTCTTATTTTGTTGTTTTTGACGCATCAACTCATAATTTTGACCCAACAATCTTCCCCTAGTTGATGATGTCAAAAACACTTCCCCTTAAGCTCGCATTCTTTGTAAAACATATAACACCAAGGATAAACAGATTGCATTGTGTAGACTTCTTCCCCTTTTTGACATGATCCAAATAGGGGTCTTGTATGTAAGCAATCTTGATTTCGACCATTGCTTAAATAATACCACACCACTAGTACAAGTTTTCTATGTCTCAAATTACCCTCCATGAAGAACAGCAGGATGAAATTAAATGAATTTGAGCTATAGAAACTCACACAAGTTGTAGTAAAACTAATGAGCAGTAGTAAACACCTTCACCTTAATGTTACATGTAAATGATTAACACATGAACAATTTAGCTTCCCCTTAAATTGTGTTAATCATTCTTGAATCTTCAAATTCTGTAGGCTTTATGTAATGATCACATATGAAGAAATCTAATTACGACTTACTTGATGATGAAGTAGAATAACCCGAACTTGTATTCCATGTCTTGTACTAAACACGTGACTCTAAAACTCACGGCTATAATGAGTAGACTATAAAACTCACGGCTATAATGAGTAGTCTCTTGACAAAAAGAGTTCTCTAGCAAATATGAGCATAGAGCGTCTTAAGAAAAATCTCATACCTTTGCTACCTTTTTATCAAGTCCGTTGTCACAAATTAAAAGAACCTACAAGTTACCTTCAAATGCTGACAAAATTTGAAGATTTGATAGAACATCAATCCGCGAAAATCTACTTCGTCTTCAAACAAGTAATAAAAACTTTTCTTCGTAATCAATGAAAATAAAATGAGCCTTTTATACCTTTAAGAACTAGTTGTTGTGAATGCACCAAACTCCAAATAAAAACATCTCCAAAACTGTCTGTCAGCTGCTGCGAATAACGCTGCCAGCGTCCTGATTGCAAATGTCAGCGAATAAACTATCCACTGTCATCTTGTCAACGACTAACTAATATGTGACAGCGGCTAAAATATCATATCCACTATGACAATGAATCCACGTGAATATCTTAATCCCATGTGAACAAATTGACTTTGAACATAAAACAAACCATCAAAACTTCTTTATTCAATCTCACATGCCTTACTTTTTCCTTGCAGCAAATCACGAATGTACTATACTTCTTTATCACATGCTACGATCATTACACATATTAAATTAAAGGCTTGTGTGAACATACCTTTATCTTTTGAATGCTTTAAAGTAACAAAGTGATACGCATTAACCTTTGAAGCCTACTTCACACATCACGAAACATTATTCTTTTAATGTAGCCTTCACGAGAATCTTCGAATCATAATACATGTTTTATGTTGTTATACAGCATCATAACAAGCATGGACCACACAACTCCCAATAATCTATTCATGTGATACGATGTACTCAACTAGTACAGTTTGTCACCATAACACAGCTGCTTTCTTGCTTTGCATCCAACAGTATAGCTTGTACAGTTGTACTTTATACATGACAATTACTCATCATACATACAAATCCAAAAAGTATCGCTAACCTTTCCTCTATGAACAAACAACGCAACAAGAGCAAACATAAAACAATATTACCTTGTTTTGTCTTACATTAGCAGCGATTCACATTCCTATATGCTGTGCATATTTGATTTAACCAATCATGAACAACAAACATGCGTACTTCTTTTCAGCTACACCTGTCACTTTTTTCTCTCTGCTTCTACCCTCAATCGTACGTCCATATCATCACTGTTCAATCACAGGCCATGTACAGTACCCTTTAATTCACATGAGGACCAAACAGTGCACCCTTTTCTTTTTAGCATAAATCAAAATCGTCGAATACTGAATATAGTATTTACTACGATCTGTGGGCAGCATCAATTTGTGACTCAGACCATAAATTAGATTATCACACATGGGCAGCAACACCTTTTCTGTTCTTCCTTCCAAACAACAAAGAAAACTAGTTGATCTAAGGTTTCATCATGCTTGTTGTTTAGATCCGTCCCATAACAGATCTAGGGTTTATATAGAAAAAGAAACCCTTCTGCTTCTCTATTGACAACATTCGGTCGAACCACCATCATCACAACGAGCTGCTGCTATGTTTCAAAAGATGGATCTAGGGTTTATGCAAACCCTAAAAGAAAAACATCACAGTAGCTTTAGCAACAGATTATATGTCACTAAACTGTTAAAGATGTGTCGACTCCTTCCTCCCATTCTTTTTGCGACACCAGATCTGTCACAAAAACGTCGCAAACTGTCACAGATCTGACAGACCATCGCTAACCGTCACTAAAACTGTCGCTAATTCTGGACAGTGGCTTCACAGCAACACGAACACGAAAAAAAAAACACCTTGTATCTCCTAGATATCACGAGCCTTAGGCTCTGATACCAATTGTGGAGTCCTATGATCGTTTAGACTCAATGGTAAAAACCATTATATCTAGGATAATCATCATTTATATGATTAACATAGCGGAATAGAATAATGATTATGAACAAGGTATTAACAAAGATGAATTCTCCCACGGTGCTTGTATTAATAATTAACACAAACTACTCTAGGTGTATACATTGAATCCCACACCTAGAGATCAAAGCTTATTGTAGGTTACATTGTAAAAGATGAAGTGAATGTAAAACCTACGTATGTTTTCTTTATAAAGTAGAAAACATAGCTTACAAAGAAAGCTATTAAATTAATAAAAAGACTCCACCAGCTTGTAGTATTTAACTTTGGCAAAAGTAGTCCTTGTCCTCTTATTTTGTTGTTTTTGACGCATCAACTCATAATTTTGACCCAACATTCTAGATGTGGAGGCCGTGGACATAAGCAAGGGAACTGTCCGAGGGTTGGCATACGACAGAGAGGCAATGTTGCTGATGTTGCTGCTGGGATTGCTGCTCCAGCCTATGTCGTGGGAGATGCTGACAAACCTCAAGGGCCGAATGTGGTGACTGGTACGTTCTTACTTGATGCTTTTTATGATAGTGTGTTATTTGATTCTGGATTCGATAGAAGTTTCGTAGATGTTAGATTCAGTCAGCTATTGGATAGAGAACCAGTGAGATTGACAACTAGTTATAATGTGGAGTTAGCTGATGGTAAGGTTGTAAGCACTAGTTCTATACTGAAAGGTTGTTCCTTGAAGTTAGGTAATTATGTGTTTAGTATTGATTTGATGCCTATAGAATTAGGATCTTTTGACGTGATTATTGGAATGGACTGGTTAGTTGGTAATGGTGCAGTAATTGTTTGTGGAGAAAGATTAGTTCAGATACCGCTAAGGAATAGGGTATTGACTGTGAAAGGAGATGAATGTACTTCTCGTTTGAGAGTTGTTTCTTGTTTGAAGATGGTGAGGTATATAGAAGCAGGTTGTGATGTGTTTCTTGCACAGATAAGTAATGATGGTGTGAATGAAATGAAATTGGAGGATGTGCCTGTGATTAGAGAGTATCCTGAGGTTTTCCTGAGGAATTGCCAGGATTACCGCCGTATCGTGAAGTAGAGTTTCGTATTGATTTAGTGCCGGGTGCTGCGCCAGTTGCTCGTGCACCGTATCGTTTAGCTCCATCTGAGATGAAAGAATTATCTGATCAATTGAAGGAATTGATGGATAAGGGATTTATTAGACCGAGTTCGTCGCCATGGGGTGCGCCTGTTTTGTTTGTTAGGAAGAAAGATGGTTCTTTTAGAATGTGTATTGATTATAGAGATCTTAACAAGTTGACTGTCAAGAATCGGTATCCACTGCCGAGGATTGATGATTTGTTTGATCAGTTTCAAGGTTCTAGTATATACTCGAAGATCAATTTGAGGTCTGGGTATCATCAACTGAGAGTTAGGGAAGAAGATATTCCTATAACAGCTTTCCGTACTCGATATGGACATTTTGAATTTCAAGTGATGCCTTTTGGGTTAACAAATGCGCCTGCTGTATTTATGGATCTGATGAATCGTGTATGCAAGTCGTATTTGGATGAGTTTGTTATCGTATTCATTGATGATATTCTCGTTTACTCCAAGAGTGAAAAGGAACATGCGAAGCATTTGAGAATAATTTTGGAATTGTTGAAGAAAGAGAAGTTGTATGCAAAATTCTCTAAGTGTGAATTTTGGTTGAAATCAGTGTAATTTCTGGGGCACGTGATTGATAGTGAAGGTGTTCATGTGGATCCTGCTAAGATTGAGGCAATTAAGGATTGGTCAGTGCCGAAGACGCCGACTGAAGTTCGCCAATTTCTTGGTTTGGCAGGGTATTATGAAAGCTTTATTGAGAAGTTTTCGTTAATTGCTAAGCCATTGACTAAGCTTACCGAAAAGAATCGAGTGTTTGAATGGGGATTGGAAGAGGAATCTGCATTTAGTACGTTGAAGGATAAGTTGTGTTCTGCGCCGATATTGTCTTTTCCAGAAGGATCTGAGGATTTTGTAGTGTACTGTGACGCGTCTCATAAAGGATTTGGAGCTGTATTGATGCAAAGGGAGAAAGTAATAGCATATGCGTCGAGACAATTAAGGAAGCATGAAGAGAATTACACTACGCATGATTTAGAACATGGGGCTGTGATTTTTACATTAAAGCTGTGGAGACACTACTTGTATGGAACCAAGTGTGTAGTTTTCACTGATCATAAGATTTTGCAATATATTTTGGATCAAAAGGAATTGAATATGAGGCAAAGGAGATGGGTTGAGTTGCTGAGTGATTATGACTGCGAGATTCGTTACCATCCTGGTAAAGCGAATGTGGTAGCTGATGCACTTAGTAGAATGGAAAGAGATAAGTCTATAAGAGTTAGAGCTTTGGTAATGATGGAAAGTGTTGATTTGACAGAAGCGATATTGAAAGCCCAAGCTAATGGTTTGAAGGAAGAGAATATCAAAGCAGAAAATTTGGGTAGAAGGTTGAAACCATTGTTTGAAGTAAGGTCGAATGGATTGAGGTATTTTGAGAATAGGATTTGGTTACCGTTGTGTTCGTCTGAGAAAGGTTCTTTAGGAGTGCGATATTTGGTGATGAATGAATCTCATAAGTTGAAGTATTCAATACATCCTGGATCAGACAAGATGTACCAAGATCTTAAAAAAGTTTATTGGTGGCCGAATATGAAGGAAGATATAGCACATTATGTTAATAAGTGTTTCACTTGTGCGAAGGTGAAGGCTGAACATAAGAAACTGTCTGGATTGTTAGTGCAACCTGAGATTCCTGAGTGGAAATGGGAGAAGATTACTATGGATTTTGTGACAGGTTTGCCAAGGACTGCAAGTGGTAGTGATATGATATGGGTGATTGTAGATAGATTGACTAAGTCTGCTCACTTTTTGCCAATGAAGAAGACAGATAGTATGGAGAGGTTAACAACAGTGTATGTGAAGGAGATTGTTTTTTGACATGCTGTGCCTTGTCGATAATTTCTGATCGTGATAGTAGGTTTACTTAAGAATTTTGGAAGTCTTTGCAGAAAGCGATGGGAACGGAGTTATGTTTAAGTACAGCATATCATCCAGAAACTGATGGACAGAGTGAGAGAACGATTCAAACGTTAAAGGATATGCTTCTTGCATGTGTAATTGACTTTGGAAATGGTTGGGATAAGCATTTTCCATTGGTTGAATTTTCGTACAATAACAGTTATCATGCTAGTATTAAAGTCGCTCCATTTGAAGCTCTGTATGGACGTAAGTGTAGATCTCTAGTGTGTTGGAGTGAGGTAGGAGAAAGTCAATTAACTGGGCCTGAAATGATATTTGAGACGACTGAAAAGATCATGTAAATTAAGAAGCGTTTGTTATCTGCCAGAAGTAGACAAAAGAGTTATGTTGATAACAGAAGGAAACCATTGGAATTTGAAGTAGGAGACATGGTTATGCTGAAAGTATCTCCATGGAAAGGAGTGATTCTTTTTGGAAAGAGAGGAAAGTTCAGCCCGAGATATATTAGACCATTTAAGATTTTCCAAAGGATTGGATTGGTGGCTTATAAGTTAGAGTTGCCTGATGAGCTTAAGGCGATTCATAATACTTTTCATGTGTCTAATCTGAAGAAGTGTTTAGCTGAAAGGGATGTGGTGATTCCATTTGAGGAGATTCAACTTGATGATAAGTTGCATTTTATAGAGGAACCTGTAGAGATAATGGATAGGGAAGTTAAGAAGTTGAAGCATAGTAGAATTCCGATTGTGAAAGTGAGATGGAACTCTAGACGTGGGCCAGAGTTTACGTGGGAACATGAGGATTTCTTTAAGGACAAGTATCCTCATTTGTTTATGGAGGATTAAGCGACGCGGACGTCGCTTCTTTTAAGAAGGGGGGGATGTGACAACCTCGCGTCGCTTCTTTTAAGAAGGGGGGGATGTGACAACCCAAAACCGAGGTCATTGCTTAATCTTATTTTACGATTATTTTTGAAATTTTTGGATGAGTTTGAATGATATTTATTTTTGGAGGTTTAAATTTAAACCGATGTTGGAAGGTTTATATTTTATATTTATTAAGTATAAGGAGTATTAACAAGCGTGATGTCGATGGATGCCAAATATTTTACGTTTTATTGTCGGTTGTTCGATTTTTGTTATTTTTGATGTTTTATTTTAAATGACGTGTTAAGTCGAGTCGGGAGTCGATATTATTATATTGAGGTACGTTTTAAATTTTTAAAAGTATCTTTATGAAACCCGAGCCCCGTAAATATTTTCAAAACTGACTAATAGTTATTTACCGCTTTTTAGCCAACTATTATCATTTTGAGCCACAACTATTGCAAAATTACAACAATGGTCCCTCATGCACTATATATAAAGCTTTAAAAAACACACACACACACAAATTCCACTCAAAAATTTCACCCTCCTCTCCTCTTCTCTCTCTATAAGCCGTAACATACCCCACCCACCCCAAACCCATACATTTTCAATTTTAACTTGAATTTGACAATGATTTGAGCAAAACTAAAGCAAGACCCACTCTTATAATTGATCAAGGATCATTTTGGTATAAGAAAATCTTACATGCAAGGCATTTTTATTTTTTTGATGTTGGTAGGTAGAAGCCATGATCATGCATGGTATTCTTGCCATGATCAATGGTGATTGTTCCAAGAATTTTGTTAAAAACTTCATTTTGATTCAAAGGTTTTTATTTTGATAATGATTTGGATGTTATGGTTCATATATGTTGATGTTAGGATATAGGAATGATCATTTTCATAGTTGGTTTTGATCAAAAAGGTGATTTTGTACAAGTTTTTAATGGTCATTTTATAACAGTATGTAAACTGTAAAATCCGAATTTTTATGTTTTGAAAATGGCTTAACTTATAGCCTAGGGTTGTAGATAATTTTATTAGCTTCGATTTGATATAAGGTAGAGCTTCTAGCTCCAAACGAGCGCGAAGTTATAATGTTTTGATTGATCGTGTACCGGGAGACGAGTATCGACACTACATATAGTTTTTGTCGATATTTGGATCGAATCTCGGGGACTCTAAATGGAAGTTTTGAAATATGTAACCTACTGATAATGAGGTATTTACCTTAGAGGTTGAGTTTACTTTAAAACCCGAGTGTCGGTTTTGTAAACGGAGTCGTTTAAATAAGTTAAAACGGTTGTATGAAAAATTAACGTAAATCTGTCCGGATTTTGTAGTTTGAAAATGAGTCGGGTAAAGGACTTTAAAAGTAATTTCATTTGATAAATTTTTAGTAGAGACTTTATATATATAGTAAGTTAGTTTATCGAGTCATTTCATAAACGGTTGACAAGTTTAAAAGGGGTAAATAGGCTAGTACATGTAGTATGTACCGAAGGACTTTGTTAAAAGTGTAAAATGGTAAAGTAAATGTGTAGTAAAGTATAATGAAGTTATTTATATCGTTTTCTCTCGAGTTTATCGTGACTTTATGAGTTTAAGTTTGATGTTGTTATATATGATTTATTTCACGAGTCATTATTAATGAACGCGCCTTATTTGATAGGTAGTGGTTCTCGTGTTTGTAAGGCATCCATTATCATCGATGATCATCTCGCTAGATCTCTTCTACTAAGGTGAGTCTGTAGCCTCGCTTTTTATGCTAGCTACTAAATGTTGTATACCCGCGAGGGGGTTACATGCTATTTGAAAATAAATGAACACAAGTCATGAGTAATTGTTGGACCCGAATGTTGCCTAAAGTTGATTACATTGTATTGAGTACCTTGTTGCTAAAGACCCTAAATTCATGAGCCGTTAACTAAACTTGTTGGTTGTTGGTCGAGATCCATAGGGACTAAACGCTTTACTCTGGTGTCGTTTTAGTACAATTATGAGATGAAATTTATGTTTTAGACCTTTTATGAAAATCATGTTTATATTTTGTGTAAACGTCTCACTTTTGAGTCGTTCAATATATCTTGTGTGATGATGCTTGTGTCTAGTAACCAATTGTGTATTTCCGCTGCGCAATGTAAATTGGGGGTGTTAGAATTATAAAGCATCATTTTGGCTTCATTTTTTTTAGCCAACATTTTCTTTTGATCACCAGTTTGCTTTTCGCGTGGAACCAATTCAAATTGGTTAGCGGTGACATTTCTAACTGTTGGTGCATAATCACCTTCAATGATTATATACCAAAGGTCAATATCCTAGACTTCACATAAGTTTCAAAACGATTTGTCCAATAAATATATTCATCGGTTTCAAAGAGTGGTGGTCTTTGCATAGATTGCCCTTCTTTGTAATTTTCAGAATCCATGGATCGATTCATGTTTTAAAGTACAATATACTTTAAAGATCTTGAGTACATAGCTCTTGATGCTAATTGTAGAAAACTAGAAGGGGGTTGAATAGTTTTTACCGATTACTTTTTATTATTTAGAAACTTTTTCGTGATCGTAAATGGATATAGACGAAGTGTAAATTAGTAAAGTAAATGAATTGAAGTAATAATGAAACAAACCACAATGCACAGTGATTTATAGTGGTTCGACCTAGCAAGATCTCACTTATCTTGCCCCTACTTCCACTCCTCGAGTTTCCACTCGAGAGTTCTACTTCACTAGTAATGAATCTCCTTTACACCGGTGGAGAAACCTTCACACTTAAGCTTCCAATCTTTAACGACACCTAATCTAAGATGTCTCGTCTTTTACAAAGGCACAACAATGCCTTATACACTTATACACTTTGTGGCTTACAACAACGACCACAATACTACACAAGTTGATGGATGGATGGGTACAACAATGGTGATTTTATAGGTAACACTTAACACATTCACGTAAGGTGAAGCCTTGAAGGATCACAGCTTAGAGTTTAGATTTCTCGTGACCGGTCTTGAAATGAGCAAAGATTTAAATTCACAAGAAAGAAGAGAATGAACAATATAGATTTAGAAGGTTAGAATGTATTGAGATTATAGATAGATTATATAGAAAAGGGGTGAAGAATAAGCTTGAAGAAGGTTTCTATTTATAGGCAAACATCAGTATCCCACGGATCCCGTCAGACCCTTCACCAAAGGGTCCGCCGGGGTCCGGCATGTCTGACTTTTGGTGCCTCATAAATGTTTGTCCATGATCACAAGTATCAAATCTTACATTGTTTGACTTATATATCTGACAGGAAAAGTCAAAAGTCAACATATCAAGTCCATTTTTCTTTTTCATTCTATGCTTACATGATTTGTGTATACTTTTATTAAACTTTAGTGTATAAGCTCATGTACTAAAAAGACTTATGTGTTGCTTATAATTCAAACATAAAAATATGTTTGATGTGTTGTCGTTAACAAAACGTTAAGTATGATTAAAATGTAAATATCGTTTTAGTGCCATATTTGCATTCACAAAATATTTTTTTTAATACAAAAATCTTCACTAATCAATTTGATTTATTAAATAAAAGATTATACTATATACTAAACCGCATCACATGTGATGACAAAAGCCAGGATTTCTCTCTTTGAGCTTACACAATCCTGTTTGTTTAGGCCACATTTCTAAGATCGGTCCATCAATTTTCCCCCTTCTTTTCTTTGTATTCCGTAAACCATTATAAACCTAGAAAATTCGAATGATCAGGTATGTAGTAAGATGTGGAAGAAAGTCTGAGCCTGTCTCTTTGTAAACAAAGATTTACGATTTTAGTTTTAGTTAAAACGAATTATTTTGTAACTTATTTGGAAATAAGATGGGGAAGAAGTGTGTAGAGAACCACCACCGTCGAAACCTCTATCAACGAAACTTACTACCAGCTTCTTTGGTTTTCTTTGAAGTATTTTTTGATTTGATTAAAATTGTAGGTTATTGAGGCGTTTTGGTGGGTTTGTGTTTAACTTTGTGGGTTATTAAAACTGGGTTTTTTTTCTAAACCTAGATTTTCGACTCGACATTCCGAGCCGCCTAATCCCAAAGAGACTACCCTTTTGGAAAGCCCGAAATCGTCGTAGGTGAAGCCCCGCAGCCACCCCAAAATATTTTTAATTTCATTAAAATAGGTTTACAGGTTATGCTAATTAGAGCTTGTTAGTAATACTAGTTTCTAAGTTTAGATAGGATTAGTATGGTATGTTTCCCTAATGTGAGATCCAACGTTTATGTAGTCGGAAGGCGTGACATCCAACGTTTATGTAGTCGGTTAGGATAGGTTGAAAGGCATAAAAACACACATTCTTCTATTCTTTCATGTAACCGATCGATAGTAATAATAAGGTTTAATCGTTCGGTCCTTAAATTGTTTCGTTCTTCTAGGTTCATTGATAACCCAAGGGTTTTTTGGATTTGCAATTCCGCAAGCTTATTCGTGGTGTTCTAGGGTTCCGCGATATCGATCTTCGAGTTGTTAGAGTTGTCGATACCAACAAGTGGTATCAAGAGCCTCGGGTTTTGTGGTCTTAAAGATCGTTGCTTATTACATGAATGTCATGAAGAAAAATGGGGTTTTTGTATTTCTTGAAGTTGCAGGCTCATAAACGAAGAAGACGTACTGTTGACACTATTTGGGACTTTTTAAGTTTTCAAAAACAAATTTGATATCTTAATATAAGCGTAGGGCACGTGGGTCAAGAATAAAGAAAAAGTAAACAAATAAGGTCTGTTCGGTTTGCAAGTGGGATTAGATTCGGGTTAGAATTTGGAAAAAGTTTGATAGTAAAAATAAAAAGACAGAAAATTAATTATTATTTTACATATATATATATATATACATATATATACATAAATATATATATATATATATATATATATATATATATATATATATATATATATATATATATATATATATATATATATATATATATATATATATATATATATATATATATATATATATATATATATATATATATATATATATATATATATATATATATATATATATATATATATATATATATATATATATATATATATATATATATATATATTCTAAATTGATAAAAAAAAGTTTATTATATTTGTTAGCCATATTTAAAGTGATTGTCATATAATATACCGTTGCGAAGCTCGTGGAAATGCAATCTAATGGTGTCGAGAGTTCCAAGCTATATTGTCTAGTTTACGGGAATTAATCCCGAACACACAAATGAGGAAATCTTTGTACATGAGTTCCTTATAGTATATAAGGACTCCACCTCCTCATTTGTGTGTGTGCTTTTTTATTTGTTTAGTTTTAGAGAGAGAAAATACTATGTGTTTCTCTCACTAGAAAAATCACCATCTTTGTTTCTTTCCTTTTTCTCATGTTAATCTAATTCTTCTTTTTTGTTTAATCCTTGTTCTTCATCCTTATTTTGTTCGTGTTCTCATCTATCTATATGTTCTAAACTCGCGCAATACATAGATCATATATATTTTCGTGTGTTTCTTCCTTCCAAGTGGTATCATTCGCCAAAAGATTCGTAGTTAGCTTGTTTTTCGGACTTCATCTTATTCTTCGCATATGGATCTAATATTTTTCAGCTAAAAAAATCATAAAGTTGTCATTTTTATGGTTCTTTGAAGGTAATAATTCGTGGTTGTACAACTAGTTTCGTTGGATTAGATCAAAACCTTGTTTTTTTCGAAGTTTGAAATTTGGGTGTGTATTTCGGTTTTTTCTAAAACCCTAAACAACCGAGATAAATTAACCCTAGAAAATCCGGAATAAGCATTTTCACAAGACCGAGGTAACGAAGTGAAAAGACCGAGATAACGAAATGGGAAAACTGGAATAACTCCTTCGAAAACTGAGATAACTTCTTCCGTCGAACGGAGATAACTACTTCAGGAATACCGGGATAAAGTAATTCAAGAACCGGGATAAGTTTTTTCTAGAATACCGAGATAACGTATTGCTTCAAAAACCAAGATAACTTCTTCAGTCCAACCGAGATAACTACATCAGGAATAACGGCATAAAGTAACTCAAAGAACCGGGATACATTTTTTTTGGAACGGTGATAAAGTTTTGGACAACCGAGATAAGTTTCAAAGACCGGGATAACAGTTTTGAAAAAAACCCGGATAACAATTTTTTTGGGGTAAAATTTCTTGAAGTGTCGTATTTGAACCTTAGCCACCCTCACTACTATGTCCAGAGCATCATTTCCAAAAAAAAGTTAAAATTTTTTAGGTCACCTATAACAATAAATTTTCTATAGTTTTTTACGGCATTTTTACTTCAATTTTAAATTTTGGTGAAATAGTAAATTTTTGGGTAAAGATTTAAACTTTTCAAGGTGTAATTAGGGTTTACACACTGTAATTAAGAAGTTTGAATCATTGGTTTGATGCTTAACATAAGTTTGAAGTGAAATTTGAAAGAAAACATAGCTGGATTACTTTTTCTAGTGATCTAGGGTTCAATCCTTGTTATAGCCATTATTCTTACATTTTCTACTGACATAAACTCGTATTATATCCTATACATTCTATCTAATGTGCCTAAAGAGTTTCTACACTTGTGTTAATAAGTTATACTAAGTAAACATGTGTTAGGAGGGGAAAATACCTATTTTGAAGTCTATGCACTAAGGAGTTGTACATTATAGGTGTTTTACTCGGTCTTATGATGATAATATATCCTAAATGTTATGTTAATGAGGTTTTCACACGTGTCCTAAAAGATTGACTTACGAGGAGGCTTGTGAAGACAGATCTAAGTCGAAAGCTACTATGGAAAAAGAGATGGAGTCTCCAAGGAAGAACAAGACCTGGGTGTTAGTAGATCATTTAGCTGGACAAAAGCTGGTAAGCTACAAATGGGTGTACAAAATGAAGAAAGGGGTTGAAGGTGTTCAAAAGCCTAGGTACAAGGCAAGGTTGGTGGCTAGTGGTTTCACACAAAGAGTAGGTATTGATTACAATGAAGTATTTTCGTCAGTTGTTCGACATCATTGTTCGGGTTATACTTGCATTGAATGCGTGTAAAGATTATGATCTGGAGCAGCTTGATGTAACGATGTCATATTTACATGGAAATCTTGAAGAAGTGATCTACATGAGGCAGCCACTAGGATTTGAACAAGGTAACAAGGTACTTTGGTAAAGAGATCTCTTTATGGTTTAAAGCAGTCACCTAGGCAATGTTACAAGAGGTTTGATGAGTATATATATTGAGCAACAAGTTTAAGCGTAGCAGTTACGACAACAGCGTATATTACACGAGTTATGCACCAGGGGAGTAAATCTATCTATTGGTATATGTATATGATATGTTGATTGCTTGTAAGAGCAAGGTTGGGATTCGGTCTACCAAGTCTTTTCTTAAAAAGGAGTTTGACATGAAGGATCTCGGGGAAGCAAAGAAAATTCTTGGTATGGAGATTGTCAAGGATCAGATTCGTAAGACGCTGAGGGTGTCACAATCCGAATATGTGTCTAAAGTTTTAAACAAGTTTAGAATTGACAATGGGAAATCGGATTAGTTGCCATTGGTTGGGCACTTTAAGCTGTCATTGAAAGATTGCACAGTTATGGATTGTGATGTTGAACGAATGAGTAGGGTGCCATATTCAAATGCGGGTGGGAGCTTAATGTACTTAATGGTGTGCATGAGGTCAGACATAGCGTATGTAGTAAGTGTAGTTAGCAGATATTTGGCGAATGCGTGTAAACTTCATTAGGAAGCAGTAAAGTGGATTATGATATATTTGTAGGGCACTATAAACGCAAATTTTGTTGATTTAGAGTATGCTAAGGATTCGGATAAAGATAGGTCTCTCACTGGTTACGCGTTTTTAGTACAGGGATATGTAGTAAACTAGAAGGCAACGCTACAACACGTGGTGGATCTTTCAACTACAGGGGTGGAGTATATGACCCTTACGGAGGCCATGAAAGGAGCTATTTGGCCAATGGGACTCTTGGACGAGTTAGGCATGAAGCTTAACACTGTTGCAGTTAATTGTGATAAACACGGCGTGATTCAGTTATCGTGAAATCATGTTTTTTAATGAAAGGACTAAGCACATAAATGTGCGTACCACTTTATCATAGAATTCTTGGAAGCGAAGACGGTTGAAGTTCTAATGGTGGGTACTGAACGCAATGCTGTAGATGCCTTGACGAAGGTGGTACCTGGACGCAAGTTACAACACTGCTTGGAGTTGCCGAGTGTTAGGATAGGCTAATATAAAGTCTAAGGTGGAAATTGTTATGTTTAGTCTTTATTTTTGCCTAAGTCGTGTCTAGGGATTTAGTGTCGAGTAGCCTAATAATAGCAAAGAATAAAGGTTGGTTCGTAGTGTCTAAGCCCAACCTGACTCGTAGGTCATTATAGTTGGTTCCTAAGGGAAAGAACAAGGATGTAATTCTTTCAAGTTACAAACATTAATAAAGTTAATCGTTTGGGATATTTACCTTGTGTGGTTTTTCTGTCGATTCATAGCTGTGTGTTCTTCATCGCGATCCATATTCCACATCTAGTGGCCAGGTTTTAGAAATTAATCTTTTACATATAATGACATTGACTTTAGCCGTGCATATGAGGCAGTATGCAGTGTAACAATTGTGATGCATAATGTAACAATTGTGATGCATAGTTTGGAAACTTCATTACGAAAAACTTAATTTTGATGCCAATAGTTCTTCGGTATTACAGGTATGCAAAAAGAAAAAACTAACATTATGAAAGTCGTTGTTACCAACAGTGGTTGGATCATTTTTATCCCTTGAGGTTTGCGGACTTATTTGTATGCGGTTTCTAATTGTCCCATATTATGTTTAAAACGTTCTTTAAAGCTTACTGAACCACGATCACTTATTGTTGTAGTAAATGTCGTGGGAACCCATAAAAAGGTTCGGTGCATGCTGCGCATCGGTAAGTAGCATTACCGTTTGTCATGTTACTGTATGTTAAGCTATAAATTTGCTTATACATTGGTACTTCCCTTATGAATATGTTACTCCGTACTAATGTAGATGTTTTATGTATGTATGGCAGGTTATCGCAATTAAGGGGTCATTACAGCTACATGCATCTTTGAAGAAAAAATGTTTCCATGTACAAAGGCTTATCGTTAATAAAATTTACCTCCATCTACAGCACATTGTATTTGTTCAGTGACAAGAAAGGTAGCATATTGCTTTAAAGGAAGTAACTTTCTTTGACCGACTAATGTTGCAGCGAATGTAACATTTGTATCCGAATATTGGATAACAGAGGTTTACTACGAAGGAAGCAACATATTTGTAACACCCCCAAATTTATACAATTCAATACAGCGGAAGACTCGTTGGTGTTACGGGATAGCACATTACTCACATCATAGACAACGCTTAAAAATCGCGTCGTTTAATAATAAGGCTTTTCCATTCATAAATATAAATTTTTACATAGGTCCCAAGTCATAATCATTTCATACAATTTTACAAAAGATTTGAATGTAAATTGTTATTTAAGTGTGGGACATGAATTCTTGTTGTCTTCCCGAGAATTACCTTCAAGTACCTGAGATAAAACATGTTAAAAGAAAAGGTCAGCGATAACGCCGAGTGAATTCATAGAGTTTAATAAAATCCATCAAAATAACATCGGTATAAAATTATTACCGAAAATCATTTTGTACAAATCATTGTAATAGGCCATAAAATAGCCAAAGTCATTTTTATACAAATCCTTATCGAAAATCATAATATAGGCATTTGCCTTCAAAATCATTATACGAGCCAATGTCGTAAAAACATCATACAATACGTTTTATAACGTTGTATAAAGTCAAATAAAAACCGTTATATGAATATGGTTATGTAAAACCAAAACACAAACATAAAATCAATAACAAGACCCCCTATTGCTAGTCAGGCAATATATCGCAATCCAGTGCATATAGCAGTAGTTTCATTATCTTGATTATTATAAGCCGCATGACATTGTTACCTTACTACAACAAACAACGGGTAGCTAACCCGACAATCATTTGCCCATCTAAATTAGCGTGTCGTCACAATAATCACGCTTGTGTAAATCTTCTCATACATAAATTCGCTTACCAATCAATGTGGCACGACGGGGATCAACCGTCAAGGCGCGAACTGGGGTGATCGTCCCCAAATAGTACTATTATATGCATAAGTGTCTACCAAATCCCGGTAGTTCACAATTCATGCTAATGGGACTTTTAGTGACATAACCTAACTTTAATAATCCATTTTATCTCATCTATCGGGTCATTTAATCATTCATCGGGTCATACAATCATTTGGGTCCAAATCAATAAACAAACAATCGGGACAACTAGTGTCCTATTTCATACAAACTAACATGTTATCTCACTCGCGGGTTTATAAAACATTTATAAAAACATTTAAAAGAGTGCGAGGCTATGAACTCACGTTGATGTGGGAAGGCGGGTTATCGGCAATTCGGACGTACGGTACGTGCTTCAATCACGGAAACCTAGACAAATAATACTCGTCTTAGACTCTTGTCCAATGACTTTATAAAAATAACAAATATACATATGATGATTTTGTACATATGATGATGATCAAGTGGGTTTATATATTCTTATTTACTCATTTTAGTGTTTATGTATTAGTAACTTTTTACTAGTTTACTAGTTTTACCTATTTACATGTTTTAGGTCCAATAAGCCTATTATAAGTCCATTAACTTGTATTAATCCATTTTATACTTGTATTATCAGTATTTATACTTTACATGTTGGGCCCAAATGGGTTAAGCCCAATAAGAAATTTTTATAAGTGTTTAACTTATTTAGTTAAATTATTAGTCCAAATATGCTAACTTAGCTCGTTAATGTCCGTATGTCATATAGTTCGGGTTTTATCGGTTTTTACTTGTATTAGGTACTTATATATATCAGTATATGACTTTTAAAAACTTTACATTAGAGGGGTTTGATCGTCTAAGTTTTAATTGGCGAAAAACCTTAATTTTACGGTAATAGCCGAAAAAGTCGTAAAAATCATGTTTATAGTTTTTATAACTTATAAATCTTGTCAACTACCATTTTTATAAAGTGTCCATTTATTTAACCTTATACATATTTATATAAATGAAATTTATAAGTTAGTGGGTTTTAATTCACATTTTATACTATATTAGTTTGAGTGCTTATATAATACTATTAAACATTAATTCTTCAAAATCTGATTTTTAGTTTCATCCTCACCATTTTTATCATATCTTGAGTTTTATAAGGAGATAGAAGCTCATTTTTGGACACCACAAAATACATGATATGTGCTACAATTAACTTAGTTTTAGCTACTGCTCAATCCAACTCTAAATATCCCTAACAGTCCGTCCAAAACAGTGTACTCAGATTTGCACTCTAAACTTGTTTTGATGATATCTCACTCATTTTTATGATTCCATTGCATGGCCAACTCTCACATGTGTACAAGACATATTACTTACTGTATATCCATTAATCTATGCCATTTTATCAGTTCATCACATTGTTCTTTACTGTTTTATACAGCCTACTAAATTAAGCAAGATTAACCACTTTTACATATAGTTTTTCATCTTTTTACCCATGATTATCAACACCAAATCCCCACACAATGTTTTTATCATCATATATCATCATACATATATACATTTAAGAAGAAAATACATGATTACATAATCAAAATTAACAAAAGGATGGGGAGAACAATCTTTATACCACCATGATGATGTAGGTTATGATCAAGACATGGATTTTGATGGAGAAACTTGTGATAAACCAAGACCATCTTCAAGACCACCATTCTTCAAGAACTCCTTGTGGAAAATCAGCCCTTGACTCCTTTGAAAACATCTTTCTAGATGTTAAAACTTGCACCAATCTTCATCTCTTTGAATGGAGATTAATATATGTTAATTATAACAAATGTTTGTGGTTAAATTTGATCAAAGTGAGGTGTTTAAGGTGAGGATGGGACGGAATCTAGAGGAGGAAGAGAGAAGTGTGTGGTTTTGCATGAGAGAAATGAGAGGAGTGGTTTCAAGTTAGATGGTTTTGTGTTGTGAAAGCTTACAAGTTAAGCTAAATATGGACAAGTGTTAGCTACTTGTTTACAAGTTGACACATAAGTGATGTGTTGGTGGTGTTAGGCCGTCCCATGTGTGGGGTGGGGCAAGATTTATCTTGTCTCATCCCACCAATTTACGGGTACTCCTCGATTCTAGTTTCCTCGATTTGCGTGCCCTCGGGTCGTTTTACGAAAAACGTTTTTATAAATTATGAATCAACGGTACAAAACGAATGTAATAAAAATTGTCTCATCAAAAACGGAGTTCGAAAACGTAAATACGTAATCCTAAGGTTTCTGGTTTAGTTGTAAAGGACGTTAAATTATAATCCTAAGTCCTAATCTCTTCTCGTAAATTTGTGAGTTTATGAACCAACACAAATTTAAAATTCCAAAATAATATTCACAGATAAATTTATTTTCTGAAATGTTGGACTGTCACCAAAGACGGTGTATGTAAACGTAAGCACGCAACGTAGAATCCTCCGGTTTAGACGTAGTCGATGCTACTTCAAGACGTAAATACAAATTTCTTCCCAAAAATAAATGAGTTCATAATATAACATTAAAATAATATTTTCAAATAAATATTGAGAATAAAATATCAACCATAAATTGACGGATTGTTACAACATTTACCCCTAAACAGGATCTTTGTCCTCAAAGATCATCTTACTACTCGTTTCTTATAGAGTTAAAGCCATGTGGGTATTTCCTCCACATTCGGTCTTTTCTCACAAGTGTAACCCATTACAATACGCTAGTTTCATCAAACATAACTACGGGAATAAGATCAGGCTTAATGTTGACTTACTTTCTCTATCCATGATGTTCATGGGTTTTTTATGAATGCAACTTTTCGCCGATCTAAAATTCATTAAGGAATAGTCAGATTTTCACTTGATAGACATTTTATCAAGTTCGATATACGGAACATAATTCACGCAGCTCTTGAAGTCCTAGGGTAGATCCAGCTTATATGCCTTTCAAACCAACTTTTACATCATCTCAATGATCCCATACAACGGGGACTTATATCCCATGATCTTCCAGATCATCAATTCATTTTTCCATGGTTAAAATTTTTGGCATAACTTCGCTACCCATCTGGCACTTCAAGATCTACATTTCATATTCACATAACCTCTTGCCCACTACCGGCAGTCAATAATCAGATCCTAATTTCAACAATCATTTCAGGTCTCGCGGGTCGAGTATTTTGTAAGGTTAGATTCGCCATCATAGGAAACCTTAAACCTAAAAGACATGTCCAACTCACAATGGGTGTATGTCGGGTGTCTTCATCTCAACTCCTGCTTACAGATGCTCTAATATATATCTTCACAAGATTCGATCTCGATCCTAATACGATAATTATCTATGGTAATCTCTCCAAAGGAAAACGATTTTACAGTTTATTACTAAGGTCAATCATTCAAGCATAAAGCATTTCTTCTAGGATTTTGTATCGTTATTGTACCTCGTCCCTTCGATTGGGATGGTAAACAGCACTCTCATCAAGGTTCGTTCCCAATGACTTCTGAGCAAATCTCTAGAAATTCGATGCGAAGCGAGGATCTTGATAGAGATGATCGATACAAGCACACCATGCTTACATAACCCCTTTAAATACAAAAGAGTCAATTTCTTCATCAAGAATCTATCATTAACAAGAATGATATTAGCAGATTTGGTTAGTCTGTCGACGATGACCAAAATCGAATCAAATTCAGATGATGACCTTTGCAATAGCTAGACGTTTACTAATGTATGAGGCGATGTCTGCCTTCATAATTTGCCATCAGTACAACTTCTTTAGATAAAGATACATTTAGTCAGAAATGACATGAATAGAATACTTATACTTACAAGATTCCAACATAACTAAATCTCTAAATCTCCATATTTAGAAAACCACAAACGACCTTTTATACATTCAACGCCATCGGCTTCTCAATTCTGATGGTTCACATTAGCCGCGAACCCCTTTTTATTATCTATATTAGCTCTTTTTTTTACAAACATCAGCTATTTTTTTTAAATTGTTCGGCAATTTATTTTGTACCATCATTACTAAGGAACACATCCTAATTGGTTCTTTATACTTTTTACATAATGCGTCGATATCTAAATTCACCTCTCCCGATGATATAATTATCATGTCCACAATTCACTCAGATATTCTTTCTTCATATTTTATAAGTATCAGTTTCGTTTCAGCTATCGTTTTTATCAGTTTTGCTCAATTCGACGTTTAAAGCGTCGATAATCATTACAAGTAATTAAATAAATATTTAATTTTTATGAAACGTAAACGCTAAAAGTTTAAATTTCTTAGTTCGACCAATTATAAAAATGTTCAAAATAAATTTGAATTTAATTAACACATTTTTGCTGATTTATCAAAAATAATTAATAAGATTCATAAATGTTTGAAAAATCTTTGGTTATACTTTGGTCAAAATTTTCTTAGTTGAAAAGCAAAAAGTGTCGTTTCAAATTTCAAGTCACGGTTTAAATAGTTTCCTCAATCCTTCTTAGGTTGTCTTGAGGTATACACAAACATTTACCCCTAAACAGGAGTTTAGTTAAATGATTTGTGTATAAGGGAATAATCCCTTAAAAATCCTTTGTTAAAACATTTCTCAAAACATATTTCCATTTTCTTTTTGGTAAATCCCAAAGCCTTAATGGTTCCAATTTTTGAAGAGTCAATATATTCCATTTTCTATTATCACACGGTCAAATAATGTAAAGGATTAAGTCTTTCATCACATGTTAAATATTCAAGGTAAAAGTTTTCATTGTTCGGCCAATTTAGGGCAGTCTATAAATAATTATTAACTCCTTCGTATTCTTATAAACAAACAAATGGTCCTTAATGATCACGAGCATGAATTTATCAAATTACAGCCTACACACGAGATTCACCAAATTTTATGGATGCTACATGTGTATTAGTCAATTCAAACGACATCACGTGAAACTCATAATGTTTATTACAAGTACCGGATGTAGTGATTGGAATAGATAATCTTCTTCGCGGACGCGAAGTTGATAATAACCATGTCGTGGATCAAATCTTTAAAACATACGCTAGAACCTTGTAAATGATCGAACAAATCTTCCATTTCGAGTTATGGATATCGTTTTCGATTGTCAATTTACTCAGTTCACAGTAATATATAAATATAAGGAATGATAACACCATAGCTCTTCATGATGACGAGCTCGGTAGAATAAAATCTTTCTCCGACAACTCTCTCAGTTGTACGATAATTCCTTTAATGCAGATGGTGCTGACGTACAGTGCACATGCCACAGGTGCAGCACCGAGAATATAATCAATACCAAATTCGACTTTCCTAAATGGCAAAAGTCTAGGTAATTTACCAACAAATACCTCCTAAAGTCTCAGATAATGGAAACTTCTTTTTTTTTAATAAATTCATATTAGGTTCTTTCTAGATTACAATATCTATGGCTAATTCACAACCATTTACGGTATAATCTCAAGTCTAAATGCAGGATATGGTCATCCATCAAGAATTATTTAGATCACTTTTGATAATCAACATCTTATCATTTAGGGGAATTCTATTCGAGTTCCCATCAATTAAGACAATGTCGTCATGTCATAATCAATCAATACATTCTACTGGCACTATCAACTTTCCAGTTTCATTGCCGTTGGCAAGATGTGAACTTCTCAAAAGACTAATAATAACTCACAATCCTTCACAAATTCAGGGATATATGGAGACACAACTACTATTAAAAGAGTAAGGTCAACGCATAATCTACGCGAGAGAATTTCAGATCAGATACAGACGAAAACATTTAACGAATATGAATATATCCCATGTTTTCATAATTTTAGTACGCATTCGAAAGCTCCTCGGATCGTTACCCAGGTCATTCAAATGAAATCAAATCATAAGAAATGATAAGAACGTCAATACATCCAGTCGGGTATCAACACTCAGTAATCAGATACTTTTCCTAAGAATCTCACTATGGGAGAATTGGACAAGAAAGAATCGTCAATTGTCAAATAAGACAATTTCCATATATGAGTAAATTCGACTTAGAAGAATAGATGCTACAGGCACATATGTAGGTGTCCCTAACACTATGTTCCTATTTTTCACTTCTTGCAAATCTCATAATATTTATTCTTTCACAATCTTCAAAGAAAATGTAGTGTTTATTCATTAGTTTTATGGTGACTACTAATCAGCCTTGCATGGTTACTTCCAAATTGTATGTAGGCGCGCAACTATATACAATTTCAAGATTAACGATGCAATACTCAGTTCGTCAAAACTTTATCATCATGTTTATAATAACAACATTTTCATGCTTAATTCTTAAATAAGAATCAAAAATAAATTTACAAAGATTTTCTTTGTTATGAAAACAATTAAGTTTTACAAGGTGTTTCATAATCAACTTCATTTCGATAACGATTACTTATAAATCTCACTTTGAATAATCCGTATGATGATGAAAATTCAATTTTTCTCAAGGGATAATGTTTTATCTTATAAAAAACAATGAGTGATCTGCAAAAGAGTGATGAAAAGTTGTTCATCAAGAACTAACTACAATATAATAGGAAATGAGCTTAGCCAAATAATCATGAGGTTCATGATCTTGATGGCACTCAAAAAGGATAATTCAAAACGTAACTCAATTCGAGATGAGTACTTGTTCAATGGTTGCATCACTAATGTGAACATTAGGATGAAGCAATAAAGGATAGATAACATCGATACATGTAGAATTTAGCAATCAAAGGTAGTCTTTTCATTAATCACAAACAAGTCAAAATTGTACCGTAACACATTACGTGTCACTATGTCATACAATTCCAAGAACTCATCCTACTAACTGATGTCTCAATTAGGTTAGGGATTATTTTTAAAAGATACCACAATGAATACTAATCTACAAGAGTCATTAGGTGTTCCACATGTCCTAGAAGATCCATCGGTCTCAATTCAAAAGAAGATTTCTTCAATTTATTTCTTGGACACTGGGCATCCTCGTTAGTGGACAATGGCCTAGGAACAACACTTAACACGAATCAACAATCAATTAAAACCTTATAATTCAATCACAGAACTTAACGACTTCCTCTTACAATATCATATTCCATACGAGTTAAATTTTACTTTATTCAAGTTTCAATCAATCTTATACCCAATGCGATATCCTACCTCATTCTCCAATATTTTCAACCTTATTCTTAGACCTTAAAAGGGCATTAAAGCTCGATAAGATCAACACTTAATTCCAATCCTATAGCTCTTACAACAACATTTATCAAATGAGTCACTAGTATGAGATGACTCATACATTCAATTAGACTTCTCGGAAAGGTATTAGTGGCATGAGGCTTTTGGGTAATTGTTTCAATGACAGCCTCAAGTGCAACATTCACCCTTTCGATTTCAAATTTAAGAATTGGGTGACAACGACTCAGATGACATCTTTCTAGGTGGTAATGTTTTGTCAAACTGCACTCTATAAGGAAAGATCGTCATGACATCGATATCAGTTTTCGCCAATTCTTCTTTAATATCACAATCAACTAATATTAACGTTTCTACGAATATCAACCATTTGTTGGGATCATAAATATCCACAACTTGGTTTAGATCTAGGATAGCTAGAATTCCTACGGGAATAGCTTCGATTGATTTGCTAGGGGATTTAGGGTTCCTTGTGACAATCTACGTCGTATAAATACCTCGTATAAATATCAAAATAATCATCAAACAATCATGTAATAAAATTACATCATATATATATATAATTTAAGTTATATATATATTAAAATAACACTTCTCAGTCTGGCCTTGTCGGTAACTCGGGAATTCTTCGGCACCGTTATAGTCAAAAGATTTTTAGACATTTTGAGAAAAATGTTTATAGTTAAAAGATTTTGAAATGTTTTATTCAAAACCTTGGTTTTAAAAATCTTTCGTTCTCTATAACGAGAGCTCTGGTACCAAACTGTAACACCCCCAAATTTATACAATTCAATGCAGCGGAAGACTCGTTGGTGTTACGGGATAGCACATTACTCACATCATAGACAACGCTTAAAAATCGCGTCGTTTAATAATAAGACTTTTCCATTCATAAATATCAATTTTACATAGGTCCCAAGTCGTAATCATGTCATACAATTTTACAAAAGATTTGAATGGAAATTGTTATTTAAGTGCGGGCCATGAATTCTTTTTGTCTTCCCGAGAATTACCTTCAAGTACCCGAGATAAAACATGTTAAAAGAAAAGGTCAGCGATAACGCCGAGTGAATTCATAGATTTTAATAAAATCCATCAAAATAACATCGGTATAAAATTATTACCGAAAATCATTTTGTACAAATCATTGTAATAGGCCATAAAATAGCCAAAGTCATTTTTATACAAATCCTTATCGAAAATCATAATATAGGCATTTGCCTTCAAAATCATTATACGAGCCAATGTCGTAAAAACATCATACAATACGTTTTATAACGTTGTATAAAGTCAAATAAAAACCGTTATATGAATATGGTTATGTAAAACCAAAACACAAACATAAAATCAATAATAAGACCCCGTATTGCTAGTCAGGCAATATATCGCAATCCAGTGCATATAGCAGTAGTTTCATTATCTGGATTATTATAAGCCGCATGACATTGTTACCTTACTACAACAAACAACGGGTAGCTAACCCGACAATCATTTTCCCATCTAAATTAGCATGTCATCACAATAATCACGCTTGTGTAAATCTTCTCATACATAAATTCGCTTACCAATCAATGTGGCACGACGGGGATCAACCGTCAAGGCGCGAACTAGGGTGATCGTCCCCAAATAGTACTATTATATGCATAAGCGTCTACCAAATCCCGGTAGTTCACAATTCATGCTAATGGGACTTTTAGTGACATAGCCTAACTTTAATAATCCATTTTATCTCATCTATCGGGTCATTTAATCATTCATCGGGTCATACAATCATTCGGGTCCAAATCAATAAACAAACAATCGGGACAACTAGTGTCCTATTTCATAAAAACTAACATGTTATCTCCCTCGCGGGTTTATAAAACATTTATAAAAACATTTAAAAGAGTGCGAGGCTATTAACTCACGTTGATGTGGGAAGGGGGGTTATCGGCAATTCGGACGTACGGTACGTGCTTCAATCACGGAAACCTAGACAAATAATACTCGTCTTAGACTCTTGTCCAATGAATTTATAAAAATAAAAATATAAATATGATGATTTTGTACATATGATGATGATCAAGTGGGTTTATATATTCTTATTTACTCATTTTAGTGTTTATGTATTAGTAACTTTTTACTAGTTTACTAGTTTTACATATTTACATGTTTTAGGTCCAATAAGCCTATTATAAGTTCATTAACTTGTATTAATCCATTTTATACTTGTATTATCATTATTTATACTTTACATGTTGGGCCCAAATGGGTTAAGCCCAATAAGAAATTTTTATAAGTGTTTAACTTATTTAGTTAAATTATTAGTCCAAATATGCTAACTTAGCTCGTTAATGTCCGTATGTCATATAGTTCGGGTTTTATCGGTTTTTACTTGTATTAGGTACTTATATATATCATTATATGACTTTTAAAAACTTTACATTAGACGGGTTTGATCGTCTAAGTTTTAATTGGGGAAAAACGTTAATTTTGCGGTAATAGCCGAAAAAATCGTAAAAATCATGTTTATAGTTTTTATAACTTATAAATCTTATTCAACTACCATTTTTATAAATTGTCCATTTATTTAACCTTATACATATTTATATAAATGAAATTTATAAGTTAGTGGGTTTTAATTCATATTTTATACTATATTAGTTTGAGTGCTTATATAATACTATTAAACATTAATTCTTCAAAATCTGATTTTTAGTTTCATCCTCACCATTTTTATCATATCTTGAGTTCTATAAGGAGATAGAAGCTCATTTTTGGACACCATAAACTACATGATATGTGATAAAATTAACTTAGCTTTAGCTACTGCTCAATCCAACTCTAAATATCCCTAACAGTCCGTCCAAAACAGTGTACTCAGATTTCCACTCTAAACTTGTTTTGATCATATCTCACTGATTTTTATGATTCCATTGCATGGCCAACTCTCACATGTGTACAAGACATATTACTTACTGTATATCCATTAATCTATGCCATTTTATCAGTTCATCACATGGTTCTTTACTGTTTTATACAGCCTACTAAATTAAGCAAGATTAACCACTTTTACATATAGTTTTTCATCTTTTTACCCATGATTATCAACACCAAATCCCCACACAATGTTTTTATCATCATATACAATCATACATATATACATTTAAGAAGAAAATATATGATTAAATAATCAAAATTAACAAAAGGATGGGGAGAACAATCTTTATACCACCATGATGATGTAGGTTATGATCAAGACATGGATTTTGATGGAGAAACTTGTGATAAACCAAGACCATCTTCAAGACCACCATTCTTCAAGAACTCCTTGTGGAAAATCAGCCCTCGACTCCTTTGAAAACTTCTTTCTAGATGTTATAACTTGCACCAATCTTCATCTCTTTTAATGGAGATTAACATATGTTAATTATAACAAATGTTTGTGGTTAAATTTGATCAAAGTGAGGTGTTTAAGGTGAGGATGGGACGGCATCTAGAGGAGGAAGAGAGAAGTGTGTGGTTTTGCATGAGAGAAATGAGAGGAGTGGTTTCAAGTTAGATGGTTTTGTGTTGTGAAAGCTTACAAGTTAAGCTAAATATGGACAAGTGTTAGCTACTTGTTTACAAGTTGACACATAAGTGATGTGTTGGTGGTGTTAGGCCGTCCCATGTGTGGGGTGGGGCAAGATTTATATTGTCTAATCCCACTAATTTACGGGTACTCCTCGATTCTAGTTTCCTCGATTTGCGTGTCCTCGGGTCGTTTTACGAAAAACATTTTTATAAATTATGAATCAACGACACAAAACGAATCTAATAAAAATTGTCTCATCAAAAACAGAGTTCGAAAACGTAAATACTCAGTAATCCTAAGGTTTCCGGTTTAGTCGTAAAGGACGTTAAATTATAATCGTAAGTCCTAATCTCTTCTCGTAAATTTGTGAGTTTATGAACCAACACAAATTTAAAATTTCAAAATAATATTCACGGATAAATTTATTTTCTGAAATGTCGGACTGTCACCAAAGACGGTGTATGTAAACGTAAGCACGTAACGTAGAATCCTCCGGTTTAGACGTAGTCGATGCTACTTCAAGACGTAAATCAAAATTTCTTCCCAAAAATAAGTGAGTTCATAATATAACATTAAAATAGTATTTTCAAATAAATATTGAGAATAAAATATCAACCATAAATTGACGGATTGTCACAATATTGAATTTTGCATCGACAAGGTAATTTTTTTATCCGAGGTAGTGTTTGATAAGAACTTAATTAATCTTAATTGAAAAATAAGTAGGGAGAAACCTGACACATGTCTTCTTAGAAAAACAAAGGTGAAAGAGGGTCTTTATAGTCAATGACTTATTTTACAATTTTACATAAGTACCATCTCACTCCTTAATTTTACATAACTTCTTTCTAGGGTAAAATATTATTTTTCTCAAATTCAGACAGTTTATTCAAGACTAGAAAACAAATAGTAATACATTATCTACAAACAGACATAATATTTAGACATTTAGTTTAATTTTATAGGACTTAATAAAAATTCAAACAAACAAGCCGTGAGTTGGGGAATTTTTTCTGCCGTATGTTTTTTCCTTGCAAGAAAATATAAGTGTCGTCAACAAATTAGCCCTGATGCAACATGCTGACACTTCCCACTCGTTTCATCCTAATTATCACATAGCCAAAAAAATGAACCCATGCAACTAGACGTAACGGCCCATTAGAAAGCTCAATACTGAAGAACAGACCACCAAAATAATTGCAGACAGAGTGCAGTCATGTGAGAACGCGGATTTTCGGTAATTTTCTTTTACTTGTTATGCGTGCTTATCCACACTTTTACTATATTCCCCATTTATTTTACAGTGATTACGTGTCATCCTCGAAATTTTAGTTAAATATAAAATTCTATGGATTTCGGTAATTTACGATATTATTTGGTGAAATGCCCAAACTTTATATTTGTAAATTCTACGAGGTTTCCTCACATTTTAAATGACTTATTATTGAATCTTTGCCTCAAAAATAATGAAAATCGATATCTAGATCAATAACGGACGCAATGGTGAACTTTTGCATTTTTACGTTTTCCGGCTGTCGGACTGAGTTTTCGGGTCCGAACGCCACGCTAAAATTATTATTATGTGATTACTAGTTATTCTTGATTCCTTGATGCAACTTAGTGAAATTCGAGCCAAACAAGTGTTTACTAGTTATTTTAAGGAAAATTCGTTTTAAACATAAACGGGTTTCGGTTTTCGTCAGAAACGACTCGTTAATTTAACCCGTAAATTTACAAGAGCTTAACACTAAATTTTAGGGCCATCTTGGAGTATTTCAGCTGGGGCATAGCTTAGGGAGCCCATTTTGACTTTGGTTGACCCTTAAATAAACTTAAAAAGACACTTAGCTAAAAAAATCTTTACAAAAAAAACCTGGTCTCCTTCTTTCTCTCTGTGGCTGACGAACACAACACCCACCCCCCAAAACCATTGATTTTTCTTGATATGAGGTAAATTAATACGATTCCTATGTTTGTTTTTCAATTCCTAATCAAACCCATGTGTTAATCTTAACATACATCAAACTCTTGCATGTAATTAAAAATCATTAAATCTTATGATTTGATAATGTTTTTATGAGTTCTTTTGCTTGATTTTGCTTCTCCAATGGTTAAATTGTGTTTTTGATGGGTAAAATTTTGATTTGAGTATGTTATATTGTCATAGGGCCACGAAAGTTTTATGATCAAGGAAGAAGGAATCGAGATTTTTCGTGTTTTGATTGATTCATACGAGTTGTGAAGGTATAATCATAACTAGTATATTGAATTTGATGTTATTAGCATTTTTGGATTTCATTAATCTTTGATTTTGAGCTCATGGGTAAAACCCACTGATATTGTGATTACATAGGTCATATTATGACTTAGGATACTTGCGTGGCGATTTAGTATAGCTTAAGTGATGCGTTATCGCGTTAGATTACTAAATTGGAACGTTTTTATAACATGGAAATCACCACAGAAACAAACAGGTCATGATCAATTTTTCTTAAACACATGACCTTCTTTTATTTGAAAAATTAATACCCACTGATGTGTTTAGTATGTGGTTATTTGGATGGAAACGGGAAGTGTCCGGATGAGCCTGGAATGGTCATTTTACTAAACAAGGTCAAATCTGAATTTTTGCTTAAAACGTGGGTAAATTGACTTGGGTAAAAAGGTTGAATATATGATTTTACAAATTTTTAAAGTAGGTTCAAACATAATAAAACTTCTCTTTTTGGTTTCGGAAAATCTTATATTGTTTGCGATTTATGCTCAATTTACCGAAGGGTACGAAAGACGTTTAGAACTTTCTGTTTTGATAGTCTGTCACTAAAAGTGAATTTCCCGTTGATTGGGAATAGTTCTAGGTCTATTCTTGCCGAAATTTTAAAGGTAATAGAAATACCTTTATATGTCCGAAAGTTTCACCTCCTGTACTATTATAGATTTTGAGATATGACCAACTCTTCACAGCCATTTTCAGAAAACTAAATTCAGTCCAATATTTCAACATTATGCATCGAGCCTAAAACGTGTTTAAAACCCGAATATAAATGCTTGGACCATCATATGAGGGTAATGTCATGTTATTACAGTAGGTTCAAGGTATTTAGGTTTAAGCATAGGTCTCGCCATTGCACGCAAGTTACTTGGTCATACTATGTCACGTTACTTCTAAAACGTTATTTGCTACGCTGAACACTTTCTTATTACGCGTCACCATTGCATAGGTCCGTGAAAACTCCATTTTTGTTCAGCCCTTTTTCCTTGTTATCACTTGCTAAAGGTGAGTTCATAGCCCCTATTCCACTTATTACATGTTTTACAAATGCGGGGTGAGAAATACATGCGTGGAATACATGAAGTAGAACTTTGACAGTATTACTTTTATCAGTATTCAATCAAGTATCTAGTATTGCTTTCACAGTTTTCATGATTTACTTATTGCCTTAGTACCTTAGTAAAAAATCCTCTATATCATGAACCGTTAATTCACATATCGCAAGCGCGACTGTTGTGGATGGATCCATCGGGATTAACAATCCCCGTCATGAGTACCGACACATATACATTCGAACATACAAGTGTTTTGACAAGATACTTATTAGAGGTCCCCAATAATACATATGTTAACGCTTCGGTATCATGAGATATTGCAATAATTAAATTACATTTAATTGCACAATGGTGCAACATTTTTTTTCAGTATTACATGTTTATTTGGAAACATTGCCTGTATTCCACAACTTCTTCTATTAAACCTATGAATATCACTCAACTTTATGTTGACCCCTTTTACATGTTATTTCTCAAGTAATCAAGTTTAGGTGCACGGATTGGAGCTCGTGGATGCGGACATTCAGGCAAATTCTGTAGTCTTCGTTTTACATGCTTACCTTTTGCTACTACTTTTATTTTGTGTATCTTTGGGTCAATCCCATAAAAAGGTAAGATTTGGACTAAAATGACCGTTGGATGTTTTACGGTTGACTTTGACTTAAACTTTGACTTTTAGTAGAATCTTCGTGTTCTTCATGTATTACTTTAAACTGTTTAGGACCTATTTATGATTTAAACTTCCGCAACTTACTGTTTAAATTTCCCTAAGGATTATGATGTAAAAACAGGTTTTATTACGTCATTTTACAGCACCTATATACCAGTTTTCTGTATTGCATGACGTGGCACCCCTATGTTGCTTGAGTGGACCCTTCCTGATTTCAGGGGTGTTACAGATTGGTAATCAGATCTCAGGTTATAGGGAACTAAGTTATTTTTCAAACTTGGTCTATAACCACAAGTTTTCAAAGATTCCCGAGTCTTAGTGTCAAATACAGAATCTGCCAGGAACTTTCAACATCTGCGGGTAACTCTCTAATCCCTATTTGACTTCATTTGTATTCATATTGTTTTACCTTGAGATTACCATACTTACTACAGTATGCACTATTATCCTTATTACTTGAATTATATTCATATTGTTCTTATCTTGAGACTCGTATAATTTATTACAGTATTCATTACTCCATTTTTTATAATTTCCTGCGCCGTATTTGCGTTGATCATTGTTGATCATGTGGATTTTTATTTACCATCATTGATTTTATCGATTTCGGCAATAAAGCCTTAGAAGAATTCTTTGATTGTATCAAATTCTTTTTGTGGATTTCATATCCCTTTTCTTGATCCTTTTTATGTTACTGTTTGTATAACACTTTGGGTGTTGTTCGATTTTGTTTATTGGTTCGTGGACCAATCTATTTATTTATTTTTCCGACTTTCAATTATGGCATTCGATTATTTCCTTGGAGCGCCATCGAGGTCTTACGAATCCTCGCCTAAGATATGTCCGTCGATTTTAGTATAATATTACTCATATGGACTTTTTATCATTTTTTTCTTTCTTTCTTCACAAGCATTTTGTTACTTCACTTTTATTATTTTGCTCGTGATTTGAAGAATTACAACTCATACGTTGATATCATACCTTGCATATTGAATTCGAGGTCGTAAACATTATGCATCGCTTTACCTTATCCCATGTGATGGCTTTCTTAAAGCAATTTTATGCTAATTTCATATAGGTCCGTTTGGATGATTTATCTTTTGGTAATTTAAGTTCCATGAGATGTGTGTGTACACGAGGTTTATCATTTAAAAAGTATTCACATATTCCCTTGGTTGACGGAGAGTAGGATTCTAATAATATTTGAGAATTTTGAAAAAGTTTTATTGAATTTTGAACCGTGCCGAAAAATACATAAATTGCAGAACATTTGTGAGTCCAATTTGGTCATATTAATGTTTTCGAAAGGGAATTTGGCATTTGATTTACGATAGGGGTCGTTTTTACGAACGTTTTGATATATGGCACGACTTCTAACTTTAAAAAACGAAGATTTGCGCCTAAATTTAAGATTTTAAGTCTTTATAATTTCCAAACATTTGCGGAAAAAAAATGTTATTGCTGCAGAAACTTTATCGCGGAAAACGAGGTCCGAGATTTTCGAAAAGCTAAAATTTTATTGAATGGCTAGATAAATATTGTTTAGACGATCGCTTTGACATAAAATAGAGCTTATAACTCCTAAAAACGAACATTTTAGAGTCGATTCAATTTTTGAGATTTCATGTAAAAATTCAGCAAGATATTGGTAAAATATCAAGTATGCGCAGAACCGAATTTTAACGTTTAGAGGGTCTTCTGCTCCGTTTCGGCCTTCGGCCAAAGCACGAAAGTTGTCCGGAATGATGTTTTTAGTCTACAACAAGAAATCGGAGTTCAAAGTGAGTAGATCTGGCTTAATTTTTAACAAAATTCAGTTCAGCATTTTCATATATAAAATTCAGCTATTACGTTAAATTAGTTGCTGGTGCAGTTTTAAGCGGTCGTTTCGAGCACATTAGAATTCGTTTCAGCCTTCCGGCGAAACATCAAAGTTGTTCAGAATGCCGTGATTACCTTACCGCGAGAAAAGCGTGGTCTAAAATGCGTGATAACATGTCAAAAAGCTTACGAAAAATATGTATTTTCATTTTATGTCGTTTTGCATCAGATTTGGTGTAGGGGCATTTTCGTCCTCTTCTGTCGATTTTCGGGTTTCGTGTAAAACTGAAAAGTTGTTCGTTGGGTCGTTTTACTTCCCAGCGATACTTGTTAAGTCGAAAAGCGTGTTAACGAGTTTAAAATTCGAAGTTTTCTGTGTTTTTTTATAATAAGAATGTAGTTAATACAAAAACTTTCTAAAAATAGAAACTCTTCAAAAAATTGAAAATTTTCATGAACATGGTACAATTTGGACGTGACATATTGGACAACCTTTCTGAGGACAGCTATCCTTTCTCGACCGGCGATGATTCGCCTGCTGGTCCATCTGCTTGATTTTTTCATATCTCTTTAGTTCTTATTTTACTTTCACATACTTTGTTTATATGTATTACAGTTGTTACTTAAACTTTCCACTATAAAATTTTGCTACTTATCGACGCAATGTGTCGAGGTGTTACTTTGTAACGAACATGATTACCACTATTTATAGAAATTCGATGTTTCTTGGTTCATTACTACTTGTCATGATTTCAGTTGCACTGCTCTAAATTCCAGTTTTCTTATGCTTGTAACGTTCATTGTTCCTAGTGATACTCCTCAGTGTTGCATTTCTTGTAGACTATTCAGTTATGCATGTTAAAGTCTTTCTTGTCTAAACTTTCTCGTTCATGGATCTGAAATATCATATTATGCAAATTCTCACTGAATTCTTGTGTTGGCTTGTGTTTTTCAATTCGCTCTCCATCGCTTGAAGTCGTGATCGACAATTCTCCTCTCCGTATTCTATCGCCATTAATACCCTCTATTTCATGATGTTTCTGGTTAAACCTCTCCAAAATCCTATCGTATCGTGATTGATTCGCCCATTCTCTTGTGAACTACTCTTTGATACTCTTGTGCAAACCACTCACTATTTTACAAATGATTATGATGTCACCCAAGAAATTTAACATGTTACCGTTTTACCAAGCACATTTAATGTTGCCTAAGGAAATTTAACGTTACTAACATTTTGCGAGATATGTCGTTTGAGTTTTAACAAATGTTTATCACTTTAAAACTGTTTACAAAGTATCCGGCGAATTCAATAACTACTCTACTATAAAAGATCTTCAAAAAAATTGTTTGATTTCTATTCTATGACTATTATGGTTTATACATTGAATTATAATAATAAAGGTTTGACGAAGCTGAGCATTGCATTGCTGCGCCTAAATTATACATAGTTGTGCACCTTTGTATAATTTAGAAGGAGCCATGCACAGCTGAATAGTAGTCACCACAAAGTTTTTGATAAAGGGCAACTTTTAACAGGATTCTTGAAAAATATATAATCTTGATGGGGTTTGCAATTAATTCTATCTTGGGACATCTACATATGTGCCAATATCCTTACTCGAACAAATTCACCATATGTGGGTGTATCCGTATATAACCACCGTCACCTTAAACTTGTTTTCGTCTCCCTTCATGATGAAAATTCTTTTGACTGCTTGTAAAATCATCGAATATTGATGATCAACTTGAGGTTTCGATGTTTTATCCATTCTTTTATTGACGTCTTTTGAGTAACGTGGATAGATCTCTGAAATGTTACTGGATTTGAATGACGAGTTATGAAAGCATGGGTTATGTGTACCCGTTATAAAAGGGTGTGAATGATGATCATCTTTCCCTTTTCTTAAATTGTATTCGTGCAGTTCACACGGTGACTCTTTCTTAAGTCACAAACATTGTTTCTTTTCCCCTTGAATTGGAAATTATTGGACGAACTTTATTATCTTTCGGTTATGTAGCGATCTTCGCGAACCCAATGAGTAAATTTTTCCCGTTTTATGAATGGACGACTTGATGATGTACTTGATTGTTTTTTCGTCTTATCGTCGACACGAGTATTGTGTCCTTGCTTCAAGGATCCGTACGACCTTTAAATTGTGCAATACATATTATTGGTTGCGCATTGTGCAGCTTATATTCATTATTCTTGTTATGTTTCTACCATATTAATTGTGGAACCTCGAGTGTGTTTCCCTGCTTACTTTTGATGCACTAAATGCACCCATAAAAATTTTAAAGATTTTTATAAGTTTTATAAGGATTTATAAAATTTTCACAAATGTTCAAATTACTAAAATGACTTCTTACATCTAAGAAGTGGATCTATACACTTTCTTTGTAAAATATACGATTAATGTTTTAAAAAGGTATAAATCCATGTCTTTAAAAAAAATAATAATAATAATACGTTTTTAAACAACCCGTTTCAATTATACCTTACCCATATCGGTTAAAAATAAAAAGGAGGACCTTTTCTTTGCAGTGATTTGTTTCTCAGAATCTAAAAATGGATTTTATAAAATTGCGATCTTAAACCTGGATTTCAAATCTCAAGTTTCATACATACACCCTACAGTTTCTTCATAAAGGACTAAAGTCATGCTTAAACTTATTCTATTTATGTTTTAGGAATGGTTGAAAATTTTATTTGTTACTGGTCTTACTTATAATCACCAAGCTCTTTTAAAAGTCATTATGAATTAATGTGTTATTACCATAATTGATCTAAACCTAAGTGATTTGTATCTTTAACACCGATTATAATTCGTACAGTGTGTTCACCTTTTAATAATGCAAATTTTTGGGTTTTATTGTTTATGTAATTAGCTACTTCCCCTTTGGTTTATTTTTAATCTCTTCTCGCGCATTTTAACCGTTTTCGATTGACCTCCTTGGTCACCAACTGTTGCCACCAATTCTGTTTTACGCAATTGTACGCTTGATCTGCTTGGTCACCTGTTTTATATTGACCTCCTACCCACATGTCTTGGCAGCTTTGATGTCATTGTAGGTATGGCTTGTTTAGCAACCCATCGTGCGGTCATTGTTTGCTTTGAACAAATTTTACGTATTCCTTGCCTTCAGTTGCGATGTTGGAACTCCATGGCTATCAGCCGGTGGATGACCCAAAATCTCTGCAGTACATTACATCTGCTGAAAAGCGTTTAGACGATATATGTGTCGTCTGTGATTCTCCTCCGGTACTTCCTGATGACTTGCCTGGACTACCTCTTGCGCGCGAAGTTGAATTCAAAATTTATCTTGTTCCCGGTGCATTACTCGTTGCTAAATCGTCGTACCGCTTGACTCCGTCAGAAATGAATGAGCTATCAAATCAACTCAAGGAATTACAAGAAAAAGGATGGAGCTATGAGAATGTGCATGAATTACTGAGAATTAAACAAGTTGACTGTTAAGAAGTGTTATCCGTTGCCACGAATCGACGATCTGTTTGACCAACTTCAAGGTGCTTGCTGTTTTTCCAAGACAGACCTCAAATCTGGTTACTATCAATTGCGGGTTCATGAGGATGATATTCCTAAAATTGCCTTTCGTACCCGCTACGGACATTTTGAGTTTACCGTAATGTCGTTTGGTCTTACAAACTCCTCCAGCACTGTTCATGGATTTGATGAACAGGGTTTCAAATCCTAACTTGATCTATTCGTCATAAGTTTTCATTGACAGTATCCTCGTCTTTTTCTGTCACCTACTGCCTCCAGTTAAACTTTGAGGGATCAGAGTTCCTTTAGGGGGGAAGACTGTGAGAAGGCGGATTTTCGGTAATATTCTTTTACTTGTTATGCGTGTTTATCCACACTTTTACTATATTCCACATTTATTTTACAGTGATTACGTGTCATCCTCTAATTTTTAGTTAAATATAAAATTTTATGGATTTCGCTAATTTACGATATTATTTGGTGAAATGCCCAAATTTTATATTTGTAATTTCTATGAGGTTTCATCATATTTTATATGACTTATTATTGACTCTTTGCCTCAAAAATAATGAAAATCGATATCTAGATCAATAAGGGATGCAATGGTGAAATTTTGCATTTTTACGTTTTCCGGCTGTCGGACTGAGTTTTTGGGTCCGAACGCCATGATAAAATTAGTATTATGTGATTCCTAGTTATTCTTGATTCCTTGATCCGACTTAGTGAAATCCGAGCCAAACAAGTGTTTACTAGTTATTTTATGGAAAATTCGTTTTAAACATAAACGGGTTTCGGTTTTCGTAAGAAACAGCTCGTTAATTTAACCCGTAAATTTACAAGAGCCTAAGACTAAATTTTTGGGCCATCTTGGAGTATTTTGAGCTGGGCCATAGCTTAGGGAGCCCATTTTGACTTTGGTTGACCATTAAATAAACTTAGAAAAACACTTAGCTAAAAAAATCTTTACAAAAAAAACCTGGTCTCCTTCTTTCTCTCTGTGGCTGACGAACACAACACCCACCGCCCAAAACCATTGATTTTTATTGATATGAGGTAAATTAATACTAGTCCTATGTTTGTTTTTCAATTCCTAATCAAACCCATGTGTTAATTTTAACATACATCAAACTTTTGCATGTAATTAAAAATCATCAAATCTTATGATTTGATGATGTTTTTATGAGATCTTTTGCTGGATTTTGCTTCTCCAATGGTTTTGTGTTTTTGATGGGTAAACTTTTGATTTGAGTATGTTATATTGTCATAGGGCCACGAAATTTTTATGATCAAGGAAGAAGGAATCGAGATTTTTCGTGTTTTGATTGATTCATACGAGTTGTGAAGGTATAATCATAACTAGTATATTAAATTTGAAGTTATTACCATTTTTGGATTAATCTTTGATTTTGAGCTCATGGGTAAAACCCACTGATATTGTGATTACATAGGTCATATTATGACTTAGGATACTTGCGTGGCGATTTAGTATAGCTTAAGTGATGCGTTATCGCGTTAGATTACTAAATTGGAACGTTTTTATAACATGGAAATCACCACAAAAACAAACAGGTCATGGTCAATTTTTCTTAAACACATGACCTTGTTTTTATTTGAAAAATTAATACCCACTGATGTGTTTAGTATGTGGTGATTTGGATGGAAACGGGAAGTGTCCGGATGAGCCCGGAATGGTCATTTTACTAAACTAGGTCAAATCTGAATTTTTATCAATTTTTCATATTTTGTTGGACATTGTTTTTAGGCTCAGGTCCGACCCATTTACATTCTAGGTTTTATTTCGATCATACTAGTAATGTCAGGTTATTAATAATAGATTATAAATTAACTTGGCAATCATAGACAAAAATTTTAATATGACATTTCTAAGTCCTGGGATCGTTAAGCAAGAGTTGGTTACATGAGATGTTTTGTTCATTCGTTTGGTATATTATCCACCTTTGAATGTCGTTTTTGTCTTGATCAAACATTGATAAATGTTGTTGTTTGAGTTCACTCATATCCTTAATATCAATACATGGTGTGTCTTAATGATTTCCTTGTCTAGTGAAACCAATATTACTTCACCAACTAATTTGCAACCTCCAAGCCTAGTCAAAGCATAGCCAAACCCGACTAAAACATGCTAAAGGCGCCCAAAACATGATCACAA
Source organism: Glebionis coronaria (assembly GCA_025667525.1). Taxonomy (NCBI): domain Eukaryota; kingdom Viridiplantae; phylum Streptophyta; class Magnoliopsida; order Asterales; family Asteraceae; genus Glebionis; species Glebionis coronaria. The sequence continues at coordinate 592,155,135 of CM046875.1, read as the reverse complement.
CAATCAAAAGATAGTGGAAATCCATTTACCCCGGATTTGGGAAGGTTTTATCGGGTTATTCAGACTTTCTCCGGTTTTTACAGTTTAAGTTCCCTTTTGGTCAGTTTTGGTTGGTTTCGAATGGTTTAGTCCGCACCGGCCGTATTTAGATGTGTGTGACCATGTTTAAAAGTTATTAAGTTAGTATGTGACAATGAATATATATACATAACCCAAGTAAGAAAAGACATGATCATGGTGAACCCAAGAACCAGTATCCATATGCTAAAATTCAATCTAACTTGCAAGGTCGTGTAACTAAATAATATATTAAAAATTAAACTTCCAATATAAGAGAAATTTTTTAATTTGACCTCTCAAAGTCCTGGCATAGTTAAGAACATGTTGATAGATGCAATGTTTTTTTCATTATTTTTGTATATTATCCATCTTTGTAGGTTTCCTAAGGAAAATCAATGTCATTGTTTTGTTGATGAAACAGTGATAAATGTTGTTAAGCTCACCCATATATTTAATACCGTTTGATTGTGTGTCATCACGATGTTCCTTGTCTAATAAAACAAAAGCTACTTCACCACCTAATTTGTAACATTTAAGCCTGGTCAAAACATAGTTAATCCTAACCGAAACCTGACAAAGACTCTCAAACCTTGATCAAAACAATCAAACCCAAGTGGAAATTGTATTTCCACATATTTTGCATGGTTTGCCCTTATTATTCAGACTTTCCCCGGGTTTGCCCGCTTAAATTCCATTTTGGTCTATTTTGGTTGGTTTGGAAGGTTTGATGGATGTACAAGTGTAGAAGATAGAGCCCAAACGTATTTGGTAGCCCACTATCGCGTGAAGAAAAGTGGTTTTTTGAAAATATCATAACTTAGGTTGTAGAAGTCCGTTTCACGCGCGGGACGAGGCGAATCAAAGGCTAAAACGAGGGGAACGTAGCTGTAACCTAACTATGTTGGGTTACAGATATTTCGAGGCCCGAAACACTATATTTTATGAGATATTTTCATTTTTATCAATTTTTCACATTTTTTGGACATTGTTTTCAACTTCCAACCACAGGCATAAGCACTTGATGATGGTAAGCATCCAAATTACTTTTTAATCTAATGGAAGCGCGTAATAACAAGTAAAAGTGACAAAAAAATGAAATCACAAAGATAAACTTAAAAATAAGGCGTAAAGCTTCAACCTTTTAAGCTTATGAATCTTTTTAGATGATAAAGCTTTAAGCTTTATATACTAATAAGCTTAATAATCACAAAAAGGTGTAAACTTTATACTAATAATAAGCTTATCTAAATAAAATCTAATTTTTAAACCTTTTAATCTATATTTAAAAACAATAATAATAACTAAAACTAATTAAACCGATTTTTATGAAAAATATATATTTTTTTTAAAAACAATTTAAATATAACGATCTATTTAATAAAACTAAAGCGATTAAGCGAGAAATTTAAAAAGGAGAGATATTTGTTACCCGTGGTCCGTAAATAACCATCTAAAACAACATCAACAACATCAATTTAATCAACGAAAACATGGCCCGTAAAGTACACGGCATCCCAAAAGCAACAAAATACGGCCCGTAAAGTACACGGACAACCAAATGATAATAAAATATTATCTGCAAAGACTTTAACAAACATTGCTATTGGAGCGGTTTTGGGACAAAGAATTAACAAACATTTCCAACCAATCCATTATGCTAACAAGACAATGACGGGGGCTCAATTGCATTATACTACAACCGAAAAAGAGCTTTTAGCCGTTGTATATGCTTTTGAGAAATTCCGCCCCTATCTTGTCCTTTTCACGACCATTGTCTACACCGATCACTCCTCTTTGAAGTAGTTGTTAACAAACAAGATTCTAAACCAAGACTTCTTCGTTGGGTTTTACGCCTTCAAGAATTCAAAATTGAAATTCGTGACAAAAAGGGAGCCGAAAACCTAGCGGCGGATCATCTTAGTAGACTCGAGGATCCTTACCAAGGGGAACTTCCAAATACCGAGATCAACGAATCTTTTCCCCTTGAGGACTTGATGTCTATTAATTCCAATCTCGATGATAACCCATGGTTTGCGGACATTGCAAACTATTTACCTTTTGTAAAGTACACGGCCAACCAATAGACTAAGTCGTAAACATTTTTAAGTGAAATGTTTACATAAACATTTTCATGGGTAGTCACTATGGTCTTCCTAGAACTGACAGTCGGTTTTCATGCATTCATTGTTTTCATGCATTCATATATATGTCATTGTCACAGGTTTATGACTAAGTAATGGTTGGTACAGGACTGGCCCTATTTAGTCGCATGTGCTTTTATTTTGTGCACAATGTCCGAAACGTGGGCATCCATTTATATGGTTTTTTAAACGTGTTAAGATATGTTAAAACTAGGTCAGATGTTTAAGCCGTTGTTTTAAACAATTTTCAACAAAAAAAAATTCACCAATTGCACACAATAGACAACACAATCAATCTTCTACACTAATCATTGCAATAGAAAAAGTTTCATGCATTAATCACAAGATTTGAACTAATATAAGACCTATGTGACTTTACTTATGTTAATGGTGAACACAAGGAACTAGTTGCTGATGCACTTGACCAAATTATGAACTTCCAATCACTAAAACAAGTTAACAGGTTGTACAAACATACAATTTTAAACTACAAAGTCCTAAGTCTAACCCTAGTTACTAGATGACCAAATTAGAGTTCATAGAAACCTAAAACAACCTTCTTTTGGACAATGATTCAGTTCAAGTGTTTATGACACCAAGTATGCAGGTTTTTAGAGCTAAGCTACACAAAATTAGATCCAAACACACTATGGTCCTTAAACCTACTCAAATGCCAACAAATCTTTCATAGACTGCAAATCCAAACACCCCTTTTTAAACTGATAAGCAATTTTCAAAAACTTTTTGAGATCCAATCTTTTAAAACACAAGTAACTAACTCAAACAACCTTCAAATAACTTAACTAAACAAATATCACATAAGAACAATTTTCAGAAAACCATATAGCAGATTCAAGCAACATACATTTTACAAGAAAATTTAAAAAGAGAGATAAGGAAGTTAATACCTCCTCCCAATGGCGTCCTATGGGAGGAATCTATGCTCCCCTAAGCTTGACCAACAGCTAGGTCAAGCTAGGGGTGTCTTGGGTGAAATTAAGTGGCAACCAAGACTACAACAGTCAATGGTTGAACCACTTGGTGGTGATGGCTGTTATGAAACAAAGAAAATAAACAAACCTGACTTCTTAATAAACCCACACCAAAAGCTAGCTTATGGTATGAGTTTAAACACTTTTCAATCCCCACAACTTGAATCTTCCCAAACTAGAGGTCTCACTTCACCTTGATAAACTCTTATCAGGGTGATATGATCGACCTAGAGTTTATGAATTATCAAATGCTTGAACTAGAAATTTGGAAAAACCAGAGATTTTAAAGACCTTTTAAAACACAAATGCAGTAAGCTTAAAAACAACTTTTGAGACGAATTAAAAGCAAGTAACTGAGAACAATAACATGAATAATAAAGGGAACTTGGAATTTTCTTTGTCAACAAACAATACACACTTACTCATTCATAGAAAAGTAGATTTACAATGTTGTGACCAAAATCAGAAAAACCAAGAACAAGCTTAACTGCTATGACCTAATGGCTTTATATAGTGCCTTACATGAGTCTAAAAACTGGAAACCCTAATTCTGTGACTTTCCATTTATAGGTCCTAGCTTTAGGCATCCATTTATAGGTCCGTTTGGATGATTTATCTTTTGGTAATTTAAGTTCCATGAGATGTGTGTGTACACGAGGTTTATCATTTAAAAAGTATTCGCATATTCCCTTGGTTGACGGAGAGTAGGATTCTAATAATATTTGAGAATTTTGAAAAAGTTTTATTGTATTACGAACCTTGCCGAAAAATACATAAACTATAGAAAATTTGAGAGTCCAATTTGGTCATGTTAATGTTTTCGAAAGGGAATTTGGCATTTGTAAGATATGTAAATCTTGCTTATGTTTTAGAGAGAGAAAGAGATAAAGAGATGGTGGAACTCACACAATTCTAGAGAGAGAAACAATAGTTTACTATATGTAAATTATGAAGAACCACTACCCTCTCCATCAAAGGAGAGGGTTTATATACCCAAGCCCTTGTCATGGGCTTGGGCTTACATTTGGGCCGGCCTACACATGTTGTAGGCTAGGCTTGGCCTTGTTTGTTAAATAAATATAAGTAACTAAACTACGAGCTATTACATGGACTATTGTTGGAGTGACCGATCCTTCTTAATACGTAAAACGTATTTCTAACAATCTCCCCCTAAGGGAGGTCACTCCAAACAAGGGAATTACCCAAGTTACAATAATAAGATAAACCTAGCATACTGTGCTTGTCTTGAGCTCATAGTCTTCGTCTTTCTTTTTCTTTTTATTTTCTGGTGAACATGCTGATGTGATCTTTGATATCAATCATGAGAATTAATCTCTTGCCTTCATCTCGTGCATCCATCACTTGTGATCTTCGCCTCTTCGTGACACCATGTCCCACATACTTATACCTTCGTAGTTCTTGAAAGCTTCATAGTTCGATACAGCGGAAGACTTAACTTTTAGGCTTTCTTGAATTAGATGAGGTATTAAGTTCATAAAGTATAAGCATGCGGGGACGACTTCTTCTCGGATTCCGCAACGCCGCCGTCTTCAAATGCCGCAACATAAGTAGACACGAACGAAATGGCTTTGAACATTTCATTCTAATTCGGTAGCATTTTACCTCCGGTCGGTGAAGACCGTTGGACGATATAAAATATCGTACTTGTGGCAGGTAGATTTAATAAAAAATCTCCTTGACAAGATTTCGCGGGTAAACCCGTTCTCTTTACTCGACCGTCCAAAGCTGAGTGCGAACGTAAAGAGTGAATCATTTGGATTAAATTACCCGCATGATTGAAGCCGTCAATTCTGATTCCTGGAACAAGTTTGATTCATTAAAGAATCGCACCATCATTGCTTTCCAGTTGTCACGAGCTTGATTCATATTGAATCTTGCAAGTTACCTACCAAGTGCTGTTTGATGTTATCACTAGAAGGATTTCCACTCATCACTGTGAACACTAAGGTATCACTCTGAGTGTTCTGGAAAGATCACTGAGATTTTGCGTAGAGGCCTGGAACGTGTTTAAATTCATTTAAGAATTAAACCACTGTTGCTTTCCAGTTATCACAAGTTTGATTCATAAAGAATCGCACAAGTCACCTACCATGAGCTTTTTGATATTCGCTTAAGAAGGATTTCCATCTTCATTGTAAATACTTTCGTATTACTCGGATGTTCAGGCAAGATCATGACGATTTTGCGTAGGACTCTTAAGATCTTTCTTACTTTTCCCAGTGTGTGAAGAAGCAAGGAATTATGAAAGTGTGTCCTAATGAGATATTTGATGATCTCAAATGGCTCTAGACTCGATCGTGCATTTTGGATTTTAGTGATCGGAGGCTGGAGAGGAGTGCCACCTTTTCAATACCAATTTATTCGGAGTGAATAAATTAATAGATAATGCGTTGTCTCCGTGTGATTAAAACAAATACCTTTTAAGAGATATCTGAGTTAGCTGGGATGGGTTGTGCAATGCATCACTGGGTCCATGATGTCTATCTTCAATATCGAGCATCATTAAAATGATCTCAATAGCATATGTGTTGACCCGGTTTCTGCCCAAAGTTGTAAGGAGGGCTTCTTTCTTTACACCCTTTATCTTTACAATTCTTTTTCATTCTTCAACCCCTTCAATGCTTACCAATACGTCATAACTAGCACCTTGTTGTGATTGTTCCAGTGCTAACTTAAGTACTTGGTCGGCATTCAGCTGCGTTCATAATCTTTCTCCAACTTTCCTAAGGACTACTATTTCTAGCTATGGAATGTCCTTGGGAAGATTCCTCCGGTTTTGGAAGAATCATAGGACTTAACCTATCCTACCATCCTTATGTCACCACAATCTTCATCGTCGTGAAATAAATGGGTTTTGGGTAAGTATAAATCACCATTAAATCCATTTTTGATATGCAAATCCATTTTTCTCCCCCTTAACATATGCCACAATATTCGAAAACATTTCGCACATGTCGGGATGAGCCAACACATTAAGTCAAACCATTTGTGATAATATCCCATATTAAATCACATTTTCTCCCCCATATAAAAAATATTAACCCAATCGATGTTTTTAATATCAATTGATTTAATGAAGTTTTAACAAAGGTTTTGGGAAGAAAAATGCAAGTCAGTTTAATCTTCATGATTCCAAATGTATGAAATATGATACCGATTTGTAACATGATCACATATTCACCATATTAGAAAAAAATTGACAAGGTTGGACCTGATTGATGAGAACATCATATGATAATATCAAATGGTTCTTGTTAGCATATGTTGGTCGCCTCGTCACGTCTGAAGTCATCTCTCGACACCACGTGTACGATTGGTATTTTTGTCTTGACACCAACTTGTGAACTTGGTACTTTCGGCATCGAAGATTCTGAATGCTTGACAATTGCTCCCCCTCAATTGTTGACCCGTGTTCTATTGAAAGAGCTGTAGTCTTCGGTTGAGTAGTCGCATCGTCGAGTATGTAGATACCAATGGTAGATAGCTATGGTTGTAGAGATGATAACTTCATAAAAACAAGACTTCTCTTGTTTTAACAAATCAATGCACTGAAACGTACATGGATTTGTGTTAGACCAAGTTATAAACTAAACTTGATCCCTTACAAGGTTTTAAAGTAAACCTTGCCCGAGAAAATTAATTCCAGTTGTGAGCCAAAGCTTTCATAAGAAATACTTGACTTTAATATGAAAACCGGATTGCAGTCAGAAATAACTACAAGCCATTTTGGCATGTTTTATGAAATATATACAACTTTTGTCGAACTCTATTTATGGCACCGTGTGAATATTAATCAACATTTCTAAGGCCGTAAATATTATCGTACCAAAAGACACGCCTTTTGAAAAATAAAGTAAAAATATTTTTGGATTTTTCTAGATTTTTCAATTTTTATGGTTTTTATATGGTTTTATATTTTTGTATTTTACTTTTGTGGATAAAAAATATAAACAATAAATACAAATGATCACCAAGGATATGGAGAATAGTTTACTACCACTGTTCTTTCGCTTCATCTGCCAGTTCCTTAAGAGTCTCAGGCGAGAAGGTTCTCATTCCTAGCTTGTCAGCCAAAAATTCAATTCGAGCGCGATCTAAAGCCTTCGTGAAAATATCCGCCAATTGATACTCATATCGGACAAAATAAAGCTCGATCACTCCATTTTCCACTTGCTCCTTGATAAAGTGGTAGCGAATGTCAATATGCTTTGACCGGGAGAATGGAACATTCTTGCAGCATAAGGCAATTGCACTTTTGTTGTCACAGTAAATCGGAATTTTGTTGAAACCTAGACCATAGTCGGTTAATTGCGATCTCATCCAAAGAATTTGAGCACAGGAACCAGACATAGCTATGTATTTTTCTTCCGTACTTGAAATTGCAGCGCTTTTCTGCCTTTTTGATGCCCAACTAATTAGTCAATCTCCTAGTAGTTACAAAGTTCCACTCGTGCTACGTCTTGTATCTTGACAACCCGCGTGATCCGCATCTGCATATGCCATAAGTGCAATCCAAGAGTCCTTCGAATACCAAAGTCCCCGATTAATGGTTCCTTTAAGATATCGAAAGATCCGCTTCACAGTGGCCAAGTGTAACTCAGTAGGTCGAGTTTGATACCGAGCCTACATACATATAGCAAACTGAAGATCAGGTCGACTAGCTGTGATATACAGAAGAGTACCGATCATTCCACGATAATGTGTCGGATCAATGGCAACTCCATGTGGATCTGCATCAAGCTTTGTTCGTTACACCATTGGAGTATAATACTTAGCTTTTACACCAAGTATAAAATCTTATCGTCCGAATCTCTTCGAATTCACTTCCAGTCTAAAGTGCGACTCAATTGTTCTTGGTGGAAATGAAAATGGTTTGGTTGATTATCTATTTTAAACTAATAGCAAATGTCGAAGAGTAAAGTGGAAGTTTTAAAGATTAAACTAAAAATAACGAGTTAAAAAGAAATGCTTGAAAACTTTAAAGACAAGATTAGAAAAATACTTGAACACTTAATAAATCTAACACTTGGAAACTTTATAAAAAACAAGAACTAAAACCATCGGAATATTGCCAAATCTTATCGTCGGAATATGTTGATCGGAATAACAAACAACCCTTTGGTCGAAATACTGTAATCGGAATGTGGCAAATGTGACTGATCGGAATACTTGGAAATAGTTCTAATCGGAATATTAGTAATACTCTTGTCGGAATAATGAAGCCCACAATCGGAATATCGATAATAACCCTAGATCGGAATATAGCCAAAAATCATATAATCGGAATGTGCCAAAACTCGCAATCGGAATGTTTTAAAACCCTATTCCGATTAGGTGATCGGAATAGGGGGTGCAATCGGAAAATCAGAAACCTTTTTCCGATCTATGTGATCGGAATGAGGGAGTGGGTGCTGGTCGGAATGTAGCGATCGGAAAGGGGTTTAGACCCTTTCCGATTTATGTGGGATTCGAAATAAGCCAAGCTATAAGCTATAAGGAATAAGCTCAAACTTAAACTTGCATGAATCTATAATGAAAAGGACTCAATAAGCACAAATAACAACTTTTTCAACTTAAACTAAACAATCTTCAAAATCAAACTATAAAAAGATAAACTTTTAGAGGAACTTTTAAAAAGTAAATAAGCTAAACATGTAAATAAGCCAATAAGCACAAAGATCTTAAAGCTTATTCGTATGAAAACATAAGTAAGCATAAAAAGATTAACTTTTTAAGCACGAAATCATTAAGAACAACACGGATCAAATGAAATTCGCACCAAAATTAATCTAAAAATCAAAGAAAGGTAGAATGATATGAAAGGTTAAAAGTTTAACTAGAACTTGATTAATAAAATCAACAATACACAAATGTTTAATCTTGAAAGATTAAAAGAAAGAAAGATGAAAACTTAGTGAGAGAAAGTGGAGAGCTTTCTCTCTCTAAAAACTAGAAAGAAAAGTGAAAAATGAAAACTAAAACTAAAAACTAACTACCCTCCTAATGTGTATTAGGAGGGTATTTATAGGGAAAATTGGAAGGAGTGCATGTGTTGCCTCTTCTTTCTTTCTTTCTTCACGTCTTCTCGACTCGATTTAATTTTTTTTTCTTTTCTCGACGTCGTCTCGAGATTTAAACTTGTCTTGATAATTTTCTTCTTTAATTTAGACTTGAGTTCTTCGACTTCATTAAACTTCCGTCTCTAGACTTTTTCTTCGATAAATCTTCAGAATAGGCCTTGGACTTCCGTTCTTTTTGCACTCTTGATCTTTTGACTTCGTCTTTTCCCGTTTTCTTTGATAAAAGCCCGTGAAAGCCCGTGTTTTCTTCCTTTTTCATCTTTTGGTCCTAAAACACAATAAAAACACAAACCACGCATAATTCCGACTTTTACGACATAATTTACACGTTTTGGTCTTGTTATTATTGGAAATAAGTGGTAAAAGGATAAGTGTTTACACACTTATTAAATCCCCTACACTTGACCATTGCAATGCCCTCATGCAATGCATTAATTTTAAAGCACGGTTTACATTCTTCATCATAAATAACCCACTTTGGCCTTTATTAAATACTTAACATTTAGGGAAGATAAAAAGATAAAAATAAGTAAAGAAATCAAAGACTTACATTGGGTTTTGGCTGCCATGAACGTTTATCATCCTCAAGTTTCACGTTCCCCATACCAAGCTTAAAAACGAGATCATTGTTTATAAGTTAGCAAACCAACACGAATTCATGTGGGCCAATTATTCACTTAGACTCCCTTATTCCTAGGTGTATCTCTTATATTTTATTCTTGTCTTGAATGATCATGAGGATGCATTTTTTGACTTATTTCGATAGTTATTTAGGCCGAAAATAAAGTGAACGATTTAATCAATAGTTAGCTAAAGGACAAAATCTTTTAAAACTGCTTCTCGGGACCTCATAAAGTTCATATCTTGGCATAACTCGCTTCACGATTTGAGACCTTTCTCGGACCGATATTTGGCAGCGACTTCATACTTCGAATCTTTGAGAGACGTTCTTGAAATTATGGTCTTCTCTTCATAATAGGAATTTCTTCACTTGAAGTTTTGAGAGATTCTTCATATTTGGACCACGACTTCTTCATTTTTCTCCAATCTTTATTTTGGACGTTGATATACAACGATCCGCCTCCTTTTAGGACTTGGATATATTTATCCTCATACCTTGTTAGGGCCTTTTTGTATAGAATTCTCCATGTTCTTTAGGGGAGTATTTGCTTTTCGTCGTGTGTCTTGATCCTTCATATTGATTTTCGATAAATGATTATTCACATCACTTTTGGATCTTTAGCAACAAAATGTAGCCCTCATGCCTTGTTAGGGCCTTTTCGGACTCGCCAATCTTTGCATCCCGCTTCAATAAGTTATGCCTTGGCTATGAACTCTAATCCGTACCGAGCAACTTTTAAACGATCTTGGGCTAGAAGCTAAGTAACCTTTTAAATCGTACAACCTTATTTATTGCAGATAAATTTATTAACAAGCGATGGGAGAATAGGCTCATAATTAACTCACATAAAATCACGAAATAATACCAAACTTATAATTGACTCTATCATCTCTCGTCCTCCACAGTTTAAAATCTCAAGAAATGAGACTCGTGGATGCTTAGCCTATTAAATCAAAGTTTTGGGTTTTCGAGTCATCTATAGGATCTTGCAAGTTCTTAGACTTTTTCAAGTTTAGAAAACGCATTTTAAAGTTCCCTTGATAAACGACTTTCTAGGATCAATTATAGGAACTTGCGAAAAGTTCTTGTTCTTAACCCGTGAGAGTTAAGACTTTCGCATTTTTTAGCTCCCTATATAAAAGCCTAGCAAAACTTGACTTAAACACGTTAAGGTTACTAGCTAGAGTAAACTTAGATAAGTAAACTCGGGTTGAGTTAAAATATTCACGACTTTGAAAAATTTAAAACCACTTTATTGAAAATCTATTCTAGCAAGGAAAGAAAATAACCATAACAAAGGAAAATACAACTATACAACTAGGCCAAAATAGATTGAAAATTTTGAAAAATGTCGAAAAATCAAGTTTTCTGGTTAAAATGAGGGTAAATTCATGGAAAGACCACTTACTTCGATAGAAGTCCCCCCTACACTTAAGATAAACATTGTCCTCAATGTTTAAGCATGTGGGAGTAAACTCCCACACACTTAGGACATTGTGCACTTTGTTTAAATCTCGCGAAGGAAGAGACAACTAAAGAGATTCCTATTTTAATATTGGAAAATATAAAATAGTGAATCGAAAAGAGTTTAGGATAGAACCGGGAAAAAGGGAACGCGGAATCACGGTTCGTCAAAAGTCATCAAGAGTGTGTCTTTGAAGCTTGAATCCCTGTAGAGAATAAGAAACAAGACAACAAACACATACGGGGCTCCCCCTACACTTATTATGAAAACGGTAAAGGATAGATCACGGGTTGCCTCCTGAGAAGCGCTTGTTTTTGTTCACCGAGTCACGAGCCTGACTCGACCCAAATTTAGTTCATGGGAAACGTGGTGAGGGATGGAATCATCTCATGAGAGATGTCCTCACCAAAGTACAGCTTCAAACGCTGGCCATTCACCTTAAAATTGGGCCCATTTGGCTGAGAAAGCTCAATGGTCCCATATGGAAAGACTTTGGCGATGGTGAATGGACCAGACCAGCGGCTCTTCAACTTGCCAGAGAAGATCTTCAACCGAGAGTTAAAGAGTAGAACTTGATCACCAACGTGGAACCCTCGGTTCTTAATTCTAGCATCGTGGATGATCTTGGTCTTCTCCTTGTAGATCAGCGAGTTCTCGTAAGCTTCATTCCTCAGTTCATTTAGCTCGTTGAGTTGAATCTTGCGAAGATCACCAGCTTTGTTGATGTCGAAGTTAGCCCACTTCAAGGCCCAGTATGCCTTATGTTCCAGCTCGATAGGGAGGTGACATGCTTTCCCGTACACAAGACGATAAGGTGTACAACCGATCGGGGTCTTATAAGCAGTACGGAAAGCCCACAGAGCATCATCTAACTTATCGGCCCACGCGGCGCGATGCTCTCCCACAGTACGCTCCAAAATTCGCTTCAATCCATAGTTGGAAATCTCGGCTTGACCATTGGTTTGGGGATGATAGGCGGTGGAAAGACGATGATTAACACCATACTTATCCATGACTCTTGCAAATTGATCATTGCAAAAATGAGTCCCGCGGTCACTGATAATAGCACGAGGAACACCGAATCGATCAAACAGCTGCTTCAAAAAGTTCACAACCACCCTCGCATCGTTCGTAGGGAGAGCCTTGGCTTCAACCCATTTAGAAATGTAGTCAACGGCTACGAGGATGTACTTGTTCCCTTTAGATGATGGAAATGGCCCCATAAAGTCGATGCCCCATACATAAAAGATTTCACATTCTTGTATGAAATTTTGAGGCATCTGATCTTTATGTGTGATCTTGCCTTGTCTTTGGCAAGCATTACAATGTTTGACCATATCGTGAGCGTCACGATAAATGGTGGGCCAATAGAAACCAGAGTCGAATACTTTCTTGGCGGTGTAGTTGGGACCAAAGTGACCATCGGTGGGTCCTTTATGGCAAGCGTCAAGGATTTGTACCACTGCCGGCCCATCAACACATCGTCGAATAATCAGATCCGCACATTGTTTGAAAAGTTAAGGGTCGTCCCAGAAATAATGTTCAATATCCTTAAAAAACTTTTTCTTTTGTTGGGACGTGAGCCATTCCTTGAGAATCCCACCCGCTAAGTAGTTTGTAATGTCCGCAAACCACGGGGTGTCATCGAGATTAGAATCGATAGACATTAAGGCCTCAAGGGGAAAATAGTCATTGATCTCTTTGTTCGGATGACCCCCTTGATAAGGATCCTCAAGTCTACTGAGATGATCCGCGGCTAGGTTTTCAGCTCCCTTCTTGTCACGAATTTCAATGTTGAATTCTTGAAGGAGCAAAACCCAAACGAAGAAGTATTGGCTTAGAATCTTGCTTAGTCATCAAGTACTTCAACGCGGAATGATCGGTATACACGATGGTGGTAGAAACGACAAGATATGGACGGAATTTTTCAAAAGCATAGACAACAGCTAAAAGCTCTTTTTCGGTTGTCGTATAATGCAATTGAGCCCCTGTCATTGTCTTGCTAGCATAGTGGATTGGTTGGAAGTGTTTGTTCACTCTTTGGCCCAAAACCGCTCCAATAGCAAAGTCGCTAGCATCACACATCAACTCAAAAGGTAGCTCCCAATTAGGGGTAACCAAGATCGGTGCCTTAGTTAGCTTATCCTTGAGAAGATTGAAGGCTTCAAGACACTCTTTGGAAAAGATGAAAGGAGTATCTTTTTCCAAGAGGTGGGTCATCGGGCGAGCGATTTTAGAAAAATCTTGGATGAATCGACGATAGAAGCCCGCATGACCGAGGAAACTTCTCACACCCTTCACGGTTGAAGGTGGAGGCAATTTAGCAATAACATCGACTTTAGCACGGTCCACTTCAAGACCGGCTTTGGATATTTTGTGTCCTAGCACGATGCCCTCTTTTACCATGAAATGGCATTTTTCCCAATTTAGAACAAGACGAGTGTCTTCACACCGCTGAAGCATACGTTCTAAATTGGCAAGGCAAGCAGAGAAAGAATCGCCATAAACCGAGAAATCATCCACGAAAACTTCCATAGTTTCTTCAACCATGTCATGGAAGATAGCCATCATACACCTTTGAAATGTCCTAGGAACATTGCATAAGCCGAAAGGCATTCTTTTGTAGGCAAATTTTCCATAAGGGCAAGTGAATGTGGTTTTCTCTTGGTCTTTGGGATCGATGGGAATTTGAAAATACCCGGAGAAACCGTCTAAAAAGCAGTAATAGTCATTACCCGCTAGACGTTCAAGCATTTGGTCCATGAAAGGAAGGGGAAAATGATCCTTTCTCGTAGCATCATTGAGTTTGCGGTAGTCTATACAAACTCTCCACCCAGTAACGAGACGAGTAGGAATCAACTCGTTGTTTTCATTGGGAACAACGGTGATTCCGCCTTTCTTAGGCACACAATGGACGGGACTAACCCACGGTGAATCCGAGATAGGATAGATCATTCCCGCATCAAGAAGTTTGATAACCTCTTTTTTGATTACGTCATGGATCTTAGGATTCACCCTTCTTTGGCTTTGAATAGTGGGTTTGAAGTCGTCCTCCATGAGAATTTTGTGTGTGCACAAGTGAGGATCAATTCCAAGAATATCAGAGATCTTCCAAGCAATCGCTTTCTTGTGATTCTTCAGCACGGCAATAAGTCGGGATTTTTCTTCTTCTTGCAAGTCCTTAGCGATGATGACCGGTAACTTCTTGTTGTCTTCAAGGAAAACGTACTTGAGATGAGACGGAAGATCCTTAAGCTCTAAATCCGGAGGATTTTCGATGGACGGCGTAGTCAACTTTGCAACATCGGTAGAGATATCTTTAGGAGATGGTGGAGAGGTTTGGTCCTCATTGAGAAGTTTCTCAATGGTACGAATGTCTTCATCCCAATTGGTGGAAGAACCATCATACTTAAGATCGAGAGGACCCAAGCTAGCTTCAAAATCATCCAAGTTACTTTCTCCAAAAGGAGTCAATGACGGAGCAATTGAGGCAACGGTCTCAACATTGGGTAGAGAAGAAGAACCATTTTTACAACCGTCTTTGAAATGTTCTTCACAAGCCTCATCGAGAACATCAATGAAATTAACACTCTCGTTTTCCGAAGGCTGCTTAGAAAGTTTACCCATGTTGAAGACGATTTTATCATCACCAACTCTTATGATTAATTCGCCAGCGGCTACATCAATGACAGTGCGACCGGTCCTCAGGAATGGACGTCCAACGATTAATGGCACACGGGGGTCCATCTCGTAGTCAACGACAACAAAATCCGCCGGGAAGGTGAATTTGTCGACCCCAACGAAAACGTCTTCGGCTATCCCCACTGGATAAGCAACCGTACGGTTAGCTAATTCCAAAGTCATGCGTGTGGGGACTAGCTCGGGGAGAGATAATTGCTTCCAAACACTTAATGGCATTAAGTTAATACTGGCACCTAGATCGGCTAGGGCCATGCAATTCTCTACTCCCGGGAAGTTGCAAGGAATCAAGAAACGACCCGGATCACCAAGTTTGGTGGGCAATTTCCTTAAGAGCACTGCAGAGCAGTTCTCATTAAGCTGGGTCTGAGCAATATCGAGAAGTTTCTCCTTATCACTGAGAAGATCTTTAAACATTTTAGCGTATTTGGGCATGTGAGCGAGAGTCTCAGCAAAGGAGATATTGAAATTCAGTTGTTTGAACATTTTAAGAAAGTTCGAAACCTGAATATCATCCTTGTTCTTAAATTTCTCTTTCCTCAACCTCGAAGGATAAGGTATATTGGGTTGAGATGAAGGCTTTGGGATAGAATTCGCACTCACATCCTTGGGTGGTGGAGGGGTAGAAGTAGAAGGTGGTGGAATTGGGGAAGTAGAAGTTAGAGGAATAGAAGATGGAGGATTCGGAGAAGGAGACTCGTTTTCCTTTGTCACAATCACCGGTGTAGGTGTAGGAAGCTCGGGTTCCTTTAAACCTTTTCCACTGCGAGTGGTGATTGCTTTCATCTCCCCTCTTGGATTAGCAACGGTGTTACTCGGAAGAGAACCCGATCTAGAGGCTTGATTACTAGGGAAGAAACTAGCCATCATATTCCTTAAGTCATTCGTTTGACTTGCCAAAGTGTTTCGCATATCAGCTCGAAGATCGTTTCCTTGCTTAACCATATCTGCTTTCATGTTGGCCATTTCCTGCTGAAGATTTTGCACGATCACATCATTAGTCCTCATGTAGGTTTCAACATCTTGGTGTAAGGCTGTTTGTTGGTTGAGAGTAGGAGCATGGTAGGCGTGTGGTTGATAAGCAGGTTGTTGATAAACTTGGTTGTTTCTTTGAGGTGGATATGGGTTTCTTTGGTTTTGATATTGATTTGGAGTTGGAGTACGTGGTTGGTTTTGATTGTTGCGATTGAGGTTGTTTGGGTTTTGTGGGGGAAAACCAGGTGGTGAAATAAAGTTGTTTGAGCGATAGCTGAGCAAGTTGCGGTCACCTTGAGGACGTGCTTGATAGCCTCCTGTAGCATAGGTACCGCTGGCGGCATACACATTTTCCGGATTGTCGTGAGTCGAAGGAAAATTGGTGTATGAGTGAGATCCCCCGCATATATCACAAGATTGGCTCGAAACATTAGCTTGGGTATTGAATTGTTTGGCATTGTTGGCAGTTTGTAAAGCAAGTGATTCGACAAGCTAGTGAGCTTATCAATTCTTTTGTCGGCATCACTAGTACTAGCACTTGCTACATTAGTTCTAACACTCTTGGTTTGAACTCTAGATTTGTTCTCAATAATATCCCAATCAGCATTAGAAGACTTAACCAATATATTACCCCCCGAGGCATTGTTTAGTGAATCTTGGTCATTCATGCTTAAACCATTGTAAAAAGTATTGATTTGATGTACTTTTGTTAAACCATGTTGTGGACACTTTCTTAAAAGTTCCTTAAAACGGTCCCAAGATTCACTAAAAGACTCACCGTACTTTTGTTCAAAGGTAATTATTTCATTCCACAAAGCGGCAGTACGTGAGGGTGGGAAAAAGTAGTTGATAAACTTGGTCTCTAAATCCGTCCACGTAAGGATACTTTGTGGCGGTTCCTTATCAAGCCAATTACGGGCTTGTCCCTCTAAGGAGAAAGGAAAAAGTTGCAAGCGAATCACTTCTTGTGATACCCCATTGTACTTAACCGTATTGGTAAGCTGAAGAAACCTTTTAATGTGGTCATGAGGATCATCAAGTGAGCGGCCCAAGAAGGGTTGAGCAGAGACCATTTGGATAAAGCCAGATTTGAGTTCAAAGTTGTTGGCTCCAATCTCAGGGATAAAAATTGCATCGGTGTTGCCTTCTACGTGCGATTGCAAAAGCTCGATCATTGGTTGATTGTCCATGGTGACAATTGGTTGAGTAATGACTTCGGCTTGAGCTACTCTCTTCTTACGAGCACGAGTACGTATGCACACCTACAAAAGGATTAGAAAAATAGAAAGGAAATATTTTTGGTTTTTATGGTTTTTCAATTTTTTTGTATTTTTGAAGATTTTATATTTTTTAGGATTTTTGAAATTTTTAAAGCAAGGAAAATAACGTTCAAAGATGAACGGATCCCAAAATCCAATGCGTCTCTCACTAAAAACCTTTAATCTTAACGAAAAGAGCCGGCAGCGGCGCCATTTAATACTTAGCTTTTACACCAAGTATAAAATCTTATCGTCCGAATCTCTTCGAATTAACTTCCAGTCTAAAGTGCGACTCAATTGTTCTTGGTGGAAATGAAAATGGTTTGGTTGATTATCTATTTTAAACTAATAGCAAATGAGTAAGTGTCGAAGAGTAAAGTGGATGTTTTAAAGATTAAACTAAAAATAACGTGTTAAAAAGAAATGCTTGAAAACTTTAAAGACAAGATTAGAAAAATACTTGAACAGTTAATAAATCTAACACTTGGAAACTTTATAAAAAACAAGAACTAAAACCATCGGAATATTGCCAAATCTTATCGTCGGAATATGTTGATCGGAATAACAAACAACCCTTTGGTCGGAATACTGTAATCGGAATGTGGCAAATGTGATTGATCGGAATACTTGGAAATAGCTCTAATCGGAATATCAGTAATACTCTTATCGGAATAATGAAGCCCACAATCGGAATATCGATAATAACCCCAGATCGGAATATAGCCAAAAATCATATAATCGGAATGTGCCAAAACTCACAATCGGAATGTCTTAAAACCCTATTCCGATTAGGTGATCGGAATAGGGGGGTGCAATCGGAAAATCAGAAACCCTTTTCCGATCTATGTGATCGGAATGAGGGAGTGGGTGCTGGTCGTAATGTAGCGACCGGAAAGGGGTTTAGACCCTTTCCGATTTATGTGGGATTCAAAATAAGCCAAGCTATAAGCTATAAGGAATAAGCTCAAACTAAAACTTGCACGAATCTATAATGAAAAGGACTCAATAAGCACAAATAACAACTTTTTCAACTTAAACTAAACAATCTTCAAAATCAAACTATAAAAAGATAAACTTTTAGAGGAAACTATTAAAAAGTAAATAAGCTAAACATGTAAATAAGCCAATAAGCACAAAGATCTTAAAGCTTATTCGTATGAAAACTTAAGTAAGCATAAAAAGATTAACTTTTTAAGCACGAAATCATTAAGAACAACACGGATCAAATGAAATTCGCACCAAATATAATCTAAAAATCAAAGAAAGGTAGAATGAGATGAAAGGTTAAAAGTTTAACTAGAACTTGATTAATGAAATCAACAATACACAAATGTTTAATCTTGAAAGATTAAAAGAAAGAAAGATGAAAACTTAGTGAGAGAAACTGGAGTACTGTCTCTCTCTAAAAACTAGAAAGAAAAGTAAAAAATGAAAACTAAAACTAAAAACTAACTACCCTCCTAATGTGTATTAGAGGGTATTTATAGGGAAAAATGGAAGGAGTGCATGTGTTGCCTCTTCTTTCTTTCTTTCTTCACGTCTTCTCGACTCGATTTAATTCTTTGTCTTTTCTCGACGTCGTCTCGGGATTTGAACTTGTCTTGATAATTTTCTTCTTTAATTTAGACTTGAGTTCTTCGACTTCATTAAACTTCCGTCTCTAGACTTTTTCTTCGACAAATCTTCAGAATAGGCCTTGGACTTCTGTTCTTTTTGCACTCTTGATCTTTTGACTTCGTCTTTTCCCGTTTTCTTCGATAAAAGCCCGTGAAAGCCCGTGTTTTCTTCCTTTTTCATCTTTTGGTCCTAAAACACAATAAAAACACAAACCACGCATAATTCCAACTTTTACGACATAATTTACACGTTTTGGTCTTGTTATTATTGGAAATAAGTGGTAAAAGGATAAGTGTTTACACACTTATTAGAGTATCCACGGGATCACAAGATTCTGTGACAGCCTAACATTTTCAGGCAGTGAATTATTTTCTCGTATAATATTTTGAAACTTAATTTTGTGTTGGTTGATGAACTCACAATTTACGGATTTAAATTTGGGTTTACGTGCATAATTTAGCGTCCTTTACGACTAAACCGGAAACCTTAGGATTACGTATTTATGTTTTTGAACTCCATTTTTTATGAGACAATTTGTATTAGATTTGTTTTGTGCCGTTGATTCATAATTTATAAAAACGTTTTTCGTAAAACGACCCGAGGGCACGCAAATCGAGGAAACTAGAATCGAGGAATACCCGTAAATTAGCGGGATGGGACAAACTAATTTATCCCACCCCACTATCTATGGGACGGCCCAAAGGAGGACACCACATCAAAGATGTGCCATCCTTACACTAACTTAAGTTACACTTGTAACTTAGCTTCATTTTGAAGCCACTCATCCCACAAAACCAACTAGCTAAACCATTAGCTTCCATTTCATACATGCAAACAACTCAAAATCCTCTCATCCCACTCCCCATTGCCGTCCCACTCCACCACCATACACCACCATTTGATCTTTTCTAGCCACAAGATACATGTTATCTAGCTATATTATGGAGAACCCTTGAAGCCTTGATTGATTGGTGGCCATTTTAACAACAAAGGAGGTGATTTGCTTGTGTCCTAGGGCTAATTTCTCAATAGACTATCTTGGTGATTGATGATCTTGGAGATATATTTGGTGTTGATCAAGTTATTGTCATCCAAAAACAAGATATAATCTTGGTTGGTAAAGAAGATCATCCTTTCCATTTCTCTTGTTATTTTTGTAAAGATCAAATGTAATTTATTTCTTATTGTATATGTATATGATGAATATATGATGATAAAAATGTTGTGTGGGGATCAAGTGTTGATAAATATGCTTAAAAAGATGAATAACCATAAGAAACAATGCTAAAATCATGCTTAAATTGTTGGCTGTATAAAAACAGTAAGTAACCAAGACATAAACTGATAAAATTGCATGGTGGAATTCATTTACAGTAAGTATAAGATGTCATACACATGTGAGAGTTGGCCATGCAATGGAATCATCAAAATGAGTGAGATATGATCAAAACAAGATGAGTGTGCTAATCTGAATAGTCTGATT
The DNA here is from genome assembly GCA_025667525.1 of Glebionis coronaria. Taxonomy (NCBI): domain Eukaryota; kingdom Viridiplantae; phylum Streptophyta; class Magnoliopsida; order Asterales; family Asteraceae; genus Glebionis; species Glebionis coronaria. The sequence goes on along the minus strand of CM046875.1, from coordinate 592,134,721 downwards.
TGTAGGGACTGTTAAGGATAGTTAAACATAGAATGAGCAGTAGCTATAACCAAATTATTTGTAGCACATAATATGAAGTTCATGCCATCCAATAATGAGCTTCTAACTCATTGTATAACTCTAGATATGATAAAAAAGGTGAAGATGAAACTAAAAATCAGATTTTGAAGAATTAATGTTTAATACTATTATATAAGCACTCAAATAATATAGTATAAAATGTGAAATTAAAATTCAATAACTTATGAATTTCATTTATATAAATATGTATAAGGTTAAACAAATGGACACTTTATTAAAATGGTGGTTGAATAATATTTATAAGTTATAAAAACTATAAACATGATTTTTACGACTTTTTCGGCTATTACCGTAAAATTAACGTTTTTCGCCAATTAAAACTTAGACGATCAAACCCGTCTAATGTAAAGTTTTTAAAAGTCATATACTGATATATAAGTATCTAATATAAGTAAAAACCTATAAAACCCGAACTATAGTATATACGGACATTAACGAGCTAAGTTAGCATATTGGACTAATAATTTAACTAAATAAGTTAAACACTTATAAAAATTACTTATTGGGCTTAAACCATTTGGACCCAACATGTACAGTATAAATACTGATAATACAAGTATAAAATGGATTAATACAAGTTAATGAACTTATAATACGCTTATTGGACCTAAAACATGTAAATAGGTAAAACTAGTAACTAGTAAAAAGTTACCAATACATAAACACTAAAATGAGTAAATAAGAATATATAAACCCACTTGATCATCATCATATGTATACTTGTTATTTTGATAAAGTCATTGGACAAGAGTCTAAGACCGATTATTATTTATATAGGTTTCTGTGACCGAAGCACGCCCGTAGCCGATAATCCGCCTTTCATTATCAACGTGAGTTCATAGCCTCGCACTCTTTTAAATGTTTTATAAAATGATTTGTAAACCCGCGAGGGAGATAACATGCTAGATTTTGAAAAATAGAACAAAATTTGTCCCGATGGTATGCTTAATGATATGGACCCGAATGATGCTATGACCCTATAAACGAGATAAAAAGTATTATTAGTAGTTAGGTTATGTCACTCAAAGTCCCATTAGCATGAATTGTGAACTACCGGGATTTGGTAGACGCTTATGCATATGATAGTACTATTTGGGGACGATCACCCCAGTTCGAGCCTTGACGGTTGATCCCCGTCGTACCACATTGATTGGTAAGCGAATTTATGTATGAGAAGATTTACATAGCGTGATTTTTGTGACGACACGCTAACTTAGATGGGCAAATTGTTTGTCGGGTTCGCGGCCCGTTGTTTTGATAGTAAGGTAACAATGTCATGCGGCTAATAATAATCCATAATGTATTCAAATACGATTTAATATTTATGCTAATAACGATAATAATATTACTTATAATGGTAATATTGAGACTACGGTCTCATGGACGGTTTAAGATGTATGCTTGATTTATATATAGAGAACAAAAGATTTTAAAAACCAAGGTTTTGAACAAAGCTTTTCAAAATCTTTTAACTATAAACATTTGAGAAAATATTTGAAAAATCTTTTGACTATAACGGTGCCAGAGATCTCCGACGTTACCAACAAGCCCTATTGAGAAGATATATATTTTGATATATATAATTTAATTTATATATATGTATATATCGTGGTTTCAGTATGTAATTGTTTAATAAGTATGTTATCCTAATACGAGATATATATATAAATGCAGATTGTCATGGCTGACCCTAATATTCCTGTAGAGAACCATGCTATTCCCGAACCTAATGTAGATGATGATCCTTACTTAGACTTAGTAGATTATGATATGGATGATGAGGAGGAACCATTTGAGGATCCCGAGCCCGAGATAGGACTAGGAGATCAGATTGCCCCTCAGGTTGATATGGTAGAGAATGAGATTGATAATGTTGATATTGAGAATGGTGATGAGATTGGGTTAGATAATTTAGATGATGAGATTGACGACGAGGATGTCGAGGAGGATATAGGTATAGACGATGAGGTTGATAATGATGAGGAAGCCGAGCTTATTTACCCTTATGATGTTCCAGAGGGCGAGCCCTTACCCCCACCAGTTTATTTGTCTTATTTCTTTGTTGGTTGATGAACTCACAATTTACGGATTTAAATTTGGGCTTACGTGCATAATTTAGCGTCCTTTACGACTAAACCGGAAACCTTAGGATTACGTATTTACGTTTTTGAACTCCGTTTTTTATGAGACAATTTTTATTAGATTTGTTTTGTGCCGTTGATTCATAATTTATAAAAACGTTTTTCGTAAAACGACCCGAGGGCACGCAAATCGAAAAAACTAGAATCGAGGAATACCCGTAAATTAACGGGATGGGACATACTAATTTATCCCACCCCACTATCTATGGGACGGCCCAAAGGAGGACACCACATCAAAGATGTGACATCCTTACACTAACTTAAGTTACACTTGTAACTTAGCTTCATTTTGAAGCCACTCATCCCACAAAACCAACTAGCTAAACCATTAGCTTCCATTTCATACATGCAAACAACTCAAAATCCTCTCATCCCACTCCCCATTTCCGTCCCACTCCACCACCATACACCACCATTTGATCTTTTCTAGCCACAAGATACATGTTATCTAGCTATATTATGGAGAACCCTTGAAGCCTTGATTGATTGGTGGCCATTTTAACAACAAAGTAGGTGATTTTCTTGTGTCCTAGGGCTAATTTCTCAACAAACTATCTTGGTGATTGATGATCTTGGAGATATATTTGGTGTTCATCAAGTTATTGTCATCCAAAAACAAGATATAATCTTGGTTGGTAAAGAAGATCATCCTTTCCATTTCTCTTGTTATTTTTGTAAAGATCAAATGTATTTTATTTCTTATTGTATATGTATATGATGAATATATGATGATAAAAATGTTGTGTGGGGATCAAGTGTTGATAAATATGCTTAAAAAGATGAATAACCATAAGAAACAATGCTAAAATCATGCTTAAATTGTTGGCTGTATAAAAACATTAAGTAACCAAGACTTAAACTGATAAAATTGCATGGTGGAATCCATTTACAGTAAGTATAAGATTTCATACACATGTGAGAGTTGGCCATGCAATGGAATCATCAAAATGAGTGAGATATGATCAAAACAAGATGAGTGTGCTAATCTGAATAGTCATTTGTAGGGACTGTTAAGGATAGTTAAACATAGAATTAGCAGCAGCTATAACTAACTTATTTGTAGCACATAATATGAAGTTCATGCCATCCAAAAATGAGCTTCTAACTCATTGTAGAACTCTAGATATGATAAAAATGGTGAAGATGAAACTAAAAATCAGATTTTGAAGAATTAATGTTTAATACTATTATATAAGCACTCAAATAATATAGTATAGAATGTGAAATTAAAACCCACTAACTTATGAATTTCATTTATATAAATATGTATAAGGTTAAACAAATGGACACTTTATAAAAATGGTGGTTGAATAATATTTATAAGTTATAAAAACTATAAACATGATTTTTACGACTTTTTCGGCTATTACCGTAAAATTAACGTTTTTCGCCAATTAAAACTTAGACGATCAAACCCGTCTAATGTATAGTTTTTAAAAGTCATATACTGATATATAAGTATCTAATATAAGTAAAAACCGATAAAACCCGAACTATAGGACATACGGACATTAACGAGCTAAGTTACCATATTGGACTAATAATTTAACTAAATAAGTTAAACACTTATAAAAATTACTTAATAGGCTTAACCCATTTGGACCCAACATGTAAAGTATAAATACTGATAATACAAGTATAAAATGGATTAATACAAGTTAATGAACTTATAATAGGCTTATTGGACCTAAAACATGTAAATAGGTAAAACTAGTAAACTAGTAAAAAGTTACCAATACATAAACACTAAAATGAGTAAATAAGAATATATAAACCCACTTGATCATCATCATATGTATACTTGTTATTTTGATAAAGTCATTGGACAAGATTCTAAGACCGATTATTATTTATATAGGTTTCTGTGACCGAAGCACGCCCGTAGCCGATAATCCGCCTTTCATTATCAACGTGAGTTCCTAGCCTCGCACTCTTTTAAATGTTTTATAAAATGATTTGTAAACCCGCGAGGGAGATAACATGCTAGATTTTTAAAAATAGAACACAATTAATCCCGATGGTATGCTTAATGATATGGACCCGAATGATGCTATGACCCTATAAACGAGATAAAAAGGATTATTAGTAGTTAGGTTATGTCACTCAAAGTCCCATTAGCATGAATTGTGAACTACCGGGATTTGGTAGACGCTTATGCATATGATAGTACCATTTGGGGACGATCACCCCAGTTCGCGCCTTGACGGTTGATCTCCGTCGTACCACATTGATTGGTAAGCGAATTTATGTATGAGAATATTTACATAGCGTGATTTTTGTGACGACACGCTAACTTAGATGGGCAAATTGTTTGTCGGGTTCGCGGCCCGTTGTTTTGATAGTAAGGTAACAATGTCATGCGGCTAATAATAATCCATAATGTATTCCAGTACGATTTAATATTGATGCTAATAACGATAATAATATTACCTATAATGGTAATATTGAGACTACGGTCTCATGGACGGTTTAAGATGTATGCTTGATTTATATATTGTCTGACTAGCAATACGAGGACTTACTTCTGATATTATACTTGTGTTCTGATTTCAACGATTGTTTTATATAACGGTTTTATTAAGCTCTATGAATTCACTCGGCATTCGCTGATATGATTTTTGCATGTTTTTATCTCAGGTGCTTGAAGGTAATTCGGATGGAGATCGATTTGATGGCCTACATAATATTAAAAATGTTCATTCGATCTATGTTTTGTAAACTTAATGACCTGTATAATTTGGGACCTGTTGTACGCTTTAAAACTTTTTATCGAATGAATGTATGTTGAACCTTGTACAACCATTTTTATGTGTTGTCTATGATTGGAGTTATTGTGCTATCCCGTAACACTTTAAAAGACCCTTCCGCTGTACCAATACGAAAATTGAGAGTGTTACGGATTCCATCTTATATTTCTTAAGCGATTCAAGGGCATACTTGGATTGATTAATAAAGATGCCTCTGGGACTCTGAGATATCTGAAGACCTAAGAAGAATGATACCTTGCCCATCATTGACATCTTAAACTTGGAAGACATGAGTGTCCCAAACTCGTCGGATAAGGTTTGGGTCGAGGGTGCAAATATAATATCATCAACATATATTTGTACCATAATCATATCTTTACCTCGTTTCTGAATGAATAGCGTGGGATCCACCTTGCCTTTTGCGAAGCCTTGCGTGATGGGGAATTGTGCCAATAGATCATACCATGCGCATGGAGCTTGCTTCAACCCATAGAGAGCCTTCTTAAGCTTGTACACATGATTAGGATAATTAGGATTCACAAAACCATCCGGCTATTAAACATAGACCTCTTCCTTGATTTCACCATTAAGAAATGCCGTCTTCACATCCATCTGATAGACGATCATCTTCATGTGGGCTGCATAAGCGAGGAATAGACTAATAGCTTCCAAACGGGCAATAGGTGCGAAGGATTCCATAAAGTCGATGCCCAATAATTGCTTGTATCCACGAGCTACTAGTCGAGCTTTGTTCTTCAATATTCCGCCTAACTCATCGAGTTTCACCTTGTAAACCCATTTTAAAGTGAGTAATTGCACTTGATCCGGGCATGGGACAAGTTCCTATACTTCTAGACGTATAAATTCATTAAGTTCTTCTTGCATAGCTTCTATCCAACAGGATTGAGTAAAAGCTTCTTCCCATGTCTTAGGTTCAACTTCAGTGAGAAAAGCATCAAAATGACAAAACATTGCATTTTCTTGTAACTGACTTCGTGTGGATACCGGACGATTAGGGTCACCAATAATAGAATCTATAGGATGATCCTTTGTCCACTTGCTGTCATGTTCACGAATCCGTGGATTGGAGTAAATCGTAGTAGGAGCTTCCTCTGAGGTGGACGACCCGGCTTGATTAGGGGCGGGAATTGGTACACCAAAGAATGGAAGTTCACGCATTTGAGCGAATTCCAAATCGTGATCATCATCATCCTCTTCATCATCAATAGACATGACATGGGTAGTTGATTCGGGTGTTGGTTGAGAATTACTAGTTGATGGTATATCTTGACCAATTGTGGATGCAGACGTATCAAATTGTGCTTCGGTTGCTGGAGCGACAACTTCGGTTATCGGATCTATTACCTCAGGTTCTGGAGCAACAATACTTGGAGGAGTAAAGAATTCATCAAAGAACGGTTGAAACAACGTATCCCATTCAGTCCTAGAAGGTGGTGTAAATGACGATGAAGTAGGGTTGTTTGGGACAAGATCAGAACTAATATTACTGGGTCCCATTTCATGAAGTGCGGGTTTAGAGTTGCATTGCTCAGAAGCCATTGCTGTCAGCTCATCAAAATCAACATTCATAGTTTCGAGGATCTTACGAGACTTACGATTGTAGATTCGGTATGCCTTCTTTGCGGGTGCGTAACCAATGAAAATACCAATATCAGCCTTTGGTTGAAGTTGTCCCAAATTGTCACCATAATTATTTGGATAGCAAAGCGAACCAAATACATGAAGATATGATAAATCTGGTACTTTTCCATGGAGAAGCTCATAAGGTGTTTTACCATGGCGTTTACGAATTAGTGACCGGTTTTGGGTGTACACTGCTGTAGATTACTGCTTTCGCCCATAAAAACAATGGAGCCTTTGTGTAAATTAACATCGTTCGAGCAGGTTCCATAAGTGTGCGATCTCGCGTTTCAACGACACCGTTTTGTTGTGGAGTGCGTGCAACGGATGTTTCATGAGATATGCCAACTTCTTCATAATAATCACGCAAGATTTGATTCACAAATTCGGTTCCATTATCTGTACGAATGCGTCGGACAGTAGTGTTGAGACGCACTTGAATCATCTTGAGAAATCCGATGATGAATTTTGGTGCCTCATTTTTTGTTGTAAGAAATTTCACCCATGTAAACCGAGAGTAATCATCGATAATTATGAGGATGTACTTTTTGCCACTAAGACTTTCAACACGCATTGGCCCACAAAGATCCATATGCAACAGATAAAGTTTCTCTTGGTTGGTGTCTTCCGTCTTGGGTTTGTATGATTTCTTAGTGCTTTTCCCCATTGTACACGCGGAACACAAATGATCCTTGTGAAATGAAAGTTTAGGAAGACCACGAACAAGTTCGTTTTTCGCCAAATGATTAATAGCGTCAAAGTTAAGATGAGATAACCTTCGATGCCATAACCATGACTTAGTCTTTGATGCTTTGGAGAGAAGACATACGGGAGAAGCGGCCATCATGTCTTGTAGAGACAAAGTATACAAATTATTCCCTCGAGTACCTTTCAATAAATCAACCCCTTCCAAATTACGTATGAAGCAGGTATGCTCTCGAAAAGAAACTTCTAGGTTTGCATCACAAAATTTTCCCACGGAAAATAAGTTATGACCGAGACCTTCCACATAATACACTCTTGAAATTATAACATTCCCAATATGATATTCACCATAACCCATTATCTTTGCAATATGATCATTACCAAATCGAACCGTACCAAGAAACTTGCTGATGAAATTTCTGAGCTGAGAGCGATCTCTGGTCATATGCTTGGAGCAACCAGAGTCCAAATACCAGAGAACAATTTGGACCACCTATTTTCAATAACAACAGTAGACAATGCATTGGAAACTATTGGTTCCGGAGTGTTAGCAGATACAGATATAAGATTATCAGAATTTCTAACATTTGTGTGACCCTTAGATTTCCTGCGTTTTCTAATGTGAGTTTTAGCACTAACAGGTTTTACTGTTCCAACTTTCTTAGGTTTTGGATTATTCGCGGGCACTACAGTGGGAGTAGACCTATTTAAAGGACACTTAGTTCCTACGGTAGTGTTGGTGTTCCTAGTCAAAGGACACGCTTGTGTTTTGGTAGCCTTGGTACTCCTAGTTAAAGGGCACGCTTTCTTCGCTGTAGTGGGAGTGATCCTAGTTAAAGGGCATATATTTCCTACTATATTGAAAGTTCTACCAGTGGGGCGCCACATCCAACCAACTTGGGTTAACACTTTCCCAGTCGGTTTCCATTCTAATCCATTTTTCCGGGCATACATCTCATTCACATGGTCAATAAGGCAAGAATCATGACGACTAGAAAACATACATTCATTGCAATTCTAACATTTCAAATTAGAATTCACACTAGGCTTAGAACGATGCACAACCGCAGAGCCTTTAGGTTTAGCTACATGATTCTTTTTATTCAAAACAGAAATAACATTCCTAGGATTGGCTTCTACTTTCTTCTTCACTTTACTACTAGATGGGGGCAAGATCCTATCATTCTTCTTGTTTCTTTTAATCTTAGATCTTTTAGCCTTAGTAGTGGTGCTTACTCTTGTAGAAGGCAACACGGGAATATTAGAAGCTGGTTTTAATTCCGCCTTATCTTTAGTGACCAAAGTTTGAGATGGTTTAGTCCTAGGGCCCTTATTAAATGGTGTGACGGCTATAAGGTTCCTTTTGATTGCACTAGAGGACGATGCTGAGACAGTGGCTACATTATCCACAACATTCTTACCTTTTAGAGTACGAAGTATTTCCTTTAACTCAACCAAGACCAGATTTTAATCACAAATTTGTTCCCTCAAATCAGATATTTCCACCGACTTTCGATTCAATTGTTCAATCAAGGATTGATTATGTGCATTTAACACCCCCAAATTACATTGCGCAGCGAAAATACACATTTGGGTGCTAAATACAAACATTGTTACACAAGACATTTTGAACAAACTCAAAATGATAAATTTGAAGTATAGAAGGACATAATTTAACCATTGTCTAAAACTTTCGATCCCAAGTAAAACAATTTTTAGAAATATCAGAGTCACATTTAGGTCCCCCAAAGACTTTATCAAATCAACAACAATTTACCAAATTACTTGACCATCCATTATTATTTTTATAATAAAAGGGAAAGAAATCTGTTTTAGACCAATCACCACAAAAGCAATCCCGCAATCCTTCTCCAGCAAGCTCCACAATTCATCATCTTCGATACCTGAAATACATGCTTAAAATCATCAACACAACGGTTGAGCGAGTCTATAGGTTTTCCAAATCAACAATTGAACACAAGAGAAAAATCAATCAAGATCATTTAATAGAGTTGCTACGTATACAATCTATTATTCTGGTAATCTGGCATATAGTAATAGCTATAGAATTGTATTAAGCTCATGACACTGACCCCTTAACTTAGTCACCCACGCCTAAAGCCGGCATGACTAGATGAAATTCCAGTGCCCCTACTAGGGTATCCATTGCAAGAATACCAATTCTCATTCTCGTAAAATTATCCTTCCCAGCGGGTTACTCAGCGTAAAGCCCTGGTCTCAGATAGGGTCGTCAGCCCAAGAGTACTATTATTAGAATAAGCGGGTATTCCCAACTCACAACATCAAGTCAGAAGATAGTTAACGGCTCATGAATTTAGGTACTTTTGCAATGTAGGTACTTATACAATTCAAAACAACAAAGGCAACAAAGGAAACATTCGGGTCCAAACAATCAATCATGACTTGTGTTCATTTTACTTGAAAATAGCATGTATCCCCCTCGCGGGTTTTAAAATCATTCAAAACAATTACAAAATCGAGGCTATAGACTCACCTGGAGTAATAGCAGTAGTGAGACGATCTTCGACGATAGTTGATGCCCGATAAACACAAAAACCGCAACCTATCAAATAAGGCGCGTTCATCAAAAATAAACTCGAATAAAATCCATACTTACTAACATCAAACTCAAAATCATAAAATCACACTCAACCCAAAATGAAAACAATACAAGTGACCTATTACTTCATTCTATATGTTTACTTTAGTAGTTAATCCTTTCAACAAAACTCTGCCGGTACACACCAAATGTACGGGCTCGTTTACCCCACTTAAACACATCAAATGATTATGGTACTAACCAGAGACCTCACTTACTATATATAGAAAGACCTGTTAAAAGGCCATCAAAAGATTTTACTTTTAAAGTTCCCTGCCCGACACATCTATGAACTACAAAAACTGGACTGTTTTACGTCACCGACTCATACAACCATTTTGACCATTCTAAACAATCCCGTTTACAAATCCGACACTTGGGTTTGAAAATAGACTCATAACCCAAAGTTTAGAACCAAACATCAGTCCTGGACCATTTTCACAACTCATTCTATAGTCCCCGAGATACGATCCAAATATCGACAACAACTTCGGATTGTGTCGATACTCGTCTCCCGGTACACGAATAATCAAAACATCATAACTTCGCGTTCGTTTGGAGCTAGAAGCTCTATCTTATATCAAATCGAAGCTAAAAGAATTCTCTACAACCTCATCTAGTTAGTTTGTTCATTTTCAAAAAGTAAGGTTGCCAAAATTGGCCATGAACCTACTGCCCTAAGTAACCTTTTTAAAAACCATACTAAATGAATTTTTCAACCAATTTTAATCAATCCCATATGCCTAATATCATCCTACAATCATTTTTAACAACTTAACTAACTCATAACACACTTGTATGATCATACAAAATTTTACCCATAAATAAATACATACATGCAAGCACTCAAAATTTCAAATATAATAATATTAACACCATAAACAAGCATAGAAAAGATCAAACAACCTTATTCTTCATCAAATTTTGAAAAGTTGTTGCATGTATATAAAAATTATACCAAAAGATGCACCATCAAATTTCTAACATGGGTCTTGTCTTAGATTTCATGGATTCAAACTTGATCATCAAGATCAAAGGGGTTTTTGTTTGGTGTTATGTACGGCAAAAGAGAAAGAAAGGAAAGAGAGATGGTGTTTTTGTATAAAATGAATTTTATATTAAAAATGGTGAGTGGAAAAATCTTATATAGTGAGGTGGAGGGGTAGATTTTGCCAATTTGTGATAGTTTTGGTCCAAAATGCAATTAAATAGTTGTAAGGGTGGAAAATGTAAATTGTCAATTTTGAAAATATTTACGAGGCTCGGGTTTCGTAAAAATACTTTTCAAAAGTTAAAACGCACTCAAAATATGATAATAATATGATCCCGGTTCGACTTAATACGAACTTAAAATAAAAACGTCAAAAATATAAGCATCGAGACAACAAATGATAAAACATAAAATTTTGGGCATCCATCGATATCGTGGTCACTAATAATTCTCGCTATTAGTAAAAAGATAAAAATAAAACCTCCAACGTCGGTTTTAAATAAAACCATCAATCGTCATTCCATTCAACTCATCAAAAAATTTAAAATTATTCGTAAAAATAATATTATATAATATTAAATAAATGACCTCGGGTTTGGGTTGTCACATACTACCCTCCTAAAAGAGAGCGACGTCCCGGCGCTCGGCCCCTCTTCAGACTCACATCCCATACCTCCAGAACAAAAGAGAACTCTTTTCCTTAAAGAAATTCTCATGCTTCCTTCACCATTTCAAATTCATTCCTATAATTCTTGTATCTTCACAATATAATCCTTACTATGTTTCGACCTCATAAGAACTCTTCACAGTTCTTTCTATGAAAAGAAACTTATCTTCAAGTTGAACTCTTTCCTTGTTGTTCTCAAAAAAAATTTCACCAGTCATAACGATACCTTATGTATAACCATGTTTCCCAATTTCAAACTCCATCGATTTCCTTCGATTGCCAACATAACTCTTCTGACAATTTCTTGTTACTAATAAACGATCCTTAATCCATAAAATCTTATCAGTATTGCCAATATCACTTCTAGTTCTGTCATTCAATTCCACCTACATTTCTGCAATACACCGAAAAAAAACTAATCTTATGTCCATAACTCACTATCTTTAACCTTCACAAATTGAAGTTCTTTATGTACCATCGATAGTACAGCCTTACTACTACTAGCATGATAATCATCATCATATAAAAATTCCAACAATTTCTATGTCAACCACACATGTACAAGCATATCGTTCAATGTTCGAATCGTCCTTTCACTCTATCCATCAGTCTCTGTATAACACACCGTACTCAACTCATCTTTCACTTTCCCCAAACCAAATCGTACCGATTACTTGACTTGTGAGATTCCTTCATCACTAAGTCTTACTCTCTCAACTTAGGTATGTTAAGAGTGCTCAATATACCATACCTAACTTGGCGTTACCACAAAATCCTTTCCATAAGTTTAGCAAAATGTTGAAACCAATTACCTTGACATTCCTCTCAATTCAGACCACTATCTTAAAATTTTATATCCTTGATATCAAGCCCACACTTCTTGTCATTACCAAAAACTCAAATCTTAAAAGATTTCCCCTTTTTATCCCTGATGAGTGCATTAGCTACCACATTCGCCTTTCCCGGATGGTAGCGAATCTCGTAGTCATAATCACTCACAGTCGTATCCATCAACATACTCAAGTACTCGAAATATATAACTGGTAATCCTCTACTCGTTTCCTTTATCATCCCAAGAAATTAATTATGGAGCAACTTCTATGATCCTTGATTACTACATACTTGATTCCATACAAGTAATATTTCTAAAATCTCAAGCAAACACCACAACTACATAACCCTTATGAGACGCATCACAACAAACTATAAATCCTTCAGGTCCTTTCAATAATGACAACATCTCAGTGTTCAGAATACAACTTACCCTTCAGTGTTCAGAATACAACTTCCTCATCTGATGGGGATCAGATCTCGAAACTTACAATTTAGATGTATAAGTGGGTCTCGCACACCCAATTCTTCTTAGTCAGCTTAATCAATGGTTTAACAATCAGTGAAAACCTTTCGATAAACCTCCGATTATTTCCCAGCTTAAACCAAGGAATTAACAGATTTCCGTCGGCGTCGTTGGTACCGACCAATCATTGATAGTTTCAATCTTGGCAAGATCTTCACGAATACCTTTGTTGTCAATCTACTACCTTAAAAACGCAAATATTTCAACCAACATTCGCACATCTGAAACTTTACATACAGTTTCTCTTCTTCCAATCATCCCAAAAATTATCCTCATATGCAAATTATGGTCCTCCTTTCCCCTTGGAATAAAATAGAATATCTTCAATAGATATAATGACTAACTCATCCTAGCACATCTTACACACAAGATTCACCCAGTCCATGAATACGGCATACGCGTTCGTCAATTCCAAAAACACCACTTGAAATTCAAAGTACCCACATCAGTACAAAGAACAACTATAGGAACATCTTCCTTCCTAACTCTCAATTAATGATAACCAGAACTCAACGCGATCTTTGAGTACACACTGGATCCAGACAAGTTGCAAGGATCAAACGAATCATCGATCCTCAGTAATGGATACCGATTCTTGGCTGTCAATTGTTAAGCTCTCGATAATCAATACACATCCGAAACAATCCATCCTTCTTGACAAACAACACAGACGATCATTACTGGCAACAAAACTTAATTTAATACATCCCTTATCCATCACTTCTCTCAGTTGACCGAATAACTCATTCCACTCTGACGGTGCCAAATGATAAGGCATACAAATACTACTCAACGAAACACAGAAGCACTACACAACGAAACGCAGAAGCACTACACCTATCGCTTACAATACTCAATCGACACGAACTCTATTTCATAAGGCGGCAGCAACTTTGCAAAAACTTCAGGAAAACTTCAGAATACTCTCGAGTTATTAAAAAATCTCTCAACTTCTCCTCAACCACCCTATCACTAATTAACTGATTTAGGAATACATCACATTCCTATTCCACATACATCCTTGTTTCCAAACAAGATACTTCTCAAATGGAAAATTCACTCATCACTTCTCATAGTCAACACTCAGCTTTTGCAGCAAAATCTAAACCAGTAGCTATCAACTTATAGTGAAGATTAGTCCAATCTCAAGCATTATCACTTCGCACCACTAACCAATTCATACCAATAATTCCCATCCAAAGATTCCAACTCTTTGAGCATCAAGTCGATACTAAACACCTACTTTCCTAAATTCAAGGAACACACTCTCAGTGTAAAACTAACACTAGCAACCTTTCCATCGGTTAACTCCACATCATAGTTAACTGTCAATCTTACTAATTCTCCATTTATATGACAACTGAATCTTTACAGTTCTATAGTTTCTACCCGATCTGAAACCAAACAACATACTGACATAAAGAATCTCAAATAAGAATATACCATTTACAACATTCAGACCATAAGGTTTTTCATCATCACTCAAACGTAAACCGGAGCGGCAGCATTCCTACCTTGTCAATTTCCTTTCCTTGGACAATTCCTTTGTTTGTATTCTTTCTCGCCACAACTAAATCATATCACAACTCCAGGGATACTAATTCCATTGACTAATCCTCTTGTTCTGCACTTAGCAACTTTATGACCAGGTTTTCCTAACTCTAGTCGCAATTGTGTAAAATTACTTACATGGTATAGAGTACAGTAAACACACTCGAGGTTTATCTTGTCACTTCTAGACACAGTGGTAGCACGAATTCCACCATTCCTTCCAGGGTTTAAATATTGATTTCGGTTCTGTCTTTGGTTATTGTTAGTACTGTAATCCTTACAATTCTGACCTTGATTTGGGTTAGACTGAGCAGATTCCCACTTTCTCTTATTGTTTCAACCATGCTATCCTTCCTAACTTGCACTTTCACGTCCATTAAATCAAACGTCCTCTGAAAAGCTTCATCGAAAGATTTAGGTTATGAAGAAATAATCTCACTCTTGATATCACTAGACAATCCCCTAATGTACTCCTTCCTTACCGTACAGTCATTCGCAAAAGTATCAAGACATAGCAATAATAGCTCAGAAAATTTCCCACTAAGTAGTAATATCATTGTTCCTTAGTACTAATTATCTCAATTCGGATTCCAACTGTCCTAGTTCCTTCTCGGGATAAATCCTAGCAGTCAATAGTCCCTTCATCACGGTCCATGCCTTACTATTAGTCACAACCAATCCTAAAGTGGTCACTTGGTATTCCACCCTCTTAGTGTACCATCCTGAAATATAGCAGCAGCAAATTTCACCTTATTAATTTCTAAACACCCAATAATCTCAAAGCACTGTCTATCTTATCAATCCAACTATGCCATTCTAATGCACTACTAATACCACCAAATAGCGCAGAACCACACCTCTGAAAACAACATAAGTACATTCTCTAGAACTTGCAGAACAGCAGAAACACTATCATCTGGATCAGCAGCATCCTCATTATCCTTAGCAGCATCGCCATTATTTTCAGCAGCATCATCATTATTCTTAGCAGCATCATCATTATTCTTAGCAACATCATCATTATTCTCAGCAGCATCATCATTATTCTTAGCAGCATCATCATTATTCTTACACAATTAACCCCAACATCTTTAATTCCTGGCAGCACAATGAGCTCCAAATGCTCTAGCAATAACTTGTTCGATCATACTGTTCACAGTAGCAGTCGTTAGTTTTGGCGACATATTTCAAGACACTTAGTCACGTGGGTATCCACTAATGATAGAAATATGATTCCCCTACTCCTTCTTCCATCATCACAGAAGAAAGAAACATGATAAGTATACATATCAAGATAAAAGAAGGAATTCTTTATCAGGAGGTCTCATGGATACTACATGCACGAACAACACAAACTACAATGGTTCATCAACCAAAACTCAAAAGAGTTAATAAAGGCACATCATAGATCATGAGGGTAATTTAGATTGCGTTGAGGATTCAACAAGATAGTGGCAGTGTCTGTCACTACAATCATCTACCGTACAAACTTAAAGGATAATAAGTTCCAGCACAATGCTACGACACAGGGGTTTAAATAAGTCCGATCACAAAAGATAAATAAGATACGAAGAAATCCATCACGCGATTAGTTCCTTAGACAGTAGCTCCTCATCCTCCTTAACATTGTTGTCAGCTACATCACACTCGTCTATTTTCCTTTTCACACCTCAAGGTCAAATCCATAACCTGATGGCAGCTCATTCTCAAAATCCAAATACTCACTCATACACGGCAGATCAATCACCAGGAAAATCTCAATATGACTTTCAACATTCCTAAGCTTCCAATCTCTACTCAGAACCAATCTCACCTGAGGCTCCACTCACTCATCCTTTCAAAACTTACCTACTTCTCTTTAAACCATTCAATTCAAACATACCAATTCATCACCATCGACCCAAGGCTAGCAATCTCATCCATCTTCCAAGTCCTAACAAACTCAAATCTCCACATACCAAATACAACCTTTTAAAACCACTTTTTTTTCCCATCAACCTCCTATTCACACCAATTTCAACCACATATCTATCATACATCAACTAATCAAACTTCCTCATACCCGATACAAGTCGCAAGAAATCAATTGTAAAATCGTTCATCATCCGGTCTACTGTCCCAGACCCTCGGTAGTATATAAGATCATTATTTAAAATTATATACATATGCATTACATAAAGAAAATTACGATAACAAGTACTCAACGTACTTTCAACAACATCAATACATCATCAATACATCATCAATACATCATTATATATCATCATATTATTTACTTAATAAATACTTTAAAATCATTCAAATTTTAAGGGATACATCAATCAAAAAAACAATACAAAACAAATAATCTTACAGGAGCCTTGTGGAGGATTTGCGTTGCTTTTGTAAAATACTTTCGACACCAAAGTTATAGTTTAGGACATTTTTCAAAAATCGACCTAATTCGCTATAACTAAAAAGCTCTGATAACCAATCTTTAACACCCCCAAATTACATTGCGCAGCGGAAATACACATTTGGGTGCTAAATACAAACATTGTTACACAAGACATTTTGAACAAACTCAAAATGATAAATTTGAAGTATAGAAGGACATAATTTAACCATTATCTAAAACTTTCGATCCCAAGTAAAACAATTTTTAGAAATATCAGAGTCACATTTAGGTCCCCCAAAGACTTTATCAAATCAACAACAATTTACCAAATTACTTGACCATCCATTATTATTTTTATAACAAAAGGGAAAGAAATCAGTTTTAGACCAATCACCACAAAAGCAATCGCGCAATCCTTCTCCAGCAAGCTCCGCAATTCATCATCTTCAATACCTGAAATACAAGCTTAAAATCATCAACACAACGGTTGAGCGAGTCTATAGGTTTTCCAAATCAACAATTGAACACAAGAGAAAAATCAATCAAGATCATTTAATAGAATTGCTACGTATACAATCTATTATTCTGGTAATCTGGCATATAGTAATAGCTATAGAATTGTATTAAGCTCATGACACCGACCTCTTAACTTAGTCACCCACGCCTAAAGCCGGCATGACTAGATGAAATTCCAGTGCCCCTACTAGGGTATCTGATAGGTGTGAAAACACCCATCCTTTTACCACTTAATTCTGGCTAAAACAAGACCAAAACACGTATTTAATATCATTTGTTGGGAATTATGCGTGGTTTTTGTGTTTATTGTGTTTTCAGAGTCAACCGAATGAATATTGAAGAAAACATGGGATTGCACGGGTTTTATCAAGGAAAAAGACTCAAAACGAAGTCTATTGTCCAAGAGATGCAAAAGATTTGAAGTCATTGTGCCTATTTGAAGATTTATCGAAGAATAGAGCCAAAGATGGAAGATCCATATATGTCGAAGAACTCGAGTCTATTAAACAAAAGATTATAAGACGAGTTGGAATTATTCACCGACACTTCTAAAAAAATCCAAAGTCGGGAACGTTTATTTAAAGAAGCGTGAAGACTAAAGAAGAAAGAAGAAAAGAAGCCCGATACCAAAGCCCATTCACAAGCCCATACACACGCCTATATAAAGGCCCTTACTTCACAAATTTCACACACTTAGTTAGTCTTAGTTTAGTTGTTCATTTTTTCTCTAGTTTTAGAGAGAGAAAGTTCCAAACTTTCTCTTACTAAACTTTTTCTTTGTTTTCATCTTTTAAATTCAAACTTTCATTAATATTTGTACTTGGAGTTCTTTTAATTAAAAGTTTAAGTTTAAGTTTGTGTTCATCAATCTTCTTCTTCATTTCTTATTTTTTCTTTGCTTGTGATCTGAACCATAATCCACACGGATTAACTTTGTTTTGTGTTTAGAGTTTGAAAGAATCATCTTTCTACTACTTTTTAAGCTTTCATGTGTATAGGCTATAAGCTCTTAATGCTTATTTGCTTATTTCAAATATAGCTTGTTGTTTTCGGATTTCCTCAAAGTTTTAGTCTTATAAAAGTTCCTTTCATAAAGTTCAAGATTTTTCGTTTCTAAAAGTTGTTAAATTTTAGCTTTTTGAGTTATTTATAGTCCCGGTTAAAGTAGCTTATTGTGTATGCTTATTGAAATTTTTGCTTTGCACCATTTTCGGATTGATTTGAGCTTCTATCGCAACACAAGGGTTTACACACATTCCGACGGTTTCTGATTTGTATCGCAATAACCCAAGTGGGGTTTTACTTTGCGATAGGTTGGTTAATCCCCCTTATTCCGATCAGGGATTGCGATCACTTATTGCGATCGCACATTCCGACAGGGCTAAGGTCCTTATTAAGTCGAAACTCTGGCCAATTTTTATTTACAACATTCCGATCGACTTCATTGCGATAGACCATCATTCCGACATTCCGACAGCTTGCATTTTAATTATTCTGATGGATTGTTTTGACAAATATTCCGATGGACTGATTTTAGTTATATTCCGATGGGCAAGATTTTGACATTCCGATAGCTTTTTAATTCTATATTCCGACGGATTAAGTTTTGGATTTTTACAAGGTTTTAAGTGTTAGTTTTATTAAGTGTTCAAGTGTTTTTCTCATCTTACCTTTAAGTTTTCAAACATTCGTTTTTAACTTGTCAATTTAGTTTAATCTTTTAAAGCTTTAATTTTACTCTTCGAAACTTTCTTATTTGTCATTAGTCTAAAATAGATTAACAAACCAACTCCTTCTTATTAACCAAGAACAAATCATTCCACTTAGAGCCGAGATCAATTCGATAGGATACCGAGAGAACGAATATAGAACCCATTGTAAAATGCAAGGATCAGTATCCATTGCAAGAATACCAATTCTCATTCTCGTAAAATTATCCTTCCCAACGGGTTACTCAGCGTAAAGCCCTGGTCTCAGATAGGGTCGTCAGCCCAATAGTACTATTATTAGAATAAGCGGCTATTCCCAACTCACAACATCAAGTCAGAAGATAGTTAACGGCTCATGAATTTAGGGACTTTTGCAATGTAGGTACTTATACAATTCAAAACAACAAAGGCAACAAAGGAAACATTCGGGTCCAAACAATCAATCATGACTTGTGTTCATTTTACTTTCAAATACCATGTATCCCCCTCGCGGGTTTTAAAATCATTCAAAACAATTACAAAAGCGAGGCTATAGACTCACCTGGAGTAATAGCAGTAGTGAGACGATCTTCGACGATACTTGATGCCCGATAAACACAAAAACCGCAACCTATCAAATAAGGCGCGTTCATCAAAAATAAACACGAATAAAATCCGTACTTACTAACATCAAACTCAAAATCATAAAATCACACTCAACCAAAAATGAAAACAATACAAGTAACCTATTACTTCATTCTATATGTTTACTTTAGTAGTTAATCCTTTCAACAAAAATCTGCCGGTACACACCAAATGTACGGGCTCGTTTACCCCACTTAAACACATCAAATGCTTATGGTACTAACCAGAGACCTCACTTACTATATATAAAAAGACCTGTTAAAAGGCCATCAAAAGATTTTACTTTTAAAGTTCCCTGCCCGACACATCTATGAACTACAAAAACCGGACTGTTTTACGTCACCGACTCATACAACCATTTTGACCATTCTAAACAATCCCGTTTACAAATCCGACACTTGGGTTTGAAAATAGACTCATAACCCTAAGTTTAGAACCAAAAATGAGTCCTTGACCATTTTCACAACTCATTCTATAGTCCCCGAGATTCGATCCAAATATCGACAACAACTTCAGATTGTGTCGATACTCGTCTCCCGGTACACGAATAATCAAAACATCATAACTTCCCGCTCGTTTGGAGCTAGAATCTCTATCTTATATCAAATCGAAGCTAAAAGAATTCTCTACAACCTCATCTAACTAGTTTGTTCATTTTCAAACAGTAAGGTTGCCAAAATTGGCCTTGAACCTACTGCCCTAAATTACCTTTTTAAAAACCATACTAAATGAATTTTTCAACCAATTTTAATCAATCCCATATGCCTAGTATCATCCTACAATCATTTTTAACAACTTAACTAACTCATAACACACTTGTATGATCATACAAAATTTTACCCATAAATAAATACATACATGCAAGCACTCAAAATTTCAAATATAATAATATTAACACCATAAACAAGCATAGAAAAGATCAAACAACCTTGTTCTTCATCAAATTTTGAAAAGTTGTTGCATGTATATAAATATTATACCAAAAGATACACCATCAAATTTCTAACATGGGTCTTGTCTTAGATTTCTTGCATTCAAACTTGATCATCAAGATCAAAGGGGTTTTTGTTTGGTGTTATGTACGGAAAAAGAGAAAGAAAGGAAAGAGAGATGGTGTTTTTGTATAAAATGAATTTTATATTAAAAATGGTGAGTGGAAAAATCTTATATAGTGGGTTGGAGGGGTAGATTTTGCCAATTTGTGATAGTTTTGGTCCAAAATGCAATTAAATAGTTGTAAGGGTGGAAAATGTAAATTGTCAATTTTGAAAATATTTACGAGGCTCGGGTTTCGTAAAAATACTTTTCAAAAGTTAAATCGCACTCAAAATATGATAATAATATGATCCCGGTTCGACTTAATACGAACTTAAAATAAAAACGTCAAAAATATAAGCATCGAGACAACAAATGATAAAACATAAAATCTCGGGCATCCATCGATATTGTGGTCACTAATAATCCTCGCTATTAGTAAAAAGATAAAAATAAAACCTCCAACGTCGGTTTTAAATAAAACTATCAATCGTCATTCCATTCAACTCATCAAAAATTTTAAAATTATTCGTAAAAATAATATTATATAATATTAAATAAATGACCTCGGGTTTGGGTTGTCACAATGTAGTGTTATCAACACATGTGGGCTTTACTGAATCGAAGAGTCGTGTATCTTTCTGTTTTAAGTTATCAACTTTGGACAAAATCTTGGAAACTCGATTATCTAGATCAAGTTTAAAATTCTCAGCGGCCTCAAGTACGTTCACACAGTTAAGATCCTTAGATTTCTCTATGTCTATCGACAAAGATTTAGCAACTTTGTCACTTGGCTGACGCTGTTTTGATTGTAAATTCAATCGAAAATTCTTTTCAAAGTTTGCATCATCGATATTAACACCTTCGAATGCTAATTCTTTTTGTAAGCGAATGCGGGTCTTTTTAGAAAGTTGATCTTTATTATACGTATCATATCAATCGTATGGAATTTTGAAAGCATTTTAGAATGAGTTTCTTCCGCAAGTGACTGTGTCTACTCAGTACTACGAACAAAAGGTGCTTCTTTTGATTTGCCAATTATGGTCATATCATAAAGACCGGGAATATATTCCTGAGCTTGTTTTGCATAACCGGGATTAGGTGGTAAATCTTAAAGACGCTTAAGTTCGAGTTCTTTAAATGATTTAGTTAAAAGATGAACCTTTTATATGGAAGCGTATTGTTTTAAAAGCTGTTGTTCTTTGAATTTAAGAAGTTTGGTAGCATTAATTTTCGATTCAAACTTCTTAGACTCGAGAGTTTCGAAATCCATTTTAAGTTTCTGAAAATCATTCACAACCGACTTTTTTGCTTTTAATTCATTGGAAATATTAGCTTTTAATGATTCTGTTTCTTTCAAGTGTTCAATCTTTTCAAAACAAAATTGGTCAAATTCAGAACATGTTATTTTCTCTGCTTGAGGGACCATTTCAAAAGTTTTGACCTTTTCTTTATGCAACGCAAGCTCAGCAGTTAGGGTGGAATTCGTATGTACAGATTGTCTGAGGGCCATATGCATTTGATCAATAATATGTTTAGGCACCATGACCAAATCATGTTGAGCATAAGATTCCATACCCGTCGTAGCATTTGGTTGAGGTTCACTCAAATGTGTAGGATTGGGTACCACATCATTTGAGCTACTAGTTCTCGAATGTTGTTCGAGGTTGTCATTTTCATGCCCAACTTGATGTGGGTTATCATCATTACCAAGATTGGTTGTGGTGGGTACCTCACTGACGACATCAGAACCGTAGTGAGAGAGATTAGCAACGAGAGCAGCTTGGGCAGAGTGAATGTCATCACAATCCGAATCATATGCGTCAAGATCATCAGCTTGATAAGCTGCATTAGAAGTGGAAACGAATGCAATGCCTTCAGTATCTATTGCCCCTGGGTCTGCAAGAAATGCTAACTCCTCTGAATCCAAAATCTTTCCTCTAGACTGAGCATCAACCAAATACATTTTCTCACGAAACCACGCTTCATCCCTTCTCCTTTTCGGTTGAGTGCATTGCCTAGCCATATGACCTTGTCCTCGGCAATTGTAGCAAGTCACAACCTTTTGAGGACCAATGGGACTTCCATTTCCATTAGCTTGAGAATTCACAGCTTGAGCATTCACTGTCCTTGTAGGAGGTCCATATGAATTTTGCCTTCCCTGAATAGGTTGCACTGTTACTTGACCATCTTGAAAAGTAGCTTGTTGTCGAGGATTTGAAGAGGTGCGAAGCTGATTGTTTGTTGGTGGAAATCCTCTAGTTGCAACAAGTTTTGACAAGTAGGCAGTAAGATGGTTTAGAACATCAGCTGGCGTATCATTTGGAGTAAAGACCGGTGCTTGGATTGGTGGAAGTTCATTAGAGTAGAAAGCTTGTGTTGGTTGTGCTTCTATTGGAAAATATCCTTGTTGAGGAGTATAGCCCATTGGAGAAGTGTTGGCTTGTGATGGTGATGTCTGATATGGTGGTTGCTGTGGAAAATATTGTTGATGAAAACTTTGTTGAAATGCTTGTTGTGGCATCATTGGTGGTTGATAAGATGGTTGCTGTGGTTGCTGATAGGTGTGTGGTGGTGGCTGCTGCAAGTATGATGGTTGTTGATAAGTATAAGCCATGTTTTGTTGAGAAGCATACATTGCAAGTGGATCATGAACTTGAGGTGTAGACAACCGAGCCTCGATCACATGGCATTCGTGTTGTTGAAGAAAAGCTTGAAGTTGATCCATATTGGTGTTATGCAAGTCCTTGGCCAATTTAACATCCGTCGCGTACTTTTTCCATTCTGAAGGAAGAGTGTTCAAATACTTGGTGTTTAATTGAAACGTAGGAATTGCCATGCCATAGATATTTATCTCATTCAACAATAGGGTAAATCTCAGATAGTAGTCATTGAGAGTCTCCCCTAGCACGTAGGCAAACTTATCAAAAGTATCATAAAACTTACACTCTCGTTCTTGTTTAGTTAACGAGGTGCCTTGCATTAGAACACGAATTCTATCCCATAACTCTTTGGCAACTTTATGTTTGCTGACAAGTTTGTAGACATCTGGAGGAAGGGCTTGGAGAATGATGTTTGTAGCCTACTTATCACATTTGTCTTGAATCTTCATATCTCCAGTCAATTCACCCGTTGTGCGAGGACGAGTAGTCATACCTTCCGTCACTGTACCATAATCTAATGGTCCATTGAGCACCGATGCCCAAATGAGATGTCAATTCTCTTTGTTCAACATGTAAAGTTCCATTCGAGAAGTCCAATCCTCGTACATAGACTTCTCCAACATAGGTGGACGATTATCCGTACCCGAGAGGGTGGACTTATCCGTAAGAGATATGTACTCCATGTCGATAAGTTAAGATTTACAAACGTTGATCGAACAATGAGAGAAAGTTAATGCGTTTGTTGTTGTGTGTTAAAACTGAGAAATAATGTTGAAATCCCCTAAATTATGTTCTCGTTAAACCAAAAAATCCAAGACTAAATTACACACAAAACAAGTTTTGTCGCAATACTTGATCGCAATAACTATCGGAATGCACAAACAAGTTCTGTCGCAATATCTATCTGAATCCCTGTCGGAATGTCTGATCGCAATACCTGTCGGAATGTATGATCGCAATACCTGTCGGAATATATGATCGCAATACCTGTCGGAATGTATGATCGCAGTACCTGTCGGAATGTATGATCGTAATACCTGTCGGAATGTATGATCGCAATACCTGTCGGAATGTATGATCGCAATACCTGTCGGAATGTCAGATCGCAATACCTGTCGGAATGTGGCAAAAGAAATTTTGGCAGAGTAACGTTTCAAAATTGCCTTATACCCGGTCGCAATGTACGAAGCAAGGAGCTATCGCAATGTTTTGATCGAAATAAGTGTCGAAATGTCCTACGATCGCAATGTAGAAACCCTTGGTTATTGCGATGGATGCCAACTTTGCGATGGAAACCAAAATACCACGTTTCTCGGATAGTACACAACAAATTCAGAATTTCAAGCCAAGAAACGAATCAAACACCCAAAAAATTTGTGTTTTTAACCAAAATACCAATACCAAATCACTATAATAAGTAACTAGATGAAGTATATCAAGATTAAACCATAAAAAAGCAAAAAAAAAATTGGTACTTTTGAAATCGGATCAAAATAGCCGTATAATTCAAGAACACAAACACAAAAACCAAGCAATCATCCCATGGCTCTTGATACCATTTGTAAGATATGTAAATCTTGCTTATGTTTTAGAGAGAGAAAGAGATAGAGAGATGGTGGAACTCACACAATTCTAGAGAGAGAAACAAAAGTTTACTATATGTAAATTATGAAGAACCACTACCCTCTCCATCAAAGGAGAGGGTTTATATACCCAAGCCCTTATCATGGGCTTGGGCTTACATTTGGGCCGGCCTACACATGTTGTAGGCTAGGCTTGGCCTTGTTTGTTAAATAAAGATAAGTAACTAAACTACGAGCTATTACATGGACTATTGTTGGAGTGACCGATCCTTCTTAATATGTAAAACGTATTTCCAATAGCATTTGATTTACGATAGGGGTCGTTTTTACGAACGTTTTGATATATGGCACGACTTCTAACTCTTAAAACGAAGATTTGCGCCTAAATTTAAGATTTTAAGTCTTTATAATTTCCAAACAACATTTGCGGAAAAAAAAATGTTATTGCTACAGAAACTTTATCGCAGAAAACGAGGTCCGAGATTTTCGAAAAACTAAAATTTTATTGAATGGCTAGATAAATCTTGTTTAGACGATCGCTTTGACATAAAATAGAGCTTATAACTCCTAAAAACGAACATTTTAGAGCCGATTCAATTTTTGAGATTTCATGTAAAAATTCGGCAAGATTTTGGTAAAACGTCAAGTCTGCGCAGAACCGAATTTTAACGTTTTGAGGGTCTTCTACTCCGTTTCGGCCTTCGGCTGAAACACGAAAGTTGTCCGGAATGATGCTTTTAGTCTACAACATGAAATCGGAGTATCAAAGTGAGTAGATCTGGCTTAATTTTTAACAAAATTCAGTTCATCATTTTCATATATAAAATTCAGCTATTACGTTAAATTAGTTGCTGGTGCAGTTTTAAGCGGTCGTTTCGAGCACATTAGAATTCGTTTTAGCCTTCCGGCGAAACATCAAAGTTGTCCAGAACGCCGTGATTACCTTACCGCGAGAAAAGCGTGGTCTAAAATGCGTGACAACGTGTCAAAAAGCTAACGAAAAATATGTATTTTCATTGTATGTCGTTTTGCATCAGATTCGGTGTAGGGGCATTTTCGTCCTCTTCTGTCGATTTTCGGGTTTCGTGTAAAACTGAAAAATTGTTCGTTGGGTCGTTTTACTTCCCAATGATACTTGTTAAGTCGAAAAGCGTGTTAACGGGTCTAAAATTCGAATTTTTCTGTGTTTTTTTATAATAAGAATGTAGTTAATACATAATATTTGCAAGGGTATTTCGGTCATTTTACGTTGAGTTTCAAGTCTTGGCTACAACTAAAAAGTTATTCAAAACGTCGTTTCGCATAAAGATGCTTTTGGTGTCGGATTCGTAAATTCTTATTTGTCACATTGAACTAGTCAAACTTGGAGGAAAATATATTGTTAAATTACAAGTGGAGTTTTGTATAAAAACTTTAGTTGGACGATATTGATACAAAAATCGAAATTCATCCTTACGAGCCGATGTAGACTTCTTTATCTTTCTAGGTTTTCCAAAATTGGAAACTTTCCTACAACAGAAGCTTTCTAAAAATAGAAACTCTTTAAAAAATTGTAAATTTTCATGAACATGGTACAATTTGGACGTGATATATTGGACAACCTTTCTAAAGACAGCTATCCTTTCTCGGCCGGCGATGATTCGCATGCTGGTCCATCTGCTTGATTTTCTCATATCTCTTTAGATCTTTATTTTACTTTCACATACTTTGTTTATATGTATTTCAGTTGTTACTTAAACTTTCCACTATAAAATTTTGCTACTTATCGACGCAATGTGTCGAGGTGTTACTTTGTAACGAACATGATTACCACTATTTATAGAAAGTCGATGTTTCTTGGTTCATTACTACTTGTCATGATTCCAGTTGCACTGCTCTAAATTCCAGTTTTCTTATGCTTGTAACTTTCATTGTTGCTAGTGACACTCCTCAGTTTTGCATTTCCTGTAGACTATTCAGTTATGCATGCTAAAGTCTTTTTTGTCTAAATTTCTCGTTCATGGATCTGAAATATCATATTATGCAAATTCTCACTGAATTCTTGTGTTGGCTTGTGTTTTGCAATTCGCTCTCCATCGCTTGAAGTCGTGATCGACAATTCTCCTCTCCGTATTCTATCGCTATTAATACCCTCTATTTCATGATGTTTCTGGGTAAACCTCTCCAAAATCCTATCGTATCGTGATTGATTCGCCCATTCTCTTGTGAACTACTCTTTGATACTCTTGTGCAAACCACTCACTGTTTTACAAATGATTATGATGTCACCCAAGAAAATTTAACATGTTATCGTTTTACCAAGCATATTTAATGTTGCCTAAAGAAATTTAACGTTACTAACATTTTGCGAGATATGTCGTTTGAGTTTTAACAAACGTTTATCACTTTAAAACTATTTACAAAGTATCCGGCGAATTCAATAACTGCTCTACTATAAAGGATCTTTAAAAAAATTGTTTGATTTCTATTCTATGACTATTATGGTTTATACATTGAATTATAATAATAAAGGTTTGACGAAGTTGAGCATTGCATTGCTGCGCCTAAATTATACATAGTTGTGCACCTGTGTATAATTTAGAAGGATCCATGCACGGCTGAATAGTAGTCACCACAAAATTTTTGATAAAGATCAATTTTTACTATATTCCCCATTTATTTTACAGTGATTACGTGTCATCCTCTAAATTTTAGTTAAATATAAAATTCTATGGATTTCGCTAATTTACGATATTATTTGGTGAAATGCCCAAACTTTATATTTGTAATTTCTACGAGGTTTCATCACATTTTATATGACTTATTATTGACTCTTTGCCTCAAAAATAATGAAAATCGGTATCTATATCAATAACGGACGCAATAGTGAACTTTTGCATTTTTACGTTTTCCGGCTGTCGGACTGAGTTTTCGTGTCCGAACGCCACGATAAAATTATTATTATGTGATTCCTAGTTATTCTTGATTCCTTGATCCGACTTAGTGAAATCCGAGCCAAACAAGTTTTTACTAGTTATTTTAAGGAAAATTCGTTTTAAACATAAACAGGTTTCGGTTTTCGTCAGAAACGGCTCGTTAATTTAACCCGTAAATTTACAAGAGCCTAACACTAAATTTTTGGGCCATCTTGGAGTATTTTCAGCTGGTCCATAGCTTAGGGAGCCCATTTTGACTTTGGTTGACCCTTAAATAAACTTAGAAAACACTTAGCTAAAAAAATCTTTACAAAAAAACATGGTCTCCTTCTTTCTCTCTGTGGCTGACGAACACAACACCCACCCCCCAAAACCATTGATTTTTCTTGATATGAGGTAAATTAATACTATTCCTATGTTTGTTTTTCAATTCCTAATCAAACTCATGTGTTAATTTTAACATACATCAAACTTTTGCATGTAATTAAAAATCATCAAATCTTATGATTTGATGATGTTTTTATGAGTTCTTTTGCTTGATTTTGCTTCTCCAATGGTTTTGTGTTTTGGATGGGTAAACTTTTGATTTGAGTATGTTATCTTGTCATAGGACCACGAAATTTTTATGATCAAGGAAGAAGGAATCGAGATTTTTCGTGTTTTGATTGATTCATACGAGTTGTGAAGGTATAATCATAACTAGTATATTGAATTTGAAGTTATTAGCATTTTTGGATTTCATTAATCTTTGATTTTGAGCTCATGGGTAAAACCCACTGATATTGTGATTACATAGGTCATATTATGACTTAGGATACTTGCGTGGCGATTTAATATAGCTTAAGTGATGCGTTATCGCGTTAGATTACTAAAGTGGAATGTTTTTATAACATGCAAATCACCACAGAAACAAACAGGTCATGGTCAATTTTTCTTAAACACATGCCTTATTTTTATTTGAAAAATGAATACCCACTGATGTGTTTAGTATTTGGTGATTTGGATGGAGACGGGAAGTGTCCGGATGAGCCCGGAATGGTCATTTTACTAAATTAGGTCAAATCTGAATTTTTGCTTAAAACGTGGGTAAATTGACTTGGGTAAAAAGGTTGAATATATGATTTTAAAACTTTTTACAGTAGGTACAAACATAATAAAACTTCTCTTTTTGGTTTCCGGTCTAAATCTTATACCGTTTGGGATTTGTGCTCAATTTGCCGAAGGGTACGAAAGACGTTTAGAACTTTCTGTTTTGATAGTCTATCACTAAAAGTGCATTTTCCGTTGATTGGGAATAGTTCTAGGTCTGTTATAGCCCAACTTTTAAAGGTAAGAGAAATACCTTTATATGTCCGAAAATTTTACCTCCTGTACTATTATAGATTTTGAGATATGAACAACTCTTCACAGCCATTTTCAGAAACCTGAATTCAGTCAAATATTTCAACATTATGCACCGAGCCTAAAACCTGTTTGTAACCCGTATATAAATTCTTGTACCATCATATAAGGTTAATGTCATGTTATTACAGTAGGTTCAAGGTATTTTGGTCAAATTTCACCTTAAGCATAGGTCTCGTCATTGCACGCAAGTTACTTGGTCATACTATGTCACATTACTTCTAAAACGTTATTTGCTACGTTGAACACTTACTTATTACGCGTCACCATTGCATAGGTCTGTGAAGACTCCATTTTTGCTCAGCCCTTTTTCCTTGTTATCACTTGCTAAAGGTGATTTCATAGCCCCTATTCCACTGATTACATGTTTTACAAATGCGGGGTGAGAAATACATGCGTGGAATACATGCAGTAGAATTTTGACAGTATTACTTTTATCAGTATTCAATCAAGTATCCAGTATTGCTTTCACAGTTTTCATGATTTACTTATTGCCTTAGTACCTTAGTAAAAAATCCCCTATATCATGAACCGTTAATTCACATATCGCAAGCGCGATTGTTGTGGATGGATCCATCGGGATTGACAATCCCTGTCATGAGTACCGACGCATATACATTCGAACATACAAGTGTTTTGACTAGACACTTATTAGAGGTACCATGAGCTATTGCATTCGAACATACAAATCTTACCTTCGGTATCATGAGCTATTGCAATAATTAAATTACATTTAATTGCACAACGGTGCAATATTTTTTTTTCAGTATTACATGGTTATTTGGAAACATTTCTTGTATTCCACAAATTCTTCTATTAAACCTATGAATATCACTCAACTTTATGTTGACCCCTTTTACATGTTATTTCTTAGGTAATCAAGTTTAGGTGCACGGATTGGAGCTCGTGGATGCGGACATTCGGGAAAATTCTATAGTCTTTGTTTTACATGCTTACCTTTTGCTACTACTTTTATTTTGTGTATCTTTGGGTCAATCCCATAAAAAGGTAAGATTGGGACTAAAATGACCGTTGGATGTTTTACGGTTGACTTTGACTTAAACTTTGACTTTTGGTAGAAGCTTCATGTGCTTCATGTATTACTTTAAACTATTTGGGACCTATTTATGATTTAAACTTCCGCAACTTATTGTTTAAATTTCCCTAAGGATTATGATGTAAAAACAGGTTTTATTACGTCATTTTACAGCACCTATATACCAGTTTTCTATATTGCATGACGTGGCACCCCCATGTTGCTTGAGTGAACCCTTCCTGATTTCGGGGGTGTTATAGATTGGTAATCAGAGCTCCGGTTATAGGGAACTAAGTTATTTTTCAAACTTGGTCTGTAACCACAAAAGTTTTCAAATATTTCCTGAGTCTTAGTGTCAAATACAGAATCTGCCAAGAACTGTCAACATCTGCAGTAACTCTCTAATCCCTATTTTACTTGATTTGTATTCATATTGTTTTACCTTGAGATTACCATACTTACTACAGTATGCACTATTATCCTTATTACTTGAATTATATTCATATTGTTCTTATCTCGAGACTCGTATAAATTATTACAGTATTCATTACTCCATTTTTTATATCTTCTTGTGCCGTATTTGCGTTGATCATTGTTGATCATGTGGATTTTTATTTACCATCATTGATTTGATCGATTTTGGCAATAAAGCCTTAGAAGAATTCTTTTATCGTATCAAATTTTTTTTGTGGATTTCATATCCCTTTTCTTGATCTTTTTTATGTTACTGTTTGTATAACACTTTGGGTGTTGTTCGATTTTTTTATTGGTTCGTGGACCAATCTATTTATTTATTTTTCTGACTTTCAATTGTGGCATTCGATTATTGCCTTGGAGCGCCATCGTGGTCTTACGACTCCTCGCCTAAGATATGTCCGTCGATTTTAGTATGATATTACTCATATGGAGTTTTTATCATTTTTTCTTTCTTTCTTCACAAACATTTTGTTACATCACTTTTATTATTTTGCTCGTGATTTGAAGAATTACACCTCATACGTTGATTTCATACCTTGCATATTGAATTCGAGGTCGTAAACATTATGCATCGCTTTACCTTATTCCCATGTGATGGCTTTCTTGAAGCAATTTTATGCTAATTTCATATAGGTCCGTTTGGATGATTTATCTTTTGGTAATTTAAGTTCCATGAGATGTGTGTGTACACGAGGTTTATCATTTAAAAAGTATTCGCATATTCCCTTGGTTGACGGAGAGTAGGATTCTAATAATATTTGAGAATTTTGAAAAAGTTTTATTGAATTTCGAACCGTGCCGAAAAATACATAAACAGCAGAAAATTTGCGAGTCCAATTTGGTCATGTTAATGTGTTCGAAAGGGAATTTGGCATTTGATTTACGATAGGGGTCGTTTTTACGAACGTTTTGATATATGGCACGACTTCTAACTCTTAAAAACGAAGATTTGCGCCTAAATTTAAGATTTTAAGTCTTTATAATTTCCAAACAACATTTGCGGAAAAAAAATGTTGTTTCTGCAGAAACTTTATCGCGGGAAACGAGGTCCGAGATTTTCGAAAAACTAAATTTTTTTTTAATGGCTGGATAAATCTTGTTTAGACGATCGCTTTGACATAAAATAGAGCTTCTAACTCCTAAAAAACGAACATTTTAGAGCCGGTTCTATTTTTGAGATTCTAACTCCCATTATTTCCGGCTGATACAATGTGTCCTGTTTGTCGCAAGGCATGTTTGGATTCTTTTGGGGAACATGTGGTTCATTGTAAAGAGCTCCCGGGCTTCAAGTATCGACACGATATGGTTAGAGACGTTCTTTTTTACATATGTAGACGTGCTGGTATCTCCGCCAAGAAAGAAGCACATGTGAACTTCTTGACTGACCCGGTAGATGGAAGATCCACACTCAGGCCGGCGGACATTCTGGTTTTTGGATGGGTTGGAGGAAAACATGCATGTGTGGATCTGACTGGGGTTTCTCCTCTTGTGGGGATGAGTAGCCGGGGTTTTACAGCGGGTCAGGCTGCTTTGAAAGCCGCCTCATGCAAAGTGACAAAACACGAAAAAGCATGCATTGAAAATCAACACGTGTTTATTCCTTTTGCATTTGATACGTTCGGTTTTCTTGCACCTGGAGCGGTGGAGTTTCTGAATAGAGTTCAACGCGTTATGAATAGCAACGTTATGACACCTAAATCCAAAAATGTGATTTTTACTAGAATTAGTTTTGCAATTCAAAAAGGGCTTGCGGCGCAGCTTGTTGCTCACTTGCCTTCTACAGTTATGTAATTAAACTTTTAATACTTATAATTTATAGAAAGATTTTTTATTAAAAAAAATAAATAAAATAAATAAAATAAAAAAATAAATAAAAAAATAAAAATAAAAATATTGATCATCCTGGTTAAGTTATGTAAAAATTCAGCAAGATTTTGATAAAATGTCAAGTCTGCGAAGAACCGAATTTTAACGTTTTGAGGGTCTTCTGCTCCGTTTCTGCCTTCGGTCAAAACACGAAAGTTGTCCGGAATGATGTTTTTAGTCTACAACAGGAAATCGGAGTATCAAAGTGAGTAGATCTGGCTTAATTTTTAACAAAATTCAGTTCAGAATTTTCATATATAAAATTCAGCTATTACGTTAAATTAGTTGCTGGTGCAGTTTTAAGTGGTCGTTTCGAGCACTTTAGAATTCGTTTCAGCCTTCGGGCGAAACATCAAAGTTGTTCAGAATGCCGTGATTACCTTACCGCGAGAAAAGCGTGGTCTAAAATGCGTCGTGTCAAAAAGCTAACGAAAAATATGTATTTTCATTTTATGTCGTTTTGCATCAGATTTGGTGTAGGGGCATTTTTGTCATCTTCTGTCGAATTTCGGGTTACTTGTAAAACTGAAAAGTTGTTCGTTTGGTCGTTTTACTTCCCAGCGAGACTTGTTAAGTCGAAAAGCGTGTTAACGGGTCTAAAATTCGAAGTTTTCTGTGTTTTTTTATAATAAGAATGTAGTTAATACAGAATATTTGCAGGGGTATTTCGGTCATTTTACGTTGAGTTTCAAGTCTTGGCTACAACTAAAAAGTTATTCAAAACGTCGTTTCGCATAAAGATGCTTTTGGTGTCCGAGTCGTGAATTCTTATTTGTCACATTGAACTAGTTGGAGGAAAATATATTGTTAAATTACTAGTGGAGTTTTGTAAAAAAACTTTAGTTAGACGATATTGATACAAAAATCGAAATTCATCCTTACGAGCCGACGTAGACTTCTTTATCTTTCTAGGTTTTTCCAAAATTGAAAACTTTCCTACAATAGAAACTTTCTAAAAATAGAAACGCTTCAAAAAATTGAAAATTTTCATGAACATGGTACAATTTGGACGTGACTTATTGGACAACCTTTCTGAGGACAGCTATCTTTTCTCGACCGGCGATGATTCGCCTGCTGGTCCATCTGCTTGATTTTCTCATATCTCTTTAGATCTTTATTTTACTTTCACATACTTTGTTTATATGTATTTCAGTTGTTACTTAAACTTTCCACTATAAAATTTTGCTACTTATCGACGCAATGTGTCGAGGTGTTAATTTGTAACGAACATGATTACCACTATTTATAGAAAGTCGATGTTTCTTGGTTCATTACTACTTGTCATGATTTCAGTTGCACTGCTCTAAATTCCAGTTTTCTTATGCTTGTAACTTTCATTGTTGCTAGTGATACTCCTCAGTGTTGCATATCCTGTAGACTATTCAGTTATGCATGCTAAAGTCTTTCTTGTCTAAACTTTCTCGTTCATGGATCTGAAATATCATATTATGCAAATTCTCACTGAATTCTTGTGTTGGCTTGTGTTTTGCAATTCGCTCTCCATCGCTTGAAGTCGCGATCGACAATTCTCCTCTCCGTATTCTATCGCCATTAATACCCTCTATTTCATGATGTTTCTGGTTAAACCTCTACAAAATCCTATCGTATCGTGATTGATTCGCCCATTCTCTTGTGAACTACTCTTTGATACTCTTGTACAAACCACTCACTGTTTTACAAATGATTATTTTTATTCCCATTCAATCCATAACACAAGATTTAGAGAGAGAAATAGTAGAAAAGTAGGAAGAGAAAGTAGAGAGAGAAGTGGAAGGTTTACACTAAAACTATGTGTTTTATGAAATGAACCAACACCCTCTTCCACATGTGGAAGAGGGTTATATATTCCACGGCCTAGGGCCTTTGTGGGCTTCATCTTGGGCCAGGCTTGGCTTTGTTTTGGGCTTACGCCCCTAACTTATACAATATTAGCTTAAAGTCCAAGCCCGGTTTTCCCGACTAACCTATTACAATACAAGACCATTTAACGACTGAGATGACCTATTACATTCTTGTTCGACTATATAAAATATAGGGCTAACAATCTCCCCCAATGTATCGGTCATCTTAAAATGCTTAAAAAGCATAAGATGGTTGAGTGAATACATTCTTGTAGAGGAGATCTTCCTGCTTTGGTCTTGTATCTTGGTCTTGATCTTGTTTGTAACAGCTTTGTTCCTTCATGCTTTCGTGATCTTTATCTTGAGCCTTTGTCATTTGACTTTGAGTGCTTGAGATCTTCATATGTACTCCTTGTGACTAAGATGACCTATTACATTCTTACATTCTTAGGTATCTTGATTATCGCCATCTTGTGCTCTTGTGACTTCTGAATCGACATCGGTTGCACAGCTACGCCACCTTCTTGATATGCAGCAACATATATAGACACGGATGAAATGGCTTTGAAAATTTCACCCTAACTCGGTAGTGTTTTACCTCCGGTCGGTGAAGACCGTTAAACGGTATTAAATACCGTACCTGTGATCAGGTAGATTCGATTTAGAACCTCCTTGACAGGGTTTCCCGGCGGTAGAAGCCAGTTCTCTTTACTCGATCGTCTCAAAGCAGATTGCAAACGTAAAGAGTGAATCATAAGGATAAATTATCCGTCTGATTAGAGTCGTCAATTCAGATTTGCTGGAACAAGTTTGATTCTAAAAGAATCGCACCATTGTTGCTTTCCAGTTTGTCACAAGCTTGATTCATAGAGAATCTTGCGAGTTACCTACCACAGTGCTGTTTGATGTTGACACTGGAAGGATTTCCATTCGTCACTGTGAACACTAATGAGTGTCACTCTGAATATTCTGGCAAGATCACATGGATTTTGCGAAGAAACCTGGAATCAAGTTTGAGTCAATTAAGAATCGAAACTTAGTTGCTTTCCAGTTCTCACAAGTTTGATTCGTGTAGAATCGCACAAGTTACCTACCATGAGCTTGTTTAATGCTGGCTCAAGCAGGATTTCCATCTTCATTGTGAATCGTCTCACTCAAATGTTCTGGCAATATCGCAAGGATAATGCGTAGGACTCGATTGTGTCCTAATGAGATGATAGGTAGATCTCGATTGGCTCTAGACTCAATAAGTGCATTTTGGTAATCGGAGGCTGGAGCAGACTGCCACCTTTTCAATAATAACTGACTCGGAGTGAGAAAGTCAATAGATACGTGTTGATCTCCGTGACAATGAGACAAGTTTCTTTTGATAGAAACTCGAATGGCTGGGGAAGGGTTGTGCATCGCATCACTGGGTCCATGATGACTTGTCTTCAATAGATGTATTGACCCGGTTTCTGCCTAAGTTGCATAGAATATTCAACTCCTTCAATGCTTACCAATACGTCATCATTAGCACCTTGTTGTGATTGTTCTAGTGCTAACTTAAGTAATTGGTCCGCATTCAGCTTCATTCAACTCCATCTTTCCTAAGGACAACTATTTCTAGCTATGGAATGTCCTTGGATAGATCCCTCCGGTTCTGGTTGGATCATAGGACTTAGTTTCCTATCCTAAACCACCTTTTGACTCCATCGTTCCGTCGTGGATAGTAGGTTCTTTTGGGTAAAGATCGTAACCATAAAACCATTGAAAACCATTCAAAATGCTTGATAAAAATCAAAACTTTTAACACTTGAAAGTTTTACATTTCCGAAAAGCTCCCCCTACACACATGCATCGATAAACGAAATAGTTTGGCATGTGAAGGAAAGAGTTGCACTTGAGTCTTTAAGATCACATGTTGCGATATATTACATTTTAATCACATTTTCTCCCCCTATCTCTAATATAAAAATATAATATTAGAGATACCAATTGATTAAAATATGACATTTTCTAAAAAAAATCGACGGGAGAGAAACATGTGTGCACGCATGAATCATGGAACATTTTCAGTCGGGTCGCTCCCCCTCAACAATATATGTGTGTCTTGAGACAAAATTTGACAAAATTTTAGAAAAACGACACCACAAATTATGTTGAGGTACGGAGTTGAGATGCCTTTTCCGATATAATATATTACGTTTTACAATTTCATATCATTTTCGGAATGTGTTGGATACATAAAATATGACAATTTTAGAGATGTACCCAACAACATTAAAAGGCTTGATTTTAAAACGCTCCCCCTCAAAAATTGATCAAAATAACATATGACAATTTTGAGATATAAAAACCACTTATGAGGAAGGAAGTGTTGAACACACAATTTTGAAAGATTTAGAAAAACCTTTTGAGAAATTCTTGAAAAATTGTGTTCAACGGTTTTAAAATAATCAGGATAGAAGACTTCTCTTCTATTGCTTAGGGAAAGTGTACTGAAACGTACACTCCCCTTTCGGGTCCGTTTTTCATGAGCTCAAAACTTTGATTGTTTTGTGACTAGCTCATGACCGAGAAAAATAAATTTCCCGTTATGAAGGATAAGTTATCATCCGTGATAAACTTTCCTTAAGTTGAAGTTCGAGTTCTAAGCTGACATTTACTTAGAAATCATTTTTCATGAACTTAAAAACTTTGAATGTTTTTATGAGAAGCTCATGACCGAGAAATATGAATTTCTCGTTGAGAAGGATAAGTTATAGTCCGAGATAAACTTTCCTTAGTTGAGGTCCGAGTTCTAAGCTGTGATGCGCCTAGAAGTCATTATGAGAGAATATCAAGCAGCTTCATTTGCCAAAACCTCCAAGTCTTCTGGAGTCATATACTTCATACCAAGACGGCCAACGAGATACGCAAACCTATCTTTCGATAGAGCTTTTGTAAACAAGTCTGCCAGCTGGTACTCAGTTTTGACAAAGTATAATTCCACGATGCCGCGTTCCACTTGTTCCTTGATGAAGTGATATCTGACATCGATGTGCTTGGTACGGGAGTGCTGAACCGGATTGCAAGATATGGCTATTGTCGACTTTGAGTCACAATACATAGGTATTTTATCAAAGTGGAAGCCATAATCCGTGAGTTGAGTTCTCATCCAAAGGACTTGAGCACAACACGCGGATAGAGCCACATATTCTGCTTCAGCTGATGAGAGCGAAGTGCAATCCTGCTTCTTTGACGACCAGCTGACAAGCTTGTCTTCCCCTAGAAATTGTATGCTACCAGAAGTGCTTTTACGACTATTAAGACAACCTGCGTGATCAGAATCTGAAAAAGCCGTTAGATGAAAACCGGTTTCCCTCGGATACCAGAGTCCCATGTGAATGGTATTCTTAAGGTACCGAAAGATCCGTTTAACCTCTTTGAGGTGCTTTTGAGTAGGTCTGGCTTGATATCGTGCACAATAGCATGTGGCATGATTAATATCAGGCCTGCTGGCTGTAAGGTACATAAGTGACCCGATCATACTGCGATATCGCGTTTGATCTACGGGATATGAGTACAAGTCAGCGTCTAGGGATGTGGTCGACAATGGTGTACCAACACGAGCACATGAGGTCATACCATGCTTTTTAAGTATCTCTTGAGCATACTTAGCTTGGTTAATGAAGATACCACGTGGGGATTGATGAATCTGGAGGCCTAAAAAGAATTTTAGCTCCCCCATCATTGACATTTCAAATCTGTTGTGCATTAATTTTTCAAAACGTTTTGAAAGTTTTGGGTTCGTAGAACCAAAAATAATGTCATCAACATAAACTTGCACCAGCATTATGTCATCCCCATATTTATTAGTAAAGAGAGTAGGATCAATAGAACCTTTGGAGAATCCTTTGGACAGCAAGAAGTTTGAAAGTTCTTCGTACCATGCCCTTGGAGCTTGTTTAAGTCCATATACAGCCTTCTTGAGACGATAGACTTTGTCAGGATGATGAGGATCGATGAATCCTTCCGGCTGATTCACATACACTTCTTCCTTCAAATGACCGTTGAGAAAAGCTGTTTTAACGTCCATCTGAAAAACCGTGAAGCCCTTATGTGCAGCATAAGCAAGGAATATCTTGACTGCTTCCAAACGAGCGACTGGAGCGAATGATTCATCGTAGTCTATGCCTTCTTGTTGAGGGTATCCCTTAACCACAAGACGAGATTTGTTTTTGATGATGGTTTGTTCTTCATCCAGTTTGTTTTTCCAGATCCATTTGAAATCTAAAATTGACATTCCATAGGGTCGGTCAACAAGTTCCCAAACATTTAGGCGTTCAAACTGATGAATTTCGTCTTGCATTGATTCAATCCACGCATGATCAGTCATGGCTTGTTTGATGTTTGTAGGTACAGTTGAACTCAAGGTGAGTGCATACATACACACATCGCCATCGGTTTCGAGTTGTCTGCGTGTTCGAACCGGTTGTGAAGGATTTCCAATGACTTGCTCCAATGGATGATCACGTGTCCAATGGTGAGTGGATGGATATGGTTGGTAGAATGTATGCATGTTGGACGGATCAACATGTTGAGTAGAAGACTCTCCGACTTCGTGTACCGATGTACCGAACGGATTGATAAATTCTTCATCGTCAGGTTGTGCATCGACTGCTTGATTGTTTTTTTCTCCTTCAGGATTGACGGTTGGTGATGTTGGTTGTATGACAGTTTCTTGAGTTTGTTGAGTATCCACTGGAATTGTCTCTTGAGCAACGGTTGCTGAAATAGATGCAGTTGTGTCTTGTGAACTTGGTTCGGGTTCATCACCAGTATTGACAGCGGAAGGCTTTGACACAACTTGATTGTTTCCATAGTAATATTCTTCAAACATTGGATCATATAAATCAACCAACTCATTCATTTGTGTCGTATCCGTCGAGTCTACTGTAGGAGTATTTTCTTGACATTCTTGCACGGGACGTACACTGTTGTGTGTAGGTGCCATTGCTGGACATTGAGGTGCGGGACTTGAGCTGTTGTTATCAAGTACCATTTGTGGAAATTCATCAAAGTTCACATGAATTGTTTCGACAATAATCTTTGTTCTCTTGTTATAAACTCGATATCCTTTCGACAATGTAGCATACCCCACAAAAATACATGCATCACCTTTTTCATTCATCTTGTCGAGATTCTCACCGTCTTTAAGGATGTAGCATAAAGATCCAAATACGTGAAAGAATTTGACAGTAGGTTTCCTGCCATTGATGATGTGGTAAGGTGTCTTTTCATGTCTAGGGATGACGAGAGAACGATTCTTAGTATAACAGGCAGTTGCAATTGCTTCAGCCCAGAAGAATAGCGGTAATTTTGAAGCAGAAAGCATTGTTCGAGCAGCCTCAACCAAAGTACGGTTCCGCCTTTCGATAACGCCGTTTTGTTCAGGCGTTCGAGCAATAGACGTTTGATGTTCGATGCCTTCTTCTTGAAAGTAAGATTGCAAGTTCTTGTTCAAAAATTCAGTACCCCTATCCGTTCTTATGGTTAAGACTTGAGCTTGAAGATTGCGTTGTATCATCTTGAGAAAGTTTTTGAGAACCTCTGGTGTTTCATCTTTGGACCTTAAGAATAAAGTCCATGTGTATCTAGAGTAATCATCAACAATCACTAGAATATACTTTTTCCCGTTAATACTCTCTACACGCATGGGACCACATAAATCCATGTGTAGAAGTTCCAATCGTCCTTTTGAGCTAGGGGTAGTCTTTGTTTTGAAAGACTTCCGTTTTGCTTTCCCCAACTCACAAGAAGAACAAAGATGGTCTTTGACGAATTTCAACTTTAGAAGACCGGTCACAATATCATTCTTCGAAAGCAAGTTGATGGTGTCAAAGTTGAGATGTGACAATCGTTGATGCCATAACCATGCTTGAGATGATGAAGCTTTAGCCATTAAGCAAATTGGATTTGTTGAAGATGTGTCTTGAAGAGTTACTGAGTACAGATCAGAACCACGAGAACCTGTAAGAAGGTCATTCCCATCGTAGTCTCTAACATAGCAAGTAGATTTCCGAAAAGCCACTTCCAAATCCGCATCACAAAATTGACCAACCGAGAATAAATTGTGATTCGGTCCCTCGACGTAATAAACCCATTTTATAGTGATATTCCCTTGAACCAAGTCTCCATATCTGAGTATCGGTGCAAATTGATCATTTCCAAACCGTACCGTACCCAGAAACTTCTCCACGAAGTTAATGAGAAGCTTGAGATTGCCCGTCATGTGCTTTGTGCACCCGGAGTCCATTATGAATAGGATGAGTTCGACGAGCTGCAGAAGAATTAGAAGACAATGTAGCATTTGACAAATGGGAGCCCTTGATAGAAACGGGTTACAAAATAGTAGTGGACCTAGATTCTAAAGGCAAGCTAACATTCATAGACCCAATTAGAATGGGGGTTGTCTTAGGTACCCATTTGTATCCGGGTGGTGTAAATCTTGAATACCCCCGTGTACATGTTCTAATCATGTTCTCATAAAGCTTCTTTAACCTGCTTTGTTTACGTAGAGTAGTGGATTCTAACGCACTTAGTTTCTTAAGTGGTTGCTCAGTGGATTGGTTCAAAGTTCTTGTGGGTTCACTAGTACTAGTGGGCATACGAATAGGCTTCCTAGTTCTAGTATTCACGCCATTATAATTAAGAGCACAAGCATCATGATTGAAAGTACGAACACATTTGCCACATTCAACACAAACAAATTCAACATTCGAGGTCTTAGCATTTAAACTGTCATTACATGCAGTTACAGACGTTTTATTCTTAGAAAACTTAAAATTCCTACGGTGATCTTCTACTTCATTCTTCTTCCCTTGACTATTTTTAGGCATGACTCTATCTTCAATTCTAGTGCTCTTAAGCTGTGGTCCGCTAACACTAGTAGTGGGATTTACTCCTGTAGAAGAAGACACACGTTGATTAGTTTTCCTAGTATTCTGAGGTAACTGCGTTGTTCCAGTTTGAGTGGACCTAGTGTTCATCTTATACATTCCAGGTGCTATCACATTAGTACTCTTATCATTTCCTATCTTAGGTAAAGTCTGTGGGGATTGTCCCAATATAGATGATTTAGGGCATTTAACCGCATTCGGTTGACGAACAGCGGATGGTTTACCCAAAACAGACTTTCCTTTGATTTTCTCAATGAGTTTCTGTAACTCACTTATGGCTATGTCCCTTTCTTTTAGCTGAGCTTTCAAATCATTTATTTTGAAATCTTTTTCATTTAGTAGACGAAACGAAGAAGCTGACATTTCTTGACACTTTTTATGATTATGAGATTTTTCACCATTTTGTAAAGCATGTTCAAGAGAAATGGAGTGTTTCTCAAGTTGAGAAAAACTTTTCGAAAGTTTGTTATATGACTGAATTTGTTTCGAAAGCTCTACTTCAAGATTGCGACATTTCGCGTCCGATTCTGACACTAGACATGCTACATGACAAT
Organism: Glebionis coronaria; assembly: GCA_025667525.1. NCBI lineage: Eukaryota > Viridiplantae > Streptophyta > Magnoliopsida > Asterales > Asteraceae > Glebionis > Glebionis coronaria. The sequence goes on along the minus strand of CM046875.1, from coordinate 592,092,700 downwards.
ATTGATCAAGATCGGTATACACACCAAGTATAGCATTCATATGGTCAGCATAAAAATATTCCTTAGAAAGTCGATCAATTTCGTTAGAAAGTTGGTGTTCTTGTGTCTTTAATTTAGTTTGAAGAAAATCAACTTCATCTTCAAGAGATTTAACATAACTTAAATCAGTTAACATTTCCTCAGTGAGAGCTGTATAAAACATTTCCACATTTTTTGAAAGATCATCAATGGTTGGAACAATACATTGTTGAATGACGACTTCTACTTGTGGGTTATGTTTAATATTCCAAATGGTATCCCTAGAAACTTTTTCATAGTCGACGACACCTTTGTACAAATTTAAAACCCCTTGTTTTATAAACTCAAATTGCTGAACACTTTTGCTTTTCTCATCCCATTTACGTTTTTCATCCAAAATTCGCTTTTCTAACAAAATTGATTGCTTTTTGAAACTCCTTTTTAAAGAAACTTTCTTTTGTGGTTCATCACTTGGTGGTGGAACACTATTATACATCTTTTGTTCTTTTGAAAGTTCTTTTTGAGGGACAAACTTAATATGATTGTTAGAATCAGAAAGGTTTATTAAATCACTTAAGTTTGATCGACTTTCTTCTTGTTGACGAATGATTTCGTCGCAGTCAGGGGAAAGCATAAGAGCAATATTATCAACATAACAACCGATATCATAAAGAGCAGGCTTGGTACTTTGAACTTTCTTGAGATATTCAGGCTTGACAAAACTCGTTTTCATATTTCTATTGAGCATATTCATAGTTTGAATAGACTGACCCGTTTTGTAAACAATGTTGTTTAACGTGTCGACTCTCTTTTCCAAAGCAAGAATTTTTTCAATATCCTTTTCTTCACGAGTTTTATAAAGCTCAGTTTGTTCTTTGTTAACCGACTCTAATTCAGTAATTTGGAGTTTATGTAGCAGCAGTTGTTCTTCAAGTTCCGATATCTTCTGTTTTGACATATGAATTTCGTGTGTAACTTCAGAACAATATTGTTCGTTGAGCACCTTACGTTCATATACCAAACCATTAGCTATTGCAACCCGTCGATCAGCTTCTTTTACATAATCACACTCTTTAAGCCTGTCTATCTCCTCGGCTAAGGATGTGTTTGCTTGCTTCAAACGTTTATTAGCTTCTTTGTTTTCATCAATTTCACGTTTTAAAGAGTCAATAATAGACGCAAGCAAATCACGGTCCTCATCCGAGTCAGTATCCTGAACAGCTTTTTCGTCATCATTACACATATGTTGTGAATCCGTAGAGATATTGCTATCCTCCGTGTCCATTACATATGTGTCATTGATGCTTTCGGGTTGCTCAGGATGTCGTCGTTCATTAGCAAACACATTATAGTTATCATGTGATGGTACCTTTTCAAGTGGCTCAGAATCATAGATGGGTCCAGAAGTATCATCAGTCTCTGGGATCACTTCTTGAATCTTTGCCATGTACACATAATGTGCCTCCAACTCTTGATCATCGGCTTCATCATCAGTGTCATCACGCCAGTCAACTTCATCTGCTGTGAGTGGAATTCCTGCTTCTTCTTTCTTACACAGCAGCATCTTTTCCTTGTGATACCCAGAGTCCTTAACCCGTTTTGGCTTCTTGCATTCCCTAGCCATGTGCCCAAATCCCTTACAGTTGAAGCATTGAATCCCAGTCTTCTGCACAACCGGAGTGCCTACAGTATCTCTAGCCCCAACTTGATTCAACGTCCTCTGACTATCATACCTAGCATCACGATCATACCTAGGTGCATGATCAACTTCCTTATATCTAGCATTGGATGATGATCTGAGGTTGTTGTTGGTAGGTTTGTAGATCTTTTTATAAGTTGTGGTGAGTAAAGACATGAGTTCTTCAATCTTCTTGTCCCTTGAAGTTTGTTCATCATCACTGTCTCCATCTGACTCGGTGTCATACTTTGGAGGTGGAGTGGGGACAATTGCTTTTGCTTTGTGTTTAGCAGCAGCTAGAGGTTTGGTGGATGAGCTTGATGATTTTGAGGAATGAGTAGGTGGTTGTTGACGGGGAACGGGTTTTGTTGAAGTAGCAGCCACAAAAGCAATAGAGTTCGCAGATCGTTCTGCCTTTTCAGCCCTAAGTTCATTCACTTCATTATGATGTTGTTTCAATATGTCATAAAGTTTGTGGTAAGATATAGTCTTGATATCCTCCCTTTGTTTGACCAAAGTCACAAACCTTTGCCATTCCGGTTTGAGTTGAAGTAGAAACTGAACATTGGCATGATGATTGGAGATGGTGCACTGATTTCTGACAAGCTCATTCATCATTTTGTAGAATCTCGAGTAATATGAGTCAATGGATTCACCATCTTCAGATGTGAATTTTACAAACTCCCAAAGTAGATTAGTCTCGAGATCTTGAACATTGATTGACTCACCTTGCTTCAATCGATGAATTACATTCCACATTTCCATAGCATTAGGACATGCATCAACTGTGGAATAGATATCGTTATCAATTCCAGTGAGTATGAAATATACAGCATCAGCTTCAGCTTGGAGGAGTTTCTTTTTCTCAGCAGAACATGTGTCAAAATCCTCCATAGCTCGTATAGTTGATGAAGTACCATCCTCTGCCTGTGTGGTAATTGGTTTGAATTCAAAAACTGGAGGTGGATTCTCAAGGCAGTGACGAAGAGCAGTTCGGTTTTCTTTTCCGTCGAGAAATCTGAGAAAACGAGATCTCCATTGAACGTAGCAACCGGCAGTGAGCACAGGTGGATTGCCGTTGCCACCTTGTTCCAAACGAATTTGATTAGCAGTTGCAATGTTGATGTTGTTTTTAGACATGGTGAATACTTGTGAATGAATTGCAGATCTTAGTGGATTTGTTGTGATGAGGTGTGGTTGAAATTTCGTAGAGTTCTGAGAATCTTCAGTCCGACAATAAATTCCTCATTCCGACAAAACGGTAAGCCGAAAAATTTTGTATCGCCAAATTTTGAAATTGAGTTAGAAATAGCCAAAAACTAGTAGGGAAAAAATTTGAATTTACTTGACCTAAAATTTTTTAACTTTTTTTTTTTTTAATCTTCGTGTAAACTATGTTCCGAGACTAGTCTAGATAGTGGCTAAGTCTAAAAATTGGTCAAACAAAATTTATCTGTCCATCGCAATGTGAAGATTTGTTGCTGATTTCTTACATGTTCCCCCAAACACATAATCATGAAGACCAAAAATGTACAGGCAGCAGTTACTTGGTGTGGTTTGCTTCTTCTTCTACAAAATTCCGTTGTGCACTTTAAATGTCAAAGAAAGAAGATTGCTTAAGCTACAGGTTCTGCTCAAGACAGGGATATTGGTTTGGGGGGAAGCTGATTCAGAAGCTTCGTCAAAAAGAAGTCTATGAAGAAAGCTTTTCAAGACATGTGGTATGAATTGGGGGGAAGTTAATCCAGTTCATACATGATACAATGGTTCCTCAACAATCAAAGACAAAGAGGATTCAAACTGGGGTATAAGTTTTTCTAGAAGACTTGAAGACAACGACGTCATCCTCAGCATTGGAAGCAAACTTAATATTGTCATATTTTTGTTGTATTTGCATTTGTTAGGAACATTGTAAGTAATTCCGTATGTCACCACATTGGGGGAAGATTGTTAGCCTTAAAATGTGTGCGACTAACGGAATTGCATTAGTTCATAGCCGGGACTTGTAGGGACTAATATTGTCATATGTAATAGTCCAAGTCCCGTGCTATATAAACCCCTCCATACTTCCATGGAGGGGTGAGGCTTATCATTTCTTTCTTTTCCTTTCTCTCACTAGAAATAAACACACTTTTCTAGTATCTCTTGTTTCTCTCTCTACCATGGCTAAACAACACTTCTATCCTCCCCGACGTCCGGATCATTTACCCGTGTTCTTAGTGAATCCATGTTTAACAATTATGATGTCACCCAAGAAAATTTAACATGTTACCGTTTTACCAAGCACATTTAATGTTGCCTAAGGAAATTTAACGTTACTAACATTTTGCGAGATATGTCGTTTGAGTTTTAACAAATGTTTATCACTTTAAAACTGTTTACAAAGTATCCGGCGAATTCAATAACTACTCTACTATAAAGGATCTTCAAAAAAATTGTTTACTTTCTATTCATGACTATTATGGTTTATACATTGAATTATAATAATAAAGGTTTGACGAAGCTGAGCATTGCATTGCTGCGCCTAAATTATACATAGTTGTTCACCTGTGTATAATATAGAAGGAGCCATGCACGGCTGAATAGTAGTCACCACAAAATTTTTGATAAAGGTCAACTTTTAACAGGATTCCTGAACAATATATAATCTTGATGGGGTTTGTAATTAATTCTATCTTGGGACATCTGCATATGTGCCAATATCCTTACTCGAACAAATTCACCATATGTGGGTGGTGCTTTCTTTTCTTCTAAGCTTAAACCCGCTTATACTTATATAAGAATTAACTAACCAGAGGCGGGGGAAATTTCCTAGTCTAACTAGAATAGTGGGTGGCCATCTCTACTACAGAACTGGACGTGAGAGTTTCTTCTCATCCAGCTCCTCGCGAATAAAAATAAATTCAAATTAAAGATTTAGAATTCAATAAATTCAGATATATATAATATAATTTGAATTAAGATATACATGTATTTAATAACTAATCCGCAGACTCATGTCATGGATTTCATTTAATCTAGATCAAATCCACTATTAATTTGTATATCTTGTTTGTATAGTAAATAGTCTTCGCTTGCTCTGCAGTACGAACCTCATACAAAGCCGCGCCCCTTTAATATGATGAAGAGGGGCAGCCCTCTTTGATTTTCCGCACCAATCCTTATTTACTACTACATCTTTTTTGGGGTGTATAGCTCAGTTGGTAGAGCATTGGGCTTTTAACCTAATGGTCGCAGGTCCAAGTCCTGTTATACCCAAACCTAACTTGCACTATACTATGAGTAAGGATGCGTAGTAGCGCAAAGAGCACTCTTTGGCCTTTAGATATTAGAGGCGCTTCGCCGTCTTTGATTGGATGGAAACAGATATCTAAAGTGTGCAGTGAAGGATCTTTATATTATAGGTAGCCAGCCAAAGCGCTTACCTTTCATTAAAGGGACCGGAACTGAGAACATTCGGGATTATGCAGGATTATACACGAAAGATCCTTTTTTGGCTCTCTCTTTAGCCCTATGTCTCTTATCCCTAGGAGGTCTTCCTCCACTAGCACTTGCTGACTAGGGTTGGAAGCTAAATGCTGTCTTCGCCATAACATAAGAAAGTCGTGGAGTGCATAAGCCCCTTTAGAGATAGGGGCTACTTTCTTGTGGTAGTCATTGCGAATGAGCAAGTAGGGGGCGGGGTTATTCATATTCAAGCAAGTTTCAATAATACCATTGTGACTGTTACAGATGTACAGGGGTTGAGTATCATGGGATTGAATACCCCGACCTCCCAGAGGCTCCAGAGAAAGCTATTTCAGCCTTCCGGACAGTTAAGGGCAATTCCTACTTCCCTCATCGGTACTTTCAAAACTATGATTCTATGAGACTTCCTACAGATTAAGTAGGCATAAAGATGGGTTAGATTACAGTGGAAAGCGCAGACAGCAGGAAGGATTTCCGGCAATGGATTAAGCTGACACCTCTCTTTAATGAAGCAGCGAGCGTACTTCCATGTCTAATTTATAACTAAACCGGTAGTCTTTGACTTTTCAGCTGGATCCAGAACGAATAGGAGATATATCAGTACGCCATCCACGGGACACCTTTCGTAGTGAGGGAAGTCCTCTGTTTTTAGGTTGACGAGCTACTTTAGTTTCGTTTCCGAAAAAAGCATAAAGCCCGGTATTTACGTAAACGTAAAAGAGGGACGAGTGATCCGTATATAACCGACGTCACCTTAAACTTGTTTTCGTCTCCCTTCATGATGAAAATTCTTTTGACTGCTTGTAAAATCATCGAATATTGATGATCAACTTGAGGTTTCGATGTTTTATCCATTCTTTTGTTGACGTCTTTTGAGTAACGTGGGTAGATCTCTGAAATGTTACTGGATTTGAATGACGACTTATGAAAGCATGGGTTATGTGTACCCATTATAAAAGGGTGTGAATGATGTTCATCTTTCCCTTTTCTTAAATTTTATTTGTGCAGTTCACACGGTGACTCTTTCTTAAGTCACAAACATTGTTTCTTTTCCCCTTGAATTGGAAATTATTGGACGAACTTTATTATCTTTCGGTTGTGTAGCGATCTTCGCGAACCCAATGAGTAAATTTTTCCCGTTTTATGAATGGACGACTTGATGATGTACTTGGTTGTTTTTTCGTCTTATCGTCGACACGAGTATTGTGTCCTTGCTTCAAGGATCCGTACGACCTTTAAATTGTGCAATACATATTATTGGTTGCGCATTGTGCAGCTTATATTCATTATTCTTGTTATGTTTCTACCATATTAATTGTGGAACCTCGAGTGTGTTTCCCTGCTTACTTTTGATGCACTAAATGCACCCACGAAATTTTTAAATATTTTTACAAGTTTTATAAGGATTTAAAAAAATTTCACAAATGTTCAAATTACTAAAATGACTTCTTACATATAAGAAGTGGATCTATACACTTTCTTTGTAAAATATACGACTAATGTTTTAAAAAGGTATAAATCCATGTCTTTAAAAAAAATTAATAATAATAATACGTTTTTATACAAGCCGTTTCAATTATACCTTACCCATATCGGTTAAAAATAAAAAGGAGGGCGTTTTCTTTTCAGTGATTTGTTTCTCAGAATCTAAAACTGGATTTTCTAAAATTGCGATCTTAAACCTGGATTTCAAATCTCAAGTTTCATACATACACCCTACAGTTTCTTCATAAAGGACTAAAGTCATCCTTAAATTTATTCTATTTATGTTTTGGGAATGGTTGAAAATTTTATTTGTTACTGGTCTTACTTATAATCACCAAGCTCTTTTAAAAGTCATTATGAATTAATGTGTTATTGCCATAATTGATCTAAACCTAAGTGATTTGTATCTTTAACACCGATTATAATTCGTACAGTGTGTTCACCTTTTAATAATGTAAATTTTTGGGTTTTATTGTTTATGTAATTCGCGCCTTCCCCTTTGGTTTATTTTTAATCTCTTCTCGCGCATTTTAACCGTTTTCGATTGACCTCCTTGGTCACCAATACTGTTGCCACCAATTCTGTTTTACGCAATTGTACGCTTGATCAGCTTGGTCACCTGTTTTCTATTGACCTCTTGCCCATACGTCTTGGCAGCTTTGATCTCATTGTGGGTATGGCTTGGTTAGCCACCCATCGTGCGGTCATTGTTTGCTTTGAACAAATTTTACGTATTCCTTGCCTTCGGTTGCGATGTTGGAACTCTATGTCGATCAGCCGGTGGATGACCCAAAATCTCTGCAGTACATTACATCTGCTGAAAAGCGTTTGGACGATATTTGTGTCATCTGTGATTCTCCTGGGGTACTTCCTGATGACTTGCCTGGAATACCTCCTGCGCGCGAAGTTGAATTCAAAATTGATCTTGTTCCCGGTGCATTACCCGTTGCTAAATCGTCGTACCGCTTGAATCCGTCAGAAATGAATGAGCTATCGAATCAACTCAAGGAATTACAAGAAAAAGGATGGTGCTATGAGAATGTGCATAGATTACTAAGAATTAAACAAGTTGACTGTTAAGAACTGTTATCCGTTGCCACGAATCGACGATCTGTTTGAACAACTTCAAGGTGCTTGTTGTTTTTCCAAGACAGACCTCAAATCTGGTTACCATCAATTGCGGGTTCATGAGGATGATATTCCTAAAATTGCCTTCCGTACCCGTTACGGACATTTTGAGTTTACCATAATGTCGTTTGGTCTTACAAACGCCCCCTGCAGTGTTCATGGATTTGATGAACAGGGTTGCAAATCCTAACTTGATATGTTCGTCATAAGTTTTCATTGATAGTATCCTCGTCTTTTTCTGTTACCTACTACCTCCAGTTAAACTCTGAGGGACCAGAGTTCCTTTAGGGGGGAAGACTGTGAGAACGCGTATTTTCGGTAATTTTCTTTTACTTGTTATGTGTGCTTATCCACACTTTTACTATATTCCCCATTTATTTTACAGTGATTACGTGTCATCCTCTAAATTTTAGTTAAATATAAAATTCTATGGATTTCGCTAATTTACGATATTATTAGGTGAAATGCCCAAACTTTATATTTGTAATTTCTACGAGGTTTCATCATATTTTATATGTCTTATTATTGACTCTTTGCCTCAAAAATAATGAAAATCGGTATCTAGATCAATAACGGACGCAATGGTGAACTTTTGCATTTTTACGTTTTCCGGCTGTCGGACTAAGTTTTCGGGTCCGAACGCCACGATAAAATTATTATTATGTGATTCCTAGTTATTCTTGATTCCTTGATCCGACTTAGTGAAATCCGAGCCAAACAAGTGTTTACTAGTTATTTTAAGGAAAATTGGTTTTAAACATTAACGGGTTTCGGTTTTCGTCAGAAATGGCTCGTTAATTTAACCCGTAAATTTACAAGAGCCTAACACTAAATTTTTGGGCCATCTTGGAGTATTTTCAGCTGGGCCATAACTTAGGGAGCCCATTTTGACTTTGGTTGACTCTTAAATAAACATAGAAAAACACTTGGCTAAAAAAATATTTACAAAAAAAACCTGGTCTCCTTCTTTCTCTCTATGGCTGACGAACACAACACCCACCCCCCAAAACCATTAATTTTTCTTGATATGAGGTAAATTATACTAGTCCTATGTTTGTTTTTCAATTCCTAATCAAAATCGTGTGTTAATTTTAACATACATCAAACTTTTGCATGTAATTAAAAATCATCAAATCTTATGATTTGATGATGTTTTTATGAGTTCTTTTGCTTGATTTTGCTTCTCCAATGGTTTTGGGTTTTTGATGGGTAAACTTTTGATTTGAGTATGTTATATTGTCATAGGGCCACGAAATTTTTATGATCAAGGAAGAAGGAATCGAGATTTTTCGTGTTTTGAATGATTCATACGAGTTGTGAAGGTATAATCATAACTAGTATATTGAATTTGATGTTATTAGCATTTTTGGATTTCATTAATCTTTGATTTTGAGCTCATGGGTAAAACCCACTGATATTGTGATTACATAGGTCATATTATGACTTAGGATACTTGCGTGGCGATTTAGTATAGCTTAAGTGATGCGTTATCGTGTTAGATTACTAAATTGGGACGTTTTTATAACATGGACATCACCATAGAAAAAAACAGGTCATGGTCAATTTTTCATAAACACATGACCTTGTTTTTATTTGAAAAATGAATACGCACTGATGTGTTTAGTATGTGGTGATTTGGATGGAAACGGGAAGTGTCCGGATGAGCTCGGAATGGTCATTTTACTAAACTAGGTCAAATCTGAATTTTTGCTTAAAACGTAGGTAAATTGACTTGGGTAAAAAGGTTGAATATATGATTTTACAACTTTTTACAGTAGGTACAAACATAATAAAACTTCTCTTTTTGGTTTCGGGTCAAAATCTTATACCGTTTGGGATTTATGCTCAATTTACCGAAGGGTACGAAAGACGTTTAGAACTTTATGTTTTGATAGTCTGTCACTAAAAGTGTATTTCCTGTTGATTGGGAATAGTTTTAGGTCTGTTCAAGCCCAACTTTTAAAGGTAAGAGAAATACCTTTATATGTCCGAAAATTTCACCTCCTGTACTATTATAGATTTTGAGATATGACCAACTCTTCACAACCATTTTCAGAAAACTGAATTCAGTCCAATATTTCAACATTATGCACCGAGCCTAAAACGTGTTTGAACCCGCATATAAATGCTTGGACCATCATATAAGCTTAATGTCATGTTATTAAAGTAGGTTCAAGGTATTTTGGTCAAATTTCACCTTAAACATAGGTCTCGCCATTGCACGCAAGTTACTTGGTCATACTATGTCACGTTACTTCTAAAACGTTATTTGCTACGTTGAACACTTTCTTATTACGCGTCACCATTGCATAGGTGCGTGAAGACTCCATTTTTGCTCAGCCCTTTTTCCTTGTTATCACTTGCTAAAGGTGAGTTCATAGCCCCTATTCCATTTATTACATGTTTTACAAATGCGGGGTGAGAAATACATGCGTGGAATACATGCAGTAGAGTTTTGACAGTATTACTTTTATCAGTATTCAATCAAGTATCCAGTAATGCTTTCATAGTTTTCATGATTTACTTATTACCTTTCACAGTTTTCATGATTCACATATCGCAAGGGCGACTGTTGTGGATGGATCCATCAGGATTGACAATCCCCGTCATGAGTACCGACGCATATACATTCGAACATACAAGTGTTTTGACTAGATACTAATTAGAGGTCCCCAGTAATACATATGTTAACGCTTCGGTATCATGAGCTATTGAAATAATTAAATTACATTTAATTGCACAATGGTGCAACATTTTTTTTCAGTATTACATGTTTATTTGGAAACATTGCCTGTATTCCACAACTTCTTCTATTAAACCTATGAATATCACTCAACTTTATGTTGACCCCTTTTACATGTTATTTCTCAGGTAACCAAGTTTAGGTGCACGGATTGGAGCTCGTGGATGCGGACATTCGGGTAAATTCTGTAGTCTTTGTTTTACATGCTTACCTTTTGCTACTACTTTTATTTTGTGTAACTTTGGGTCAATCCTATAAAAAGGTAAGATTTGGACTAAAATGACGGTTGGATGTTTTACGGTTGACTTTGACTTAAACTTTGACTTTTGGTAGAAGCTTAATGTGCTTCATGTATTACTTTCAACTGTTTGGGACCTATTTATGATTTAAACTTCCGCAACTTATTGTTTAAATTTCCCTAAGGATTATGATGTAAAAATAGGTTTTATTACGTCATTTTACAGCACCTATATACCAGTTTTCTGTATTGCATGACGTGGCACCCTCATGTTACTTGAGTGGATCCTCCCTGATTTCGGGGGTGTTACAAGTCACAGTGTGCCAAACACCCATAAACATGCAAAATTTCCGGCAGACAGCTGACCCATTGCGCCAAATATCGTAAAACGGTTTATTTTTATAGCAGATGATACATTTTCAATGTGCAATAAAGGTGGTTATTGTAGGGTCTGTAGGCGATTTGTTCATAACTCGTGAGGGTACATATTAGAAGATAAACGAGGGGCTAGAAGAACCTCAAGTGGTGTTGCTTTATTGTTGGTTGTTCCTGAAGTTTCAGTCATATCAACTAATTCATCTGATGGTGTTTTGATGTGAAACTGTTGTAACAAACTAGCAAGTGTTAAACCCAAAGCTTGGAGGGAAAAGAAAACGGCTGGGCACATTCTTCTACCACTGCTGAAAGGAAGTAATTCGAAATGATTCCCCTTAACATCAATGTCCTTGTGGCTTGTCAAGAATCTCTCTGGTCGAAATTCGTCAGGATCTGACCAAACATCTGGATCACGATGCAATTTCCAAATATTAAGTACTAAACGTGTACCTTTTGGGACGTTGTATCCACCCACAATACAGTCTTCCGTAGACTCATGAGGAACCGAGAGTGGTCCGGCTGGGTATAATCGAAATGTTTCTTTGATGATAGCATCGAGGTAGGCTAAGTTCTTAATATCTGACTCTTCGACCAACCTGTCTCTTCCAACATGCTCATCCAGTTCATCTTGTGCAATTTTTATCGCAAATGGATTGTTGAGTAGCAGCGATAAAGCCCATGTTAATGTGACAGACATCGTGTCTATGCCTGCCACAAGAAATTGCTGCATAATCAATAATAGATTAGCGCCTTTATCGGCAACATGCTAAAAAAACATAGAAAATAATATACGAAATGATGACACAATAAGGTCGACAACTTACTTGGCATGTGGATTTAATGATTGTATCATTGTCAAAATCAGGGAATTCGCCTTCAGAAGCACCTTGAATGCTGTTAATGAGCACATCCATGAAGACTTGGTTCCCTTCATGCTCCTGTGACCCTTTCTCTAGTTTATGTTCTTTTAACCATCCCTCAAAGATGTTGTCCAACTCTTTCGCCGTCTTCTTCATGGATTTATCGTATCCACCCACATCTAAAAGCTTCAAATAAGGCATAAAATCGGACACAACAAATGCCCCCAATAAGTTAAAGAATTCCTTAACAACCTTTTGAAAATGAATGCCTTCTTCGTCTTTGGGAGAAAACCTTTTTCCTGTAATAATCCTAACCACGATGTTTAATGTCAAAGTCCCAAACCAATGACTCATTTCAACCTTCACCATATCTGAATTAGTTCCACTTTTGTTGTTTTTTAACCAAGCTTCGTATAAATCGTTTATGGAGGCTTTAAGTTCTGAAACTCTAATATGACCAAGCATCTCAACTCGTCGTTGAGAAAGAACTTCAAGCATGATCATCTTGCGCATTTTTCGCCAATAATCCCCATACGCAGCAAGACCAAACAGGGCATAGTTATAGCCCATGAGTCTTGATGCCTCTAATGTGGGTCGACTTGCAAAGGCCTTATCGTTTGTAGTAAAACAATCTTTGGCCATTTCTCGGTCACTCACAACCAAAGCTTGATGAACACCAACCTTGATGGTGAAAATGGGGCCGTGTTTATCTGCAATATCACCTAAAACCTTGTGTGGCAGCTGCGGTCCACCCAGAAGGTGAAGGTGTCCGATTAGAGGCCATGCACCTTTTGCTTGAGGGGGGTTTCTGGTCTTGTCACTATTGGCTCTCTTTGTAGTAATGATACCAATTAGGAAAACTAGTACAACAAGAAGTGTCGTTGCAAGAGTTATTGGAAGTGACTCCATTGCTTCTTTGCTTAAAAGCCACTGCATATAACTATATATCTATGTGCATACAATGAGGGATAATGATACAGACTTATACGTACTGCAGTAGTTATAGAAGATATTCTGTTCGAGTGTGTGGCTAAGATTATTTAGGTCGTAAAGTTGTATTACAAAACAGCTGTTTGAAGGATATAAATCCCCTTATCATCTTGTGACGGCGGAACGTATAATTGGGGCCATAAAAAGACGTTTCCAAAAGCTTGTTGGAAGCTGATAGAGATGCCAAATTTAGGAATATCTATCTTTTTGATATTTGCCATTTTTATCATGCGTCTCAATCTAATTTTATGTTTTTTTCTACCATCACTTATTATCTATCATCTATGTGCATACAATGAGAGATAAACATATAGAAGATATTTTATTCGAGTGTGTGGCTAAGATTTAGATCATAAGTTTGTATGTATTACATAAATTGCATAAGTCAGGGGTATTTCTTCCACGTAGAGAATAAAATAGCGGTTTGAACTTGTGAATCAAAATAAAAAGACAAATAAACAGCACTCGATAATTCATTTAAGAGTGACATATCAAGACTTTTCCAAAAGCTTCTTGAAAGTTGATAGAGATGGCGTTCATCCACAATTGCAGACCCCAAAAATTAAGTAGTAGGAGGAAAAGAAAAAAAAAAATTCCCTGCGATAAGATATTACATAGAACAAACTTTTACAACGAGCTAAGACCTTACAATGAGCAACTAAATGCAACAAAAACTAAAATAATATTAATATTTAATATTTTGAAGCTTTGAGTTTAGACCTTTGTTTCATGGTTGTTAAATTCCCAATTTTAATTTTAAGATCCCTAGATTTTATTATAATTCTACAAAGCAAAAACGATTCAAAGCAAAGAACAATTCAAATCTTACATAAGGTCTTTGTATGCTTAAAACGTTATAAACTTTCGATCTTAACCATAAAATCTTAAGATATATTCCGAGCTGATTTTTACTTTTCTCAAACCACAAACTAAAAATTATAAAATTTATACGTCGTGTTTCGTAGATTTTGATAAACAACACGACAACAATTTTAAGCAGTTTATAATCACTATGGGTGATTATCCAAACAAAAGATACACTATGGGTGAAATGAATAACTGTTGAGAAGTTAAAATGAAAGGGACATTCAAAGTGATAGTAAAAGTAGCGTGGGATGGAGAAAAATATGAGATCATACAAGGTGAAAATTGGGTAATGGCAAATCATTGTTAGCTTGGCATGACAACTGGGTGCTAGTAGCGCTTAAACTGAACTAATCAGTACAAGGGATGTATATATGAGGCTAGACTTGATAACTTTAAATGGAAGACGGTTATGTCATGATGAATGGATAGATGAGTTTCAAAGTTTAAGACAGATTCAAGTTCTTAATTGGCAGAAGAAAGAGATGATAATGCAGTTAATTGGGTTACTAGTACTGGTGAAGAAAAGAGATTTATTAGAATTAGCAATGTTTGGTAGGACATAAGCATTAGTGAAATACCAAAAGTTAATGCATGCTTTTGTTTTTTGGTTGGCACTTTAAAAAAGACTAATGACACAAGACAAGTTGCAGATATAGAGCCCAAATGATATTTTGAAGTGTGTTTTATGTGATAAGTGCCCAAATATTCATAATCACTTGTTTTTTACTTGTGACTACTCTGAGAAAGTTTAGAATGAGTTGATCAAAATGTTGAATGTGAGATTAACTGGTTGTTGGGACAATATTATTGGGGAAATCAAAATGCTGCCTACTAGTAGAAATATATGGAGCATTGTAAGAAGGCTTGTTTGTGGTGCTGCTGTGTACTACAAATAATAGGTTACTCAAAGAGAAAGAAAGGGACCATAAAACTCCTATTGAATATTTTTAACACAACATTTGGTCTCAAACTTATGAAAATAAGAGTTAAAGATTCAAGAAATGTAAAAAATGTGGAATACAGATGGACATATAACAAAGATGAAAACAAAAAATATTTATCCGGACGTAGGGACCAATATATAAGAACCGTGGTAGATGATTATATTTGCATGGCGTTCCATCGTCTTGACACCTCTTCAATGAGTTGACTATGTAACAAATTAAAATAGCTTATCTAGTTTTTTTTTTTCTTTTTTTTTTTGAACAGATCTAGTTATCTCTAATAAAACTTTCAGAAAAATGCCACGCTTTCCAATTTTCAAGCACCTTTTAATTAAAAGGAAATCCTTGAAATATAATTACACTCATAATCATAATATTGTTTGCATACACAAGGCATGGAGTTGCATCTCACACTTTCAACCATTTTAGCGACATTCGTATTTGTTCTTGTAGCCGCTTTCTTGATCTTGAACAAAACGAGATCAAACAGATCGAAGCACAACGCGCCGCCTCGAGCAAAAGCCGCATGGCCTATAATCGGGCACCTTCATCTTCTAGGCGGATCTCGACCACCTCAACAAGTTTTGGGTGACTTGGCAGACAAATATGGCCCTATTTTCATCATTAAGCTAGGTTTCCACCAAGCTTTGGTGGTGAGTAGCATGGAGACAATTAAAGAGTGCTATACCACAAACGATAAAGTTTTCGCAAGTCGACCCAAATCAAAGGCAGTAGAGATCATGGGCTATAATTATGCCATGTTCGGTCTCGCTCCATACGGAGAATACTGGCGACAAGTGCGCAAGATTATCACACTCGAGGTTCTCTCTCAACGCCGAGTTGAAATGCTAGGACATGTTCGAGAATCAGAGCTTAAAGCGTCCTTGAAAGATATTCACGAGGCTTGTAATGGTTCGAATATGGTAAAGGTGGATATGAAACAATGGTTTGGGACATTGGTACTAAACATTGTAGTTAGAGTTATTTCAGGAAAAAGGTTTCCAACCAATGATGAAGAAGGTGTTCATTTTCAAAATGTGATAAGGAGAAATTTCGAGTTATTGGGGGCCTTTGTGGTGTCAGATTACATTCCGTATATGGATCGTTTCGACATTGGAGGATATGAGAAAGAAATGATGTTAGTATGGAAAGAAATGGACAACATCATGGATGGATGGTTACAGGAGCACAGGAGGGGAATAGAGTCGGGCCAAAAACTCGAAAGAAACCAAGTGTTCCTGGATGTCTTGATTTCCAGCCTTCAAGGTGCCCCCAAAGAGGATTTCCCTGGTTTTGACCATGATACAGTTATCAAAGCCTCATGTCTGGTAAATTAAACTAATCTATTATGATTACACTATTACCGTTATAGTAGATGCAAAGTGTCTAGTGCATAATAATGACAGAAAAAAGTGTCACTGATGACAATTACTACTAAAAGATTTGAGCATCTCTAATGCAAAAACCACTAATAATATCTTTTATTACTTAAAAAGAAGTTTTTTTTGACATGATTAGACTAATGATTTTTTAAAAAGATTTACATCAAAATCTTTCTTCAAAGTTATGTTTATTAATTGAATCATATATTTAATAAATTAAATATAAAAGGTCATCAACAAGTTTATGTATTGGTGTTGCTCTCTTATAACTTTATAATACCCGTACTAAAAAAAGTTGTGTTTTCTCACACTTTTTTATACACACTTCCAAATAGTATGGAAAATATTTAAGTTTATTAACACATATAAATGTGTAAAAGAATTATCGCATAAATAAATATGAACAAATTTTAAAACATTTGTATTATATAAAAGTTCACACTTTTTAGTTTGGAATATTTCACACAACTTCACGCTTTTAAGTAGGGGTGAGCATGGTGCGGAGCGGTGCGGGTTTTGGCAAAAAGCAAACCGCATCCGCGATTACGGTTTTCAGAAAAATATGAATCCACACCGCGCGGTTTTTTGCGGTTTCGGTTTTACGGTTTTTTGCGGTTTTTGTGGATTTCGCGGATTTTAACCGCACCGCACCACTACCTATGATTTATATAATTAATGTAGGTTTTTGCGATTTTTGGTTCAAAATGTTGGTATTTTCGGTTATAATGATGTAAAGTATAATATATACGTATATATGATAATATATCGATAAGTAAGTGTCGACAAATAATTCCTTTAGGAAAAAGAATTATAAGTTAAAACTCACAAAATAATATAATAATATATATACCGGGCAAGTGATCACCCGGGTCGTTTCCCAACGAAGTGTGAAATTGACGGTTACATTATTGGTTTGACTTTTGGATGCTTGAATAACGAGAGAGTTAGAATTTGGTTTCTAAAACTACGAGAAAAGCATATAATAAACGAGAATTAAAATTAAAGCTCGAGAAATAAAACTAAGGCATACTAAATAAAATCTAAAATGTGAGAAGCATAAAAGGCATCGAAATAAGTCCTAAGCCTACGGGAAACATAAATAAGGAAAGAGAAAATTAAACTAAGTAAGGTAAATTAAATTAATGAAAGCAAATGAGAAATAATAACGAAAGTAAACGTGACATTTAATGTAAATTATCAAATTTTAAATCTTACGAAATCAAATCTAATTTTCCTAAGTCCTAATTGATAAAAGAAAATTTTAGAAAAAAAAAAGATTTATATATATTTTTTTTAAATAATTTTTTTATGATTAATTAAGATATTAAATTAATTATAATTAAAAATAATAAACAACTTTGAAAAATCTGAAAAAATTTACAAACGTCCAAAATACTGAGTAAAGTCTAAGAAAATTAATAAGCTAAAACAATAAGTCTGATTAAACTGTTTATTGAGCTAAAATAAGCTAGTAAGGAAATTAGGTTAAAAAAAAGAGTTTAAATAAAATATTTTGAAAAACTTAACAAAAAAGACAGCTTAGTAGAGACGGTAAAATTGTACCGTCTTTGTGGCGTGTACATTCTAAGCAAGAGGTTCTGTGTTCGAATCCCATAGATGGCTAAGAGTAAAAGGTGTCACGACAAGCTTAACCCTCTTCATTTGTATCACCTCAGCGCCACATCATCTAAATTAACCAAAACAAAAAAGCAACTCACAACTAGTCTCTCTCCTCTTCTCTTGGGTCCCACCACTCACCATTTTATTTTATTTTTCATTTTTCACACAAACTAAAAATTCAATTTATAAAAACAAAAATTACAAATACTTCAAATAAAAATACAAATACTTAAAAAAAATACATATACGAAAAAAAAAGCACAATACGAAAAAAAATACGATATAAAATACGGTTGATTATTCATGGTTGCTCTTGTGCCCAGAGATGCTCAATGAGGTCCCGTTGAAGGCTTGAATGTACTTCTCTATCTCGGAGTTCTCTTTGTTTCCTGCGACGGATTGCACATCGCTCGACTCGTGACCGTAACAAATGATTCCCAGGAGGGATGTACATTTCAGCTGCTTCGGATATCACAAACCTTTGATTCTTCAAAATCATGTTATGCAAAATGATGCACGTGTACATGATTTTGCGTAGCTTGTTCACAGTCCAAGCACGCGCCGGTTGAGCAATTATACGCCATCGTCCTTGTAGGACACCAAATGCCCTTTCAATATCTTTCCGGGCACTTTCCTGATGTCGTTTAAATAGAGCGATTTTCTCATCGCGTGCTTGGCTGAATGACTTAACAAAACATGACCATTGAGGTTAAATACCATCTATAAGATAGTACCCTCTTTAAGTGTGGATTTCATTTTATTACACTCATATTCCTTACACTTCTGAAAATTGAGAAATGTGAAGAATATGGGTGTAAGAAAAATGGGATCCACACTTAAAAGTGTAGAGTATTTATGAATTTTTCACACTAATAAGTGTGAACTTTTATTTGCAACACATATAAATGTGGTGTTTTAAAATTTGTTCACACTTATTTATGTGATTATTTTTTTACGAATTTATATGTGTTACTAACTCAAAATATTTTTCATATTATTTAGAAGTGTGTAACTTAATTTGAAACTTAAAACTGACAGCAAAGTACTAACACAACAGTTTAGAAAAAGTGTTGTCACCTCCACCAACACAGTGTATATGTTCCTTTGTCATATGACTTGGCTCGAAGCGTCTTCTCATGTTTCTGTTGGGACAAATGTGTCTGCTAGAAAAGAAGAACGAAGCATCTCTTAGAAAAATGATCATGCGGGAAGCAAAAGCTAACTTACCGAATCCATTGAAATGATAATATCGCAAACGTATACAACCCCAAAATAAAGAACGTAAAAAAGGTACGTACCTGTGTTGCACACATAACTGGATTCATGTATCTCAACGGCAGACCAGCACCACGTTGTCTCTTTGATAGTCTCACGAAGGCAAAAACTGTGCTTGGTTAACCGACTGTTGTTCAATGTCTGCAAGGAAAAAAGACGAAACATCAACAATAGACGACGAAAAGCAAAACTTGGTCAAACTCAATAACATACCGCCGCTTAGGTTTAAAAGCACTTTAGCATTTTCAGTCCGTAATTGATTACACCAAACTCATCAGATTCAATAACTATAAAAATTGTACCACAGATTACAGATTGTGTTCCAACTCACCTGTGTAACCCGCATAAACGCTACCAATTAGTGAATTTGAACTCAATATTCTTAAACCTATAATAAATAAATCGAACTACAATTACATTCTTTATAAATTCAAAATGCTGAACAGAAAAAATATGAAAACCAAGCATTTACCTTGGGGAAACATCCGTTTGTGGTCATTGTCTCCGACTGAGCGCACGACCCTTGTTCCAGCACCCGCGCAAGCATATGTAACAAACAAATGAGCGAATGTTAGCATAACACCATTTTTAATGGTCCAGGCCTTAGCACAAAACAGTAAAGCATACCTTATCACCAAACAGTTGATTTAAGGAAAAGTAAAGCACCCAACAGAACACGTGGTAACTGAACTGTAATGGCTCAGAGCTGAACGCATGGTACCGTCGATTCAAGCAATCGACCTGATATGGCTGCAAGCACGACGTCGTGATGCCACGCCGAAAATCAGGTCGTTGACAACCATCATTATCGCCAAACTAATTATAGTTGGAAACCGGAGAACTCACGCGTAAAACAATATCACCATCGCCGATTACCAGACTCTCTTCATAATCGGCAACCACAATGAAACTATGGCCGGTCGACCAAGGTATCGCAGCAAGTGATATGAAAACTATCACAATCATATGCCTTATTGTCTCTTTGTTGGTGCCTTCTCGAAAGAATGTAATCAACTTACTTGAACCCAAATCATGGGTTCGTGTAACCTGAGTTTGATCGAAGGCATTGCTACTCATCACAACCTCCACAAAATGATCTAACAACTGATTTTAGTTTCATAAATGCAGAAACAACAATATCATCATCCGTTGCCAACATACACAGCGGCAACGAATGGTTCGCTACCCGACATATATAGCGGCAACGAACGGCCTGGTGGCCTAGATGAAGACCAATGAAAACCGTCATTCAAAAGCATTATCGCCGTTTACAACGTGTACCACTACAAATACGTATCACAAAGCTAAGTGACAGTCAATCATGAAAAAATAGCATTATAATAATTAGCAACTCATGCCATAAGCATACCAAACCACAATTTAACATCATAAGATTGATCTTATGTATCTTAAGCCCAAAACCAAAGTATAAGAAATGACAAACCATAATCCTTGATTTTAAGTAGAATCCCTATTTCACAAACCGCTGACTTTTTTTTTCTTTTTTCTTTATAGACACAAACATCTTCTTGAGAGAATGCTAACACCAAGGCTAAGCAGTTGCAAACACCTTAGTCATTCAGAAATCTCTAATAAGATTTTGATTGACGTACCTTCATTTAAGCGAACCTATCGACTCGGTTTCCTAATAAATTAAATGAACTAATTAGCAGCTTCCACTCCTTCATCCAAGGCCGAGTTGAGATCAACCGTAGACTATGACCCCATCCCATCTAAGGTTTTCTGATAAAGCATCCAGGCTCAAACCTTTCATTGATACAATCACTACATCAATCAGTAAAAAAATTAGTGAAAACCAATCATATCCTTTAAAGATAAATCAATAAATCATAGACTCCAAAACCAAAAAAATGTGATCAAAAATCAGTGATTATATCCATAATTTGGGAGATGTATATTTGGGGGTGAATAAATCTGTGAAGAAAGTGAATACAATCTCGTGTGTGGTGGTGAGTAGAAGATGGAAAAATCGATCTAAAACCCAAATCAATATTTCTTTTTAGTAAAAATAATTGAGAAACCCATGCAATCAAGTTACTGGCCATTGAAATCATAAATTGAAACAGGAGAATATTACCTTGTTTATATCAATAAATCACGCGCAGCAAGAAATCATATACTCCAAAACCAACAAAAACTTGAACCCAAATCAATTAGATCGCTGCTTGAATATGCTTGATTTATCACTTGTATCATGCAATTAAGCAACAAATCATAAGTTCAGAACGAAAGAAAGATGTGTGGTTTTGGAAAAATGTGAGAGGAAGATATGGATGTGATTGAGATCTATATGGGAGAGAAGCACAATTGGTGAAAAGTTTCAAACCAACGAACAGAGAAAGGCATGGGCGAGGGCTCTTTTTAACAGTTCTAAATATATCACGCTTATTTTGAAGGGCTGTAATGTGCCCTCTCTTACATAGTTATATTAGTTTTTTATTCATTTTCCATTCTGCCAAATGAATAAGAGGGGGTAATGGAAGACTATTTCATATAGCAATAAATAGTAAGGACATACCCATGTGTAAAGACGTTTACGTCAGTGCAGTGAAAAACACTTTTAAAAACCTTTTAGAATAATAAAAAGTTTTTTTTAGTTTTTGCTATTACTTTCGTTTCAAAATTATAGTCAAATATACTATTTTTTGATGTAAAATTAATATGTCACTTCTAAAAATAGATACTGTAAAAGATTTTAGATTAAGTTGATTATATTACCCTCACTTGAATGTATTATTATAAAAAATAAAAAATTTATAAATTAATTAATTAAAAGTATAATTATCATTGTATAAAAATTAAATGAGAAACTAAAGACGTTTGGAATATATAACTCAAGTAAAAAACATTCACTATATATATAAAAAATAAATATGATATGTTTTATCCAACAAGGTTATTAGAAACATTTGAGAATGCAGTATATAAGAAATTTAAGTTACAAATAAACCTTATCAAACAATAAAAACTATAACAATATATACTCCTAACAAACAAATACTGTAGATTAACATAACATGATTTTGATCTTGTAGGCTCATTTCCACATACGATGTTAAAGATTCGAACTCGATAAGACTTGTAGGGTCGGATTAAACCCGGTTTTAAGATCTTATCCGACTGTTTTGAATCGGACTCGATAACACCCAGCATAGTTATCAGTTCGAGTTAAGGTTGGATTATTTTTGTTGGATCACCCCGGTAAAGTCAAAGTTTTTTTAAACCATAGGTTTTTATAATTACCGAAGGCATTTCAATCAACAGTTTATTGCTCTTTAGTTGATTACAACATAAACATACCGAAAATTTGGAGGCTACTGCACGCAACTAAATTTTGAAGGCTACTCATGCACCTAAAAATTTAAAGGCTATGTTATTACTATATCGAATTGCTCCTATAGTCAAATTTTAAAGGCCGCTATAGTCAAAATTTAAAGGCCGCATGCAACTGAAAATGTAGGTATAAAAAAATAGCTAGTCCATTAGTTCAACTGAATTTAACTAAAAATTTGACTATTGTACCTTTTCGTTCTTTTTTTCTGCACAATGGCCTTTTTTTTTCTCCGCTTCGTTTATGCCTTCAATTTGACCGGTCATGGGCTTTCCAATTTGTCGCAAAGCCCAAGTTATTCGCATTTTAGTAAACCACTAACTAGGGGTGTAATCGAGTCGAGCTGAGCCCGAGCTCAACAGGGCTCGAGCTCGGCTCGAAATCTAAAAGGTGGGCTCGAGCTCGGCTCGATTGCTCGTCGAGTTTTAACCGTTAAGGCTTGAGCTCGACTCGATTAGGATTCGAGCAAAACTCGAGCTTAGCTTGAAAAGCTCGAAATTTTATATATGAAACAAATATACATCACTAAAGTTTACACACCACCACAAATTATATGTTTTTAGTAAACTATGATAATGTTTATTAATAAATTATTCAATCTTTTACAGAGTTATCCTTTATAATAAGGTTAATATTCAAATCAACGTCCGTTTACTTATATAAAAATATATTTTTACTAAATCTCGAAAAGCTTGATAAGAGCTCGAGCCGAACTATCAAAAGCTCGAGCTCGGCTCATTATATGTTTCGAGCCATGTTATTAGACTTGAGCTCGGGCTCGAGCTCGATAAAAACTCGACTCGATCAAGTCGAACTTAAACTCGAATAACTTGATAAAAACTCAGCTCATTTACACCCCTACCACTAACAGCAAGTTAGCCCGTTCCTCCCTTACATCAAAAGTAGCATCGAAAAATAGGGCGTTAGAATGGCAAGTTAGTTTGTAAAGATGAGGTTACCTAAGTGTAAATAGTTTCTTTACAGGAATGTCGGTTAGGTCCCGGCGGATTTTGAAGGGATTTTCAAAATTTGCTTACCTTTTATCTTAAAGTTATTTTCTACTTTATTATTCTTATTATTTTTTTAAAAAAACACTGATAGGTATGTATAAAATAACTCGCCTCTCAAAATAAATATTCGAGATTCGCTATTGGTTAAGCCTTTCCCTTCCGTTTTCCTTCTCTTTGATGCTGTAACTTTACGTTGTAACTTGTAAGACTATTGTTAACTTCACAACTGGGATGCAGGGATGTGTTTCAATTCCTGGACGCGTTTGTTCAAAATAAGTTGTCAAAAAATATAAAATCATTTCAAACTTATTGTGTCATTATAGACATGCTGACGAGTATGGAGCAAGAATGTTTGGTTGGTAAGACAAACTTTGATACTTTTTATAAAGTACATGCAAATTTAAAGAAAACCTCGGATATTTTTAAAATTTTCTGCACTACAATTTTCTCGCTAAAAAGATCACACGACCTTTGTGACCCCTTGTCTCCGCTCCTATACCGACACGTCTAACCACTTATTATTGTTTGACATTAGGTGTCACAAAGATAATTCATTGAAATGATTTACTCCATAATTTCTGATAGATACATGATATCAATCTTGCAGGCACTAATAACTGCTGGATTGGACACGACATCCGTAACTTTAACGTGGGCATTATCCTTGTTGCTCAATAATCCAAAAGCGTTAAAAACTGTACAAGAAGAAATTGATGAGCATGTTGGAAGAGATAGACCAGTGGAGGAATCAGATATGAAAAACTTATTCTATCTAGAATCCGTCATCAAAGAAACATTGCGTTTGTACCCGGCAGGTCCTCTAGCCGTCCCTCACGAGTCTACGGAAGATTGTGTTGTGAGTGGCTACAATGTCCCCAAAGGCACACGTTTGTTAATTAATCTCTGGAAATTGCAACGTGATCCAAATGTTTGGCCAGACCCTAACGAGTTTAAGCCAGAACGATTTATGACAACGGACAAGGATATTGATGTCAAAGGAAAAAATTACGAATTGCTCCCATTTGGAAGTGGTAGAAGAATGTGCCCTGGTGTATTCTTTGCCCTACAGGCTTTGCGTTTAACATTAGCAACTGTGATACAGCAATTCGAGCTAGTAAAACCATCTGATGAACAAATTGATATGAGTGAGAGTTCAGGACTAACTACAAGCAAAGCGACGCCACTTGAAGTCCTTCTTTCCCCTCGTTCACCCCTAAATACATAAATGTATTTATTTATTTTACTTTTGAAAATTTTACAATATGTGTGACAATCTTTATACAGAATAAATTATCCAACTACAGGTAATGATATTTTGATTATTCGAGGACATTTGATTCATCACCTTAACGGGATGATAATAAGCTTTAACAGTCTGCTACACATTGAAAGGAATGATGTACGTTGTGAACGTGCCAAGAGGATTCATGGAAATTCAATTGGAAGTATTGTTAGTAGGATAAGCCTTGCTGCTAGTGTGTACTTAATTTGGCAGGAAAGAATTTCAGAATATTCGGACATGAAAAAATTAAAGAGGGTGGGAGGAATTATATGATCTATTTTATGAGACAGTAAGAATGAGATTATTTAGTGTAAAAAGTCAAGTATTCCTTAACATGATTAGCAATGGAACAATACGTGATGGCAAAGCAAAAAAAAAGGGTATTGATTGATTGTATGGAGAGGTATGGATCGAAAGAAGGATGTATATACTGGATTCTTTGGTGTTACTTGAGTCCTGTTATTTAATTGGTTGGGTATACGGATGGCCTTAAACCATGGGTTGTTTGCTATTGATTGTTACTAAGAAGGTGACCACAAGTAATAAATGAATACTTAGGAAATTTAATGCCTTGGCTTATAAGGAAGTTTAATGAGTCTTGAATGATGGGATTGCTTGGACCTAGTCATGAGTATATTCAGTGTAAGGGTAATCGTGAGGTGCCAGATGATGATGATGCTTTCTAAAGTGTCTTTGTGAGTGTATGTTTGTCTTTGTGAGGATTGGAGCTGCAAATATGCAGTTATTTAGGCAGTTTTGGGAGAAACGTGGTCGATGGTCATACGTTGGAAGTATCCTTGAGCCACTCCTATCTTTTGGGTGATGTCATCTTAAGTTTCTCCATGTGTGTGAGTCTATGAGGAATGATACTACAGGTTTGTATGCGTCGTCTAAGGTCTTAAATGATGGAAATGTAGCCTATGGTGTGGAGTCTCAATGGAACTGGATTGTTCGCTCGGGTGGGCCAAAACAATAAACTTGAAAAAAGATACCAAAGAAGCAACAAAAATTTAAAGAATCATACAATATGAGTTTTTTATTTCAACCGCACACGACGCTTTTTAGCACTAAAATCATCTAAAACACTATCTAAATTGAAGGTTTCTGTAATATCATTTTCTTACGTAATCCTTTTCATTACTAAATTATCGAAAGAAAATCATCATCCAATTCATTAAGTAATCTGTTCTTCACGATTTTCATGGCCGAAAATTCATGTTCAACACTTTTTGTAATAGACACGGAAAAAGTCTAACACTAGTTTTATCAACCAACTATAGGTATTTAGAAGTTAAACACAATAATGAATAAACAAAGTTACATACCTAATTCTTAAAAACCACATAAATGATAGAATCAAAATTGTGGTTCTTATTAAAAAAAAATCATAAGAAGCTTTGTGCACTTAAAATCATGGATGATGGAATTGGAGTAGATGTATTGACAATTGATATTCCTTGCTTTTTCAGTTTTCGCTATATAACACAAAGCAGTGTATTTACTGAAAATAATTATTTACATTTATGATACATATTATTAGATGGACCACTTTCTATCTGAGTTGACTTATTGTAATTTATTTTGGGTGGGCCTTTTGAAGCCTCATATACAAATTACACATAAAAAGGCTTATACTAATACAACTAAGTAAAAACTTGGGGTTGGTTTTGGCCCACTCTCATTAACATGTACCTCCGTCCCTATACACTCTTCTGTGACGATGGCTTCTTGTTCTATCCTATTTTTTTTTATCTTAATATGACGATGCAAGCAGCATTTTGATCTTAGATGGATGATACAGTTGGAGGAAATGTGGTAACAGATAGTATATGCTCCATGGAGGTCTAGTTGCTAGGATTCCTGATAGTACTAGCTAGTGTAGCTTTGGTGAATTTTCTAGAAACAGATTTTTTAGAACCATAAACACACTAAAAAAATGAAATTATTGATATGAGATTCAACGAGTAACTTTCTCTATATGAGAGATTTTTGTTCCTATCTTTTATGATGGTGTTTTGGTGTAGGTTGGTTGCTTATATGTGGGTTATGGGTCGCTTTTATATTATATCTGTTTGTAGGTGTTTGTAAGAGATGGATTCACGCATGTACGGGAGATCGATTAAATGCACATGGCCTTTATTTGATTAGTGCCATCAATCTAGGAACACTTAGTAGCTAACTCAGCATCCATAATAACCTAAACTCTTAACTATTTTAGGTCTTGAGTACAACTAGTTTGGCACTTACCATATATTTACATTTTTTTTTAAACTTTAATGTGTATATATTTTAGTTTTTGGTGATCAAGAGCTTACATGCCTTGTAATAATATGGACACATGCAGCCACTGAAAGTCAGGGATATGGTATCTGGTTTGGCGAACTGCTAGCTGCTATGGGTTTACATGAAGTGTTTAGGTTGCTTCGCCATGTTGTTGTATGGTATGTATTACACTTCCTGTTGTGGTATATGTTTGTATTAACGTCCAATTGTCACGGAAGATATATTGACTTTGCTGTAAGATACTTCAATGTTTACCAAAACATAGTACAAAGTTATCAGCGTATTGCAGCCTTTATCCTTGGTGGTGCTCAATAACCCAAAAGCATTAAAACCTGTTCAAATTGATGAGCATGTTGGAAGGAAGGGACTGGTAGAGGAGTCAGATATGGCAAATCTAGTCTACTTGAAGTCGTTATAAAAGAAACATTACGTTTATATCCGGCACCAGTTCCTCATGAGTCAACTGAGGAATGTGTTGTGAGTGGTTACAACATTCCCAAAGGCACACATTTGTTGATAAGCCTTTGGAAATTGCTGCGTGATCGGAATATCTGGTAAGATCCAAGTGAACTTAAGCCAGAAAGATTCATGACAACTCAAATGGATATTGTATAAAAATGAAGAATCTGCCCTGGTGTTCTTTGCATACAGGATTTGCCTTTAATGTTAGCAACTCTGATACATCAGTTCATGCTAGAAAAACCATCAGATGAACCCATTGACATGAGTGAAAGCTCGGGATCAACTACAAGCAAAGCGACGCCACTTGAAGTATTTGTTTTCCCCGGTTTAAAAAGTGATATAATATTTGTAACTATCAATATAATCCTAATAAATGACCAAACTCTGGGTTATGATATTTGTAATATTCTGGGATATCAGATTCATCACCTAAGTGATTTATCATTACTAGGATTCAACAATGGGTATATAAGTTGAACTAGTAATGCAACGTTGATGTGTTGTTTCTTTTGTTATTGTTGTTGTTACACCAATAGTTCTAATTTTGAACCGGATGCATCGGTCCAGTTTTATAGATTGTTAAAGCTTCTTGTAAGAAAAAGTATCCACAGATGTCTTCCGAATTGCTGGATCCGCCACGAGTTCTATGCCATTTGACTCTGATCGATATCTACGGCTTTATGTGATTTCAAAACATTATGTTAGCTATACGTATACGGATGAACTAGAGGATAACGTATATATCTTGCTTTTGGTATGATTGGTTATGTTTTAACTATGTGGCTTCAACAAATGCAGCCACACATTGTATTCTGTCAACACACATGGATAGGAAACATCAGCCCAAGGCAAACACGATCGGGCCACATATATAAAGAGAAGCCTTCTACCTATATAAGTAGTATAATACTATCTGCTGAATTTTCATCTATTTATTCCGAATCACTTGACTTGGTGATTGCTTATCAATTCTCTAACAAATGGAGGATCTCAACTTATTGCAACAAAGTTACACTCTTTTTCTTGGAGTTGTAACTGTATTTTTGGTTATTTATTTTACAACTTCCAACACTAGATCTAGTAAAAACAATCGCCCACCCGTAGCATGTTGGACCTTTTCAATGTCTTAGACGCCATAAATTACAGCAAGCCTACAAGTATAATGCTTTAGGCCTAAACCCAAACCCATTAGGGTAAATACAGCAGCTAAGATTAGAACGGTTGTATAGGGGTGTCTTTTACTTTTAACAGAACCGGTGTTTCCTTCAAACACAGTGTTTCAATCTGTATAAATAGATTAGGTCTTCTGTAAACGAATTAACCCTTATTTTCAATATCATGATATATATATATAGATCCTGTGTTTATCAGGATGGGTTCACCCCAAATTCTTTGTTCTTCCTATATTAAATTCATGTCTTTTATATGATCGTTCATGATTAGTTTGGTCGTTATTCGATCCTGGAAAGATATGATCAAGACCTGCACAAAAGTGGTATCAAGAGCCTGAGAATCAAACGTCATGGTTCGATCATCATTCAAGAAAGACGAAAAGAAAAAAGGCACAGGAACATGCCTTGGATAAAAGGCAGCGGATGAAGAAAAAAAAGGAGGAACAGATTCGAAGAAGAAAGGTTTTTTTTCAAAAATTTCTTATTTGGTTTATGATAAGAAAAGAAAAGAGAAAAGACAGAGGGTGCAAGAAGGAGGTTACCACCAGGGATTGGTGACTAACAAAGAAGAAGAAAAAAAAGGAAAGGCATATCTTATCAGAATAAGACTTTTTGTTGCTACAAAAGAACATAGAACATGTTCCATTATAATCCAAAAGAAAGATCTTGGTGCCCCGGTTCGAGATGAACACCACAACCGAGATGGATGACAAGGGCAGGGTATATGCCATATGGGGACAAGACTTTGAAAAAAGGGATTTCCTTAATCAATAAAGGAAAACCGGAGAACGCACCATCGAATAGCAACACAAAAGGAAAATCAAGAATCGCAGGGAGTGCAAGGAGATTTTTGGCATCTCGACAATAGGGGGGAACTGTTGGACCTTTTTAATGTCTTAGACGCCATAAATTACAGCAAGCCTACAAGTATAATGCTTTAGGCCTAAACCCAAACCCATTAGGGTAAATACAGCAGCTAAGATTAGAACGGTTGTATAGGGGTGTCTTTTACTTTTAACAGAACCGGTGTTTCCTTCAAACACAGTGTTTCAATCTGTATAAATAGATTAGGTCTTCTGTAAACGAATTAACCCTTATTTTCAATATCATGATATATATATATAGATCCTGTGTTTATCAGGATGGGTTCACCCCAAATTCTTTGTTCTTCCTATATTAAATTCATGTCTTTTATATGATCGTTCATGATTAGTTTGGTCGTTATTCGATCCTGGAAAGATATGATCAAGACCTGCACAAAATAGCAGCGGGTGCTTGGCCTATTGTAGGCCACTTTAACCTATTTGGAGGATTATCAGATCCTCTCCACAAAGTATTGGGAACCATGGCTGTCAAATATGGACCAATCTTTACCATTCGTTTTGGAGTACGTCAAGTATTGGTAGTGAGTAGCTGGGATATCGCTAAAGATATTTTTACCACCCACGATGCAATTGTTTCCTCTCGTCCCAAATTTACAGCTGCTAAAATATTGGGATATAATTATGCCATGTTTGGAGTGTCGCCTTATGGTCCATACTGGCGAGATATGCGTAAGATCACCTCACTTGAGCTGTTATCAGCTCATCGCCTTGAGAAACTCAAGCATGTTCGTGTGTCTGAACTCAAAAACTCTATCAAAGACTTGTATGAGCTATGGAGGGAAAAGAGAGATGGTAAGGGAAAAGTGTTGGTGGAAATGAATAAATGGTTTGGGGAACTAAATATGAATGTGATGCTTAGAATGGTTTTTGGAAAACGGATGAGTGGAGCAACAAATGGTGAAGAAGATGAAATGAATAAGTTCCAAGAAGTTGTACGAAAATTCTTTAATTTCTTAGGTCTGTTTGTGGTGGCAGATGCTTTTCCTTACCTAGGATGGTTGGATATTGGTGGTCATGAGAAGGCCATGAAAAGAGTTGCCAAAGAAATAGACTTCATCTTTGGAAAATGGTTGGGCGAGCATAGGGCGAAAACAGAATCCACTGAGGCTATGGGAGAGAAGGACTTCCTTGATGTGATGATATCGGCTGTTGAAACCGGTGTTTTGAGAGACCACAATTCTGACGCAATTATCAAATCTACATGCTTGGTATGTTCTGATCATACTGGAGTATTAAACTTGCCTTAAATAGCTTCTAACTTAGCTATATTTATTGCAGGATATTATTGCAAGTAGCGTGGATACTATCACAAGCATGTTAACTTGGACCGTCTCCCTGCTATTGAACAATCCTGATGCCCTTAAAAAGGCTCAAGAGGAAATCGATAAGCATGTTGTACACGATAGACAAGTTGAGGATTCTGATATTGACAAATTAGTATACCTCAAAGCGATTGTAAAGGAGACTCTACGGTTATACCCAGCAGCCCCACTTGGTGCACCAAGAGAATTTTCAAATGATTGTACTGTAGCTGGCTACGACGTTCCAAAAGGGACCTGGTTGATGGTCAATATATCGAATCTACAACGTGATGCGGAAATCTGGTCAGATCCATCAGAGTTTAGGCCTGAGAGGTTCCTTACTGGGACACATATGCATGTAGATTTTAGAGGGAGAAATTATGAGTTGATCCCCTTCGGTGCTGGGAGAAGGTACTGTCCCGGAATAGGATTTTCAGCTCAAATGTTACATATCGTTCTAGCTACTTTGCTACATAACTTTGAAATGTCTCATCTTAATGATGAACCAGTAGACATGACTGAAAGCGTTGGATTAACAAATGCTAAGGCATCTCCATTGGAAGTTCAGATTGTCCCACGTTTGTCATGTATACCTTGATGAGAATTTAAATATATGTATAAACACTTCTCATTATGTGTATAGTTATTCTACTAGTAAGCTAGTAAGCTACTAGTAATCTTCAAGTTATGTGGTCCATGTGTCATCAGAGACATCTAGGAAGATATGTCTTGTGTTTCATATACGAAAAAAAGAGGTACTAAATTTGGCTTTGTATAATCACATACTTTCTTTTATCCTACAGTGAAGGGATGCTATATATATATATATATATATATATATATATATATATATATATATATATATATATATATATATATATATATATATATATATATATATATATATATATATATATATATATATATATATATAGGAAGGTTAATGTGAGAGCATTTTTAAAATTGTAAAAATGAGAAATAATCTAAAACACCAATAAAACATTGATACATAATCATATTACCAATAATACACTAAAATATACATTATTTATACAACTTAACATTCTATTGACTAATAAACGATGACTTAGTGTATAACGTATTACTGATACACAATTAAAAATGTGATACACATACATCAATATCTCAACAAGATAATATCTTATACATAAAATGGTACATTTGATACACAACCACCACTAAATAACATGATACACGATACCAAGACATGATACAAATCACACCTTAAATCAAGTTGTATCACCTAGAATTCGTCAATTTTCAAAAGAAAGCCCATCAAATTATTAAAAAACTTAGTTTTAGTTAATCTTGTTTAAAAATTATTTGAAGTAGAGCGTCATTTGTGAGATTTTAGCTGGTTCTTATTTTTTCAACTTTAAAAAGTTCTCATTTGAACCGAACTCTATATATATATATATATATATATATATATATATATATATATATATATATATATATATATATATATATATATATATATATATATATATATATATATATATATATATATATATATATATAATAATAATGAGTATTGAAAAACTTATTAGCAAACGCTGTAAAGATTCTGATCCTGATTTTAGAATATTTTAC
The DNA here is from genome assembly GCA_025667525.1 of Glebionis coronaria. NCBI lineage: Eukaryota > Viridiplantae > Streptophyta > Magnoliopsida > Asterales > Asteraceae > Glebionis > Glebionis coronaria. The sequence goes on along the minus strand of CM046875.1, from coordinate 592,060,269 downwards.
GATACAAAACAAAAACGATTCAGATCTTTCGTAGAATCTTTGCATGCTTAAGATCTTATAGGATCCCGATCTTGATCATAGGATCTACTATGATCCGATCTTACTTTTTCTCGAACGACAAATTAAAAAACTACAAATTTATAGGTTCTATTTTGTACAATCTAAGAAGCAACGTCTAAATCTTCTTATACATTTCATAATTTTGTGTTTACCATGTATATTAATTTGTAGATTTTTAAAATATTACAAAGACTATTAAAAAATTACATTATAGTAGGATCTTACGATCCCGATCCTACTTTACGATCTTGATAATTCAAAGACGAAAACGGTCTTAGGTAAGATCCATCTTGAAAACCTTACTTATTAGTATGTCATGTTCGGCAATCTTTATATCCCTTAGAAAAAACCCCAAAACTAAAAAAAAAAACCTACAAAACCCTAATCGCCGCCCCCAATGGGTGGTTCTCATCCCCCCCCCCCCCCCAAAATCCAAACCCAATGATCTCCACGGTATTACCGCCACAGCATACGTTACAAACTTCCCACTCTCTTTGGGAACAAAAGAACTTTGGAATCTTTGTGATAAATATGGAACGGTGGCAGATGTGTATATTGCACGCAAACTCTCTATGAATGGGAAAAGATTTGCATTTGTCAGATTCCTGAAAGTTTCTAATAAAGAATCGTTGATTGATGCTCTTAATAAGATTTGGATTGGATCATACCATATGTTCGATGCTATGGCTAGATTCGAGAAGAAACCAAATTCTGTCATTAAACCAAAACCTAACCCTAATCGAACCAATCCCAATAACCATGATAAAACCTCATCCTCATCATCACATGAAAACCCTAATCGATCATACGCAAATGTTCTTAATGGTAACAATTCTCTCAATCACATGTCCCAACCAAAATCCATCCTCAAATCTGTTACACTCGATGAAGAAGATCTAATTGAAACATCAGACATGAAAAACGTGATCCTTGCCAAGGTTAAGGATGTTCACCTCATCCTTAATATTAATAATGTTCTTAACAAGGAAGGTTTTGGTGACTTCAACTGTAAATATATCGGAGGCATGTGGCTTTGGATTGAATTTGAATCATCAGAAGCGTGCTCAAAGCTACTAAGCAATAAGGAGATGTCATGGTATTTCACTTCTCTGAAACATATAAACAAATCTTTTATTGCTGATGAACGTGCTATATGGATTGAAATTTATGGACTTCCTCTTAATGCTTGGACGTCTAAGGCATTCAAAAAGATTGCCCTTAATTGGGGCGAACCCCTTTTCGTTGATGAAGACCCCACTGAAAACAATGCTATTGGAAGGGTATGCATTAAGACTCGGATCCATAGTCAAGTCAATGAAATATGCAAAGTGGTTATCCTTGGAAAATCTTTTAATGTGTCTGTTAAAGAATTCGCCGGATGGGTCCCGGACATTAAAGATTTGGAATCATTATCGAATCATCCCGATATGGATAACCCCAACAAACATGACTATGATTTCACCAATCACTCAGATAGTGGTACAGAGGATGAAGAGGAAGGAGAGATACGTAACGACAGTATTAATAAGGAAGAAGACTTTGTTAAAGACACCCTCTGGTCCGATGCAACCGAAGACGTTCTCAAGAAACAAGATGGTATTTCCAAAGATACTCAAAACCCCCCATCCGACCCCGATCAACCAGAGATTCCAAAAGAGGATTCAACATCAATCTCAAAACCTTCTGGTTTTGAAGGATGCAAAAGAAGCAATCCCAAATCATCAGCTGGTGGTAAACATAGTAGTCATAAACAAACATCAAATTTTTCATCAGCTCCCGCTAAGTTTTCAAGGACCAGTAAGTCTCATTCCAAATCCTCCAAAAGCCATGGTTCTATGATTGAAGCATTTATCTCACACATTGAAATGGGTAACGTTTTGGGCTACGACATGCAAGGAAGCAAAAACGATCTCAAAAAATTCATTGATAGTATTGGTGCGAACAATGTTCATCCATGAATATCATGTCTTTCAACTCTTGCGGATTGGGATCGGGTAAATGTAAAGCTATTGCAAAGCTCTGTAACAAGCACAAAGTTTCTTTTCTTGGCATTCAAGAAACTCATTCTCCCAAGGTAGATCCTTTTAAGGTGAAGAGCTCTAGGGTAATTTCCAATTTGACTACGCGGAATGCCCCTCTTCTTGTAGATCAGGAGGTTTGGTTTCTATTTGGGACCCGAATATATTTTTAAAGACTAAAGTTTCTTCCTTTGATCATATCCTCATTGTTGAAGGTATCTGGATATCTACCAATACGCGTTGTTTCATGATTAACGTTTATGCACCACAAGAGGATAGGAAAAAAGAAACTCTTTGGAACAAGATTTTTGATTTCAAGGCAAACAACCCAGGTCACTATTTCATATTTGGTGATTTTAACGTTGTCCGATATGCCACTGAAAGAATCGGTACGATCTTCAACCCCACTTCTGCCAATGTTTTCAACAAGTTTATTCTTGATGCTAATCTTTGGGACATTCCGCTTGGGAGCCACTTATTTACTCGAACTAACAAACAAGGAGATAAATTAAGCAAGCTCGATCGTTTCCTCGTTTCAGATGATCTAACTCCTATCACTCAGAATTATTCAGCTTTGGTTTTGGATTGTCTCATCTCAGATCATAGACCCATTTTGTTATCTCCTTTGAAGGTTAATTTTGGACCCATCCCATTTAAACTTTTCAACTCTTGGCTCCAAGAAATCCAACTCAACACCACTGTTACTGATTTCTGGGTTCAACATGTCCCTAATGTACATTGTACAAGTCCCATTATTTCTTTCAAAAACAAAATGAAAGACTTAAAACCTGTTATTAAAGCATGGTCTAAAAACAGGAATAATTCTCAGTATAGAGAGAAAGAAGAGCTCATCAAGAAGATCAAGGATTTCGATGAAAGTGTTGCTACACGTTCTAACCACACAATGGATGCCTCTCTCAGACCTTCTTGGATCGATAAACTTCGAGACATTGTTGATAAGGAAAACTATGATTTTGCTCAAAAAGCGAAAATCAATTGGGACATTGAAGCGGATGAAAACAACAAGTTTTTTCATGCCATCATTAATAAGAAACGTCGGTACTTATCTATTCAAGGGATAAAATTAGACGGCCAGTGGATTGAGGATCCCATTGATATCAAGGATGCTTTTCTCACTTTTTATGAAAATAAATTCCAAAAAGTTGAAGTGGAAAAAGTTACCAGTAGAAGCTCTTTCTATAAATCTCTTAGTGATGACCAAAATGATTATCTCGCTTCTCCATGTTCTGAATTAGAGATCAAAGAAGCCATTTGGGATTGTGGTTCAGATAAATCCCCGGGCCCGGACGGTTTCACTTTTGCTTTCTACAAAAAGTTTTGGGATATGATCAAAGGCGAAATTCTGGAGTTTGTACATCATTTTTTCAGCTCTGGTATTTTACCTCGTGGATGCAACGCTTCTTTTATATCTCTTATCCCAAAAGTTACAAACCCTATGGTGATTAGCGACTTCCGTCCCATTAACTTATAGGGGCCCAGTACAAAATCATTGCTAATGTTTTGGCAAATCGTTTAGCATGTGTAATTGATTCTGTCATAAGTCAGGAACAATCTGCTTTTGTCAAAAATCGACAGATTCTCGACGGGCCTCTCATGATTAGTGAAGTAATCCAATGGTGCAAGCATAAAAAGGCTAAACTCATGATTTTTAAAATCGATTTTGAAAAAGCCTTCGATACTATTTCATGGGACTTTTTATTTCAGGTCATGCACTATATGGGATTCAATGAAACATGGATAAAGTGGATTTCGGGTTGCTTAAATTCAGCCACTTCTTCGATCCTCATCAACGGAAGCCCTACTCGTGAATTCAACATTCAACGCGGTCTTCGACAAGGGGATCCTTTATCCCCTTTTCTCTTTATCATCGCTATGGAAGGTTTACATGTCGCGATGAATGATGCCATGGCAGCTGGTCTATACAAAGGGTTTAAAATTAACCATTTGAATATATCTCACTTTTTCTTCGCGGATGATGCTTTGTTCGTTGGTGAATGGACTCGTTATAACGTTCAAAGTTTGGTTACGGTTATGGAGTGTTTCCACCGTGTCTCTGGTCTTAAGATCAACTTTAAAAAATCTAACCTCCTTGGAATAGGTGTGCCATATGAAGAGGTCAAATTCCTTGCCACTCTCACAGGTTGTAATGCTATGGGATCTCCTTTTTATTATCTTGGTCTTCCTATTGACAGAAATATGGCTGTTGTTAAAAGTTGGGATCCAATCATTGATAAGTTTACTAAAAGGTTATCTACTTGGAAAGCCTCGCTTCTTTCCATTGGTGGTAGATCCACTCTTATCACTTCGGTGCTCGGCGCTTTAGGTACGTATTATTTCTCTCTCTTCCCGATGCCTATTTGTGTGAATACGAAGCTGGAATCTATTAGATCAAAGTTCTTTTGGGGTATCAAAGAAAACTCCAAAAAGATTTCTTGGATTGCTTGGAATTTGATTCTTGCTGGAAGGAATAAAGGTGGCCTCGGCATCGGCAGTTTATACTCCCTTAACCATGCCCTTATTCAAAAATGGCGTTGGCGTTTCCTTAATAATCCAGACGCTCTTTGGGTTCGTTTGATTGCTGCTATTCATGGTACAAATGAGGATGCTTCCTCTTTCTTCAGTCATATTAAAACCAACGGGGTTTGGGGCAGAATTATTGGATCCATCAACACCATGCATGACAAAGCTTACATTCCTCTTTCCTCTTTGAGGAGGCGCGTTAATAGTGGCACATCTACAAAGTTTTGGCATGACATCTGGATTGGCAACACATCTCTTAGAAATGAATTTCCTCGCCTCTATCGTCTTAGCACGAACAAAGATTCTATGATTCGTGATTGCTGGAACCAAGGCTGGAATTTCACCTGGTCTCGAAACATCAACAGTGGCACCAATGCTATACATCTCGCTAATTTACACAACATGCTGTCAGGTATAAACCTTTCTGATCATGCTGATACTTGGGTTTGGAACATCAAACCCCCTGTTTTCTTGGTTAAAGATGCTCGCAAACACATCAATAATCTTCTTCTTCCTGATGGAGGTGATGAAACTAGATGGAACAGTTCGCTTCCTAAAAAGATTAACATTTTTATCTAGAGGACTTTGCGCGACCGGTTACCCTCCAGGTGGAATCTTAGTCGGAAAGGTATTGACATTGCTTCTATCTCCTGTCCTATTAGTGATCAAGGGATTGAAACTTCTCAACATACTTTGTGGACCTGCTCGTTGGCTACAACGGTTTGGATTCCTGTTCTAAATTGGTTGGACCTTTCCATTCCTACTATTTCTTCTATCAAAGATCTGTATGCTAGGATTGATGAGTTTCCTTCCAAAAAGAAAATGATTTTAGATGTCATTTGCAGCGTGGTTTTGTGGTCGTTATGAAATTTTCGTAACGAAATGATCTTCGGTACCGATATTCCTAGACGTAATCTTCTCTTTGATAAGATTGTTGATTGCTCCTTTAGATGGTTCTCTACTAGAAACAAAATGTATTCTTTTTCTTTTAACAACTGGATTATGAATCCTTTAGAGGACTACTCTTTGTAATTTTTCTAGCACCTTGCTAGCTTTGAATAAAATTTGCCGTTCAAAAAAAAAAATCTTTATATCCCTTGTTAAAATTTTCATTTTCATCATCTTCATAATTAGTATTACATCCGTCTTAAAATAAGTGTTCGCGTTTAATTTTTGAAATCTTTTTTATATAACTTTTACCCTAATTATTTTTAAGTGTGTTATATTTTTTGAATGGCCATATCTATTAAAAAAGCTCTAGCAAGATGCTAGAGACCAACAAATTCATAATACAGATTCCATGAAATTGGAACGAACTTTGATCGGATCATATAACCAATCAATCCAGTTTGATTTAACAATTTGCTCCTATGAGTGATCCAAGTGTGAGATACGATTTTCATCTCATGGACAAGGGTGTCTTTTCTAGGGGGTTTCGAGTCGAAGCAAACCCGATTGCGATATCGCCAAATGATCCAAGTAGTACTTTGAATAACTGCATCGAAACATGTCTTTAAGGTACTGTTTAGGTTAACCGAGTCCCCCCAAGTGATTAGATGAGCCATTAATTTCAGGTAATCATCCATGCCCCACCAAGTGTTCACCATGGACCATAAATCCTTAGCTATAGTACAATCAACAAATAGGTGCTGCAAGTCTTCAATGGCTTCATCGCATAACGGGCAACATGTTGAATCCAAGTCAATTCGGCGTGCATCAAGATTACTTCTAGTCAGAAGACGATCCTTACAAAAGCGCCAAGAATGAATATTGATTTTAATTGGAAGAATTTTGTTTCACCTAATAGCCTCATTATCCGAATCTAACATAAAATTATCAATATGTTTTCTCCTGGAGAAAACATGATACATCTTTGAGGAGTCGAGAGAACATTCCCACGTATTAGGAAAGTTTGTGGGGGAGAAATCACCAAGTAGAGCATTAAGAGAATTAAACTGGTCCATTTCTAAACCACTTCTAATTTGACGTCTGCATTCCCAGGTTCTAGAAAAAGCCCCGTTGAGAGTGTTAAATAAATAACAGCCCCTACTTGGTGATTTCTCAACGATCTTCATAGATCGACAAAGTCGTTAATCTCCATAAAGAGTTTGGTTCCGAATAAAAACGCCACCACTGTAACACCCCACTTTGATAAGTGGACCGTTACGCGTAATTATGGCGTGTCATCAAAGCATACAAGGTAATATATAGTAAAACATACATGACCATAGGGAAAACCGGAATCAAACATCGGTTCCCAAAATAAGCCCAAAACATAAATAAAGTAAATGAAATGAATGAAAGGCTAAACAAGCACAAGTATATGAAGGCAAAAGGAGAAGAAGTCTATAGCAGCTTCCATCCTATGCATGTCCTCCAAATGCTCGCGTCTGTCCTTGGGTACCTGCCGTTTTGGGACATGGAAAGGAAAGTAACGGCTGAGCAAAACGCTCAGTGAACGGATATAGACATAGTATGAAAGACTGAAACATAATAAAGACTTAATAGCAGCGGAATTGATTAAGTCCTAGAAAACCTTACATAACTTAGTAAAACTGGTTTTATAGTTTGAAAAGCCTTATGTTTATCTTATAAAAACTGTTTAACATGTTAACCATTAGCCAATATAGGTCATGAAATATCAACGTGCATGAATACTTGGAGGGGTGACCTCGTCATGCAATTAGAGGGGCTGCCTCTAATTAATATATGTTTGGGTAGGAGGGATCAGCTCCTTGTGAAGGATGCAAGGCACACACCACATTCACCTGAATAATCTGTAAAAACATGTAAACTAGGATGCACCCATACGCCCCACATGATAATATAATAATATGGCCAAAAGCTGAAAGGGACGCCACGAGCTATCACTCCGCCGTGGTGAAGTCATAACACTGGTGCCTCCAGTGTTATGGTTATGGTACCTCCATAACTAGGTGGAACTGGTCATGCATGTATATGGCTTAGGCATTTAATTAAACATAAGCAAATCAAAACATATAAAACATATACTGGGAAAACAGTTGGCTGCATACGGGGAAATCCTAAAAAGAAAAGAATGTCCATACTGAAACGACGGAGAATCCGTACCTTAAGTCCAGTGAACAAAGAAGACGAACGGAAGAGAGTCCTACTTCGATCTCACTAACGCTACATAAATAGTATGCGTGTATAAGTACTCTGATTACTATACACGAAACTGGTTCTATATCATGACTTTATATGTTCATGTCATGTCTCACTGATTTTAACATTATACTGAATTTATCATGTATTCTGTATATTCTGATTAAGTATTACTTGTATTTCTTGTATTATTATACTTGTTGTGTAATAATAAGTAACTTCCTAAAAATAGCAGGTTTCCTAAAATAGAAAGTTTCCAAAAATAGAAAGTTTCCAAAAATAGAAAGTTCCCAAAAATAGAATAGCTACCTAAAATAAATAAGTTTCTAAAAATAGAAAGTTTCCATAAATAGATTAGCTGCTTAAAATAAAATAAGTTTCTAAAAATAGAAAGTTTCCATAATTAGGAATAAGCTTGATTATTAAGCTAATAATATAAGCTTAAGTTTTACTGATTAATATTTTAAGTCATGTGATTAATAGTATATTTTATTAATTAATATATGTAAATTAAATAAACTATATATTATAAGATTTAATTAAATATAGCATGATTTAATTAAATTAAAGTGCATAAAATACTTAGTTTAAAACATGTATTAATATTTATTATTAATATAACCTAAGTCATGGAAATTAATGAATTATATGTCATGTTCTTAGTCTAAATTAACTAATAAAAATACTTAGGTTAAATTCATGTATTATTACTAATAATAATTAACCTAAGTCATGACTAAATTAAATTAATTATATAGCATGTTAAATTAATTTAATTAAATCTTGTAAATATTTAACTTGTAAAAAAAATTAACTTGTAAAAAAATAACTTGTAAAAATAAGTCATGAACCGAACCCGTGTTTTAAATCTAAACATGTCATGAACCGGACCGTGTTTAACCTTGAACCGGACCAACAACCAAACCCTTAATGGTGGCGAACCGGCTTGACCGGTTGCCACGGTTTATGTCAAACCGCCACCGGCTTAAGCCGGTGGTGCTTGTTGTTTTTCAACCGAGACCCCTAAACCAAACGGTACCCTGACATGCGTCGGGGTCCCTTGTGTTCTTGCGGCCGAGACACCAAAACCCCACCGAGATCATGGCGTCTCGGTTGTTGGTGATCATAAACCCACCGAGAGCTTCGGCTCTCGGTTCTACGTGTCGGCCGAACCAAAACACCCCTAAAACATTCATGTTTTTAACCCCATGATTAGATCTACATGTTTTATTAATAGTTTTTAATAACCCTTGATTTCATGTGTTCTAGATCTAATGAATAATTAAAAAGAAAAAGGTTTAAGGATTACCGATACGTGAAAAAAAATAGAATGATAACACGAACGATTTCCACTAGAATTGGATCACCAAAAATCAACGAACACCTCCTCTTGGTGTGTTCTAACCGACGGCCAAAAGGGAGCAAAAAGGAGGCTAGAGTTTTGTGTTTTTTAGAAAACTCTGTAAAATGAATAATTGTTTTTTCCCTTTTCTTATTTGGTTAAAAAAACAAAGTGGGCTTGGCCCCTTTGCTTGTTCTTGCCGCGGGTAGGTGGGGCCCACAAGGGGAAACCCATCGTTTTCCGTGTACTCATGGTCGTGTTTACGTGATTTATTTAGTAATCGTTCGTGTCGTAATATATATTTATACGTAATCGTAATAAATATTACGTAAATACATAATAATAGGTTCGTGATTATTCACGTTCATGATTTCATGTTCGTGATTTCATGTTCATGATTTTATGTTCGTGAATATAATTATTATTGTTAATAATTATCGTGTACTAACACGTATTTAATACTTATCGTGTAATAACACATACGTAATTCTCGTAACTAATATTCGTGACACGTGTTCATGTTATAAAAGGAAAGTTTTAATCTTGTACGTACGATTATTAGTGTATTGTTCATGGTAAAAGCATGCGGGTTTTACAACTCTTCCCCCCTAAAAAGAATAATTCGTCCTCGAATAACAGATAAAGTAACCTGAAAGGAAAATACCCGAATCAAACTGAGAGGGTATGTAAAATAAAAGGACATGCAGGTGACATGGTAGAAGGAACGTGGAACGTGACATGTCTTGAAAGGACATGGAACGTGATGTGACTGAAAGGACGTATCTAATCGATAAGAGAACACTGATAAGAAGTCCGGATGTACTCCTCCGTTCCAAGTGGCTTCCCGCCCAGAACGGTCCTCTAAACGGTCTTGGCGGAAAAAACAATATTAGTCTTCATGACTTTTGGTTGACGATACAGAAAGTTTCTGGTTCATCAACATAAGATAGATCAGCATGAATCTGATCAAGTGGATAAGAACTAACGTGCAAGTGTAAATGAAACGTTATGATATAAAGTAACTTAGACTAACTGATATTAGTCCCGTCTTAGCAATAATGCGCGAGACATACTGAAAAGTAGTACGTGAACAATTGTGAACGCGATACGTGGAGATATGGTGAGTGTAGTATGAGCAAACATATCGTGATCAATGATACGTGTAACATATCGTGAACGTGATACGAGGAACGTGGAATGAACATGACATGTGAAACATATCGTGAATATGGAATACGGCGACGGTACGCCAAACGCTATAAGGTGAGACGTGGAATGTGACGTGAAACGTCTATTTGAGGATAGAGAGTTATACTAAACATGAGTCTGGTCTCTCAAGCTCTTGCAAAACTTCCCAGTACGAAAATAAACGTAAAATCGTAAGCCAGGAGACAATCATGAACGTGAGTGTGAAAGCAAGTCGTAAAATTTAAACAAAGACGTGAATGTAAATAAGGAGTACAAATGTGAACCTTCGTCTGGCCCGATAGCTGAGGAATTACCAAGTGATCTGATGAGCCTTGGCTGGAACATGTCCGAGTAATATGTTGGTTCTGAAATCCTTGCGGATGTAAGGATTCTGCATACTTGGTCGAACTGTCGGCAATAACCCAGATACCATCATGCTTCTTCTGAGTTTGCGTTAATCTGGTAACCCAAAATCCATGGAGATCTTGTCCCATTTTTGTTCACATTTTCTAAAGATGGAAAAACATCCTAGTCTGTTGGTGTTCTAACTAGCCGGTTGGTATGTCAGGTACTTAGATATGAATGTAACTATATCTTGCTTCGTAGAAACTTGATGCATAGAAATTTGCGAAACTATGAGTCTCCGAAATTAGACTTCTCTTAGCGTAGGATTTTCTGGAACAACTAATGTAGTGTAGGGTTCTCACCTTTACGCATAAGTTGAGTCATGGTAAGATTAACCATGCGAATCCATGTGATTCATCATGTCACTGTAATCAACCAGAATTTATATTGGAAAATTTCAAGGTGAAATTTCTCGTGTCGTAGAATTTGCAACATAGTGCAAATATGGTCCTCCTGCTCTTCTATAGACTTAGAGAAAATCAGGTTATCCTTGATGAAAACACTGATGAATTTGTTTACGAGTTCATGGAAACTCAATTATTAAGTCCATAATGCTGCTGGGGCATTCATGAGACTAAAACGAAATCATGAATCTAGCATGACCGAGTCGTGTACGAATAGCAGTCATGGAAATGTTCTTCTCTTTCACTCGTCACTGTTGGCAGCATGATCATGAGTCCGATCTTGGAAAGGTGATTAACACTCTAAAGTCGATTGGACGTGTTGTCAATACGTGGAGGAGAATAACGGTTATGGATGGTGATTTGTTTAAATCGAATGTAGTTGACACATAATCTCATGTTACCGTCCTTCTCCTTGTAGGTTCTTCTGGAATATATGGAAAGATTTTGGAATAATCCCCTGGTTATGCGTAAAAGGACTTAAATGGTCGTGTCTTAACTGATAGCTAGATAATTTTAGTAGTCATAGCTAACAACACACGTGCTTGCAAAGCATAGATAATTTGTACAGATTTTCCTGATGGAAAACCATGCTGAATGTATTCAAGAGTCTGAACATTACTGTACAAAATCATGAATCGTAGCAGGGTGTGCTGTTCATAGTCCATTATTAGGATTAAATTCAACTCTTGTCTGTCCGAGGTAATGCGTTAGCAGCTTGGATCTCATCATTAAGCTGGAGGAAAACCTTCGTATACATGGGATCTCATCAATATGGTCATGAATATATATGAAATATGGGTGCAAGAAATGAAAGTGTTAATCGAGCAACCGTGATAGTTCTCACTCATATGTCGGTGCTGGTACTGAAATTCTTGTGGCCTAGTTAATACATGGCACAACAAAATGGGTATACCCTTTAGAGGGTACCCTGAATTTCTTAGGGATGTTCCAGAATTTGACGTGAGTCATGTGTCTTGACTCGTGTCTTGGAAATATAAGCATGACATGTGTCTTGACTGGTGTCTTGACATGTGTCTTCTGAAAACATACATGAGACATGTGTCTTGACTGATGTCTTGACATGTGTCTCGAGGTGTGAAATAAATAGAACTATAAATATTAGGTTATTATGCCAGAATTGACGGATCGGTTTGAATACTGATCCTTTGTATCTCTGATCACGTCCGCGGCCGGAGCCTCAGTTGCGATTTCTAGGATAATTGTTGTCATAGTAGTGGTTACTTACGTCTTGTCTGTCAGTTCCATGACGGTCATTCTCATGACTGTGATTCATGTAACTATTCAGCTGAGTGGCCGGCTGGTACCGGTTCTCCATTCATATGACTAAAACGATAACTTAATGATGTGTGACAGGTAACTAAGAATTTGGGACAATGATTGATGGAAATCTTCTGGTGGTGAAGCATCTTCTCGTCCGGTCGCTTTGATCTAACGCCTTTGTCTTCAGCTTGTACGATCTCCAGGTTGTGAACAACATCAACATCTGGTATCGTCTCCAACATCTGCAGCATCAACCCTTAGTAACATCTCCAAGCTATGAGCGGCATCAACAATCTTGTAAAGTATCAGCAAGTGGAGTACACCTGAGATGATTTAGAATCGACTAGCGAATACTCGTAGAGCATTGTAGGTAAAATACACCTGGATCAAAGTATGTGTAATACACATGGAATACGGTACATGTGGTACACATGGAATGCACATGAAATGATCGATATGGGTCGATCATCTGACATGATTTTACAGGGAATAATTGGTTAAGCGGTGTGAAGACCAAACTGGACTGATCATCATGATAGCCTAGCGATTTTGGCAAAAACAACATTCTGGTTACATAGAGAAAACACCCCGAAGGTTGGTGAAATGAAATTCAACATTGATAAGCATGAAAGCATGGTTAATGGAGACCAACCATTACTATCATAAAAGCAGGATTTACTAGAATCTTTCAATGTCTAGCATGAGGGCATGATCGACATGATGAGAACATAATCAACATAAGGAGACTTAAGACATACTTAACATGAAGATGCAATCAACATGAAAAATCTTGGAATGAAATTAATCATGAGGGAGCGTAAATCATAATCAGCATGAAAATGAAGTTAACCATGATAGTATGAAAACATAATCGACATAAAGATTATGAAAATTTTTAATGAGTGGACATGAAATAAATATGACTGTAACGAATAAAATTGAAAATCACTGGTGTGAACGACTGCGGTCGGCTCACCAAACAATATTGATATGATTAATCTGATTAGAGCGTAATGTAAATAAACATGAAACAAAATTTTATGCAATAATCATGAAAAAATTTATGCGTGAAAACAGTGCATGAATGCATGATGTAGTTATAAAACTTTTATATGCGCGAGGGTAACCGCCTATGGTCAGTTCACCCAAACAAAAGACATGGCGAGGGGACGCCTATGGGTCGGTCCCAAAATTAAAAGTTTCGATAAAAGGACATGCGACTAAATAGGGCCAGTCCTGTACCAACCATTACTTAGTCAAAATTCCTGCAACAATGATACATGAAACATAAATAAGTAAAAATCATCTGTCAAAACTTATCAGAAAAAAAATTATGTGACTAATTAGGAACTATTGGGGTTCAGTCCACATAGCTACAGTTCACGAGGAACATCATGCATGAAACAATGACACATAACTAAATATGAATGACGGTTGTCCATCCTTATTAGTAAAAAATATCGATGAAAACATCAAGGTTAAAACATCAAGGTGCTGAAAACATCATGGTTAAAACAACAATGCGCTGAACACGTCGATACGTGGAATAACAAGCGTTGGCTTAGGAAGCTCCTGGTGACTACCCACTAGTCACATGTCAAGTTTTAGAGCCTACAGATCGAAACCAGGCTCTGATACCATAATTGTAACATCCCACTTTGATAATTGGACCGTGACGCGTAATTATGGCGTGCCATCAAAGCATGCAAGGTAATATGTAGTAAAACATACATGACCATAGGGAAAACCGGAATCAAACATCGACTCCCAAAATAAGCCCAAAACATAAATAAAGTAAATGAAATAAATGAAAGGCTAAACAAGCATAAGTATATGAAGGCAAAAGGAGAAGAAGTCTATTGCAACTTCCATCCTATGCATGTCCTCCAAATGCTCGCGTCTGTCCTTGGGTACCTTCCGTTTTGGGACATGGAAAGGAAAGTAACGGCTGAGCAAAACGCTCAGTGCATGGATATAGACATAGTATGAAAGACTCAAACATAATAAAGACTTAATAGCAGCGGAATTGATTAAGTCCCGGAAAACCTATCATAACTTAGTAAAACTGGTTTTATAGTTTGAAAAGCCTTATGTTTATCTTATAAAAACTGTTTAACATGTTAACCATTAGCCAATATAGGTCATGAAATATCAACGTGCATGAATACTTGGAGGGGTGACCTCGTCATGCAACTAGAGGGGCTGCCTCTAATTAATATATGTTTGGGTAGGAGGGATCAACTCCTTGTGAATGATGCAAGGCACACACCACATTCACCTGAATAATCTGTAAAAACATGTAAACTAGGATGCACCCATACGCCCCACATGATAATATAATAATATGGCCAAAAGTTGAAAGGGACGCCACGAGCTATCACTTCGCCTAGGTGAAGTCATAACACTGGTGCCTCCAGTGTTATGGTTATGGTACCTCCATAACTAGGTGAAACTGGTCATGCATGTATATGGCTTAGGCATTTAATTAAACATAAGCAAATCAAAACATATAAAACATATACTGTGAAAACAGTTGGCTGCATACGGGGAAATCCTAATAAGAAAAGAATGTCCATACTGAAAGGACGGAGAATCCGTACCTTAAGTCCAGTGAACGAAGAAGACGAACGGAAGAGAGTCCTACTTCGATCTCACTAACGCTACATAAGTAGTATACGTGTATAAGTATTCTGATTACTGTATACGTAACTGGTTCTATATCATGACTTAGCTTGTTTTATATGTTCATGTCATGTCTCACTAATTTTAACATTATGCTGTATTTATCATGTATTCTGTATATTCTGATTAATTATTACTTGTATTTCTTGTATTATTATACTTGTTGTGTAATAATAAGTAACTTCCTAAAAATAGCAGATTTCCTAAAATAGAAAGTTTCCAAAAATAGAAAGTTTCCAAAAAAAGAAAGTTTCCAAAAATAGAATAGCTTCCTAAAATAAATAAGTTTCTAAAAATAGAAAGTTTCCATAAATAGATTAGCTGCTTAAAACAAAATAAGTTTCTAAAAATAGAAAGTTTTCATAATTAGAAATAAGCTGGATTATTAAGCTAATAATATAAGCTTAAGTTTTACTGATTAATATTCTAAGTCATGTGATTAATAGTATAGTTTATTAATTAATACATGTAAATTAAATAAACTATATATTATAAGATTTAATTAAATATAGCATGATTTAATTAAATTAAAGTGCATAAAATACTTAGGTTAAAACATGTATTAATATTTATTATTAATATAACCTAAGTCATGGAAATTAATGAATTATATGTCATGTATTAGTAATTAATTAATTTCTTAGTCTAAATTAACTAATAAAAATACTTAGGTTAAATTCATGTATTATTACTAATAATAATTAACCTAAGTCATGACTAAATTAAATTAATTATATAGCATGTTAAATTAATTTAATTAAATCTTGTAATTATTTAACTTGTAAAAAAATAACTTGTAAAAATAAGTCATGAACCGAACCAGTGTTTTAAATCTAAACATGTCGTGAACCGGACCGTGTTTAACCTTGAACCGGACCAACAACCAAACCCTTAATGGTGGCGAACCGGCTTGACCGGTTGCAACGGTTTATGTCAAACCGCCACCCGCTTAAGCCGGTGGTGCTTGTTGTTTTTTAGTCGAGACCCCCAAACCAAACAGTACCCCGACATGCGTCGGGGTCCCTTGTTTTTCTTGCGGCCGAGACACCAAAACCCCGCCGAGACCATGGGGTCTCGGTTGGTGGTGATCATAAACCCACCGAGAGCTTTGGCTCTCGGTTCTACGTGTCGGTCGAACCAAAACACCCCTAAAACATCCACGTTTTTAACCCCATGATTAGATATGCATGTTTTATTAATAGTTTTTAATAACCCTTGATTTCATGTGTTCTAGATCTAATAAATAATTAAAAAGAAAAAGGTTTTACCGATGCGTGAAACAAAAGAGAATGATAACACGAACGATTTCCACTAGAATTGGATCACCAAAAATCAACGAACACCTCCTCTTGGTGTGTTCTAACCGACAGCCAAAAGGGAGCAAAAAGGAGTCTAGGATTTTGTATTTTTTAGAAAACTCTGTAAAATGAATAATTGTTTTTCCCCTTTTCTTATTTAGTTAAAAAAACAAAGTGGGCTTGGCCCCTTTGCTTGTTCTTGCCGCGGGTAGGTGGGCCCACAAGGGGAAACCCATAGTTTTCCGTGTTCTAAATTATTACGTGTACTCATGGTCATGTTTACGTGATTTATTTATTAATCGTTCGTGTCGTAATATATATTTATACATAATCGTAATAAATATTACGTAAATACATAATAATAGATTCTTGATTATTTACGTTCATGATTTCATGTTCGTGGTTTCATGTTCATGATTTTATGTTCGTGATTATAATTATTATTGTTAATAATTTTCGTGTACTAACACGTATTTAATACTTATCGTGTAATAACACGTACCTAATTCTCGTAACTAATATTCATGACACGTGTTCATGTTATAAAAGGAAAGTTTTAATCTTGTACGTACGATTATTAGTGTACTGTTCTTGGTAAAAGCATGCGAGTTTTACAACCACCATATAGTAAGCATGGCAAGATTTGATGCTTGTAGACTACCAATCCTTAAACCACCACAACTAGTTAGAGAGCAAAAATTTTTCCAAGCAATCCATGCCAATTTATTTGATTCCAACGATCAGCCCCCAAAAAATTTCGCCTAAGTTTCTCGAGGTGAAGAAGTACAAACTTAGGGGCTTTATATAAAGAAAAGAAGTATGTACATAGAGCTCCAAGAACCGACTTGATCAAAGTTAATCTACCTCCATAAGATAGATTCCTAGCTTTCCAAAAAGATAGCCTTTCATGAAGTTATTCAATGACTGGACTCCAACTCACAATCTTATTCATATCCAATCCCAAAGGCAGTCCAAGATAAGTGCAAGGAAGGAACGACGATTCATACTTGAGAACGGAAGCAAAGTATTCAACATCTACATCTGGAAACCTTACACCAAAGAACTTGCTTTTGGAAAAGTTGGTTTTTAACCCTGACACCATGTGAAAGCCTCTTAAGATACGACAAAAGTTTTTTCATTCTCAAGAGACCATTTACCTATGATAAAGCGTTATCCGCAAATTGAAGATGCGATATATGAACAAGGTTTGCCCCAACTTCGATACCCTCAAAGATGTTTTTTGACTTTGCTTCTTGAATTGTAACATGAAGAGCTTCAATTGCTATGATAAAAAGAAATGGAGATAGTGGATCTCCTTTTCGAAGACCTCTTTCAATTTTGAACTCTTTGGTCGGAGACCCATTAACAAGAACCAATCCGTATGCCGATTTAGACATTCTTCTATCCATTTTCTCCATTTTTGGCTAGAGCCCATTTGCTCCATCGTGTGGTCAAGGAAATTCCAATCAAGAGAGTCAAATGCTTTTTCAAAGTCAACTTTGAGGATGAAAAAAAGTTCTTTATTTTTGGATGCCCAAGAGATTATTTAATTCACCATTAGTGGGTCATCAATAATTTGCATACCTTTTATATAGGCCGTTTGAACCTCACTAACCACCGAATGGACAACTTTTAAGAGTCTACTGGCAAGGATTTTTGCGATGACCTTATATTGACAACCAATAAGACTAATGGGTCTATAGTCTTTAATGTGAAGGGGTCTTTTATTTTGGGGACAAGAGCAATAATAGATGAGTTGCAACTTTTCGGAATGTAGCCATCTACTTCAAAACGTTTCACCATACTTTAAATTCGTAACTAATGGTGTCCCAATAATGTTTGATGAATTCAAAGGTGAATCCATCGGGACTTGGTGATTTACTACCACCACAATCCCATACCGCGTTTTTTATCTCGCTACAAGAAAAAAGGGGCGTCTAAAATGGAGAGTTCAAGGTCGGAAAGGGTTTTAAAAAGATGGCTGGTAAAGCGAGGGCGGTTGGAGAAAGCATCTTGAAATTTAAGTTTGTGAATATAAAAAATATGTGAAGTAATAAGGATTTGAGACCCACAAACCATTGATGATGATACCTTTATTTCATGAATAGAGAATTTATTGTTAACTAGCTTATGAAAAAACTTCAAGTTTTCATCACCTTCGAAGGCCCATTTCACCTTTGCTTTCTGAATAAGATCCAATCTTTTAATATGCTCCATGTATTCGATTTCCTTTGGAAGGTGCCTCCGATTCCAATGTCTTCACAGTTAAAACATGTGGATTCTGCTTTGTAATCAAGTGCCCCCACAACTTCTTTAAACCTACTGATCCCAATTTCATTTTCTTTTCCAACCATGTTACGCCAGCTCCTAATATCTTTTTCCAAAGATTATAATTTATTCTTCAACTTTTTGGCGGATGTAAGGTAGTGAGTTTAGTGAAACCGAGATTATTAGCCTAAGCTTTGGTAACAATGACCAGTAATTCATCACTTGAAAGCCACGAGTAGAAGAATTTAAAGGCTATTGGACCATAATCCTCAAAATGACTTTTGAGAACAAGAGAGAAATGATCCCATAACTCACGTTGAAAAGCGATGAGTTGAGCATTAGGCTACTTGGAGATGAAATGATGAGAGACTAATATGTGATCGATTTTACTCAATATAGTTCCACGTCTATTCATCATGGTGAACTTTTTACCTCCCATTGAGAGGTCGATAAACCCAGAGTTATTTATGAACTCGTTAATTTTTTTGCCCCTGACTGGAAAAATTAGAACCTCGTCTCTCGGATGTGTTTCGAACCTCGTTAAAGTCGTCGAGCACAATGAACATACCATGGAAGTTGAGAATTAAGTTTGTGAGTTTATTCGAAACATTAGATTTCATGGTAGCATTTTGTGGGGCATATATGATGATCATAAGACAACAGGTCCCTATCTTGACCCACTTGCCAATAACAGCTAGAAACCCAACTTCTCCATTGATGACCTTATGCTTTTGAAACAACGAGTCGTCCCAAATGGCTATGATACCACCCGAGCTACCAATCGATTTTCGAACCCAAATTCATAATTTTGATTTCCCCATAGAGAATGTATGAACATGTTATCTTCACTTCCTATTTTGGATTCTTGAATTCCTATGAATTTTATGTGGTTTTCGTGGCATAGTGTCCTGACCCATTTCTTCTTGGGAGCGGATCCCACTCCATTCACACTTAAAGATGCAATAATCATTGGTCCACATTTTTACCCCGAATAATGGCATTTACAGCGTCTGCTTTACCATCTATTTCGTATCCAATAAGCGTGCCCACTTGGATATTTTTTTGCACCTCGTTCCGGGTCTCAGTCTCGGTTGAGTTTTTGTGAACAGTGTTCAGAAAACGATTGTTGCACCATATGATGTTTGATTCGTTATTTGATATGGAGGTGTCGGATGATATGGAGGTTGGCGCAGGTTCAGTTTGTTTGTGGGGATTTCTTTTAAGGTTATGCAAGGTTATACCTTCAATGGAATTGATGAGTCTGAGTGACTTGATTTTGGAGGTTGTTTTTTAGGAACCGCGATTTAACAATGAGCTGGAGTTTAGATGTGTTATATAATATTTGATGCAAAATATATGAATGAATTTAGTTTGAAATATATTTTCTTTAATCTAATTTTTATCAAGTATTATATAACACAAATAAACTTATTTACGATCAAAATTTTAGAAAAAAACTGAAAAAGTTAAACGTTAACACTTATTTTAGGACGAAGAAAGTAATATTTTTTCTTATTATCAGTCTCCTTTTATCGGGTTGGGTAAAGACAATTGTTCTTGACATTTTGCCGTAGTTGAGAAGGATATAATTTTCATAATCAAAGATAGAGTCAGAGCATTAAAGCATCAAGTGCACAAATGATTATTTAAATAACATATAATTTTAAGACCCAATGTATTGAAAAAAATCGAGATTTTATCAAATATATACATTATGCGATAAAATTACATTGAGTTAACGCCCTAACTCTTCATAATTGACTTGTGTGCGTTTTCAATACTGAAGCAATGACTTGAAAGCTTAAACTTTTCTAAGTTGAAATTAAATCAGAAAATATAGCAAGTTGTAACACAATGAAAATTTTAGAAGTTTGAATCAAGAAGAAATTTATTTAGATAATTATCTAAATTTAACACTAATATTCCATTAGTGCCAAAACTAACGATAATATAAACTAATCAGCCACCAAAATGGAAAAGATTAGAATAAAGGTAGGTTTGAAGTTTCCTTAGTGATAAATTTCATAGTGAAAGGTCTTGAAGACATTTATTTTTGAGGATGCTAGCTCTTGGTAACACTTAAAATTGACAAACAAAAGCCTTATCACAACTTTTTATCACTGTGGATACTCTTGATTACAATTTGAATTGACAAACACTTGCTATAGTCATTTACTGTCTTAATTGTCTTATAATCCAAATCTTGTTTCAAGATATCTTAAACTCTCCGTCCGTAAAGTGATCCCAATTTTGAAGATACGAACACCAAAGACGCGCGCATGCTCCAAAGACGCATAACCTCTTAGAAGACTCCAAGGACACCTAAACCAGATTATATTATACTCCTGTGATCAAAAGGATTAATAACCGCGGATTATACTAGTTCGTATCATTAGAAAAAGACTATAATGCATATATTTAAGCTCGCTTGATCAACCTTGTTGAATGTTTGACAATTATTTTACAAATATATTCATTTAAAAGCATATACGTAATATATAACAATCCTGTAGCAGGTCAAACTAGGAGTATTAAATTTTGGTATTAGGTCGAGGAAGGAAGAAGAATTGGTTAACCTCTGATATTCCAATAAAGAAGACAATTTAGGTTCTAATAATGTTTGACTACAGATAGAGACACTTTTATCTTATTATACATGAAGAAATTATACATTCTTAAAGTAAAAAATACAAAACATTTTATTATAAACATGCATTGTATAAACTCATAAAACACACGCAACTTCATACAATTTATATGTTAACAAGTTGATGGTACATGTAATTTTAAAAATTAGTCCGGAACGTTGGGTTCAACTGAAATCAGAGTTGCCATCGGTTCTACTAGTCGATAAAAGCCTTCCTAAAGCGAAACAGAGAACCGGTACAATAGATGAACTCTGTTTAACTGGGATCATTTTTTTTTTCTCTAGATAATCACTTCGTTATTATTATTTTCTTGGCACCTGAACTTTGATTAGAGAAGTAGCCGTCGCGCCGTATAATATATTTACATATATTAAGATCTACTAGTAAGTTTAGCATTATTGTTATAATGAAGTATTTTTTTTTTTATATAGAATAGAGTTATTCTGTTTGATATGGTCAAGGTTGATGGTTTTCTATAGTGGCATAGCTTTGGAAGAATGTAGTCAAACAAGCAAATTTTTGTTCAATATTGCAAAAGGGCGATACATTTTAAAATTTTATTGGCATATTTTAAAATATGTGTTTTGTGATTATTATACTTTTATTATATGCACATACTACTAAATAATATGAGGGTATAAATGTTAGAACTCACATAAATTAAATGTACAAATAAATTTTGAGTGATTGCAAAAGCTGTGGAAGATGTGGTTAAACAAGGACATTCTTGTCCAATATTCGGAAGAGTATAGTCAAACAAGCACTCTAGGTTCAATATTTCAAAATCATGCACACTTTTGATCCGAAGAGTATACATAATTTGTTAACAAATAATCTGACACTTGCATATTGAGTAGTAATAACATTTATACTGACTAGCAATTATTAGAAGATTGTAAAAACATTGTAAACAGAGTTATGATGATCACAACTCATATGAACTATACACACGGTTACACATTTAACATGAATACAAATTTCAACTAATAATGTTCCATGTCTTAGTAGTAAACTGTGTTTCACCCACTGTCACAAACTATCCTTTTTAATTTGTGATATCAAATCATTTTATTCAGAGTGGAACATCCAAACACACATGCTCACTAAATAGCAGTAGACGACATTCGTGGGGCAATTAGAACTTCAAGTGGAGAAGCCATCGCATTTGTCAGGCCAGGGGTCTCGGTCATGTCAATTGGTGCATCACCTGGTTTACTTATATCAAAATGTTGTAAAAATGTAGCTATAACCAAATGTAAGATTTGGAGTGCCAAACCTATTCCAGGACAAGACCTCCTCCCAGCACCAAACGGTTGCAACTCAAAATGCGCCCCCTTAACGTCAACATGCTTATGATTCCCATCAAGGAACCTCTCCGGCCTAAACTCTGTGGAGTTAGACCATATCTTCGGGTCTTGTTGGAGTGTAAACAGATTGGTTACTAACCACGTGCCTTTTGGGACATGGTAGCCTGATATTGTGCAATCTTCTGAAAATTCTCGTGTACCTCCAAGACGCCCTGCTGGATACAGTCGCAACGTTTCCTTTACTATTGCTTGTAGGTAGACTAGATTAGCGATATCTGATTCGTTGACTTTTCTATCCCGTCCAACAATATTGTCAAGTTCTTCTTGTGCTTTCATTAGAGCATGGGGATTATTCAATAATAGACAGAGCGTCCATGTAAGCATCACAGTGGTTGTATCCGTACTACTTGCAATTAAAACCTGCAAAACGTAAACTACTTAACATATATACATACGAAGAAGCAATTGATCAGCTGATTGCTATAATTTACGAAACGAAACATACCATGCATGTAGACTTAATAGTAGTATCTGCATCATATTCTGACAGGCTGCCAGTTTCTACAGCCGATATCATCATATCCATGAAGTCTTTCTCCTCACCAGATTGTAAAGATTTCCTATTTTTACGGTGTTCATCTAGCCAATTTTCCCCCAGACTATCCATTTCTTTTGCAACTCTTTTCATGTCTTTCTCAATTCCACCCAAATCCAACCATCTTAGGAAAGGAAGTGCATCCGCCACTGTAAACGTCCCCAAGAGATGAAAAAACTCCCTCATAATTTCACGACACCGATTCATCTCTTTTTCTTCTTCTGGATTTGTTGCTCCATTAAACCTTTTTCCAGCAACCATTCTAAGAACCAAATTCATATTAAATTCTCCGAACCACTTCTTCATTTCTATTAATACCTTTCCATTTCCATCTCTCTTCTCCCGCCAAAGCTCATATGTGTTTTTTATAGAGCTCTCCAGCTCAGATATTCGGACATGCTTAAGCTGCTCAAGGCGACGATTAGATAACAGCTCAAGTGAGACGATCCTGCGCATTTCAACCCATAATGGACTGTGAGGACCTGTTCCGAACATCGTGTGATCATATCCCAGTATTTCGGATGCTAAGAATTTTGGACGATTGGAAATAATTGCATCGTGAGTGGTAAAAATCTCCTTGGCAATCTGCCAATCATGCACTACCAAGACTTTACGTATGCCAAGCCGGACAGTAAATATCGGCCCATGTTTGACAGCCAAGGCTGCCAAGACTCTGTGTGGAAGATCTGAAGATCCACTGAAAATGTTGATATGCCCTACTATAGGCCATGCACCGTTTGGTTCAGGTACAGCCCTGTATTTTCCCGGTTTACGCTTCGTGTAAAAATAAAAGGCCAAAGCAATAGCTAATGCTCCAGTAATAAGAGTTTTACTCTCCTGCAAGGAAAAGAGATCCATGAGGAATTATTTTTTCTTTGAATTTTTATGATTAAAAGATGACCTCAGTGCCTATATAGAGAGTGCATTTGTAAGTCAAAAGTTCCACCTGCCATGTCTCATTAGCATTTGTCCTTTAAAAAAACATATTACTACGTATAAGATAAGTATCAACATTTATTAATGTTTGTTGTGTCTGATTATGGTTCTATATTTTAAGAAAGCAATGAAAAAATAATACAAATTAGAATACAATCACAAACATATTAAATCAGGGGGAGCTCTTTAGATAATTTATCCAAAACACCAACGACATTTATGATTTTCATACAATGTTTAAGTCTGAGCATTGGCTATTTGCATTTGATTAAAAAATGGTTAGTAAAGTGATTTGATTTTGTACTTTAAAAATAATTATGATTCGTGGGTCGAAGATCTATCGAAGCATCAAACATAAAACTGCTGGTTTTATACGTTGTCAAGTCTCCTAAATGTTAGAGGAAACAACGTAACAACTATGGTAGGATGTTATGGGTGATGGGATCCATAATGATAGTCAAGTATGAACTATTTGGGTGATTTTGGTGCCTAGTGATAGTCGACTATCTGTTAAACGATTACTTGCTAAGGGAAGCTCTCGGGCTGTATTATTCGTTTGTTAATTATTGATAAACCTAGCTCGATATCAAGAATATATCTTCAGGATTCCATATGTTATGATTATCTGTCAATTAATGGCGAAGTCAAATTACAATCCTAACATAGTATCAAAAGCAAAATCGATCATTTCATATTTCTCCCTATTTCATGTTCTCTTCCTTTGTCCCTCCAATAA
This sequence comes from Glebionis coronaria, assembly GCA_025667525.1. Taxonomy (NCBI): domain Eukaryota; kingdom Viridiplantae; phylum Streptophyta; class Magnoliopsida; order Asterales; family Asteraceae; genus Glebionis; species Glebionis coronaria. The sequence continues at coordinate 592,035,434 of CM046875.1, read as the reverse complement.
CCTGTTTGTAAGAGAAAGAAAAAAAGGAAGGTGGCGGCATGATAGCAACAAAGAAGAGAAACCATTCATCATATATATGGTTGTTTTCTTTGTGTTTGATTTCTAGATGCGTGGACAATAGAAAAGAAGAAAAAATAGGCTACTTATGTTATTTTGTGGTTTGTGGTTGTTGTTGGAGCATTGGTTATTCAAAAACGCCACTTGATAATTTTTTTTAACGGCAAAATTTCATTAAAAACTAGCAAGTTGCTAGAGAATTACAAAGAGTAAACTACAAGAGGGTTTTAAATCCAATTATTCCAAAAAATTGAATACGAAGTACATCTAGAAGAAAACCATCTAAAAGAGGACTCTATGATTTTATCGAATAAAAAGCTGTGTTTGGGCTTTTCGTTACCAAAAATTGATTCGTTACGAAAACAACACAAGGACCAAAGAGTAGTGCTGCAAATAACATCGATGATCTTTTTTGAATTGCGCGGCAAGGTGTCAATCCAAGAGAAAAGCTCAGGCAAGTTCGAGATCGTTGGGATGGGAAGGTCCACCCAATTGAAAATACGAATCCAAACTAATGAGGCTAACGAACAAGTCCATAACGTATGAAAAGAAGTTTCAGTACCCGCATCACAAATAGGACAAACCAAAGAGTTTACCTCTATACCACGTCGACTGATATTCCACCTAGAAGGAATACAATCCCGATAAGCCCTCCAAACAAAAATATTAATCTTTTCGGGATGATAGGATTCCACCGAGTAATGTAACCTTGATCTGGCAAAACCTCCCAATCAATCTGACACCGAGCACTTCTAACAGAGAAAAACTTACCATCTATAGTCCAAATCCAGGAGTCTTCAGAATTGTTAAGTCTGATAGGAGAAATCAAATTCTGAAGAGCATCCAGTTGAGAAGCGTGATATCCAGAGAAGTTGTTTCTGATCCAAGCTAGACTCCACCCATCGTTCCAGTTATCACTTACCGGGCTATCCTTGTTAGCAGCTAAATGGAAAAGCCGAGGAAACAACACTTTAAGCGATGACGAATGTGCCCAGGGATCATACCAAAAAGACGTAGTAGTACCATTGTTTACCTGACGTTTCATAGAGGAAAGAGGGATATAATTCTTCTCATGTAGACTATTAATAGAGCCAACAATACGAGACCAAACTCCTTTACTGTTAACGTGGTTGAAGAAGGAAGCAGAATCCTTATTCTCTCCATGAATGACAGTAACCAGACGAGCCCAAAGAGCATGAGGATTATTGATGTATCTCCATCTCCATTTTAGAATGAGGGCGAAATCACTTGATAATAATAAGAGTAGTGGCGAAATCAAGATATAACATAGTGAAGGGTAAAAAAATTTTTAACACTAACGACATGTCTCACGAAAAAATGTAGAATCAAAATATAAAAACTAGAATTATTACTTAGAGAATTAATGATTTATAAAGTTTAGAGTGTTGAGTTTTAATGTGTTAGTGGGAAGCAATTTGAGTTTTCGATGGGAGGCATTTAATAAAACATTCAAAATTTTATAAAAGTTACGCTAAAATCCAATCGTTTTTGTCTATCTATAGGGGCATTGCCACCCCTTACTCATTGAATGGATCCTCCCCCTGGATACGAGTTGCACACTGCATCTCGTGTTTTCGAGTGTGAGCCACCGCCGCCACCATCACCACACCATATAGTCTCGTAAAACGCTAAAAAACGCCAATTGATGGCATGAAAAGTGTATTGTGTGCCGCGTTATGGGGTTTTGGGGTTTTCGAGTTTTAAATTTTATTTTTTCCAAAATTTTATGATGTTATAAAGGGGTGATATTTTTAGTATTATGGAAAATTGTGATATTATAAGAAAAAAGGATAAGGTAACATTAATTTTACCCACAACACAAACGAAATAACATTTGAATAACTATTGCTCTTAAACACACAACAAAAAAGAGAGAAAAAAGAAATAATAGTTTCATCCTACTCTTAATAGGGTTGAGCATCGGTCCGAGACCGGACTGTACCGAGTATCGAATTGGTCCGAAACCTCGGACCGAGACCTGACTGAAATGGTCCGGTCTAGTCTGGGTTGGTTCGGTCCGGTCCAGTCCTGTTGGCCATAATCGACGAGATTTGGTAAGACTGAACCGGACCGGATCGGACCGACCGGACCGAGGACCGGACCGAAATTACTCGGTCCGGTTCGATTCAGTCTGATCCGGTCAGGTTTTTCGGTCCGGGTCGGTTTTATGTCTGTCGTGCTCAGCCCTAACTCTTAATACCCTTTTGCTCCTCTTAAATGGTACAAAAAAATACCTTAGATTCCTTTTGTCCTTTGTGTTTACAGTCTAACACAGTTTTTTTTATCAGTTTATTTTGTATTTTTGTCAGTTTAATACTTTTGATATGTTAAGGGTATGTTTGGTATCCGTTAATGGGATGAGAGAATGATTATTGGAATGATTGCATCCGTTTGGTACGTTAATATTAGAATCAAATATCGGAATGAAATCTAAATTTTTAATCTTTCCCATAAAAGGCAAATGAGTTGTTTATGAATTCATTCCTTCTTTTTTGTTTTTGTCTTTTTTTCTTTATATGTCCAAATATATTATATTTTGGATACTAGCATATTTTTAAATTTTTGATACCAAAACATAAATAACAAACCAACAATTACATTAAATGTAATACTATTACTTTCATTTCACCTTATTATCATACCGATAGTGATTCAAAAAAGCATACTAAACGCACCCTAAATAGTATATTTTTGATTCCGAACTTTCAGTTTCACAGTTTTATAATATAAACAAAATTATAAAAAAACAAAAAAAAAACAGGGAGGGTACAAACGGTAGTTTTGTGGGAGTCTTAATAGCTTCATCCTAAGTTAAATACAGTCATTTGATATCCTTTCTGTCCACATTCCTTCGTCCTCCACATACATTAAGGTGTGGCTCCTTATATGCTTTTGTCTCGCAACATTGTTCTGACATGCCTTTAGCGACATGAGTATTTTGATTCTAACATGAAAGATGAATATAGGGCCGTCTCATTATTTTTTATGATCAAAACAATAATAAAAAAGAAATCTCATTTCACTTGTATATTAAAAAGAGATCGTATGTAAATTTAAATTATATAATTCATATATGGTTAATATATGACATATTTATATATAATACTATGAAAATTATGGCCCTTTATAATGGAGGACCGGTGCGACCGCACTACTTGCACACCCCTTGAGTCACCTCTAAATAGATACATGTGCATCATCTCATCTCAATCCACATAATGTTAATTTAATTATAGTGTCCATTGCATAAATCGTCCATGTGGTTTGCCGGGTTTAACGAAAATCGTCCCTTGAAACAAAAACTAACTGATCCTCTCCTTGTGGTTTGACCCGTATGTTTTGGTTACTTGACCACTAACTCTGTTAGACTGACCGTTAATTGCTGGTTTGGATGATCGAAATGAGGTAAATATCTGTTTCGTTAGAATTATCCGTGTTTGAATGTTTTTATACGTGATTCGTCCTTTCTATACATTTTTCGGTGTTTAGAATTTTTTAATACATTTTCATTGGTTTTTGTCGTTTTTAAACGCTTTATACGATTTTCGTACATTTTTTTACGTCTTTCAAGGATGTTTATGTTTTGTCTGTTTTATCTGTTTTCATATGCTTTCATACGTTTTCATCCGTTTTTATCTGTTTTTATCAGTTTTTATATGTACAAAAAAAACTTAACAAAATATGAAAAACGTACAAAAACAGACGAAACGTGCATAAAAAAGTTCAAAACGAATACGAACGACAGAAACGGATGAAAAGCGAATGCGGTAAACAAATGTAAAACAATGTAAACAAAAATAAATTAAATAATAATAAATAATAAAAAACAAAAAAAAATCCTAAAAAATAAAAAAAATTGAAACCATAAGGACTATTTATGAAACACGTTTGAGGGTATTTATGTCATTTCTACCATCCAAACCAACAATTAATTGTCAACCTTACAGATTAAGGTCAAGGGACCAAACCCATAACGGGTCAAATCCACATGGAAAGGATCCGTTAGTTTTTGTTTCGAGGGATGATTTTCATTAAACCTGACATACCACTGGACAATTTATGCAATGGGCTCTTAATTATATGATGTTTACAATAAACATTTATATCAATGTGTTTGTTCGTGATGGTAAATCCTTACTTGTTACCAATATCGATGTAGCATCTTACCTACTTTAATTTTCCGTTATAGTTATATAATTTTCTGGTCGTTGTGATATCATCAAAAATCTTATTTATGTTTGTCAATTTACTAGAGATAATATTGTATTGTTGAATTCGATGCATAATATTTCTCTATAAATTATTTCTTGACCCTTCATATCCTATATGTGATCGTTCGAGAGATCTCTACCTAGTCCCCCTACCTAATACCATTCCAAGTGCTTTGATATATATTAGTCCTTCTACATGGCACCAATGCCTCGGGCATCTCAGGAAAGAAATATTACGTTCTGTTGTTTCTCGTCACTTTATATCATGTAACAAAGAGAAGTATCCTAATATTTGTCACACCTACCCACTTGGCAAACATGTGAGACTTATGTTTTTTGTTCATCATTTGTTGATAATGGTTGTTTTGAGATTGTTCACTAGGATTTTTAGACTTTTCCTATTCTTAGTTCTAATGGTTTCTGTTAATGCAACCGATGCCTAAAAGCGTTATTTTTAATAGCTAATATTTCTTAGGTTTGATCACAAAGTGTAAAAACATTTATCGTGAAGGATAACCATAAGACGAATAATTTAACAAACACTATCATTAAGGTAATAATCATTTAAATCTTGCACATACATATCTTATACATGTTTAGTGATCATTAAAAATGATTAACCTTAAAACACACATTTATAAAAATGTGACAAATATTTTAATAAATTTTTTTAAGAAAATATTTTGTTAAAATAGAAAATGGAAATTTGAATTTAGCATATTCCAAATTGCCAAATGATATTCTTTTTGGATATGTTTTTAACCAAATAGGATTTCTCTACTAAAAGACAAAAAGGAGCGGACTCTAGAGCCGCGCTCAGAGAGTCGTTGGACTTTGTGTCCTATAAATAATGGATCATTTCTCCATTTTCCAATGACCCTTTTTGACAGCTTTCTGCTTCTAATCTTTTTTCTATATTCCAATCATTAGTAAATGATTACTTAAGGTGTTAAGTATGTTTACTTATGATTATCCTTTTTGAAGTGATGCCTAAAAACATTATTAGTGTTAACTAATCTTTCTTAGTTTTGATCACAAAAAACTATACAAGATATTTATAGTCAAACACAATCGTAAAACGAATTATCTAACAAACACTATCATTAAGGTAATAATCATTACAGTATCATATCTTAATCATGTTTAGTGATCATAAAAGTGATTAGCCTTAAAACTCACTTTTGTCAAATGTGACAAAAAGATTTTTAACAAACTTTCTTTTTAAAAAAATGTTTTATTAAAATCGAAAATGAAAATTTTAATATGGCATATTCCAAATGCCATAAGAATATCATTTGAAGGTTTTAAACAACCTCATATATTTTAAATCCACTAAAAGACAAAAAGAAGTGGAGTCTACCTCCGCGGTTCCTTAAGTGCCTACGCGGTTTTTTTTTATAAGGAGCCGCCTAGTGCGATAAAGAACCGCGTGCAGCTAGCCGTTGGGTTTTGTCTTCTATAAATAGTTGATCAAATCTTCATTCTCCACAACCCTTTTTGGACATTTCTTTCAGCCTTCTAGCTCCTTTCTAATCCTAATTATTTGTAAATGATAACTTAATGTGTTAAGTATGTTTACTTATGATTATTCTCGTGATCTCCTTCTTTACCTTGTCCAAAGAGAAGATCACTCACACACTTGTGAAGTGATTAAAGATGAAGCCTTGATGAAGATCATCCTCTCCTAAAGATCCAGTCAGGTTCATCAACTGTTTATTTATGTCTTGTGTAGATCCAATGTATTTGTGAATACTTGGACTAGTTGTGTTCATCCAAGCTATTTAAGAATACATGGATTAGAGTTGTGTAAGTCCATTGCATATGTGTGTGCTTGGATTTGTATTGTGTAGATCCAAGTTACATGTGTGTACTTGGATATGTTTAGTTGAGTTGTAATGTGTTGCTTAAGTTCTCACTAAACTATAAAGTTATGTAGTTGTGTCTTGTGAGTTCTCACTAAATTATAAAGTGATGTAGTTGTGTCTTGTGAGTTCTCACTAAACTATAAAGTGATGTGTAGTTGTGTCATGTGAAGTTCTAACTTAGCTTCAAAGTGAAGATTCGTGAAGATTGGTTCTAGCTTTGAATTAGAACTCGACATCTAGCCTTGTGTCGGAAAATAGTGAATTAGGCAACGTTGTGAAGATTGGTTCTACCTTTTGATTAGAACTCGACATCTAGCCTTGTGTCGTAAAATAGTAAAGTGGGCGACTTTGTGTAGATTGGTCCTATCTAAGATTAGGTCTCGACATTTAGCTTAGTGTCGGAAAATAATGTAAGCGACGTAGTAAGGTTTTCTCCGCCAAGAAGGGAGCTTGTGGATATAGTGGAAATCTCTAGTAGGTGTACTCGAGGAGTGTAGTAGGAACAAAGATAGAGCTTCGTTTCCACACCACTATAAATCTTGGTGTCTTCATACTAGGTTGTTTCTCTCCTTACTCTTTACTTACATTTATTATCATCACACTTACTACTTGCCATTGTTAATGCATTAGAATTGAACCTAATCATTATGCAACTAGCTTTCAAGTAAAAGATGGTTTTGACACTCACCTAATTGAACGGAATTTTAATTAGGAGACAATCCGAATAGAAACTATTCAACCCCCTCCTCCTTCTAGTTTCTACAATTGGTATCAGAGCGATGGTGACACAAGATCTTTGGAGTATATTGCACTTTAAAACTTGGATCGATCCATTATCTCCTCAAATTAGAAGGTTAAGTTGTACTAAAGTTTCTCTTTGGTCAAAACTATTTTTTCTTTGAAAGTAGGCCTTTTGATTGGTAATATAGCATCTCATTTTGATTAGTAGTATTTATGCATTTTAAATTTACTCTTGAATTGTATCTACTAGTTTGCATCTTGTTATGTGTAGGTACTTATGAAGATCAATCATTCAATTGATTATGGATTGATTTACTTATACTTATAGAAGACTCATCTTTGATTTCCAACATCATTGAATGATGATATCAAGATGGATGGGAGTGATACTAGTCCTTGAAGACTTAGTAGTCACTTTAGTCATGGTTGGGCTTTGCATTGATTCCTTGATTGCTTGGAATGCACTTTGTAGTCAAGGTACATTTTCGTTCTTCCACACGCCCTTTTGATCACTCTTTTGATCATTACTTGACTATGTGCTTGTTCTTGGCATCCTTGCCTTGACATTTGTTTGTGGTTTGTGATTCTCTTCTTTTACCCTCTCAAACCTTCATTGCTTGGATACTTGACTCACTATGGGGATGTAGAGTGAGTTAGTAGAGGCTTAAAGTATCAAGCATGATTTCCATGGTTTGCACCCTCACTGTTAGTAGGCCCTATATCATGTGTAATTTTTGCACTTGAGCTCATCTCTAGGATGATTGATTAATCCCTTGAGATACCAAACTATTTCATAAGTTGTAGTTGGATTTTACACATTTGGAATTGAAATATTCCAAGGATATTGTTTTTGTTAATCCTAGCAATAATTTTCCGATCATGTGGGAGAGAAAGTGAATTTATACTTTGCTCACATTTTTATGTAGAGTAAGACTATTCTTGAAAGTTATCTTATTCTATGTATCAAAATTGCTTGGTATAGTTCATTACCAAAGCCGTTTAGACTTTCGCCGGAAAGGCACGTCTTAAAACACTATATATGACACAAGCTCTTCGTCTCCTCGACTTGAAGATTGTCATTTGTATCTTGAGCATTGTACTTGGTCGTGATTCACTCCTCTTGACTTCTCTCCTCCTTGCTTCTTCGCTACGAGTAGTCGTTTGTCCGTTTTGGTCTTTTCCTATCTTGATTCCTTCATTAAGGCTTTATTACCTAGTGTTGTGGTGGTCCAATGATTTCCTAAAGGCTTAAGATATATTTTAAGGATTTTAGAAAAATTTGGTTTGAAAAATACTTTGATTTTCCTTGATAAAAACTCGCCACTGTAGGCGGTTCTTTATCTGTCACGGCTCAAAGCGTGGTTCCGTATCGATAACGAACCGCGGTTAGTGATTGCGACTAAAGCGCTAGGTTTCATAAAAATATCTTTTTTTTCAAATAAACCTTCTCTCTCTTCTCCAATAGAGCCGACGGTTTCCCCATTTTTCCATCATTGTTGATCTTTCAAAACCTTCAATCACTCAAGATTTATTGATTCAAATTTGTGGGTTTCACTCATCCATCATCGAAGATCAATTATCTGTAAGTCATTTCATTCAATTTCATCTAATTTGTTCTAGGTTTCATACATTCATAATTGGGGCTTTTTAAAACTGATATTGAATTAGAAGCTTACTAAGAATGTGAGTTGACATAGTGATTATACTATGATTCCTTAGGTTCATATTCATTAAGATTTCACTAAAACCCACTTGTAGAACAATATAAATTTTGGCTAAATAATTTTGGTTAATTGATGGAATTGATATGAACCCATGAATAAGTTGGTAATGGCATTGTTAATGCTTACCTAAAAACCTTGTTTTGAAAAATCAATGTTCAAGTTCATTGTTGATTTTACATGGTCAATATATTGTCAATGATGAACTAGGTACATTCTGAACATGGAAATGATAAGGACTAATCCTTTGTTTGTCAAGAAATTGATTAAATATATTCTCATCTTTTTTATTTTTGGTTTATATGTAACATATGAGTGATTGAGAAAATATTTTTGTGCTTACTTAGGTACTAATCATGCCTTCGGAATATCAACAAGATCACCAACGCACTAAACAATATATGCCAAACCTAGCCGAAATGTGTCCTTCCCCTCAACTTTCAAATACCTACTCCCCCCTCCAAAATCGTTGCTTTCACGAGGGTAGAGTTGTCCAAAATGATATTGAGGGCTATATATATATACTCAGTCGATGTTCGGACAAATCGAGTTTGATTGTTTGTTGAACATCAAGGAGGATATATATCCCGAATTTCTTTTGGAGTTCCTTAGCACATATTCTCTCGTGTTTGATAACGATAGAATATATGTTAGGTTCATCATTGATGGTCGACTCATTCAACTCTCTCTCCAAGACTTTGGTCAAGCTCTTCGTGTTCCATTTAGAGGTACTTGTCGATTTACGGATAAATGGAAGCTTGATGCTCTCCTTGAACCCTTCAATTGTGCTCCAAATGAAAATGAAGAGATTGACCTTGACTTCATCCTTGATGTCATTTGTAAAGAGCGTAGTGGAAACCTTGTAAGAAGCCTCCATTCAAACAAGCGTCGGGTGAAACGCTTTAAGGTTCTCTTAAGCGACCTTAATGATTGTATGGTCCGATGGGCTGACATCCTTAGGGAAAATTTGTTTTCTCTTGGTGGAAACCGGGATCATATTCCGGCGTGTATGGCGCACATGTTAGGTTGCATCGCTACCAACGCCAAGTACAATCTTGCATATTTTATCGCTCGACGAATCAATTATGCTCTTTCTAAACCCAAAACAAATCTTCCCTATGCCATGCTCCTTACTCGCCTTCTTAAGAAGGTTGGTGAAGACTATCCCGAAATCAACATTTCTCGCTTTCGTTCGGTCAAACGAGTTATGCTACTTATTCAAAGGGTACAACCACGAAAGCCTAGAAGTGATCGAGGTTCGAGAAACTACGATCCACAAGAGTCCGATGATGAGGACTTTGATACGTCACCAAGTGATGGTGGTGGCGTAGGCACTAGTACTCATGTTGGCTCTTCGAGTGACTCATACCTATCTATGGACACTTTCATGGACGGGTTAGACGAAATTATCCTTCCTCCTCACTTTGCCACTAGTAGACTTCCGGATAACTTCGGACTTGAGGATGTCTATCGTGCTAATCTTAAAACCCAAGGTGAGTTGTATGATCATCGAGTGGAGTCAGGAGGATCGTTCGAGAGCATAAGCAAATTGATCAAGGGATTCGGAAAAAAGAAGAAGTGAAGCTTTGGATAATCATGGTTAACATGTTTGTAAACATGTTTGGATTGTTGAACAATTTCCTTTTATCTTTCTTTATTTTTTAGGATGTTATGTGTATTAACTAATACTTTGTGTTTGGCTTAGTTAGTATTTTAATCCTAATTCTCTATGTGATCGGTCTTTCGATTTACATAGCTTTGTGCATCTTATGTGTTAGTTAGCTTCCTAGATTTTGATTAATAGTCCACTTTTGCTTGATAAACCTTTGTGTGAAAACTGGGCTAGCAAAAGTTTCAGGAAGTGCCCTTTATGGAACCCTCTAGGGGCGGTTCTTTATCTATGACGTGGTTCTGTAGCGAAAACAAACCGCGCCTGTCTATAAGGAACCGTCTTCGTCTGTTCCGAGAGAATCTTTGCTTTACACTTTTTTCCCTTAATTCGTGTAAACATTGATAAAATTTTTGCAAAAACCTGCACTTTCCTAAACTAGGCTACCTAATTTCATTATTCACATAAAATGATTTTAACCCATTACTAGTTTGGATCATCCCTTCCTCTTCTAAAACCCCTCCTTGTTGATCTTGTTCTTCATCCCTTAAACCTCTTTCTAAATCTCTTCACAACCATGGTGTCCACTAGAACATCCAATTCTTCCAAAATTTCCTCATCCAAAAGAAACCTTAAGATGAAATTCAAGTTTCCAAAACTTGGTTCTCCATCTTCTCACAAATCCAAGAGTGAAAGTTCTCTTATTTTCATCTCTTCATCACTTTCACCACCCCTTGCTCCATGCAAGACCAACTCAACTCATGGTACTAATCATTCACATGGTTCTACCTCTACCTCATTCCAATCAAGAATAAATGAGTTATCCTCACCCTTCAATCATAGTCATCCCTTGGATGTGAAGAATGTGACAACCCAAAATCGATGTCATTATTTAATCTTATTTTACGATTATTTTTGAAATTTTTGGATGAGTTTGAACGATATTTATTTTGGAGGTTTAAGTTTAAACCGATGTTGGAAGGTCTATATTTAATATTTATTAAGTATAAGGAGTATTAGCAAGCGTGATGTCGATGAATGCCAAATATTTTACGTTTTATTGTCGGTTGTTCGATTTTTATTATTTTCGAGGTTTTATTTTAAATGACGTGTTAAGTCGAGTCGAGAGTCGATATTATTATTTTTGAGGTACGTTTTAAATTTTTAAAAGTATCTTTATGAAACCCGAGCCCCGTAAATATTATGAAAATTGACTAATAGTTATTTTCCGCTTTTTAGCTAACTATTTACATTTCTAGCCACAACTTTCACTAAATTGCAACTTGGTCCCTACTCCACTATATATAAACTAGAAACTAACACACACTACACATTTTTACACTTAAAAAAATTCCACTCATCTCTCTCTCTCTCTCTCTCTCTCTCTCTTGTGTGCCGTGAACCCCCTGACCACCCAAAACCACCCTTTGATCAATTCTAACTCAAGTTTATGATGTTTTAAGCTAAACTAACACTAGACCCAATCTTATATTTGCATAAGGATCACATTGGTGTAAGAATTTTACACATGCAAGCACTTTTTTTTCTTGATGTTGGTAGGTAGGAGCTATGATCATGCATGGCATTATCATGATGATCCATGGTGGTTTTTGCTAAAAATCTTGTTAGAAACTTCATTTTGATCTTAAGATTTTTATTTTGATTATGATTTTGATGTTATAGTTGATGTATGATGATATTAGGGTATAGTAATGATCATTTCTATGGTTGGTTTTTATCAAAAAGTTGATTTTGTACAAGTTTTGCGTAGTCATTTTATAACAGTAAGTAAAAGGTAAAATTCGAATTTTTATGTTTTGAAAATGGTCTAACTTATAGCCTAGGGTTGTAGATAATTTTCTTAGCTTCGATTTGATATAAGGTAGAGCTTCTAGCTCAAAACGAGCGCGAAGTTATGATGTTTTGAATGATCGTGTACCGGGAGACGAGTATCGGCACTACAAATAGTTGTTGTCGATATTTGGATCGAATCTCGGGGACTCTAAATGGATGTTTTGAAAAATGTAACCTACTGAGAATGAGGTGTTTACTTATTAGGTTTAGTTTACTTTAAAACCCGAGTGTCGGTTTTGGAAACGGAGTCGTTTAAATAAGTTAAAACGGTTGTATGAAAAATTAACGTAAATCTGTCCGGATTTTGTAGTTTGAAAATGAGTCGGGTAAAGTACTTTAGAAGTAATTTCATTTGATAAAATTGTAATAGGACTTTCTATATATAGTAAGTTAGTTTATCGAGTCGTTTCATAAAAGGTTGACGAGTTTAAAAGGGATAAATAAGCTAGTACATGTAGTATGTACCGACGGACTTTGTAAAAAGTATAAAATGGTTAAGTAAATGTGTAGTAAAGTATAATGAAGTTATTTATATCGTTTTCTCTCGAGTTTATCGTGACTTTATGAGTTTGAATTTGATTTTGTTATGTATGATTTATTTCTCGAGTATTTATTAATGAACGCGCCTTATTTGATAGGTAGCGGTTCTCGTGTTTGAAAGGCATCCATTACCGTCGACGATCATCTCGCTAGATCTCTTATACTAAGGTGAGTCTATAGCCTCGCTTTCTACTCGTTTTAATGATTTTAATACCCGCGAGGGGGATACATGCTATTTGAAAATAAATGAACACAAGTCATGAGTAATTGTTAGACCCGAATGTTGCCTAAAGTTGATTTCATTGTATTGAGTAACTTGTTGCTAAAGACCCTAAATTCATGAGCCGTTAACTATCTTCTGACTTGATGTTGTGAGTCGGGAATAACCGCTTATTCTAATGATAGTACTATTGGGTTGACCACCCTATCTGAGACCAGGGCATTACGTTGAGTAACTCGCTGGGAAGGATAATTTTACGTGAATAAGATTGTGGTATTCTAGCAACTGATACCCTAGAGGGGCAATGGTTTTATTCTAGTCATGTCGGCATTTGGCGTGGGTGACTATTTGGTTAAGGGGTCAGTGTCATGAGCTTAAATACAATGTTTGTTTAATAATATCATTATTATTACTGCCTTGATTATAGATTGTGTGTACGACAATTCTATAAATGATTATGATTGATTTTCTTCTTGTGTTCAAATGTGATTTGATAGACCTATAGTCTCGCTCAACATTATTGTTGACTCGTTTTATGCATGTATTTCAGGTAATAGGAAGTGATGGAGCATGGAGCTTTGCTGTGGAGGTTGTGGCTTGGCTTTTGGAAGAATGTTGGTCTAAACTGTTTCTACCATTTAATGTTGAATAATTTACTTTATGTTAATGTAATGTACTAAACTTGTTGGTTGTTGGTCAAGATCCATGGGGACAAAACGCTTTACTCTGGTATCGTGTCAGTACAATTTGGGTTGAAATCTATGTTTTAGACCATTTATGAAAATCATGTTTATATTTTGTGAAAATGTCTCTATTTGGAGTCGTTCAATATACCTTGTGTGATGATGCTTGTGTCTAGCACCCAATTGTGTATTTCCGCTGCGCAATGTAAATTGGGGGTGTTAGAGATTGGTAATCAGAGCTGCAAGTTATAGAGAACTGGGTCGATTTTGAAAATTGTCCTAAACTATAACTTTGGTGTCGAAATTATTTATTCTTCAAAAGCACACAACTCCTCTGCAACGCTCCGGTAAGATCACTTTTAGTTTTGTTTTGCATTGTAGATGTATCCCTCATAACTGAAATGATTTCCCGAGTATTTATTAAGTAAATACTACGATATTGTATTGGAATTATTGAAAGTACGCTGAGTGCTTGTAATGTAAAGATTTTACTAGTTGAAAAGTTCGTTTCTCGGTATCTTAACGAATTGATTTGCGGTTCAAAGTACGACTCAATTGTTTTTGGTGAAAACGAATATTTTTGGTTGTTTTTAAATAAATGTGCAAGACGTAAAAGTAAATGACGTTAATTTAAATCTAAATCTAATTTAAAATAAATGACGGGAATTTAAAAGCATGACAAAAAGTAAATGGCAATTAAAGTAAATAACGCAAACTTAAATCTATCTAAGGAAAACTTAAAACACAACTAAAACTAAAACTTAAACTAAGGCAAGGCTAAAATGAATCTAAGGCAATTAAACTAAAAGTGCGACTAAGGAAAAAGGCGGGAAAAGTAAGGCTTGAAAATTAAAAATAGAAAGTTAAAAACTGAAACTAAAAAGAACCTGAAAACAGCTCATTCGGAATAATCCTTCGTTCGGAATAATCACTCATCCGGAATGTCACCTTCGTTCGGAATGATTCTTCTTCACTCGGAATATTTACCAAAACCCTTGATCCAGAATAAAATGCTCACTCGGAATATGTCACTTATCCGGAATAAACTCTTTATTCGGAATATAAGCCTTGGTTCGGAATGTTTTGCTGATCCGGAATAAAATCCTTGATTCGGAATACTGTCCTTCACTCAGAATGTTCGGAATGAGCACCTTCACTCGGAATAATAAATTATTCCGAATAAAAGTCACTGATCCGGAATATCCTCTTGGTTCGGAATATATTCCGAATGAACCACCTTTTCCACTGATCCGGAATACTTCCGAATGAACTCCTTCGTTCGGAATAACTTGGATGTTCTGAATGAACAGCTGATCCGGAATGTTTGGTATTTCGAATGAAAGGCTTGATCCGGAATGTTTGAAGTTCCGAATGAATCACCTTTATTTGGAATAATAAATGTTCCGGATGAACAAACTTTGATTCGGAATACAAGTTATTCCGGATGAACACCTCCCCAAATCCTTCGTTCAAAATATATTCCGAATGAATACCTTGGTTCGGAATAATCACAACAATCTTCGATTCGGAATGAACTTGTTGATCCGGAATGTACCTGGGAAACAGATGAACAGCGAAGAACAAGGGGAAAAAAGAATAACACGAATCTAAAGAAAAACTAATCAAATCAACCAAAAGATTAAATCAAACTAATCAATAAGCATCTACTAATCATAAACAAACAATCCAAATCAACAAAACTAACAATAATGATCAAAATAATCAAAACCCACTTAATCAATTTAACAAAAACTTAAGAACATGAACATGAACAAATAAACATAAAGATTAAAGATTAAAGAAAGGTAGATAGAAGATTGACAAGAAAAGTAAAGATTGACAATAAATAAAAGGAACTTACTTGAAATTAAATGTATTTAAGGTGCAAGACAATGTATTTAAATGGACATGAAATTAAATGACAAGGTAATTAAAAGGTGGAAGACTAATTGTCACACTTAGCCAACAAGAGAAAATGAAATGAAATCCTAATCTATTTATAGGGGAGGATTAGGAGGTGCTTAGGAAGCTTCCTCCCCTCTTTCTTCTTTCCTTAATTGCATGATTAATTCCTTGTCTTCTTAATCTTTTGACTTTAACGACTTTGTCTCGGAATTTCTTTAAACTCGTCTTGTAATTCTTCAATAAATTAGACTTGAGTTCTTCGGCTTTTAGTAAACTTCCGTCTTTTGACTTTTTCTTCGATAAATCTTCAGAATTGGTCTTGGACTTCCGTTCTTTTTGCACTCTTGATTTCTTGACTTCGTCTTTTGTCTTTTTCTTCGATAAAAGCCCGTGAATGCCCGTGTTTTCTCCCCTTTTCACAATTTCGTCCTAAATCACAACAAAAACACAAACCACGCATAATTCCGATATTTACGACATAAAACACAGGTTTTGGCTCGGTTATTATTGTAGTTAAGTGGTGAAAAGGATGGGTGTTTACACACCTATCAGCTTGGCAGTATCATATTTATTTTTTTGCGAGCATTGCATAAACATCATTTGCATTGTGTTGCATAGCATGGATAATGTATGACATTTGCATGAGCATTGCATACTAATTATTATTTTATTAACGATAACCTTAAGTATCCTTTAACCCTTATAATTGTAGAAAATGGCTGGTTTACCTCGTGAGGATGGATGGATTGATTTGACTAATGTAGTGAACGGTGAGGAAGTAGATAACTTTGGTGCTAGTGACGATGAGGAGCCTTTTGAGTTTTTAGATGATGGGACTCCACTTACTGCAGTTGGTCAGACAGAGCCTGAGTTGATACAAGGTAGTTATGTTCCAAGGGTCAATGTTGTGCCACAGACTGTTCCAGATTGTCAGCGATCGGTTGTTCGTTCTTCGACTCCTAGTTGTGATGCTTATATTAGTAGTTTGCCTGGGATTGCATTTGCTAGGGGTGATGTTCCTGTTGAGTCAAGTAGGGCTGCTAGTGCTCGATCTATTCATGATGGTATTCCTAAGGTTTATTGTCCAGGTCCTAGGTCTTATGATGATATTTTCTGGTTTCTTAAGAAGTTTGATCGGTCTTTGTTTGAGAGGTATTTGGTTGAGACTCGTATGATTAGGAGGTTTGAGCAGAATGAGAAAAAGTTTGACAGGTTTGTTGGTAGTGTGAGGAGGTCAGAGTTTGTTAGGGCAAGGGAAATGGATGAGGTTGTTAGATTGAGATATATGGTGCTGAATTTGAGTGGGCAAGTTGAAAGGTTGCTTAGGGAGCAAGAAAGGAATGCTAGGTTGAGTGCGTGGGGTTTGCCGGTGAGATCTTTTCCTAGTCATGGTGTTGTGATTCGTGATGTGCCGAATCAGGTTGAAGCTCAAGTGTCAGTGAAGCCGAGTGAAGGAGGTAGTCGTAAGGGGAAGGAAAAATTAGAGGAAGAATCTGAGGATGATGATAGCAGCAGTGACGACGAGCCGATGTACAAGAAGCTGTGGGGATCTGATGTTTAGTTCTTTCTGTTGTTTTTATTTGGTCTTGTTGTAATAGAACTTATGTAGACTCGTACTCTAGCTTGTGATGAAACTTAATGACTTTTAAGTTGTTGTGATGAAGGATTGTAGTGACATTACTTGTCACAATTTTGTGGAGATTTTCCAAAGCAATCCAAAATTACCTTCAAGACTTATGATTTGTCTTATTAGTTCTTTTGTGAATTGGTAATGATTCATTGTGAATTGTGTTGTTGATGCATGTAGTATCCATGTTACATCTTGATAGAGAAATCCTTCTTCTTATCTTGATATCAATACTTACTTGTTCTTTTTCTGTTATGGTGACAGGAAGGAGTTGGGAGGCATTTTTCTGACTTTACTAAATTATTGTTTGGTTAGTTTCCTGTAAACATGCCGCCTAAAATGACGACTGCTACTGTTAATACCATGATTAGCAAGCTATCGCTGGAGCTTTAGAAGCTGAACGTGCTGCGAGGAACCAAGAGGCTGAGAATAGGAATGCTGCTAGTCAGGTTGGAGGGAATGCTGGAAATCAGGTTGGAGGTAATGCTGATGAACAAGCAGAAGGAAATGTTGCGGGACAAGTTGGAGGTAATGCTGCTGTTCAGCAGGTTCAGAAGGAATGTTCTTATGCTAGTTTCATGAAATATGGACCTACCCAATTTCGTGGTACTGGTGGTGCATTGGATTTAAGGAGGTGGATTGAGAAGATAAAAAGTACTTTTGAAATCAGTGGATGTTCAAAAGCTAGTAAAGTAAAATTTGTTGTAGCTACTTTTCAGGATGATGCGTTGAGTTGGTGGAATAGTCAAGTAGCTACTGTAGGGTTGGTTGAAGCTAATGCTAGAACATGGACTGTGACCAAAGGACTTTTGACTGCTAAGTTTTGTCCTGAGGAAGAGTTAGGTCAGTTGGAAGATGAATTGAGGCATTTGGTGTTGAGGAATAATGATATTGTAGCTTATACAAAGAGGTTTTCTGATTTATGTTTGTTGTGTCCTGATGCGTTTGCTGATGACCGTAAGAAGATGAAGCAGTATATTAGGGGTTTATCTAATAATATCAAGGGAGAAACTACTTCGTCGAAACCCAAGTCATTTGATGAAGCTGTTCAAATGGCTCATGCTTTAATGGATGTAAAGCTGCAGGATCGAAAGGATAGTATTGCTGAAGGAAATAAGAGAAAGTGGGAAGCTGCACACTCAAGCCAAGGGCAGAATCGAGGTGGTTATCGTAATAACAATAACCAAGGACCAAATAGGAATCAGCAATATAATTTGAGAAGGAATGATGGTGTTCGTGCTGCCACAGGAAATCAAGGTAACAAGGTGAATCTGAAGTGTGGTCGGTGTAATCTGTATCATGTTGGAAATTGTCCACCTGCTTGCAACAAGTGTGGGAAGGCCGGGCATAAGATGTCAGATTGTAGAAACAAGGGTGTAGCCACTTGGGCTAATGCTGTCAAGGTAGTTTACTGTTCTGGATGTGGAGGCCATGGACATAAGCAAGGGAACTGTCCGAGGGTTGGCATACGACAGGGAGGCAATGTTGCTGCTGTTGCTACTGGGATTGATGCTCCAGCCTATGTCGTGGGAGATGCTGACAAACCTCAAGGGCCGAACATGGTGACTGGTACGTTCTTACTTGATGCTTGTTATGCTAGTGTGTTATTTGATTCTGGATCCGATAGAAGTTTCGTAGATGTTAGATTCAGTCAGCTATTGGATAGAGAACCAGTGAGATTGACAACTAGTTATAATGTGGAGTTAGCTGATGGTAAGGTTGTAAGCACTAGTTCTATACTGAAAGGTTGTTCCTTGAATTTAGGTAATTATGTGTTTAGTATTGATTAGATGCCCATAGAATTAGGATCTTTTGACGTGATTGTTGGAATGGACTGGTTAGTTGGTAATGGTGCAGTAATTGTTTATGGAGAAAGATTAGTTCAGATACCGCTAAGGAATAGGGTATTGACTATGAAAGGTGATGAATGTACGTCTCGTATGAGAGTTGTTTCTTGTTTAAAGATGATGAGGTACATAGAAGCAGGTTGTGATGTGTTTCTTACACAGATAAGTAATGATGGTGTGAATGAAAGGAAATTGGAGGATGTGCCTGTGATTAGAGAGTATCCTGAGGTTTTCCCTGAGGAATTGCCAAGATTACCGCCACATCGTGAAGTGGAGTTTCATATTGATTTAGTGCCGGGTGCTGCTCCTGTTGCTCGTGCACCGTATCGTTTAGCTCCATCTGAGATGAAAGAATTATCTGATCAATTGAAGGAATTGATGGATAAGGGATTTATTAGACCAAGTTCGTCGTCGTGGGGTGCGCCTGTTTTGTTTGTTCGGAAGAAAGATGGTTCTTTTAGAATGTGTATTGATTACAGAGAGCTTAACAAATTGACTGTCAAGAATCGGTATCCACTGCCGAGGATTGATGATTTGTTCGATCAGTTGAAAGGGTCATGTGTATACTCGAAGATCGATTTGAGGTCTGGGTATCATCAACTGAGAGTTAGGGAAGAAGATATTCCTATAACAGCTTTCCGTACTCGATATGGACATTTCGAATTTCAAGTGATGCCTTTTGGATTACCAAATGCGCCTGCTGTATTTATGGATTTGATGAATCGTGTATGTAAGCCGTATTTGGATGAGTTTGTTATCGTATTCATTGATGATATTCTCGTTTATTCCAAGAGTGAAGAGGAACATGAGAAGCATTTGAGAACAATTTTGGAATTGTTGAAGAAGGAGAAGCTGTATGCGAAATTCTCTAAGTGTGAATTTTGGTTGAAATCAGTGCAATTTTGGGGGCACGTGATTGATAGTGAAGGTGTTCGTGTGGATCCAGCTAAGATTAAGGCAATTAAGGATTGGTCAGTGCCGAAGACGCCGACTGAAGTTCGCCAATTTCTTGGTTTGGCTGGGTATTATAGAAGGTTTATTGAGAAGTTTTCGTTGATTTCTAAGCCGTTGACTAAGCTTACGGAAAAGAATCGAGTGTTTGAATGGGGATTGGAAGAGGAATCTGCATTTAGTATGTTGAAGGATAAGTTGTGTGATGCACCGATATTGTCTTTGCCAGAAGGATCTGAGAATTTTGTAGTGTATTGTGACGCGTCTCATAAAGGATTTGGAGTTGTATTGATGCAAAGGGAGAAAGTAATAGCGTATGCATCGAGACAATTAAGGAAGCATGAAGAGAATTACACTACGCATGATTTAGAACTTGGGGCTGTTATTTTTGCATTAAAGTTGTGGAGACACTACTTGTATGGAACCAAGTGTGTGGTTCACTGATCATAAGAGTTTGCAATATATTTTGGATCAAAAGGAATTGAATATGAGGCAAAGGAGATGGGTTGAGTTGCTGAGTGATTATGACTGCGAGATTCGTTACCATCCTAATAAAGCGAATGTGGTAGCTGATGCACTTAGTAGAAAGGAAAGAGATAGGTCTATAAGAGTTAGAGCTTTGGCAATGTTGGAAAGTGTTGATTTGACAGAAGAAGTATTGAAAGCCCAAACTAATGGTTTGAAGAAAGAGAACCTTGAGGCAGAAAACTTGGGTAGAATGTTGAAGCCTTTGTTTGAAGTAAGGCCGAATGGATTGAGGTATTTTAAGAATAGGATTTGGTTACCGTTGTGTCCGTCTGAGAAAGATTTGTTAGGGGTGCGAGATTTGGTGATGAATGAATCTCATAAGTCGAAGTATTCAATACATCCTGGATCGGACAAGATGTATCAAGATCTTAAGAAAGTGTATTGGTGGCCGAATATGAAGGCAGATATAGCACGATATGTTAATAAGTGTTTAACTTGTGTGAAGGTGAAGGCTTAACATAAGAAACCGTCTGGATTATTAGTGCAACCTGAGATTCCTGAGTGGAAATGGGAGAAGATTACAATGGATTTTGTGACAGGTTTTCCAAGGACTGCAAATGGTTGTGATATCATATGGGTGATAGTAGATAGATTGACTAAGTTTGCTCACTTTTTGCCGATGAAGAAGACAGATAGTATGGAGAGATTAACAACAGTGTATGTGAAGGAGATTGTTTGTCGACATGGTGTGCCTTTGTCGATAATTTCTGATCGTGATAGTAGGTTTACTTCAGAATTTTGGAAGTCTTTGCAGAAAGCGATGGGAACAGAGTTATGTTTGAGTACAGCATATCATCCGAAAACTGATGGACAAAGTGAGAGAACGATTCAAACGTTAGAGGATATGCTTCGTGCATGTGTGATTGATTTTGGAAATGGTTGGGATAAGCATTTGCCATTGGTTGAATTTTCGTACAATAATAGTTATCATTCAAGTATTAAAGCCGCTCCATTTGAAGCTTTGTATGGACATAAGTGTAGATCTCCAGTGTGTTGGAGTGAGGTAGGAGAAAGTCAATTGACTGGGCCTGAAATGATATTTGAGACGACTGAAAAGATTGTGCAAATTAAGAAGCGTTTGTTATCTGCCAGAAGTAGACACAAGACTTATGCTGATAACAGAAAGAAACTGTTGGAATTTGAAGTAGGAGACATGGTTATGTTGAAAGTATCTCCATGGAAAGGAGTAATACGTTTTGGGAAGAGAGGAAAGTTGAGCCCGAGATTTATTGGACCATTTAAGATTAACCAAAGGATTGGATTGGTGGCTTATAAGTTAGAATTGCCTGATGAGCTTAAGGCTATTCATAATACTTTTCATGTGTCTAATTTAAAGAAGTGTTTAGCTGAAACGGATGTGGTGATTCCATTGGAGGAAATTCAACTTGATGATAAGTTGCATTTTATAGAGGAACCTGTAGAGATAATGGATAGGGAAGTTAAGAAGTTGAAACATAGTAGAGTTCCGATTGTGAAGGTGAGATGAAACTCTAGACGTGGGCCAGAGTTTACGTGGGAACGTGAGGATTTCTTTAAGGACAAGTATCCTCATTTGTTTAGGAAGGATTAAGCGCCGCGGACGTCGCTTCTTTTAAGAAGGGGGGATGTGACAACCCAAAATCGAGGTCATTATTTAATCTTATTTTACGATTATTTTTGAAATTTTTGGATGAGTTTGAACGATATTTATTTTGGAGGTTTAAGTTTAAACATATGTTGGAAGGTCTATATTTAATATTTATTAAGTATAAGGAGTATTAGCAAGCGTGATGTCGATGGATGCTAAATATTTTACGTTTTATTGTCAGTTGTTCGATTTTTATTATTTTCGAGGTTTTATTTAAATGACGTGTTAAGTCGAGTCGAGAGTCGATATTATTATTTTTGAGGTACGTTTTAATTTTTTAGAAGTATCTTTATGAAACCGGAGCCCCGTAAATATTTTGAAAATTGACTAATAGTTATTTCCCGCTTTTTAGCTAACTATTTACATTTCTAGCCACAACTTTCACTAAATTGAAACTTGGTGCCTACTCCACTATATATAAACTAGAAACTAACACACACTACACATTTTTACACTTGAAAAAATTCCAGTCATCTCTCTCTCTCTCTCTCTTGTGTGCCGTGAACCCCCTGACCACCCAAAACCACCCTTTGATCAATTTTAACTCAAGTTTTATGATGTTTTGAGCTAAACTAACACTAGACCCAATCTTATATTTGCATAAGGATCACATTGGTGTAAGAATTTTACACATGCAAGAACTTTTTTTTTCTTGATGTTGGTAGGTAGGAGCTATGATCATGCATGGCATTATCATGATGATCCATGGTGGTTTTTGCTAAAAATCTTGTTAGAAACTTCATTTTGATCTTAAGATTTTTACTTTGATTATGATTTTGATGTTATGGTTGATGTATGATGATATTAGGGTATAGTAATGATCATTTCCATGGTTGGTTTTTATCAAAAAGTTGATTTTGTACAAGTTGTGCGTAGTCATTTTATAACAGTAAGTAAAAGGTAAAATCCGAATTTTTATGTTTTGAAAATGGCCTAACTTATAGCCTAGGGTTTTAGATAATTTTCTTAGCTTCGATTTGATATAAGTTAGAGCTTCTAGCTCAAAACGAGCGCGAAGTTATGATGTTTTGAATGATCGTGTACCGGGAGACGAGTATCGGCACTACCAATAGTTGTTGTCGATATTTGGATCGAATCTAAAGGACTCTAAATGGATGTTTTGAAAAATGTAACCTACTGAGAATGAGGTGTTTACTTATTAGGTTGAGTTTACTTTAAAACCCGAGTGTCGGTTATGTAAACGAAGTCGTTTAAATAAGTTAAAACGGTTGTATGAAAAATTAACGTAAATCTGTCCGGATTTTGTAGTTTGAAAATGAGTCGGGTAAAGTACTTTAGAAGTAATTTAATTTGATAAACTTGTAAGAGGACTTTCTATATATAGTAAGTTAGTTTATCGAGTCGTTTCATAAACGGTTGACGAGTTTAAAAGGGGTAAATAAGCTAGTACATGTAGTATGTACCGACGAACTTTGTAAAAAGTATAAAATGGTTAAGTAAATGTGTAGTAAAGTATAATGAAGTTATTTATATCGTTTTCTCTCGAGTTTATCGTGACTTTATGAGTTTGAATTTGATTTTGTTATGTATGATTTATTTCTCGAGTCATTATTAATGAACGCGCCTTATTTGATAGGTAGCGGTTCTCGTGTTTGAAAGGCATCCATTACCGTCGACGATCATCTTGCTAGATCTCTTATACTAAGGTGAGTCTATAGCCTCGCTTTCTACTCGTTTTAATGATTTTAATACCCGCGAGGGGGATACATGCTATTTGAAAATAAATGAACACAAGTCATGAGTAATTGTTAGACCCGAATGTTGCCTAAAGTTGATTTCATTGTATTAAGTAACTTGTTGCTAAAGACCCTAAATTCATGAGTCGTTAACTATCTTCTGAATGGATGTTGTGAGTCGGGAATAGCCGCTTATTCTAATGATAGTACTATTGGGTTGACCACCTTATCTGAGACCAGGGCATTACGTTGAGTAACCCGCTGGGAAGGATAATTTTACGTGAATAAGATTGTGGTATTCTAGCAACTGATACCCTAGAGGGGCAAGTTTTATTCTAGTCATGCCGGAATTTGGCGTGGGTGACTATTTGGTTAAGGGTCGGTGTCATGAGCTTAAATACAATGTTTGTTTAATAATATCATTATTATTACTGCCTTGATTATAGATTGTGTGTACGACAATTCTATAAATGATTATGATTGATTTTCTTCTTGTGTTCAAATGTGATTTGATAAACCTATAGTCTCGCTCAACATTATTGTTGACTCGTTTTATGCATGTATTTCAAGTAATAGGAAGTGATGGAGCATGGAGCTTTGCTGTGGAGGTTGCGGCTTGGCTTTTGGAAGAATGTTGGTCTAAACTGTTTCTACCTTTTAATGTTGAACAATTTACTTTATGTTAATGTACTGTACTAAACATGTTGGTTGTTGGTCAAGATCCATGGGGACAAAACGCTTTACTCTGGTATCGTCTCAGTACAATTTGGGTTGAAATCTATGTTTTAGACCATTTATGAAAATCATGTTTATATTTTGTGAAAACGTCTCTATTTCGAGTCGTTCAATATACCTTGTGTGATGATGCTTGTGTCTAGCACCCAATTGTGTATTTCCGCTGCGCAATATAAATTATGGGTGTTAGAAAGACTCAACCTCATCAAAGAATTCACTTTGTTTTTTAGTCTCTTCCTTTCACTCCACCAAATTCACCCATATCACCTTTGAACACCATGCCTCCTCCACCTCCTCTTCCCTCAAACACTCCAATTTTGGGTGTTACAATTTCCCGCTTGTTTGGTGATCCACACTTGTTTGACTTTTTCATGCACAATGGAACTAATTGTCCTTGTTGCTTGAACAACTTCCACCTCATTGATATCCTTAGGTTGGAGATGATTGAGACTCACATCAAGTTGCAAAGCTTCTTATTGAACCTATTTGCTAATCCTACTCCTCCTAGGAGATGAATGATGACTTTTAAAATTAAAATGTTTTTAAAGAAAGTCAAGCCAAAGAAGACTATGCTATCAAGAACTAGTTTAAGCTAACTTTGTTTTAGTTAGTTGTTATTTGTTTTCTTGTATTTCCTTTCCTTCATGATTTTTTCATGAAGTTATTCTATGGATTTAGTTTTATGTGTTTCAACCTATGTGGTCACATTAATCAATTCAGTTTATTTAAAATTGAACCTAAATCTATCACAACCTCTTAAACTTGACTAAAAATTGGTTCAAAATGTTATTTAAATATTTTGTCACCCTTTGTCAAGACATTCTTTGTGAGTGTGTTGCTTTTATACAACCCTAGCATATTCTAGTGCTAAAAGAGGTAAAAATCCAAGATTTTCAAATTTTTGAAAGAGTCTTATTTTTCTCCAAAACTTTGAAAAATCATGGTTTCATGTCCACTGCATGCGGCTCAATAGCAGCCGTGCGGCTCCATATCGATATGGAACTGCCGGTCCCTATAAGGAACCGCGGACAGTAAGCCCCTTTTTGGCTTATTTTTTGTCTTTCTTCTTTGACCACTGTCTTTGTCAAGATTCTTTGTTTACCCAATTTGGCTAAACACTCCTTAAAACCTTTTGTTTTTATTTCAAATCCTTGCCTTGTCTATTTTCTTTAAATTCTTCTTTTTTGGGAGTTCTCCTCTTCATCCCTCACAATGTTTAATTCTTCCATTCCTAACCTTGATATATCCTTGTCACAATCTTCTCAACCTAAAGCTTCTTCTTCTAAGCTTTCAAAGAAACCAAAAATCTCGGTTTGACCCGTTTGGATCAATAAGAACAAGAATCCTCGTGATTCCTCTTCTCCCAAACCTTCTAAGAATTCTTCTTTTTCTCTGATCAAATATTGGAATGAGACTTACTCTATAAATCCAATTATCGGAGAAAAGTAAATTCTTCCACCACCAACTAAACCTTTCAACACTCCTCAACTCAATGACCTATCTTTTTTCTCAAAACTCTCTAGGCATTTAGAAAACATCTCTTATTCATTATCTCCCTCTCCACCGAACTCTCATCTTGATGGTCCTCCCCCATCTAACGACTTTATTTTGCATCATGGATCCTCGTGTGCTTGTTGTCGATTTCAACAAATTGAACGTGCTCATATTTATGACAAGCTAAATTTCCTTGAATTCCTCCTCACTCAAACTCCTCTCAAAGTTTTCGTTCCCGTGAACAAAACTTCGAATGATGCCTCACCGTCTTTCTTTTCCAACTAAGGCACATTTTCAACTTTAGTTGTTTGAGTCAATAAAACTTAAGTAATCTTGGAAGATTATCACTACTAGAGTAGTTTATGCTTTGTGGTTATTTTCCATATTTTTTGCTTTAAATATTCATATTGTGTGTATGAATATTTCTCTTGTTTGTTTTTTCATATTTGTGTAATATGAATGTTATGTGTGTTATCCCTTTCCTGTTAATTCTTTTTCACACATTTGTTAAAGAGTTGGTCATAGTTAAAATTTACAATTGGTTATGGGTGATTCTATAATTCTAATTTTTTAACCCCTTGACATTTTAATCGTTTCATTTGGTTTGGATGTTTCTTTTCTCCATCTATTCCACCAATTGAACTTTGATGTTGTCACCACACACTCTTTGGACATACTTAGCAAATACTTACTTCTAATTTGATATTTCTTTTCTTCCTCCATCTCAAGTTAGTTAGTAGGTAGTGCACATGTATACATTGGTGTTTCTTTTGTTTCTTCTAACCTTTGTGTAGCTTAGCTCTTTTACTTGTTGCCCCTAACAAGGGGGGAGTAAGCACCAAGGAAGAGCTACTAGCAAAGTCGATTCTTCTCTTCTCCAAAGACATGTGCAAACCTTTTTGCTTTGACAAAGGAGGAGAAATGATAGTGAATAAACTCGTTAATAATTCAAATAATTTTGTATTTTACGTAAATGAGTTTATAATTTTGTTAATGCAATTGATGCCTAAAAACATTATTAGTG
This sequence comes from Glebionis coronaria, assembly GCA_025667525.1. Classification (NCBI taxonomy): domain Eukaryota; kingdom Viridiplantae; phylum Streptophyta; class Magnoliopsida; order Asterales; family Asteraceae; genus Glebionis; species Glebionis coronaria. The sequence goes on along the minus strand of CM046875.1, from coordinate 592,008,477 downwards.
TTAACTAATCTTTCTTAGTTTTGATCACAACAAACTATACAAGATATTTACAGTCAAACACAATCGTAAAACGAATTATCTAACTGATGAGACTGCTTTTATACATAGTATCATCGTCCAAATAGGGCTTAAAATGCATTAAATATCATCAAAATACCTAAATATATGCTTGTGTTTGTTGCTTGTGTATTTTAGGTACGGATATTGAGAAAATGACAAAAGATCACAAGAATCAGTCAAAAACGAACACGGGAAACGAAGCCGCACGATGAACCAAGCCCTAATGAAGAATTTTCCAAAGAAAGTCCTTGAAGATTTGAAGAATTACGAAGAAGGGTACTCCAATATGGAAGAATTGACACTTTATACACTTGTATCTTTATAATTACAAGTTTGGTCCCTAAAGTTTGTCAAAATTACAAAAAGGACCCTTAACTTTAAAGAATTGGCAAATTTAGTCCCTCAACAAAACTAAATTGTCAATATTGGTCCTACAAGAAGTCAACAAACAAGTCAAACCTTGAAGAATGAAGAAAATGCCAAAATCAGTCCTTCAAATATGAAGGAATTGCATTTTAAACCCTTGTTTCAAGTTTAGAAAACATTTTGTGCCAAAATTGCCAAGTTGTCAAAGATGTTTACAAAGGAAAAGAGTTTGTTGCTGTTTATATACAAAGTGAAGAAAAGAGAAACCTTTGGGGGCCATTTCTGTCAAACACACCAATTCACCTCAGCCTATCATCTAGCCACATCATCACCACCAGCCAATCAACACCCACCACATCACTCTCCCTTCCACGTCCACTTTCCACCCACACCATTTAACTTAATTAAATCCTTCCCTCCAAACACTTATTTAAAAACTCATTAAACCCAAAATGGATTAAACCCTGCTAATCACCCACATAAACCCTAGCTAATCCCAGGATGAACACTAATCATAACAAAGGGTTTTTGGTTAATCCTTTCCAGATCACTGATTAACCTAACCCTAATCCCATCCCCACTCCCAAAAAATGTCACCCTCATCCTCACATGCTTGTACCACCCTCCCCTGCCCCACTATTCACTCCAAAACAAACAAATTGCAGAAAATCAACGACCCACGCCCTTGCTTACATCCTAAGCTAAATGTTGGACGTCCAAGATCTCTTTTCCACTGCTGGCACCCTCACAATAGTCCAAAGATCCTCACATGGCACTCTTGACAAATTCAAAAAATGGCATCTAACTAGCATCTTCAAATATTCGTCAAGGGCAAAGTTGGGAGTTCAAGTTATTAGGGTTTAAGCTTCTATTCAGTTCTAGAATCATTTGTAGCCTCTATATAAAGGCATATAGGACTTTCATTTGTTCTTGTTCTTTTTTCTTCTCCTTGGTCAAAACCTTGTAAAGCCAGTTTTGTTTAATGAAATGAAATGGTATTGAGTTTGTGACGAGAAACAAAAGAGCCCATTTACTTTCCATTGCATTTTTACATTTCCAAGTTAAAATTCATTTTAAGTTTCTGTTTGGTGATTTTTGTTGTGCAATTTTTAAGAACTTTGGTCCAAGTGTTTTAAGCTGGTCTCATAAGCCTGATAATCTTGTTGATTATCAAGCTTAAGTGAGGGTTAAAACATTTGTTGATTTAGTTTTTATTAAAGTTTTAAGAGAATCAAAAAAATTTTCAGTTTTTATTTTTATCAAATAAGCCATAAATAGCTTAACTGATAAGCTTGTTTGTAGCTTATTTGCCTTGTGAACAGTTTGATCTCTTGTTTACCTTCTTTCTTAGCAGGTTCCAAAAGCTCAAAACATCTTAAAAGGCATATTGGGTGTGTGTGTCAACAGTGACCACCACCATCACTCTCTACTCTTGCTTACTTGTTCAAGGTTCAGCACAAGCCACCAGCTTGTGGGAGGTGACATAGCAGTCACTGTTGGGCCTGGATGTAGGCCCAACAAGGTAGCATCCTTGTTTCCCTTTCATTTTTTTAAAAATATTCAGTTTTATGTGATTTTGCTTGAAATTTGTTAGAATTTGTTAAGTGTTAGTTTCTTGGCTGGATATTGATTATTTGGATATTATATGCATGTTAGAAGTATTGATATGCAGTTTGAATAGGATTTGCTTTGATTTGGTTTGAAAAAAGTGAAGTTCAGATTTTAAAGGAGTGTTTGGATTAGGATATAAGTTGGTTTATATTGCTATAAATCTTGGTTAAAACCTATCTTAATCACTCAATTTAGTATTATTAGGTTGTATGCTAGATTGGTTTTCAGTTTGATGGGTTTTAAGTCACAATTGCATGTTAAAATTTGAGGAAAATAAGAAAAATCAGAAAGTGCCTTTTTTGACTGAAATTGTGAAAATTTTGCCATCAAGGTTTGATTATCTGTTAGAAATAGGTTATAAGCAGGGTTGGTAATCATTGTGTTGTCATTGGGTGAGCTTAGGTGCAAAATATTGAGCTTTGAATCTCACATTTGTGTTAACTAGATCAGCAAAACACCCCAGACTTGTGCAAACCATATCAGAAACATTGTGTGCTTGGTTTTTGTGATTTTTGGTTATAAACTTGCTTGTTTTTGTGTTTGTATTGACTCCCTACACTCCAACTGAGTGTAGGGGTGCCCATTTGTCTATCAAAACCAACACAAATCCAAAGGACAAGTCCTCTTGTCAAATCTGCACATGTGAAGATACACCTTGTGTTCATCAGAAACACATTTGAAATCTGGGCACGTTTTTGGTTTCTAGCAGCTTGATTATAGCTTGTTTTTGATTTTAAGATTGATTTAGAGTAAGTATAAGTCACTGTTCTTGAGTTTTAAAGTTAAAAAAAAAAGTTTTCCAAAAAGCTCCTTGGCCTGGACTCGAACACGGGACCCCTCATTGGAGGACTATACGTGTTAACCAGTGATCCAAGTGCTTTTCTATGCACAACTAGCATTCCAATATTTATTTAAGTAGAATCTGTTTTGTAGCTTATTTAGCTAACAACTTATTTAAAAGCTTATTTCAGCTTATTTTCTTAGCTTTTTTGCAAGTTTTCATTTTTCTTGTGTTCTTGTTAGGGTTTTGGACTTTTCAGTTCAAAAAGTTTATTTTTCCCTTATTTAATTAATTTTCTAGGATTATTTTAAGTTTTAATTTTGAAAAGTAATTTAAAAATAGAAAAAGGTAATTTAAAAATCTGAAAAAATAGTTTTTAGGTTTTTAATCATATTTTTGAGGTTTACAGCTAAAAAAGTTTTCAATTTAACTTATTTTTGATTTTATAGGATTTTAGGGTTTTTAACCAACTTTAAAATTTAATATAAAATTATTAAATAGGTTTCAGAAAATTTTGATTGCATTTTTGTCTTAGTTACATTATTCTAGATTTTTGGTAATTTTTTAGAATTTTTTTATGAACTTTGAATTTTTTTTGAATATTTTAATATTATTTTATTATTAAAAATTGAAAGTTTAATTTTTTAAGTTTTTACATTTTTCCTAGGTTAAAGACACTTAATTAGGAGTTTTGTAACTTTCCAAATATTTTTAGGACTTTTCAATTATTTTCTAGAATTAATTTAAGTTTTAATTGATTTTAATAGTTTTTAAGTGTTTAAAAATAGTTTAATTTGGTTTTAAAATTTTAAAAAATACTTTTTAGCTTAATTAGGACATTTTTGAGGTTTACAAACTTTAAAATCTTGTTGAGGGCTTTCTAATAATTAATTGTGGTTTTTAGGGCTTTAATTAGCATTAAAAAGTCATTATCTAATTAATTAAAAGGTTTTATCAAGTTTGGATTTTTTGTAAACTCTTAGAATATTATTGTGGATTTTTAGTAATTTTTAGGAATTTTTAGATTAAAATTTTAATTTTTGCGCTATTTACGGTTTTACGTGATCGCCTTTTTCGTCTTAGTTTAATCCGTTTTCGTAACCGTCTCTCTCTTCTAATCTCATTTCTTTCTTTCTCAATCATATAATCACAAATGAAAATCAATTCAATACACAACGCACTTGCCTCCTTGGGAAACGAACTTGAACTTATTTGGTCATTAGTGCTCGGTTTTCCTAAACCGACACTTAACGCTTACCACTATTTTGTCATCCTTTTCCTAAAGGGTACAAAAACTCTACAATCATTTTGGTGCCGCTGCCGGGTAGGCGTGTTGTGTTTTGGTTGAACAATTGTTGTTTTTATATAGCCATAATTAGTATTCGTATTAGTAGCACTCTACTAATACGTATTATCGGTTTTTCGTTTTTTGTGAATACTATTACTATATTGTATACGTAGAACAATAAATTCACAAGTACTCCAAATACGTGAGAAATCACAACCTTGACTTGGGAGGTCATTACCCAATCATTGTATTCGAATCTCAAACCAAAGAAAAGGCAAAAATAGATAAATACTTTCGTGAAGCTCGATTTTGAAAAATACAAACTATAAGGTGGGTATAAGGCGGTTGTATTTCACGACCTAAAGGAAAAAGGCTCTTAAGTGCTTCGCGTCACCTCGTTTCCTCCGCTTGCTTGTGCGTATTTTGAGATTGAAAGCTAATCGAGGGTTTTGCCGCCCAAAGTATTACTAAGTATCATATATATTTTCTTGGTTTCATTTGATTAAACCCTCTTGAACGATTTGGTGTTCCACCATCGTTCTAAAGTCATCGAAGGCGTTCACTTCACGTGATCGTTTTCATTCCTTGAGGCTTCTTTAATCGAGAGATTTGATTAAGGAGGAGATTTGTAGATTTGTGTCTACCTAATACATTCCACAAAATCCAAAAGAAAAAGTAAAAACAATCAAAAACCACAAAAAAATTGAAAAAGTAAAAACACCAAAAAGAATCTTCTTTGCTCGCCTTCTCGTTGTACGTGACGTTTATGCAAACTCGCTCCAAAGCAAGACGTGCTCGTAAACGAAGAAACAAATCCATCACTCCTTCTAGTGAGGAGTCTCCTATTGACGAACCCATTGTAGTGAAAGAAGCACCCATGGCTAATCGAACTATGATGGAGTTGCTTCAAGCACCCACCGAGGGTTATGGAGAAGCGATTGTGATTCCCGCTATCCTTGCGGAGAATTTTGAGGTTAAGACGGGTTTATTGTCCATGATTCAAAACAACAAGTTTCGAGGTGACGAAAAGGACAACCCTCATAACCACATTCGCCAATTTAATCGTCTCACCGCCACTTGCAAGTTTAAGGACGTCTCAAACGACTCGATTAAGATGATGCTTTTTCCATATTCCTTAGCGGGGCCCGCAAAAATTTGGTTAGAGAAAGAGCCACCCAATTCTATATTGACGTGGAAGGATCTCGTTTCAAAATTCGTGAACCAATTTTTTCCGCCCTCTAAGACTACGCACTTGAAAAACGAGATTTCAAAGTTTTCACAAGAGTATAATGAGAGTTTTTCAACGGCTTGGAATAGGTTTAAGGAAATGTTGCACGAATGTCCTCATCATGGTTTTTCTGACTTGCATCAAATTGACACGTTTTACAATGGCTTGAACGATCATGAGCGTGATTATCTTAATGCCGCCGCGGGTGGTAATTTTTTGTGTAAGAGGGTCGAGGAAGCATTGTTAATCATTGAGAATAGGTCTAAGGTCTATAGTCCTCGTAGCACGTCGAGTGTTCGTAAGACTTCGTCTTCGCCTTCGCCTTCATTGTCACACACCATTGATGCTTACCAAATCGAGGCTAATTTGGAGAACAAGATTTTTGATAAACTTAAGGGATTGTTAATTGAGTTCAAAGTTGGTGAACAACCCGCTCCCGCTACGTCTAAAGCGGTTGAGGTTTCTTGTATGTATTGTGGTGGAGCTCACGATTATTCCGAGTGCATTACCAACGGTGGTAACACTTCGAGTGCCTTCGCGACCGCGGGAACTTATAACCAAAACGGTCAAGTTCCTCGCACTAATCAATTGACTCCACCGGGTTTTCCACCAAATCAAAATGCTAACAATTATCGAAACAATCAAGTTGGTTAACAAAACAATCAAAGGAACAATTACAAGGGTAATAACAACAATGGGAATCAAGGAAGTAGTAGCCAATTGCTAAATCAAAACCAAAACCGTAATTTTCAAAACACGAGTCAAGGTCTTCAAAATGTTTACACAAAAGAACTTCCAATGGACTTTTTGAATTACGCTACGGCAAATGATAAGATTTTGGAAAACATTCAAGAGCAATTGGCTAGTCAAGCTAGGGACACGGCTAAAAACACCAAGGAGTTAGCTAATTTTGTGAAGGAAAATCTTTAACATGAGAAATGAGTTGAAAAATGATTTTGCTAATCAAATTAGAGGTCAAAACAATAAAATTGAACAAAGTCATGCTAGGCTTGAACAAAGAATTGACCAAAAAGCCGCTAGTCAAGATCTTAAGTTTAATAGTCAAGATGCTAAGCTTAATGCCATTTTAGAAGCCGTCATGGGGAACAAAGCCTCTACTTCGGGTGGTTTGCCTAGTAACACCGTTTCAAACCCGAAGGGAGAGATGAAAGTGATTACCACACGAAGTGGTAAGGCACTTAAAGAACCGACTCCTCAACCAGTTACTCCAACGGTGGAGGAAATTGAGGAAGAACCCGAGGTGGTGGTCGAAAAGGAGCATATCTCAAGCCCACAAAGTACCGCTCATGCCACACCTACGGTCGACCCTTTACCAACATTGGAACCCGAGATTCCAAAGGCTATGCCTATGCCCCAACCCACACCACCCTTGCCTTACCCATCGAGACTTAGGAAGGAGAAACAACAAGAGCGCGACAATTATCAAATTGAGCTTTTTATGAAAATGTTTCGTGAGTTGCACCTTAATGTGAGTTTCGCCGATGCTTTGGTCATGATGCCTCGATTTGCCGCTAACTTTAAGAGTATGTTGAACAACAAGGAGAAATTGCACCAATTGTCTAGTTGTTCGTCGGTTTATCTTAATCGCATACCTTAAAAAGTCGGTGATCCCGGTAAATTTTTGATCCCTTGTGCAATTCAAGATATGGAAGAATGCTATGCCTTAGCCGATCTTGGTGCTAGCATTAATTTGATGCCACTTGCAATCTTCAAGTCGCTCAATCTTCCTAATCTTACTCCTTCGCTAATGTCTATCGAGTTGGCTGACCATTCTACGATTCGTGCATGTGGTTTGGCGGAAGACGTTTTTGTGAAAGTGGGGAAGTTCTACTATCCCGTAGACTTTATCGTTGTTGATATCCCCACGGATCCTCAAGTTCCTCTTATTTTAGGTCGTTAGTTTTTAGATACGTCTATGGCTTTGATTGATGTGCATGCTAGAAAGATTACCTTACGTTTCAACGACGAGGAACTTGTTATAAACGCAACTCAAAATTCTCAAATTTCTCATGTTTATTCCGTTGCTACCATTAACCTCGTTGATATGATCGACGTGTATTGTGAGGAATTTTCACAAGAAGTTTTCGGGTTTGGTGATGAAGAAACTAGTGGCAATCCCACTATGTTAGATCCAATTCTTGATAATTCGACACCAACCTTCACTCCTTTCGAAGGTGGTGGTTTTACGTTGGAAGAATGCAATGTTCCACGTACTTGTGACGAAGACCTCGACAACGATGAGGACTTCTCGATTATCAAGGATTTTCTTAACGATTTCCCATTTCCTCCACCTGAGGAGGTTATGAGTATCGAGCCCAAATCTTCACTTGAGGAACCACCTATTCTCGAGTTAAAAGATTTACCTCCTCACCTCGAATATGTCTATTTGGAGGAGGAAGACAAGTTGCCGGTTATTATTGCGAAGGATCTTTCGAATGATGAAAAAACCGCACTTGTCGATGTTCTAAAGGATCACAAAGGGGCGATTGCATGGAAGTTATCCGACATTAAGGGAATCGATTCCAAGTTTTGTACCCACAAAATCTTAATGGAGGAGGATTTCAAGCCCACAATCCAAAGTCAAAGGAGAGTGAACCCTAAAATTCACGACGTCATCAAAAAGGAGGTCCTTAAACTCCTTGACGCGGGAATGATTTACCCTATTTCCGATAGCCCTTGGGTGAGTCCTATTCAGTGTGTCTCTAAAAAGGGAGGGATGACCGTTGTGCCAAACGATGCCAACGAGTTGATCCCCACTAGACTCGTGACCAGATGGAGAGTGTGCATTGACTATCGAAAGTTGAATGAAGCCACTCGAAAAGACCATTTTCCCTTGCCCTTCATGGACCAAATGTTGGAGCGTCTTGCGGGAAACGATTTCTATTGCTTTTTAGATGGTTTTTTCGGTTACTTTCAAATTCCTATCGATCCTCGTGATCAAGAAAAAACTACGTTTACGTGTCCATATGGAACGTTTGCCTATCGTAGAATGCCATTCGGACTTTGTAATGCACCGGGAACTTTCAACGATGCATGATGGCTATTTTTCATGATATGATCGAGAAGACGATGGAAGTCTTCATGGATGACTTTTCCGTGTTTGGTAATTCGTTCACTTCGTGTTTGTCGAACCTTGAGAGAATGTTGAAACGTTGTGAGGAAACCAACCTTGTGCTCAATTGGGAAAAGTGTCATTTTATGGTTAAGAGTGGAATCGTCTTAGGGCACAAGGTCTCGAAAGCGGGGATTGAGGTAGATCAAGCTAAGGTAGACGTCATCGCCAAATTACCTCATCCCAAAACCGTCAAGGGAGTTAGGAGTTTCCTAGGCCACGCGGGCTTTTATCGTCGATTCATCAAGGATTTTTCGAAGATTTCTCGACCCATTACACATCTTCTTGAGAAAGAGGCACGTTTTGTCTTTGACGAAGATTGTGTACGAGCTTTTGAAATCCTTAAGAGGAAACTTACCGAAGCTCCCATTCTTGTTGCTCCAAATTGGAACCTCCCCTTTGAGCTTATGTGTGATGCTAGTGATTACGCTATTGGGGCCGTTTTGGGGCAACGTCATGATAAGCACTTCTTGCCTATTCACTATGCTAGCAAGACGATGACCGAGGCTCAACTAAAACACACTACAACGGAAAAGGAGTTCCTTGCCGTGGTGTATGCATTTGAGAAGTTCCGACCTTACCTCGTCTTGACGAAATGCATAGTGTATACGGACCATTCGGCTATTAAATATCTCATGGCAAAGCAAGATGCAAAGCCGAGATTACTTCGTTGGATTATCCTCCTTCAAGAATTTGATCACACCATTGTTGACAAAAAAGGAGCCGAGAATCTAGCGGCCGATCATCTTTCTCGTTTGGAAGATCCTCACCAAAGTGTTTACGAGCCCAAGGAAATCACCGAAACATTTCCGCTCGAGACACTTGGTGTAGTGAATTCTAAGCTTGATTCTTCCACCCTATGGTTTGCGGACTTTGCAAATTACCATGCGGGTAACTTCATCATTAAGGGTATGACGACTCAAGAAAAACGAAAATTCTTTTGTGACGTCAAGTTCTACTTTTGGAACGACCCTTACTTTTTTCGAACTTGTGCGGATCAAATCATCCGACGTTGTGTATTTGGCACCGAAGCTTCTAACATCCTTAGAGCTTGTCACGAGGGACCCACGGGTGGTCACCACGGTGCTAATCTCACGGCTAAAAAGGTGTTTGATGCCGGCTTCTTTTGGCCTACTATTTACCGAGATGCACAAGATCTTGTGAAGTCGTGTGATGCATGCCAACGACAAGGAAAAGCCTCACAAAAATATGAAATGCCACAAAATATCATCCAAGTGTGTGAGATCTTTGACGTTTGGGGTATAGACTTTATGGGGCCGTTCCCATCATCTCGTGGTAATAAGTACATTCTCGTTGCGGTTGACTACCTTTCTAAGTGGGTGGAGGCAAAGGCCTTGCCCACCAATGATGCTCGTGTGGTAGTCAAGTTTTTGAAGCAATTGTTTTCTCGGTTTGGAACCCCTCGTGCTATCATAAGCGATCGTGGAACCCATTTTTGTAACGACCAATTTGAAAGGGTTCTAAGGAAATATAGGGTTACACATCGGCTTTCTACGGCTTATCACCCACAAAGAGTGGGCAAGTCGAGGCTTCTAACCGAGATTTGAAGAGGATTTTGGAGAGATCCGTTGGAGAAAACCGACAATTGTGGTCGGATAAGTTGGACGATGCTTTATGGGCCTTTAGGACCGCTCATAAGACACCCATTGGGTGCACTCCCTATAAGCTTGTGTATGGAAAGAATTGTCATTTGCCTATCGAGTTAGAACACAAGGCTTATTCGGCCCTAAAGCATTGTAATGATGACATGGAGACCGCGGGAAAACACCGGAAAATGCAATTGAATGAATTAGATGAATTGAGGGACATTGCTTATGAAAATTCATTGATTTATAAAGAGAAAACTAAAAAGTTGCATGATTCTAAAATTAAAAACCGGGTTTTTAACATTGGGGATCAAGTTTTGCTTTTTAATTCAAGATTGAAAATCTTTTCCGGTAAGTTGAAATCCCGTTGGTCCGGTCCATTCACCGTGACTCAAGTGTTTTCGTATGGGACCATCGAGCTAGCTCAAGATGATGGTCCTAACTTCAAGGTGAATGGACATAGGTTGAAGCACTACTTTGGCGGGGAAGTTCCATCCTTGAACTACCTCGACCAAGTCACCTTCCCCAATGATAATTAGTATTGAGGGGATCGAGTCGAGCTCATGACTCGGTAATCAAAAACGAGGTGCCTCGTGGGGGAGTCCCATGCTTATCCTATGTACATATTATCGCTTTCTAATGTAGCTTACGTGTGGGGATTTGTGCCCTTCCAACCTTTGTTCCGTGGTTGTTTGTGAATTGTGGTTTTTAGATGATCATGATCTTCACGATTGGAGCCTCTCGTGTTCGTTTTATGGGAGCACTCGATCGTTTGCTTTGGATACATTTCTCAATATCCATGATATATCCTTTGATGTTCTAACCTTAAGTTTTTAGCACACTTCATAAACGGCTTTAAATTTATTGGTTACACCCTTTCCATGCTAGATTAGGCATTCGACTACGTCTCTAGTATGGGGGTGTTTGCACCCCTAGACTCGAAACATTGAGGACAATGTTTAACTTTAGTATGGGGGGGTGAATAGATACTTGCCTTGCCAAACCTTCAAGCTTTCCAAAGTTTATCTTTTTGTTTATCGTTTTGTTGCAAAATAAGGCTAAAAATGGCCAAATTTTAAAATTTTCTCATATTTTATAAGTGTTTGAAGACACAAATGTAGATTTTCCGATGGCGAGAATAAGAGTAATTTTTGACTCGACCGTGCGTGTTGAGCACTTAGCTTTGGTTCCTTAACTACACATTAGGCTAAGTCTCTTAAATGAGGACGAGAAATGATAGAGTTAATTATAAGTTACTATGCTAAACGTAGAGTACTCGTATTCTTTCAAAAACTCATGTGTTCTCATTGTTTGCTTATTCTCCCTTCGCATGTAAATATTTTTTGCTTTATAAATATTGACTTAGCGGTTTAGTTAGGATTGTTGGGTTTCTAGTCTTTTCTAGTAGCTTCCGTGTAATTAAATTGGGAAGACATTAATGTATCGCCAGCGTCACGGTTTTGAAGTATTGGCACCCGAATAATCGAAAGCTTCACCCAATAATAAGATTTCAAGTGCTCACCTAAATCTAGCAAACAATTTGAAGCCCCACAAGGCAGAAAAATCTATGCAAAATTGAAAGTGAATCAAGCCTTAATCTTCGAAGCTTTAAAGATCCAAAATTCGCTTTAGCGTGAGGATATACGTCATTGGCTAATAAAACCACCGATGAGGCGGATAATAAAAGGCAAGGCAAGACCGAAGTCATAATAAAAGCTCCATGGCGGAGTTGAATAAAAGATGGAGGTAAACCAAAGATAATAAGGCCCTTCCGTTAGGGGGCGTATAAAAGTCTTGGTAATAAGTCTCATGTTTAAAACCGTTATAAAACCGTGTTTATCGATTCTTCTTGTCAACTTAATTTTTTAACATCGTTGTCTATTAGGAGGGGTTATTGATTTGACGGTCTTAGTTACACCGTTAAGACTCTATTTTTAGACCTAAATCTCTATTATCGCATAAGTCAAACAATGTATCCTCGTGAAACATTCAAGACATAATAAAATATAAGAGATACAACTTAGGAATAATGGGAGGATAAGTACGTGATTAGGGCATATGAGTAGTGTTAGCATTACTAACTTATAATGACAATGATCTCGTTACACGCTTGGCATGTAATTGGAGTGAAAATCGAGGACGATGAAATTATTTCTAACGAAGCATTCACGTGTTCTTATTCTATGAACCTAAACGTCCCATTTTGCGATGAAAATCATACATTATGTCTAAAACACAAGTAGTAGTAATAGTATTAGTGTAGCTAGTTTATCATTTCAATAAAGTGAATAAAAATGAATTTTGGAGATGCTACGATACTTTATTCTAGCATTGCGTGAGGGCACGGCAATGGTTTAGTATGGGGGAGTGATGAGACTGCTTTTATACATAGTCTCATCGTCCAAATAGGGCTTAAAATGCATTAAATATCATCAAAATACCCAAATATATGCTTGTGTTTGTTGCTTGTGTATTTTAGGTACGGATATTGAGAAAATGACAAAAGATCACAAGAATCAGTCAAAAACGAACACGGAAAACGAAGCCGCACGATGAACCAAGCCCTAATGAAGAATTTTCCAAAGAAAGTCCTTGAAGATTTGAAGAATTATGAAGAAGGGTCCTCCAATATGGAAGAATTGACACTTTATACCCTTGTATCTTTATAATTACAAGTTTGATCCCTAAAGTTTGTCAAAATTACAAAAAGGACCCTTAACTTTAAAGAATTGGCAAATTTAGTCCCTCAACAAAACTAAATTGTCAATATTGGTCCTCCAAGAAGTCAACAAACAAGTCAAACCTTGAAGAATGAAGAAAATGCCAAAATCAGTCCTTCAAATATGAAGAAATTACATTTTAAACCCTTGTTTCAAGTTTAGAAAACATTTTGTGCCAAAATTGCCAAGTTGTCAAAGATGTTTACAAAGGAAAAGAGTTTGTTGCTGTTTATATACAAAGTGAAGAAAAGAGAAACCTTTGGGGGCCATTTCTGTCAAACACACCAATTCACCTCAGCCTATCATCTAGCCACATCATCACCACCAGCCAATCAACACCCACCACATCACTCTCCCTTTCAAGTCCACTTTCCACCCACACCATTTAACTTAATTAAATCCTTCCCTCCAAACACTTATTTAAAAACTCATTAAACCCAAAATGGATTAAACCCTGCAATCACCCACATAAACCCTAGCTAATCCCATGATGAACACTAATCAAAACAAAGGGTTTTTGGTTAATCCTTTCCAGATCACTGATTAACCTAACCCTAATCCCATCCCCACTCCCAAAAAACGTCACCCTCATCCTCACATGCTTGTACCACCCTCCCCTGCCCCACTATTCACTCCCAAACAAACAAAGTGCAGAAATCAACGACCCACGCCCTTGCTTACATCCTAAGCTAAATGTTGGACGTCCAAGATCTCTTTTCCACTGCTGGCACCCCCACAATAGTCCAAAGATCCTCACATGGCACTCTTGACAAATTCAAAAAATGGCATCTAACTGGCATCTTCAAATATTCGTCAAGGGCAAAGTTGGGAGTTCAAGTTATTAGGGTTTAAGCTTCTATTCAGTTCTAGAATCATTTGTAGCCTCTATATAAAGGCATATAGGACTTTCATTTGTTCTTGTTCTTTTTTCTTCTCCTTGGTCAAAACCTTGTAAAGCCAGTTTTGTTTAATGAAATGAAATGGTATTAAGTTTGTGACGAGAAACAAAAGAGCCCATTTACTTTCCATTGCATTTTTACATTTTCCAAGTTAAAATTCATTTTAAGTTTCTGTTTGGTGATTTTAGTTGTGCAATTTTTAAGAACTTTGGTCCAAGTGTTTTAAGCTGGTCTCATAAGCCTGATAATCTTGTTGATTATCAAGCTTAAGTGAGGGTTAAAACATTTGTTGATTTAGTTTTTATTAAAGTTTTAAGAGAATCAAAAAAAATTTCAGTTTTTATTTTTATCAAATAAGCCATAAATAGCTTAACTGATAAGCTTGTTTGTAGCTTATTTGCCTTGCGAACAGTTTGATCTCTTGTTTACCTTCTTTCTTAGCAGGTTCCAAAAGCTCAAAACATCTTAAAAGGCATATTGGGTGTGTGTGTCAACAGTGACCACCACCATCACTCTCTACTCTTGCTTACTTGTTCAAGGTTCAGCACAAGCCAACAGCTTGTGGGAGGTGACATAGCAGTCACTGTTGGGCCTGGATGTAGGCCCAACAAGGTAGCATCCTTGTTTCCCTTTTCATTTTTTTTAAAATATTCAGTTTTATGTTATTTTGCTTGAAATTTGTTAGAATTTGTTAAGTGTTAGTTTCTTGGCTGGATATTGATTATTTGGATATTATATGCATGTTAGAAGTATTGATATGCAGTTTGAATAGGATTTGCTTTGATTTGGTTTGAAAAAAGTGAAGTTCAGATTTTAAAGGAGTGTTTGGATTAGGATATAAGTTGGTTTATATTGCTATAAATCTTGGTTAAAACCTGTCTTAATCACTCAATTTAGTATTATTAGGTTGTATGCTAGATTGGTTTTCAGTTTGATGGGTTTTAAGTCACAATTGCATGTTAAAATTTGAGGAAAAGAAGAAAAATCAGAAAGTGCCTTTTTTGACTGAAATTGTGAAAATTTTGCCATCAAGGTTTGATTATCTGTTAGAAATAGGTTATAAGCAGGGTTGGTAATCATTGTGTTGTCATTGGGTGACCTTAGGTGCAAAATATTGAGCTTTGAATCTCACATTTGTGTTAACTAGATCAGCAAAACACCCCAGACTTGTGCAAACCATATCAGAAACATTGTGTGCTTGGTTTTTGTGATTTTTGGTTATAAACTTGCTTGTTTTTGTGTTTGTATTGACTCCCTACACTCCAACTGAGTGTAGGGGTGCCCATTTGTCTATCAAAACCAACACAAATCCAAAGGACAAGTCCTCTTGTCAAATCTGCACATGTGAAGATACACCTTGTGTTCATCAGAAACACATTTGAAATCTGGGCACGTTTTCGGTTTCTAGCAGCTTGATTATAGCTTGTTTTTTATTTTAAGCTTGATTTAGAGTAAGTATAAGTCACTGTTCTTGAGTTTTAAAGTTAAAAAAAAAAAAGTTTTCCAAAAAGCTCCTTGGCCTGGACTCGAACACGGGACCCCTCGTTGGAGGACTATACGTGTTAACCAGTGATCCAAGTGCTTTTCTATGCACAACTAGCATTCCAATATTTATTTAAGTAGAATCTGTTTTGTAGCTTATTTAGCTAACAGCTTATTTAAAAGCTTATTTCAGCTTATTTTCTTAGCTTTTTTGCAAGTTTTCGTTTTTCTTGTGTTCTTGTTAGGGTTTTGGACTTTTCAGTTCAAAAAGTTTATTTTTCCCTTATTTAATTAATTTTCTAGGATTATTTTAAGTTTTAATTTTGAAAAGTAATTTAAAAATAGAAAAAGGTAATTTAAAAATCTGAAAAAATAGTTTTTAGTTTTTTAATCATATTTTTAAGGTTTACAGCTAAAAAAGTTTTCAATTTAACTTATTTTTTATTTTATAGGATTTTAGGGTTTTTAACCAACTTTAAAAATCAATATAAAATTATTAAACAGGTTTCAGAAAATTTTGATTGCATTTTTGTCTTAGTTACATTATTCTAGATTTTTGGTAATTTTTTAGAATTTTTTTATGAACTTTGAATTTTTTTTGAATATTTTAATATTATTTTATTATTAAAAATTGAAAGTTTAATTTTTTTAAGTTTTTACATTTTTCCTAGGTTAAAGACACTTAATTAGGAGTTTTGTAACTGTCCAAATATTTTTAGGACTTTTCAATTATTTTCTAGAATTAATTTAAGTTTTAATTGATTTTAATAGTTTTTAAGTGTTTAAAAATAGTTTAATTTGGTTTTAAAATTTTAAAAAATACTTTTTAGCTTAATTAGGACATTTTTGAGGTTTACAAACTTTAAAATCTTGTTGAGGGCTTTCTAATAATTAATTGTGATTTTTAGGGCTTTAATTAGCATTAAAAAGTCATTATCTAATTAATTAAAAGGTTTTAGCAAGTTTGGATTTTTTGTAAACTCTTAGAATTTATTGTGGATTTTTAGGAATTTTTAGGAATTTTTAGGAATTTTTAGGAATTTTTAGGTTAAAATTTTAATTTTTGCACTATTTACGGTTTTACGTGATCGCCTTTTTCGTCTTAGTTTAATCCGTTTTCGTAACCGTCTGTCTCTTCTAATCTCAATTCTTTCTTTCTCAATCATATAATCACAAATGAAAATCAATTCAATACACAACGCACTTGCCTCCTTGGGAAACGAACTTGAACTTATTTGGTCATTAGTGCTCGGTTTTCCTAAATCGACACTTAACGCTTACCACTATTTTGTCATCCTTTTCCTAAAGGGTACAAAAACTCTACAATCACTAACAAACACTATCATCAAGGTAATAATCATTACACTAACATATCTTCATCATTTTTAGTGATCATAAAAGTGATTAGCCTTAAAACTCACTTTTGTCAAATGTGACAAAAATATTTTTAATAAACTTTCTTTTTAAGAAAATGTTTTATTAAAATGGAAAATGAAAATTTGAATATGACATATTCCAAATACCATAAGAATATTCTTTGAAGGTTTTAAACAGCCTCAGATATTTCAAATCCACTAAAAGACTAAAAGGAGCGGAGTCTACCTCCACGGTTCCTTAAGTGCCTATGCGGTTCTTTATTGATAAGGAACCGCCTAGTGAAATAAAGAACCGCGCGCAGCTATGCGTTGGGTTATGTCTTCTATAAATAGTGGATCAAATCTTTATTCTCCACAATCCTTTTTGGATATTTATTTCAGCCTTCTTTCTCCTTTCTAATCCTAATCATTTGTAAATGATCACTTAATGTGTTAAGTATGTTTACTTATGATTATCCTCTTGATCTCCATCTTTACCTTGTCCAAAGAGAAGATCAATCACACACTTGTGATGTGATTAAAGATGAAGCCTTGATGAAGATCATCCTCTTTTAAAGATCTAGTCATGTTCATCATTTTTTATTTGTGTCTTATGTAGATCCAATGTATTTGTGAATACTTGGACTAGTTGTGTTCATCCAAGCTATTTGTGAATACCTGGATTAGAAATGTGTAAGTCCATTGCATATGTGTGTGCTTGGATTTGTGTTGTGTAGATCCAAGTTACATGTGTGTACTTGTATATGTTTAGTTGAGTTGTAATGTGGTGTGTACGTTCTCACTAAAATATAAAGTGATGTAGTTGTGTCTTGTGAGTTCTCACTAAACTATAAAGTGATGTAGTTGTGTCTTGTGAGTTCTCACTAAACTATAAAGTGATGTGTAGTTGTGTCGTGTGAAGTTCTCACTTAGCTTCAAAGTGAAGAGTCGTGAAGATTGGTTCTAGCTTTAGATTAGAACTCGACATCTAGCCTTGTGTCAGAAAATAGTAAAGTAGGCAACGTTGTGAAGATTGGTTCTACCTTTTGATTAGAACTCGACATCTAGCCTTGTATCATAAAATAGTAAAGTGGGGGACGTTGTGTAGATTGTTCCTATCTAAGATTAGTTCCTGACATTTAGCTTAGTGTCAGAGAATAATGTAAGCGACGTTGTAAGGTTTTCTCCGCCAAGAAAGGAGCTTGTGGATATAGTGGAAGTCTAGAGTAGGTGTACTCGAGGAGTGGAGTAGGAACGAAGATAGAGCTTCGTTGCCGAACCACTATAAATCTTGGTGTCTTCCTACTAGGTTGTTTCTCTCCTTACTCTTTACTTACATTCATTATCATCAAACTTACTACTTGCCATTGTTAATGCATTAGAATTGAACCTAATCATTATGCAACTAACTTTCAAGTAAAAGATGGTTTTGGCACGCACATAATTGAAAGGAATTTTAATTAGTTGACAAATCCCTTCTTTATATGTCCAAAGAGAAGATCACTCATAGTTGTGATGTGATAAAAGATGAAACCTTGATAAAGATCATTCTCTCTTAGATCTAGTCATATTCATCGTATTGTTTAGATTAGTCTTGTGTAATCCAAGGTATATGTGTATGCTTGGATTAGTCTTGTGTAGATCCAAGGTATATGTGTATACTTGGATTAGTCTTGTGTAGATCCAAAGTATATGTGTATATTTGGATGTGTCTTGTGTGTTAGTTCTCACTAAACTACAAAGTAATGTAATTGTGAGTGTGAGTGTGAGTGTTTGAGTTCTCATTTAACTAGAAAGTGATGTGAGTATAAGAGTTGTGTGAAGATTGGTTCTATCTATGATTAGAACTCGACAACTAGCATTGTATCAGAAAAGAGATCGTCGACGAAGATTGGTTCTAGCTATGATTTAAATTTGACATCTAGCCTTGTGTTGGAAAAGAAGACGGGCAATGTGAGAACTCGGGTTTTGGCGGGCCAGTTGTCACCCGTTAACAACTAATTATGTGTTAGGTAGTGTGCACAATATATTTTATATGTTTTGTGACAATCCGTCAATTTATGGTTGATATTTTATTCTTGAATATTATTTAAAAACATTATTTTAATGTTACAATATGAACTCACATATTTTTGGGAAGAAATTTGGATTTACGTCTTGAAGTAGCATCGACTACGTCTAAACCGGAGGATTCAACGTTACGTGCTTACGTTTACATACACCGTCTTTGGTGACAGTCCGACATTTCAGAAAATAAATTTGTCCATGAATATTATTTTGGAGTTTTAAATTTGAGTTGGTTCATAAACTCAAAAATTTACGAGAAGAGATTAGGACTTACGATTTTATTTTAACGTCCTTTTACGACTAAACCGGAAACCTTAGGATTACGTATTTACGTTTTTGAACTCCGTTTTTGATGAGACAATTTTTATTGGATTCGTTTTGTGACGTTGATTCATAATTTATAAAAACGTTTTTCGTAAAACGACCCGAGGGCACGCAAATCGAGGAAACTAGAATCGAGGAGTACCCGTAAATAAATGGGGATGAGACAAGTGGGACACTTGCCCCACCCCCATCAAAATCGGCTATACAACAACACATACCACTTTGGTGTCAAGTTTTTACTTAACTAGCTACACTTGTCAAGTAAGCTTACAATGTAAGTTTTCCACTTTCAAAACAAGCTACCAAATACCACTCTTCTCATTTCTCACCATGCAATACCACACAAATCCTCTCTACCCTCCATTTTTGGCCGTCCCATATCCACCCCAAAAACACCCTTTGATCTTGATTCAACCATGAAATCCTATGTTATACTTCCATATGTTGAAGCCCTTTTGAAACCCTATTGATTGGTGGTACTTATAACATCCAAGGAAGAGTATTCATGGTGTCTTAGGGCTGATTTTCCACAAGGTATACATGAATAATGGTGGTCTTGAAGATGGTCATGGCTAAGCACAAGTTTCTCCATCAAAAACCATGTCCAAATCATAACCTACATCAACTTGGTGGTATAAAGATTGTCCTCCTCATCTTCTTGTTATTTTGATTATGTAAACATGTATTTTATTTCCTATTGTATATGTATATGATGATTATATGATGATAAAAATGTTATGTGGGGATTTGTTGTTGATAATCATGGATAAAAAGATGAAAAACTATAAGTAAAAATGGGTAAATCTTGTTTAAATGATAGGCTGTATAAAAACAGTAAAGAACCATATGGTAAACTGATAAAATAATGAAGTAGAATGGATTTACAGTAAGCTATGGGTCTTGTACACATGTGAGAGTTGGCCATGCAATGGAATCAAAGTAATGAGTGAGATATGATCAAAGCAAGTTTAAGGTATAAATCTGAGTTCACTGTTTTGGACGATTTTTAGAAAATATTTAGAAGATGATTCAACAGTATCTATAGTAGAGTTAAATGTATCACATATCATGTAGTTTATGTGATAAAAATTTGAGCTTCTATCTCCATATAGAACTCAAGATATGGCAGTTTTGGTGAAAGTGAAGATAAAAATCAGATTTTGGAAAATAAAGTATAATACTATTATATAAGCACTCAAAATTATATTGTATAAAATGTAAAGTTAAAACCCACTAACTCTTGGATTTTATTTATATAAATATGTACAATGATAAATAAGTGGACATTTTATAAAAATGGTAACTTGTTATATTTTATAAGTTATAAAAACTATAAACATGATTTTTACGACTTTTTCGGCTATTGCCGTAAAATTAACGTTTTTCGCCAAATAAAACTTAGACAACCAAACCCGTCTAATGTAAAGTTTATAAAAGTCATATACAGATATATAAGTATCTAATGCAAGTAAAAACCGATAAAACCCGAACTATAAGAAATACGGACATTTACGAGCTAATTAAGCATATTGGACTAATAATTGGACTAAATAAGATAAAAGCTTGTAAAAAAAAAGAACTTATTGGGCTTAACCCATTTGGGCCCAACATGGAAAGTATAGATACTGATAATATAAGTATAGAATGGATTAAAACAAGTTAAATAACTTATAATAAGCTTATTGAACTTAAAACACGTAAATAGGTCAAACGAGAAAACTAGTATAAAAGTTGTCGACACATAACACAAAAATGAGTAAATGAGAATATGTAAACCCACTTGATCATCATATATATATAATAATCATATGTATACATAATTGTTATTTTATAAAGTCATTGGACATGAGTCTAAGACGAGTATTATTTGTCTAGGTTTCCGTGATTGAAGCACGTACCGTACGTCCGAATTGCCGATAACCCGCCTTCCCATATCAACGTGAGTTCATAGCCTCGCACTCTTTTAAATGTTTTTATAAATGTTTTATAAACCCGCGAGGGAGATAACATGTTAGTTTTATAAAAATAGGACACCATTTGTCCTGATTGTTTGTTTATTGATTTTGGACCCGAATGATTGAATGACCCGATTGTATGACCCGATAAAATATTAATGGACCCGATAGATGAAATAAAATGGATTATTAAAGTTAGGTTATGTCACTAAAAGTCCCATTAGCATGAATTGTGAACTACCGGGAGTTGGTAGACGCTTATGCATTTAATAGTACTATTTGGGGACGACCACCCCAGTTCGCGCCTTGACGGTTGATCCCCGTCGTGCCACATTGATTGGTAAGCGAATTTATGTATGAGAAGATTTCCATAGCGTGACCTTTGTGACGACACGCTACTTTAGATGGGCAAAATTGGTATCGGGTTAGCTACCCGTTTTGGTTTAGTAAGGTAACAATGTCATGCGGCTTATAATAATCCAAAACTAACGAAATACTACTAGACGCTCCGAAGAACGATGTATTGCCGGACTAGCAATACTGGGTCATACTATTGATATTATGTTTGTGTTTTGGTTTTCATAACCATATTCTTATAACGGTTTTTATTTAATCTATACAACGTTGCAAAACGTATTGTATGATGTTTTTACGACATTGGCTCGTACAATGATTTTTAAGGCTAATGCCTATATTATGATTTTCGATACGGATTTGTATAAAATGACTTTGGCTATTTTATGGCCTATTAAAATGATTTGTACAAAAGGATTTTCAGTAATAATTTTATATTGATATTATATTGATGGATTTTATTAAACTCTATGAATTCACTCGGCGTTATCGCTGACCTTTTCTTTTAACATGTTTTGTCTCAAGTACTTGAAGGTAATTCTCGGGAAGACAACAAGAATTCATGGCCCGCACTTAAACAATATTTTCCATTCAATTACTTTGTAAAACTTTGTATGAAATATAATGACTTGGGACCGATGTAACTTTGATATTTATGAATGGAAATGCTTTTATTATTAAACGACGCGATTTTTATGCATTGTCTATGATGTGAGTAATGTGCTATCCCGTAACACCAACTAGTCTTCCGCTGTACTAAGTTGTATAAATTTGGGGGTGTTACAGTTTGGTATCAGAGCTCTCGTTATAGAGAACGAAAGATTTTTAAAATGAAGGTTTTGAATAAAACTTTTCAAAATCTTTTAACTATAAACATTTTTCTAAAAATGTCTAAAAATCTTTTGACTATAACGGTGCCGAAGAATTCCCGAGTTACCGACAAGGCCAAGACTGAGAAGTGTTATTTTAATATATATATATAACTTGGATTATATATATATGATGTAATTATATTACATGATTGTTTGATGATTATTTTGATTTTTATACGAGGTATTTATACGACGTAGATTGTCACAAGAAACCCTAAATCTCCTAGTAAATTAATCAAAGCTATTCTCGTAGGAATTCTAGCTATCCTAGATCTAAACCAAGTTGTGGATATTTATGATCCCAACAAATGGTTGATATTTGTAGAAATGTAGATATCAGTTGATTGTGATATCGGAAAAGAATTGGCGAGATTAAATCTGATATCGATGTCATGACGATCTTTCCTTATAGAGTGGAGTTTGACAAAACGTTACCACCTAGAAAGATGTCATCTGATTCGTTGTCATCCAATTCTTAAATTGAAATTGAAAGGGTGAATGTTGCACTTGAGGCTGTCATTGAAACCATTACCCAAAAGCCTCATGCCACTAGTACCTTTCCGAGAAGTCTAGTTGAATGATCAAGTCATTTCATACTAGTGACTCATTTGATAATTGTTGTTGTAAGAGCTATAGGATTGGATATTAAGTGTTGATCATATCGAGCTTTTATTGCCCTTTTAAGGTCTAAGAATGAAGATTGAAATTATTGGAGAATGAGGTAGAATATCGCATTGAGTATAAGTTGGTTGAAACTTGAATAAAGTAAAATTTAACTTGTATGGAATATGAGATTGTTAAGAGGAAAGTTAAGTTCTGTGATTGAAGTATAAGGTTTTATTTGATTGTTGATTCGTGTTAAGTGTTGTTCCTAGGCCATTGTCCACTAACGAGGATGCCCAGTGTCCAATAAATAAATTGAAGAAATCTTCTTCTGAATTGAGACCGATGGATCTTCCGGGACATATGGAACACCTAATGACTCTTGTAGACTAGTATTCATTGTGGTATCTTTTAAAAATCCCTAACTTAACTGAGATATCAGTTGGTAGGATGAGTTTTGGAAATTGTATGACATAGTGACACGCAATGTGTTACGGTACAATTTTGACTTGTTTGCGATTAATGAAAAGACTACCTTTGATTGATAAATTCTACATGTATCGATGTTATCTATCTTTTATTGCTTCTTTCTAATGTTCGCATTAGTGATGCAACCGTTGAGCAAGTACTCATCTTGAATCGAGTTACGTTGTGGATTATTCTTCCTGAGTGCCATCGAGGTCATGAACCTCATGATTATTTGGCTAAGCTCATTTCCTATCATATCGTAGTTAGTTCTTGGTGAACAACTTTTCATCACTCTTTTGCAGATCACTAATTGTTTTTATAAGTTAAAACAGTATCCCTTGAGAAAAATTGAATTTTCATCACAATAAGGATTATTCAAAGTGAGATTTATAATTGATTGATATCAAAATGAAGTTGTTTATGAAAAGCTTTGGAAACTTAATTATTTCCATAACAAAGAAAATCTTTGTAAATATATTTTTGATTCTTATATAAGAATTAAGCATGAAAATATTTTTATTATATAAATGATGATAAAGTTTTGACGAACTGAGTATTGCATCGTTAATCTTGAAATTGTATATAGTTGCGCGCCTACATACAATTTGGAATGGACCATGCAAGGCTGACTAGTAGTCACCATAAAACTGATTAATAAACACTACATTCTCTTTAAAGGTTGTGGAAGATTAAATTTTAATGAGATCTGCAAGAAGTGAAAAATAAGGACATAATGTTAGGGACACCTACGTATGTGCCTGTAACACCTATTCTTCTGAGTCGAATTTACTCATCTGTGGAATTTGTCTTATTTGACAATTGACAATTATTTCTTGTCCAATTCTCCCGTAGTGAGATTCTTAGGAAAAGTACTTGATTATCGAGTGTTGATACCCGACTGGATGTATCGACGTTCCTATCATTTCTTTTGATTTGATTTCATTTGAATGACCTGGGTAACGATCCGAGGAGCTTTCGAATGCGTACTCAAATTATGAAAACATGGGATATATTCATATTCGTTAAATGTTTTCGTCTGTATCTGATTTGAAATTCTATCGCGTAGATTATGCGTTGACCTTACTCTTTTAAGGTAGTTATGTCTCCTGATATCCTTAAATTTGTGTAGGATTATGAGTTATTATTAGTCTTTTAAGAAGTTCACATCTTATCGACGGCAATGAAACTAAAAAGTTGATAGTGCCAGTAGAATGGATTGATTGATTATGACATGACGACATTGTCTTAATTGATGGGAAATCGAATAGAATTCCCCTAAACGATAAGATGTTGATTATCAAAAGTGATCTAAATAATTCTTGATGGATGACCATATCCTGTATTTAGACTTGAGATTATATTGTGAATGATTGTGAATTAGTCATAGATATTATAATCTAGAAGAACCCAATATGATTTATTAAAATATGTTTCTGTTATTTGAAACTTTAGTAAGTATTTGTTATTGAATTACCTAGACTTTCGCCATTAAGGAAAGTTGAAATTAGTATTGATTATATTTCCAGTGCTGCACCTGTGGCTTGTGCACTGCACGTCAGCACCATATAAATTAAAGGAATTACCGTACAACTGAGAGAGTTGTCGGAGAAAGATTTTATTATACCAAGCCTGTCATCCTGAAGAGCTATGGTGTTATCATTCCTTATATTTATAGATTACTATAAACTGAGTAAATTGACAATCGAAAACAATATCCATAACTCGAAATGGAAGATTCGTTCGATCATTTACAAGGTTCTAGCGTATGTTTTAAAGATTTGATCCACGGCATGTTTATCATCAACTTCGCATCTGCGAAGAAGATTATCTATTCCAATCACTACATCCGGTACTTGTAATGAACATTATGAGTTTCACGTGATGTCGTTTGGATTGACCAATGTACATGTAGCATTCATAAATTCGGTGAATCACGTGTGTAGGCTGTAATTTGATAAATTCATGCTTGCAATCATTAAGGACTATTTGTTTGTTAATACGAATAAGAATGAGTTAATAATTATTTATAGATTGCCCTGAATTGGCCGAACAATGAAAACATGTACCTTAAATATTTAACATGTGATTAAGGACTTAATCCTTTATATGATTTAACCGTGTAATTAATAGATAATGGAAATATGTTTTGACGAATATTTTAACAAAGGATTTATAAGGGACTATTCCCTTATACACAAACCATTTAACTAAACTTCTGTTTAGGGGTAAATGTTTGTGTATACCTTAAGACAATCTAAGAAGGATTAAGGAAACCTATTAAACCATGACTTAAAACTTGAAACGACAATTTTTGCTTTTCAACTAAGAAAACTTTGACCAAAGTATAAACAAAGGTTTTTCGAACAATTACGGATCTTACTAATTATTTTTAATTATTTTCGATAAATCAAAAAAATTCTTGTTAATTAAATTCAAATTTACTTTGAACATTTTATATAATTGGTCGAACTAAGAAATTTAAAACTTTTACGTTTACGTTTCATAAAAATTAAATATTTATTGTTAACTTACATATAATAATTATCGACGCTTTAAACGTCGGATGGAGTAAAACGGATAAAAATGATAGTAAAGACGAAACAAAAACATAGAAGATATGAATAAATAATTTTGAATAAATACGGTTAAGATATTTATTTCATCAGGAGAAAGTGAACGTAATTACTGACGCATAATATAGAAAGAATATCTGAGTGAATTGTGGACATGATAATTATATCATCATGAGAAGTGAATATAGATACCGACGCATTATGTAGAAAAGATAAAGAACCAATTAGGACATGTTCCCTTAATAATGAAGGTGCAAAATAAATTGCCGAACGATATAAAAATAAACGATGTTTGTGAAAAGGATAATATAGATAGTGAAAGGTTTCACGGCTAATGTGAACCATTAAAATTGAGAAGCCGATAGCGTTAAATGTTTTAAAGGCCACTTGTGGTTGCCTGAATATGGAGATTGTAAGATATAGTTACGTTGGAATTTGTAAGTATAAGTATTCTATTTATGTATTTTATGACTAAAAGTATCTTTGTCTGAAGAAGTTGTACTAATGACAAAATATGAAGGCAGACATCGCCTCATACATTAGTAAACGTATAACTATTGCAAAGGTCATCATCTGAATTTGATTCGATTTGGGTCATCGTCGACAGACTGACCAAATCTGCTAATATCATTCCCGTTAATGATAAATGCAAAAGAGTAATGTAAACATAGTGTGCCTGTATCGAACATCTTTATCAAGATCCTCGCTTCGCATCAAAATTCTAGAGATTTGCTCAGAAATCATTGAGAACGAACCTTGATGAGAGTACTATATACCACCCCAAATCGAAGGGACGAGGTAAAGTAACGATACAAAGTAATATAAGTGTTGTTTTATGTTTGAATGATTGACCTTTGGTAATAGACCGTATAATCGTTTTCCTTTGGAGAGATTATCATTGATAATCATCATGTTAGGATTGAGATCGAATCTTGTTAGGATCTAAATATAAGAGCATTTGTAAGCAGGGGTTGAGATAAAGACACCCGACATACACCCATTGTGAGTTGGACATGTCTTTTCGGTTTAAGGTTTCCTATGATGGCGAACCTAACCTTACAAAATACCCGACCCGCGAGATCTGAAATGATTGTTGAAATTAGGATTTGATTATTAACTGCCGATAATGGGCAAGAGGTTATGTGAATATGAAATGTAGATCTTGAAGTGCCAAATGGGTAGCGAAGTTATGCCACAATTTTTAACCTTGGAAAAATGAATTCATGATCTGACAAATCATGGGATATAAGTCCCCGTTGTTTGGGACCATTGAGATGATGTAAAAGTTGGGATTGAAAGGCATATAAGCTGGATCTACCCTAGGACTTCAAAGACTGCGTGAATTATGTTTCGTATATCGAACTTGATGGAATATCTATCAAGTGAGAATCTGATTATTCTTAGTAGAGCTTAGATCGGCGAAAAGTTGCATTCATCAAAAACCCGTGAACATCATGGATAGAGAAAGTAAGTCAACATTAAGCCTGATCTTATCCCCGTAGTTATGTCTAACGAAACTCGCGTATTATAATGAATTACACTTGTGAGAAAAGACCGAATGTGGAGGAAATACCCACATGGCTTTAACTCTATAAGAAGCGAGTAGTAAGATGATCTTTGAGGACAAAGATCCTGTTTAGGGGTAAATGCTGTGACAATCCGTCAATTTATGGTTGATATTTTATTCTTGAATATTATTTAAAAACATTATTTTAATGTTACAATATGAACTCACATATTTTTGGGAAGAAATTTGGATTTACGTCTTGAAGTAGCATCGACTACGTCTAAACCGGAGGATTCAACGTTACGTGCTTACGTTTACATACACCGTCTTTGGTGACAGTCCGACATTTCAGAAAATAAATTTTTCCATGAATATTATTTTGGAGTTTTAAATTTGAGTTGGTTCATAAACTCAAAAATTTACGAGAAGAGATTAGGACTTACGATTTTATTTTAACGTCCTTTTACGACTAAACCGGAAACCTTAGGATTACGTATTTACGTTTTTGAACTCCGTTTTTGATGAGACAATTTTTATTGGATTCGTTTTGTGACGTTGATTCATAATTTATAAAAACGTTTTTCGTAAAACGACCCGAGGGCACGCAAATCGAGGAAACTAGAATCGAGGAGTACCCGTAAATAAATGGGGATGAGACAAGTGGGACACTTGCCCCACCCCCATCAAAACCGGCTACACAACAACACATACCA
Organism: Glebionis coronaria; assembly: GCA_025667525.1. Taxonomy (NCBI): domain Eukaryota; kingdom Viridiplantae; phylum Streptophyta; class Magnoliopsida; order Asterales; family Asteraceae; genus Glebionis; species Glebionis coronaria. The sequence continues at coordinate 591,980,511 of CM046875.1, read as the reverse complement.
CTTTGGTGTCAAGTTTTTACTTAACTAGCTACACTTGTCAAGTAAGCTTACAATGTAAGCTTTCCACTTTCAAAACAAGCTACCAAATACCACTCTTCTCATTTCTCACCATGCAATACCACACAAATCCTCTCTACCCTCCATTTTTGGCCGTCCCATATCCACCCCAAAAACACCCTTTGATCTTGATTCAACCATGAAATCCTATGTTATACTTGCATATGTTGAAGCCCTTTTGAAACCCTATTGATTGGTGGTACTTATAACATCCAAGGAGGAGTATTCATGGTGTCTTAGGGCTGATTTTCCACAAGGTATACATGAAGAATGGTGGTCTTGAAGATGGTCATGGCTAAGCACAAGTTTCTCCATCAAAACCATTTCCAAATCATAACCTACATCAACTTGGTGGTATAAAGATTGTCCTCCTCATCTTATTGTTATTTTGATTATGTAAACATGTATTTTATTTTCTATTGTATATGTATATGATGATTATATGATGATAAAAATTTTATGTGGGGATTTGTTGTTGATAATCATGGATAAAAAGATGAAAAAGTATAAGTAAAAATGGGTAAATCTTGTTTAAATGATAGGCTGTATAAAAACAGTAAAGAACCATATGGTAAACTGATAAAATGATGAAGTAGAATGTATTTACAGTAAGCTATGGGTCTTGTACACATGTGAGAGTTGGCCATTCAATGAAATCAAAGTAATGAGTGAGATATGATCAAAACAAGTTTAAGGTATAAATCTGAGTTCACTGTTTTGGACGATTTTTAGAAACTATTTAGAAGATGATTCAACAGTAGCTATAGAAGAGTTAAATGTAGCACATATCATTTAGTATATGTGATAAAAATTTGAGCTTCTATCTCCATATAGAACTCAAGATATGGCAGTTTTGGTGAAAGTGAAGATAAAAATCAGATTTTGGAAAATAAAGTATAATACTATTATATAAGCACTCAAAATTATATTGTATAAAATGTAAAGTTAAAACCCACTAACTCTTGGATTTTATTTATATAAATATGTACAATGATAAATAAGTGGACATTTTATAAAAATGATAACTTGTTATATTTTATAAGTTATAAAAACTATAAACATGATTTTTACGACTTTTTCGGCTATTGCCGTAAAATTAACGTTTTTTGCCAAATAAAACTTAGACAACCAAACCCGTCTAATGTAAAGTTTATAAAAGTCATATACTGATATATAAGTATATAATGCAAGTAAAAACCGATAAAACCCGAACTATAAGAAATACGGACATTTACGAGCTAATTAAGCATATTGGACTAATAATTGGACTAAATAAGATAAAAGCTTGTAAAAAAAAAGAACTTATTGGGCTTAACCCATTTGGGCCCAACATGGAAAGTATAGATACTGATAATATAAGTATAGAATGGATTAAAAAAAGTTAAATAACTTATAATAAGCTTATTGAACTTAAAACACGTAAATAGGTAAAACGAGAAAACTAGTATAAAAGTTGTCGACACATAACACAAAAATGAGTAAATGAGAATATGTAAACCCACTTGATCATCATATATATATAATCATCATATGTATACATAATTGTTATTTTATAAAGTCATTGGACATGAGTCTAAGACGAGTATTATTTGTCTAGGTTTCCGTGATTGAAGCACGTACCGTACGTCCGAATTGCCGATAACCCGCCTTCCCATATCAACGTGAGTTCATAGCCTCGCACTCTTTTAAATGTTTTTATAAATGTTTTATAAACCCGCGAGGGAGATAACATGTTAGTTTTATAAAAATAGGACACCATTTGTCCTGATTGTTTGTTTATTAATTTTGGACCCGAATGATTGAATGACCTGATTGTATGACCCGATAAAAGATTAATGGACCCGATAGATGAAATAAAATGGATTATTAAAGTTAGGTTATGTCACTAAAAGTCCCATTAGCATGAATTGTGAACTACCGGGAGTTGGTAGACGCTTATGCATTTAATAGTACTATTTGGGGACGATCACCCCAGTTCGCGCCTTGACGGTTGATCCCTGTCGTGCCACATTGATTGGTAAGCGAATTTATGTATGAAAAGATTTCCATAGCGTGACCTTTGTGACGAAACGCTACTTTAGATGGGCAAAATTGGTATCGGGTTAGCTACCCGTTTTGGTTTAGTAAGGTAACAATGTCATGCGGCTTATAATAATCCAAAACTAACGAAATACTACTAGACGCTCCGAAGAACGATGTATTGCCTGACTAGCAATACTGGGTCATACTATTGATATTATGTTTGTGTTTTGGTTTTCATAACCATATTCTTATAACGGTTTTTATTTAATCTATACAACGTTGCAAAACGTATTGTATGATGTTTTTACGACATTGGCTCGTACAATGATTTTTAAGGCTAATGCCTATATTATGATTTTCGATACGGATTTGTATAAAATGACTTTGGCTATTTTATGGCCTATTAAAATGATTTGTACAAAAGGATTTTCAGTAATAAATTTAAACTGATATTATATTGATGGATTTTATTAAACTCTATGAATTCACTCGGCGTTATCGCTGACCTTTTCTTTTAAAATGTTTTGTCTCAGGTACTTGAAGGTAATTCTCGGGAAGACAACAAGAATTCATGGCCCGCACTTAAACAATATTTTCCATTCAATTACTTTGTAAAACTTTGTATGAAATATAATGACTTGGGACCGATGTAACTTTGATATTTATGAATGGAAATGCTTTTATTATTAAACGACGCGATTTTTATGCGTTGTCTATGATGTGAGTAATGTGCTATCACGTAACACCAACTAGTCTTCCGCTGTACTAAGTTTTATAAATTTGGGGGTGTTACATGTTTTTATGAGTGATTTTGGGAATAAGGAAGAATGAAATGATCTACATGATGTGTAAATCATGGTACAAATTGGAAACGAAATGAAATGAAATGAAATAAGTTCCAAAATGTACTGCGGGTTAATACATGCTTTTTATAGATTGCATGAAAGAGGCTTAATACATGCTTTTTATAGTATACGTGGGATGGATTTGAGTGTATGTATGCCTATGTCTATATATGTATAATTCCCTTCTATTTATCGATTGTATTTTTGGGATGGTTTGCTAGTTCGTTTTTCTTTGAGATGTTCAACTTCCGTAGTAGCGCAATTCTCGAGTCCCCATTTCACGTGTTCGTTTGTAAAACGGTACTCTTGTATAGAGGCTATTGAGATGGTGGATAATTATTTTTGGGATAACGATATCTTCTGTTTTGAGTCTTACGTGGTAAAAATGGAATTTGAAAATAGTTAAAATAGTTGTTGGTAGTCGGTGAAATAAGGGTAAAGTATCGAAGCGGTATTTGACATAAGGTGTAATATAGGTTCTTTAACATATAAGCATGGCTTGTTTATTTAAAAAAATGGATAACGGTTATATTGTCAGGACCGTCACTCGTGTTGGGCAGATTTTGAGTAAAATCGTTTTGGCCATAACTTACTCGTTTTAAAAGCTTTTTAGGTGATTCAAAAGCCTGAAATTATGTACTCGGAGCGTAATTTTCAAATATTCAGAATGTATAGTAAATGGGGGTCAGTAGCTTGGTATAATTAATTGTTCAAGTGTCGAGTTCAAGGTTAATGTTTGTACGACAAAGTTTAAACTCGCGTTTTGGGTGTTTTGGGATAGTGAACACTTAGAGGGCTAACATGGGGTTGATTAAAGATAGGTATTTGAGAGTTCTTTATATATTAGATACATGGTTATATGTTGATGAGTTTTGATTTATGGTATTTATGAGTAAGACTAAAATCGAGGTGACAGTTTCAAAACCGTCGAGTTATGTGGTGGCTCCTAACTTGGTTTCAAGATAGTTCTTGTTTGATGAGTTACGAGATTTAGTTAGGTTGGCTACATAACTTTATGGTTTTTATAAGTTTCCTCGCAGACGGTTAAGTCTCATGTGTTGTTGGTTGATATTATTTTAGTATAAATTCAGTTCACGTTTAAACGTGAAGGTTTTATGAGGGATATGTATCCCCAATTGCTTGCTGAGAATAAGTTTGAGTTTGAGAGTAAATCTTAGGACGAGATTTCTATTAGGAGTGGATGATATGACAACTCGGGTTTTGGCGAGTCAATTGTCACCCGTTAATCGGTAATTATGTGTTAGGTTGTGTGCACAATATCTTTTATATGTTTTTATGAGTGATTTTAGGAATAAGGAAGAATGAAATGATTTACATGATGTGTAAATCATGGTACAAGTTAGAAACGAAACGAAATGAAATGAGTTCAGAAATGTACTGCGGGAAAGTTCGGATATCGTTTTTATAAGGTTTCATGTGCGTATTGTATGTTGTATGTATGTATTAAGTATATATTATATGTATTACCTAATTTTTAGAGTTACTTTCCATATTTAGAAACTTTTAGAAATGAAGGTTAGTTCGGAAATCGTGTAAAAAGTCAAAAAAAGTAACGTAAGGATTTCAGGTTTTGGTCCGGAAGTAACTCGAGACTACCAAATAGTCTAGTAATGATTAAATATCAGTATATTGGGTATAATAGTCGGCCTAAAGGGTTTGGGCTTGGTTTTGGGCCGACTTATGCTTAAGTAAGGGAAAAGGGGCCCAATTTGAGTACTAGTAGGACTATGGGTTATATTTAACCATAAATAAGAGTCCTATAACCCCAAAAAACGAAATTCTCTTTTTCCTAAACCTTTATTCAGTAGATTCTATTAATGGGGGACAATTAGGGTTCCAAAAATCATGATCTTCCAATTGTTTTAAAGGTAAATCCTTCAAAACCATTATTCAATTAATGTTTTTATTAATTAATATTAATTGTAATGTTAATTAACCATCATTGAGATGGTTAGGGTTTTATTAATTTTATGGAAATACGTTTGTGTTAAGAATTAAGGGATAATTCATGATGTTTAGAGGGTTGGTTTATAAAGGCGTAAAAAAGGCTGATTTTTAGGGTTGTCTTGTGTTGACTGTTCCGGGCAGTAGGTAGCACCTTTGGTCGAGTTTATTTTTTTAAAAACTAAGTTCAGAGAGTCTACTTTTCAAAAATGTAAGGTTGGTCGAAAATAGAGTTCGGGAAGGTCGGCAAACAATTTTTACAAAAAACAGGCGTTGTTTAGGAATAAATTTGGATTTCGGGAATTTGAGTCAAAACCTAACCAGACGAACGAGATTGCCAAAGATTTTTGATTTGGTAACTCTTTATAATATATATGAAAGTACTGGAGGTTTTCAATAATAGTTATGGTGTTTAGGTTTGGCTTTTGGTGTCAAACATTTAGCATGTACAGAAAATCAGCTTTATGAAAACGACTCTTGGCGTAGAGACTAAACAAAAGGTTTAAATGTGTAAGTAGAAAGTAAAATTGGTTTTTGGAGTTCTTAAATCATATAACAACATAACCACAGTAAGGGAGGAGTCAAGGGTGGTGATAAGTTCACTTCATGTGATCGTTTAGTGACTAGTAAACCGTACCGGAGAAAAATTGGATTTTTACGTATAGAATAGCTTGTAGTGGGAGAACTAGACAGTGGGGATCAGGGGATTAGATTCATCTCCTTGATTGCTACTTAATGTTGTCCCATAATATTATGATGATTAATGATAGAAAGTAGATGAAAAGAGATGGATTCCTAGAGAGAGAAAGTAGTGAGAGAAAGTAGAGAGTAGGATGATTAACTTGGTGAATATTAGATTAGGAAATAATGAGAGTTACAAATGACCATCCACCCTCCTAACATGCTAGGAGGGTAGTATATATAGTCCACCCACATGCGGGCTTTAATGGGCTATATATTAGGCCGGGCTTGTCTTTTGGACTTTAATTAGTTTAAATCCAAGCCCGTAAACCATGACTAATTAACTACCTATTACAACGTTCTAATAAATATTACAATAGAAACCTATGACCGAACATTCGTGTTTGACTCAATATTTTGAGGCTAACAATCTCCCCCAATGTGAGGTCATTCCTCTTTGATATTTGGATTCCAATGGATATTTATGAATTTCGTCATAAATGAGTCTTGAACGTGTAACCGTAGTCTTGTTCCTTCATGTTGTGATCTTTGAACCTTTGTCATTGTCTTTCAACTTAGTCTTTTATCTTGAGATCTTCAAATCATTCTTGACTTGTCTTTGCCATCTTGCGATCTTGTGTCTTTATCCACATGCTCACACTATTAATTGTTGAATAAGTCTTTGGGCATGAATATGTGGTTTTTGAATCTTTGACTTTGCTGAGTACACCGTGACGCCACCTTCTCGAGACAAAACATAGACACGGACTGAATGGCGTTGACATTCGTCCTAAATCGGTAGCGTCTTACCTCCGGTCGGTGAAGACCGTTATACGATATTAAATATCGTACCTGTGATAGGTAGATTCAGTTAAGAATCTCCTTGACAGGGTTTAGCGGCTGTACTAGCCGTTCTCTTTACTCGGCCGTCTCAAAGCAAGACTGCGAACATAAAGAGTGAATCAATTGGATAAATATCCGCTTGATTAAAGTCGTCAATTCAAATTCCTGTAACAAGTTTGATTCATTAAGAATCTTACCATTGTTGCTTTCCAGTTGACACAAGTTTGATTAATAAGAATCTCACAAGTCACCTACCGTAGCGCTGTTTGATGTTGACGCTAGAAGGATTTACATTCATCACTGTGAATATTAATGAATATCACTCTGAATGTTCTGGCAAGACCATAAAGATATTGCGTAGAAACCTGAAACGAGTTTGATTCAATTCAGAATCAAACCACTGTTGCTTTTCAGTTTTACATATGTTCAATTCATAGAGAATCTTGCATATGACCTACCGCAGTGCTGTTTGATGTTAACACTGGAAGGATTTCCACTCATCATTGTGAATACTAAGTAGTATCACTCTGAGTGTTCTAGCAATATCACAAGGATATGGCGTAGGACTCTCTTGATCTTCATCTGTGTGTCCTAACGAGATTTGATTGATCTCTTGGCTCTAGACTTGATTTGTGCACTTTTAGTGGTCGGAGGCTAGAGCAGATGCCACCTATTCAATATCAACTATCTCGGAGTGAGAAAGTCAATAGAAGTCGTGTTGATCTCCGTGACAATAAAACAAACTTCTTTTGAGAGAAGCCTGAGTAGCTAGGAAAGGGTTGTGCTTCACATCACTAGGTCCATGATGAGTTGTCTTCATGATGTGTTGACCCGGTTTCTGCCTAAGTTGTATGGAGGGCTTCTTTTTTTACACCCTTTATCCTTACATTTCTTTTTCATTCTTCAACCCCTTCAATGCTTACCAAGACATCATTAATAGCACCTTGTTGTGATTGTTCCAGTGCTATCATCAGTACTTAGTCGGCATTCAGATGCGTTCACATTCTACTCCATCTTTCCTAAGGACTTCTAATAATCTATTGGATTGTCCCTGGGAAGATCCCTCCGGTTCTGGTTGGATCATAGGACTTAAACCTAACCACCCTTTTGACACCAATAACGTTGTGAATTAAAGTGTTGTGGGTATTCGATCGAAACCATGAGTGCTTGAGTCTTTAGATCACATTTTAATCACATTTTCTCCCCTATCTCTAATATATAAAATCTTTTGATATTAGAGATACCAAATTTGATTAAAATATATTTTGAAAAATAGTCTTGAAAATCTTCGGGAGAAAGATGTGTTAAACTTAGCATGAATTTTGGAAAGCTCCCCCTCAAAAATTGATCCATTGGAATTGTCATTACGAGGATATGATCCACATTAAACTTTTATGGATAGGAGTTGTTGAACACACAATTTTTGAAGGATTTTGAATATCATTGAGAAATTCTTGAAAAGATTGTGTTCAACGTTTTTTGAAAAATCAATTCTTTTTGTCGAATAGGTTTTTCTAAAGCATAAACTTGGGTTCATAGACTTTGAATGTCATGACGAATCCACTCAAGTGTAAGAAGATTTAACTTCTTTTGCTAAGGGTAAGAGTACAAAAACGTACACTCCCCCGTGAATTTAGATCCGGGTTGCAATCTGAAAGTGATTATAAGCCATTGTGTTGGGCTCAAAACGTTGAATGTTTTGTGACAAGCTCAACCCAAGATAGATTGCTCTACCCGTTGTTGGAAATATTTTCCAAAATAGACAATTTCCTTTTGAAAAGATAGAAATGACATGTTTTGAAAAATATTTACAACTTTCATTCGAGCTTTATGTACACACCCGTGTCGTTATTGAGCGACATTTCTAGGTACGTCCATATTATCGATACTAAAATACATGTCGAGAAGAATATTTTTGGATTTTCAAACATTTTTTATTTTGTATTTTTCTTTTTCATTAATATTTACAGATAGATGTTTGATAGATGAATCAAGCAGGCTTCTTTGCCAGAACCTCCAGTTCTGCTGGAGTCAAACATCTCATACCAATTTGCCTAACAAGATACGCAAACCTCTCTTTCGAAAGAGCTTTTGTAAACAAGTCAACTAATTGGTAATCAGTTCCAACAAAGTATAATTCAACAATACCCTTTTCAACTTGTTCCTTAATGAAGTGATATCTGACATCAATGTGCTTCGTGCGAGAATGTTGTACCAGATTGCAAGAGATGGCTATGGCAGACTTTGAGTCACAGTACATAGGTACTTTATCAAAGTGGAAGCCATAATCCGTGAGTTGTGTTCTCATCCAAAGAACTTGAGCACAACACGCAGATAGAGACACATACTCCGCTTCGGCTGATGAAAGTGACGTGCAATCCTGCTTCTTGGAAGACCATCCCACAAGCTTATCTTGACCTAGAAATTGTGCACCACCAGAAGTACTTTTACGTGTATCAAGACACCCTGCATGATCAGAATCTGAATAGGCCGTTAGAAAGAAACCGGTTTCCCTCGGATACCAGAGTCCCATGTGAATGGTATTCTTAAGGTACCGAAAGATCCGTTTAACCTCCTTGAGGTTCTTTTCAGTGGGTCGTGCTTGATATCGTGCACAATAACATGTAGCATGATGAATATCAAGTCTGCTTGCTGTCAAGTACATGAGGGACCCGATCATGGAACGATATCTCGCTTGATCTATGGGTAATGCCTCCAAATCAGCATCTAGGGATGTTGTTGATAATGGTGTCCCAACGGGGTCACATGATGTCATACCATGCTTTGTGATTATCTCTTGACAATACTTAACTTGGTTAATAAAGATACCACTTGGGGATTGGTGAACTTGAATTCCTAGAAAGAATTTTAGTTCGCCCATCATAGACATTTCAAATCTGCTATGCATTACTTTTTCAAACCATTTTGAAAGTTTTGGGTTTGTAGACCCGAAAATAATGTCATCAACATAAATTTGCACAAGCAAAATGTCATCCCCATAATTATAAGTGAACAAAGTTAAATCAATGGAACCTTTTGAGAAACCTTTGGAGACCAGAAATTTCAAGAGCTCGTCGTACCACGCCCTTGGATCTTGCTTGAGTCCATAAAGTGCTTTGTGGAGACGATACACCTTGTCAGGATAATGAGGATTGACGAATCCTTCCGGCTGCGTGACATAAACTTCTTCCTTCAAAGGACCGTTAAGAAACGTCGTCTTTACATCCATTTGATAAACGATGAATCCCTTATGTGCAGCATAAGCAAGGAAAATCCTGACCGCTTCCATTCGAGCTACTGGTGCAAATGATTCTTCAAAATCAATACCCTCTTTCTGTCCATACCCTTTAGCCACTAGCCTAGATTTGTTCTTGATGATCGTGTTCTCTTCATCCATCTTGTTTTTCCAGATCCATCGAAGATTTAATGGCGTTACATCATATGGTCTGTCAACAAGTCCCAGACTTTAAGTCTTTCAGATTGTTGAAGTTCATCCGTCATCGATTCAATCCAAGCATGAATAGCTAATGCTTCTTTGATGTTTTTCGGTTCAGCTGAACTCACGGCGAGTGCGAACATACAAACATCAGCATCGGTGTTAAGCTGTCGTCTTGTGCGAACGGGCTGTGAAGGGTTTCCAATGACATGAACCAAAGGATGATCTCGGGTCCAATGATGTGTTGAAGGATGTTGTTGATAGAATGTATGCATATTTGACGGATCAACATGGCGAGTAGAAGACTCTCCAGTTTCGTGTATCGGTGTACCGAATGGGTTGATAAATTCGTCTTCGTCAAATAATGCATCGTCTGCTTGATTTGTGTTCACTGGAGCAATGACAGTATTTGTGGATGTTGTAGGATCAATTGTTGAAGTGATATTCTGAAAAGGTAAATCTGCAGCAACTCGTGTTGTAGTTGAAGAAGTTGTATCCGGCTGTTGACGATGATCGGTATCATCATTCTTATCATGAGTGACAGCGGAAGACTTCGATACAATTTGTTTCTCCCCGTGAAATATTCATCATACATTGGTCCATATAACATTTCCAACTCTTCAATTTTCGTGTCGACTGTCATATCAGCTCTAGGAACATTTTCTGGAATCAGCGTTGAACTTGACGGGTCATTGTTGTGGTCTTGAGTTCCGAGTTCCGTGCGGTTGTGAACGGAAGTCGTTTGTCGTTGTGGATCGAGACTTAAACTGTTTTGTTCAAGTGCCATTTCTTGTAATTCATCAAATCGGATGTGAATAGTCTCGACTATCAATTTTGTTCTCTTGTTGTACACTCTATATCCTTTAGACTGAGTTGCATATCCCACAAGAATACATGCATCACCTTTTTCTTTCATCTTATCCAAATTTTCACAATCTCGAATAATGTAACAGGTACATCAAAAAACATGAAGGTGTTTGAGTAAAGGTTTTCGATCATGAATTATGTGATATGGTGTCTTTTCGTGTCTTGGGATAATTAAGGAGCGGTTTTGTGTGTAGCATGCGGTTGACACGGCTTCGGCATAGTGGAAGTTTTGAAGCGGATAATAATGTTCGAGCAGCTTCAACCAAAGTACGGTTTCGTCTTTCAACAACGCTGTTTTGTTCGGGTGTTCGAGCAATAGATGTTTCATGTTCAATCCCTTCGGCTTCAAAATATTTTCTCAGATTTGAATTCAAAAATTTTGTACCTCTGTCAGTACGAACCACTTTAACTTGAGCTTGAAGACCACGTTGTATCAATTTAAGGAAGCTGATGAGAACGTCGGGTGTTTCATCCTTGGACCTCAAGAAGTTAGTCCATGCGTACCTTGAGTAATCATCGACGATTACCAGAATATATTTCTTTCCATTGATACTCTGAACACGTATGGGACCACACAGATCCATGTGAAGAAGATCTAACCGTCCTTTAGAGCTTGGTGTGTTCTTTGTTTTGAAGCTACTTCGTTTAGCTTTACAAAGTTCACAAGAAGAACAAAGATGATCTTTGATGAATTTCAAGCTTGGAAGGCCTCTCACAATATCTTTCTTGGAAAGCAAGTTAATGTTATCAAAGTTGAGATGAGAAAGACGTTTATGCCATAACCATGCCTGAGTCGTTGAAGCTTTAGCCATGAAGCAAATTGGAGTTGATGAAGTTGTGTCTTGAAGTGAAGTTATGTAAAGATTAGTACCCCGTGTACAGGTAAGTAAGTCATTCCCATCATAATCACGAACAAAACATGTCTTCTTTCTGAAAGCAACTTCCAAATCCGCATCACAGAATTGACCAACCGAGAAAAGATTGTGATTGAGCCCTTCGACGTAGTATACCCTTTTGATTGTAGTATTCCCCTGAACCAAATCTCCATATCCTAGGATCGGTGCAAATTGATCATTTCCGAATCGGACCGTTCCCAAGAACTTCTCCACGAAGTTAATTAGAAGCTTGAGATTCCCCGTCATGTGCTTCGTGCATCCGGAGTCCAGTATGAAGAGAATTATTTGTATCACATGCAGAAGAGTTAGAACACGATGGAGCATTTGCTAAATTGGATACCACAGTAGTTGTGATAGTAGAATCATTAGTGTCCTTATCAACATTTAAAGGCAAACTAACACTCATTTTTACATTTTTTATCCTAGCTTTCGGCATCCGTTTATATCCTGGAGGACATTGATTAGCAAACCACCATTTACAAGACTTACAAGCAGACTCATATAATTCCTTAATTTTGCTTCTAGGATTCTTAGTGGTGGAGTCTGATGCATTACTTTTAGTGGGGGTAGCACCAGAATGGTTCACTTTGCGTTTGGGTTTACTAGCGCTAATAGGCATCGCAACTTGCTTCTTAGTGCTAATATCTATGCCTTTGACTTTATTCATAGCACACATAGAATTATTAGCATTAGCACACTTGCCACATTCGACACACACAAATTTCACATTCATAGCATTCAAATCATTCACATCATTCATATCGTCATTACATGTGATTACAGACTTTTTATTCTTAAAAACATTCAAATTCCTAGGGTGTGCTTCTACTTCCTTCATCTTCCCTTGATTCTTGTGTTTCCAGACCTTATCATTCACTTGAGTGCTCTTAAGCTGAGGCCGGCTAACACTAGTAGTGGAGACTATTCCTGTAGTAGAAGACATACGAATATTAGTGTTTCTAGAAGTCGGAGGCGATTGAATAACTTTGTTTGTGGGCTTAGTGGTCATTCTATACATCCCTGGTTTAATCACATTATTATGCTTAACGCTTGGTGCTATGGCATTCCTTATGGGTTGATTTTGTGGTAACCTTTCCTTTCCATCTATCTTAGGGGCAAACACAGGTTTTGCAAACGAGGAATTTGATAAAGCAGATGGTTTTCCCAAGATAGAGGTTCTATTCACTTTAGAAGCATTGGGTTGTCTAACACCAGGTTTCTTAATGCTAGGTTCCACGATTTTCCCACCCATTTTAGCAACGAGTTTCTGCAACTCTGCTATCACTCTGTCCCTGTCTTGTAACTGAGCTTTCAACCCTTTAATTTCCAAATTATGTTCATTCATTTCTCGAAACGTTTGAGAAAGTTTTTCTTGCAATTTATTCTCATGTGGAAAACTACCAACGTCTTTTTGCAAAGCAAGTTCAAGAGAATGAAAATGTTTTTGAAGGAAATAAGTTTTGTGTTGAAGTAACCCAAAAGCCTTTTTATCAACATTTTATTTACGTTTCGAAAGCTCAATTTCAAGACGTTCACATTCTTTGATCTTATCAAGATATTTACATGCAACATCAGAATATTCATCAATATCAGCACAAGATGTAAAATAAGCACACATAACATCTTTAGAAACACATTCTTGCAATAGTAAATCATATTCATCTGAAAATTCAGACTTCTCCATTTGAAGATCTTCAATGTGTTTCTCAAGAGATTCAACATATTTTAAATCATCATACATTTCAGTCCGAATGAACTCCTCAAGTTAAAGAACAGTGTCTTTAATCAACGCCGTGTTAGGAATTAAGAGTTCTTTCACAAGCAAGGTAATATCTTGAGGAATCGGACGTGTCCACTCAGCATTTTCACGTTTTGCCCAGTCTCTTTCAACAATAGATTTAACATTATCTATGTGGTGTTTAAGAATACCTAATGTTTTCCTACTCTTGCTTTTAGATTCATCTAGAGGAAGGTAGTTTATGTATTTGTAAACATTAGATTTCTTAGGGGCAAATGCTTTCTTCCATTGAATTCTCTTTTGTTTGCATTCTAGAAACACTTCCTCACGAGTTTTCTGAGTTTGTTTGTTAAAAAGACCATAAAGACTATTCTCATAAGCATAATTATATGGTTTCACAAACTCCTTATTGACAAGTGGTTGACTATCATCATCCCAAAGGGTAGTCTCTTCACTATCGGCACTAACAGGCATGCAATCAAGATCGGTTCTTTCAGTCTCATCAAGATAAAGACACGGGTTCGCAGCTTGAGCTTTGGCAAGGTACTCAGGACTTGCAAAGCTAGCTTGACCCTTAAACATCGATGGAGGTGCTAGCATTCTTACGGATTGAATAGAATCATGCGTTTTATAAACAACTTTCTTCAAAAATTCGACTTGTTCTTCTAGTTTCGTTACTTTTTCGGTTTCTTTATCATATCTACTTTTGAAGTCTTGTTTTAACGCATCTACCTCTTGTTTCTTATCCTCTAGAATTTTAGCAGAATCAGTAGTGGTCATAGAGAGCTTTTGTTCAAGTTCATTAACTTTGGTATTAGCAAGGTACGTTTTTTGACGTTCATCCTTTAAGAAAACATTATATTGACGCTTCTCTTTAGCTAATAACTCAAGAGTTGTATTATATTTGTTTTCAAAATCGTCCTTTTGACTTTTTAACGCACTTCCCTTGTATCCCTCAAGCTCTTTGGTTTTCTGAAGGAGCTCATCTCTATAGCTTTAAGTCATCTCAGTAGATTTGATAAGAGCAGCTTTGCATTCTTCAAAACTTTGAGTGAGTGTAGCGTTTGCCTTCTTTAATTCCTTTTGACTCTTTTTATTTTCAGTGACATCTTTTGTAACACCCCCAAATTTACACAATTCAATACAGCGGAAGACTCGTTGGTGTTACAGGATAGCACATTACTCACATCATAGATAACGCATAAAAATCGCGTCGTTTAATAATAAAGCATTTCCATTCATAAATATCAAAGTTACATAGGTCCCAAGTCATAGTATTTCATACAATTTTTACAAAACATTTGAATGGAAATTGTTATTTAAGTGCGGGCCATGAATTCTTGTTGTCTTCCCGAGAATTACCTTCAAGTACCTGAGATAAAACATGTTAAAAGAAAAGGTCAGCGATAACGCCGAGTGAATTCATAGAGTTTAATAAACCATCAATATAACATCGGTATAAAATTATTACCGAAAATCATTTTGTATAAATCATTGTAATAGGCCATAAAATAGCCAAAATCATTTTATATAAATCTTTATCAATTCATAATATAGGCATTTGCCTTAAAAACTATTATACGAGCCAATGTCGTAAAAACATCATACAATACGTCTTATGATGTTGTATGACAATAAAAACCGTTATATGAATATGGTTAAGAAAACCAAAACACGAACATAATATCAATAGTATGACCCTGTATTGCTAGTCAGGCAATACATCGTAATTCGGAGCGTCTAGTAGTATTTCGTTAGTTTGGATTATTATAAGCCGCATGACATTGTTACCTTACTATCACAACAACGGGTAGCTAACCCGATACTAAATTTGCCCATCTAAATTAGCGTGTCATCACAAAGGTCACGCTATGGAAATCTTCTCATACATAAATTCGCTTACCAATCAATGTGGCACGACGGGGATCAACCGTCAAGGCGCGAACTGGGGTGATCGTCCCCAAATAGTACTATTATATGCATAAGCGTCTACCAAATCCCGGTAGTTCACAATTCATGCTAATGGGACTTTTAGTGACATAACCTAACTTTAATAATCCATTTAATTTCATCTATCGGGTCCTTTAATCATTTATCAGGTCATACAATCGGGTCATACAATCATTCGGGTCCAAATCAATAAACAAGCAATCGGGACAAATGGTGTCCTATTTTATAAAAACTAACATGTTATCTCCCTCGCGGGTTTATAAAACATTTCATAAAAACATTTAAAAGAGTGTGAGGCTATGAACTCACGTTGATGTGGGAAGGCGGGTTATCGGCAATTCGGTCGTACGGTACGTGCTTCAATCGCGGAAACCTAGACAAATAATACTCGTCTTAGACTCATGTCCAATGACTTTATAAAAATAACAATTATGTATATATATATGATGACTTTATACATATGATGATGATCAAGTGGGTTTATATACTCTCATTCACTCATTTTTGTGTTATGTGTTAACAACTTTTATATTAGTTTACTAGTTTTACCTATTTACGTGTTTTAGGTCCAATAAGCCTATTATAAGTTCATTAACTTGTATTAATCCATGTTATACTTATATTATCAGTATTTAAACTTTACAAGTTGGGCCCAAATGGGTTAAGCCTAATAAGTTCTTTTTATAAGAGTTTAACTTATTTAGTCCAATTATTAGTCCAATATGTTTACTTAGTTCGTTAATGTCCGTATGTCCTATAGTTCGGGTTTTATCGGTTTTTACTTGTATTAGATACTTGTAACACCCCCAAATTTATACAACTCAGTACAGCGGAAGACTAGTTGGTGTTACGGGATAGCACATTACTCACATCATAGACAACGCATAAAAATCGCGTCGTTTATTTATAAAGCATTTCCATTCAATAATATCAAAGTTACATCGGTCCCAAGTCAGTATATTTAATACAGGTTTTACAAAGGATTTGAATGGAAATAAGTATTTTGGTGCGGGCCATAAATTCTTGTTGTCTTCCCGAGAATTACCTTCAAGTACCTGAGATAAAACATGTTAAAGGAAAAGGTCAGCGATAACGCCGAGTGAATTCATAGAGTTTAATTAATTCTATCAATATAATATCAGTATAAAGGTATTACTGAAAAACATTTTGTACAAATCGTTTTAATAGGCCATAAAATAGCCAAAGTCATTTTATACAAATCCTTATCGAAAATCATAATATAGGCATTTGCCTTAAAAATCATTATACGAGCCAATGTCGTAAAAACATCATACAATACGTCTTATGACGTTGTATAAAATCAAATAAAAACCGTTATATGAATATGGTTATGAAAACCAAAACACGAGCATAATATCAATAGTATGACCCTGTATTGCTAGTCAGGCATGTTGGAAACTCACTTTATGTGACGACATTTAAGAATTCCCGTTAGTTATCATAGTCACGCACAGTCAGTCTAGACTAGGCCCTTTGTAAAGTGCGTGACTATATATACCCCTCCTTAGCTTCCAAGGAGGGGTGTTGATTGTATTTTTGTTCATTCAAGGAACACACACATTTCACATTCAACCTCTCTTTCTCTCTCTCTAAGCCAACAATGGCTTCCACCACCCTTTACCACCACATTAGACCACCGGATCATATTCAATATTCTACATTTGGCATCAGAGCCACGGTTCCATCCTTGGATCGTGATTATATTTTCGATTTAGTGGTCTAATTTTTTCTTGTGTCTCGGTTTATATTAATTCTGTCCACTTTATCACAAAAATTTTTTGTGTCACGTCTCATTATTTTTGTCCAAATTATCCAAAATATCACAAGTTGTGTCTCGGTTTCATCATCTTTTTCACTGGTCCATACCCATATCATTTTTTGTCCATTCGGTTACCTTAATTTTTCACTGGTCAAAGTCTATATCACTGGTCAAAAAATTATCATGGTTAAGCTGCTCATTATGTCATCATTGTTACCTGTGTTCGTATCTTTTTTATATCCATATTCTGGGTTAGATTTTTTTTGAAGATGAAGGTGATAAACCTAGATTCGCCAGAAAATTTGCCTAGAAACATGCTCCCTGAAAAAACGGAACAAGGACACTTTTGGACTTATCTTCTTGGTACGATCGCATGTATTGCGATGGGGTGTTTTTACACATTCCGATGGGCTTGACTTACCCATTGCGATGGACTCATTCCGATGAGTCACATTGCGATGGGTGGTCGGGTCTATCGCAATGGCTTTGACAAGTCGTCATGCTGCCGATTTTTTTATATACTTTGCGATGGACTGTGACATTGCGATGCAAGTTTTTTTTCTGACTTTGCGATGGGTTTTAAAAAAACCATTGCGATGGCTAAAAACTTTGCGATGGATTGATTAATGATTGCGATGCATTTTTTTTTAAAATGTACATTGCGATAGAAAGCATTGACTGTCATGGGATATGTGACCAAACCGTATGTAAGTTGTGACCAAACCGACCCATCTCAACCGAGTCAACTCGGTCATTACCGAGTTGACTCAGTCAAACTCACTGAGTTGACTCGATATCTCAAACCTTTTATCTCCTCAACACCATAACTATTTATTCCCATCGTCTCCTAATACCCATCTCATCTAAGACTCGAATTAAAAACAGAAAATGAAATGATCTCAGATTCTTCTCGTGTTTAACATGCATGCCGAGATCTATTTTAGGCCATTTACACGAAACAAAAATCATCATAAATCCATGTTTGGTTTTGCACCAAGATTAATCTACGAAATTAAAATAAGATTAATAACAAAATTGTTATAATCATTATTTTGTTTCGATTCCCTAAATTAAAACAACATGCTATCAACCTATTACACTTACCCGAGATCTTATACAAGATCTTGAAGATGTAACCTTTGAACAGATTCGTACACCATTGGTTGAGTATGATTCGATTTAGGGGTTTCGGGTGGTGTATTAAACAGGTTTAAGATTGATAGTTTTGGATTGTGTAGGCTGAGATTGGATTTGAGATGATAACTGAGATGAAGAGAGAGGCGGGTTACACGAGGTATGGAGGAGTTAGGTGAGAGAGAAAAATCAGGGGCGGAAGTTACTAGGTGCAAAGATTAGATTAATCTGAGAGTGAAATTAGGGTAAGAGTTATTTAACTCATTTGGTGATGGACCGGTTTTGGACAGGTTATGGACCAGGTTTACCAGTGTATTCAATTTGGGCCGTATATTGGATGGACCGGGTATTTTAATGGACCGGGTTATTGGACAAGTGATGGGCCAAGGAATTTGTTTACTCATTCTGGGCTTATGCATTTTTATTGGACACTCGAATGTGTTAAATTTTGGCTAAATGAAAAGTTTTAAACCGTGTGTTTCTAATAACACACATACACACAAATTTTTTAAAAAATTTTAAATAAATTTGTTGTGTATTATGTTTTAACTCTTTGTGACATCGGGTCGAGACAAAAAGTGTCGAGAAATTGTTAAGGATAATAGATGCTCAAACAAGCAAATTCCTTTTTTGAATTTGTAGTTTTTTTGTCGCATTTGTGATTCTTTAGTCCTTTCTTGACACTGTTTGGGGTGACGAGAAATGTGACGCGACAAATTGACGTGACAAATATGGCGAAGAATTTATTTGAGACGAGACCAAGAAAGAATGGGCGATTTTTTAGTGACTTCAGATGTTGTTTGATCGGGTATTAATTATGTGACGTTGAAGACGGATTTTTCGAAGGCGTGTATTTATTTTATCTTTTACTAGATAACTTGCTCGTGCTTAATCCTAGAATGAAGACTTGGTTATCTGGTTTCCGGGTTCGGGGTGGATGGTTGATGACTCGGATAACTATCACTTAAAGGGGTTACATTGTTGTACTCAGTGTCACGCGCGTAGTCGACGTGGATAATTTCAAGAGGTGTTGTGCTTATAGACTTCTTCAGTGATGCATTGAGTACTTAGAGATTTCTCCACCGTTCTTCATTCAACAATAGTGCAAGCTTAAGTCACAAGATCGAAGGATTTTTATTCAGCTTCACGTTTGACGTATCCGGTTCATTCTTTCAGTGGTCACTTCAAATTGCTTTCATGTGGTATGGCAAAGGTGGCCATGGAGAGTTTATGAGAAGAGATTTTCGATCAACAGCTGATTCTCACAAAATATATAATTCAGCTTATTTATTATTCTCACGAGATTTCAGGTTCACGTGCGTACAACTTATTGATGGTTCCGATTTTCGAAACCATCAAGGGGGAAGAAGAAGACACATTGAACGCACAACGAGTACACGTGATGAACTTCATACCTTCTTTTGATTTGAAGATATTCCGGGATGACATTTGTCATAGCCGCAGAGAAAATCAGTGTTTTAACTCGTGTCGTTATCAATCTCCAAACGGTACACTACTGATTCGAGGTTTAATTGTTTGATTGTTGCAATTAAACATCATCATTATCCCATATGCATTCCCGGGACTTAATTGACTCTGGTGCATCTCCGGAAGAAGACGTGTGCATTTCCGGGACTTGATTGACTCTGGTGTTACGATGTCAACTTCATGAATGGGATAAAGTGTCCACTTCAGTATTTGAGCTTCATAATTGGGATTGATTTACCTTCTTCAACTATGTGGGGGAAGAAGTGTCTTGATTCTTTCTGGTATGCATAACTTGAAAGCTCAGGGGGAAGAAAAATTCAGAAGAATTATTCAAGCGTGAGATGAAAAGTTGTTGATCTACTTGGGGGAAGCTATTTAAAATGCTTCTACATCAAGTTTACGTGGCATGAATTAGGGGGAAGCTAATTCAGAAGCTTCTCCTTAACCAGAAGTGTATGGGTTACTTAGCTCGTGCCGTTACAGTATTTCTACTACAAGTTACGTTAAAGATGAGTCGTTTTGAAGACGAGGGCCTCAGAAGACTTCATCAGCATTGGATGCTTCAAGAAAGCTCTTATTCTTAATTATTTTGTACTTGATAGGTAGAATATTGTAAGGAATTCTACACGTCGTCCCATGGGGGAAGATTGTTGGAAACTCACTTTATGTGACGATATTTAAGAATTCCCGTTAGTTATCATAGTCACGCACAGTCAGTCTAGACTAGGCCCTTTGTAAAGTGCGTGACTATATATACCCCTCCTTAGCTTCCAAGGAGGGGTGTTGATTGTATTTTTGTTCATTCAAGGAACACACACATTTCACATTCAACCTCTCTTTCTCTCTCTCTAAGCCAACAATGGCTTCCACCACCCTTTACCACCACATTAGACCACCGGATCATATTCAATATTCTACAAGGCAATACTTCGTAATTCGGAGCGTCTATTAGTAATTTGTAAATTTTGGATTATTATAAGCCGCATGACATTGTTACCTTACTAAACCAACAACGGGTAGCTAACCCGATACCAATTTTTCCCATCTAAAGTAGCGTGTCCTCACAAAGGTCACGCTATGGAAATCTTCTCATACATAAATTCTCTTACCAATCAATGTGGCACGACGGGGATCAACCGTCAAGGCGCGAACTGGGGTGATCGTCCCCAAATAGTACTATTAAATGCATAAGCGTCTACCAAATCCCGGTAGTTCACAATTCATGCTAATGGGACTTTTAGTGACATAACCTAACTTTAATAATCCAGTTAATTTCATCTATCGGGTCCTTTAATCATTTATCGGGTCATACAATCGGGTCATTCATTCATCAGGGTCCAAAATCAATAAACAAACAATCGGGACAAATGGTGTCCTAATTTTATAAAAACTAACATGTTATCTCCCTCGCGGGTTTATAAAACATTTATAAAAACATTTAAAAGAGTGCGAGGCTATGAACTCACGTTGATGTGGGAAGGCGGGTTATCGGCAATTCGGACGTACGGTACGTGCTTCAATCACGGAAACCTATATAAATAATAATCGGTCTTAGACGTTTGTCCAATGACTTTATAAAAATATCAATTATGTATACATATGATGATTATATATATATATGATGATCAAGTGGGTTTACATATCCTCATTTTTGTGTTATGTGTCGATAACTTTTATACTAGTTTTCTCGTTTTACCTATTTATGTGTTTTAAGTCCAATAAACTTATTATAAGTTATTTAACTTGTTTTAATTCATTTTACACTTATATTATCAGTATTTAAACTTTACAAGTTGGGCCCAAATGGGTTAAGCCCTATAAGGTCTTTTTATGAGTGTTTAACTTATTTAGTTCAATTATTAGCCCAATGTGTTTACTTAGCTCGTTAATGTCCGTTTGTCCTATAGTTCGGGTCTTATTGGTTTTTACTTGTTATACATGTTTATATATCAGTATATAAGTTTTATAAAGTTTACATTAGACGGGTCCAACCATCTAAGTTTTATTTAACAAAAACGTTAATTTTACGGTATTAGCCGAAAAAGTCGTAAAAACAATGTTTATAGTTTTATAACTTATAAGTATTATTTCACTACCATTTATATAAGTTATTCATTCATTTATCCTTTTACATATTTATATAAATAAGTTTTATAAGTTAGTGGATTTTAATTTATATTTTATACTATTAAATTTTGAGTGCTTATATAATAGTATTATTCTTTAATTTCCAAAAATCTGATTTTTATCTTCACTTTCACCAAAACTGCCATATATTGAGTTCTATATGGAGAAAGAAGCTCAAATATTTATCACATAAACTACATGATATGTGCTACATTTAACTCTCCTATAGCTACTGTTGAATCATCTTCTAAATATTTTCTAAAAATCGTCCAAAACAGTAACCTCAGATTTATACCCTAAACTTGTTTTGATCATATCTCACTCATTACAATGATTCCATTGCATGGCCAACTCTCACATGTGTACAAGACCCATAGCTTACTGTAAATCCATTCTACTTCATCATTTTATCAGTCCATGACCTGTTTCTTTACTGTTTTATACAGCCAACAAATTTAACCAAGATTTTAACCTTGTTTCTTATGGTTTTTCACCTTTTTAATCATATTTATCAACACCAAATCCCCACATAACATTTTTATCATCATAAAATCATCATATACATATACAATAGGAAATAAAATACATGTTTACATAATCAAAATAACAAGAAGATGAGGAGGACAATCTTTATATCACCATGATGATGTAGGTTGTGATCAAAACATGGATTTTGATGGAGATACTTGTGATGCACCAAGACCATCTTCATGACCACCATTCTTCATGTATACCTTGTGGAAAATCAGCCCTACTACTCCATGAAAACTCCTCCTTGGATGTTATAAGCACCACCAATCAATAGGGTTTCAAAGTGGCTTCAACATATGTAGAAATAACATAGGATTCCATGGTTAATTTTTGATCAAAATGGTGTTTGTGGTGAAAATGGGACGGCACAATGGGGAGGATGAGAGAGTATGTGAGTTGTTTGCATGGTGAATAATGAGGAAATGGTTTGAGTTAGATGGTTTTGACTAGTGGAAGGCTTACTTAGTAAGCTAAGACAAGTGTAAGACTTTGTGAGATAAACTTGACACCTAAGTGGTGTTGAGTTTCTAGTGTTGGCCGGTTTTGGGGGTGGGACAAGTGTCCCACTTGTCTCATCCCCATTTATTTACGGGTACTCCTTGATTCTAGTTTCCTCGATTTGCGTGTCCTCGGGTCGTTTTACGAGAAACGTTTTTATAAATTATGAATCAACGTCATAAAACGAATCTAATAAAAATTGTTTCATCAAAAACGGAGTTCGAAAACGTAAATACGTAATCCTAGGGTTTCCGGTTTAGTCGTAAAGGACGTTAAAATAAAATCGTAAGTCCCAATCTCTTCTCGTAAATTTGTGAGTTTATGAACCAACACAAATTTAAAACTCCAAAATAATATTCACGGATAAATTTTATTTCTGAAGTGTCGGACTGTCACCAAAGACGGTGTACGTAAACGTAAGCACGTAACGTTGAATCCTCCGGTTTAGACGTAGTCGATGCTACTCCAAGACGTAAATCCAAATTTCTTCCCAAAAATAAGTGAGTTCATATTGTAACATTAAAATAATATTTTCAAATAATATTTGAGAATAAAATATCAATCGTAAATTGACGGATTGTCACAGCATTTACCCCTAAACAGGATCTTTGTCCTCAAAGATCATCTTACCTTACTACTCGCTTCTTATAGAGTTAAAGCCATGTGGGTATTTCCTCCACACTCGGTCTTTTCTCACAAGTGCAATTCATTATAATACGCGAGTTCTATCAAACTAATAACGGGAATAAGATCAGGCTAAATGTTGACTTACTTTCTCTATCCATGATGTTCACGGGTTTCTGATGAATGCAACTTTTCGCCGATCTAAACATTACTAAGGAACAATCAGATTTTCACTTGATAGATATTTTATCAAGTTCGATTTACGAAACAGAATTCACGCAGTTCTTGAAGTCCTAGGGTAGATCCAGCTTATATGCCTTTCAATCCCAACTTTTACATCATCTCAATGGTCCCAAACAACGGGGACTGGTATCCCATGATTTGTCAGATCATGAATTCATTTTTCCAAAGTTAAAAATTTTGGCATAACTTCGCTACCCATTTGGCACTTCAAGATCTACATTTCACATTCATATAACCTCTTGCCCACTACCGGCAGTCAATAATCAAATCCTAATTTCACCAATCATTTAAGGTCTCGCGGGTCGGGTATTTTGTAAGGTTAGGTTCGCCATCATAGGAAACCTTAAACCTAAAAGACATGTCCAACTCACAGTGGGTGTATGTCGGATGTCTTCATCTCAACTTCTGCTCACAGATGCTCTAATATTTAGATCCTAACAAGATTCGATCTCAATCCTAATACGATAGTTATCAAGGATAATCTCTCCAAAGGAAAACGATTATACGGTCTATTACCAAAGGTCAATCATTCAAACATAAAACAACACTTATATTACTTTGTATCGTTACTTTACCTCGTCCCTTCGATTGGGGTGGTACATAGTACTCTCATCAAGGTTCGTTCTCAATGATTTCTGAGCAAATCTCTAGAAATTCGATGCGAAGCGAGGATCTTGATATAGATGATCGATACAGGCACGCTATGTTTACATAACTCTTTTGCATTTATCATTAACGGGAATGATATTAGCAGATTAGGTCAGTCTGTCGACGATGACTAAAATCGAATCAAATTCAGATGATGACCTTTGCAATAGCTAGACGTTTACTAATGTATGAGGCGATGTCTGCCTTCATAATTTTCATCAATACAATTTCTTCAGACAAAGATACTTTTAGTCATAAATGACATACATATAATACTTATACTTACAAATTCTAACATAACTATATCTCACAATCTCCATATTTAGGCAATCACAAGTGGCCTTTAAAACATTTAACGCCATTGGCTTCTCAATTTTAATGGTTCACATTAGCCGCGAACCCCTTTTTGTTATCTATATTATCCTTCTTACAGCATTATTTATTTTTATATTGTTCGGCAATTTATGTTGCACCTTCATTATTAAGGAACATGTCCTAATTGGTTCTTTATATTTTATACATAATGTGTCAGTATCTACTTCACTTTTCCAGATAAATAATTATCATGTCCATAATTTACTCAGATATTCTTTCTATATTATGCGTCAGAAATTTCGTTCACTTTCCTCATGAAATAAATATCATAACCGTATTTATTCAAAATTATTTCTTCATATCTTCTATGTTTTAGTTTCGTCTTTACTATCATTTTTATCCGTTTTACTCAATCCGTCGTCTAAAGCGTCGATAATTATTATAATTAATTAAATAATTATTAGTTAATTTTTGTGAAGCGTAAACGTAAAAGTTTTAAATTTCTTAGTTCGACCAATTATATAAAATGTTCAAAAATAATTTGAATTTAATTAACACGATTTTTGTTGATTTATCGAAAATAATTAAAATAATTAATAAGATCCGAAAATGTTCGAGAAATCTTTGTTTATATTTTGGTCAAAATTTTCTTACTTGAAAAGCAAAATTGTTGTTTCAAATTTCAAGTTATGGTTTAAATGATTTTCCTCAATCCTTTTTAAGTTATCTGGAGGTATACACAAACATTTACCCCTAAACAGAAGTTTAGTTAAATGGTTTGTGTATAAGGGAATAATCCCTTTAAAATCCTTTGTTAAAACATTTGTCAAAACATATTTTCATTTCTTTTTGGTAAAATCCAAAGTCTTAAAAGGGCTCTTAATTTTTGAAGAGTCTATATGCATACATCTTAGCATTATTAATCCAATGGTCATTTTATGTAAAGGATTAAGTTTTTAATACCTAAGCGTTAACGGTTCTAATCTTTGAAAAGTGAATATAGCTTCCATTATCTATTAATCACACGGTTAAATCATATAAAGAATTAAGTCTTTAATCATGTGTTAATTATTCAAGGTTCAGGTTTTCACTGTTCGGCCAATTCAGGGCAGTCTATAAATAATTATTAACTCATTCTTATTCTGATAAACAAACATATAGTCCTTAATGATCACGAGCATGAATTTATTAAATTACAACCTACACACGTGATTCATCATATTTATGAATACTACATGTGCATTGGTCAATCCAAACGACATCACGTGAAACTCATAACGTTCATTACAAGTACCGGATGTAGTGATTGGAATAGATAATCCTTTTCGCAGATGCGAAGTTGATGATAACCATGCTGAGGATCAAATTGCTAGAACCTTGTAAATGATCGAACAAATCTTCCATCTCGAGTTATGGATATCGTTTTCGATTGTCAATTTACTCAGTTCACAGTAATCTATAAATATAAGGAAAGATAACACCATAGCTCTTCAGGATGACAGGCTTGGTATAATAAAATCTTTCTCCGACAACTTTCTCAGTTGTACGGTAATTCCTTTAATTTAGATTGAGCTGACGTACAGTGCACACGCCACAGGTGCAGCACCGGGAATAAAATCAATACCAAATTCAATCTTGCCTTAATGGCAAAAGTCCAGGTAATTCACCAATAAATACTTCCTAAAGTTTCAGATAACAAAAACATCTTTTAATACATTCATATTAGGTTCTTCTAGATTATAATATCTATAACTAGTTCACAACCATTCACGGTATAATTTTAAGTCTAAATACAGGATATGGTCATCCATCAAGAATTATTTAGTTCACTTTTGATAATCAGCATCTTATCATTTAGGGGAATTCTACTCGAGTTCCCATCAATTAAGACAATGTCGTCATGTCATAATCAATCAATCTATTTTACTGGCAATAACAACTTTCCAGTTTTATTGCCGTCGATAAGATGTGAACTTCTCAAAAGACTAACAATAACTCATAATCCTTCACAAGTTCAAGGATATATGGAGACACAACTACTATTAAAAGAGTAAGGTCAACGCATAATCTATGCGAGAGAATTTCAAATCAGATATAGACGAAAACATTTAACGAACATGAATATATCCCATGTTTTCATAACTCGGGAACTCGGGAATATATAATCCAAGTTATATATATATTAAAATAACACTTCTCAGTCTTGGCCTTGTCGGTAACTCGGGAATTCTTCGGCACCGTTATAGTCAAAAGATTTTTAGTCATTTTTAGAAAAATGTTTTTAGTAAAAAAATTTTGAAATGTTTTATTCAAAACCTTTGGTTTTAAAATCTTTCGTTCTCTATAACGAGAGCTCTGATACCAAACTGTAACACCCCCAAATTTATACAACTCAGTACAGCGGAAGACTAGTTGGTGTTATGGGATAGCACATTACTCACATCATAGACAACGCATAAAAATCGCGTCGTTTATTTATAAAGCATTTCCATTCAATAATATCAAAGTTACATCGGTCCCAAGTCATTATATTTAATACAGGTTTTACAAAGCATTTGAATGGAAATAAGTATTTAGGTGCGGGCCATGAATTCTTGTTGTCTTCCCGAGAATTACCTTCAAGTACCTGAGATAAAACATGTTAAAGGAAAAGGTCAGCAATAACGCCGAGTGAATTCATAGAGTTTAATAAATTCCATCAATATAATATCAGTATAAAGGTATTACTGAAAAACATTTTGTACAAATCGTTTTAATAGGCCATAAAATAGCCAAAGTCATTTTATACAAATCCTTATCGAAAATCATAATATAGGCATTTGCCTTAAAAATCATTATACGAGCCAATGTCGTAAAAACATCATACAATACGTCTTATGACGTTGTATAAAATCAAATAAAAACCGTTATATGAATATGGTTATGAAAACCAAAACACGAGCATAATATCAATAGTATGACCCTGTATTGCTAGTCAGGCAATACTTCGTAATTCGGAGCGTCTATTAGTAATTTGTAAATTTTGGATTATTATAAGCCGCATGACATTGTTACCTTACTAAACCAACAACGGGTAGCTAACCCGATACCAATTTTGCCCATCTAAAGTAGCGTGTCGTCACAAATGTCACGCTATGGAAATCTTCTCATACATAAATTCGCTTACCAATCAATGTGGCACGACGGGGATCAACCGTCAAGGCGTGAACTGGGGTGATCGTCCCCAAATAGTACTATTAAATGCATAAGCGTCTACCAAATCCCGGTAGTTCACAATTAATGCTAATGGGACTTTTAGTGACATAACCAAACTTTAATAATCCAGTTAATTTCATCTATCGGGTCCTTTAATCATTTATCGGGTCATACAATCGGGTCATTCATTCATCCGGGTCCAAAATCAATAAACAAACAATCGGGACAAATGGTGTCCTAATTTTATAAAAAATAACATGTTATCTCCCTCGCGGGTTTATAAAACATTTATAAAAACATTTAAAAGAGTGCGAGGCTATGAACTCACGTTGATGTGGGAAGCCGGGTTATCGGCAATTCGGACGTACGGTACGTGCTTCAATCACGGAAACCTATATAAATAATAATCGGTCTTAGACGTTTGTCCAATGACTTTATAAAAATATCAATTATGTATACATATGATGATTATATATATATATATATATGATGATCAAGTGGGTTTACATATCCTCATTTTTGTGTTATGTGTCGATAACTTTTATACTAGTTTTCTCGTTTTACCTATTTACGTGTTTTAAGTCCAATAAACTTATTATAAGTTATTTAACTTGTTTTAATCCATTTTACACTTATATTATCAGTATTTAAACTTTACAAGTTGGGCCCAAATGGGTTAAGCCCTATAAGGTCTTTTTATGAGTGTTTAACTTATTTAGTTCATTTATTAGCCCAATGTGTTTACTTAGCTCGTTAATGTCCGTTTGTCCTATAGTTCGGGTCTTATCGGTTTTTACTTGTTATACATGTTTATATATCAGTATATAAGTTTTATAAAGTTTACATTAGACGGGTCCAACCATCTAAGTTTTATTTAACAAAAACGTTAATTTTACGGTATTAGCCGAAAAAGTCGTAAAAACAATGTTTATAGTTTTATAACTTATAAGTATTATTTCACTACCATTTATATAAGTTATTCATTCATTTATCCTTTTACATATTTATATAAATAAGTTTTATAAGTTAGTGGATTTTAATTTATATTTTATACTATTAAATTTTGAGTGCTTATATAATAGTATTATTCTTTAATTTCCAAAAATCTGATTTTTATCTTCACTTTCACCAAAACTGCCATATCTTGAGTTCTTTACTGTTTTATACAGTCAACAAATTTAACCAAGATTTTAACCTTGTTTCTTATGGTTTTTCACCTTTTTAATCATATTTATCAACACCAAATCCCCACATAACATTTTTATCATCATATAATCATCATATACATATACAATAGGAAATAAAATACATGTTTACATAATCAAAATAACAAGAAGATGAGGAGGACAATCTTTATACCACCATGATGATGTAGGTTGTGATCAAAACATGGATTTTGATGGAGATACTTGCGATGCACCAAGACCATCTTCATGACCACCATTCTTCATGTATACCTTGTGGAAAATCAGCCCTACTAATCCATGAAAACTCCTCCTTGGATGTTATAAGCACCACCAATCAATAGGGTTTCAAAGTGGCTTCAACATATGTAGAAATAACATAGGATTCCATGGTTAATTTTTGATCAAAATGGTGTTTGTGGTGAAAATAGGACGGCACAATGGGGAGGATGAGAGAGTATGTGAGTTGTTTGCATGGTGAATAATGAGGAAATGGTTTGAGTTAGATGGTTTTGACTAGTGGAAGGCTTACTTAGTAAGCTAAGACAAGTGTAAGACTTTGTGAGATAAACTTGACACCTAAGTGGTGTTGAGTTTCTAGTGTTGGCCGGTTTTGGGGGTGGGACAAGTGTCCCACTTGTCTCATCCCCATTTATTTACGGGTACTCCTCGATTCTAGTTTCTTCGATTTGCGTGCCCTCAGGTCGTTTTACGAAAAACGTTTTTATAAATTATGAATCAACGCCATAAAATGAATCTAATAAAAATTGTTTCATCAAAAACGGAGTTCGAAAACGTAAATACGTAATCCTAGGGTTTCCGGTTTAGTCGTAAAGGACGTTAAAATAAAATCGTAAGTCCCAATCTCTTCTCGTAAATTTGTGAGTTTATGAACCAACACAAATTTAAAACTCCAAAATAATATTCACGGATAAATTTATTTTCTGAAGTGTCGGACTGTCACCAAAGACGGTGTACATAAACGTAAGCACGTAACGTTGAATCCTCCGGTTTAGACGTAGTCGATGCTACTCCAAGACGTAAATCCAAATTTCTTCCCAAAAATAAGTGAGTTCATATTGTAACATTAAAATAATATTTTCAAATAATATTTGAGAATAAAATATCAATCGTAAATTGACGGATTGTCACAATACTTATATATCAGTATATGACTTTTAAAAACTTTACATTAGACGGGTTTGTTCGTCTAAGTTTTAATTGGCGAAAAAACGTTAATTTTACGGTAATAGCCGAAAATTCGTAAAAATCAAGTTTATGGTTTTTATTACTTATAAGTATTATTCCACTACCATTTTTATAATTTATACACTTATTTAACCTTTTACATATTTATATAAATAAAAAAAGAAATTACGAAACTAGCCTATTTTACAACTCACTTTACCAAAATAGACCAAATTTTCTTGTTCTTACCAAAATAGACCAACTAGTGCACTAGCTTGTGCAACTAGGCGCACATTGTTGTGCATCTAGTGCACAAGGTGCTATCTAGGCGCATAGTGTGTGGTTTGCAAGCGCATGGTGACCAACTAGTGCACTAGCTTGTGCAACTAGGCGAACATTGTTGTGCATCTAGTGCACAAGGTGCTATCTAGGCGCATAGTGTGTGGTTTGTGCATCTAGGCGCACATTTCTTGTGCATATATTTGTGCATAGCTTTGTTTTAGGCGCAACTTATGCATCTAGGCGCGTATGGTTTGTGCATCTAGGGGCATTAATTTGTGCATCTAGGCGCACATTTCTTGTGCATCTATATGTTTGTTGTTTTAGGCGCAACTTATGCATCTAGGCGTGTATTCCTTGTGCATCTAGGCGCATTAAGTTGTGCATCTAGGCGCATTCCTTGTGCATCTATATATTTCTGCATCTAGGCGCATAGTGTGTGCACTAGGCGCACAAAACTGAATTTTGGTAGGTTGGAGCGCACAATATTTTGGCGCACAATTTTTGATGGTGCAACTAGTTTTCATTCGTTAGATTCTATCATCCTACGGCTATTATTAAAAGTCTAATTTGGTAAAAAATTTGTGCACGGACTAGTTTCGTATTTTAGCCAAAAAAGAGGCTATTTAGGAAATTTTCTCTAAATAAAATCCATAAGTTAGTGGGTTTTTATTTTACATTTTATACAATATAATTTTGAGTGCTTATATAATAATAATAAACATTAATTCTTAAAATCTGATTTTTATCTTCATGTTCACCAAAACTGCCATATCTAGAGTTCTATATGGAGATAGAAGCTCAAATGTTTATCACATAAACTACATGATATGTGATCCATTTAACTCTTCTATAGCTACTGTTGAATCAGCCTTTAAGTATTTTCTAAAAATCGTCCAAAACAGTGAACTCAGATTTGTACTTTAAACTTATTTTGATCATATCTCACTCATTACAATGATTCCATTGCATGGCCAACTCTCACATGTGTACAAGACCCATAGCTTACTGTAAATCCATTAATCTATGCCATTTTATCAGTTTATGACATGTTTCTTTACTGTTTTATACAGCCATCATTTTTAAGCAAGATTTTAGCCTTGTTTCTTATAGTTTTTCACCTTTTTAATCATATTCATCAACACCAAATCCCCACACAATACTTTTATCATCATATAATCATCATATACATATACAATAGGAAATAAAATACGTGATTACATAATCAAAATAACAAGAAGATGGGGAGAACAATCTTTATACCACCATGATGATGTAGGTTGTGATCAAAACATGGATTTTGATGGAGAAACTTGTGATGAACCAAGACCAACTTCAAGACCACCATTCTTCATGAACACCTTGTGGAAAATCAGCCCTAATACTCCATAGAAACTCCTCCTTGGATGTTAAAACTTGCACCAATCTTCAACTCTTTGAATGGAGATTAACATATGTTAATTATAACATATGTTTGTGGTTAAAATTGATCAAGTGATGGTGGTTTGGAGGTGTAAATGGGACGGCATCAATGGAAGAGATGAGAGGATTTTTAGTAGTTTGCATGTTGGAAATGGATGGTATGTGTGTTAGCTAGTTGTTTTGAGGTATAAAAGCTTACAAGTTAAGCTTACTTAACATGTGTAAGCAAGTTGTGTAAGACTTGACACATGGTTATTGTGGTGACACAATGTGGCCGTCCCATGTGTGGGGGTGGGGCAAAACTTGTTTTTGTCTCATCCCCAATTATTTACGGGTACTCCTCGATTCTAGTTTCCTCGATTTGCGTGCCCTCGGGTCGTTTTACGAAAAACGTTTTTATAAATTATGAATCAACGGCACGAAACGAATCTAATAAAAATTATCTCATCAAAAACGAAGTTCGAAAACGTAAATACGTAATCCTAAGGTTTCCGGTTTAGTCGTAAAGGACGTTAAATTAAAATCGTAATTCCTAATCTCTTCTCGTAAATTTGTGAGTTTATGAACCAACACAAATTTAAAAACTCCAAAATAATATTTACGGATAAATTTATTTTCTGAAATGTCGGACTGTCACCAAAGACGGTGTATGTAACCGTAAGCACGTAACGTAGAATCCTCCGGTTTAGGCGTAGTCGACGCTACTTCAAGACGTAAATCCAAATTACTTCCCAAAAATAAGTGAGTTCATATTGTAACATTAAAATAATGTTTTTAAATAAATATTGAGAATAAAATATCAACCATAAATTGACGGATTGTCACAGCATTTACCCCTAAACAGCATCTTTGTCCTCAAAGATCGTCTTATTACTCGCTTCTTATAGAGTTAAATCCATGTGGGTATTTCCTCCACATTCGGTCTTTTCTCACAAGTGTAATTCATTACAATACGCGAGTTTCATCAAACATAACTACGGGAATAAGATCAGGCTTATGGTTGACTTACTTTCTCTATCCATGATATTCACGGGTTTTTGATGAATGCAACTTTTCGCCGATCTAAACTTTACTAAGAAACAATCAGATTCTCACTAGATAGATATTTCATCAAGTTCGATTTACGAAACATAATTCACGCAGCTCTTGAAGTCCTAGGGTAGATCCAGCTTATATGCCTTTCAAACCAATCTTTTACATCTTCCCAATGGTCCCATATAACGGGGACTTAATTCCCATGATCCTTCAGATCATCAATTCATTATTCCATGGTTAAAATTTTTGGCATAACTTCGCTACCCATTTGGCACTTCAAGATCTACATTTCATATTCACATAACCTCTTGCCCACTACCGGCAATCCATAATCAGATCCTAATTTCAACAATCATTTCAGGTCTCGCGGGTTGAGTATTTTTTAAGGTTAGGTTCGCTATCATAGGAAACCTTAAACCTAAAAGACATGTCCAACTCACAGTGGGTGTATGTCGGGTGTCTTCATCTCAACTCCTGCTTACAGATGCTCTAATTTCTAACTCTTAACAAGATTCGATCTCGATCCTAATACGATAGTTATCAATGATAATATCTCCAAAGGAAAACGATTTTGCGGTTTATTACCAAAGGTCAATCATTCAAATATAAAACAGCACTTATAGTATTTTGTATCGTTACTTTACCTCGTCCCTTCGATTGGGGTGGTACATAGTACTCTCATCAAGGTTCGTTCTCAATGACTTCTGAACAAATCTCTAGAAATTCGATGCGAAGCGAGGATCTTGATATAGATGTTCGATACAGGCACACTATGTTTACATAACTATTTTGCATTTATCATTAACGGGAATGATATTAGCAGATTTGGTCAGTCTGTCGACGTTGACCCAAATCGAATCAAATTCAGATGATGACCTTTGCAATAGCTAGACGTTAACTAATGTATGAGGCGATGTCTGCCTTCATAATTTGCCATTGGTACAACTTCTTTAGACAAAGATACTTTTAGTCATAAACGACATAAATAGAATACTTATACTTACAAGTTTCCAATATAACTATATCTCACAATCTCCATATTTAGACAATCACAAGTGGTCTTTTTTTTAATATTTAACGCCATCGGCTTCTCAATTTTTAATGGTCCACATTAGCCGCGAACCCCTTTTATCATCTATATTATCCCTCTTACAAACATTAGTTATTTTTAAATTGTTCGGCAATTTATTTTGCACATTCATTATTAAGAAACATATCCTAATTGATTCTTTATCTTTTATACATAATGTGTCAGTAATTACGTTCACTTTCCTGATGAAATAAATATCATAACCGTATTTATTCAAAATTCTTTCTTCATATCTTCTATGTTTTAGTTTCGTTTTTACTATTATCTTTATCTGTTTTAGTCAATCCGACGTCTAAAGCGTCGATAATTATTACATGTAAATTAACAATAATTATTTAATTTTTATGAAACGTAAACGCAAAAAGTTTTTAAATTTTCTCAGTTTGTCCAATTATATAAAGGTGTTCAAAATAAAATTTGAATTTAATTAACACGATTTTTTTGTTGATTTATCGGAAATGATTATTAAGATTCGTAAATGTTCGAAAAATCTTTGGTTACACTTTGGTCAAAATTTTCTTATTTGAAAAGCAAAAATTGTCGTTTCAAATTTTAAGTCATGGTTTAAATGGTTTCCTCAATTTCTCTTAGGTTGTCCTGAGGTATACACGAACATTTACCCCTAAACAGGAGTTTAGTTAAATGTTCTGGGTATAAGGGAATAATCCCTTAAAAATCCTTTGTTAAAATATTTGTCAAAACATATTTGCACTTTCTTTTTGGTATAACCCTAAGCATTAATGGCTCTAATTTTTGAAATGTCAATATAGATCACATTATCTTATTAATCACACGGTCAAATCATGTAAAGGATTAAGCCGGTAATCACATGTTAAATACTCAAGGTACAAGTTTTTATTGTTCGGTCAAATTAGGGCAATCTATAAATAATTATTAACTCATTCTTATTCTTATAAACAAACATATAGTCCTTAATGATCACG
Organism: Glebionis coronaria; assembly: GCA_025667525.1. NCBI lineage: Eukaryota > Viridiplantae > Streptophyta > Magnoliopsida > Asterales > Asteraceae > Glebionis > Glebionis coronaria. Next base: position 591,945,486 of record CM046875.1, on the reverse strand, counting down.
AGCATGAATTTATCAAATTACAGCCTACACACGTGATTCACCAAATTTTATGAATGCTACATGTGTATTAATCAATCCAAACGTCATCACGTGAAACTTATAATGTTTATTACAAGTTCTGGATGTAGTGATTGGAATAGATAATCTTCTTCGCGGACGCGAAGTTGATGATAACCATGCCGTGAATCAAATCTTTAAAACATACGCTAGAACCTTGTAAATGATCGAACAAATCTTCCATTTCGAGTTATGGATTTCGTTTTCGATTGTCAATTTACTCAGTTCACGGTAATCTATAAATATAAGGAATGATAACACCATAGCTCTTCATGATGATGAGCTTGGTAGAATAAAAGCTTTCTCCGACAACTCTCTCAGTTGTACGTTAATTCTTTTAATTCAGATGGTGCTGTCGTACAGTGCACATGCCACAGGTGCAGCACCGGGAATATAATCAATACCAATTTCAACTTGCCTTAATGGCGAGAGTCTAGGTAATTCACCAATAAATACCTCCTAAAGTTTTAGATAACGGAAACATCTTTTAATAAATTCATATTAGGTTCTTTCTAGATTATAGTATCTATGACCATTCGCAACCTTTCACGGTATAATTTTAAGTCTAAATGCAGGATATGGTCATCCATCAAGAATTATTTAGATAACTTTTGATAATCAACATCTTATCATTTAGGGGAATTCTACTCGAGTTCCCATCAATTAAGACAATGTCGTCAAGTCATAATCAATTAATCCACTCTACTGGCACTATCAACTTTTTAGTTTTATTGCCGTCGATAAGATGTGAACTTCACAAAAGACTAATAATAACTCATAATCCTTCACAATTCAAGGATATCTAGAGACATAACTAACCTTAAAAGAGTAAGGTCAACGCATAATCTACGCGATAGAATTTCAAATCAGATACAGACGAAAACATTAACGAATATGAATATATCCCATGTTTTCATAATCTGAGTACGCATTCTAAAGCTCCTCGGATCGTTACCCAGGTCATTCAAATGAAATCAAATCATAAGAAATGATAAGAACGTCGATACATCTATTCGGGTATCAACACTCGGTACTCAGATATTTTTCCTAAGAATCTTACTACGAGAGAATTGGACAAGAAAGAATTGTCAATTGTCAAATAAGATAATTTTCACAGATGAGTAAATTCGACTCAGAAGAATAGTGGCTACAGGCACATATGTAGGTGTCCCTAACACTATGTCCCTATTTTTCACTTCTTGCAGATCTCATAAATTTTAATCTTTCACAATCTTCAAAGGAAATGTAGTGTTTATTAATCAGTTTTATGGTGACTACTAATCAGCCTTGCATGGTCCATTCCAAATTGTATGTAGGCGCGCAACTATATACAATTTCAAGATTAACGATGCAATACTCAGTTCGTCAAAACTTTGTCATCATGTTTATAATAAAACATTTTCATGCTTAATTCTTAAATAAGAATAAAAAATAAATTTACAAAGATTTTCTTTGTTATGAAAACAATTAAGTTTTCCAAAGTGTTTTATAAACAACTTCATTTCGATAACGATCACTTATAAATCTCACTTTAAATATCCATATGGTAATGAAAATTTAATTTTTCTCAAGGGATACTATTGTATCTTATAAAACAATGAGTGATCTGCAAAAGAGTGATGAAAAGTTGTTCCCCAAGAACTAACTACAATATGATAGGGAATGAGCTTTAGCCAAATAATCATGAGGTTCATGATCTCGATGTCACTCAAAAAGAATAATCCACAACGTAACTCAAATCGAGATGAGTACTTGTTCAATGGTTGCATCACTAATGCGAACATTAGGATGAAGCAAGAAAAGATAGATAACATCGATACATGTAGGATTTAGCAATCAAAGGTAGTCTTTTTCATTAATCACAAACAAGTCAAAATTGTACCGTAACACATTACGTGTCACTATGTCATACAATTCTCAGAACTCATCCTACCAACTGATATCTCAGTTAAGTTAATGATTTTGAAAAGATACCACAATGAATACTAACCTACAAGAGTCATGGGGGTTCCACCTGTCCCGGAAGATCCATCGGTCTCAATTCAGAAGAAGATTTCTTCACTTTATTTATTGGACACTGGGCATCCTCGCTAGTGGACAATGGCCTAGGAACAACCCTTAACACAAACTAACAATCATTTAAAACCTTATAATTCAATCACAGGACTTAACGACTTATATTAACAATCTCATATTCCATACGGGTTAAATTTTACTTTATTCAAGTTTCAATCAACTTATACTCAATTCGATATCCTACCTCATTTTCCATTACTTTCAACCTTATTTTTAAACCTTAAAAGGGCAATAAAAGCTCGATATGAATCAACACTTAATTTCCAATCCTATAGCTATTACAAAAACAATTATCAAATGAGTCACTAGTATGACATGACTCATACATTCAATCAGACTTCTCTCAGAAAGGTACTAGTGGCATGAGGCTTTTGGGTAATGGTTCCAATGACAGCCTCAAGTGCAACATTCACCCTTTCGATTTCAAATTAAGAATTGGATGACAACGAATCGGATGACATCTTTCCAGGTGATAACGTTTTGTCAAACTCCACTCTATAAGGAAAGATCGTCATGACATCGATATCAGATTTAATCTCGCCAATTCTTTTTCAATATCACAATCAACTAATGTCTACATTTCTACGAATATCAACCATTTGTTGGGATCATAAATATCCACAACTTGGTTTAGATCTAGGATAGCTAGAATTCCTACGAGAATAGCTTCGATTAATTGGCTAGGGAAGTTAGGGTTCCTTGTGACAATCTACGTCGTATAAATACCTCGTATAAATATCAAAATAATCATCAAACAATCATGTAATAAAATTACATCATATATATATATATATATATATATATATATATATATATATATATATATATATATATATATATATATATATATATATATATATATATATATAATCCAAGTTATATATATATTAAAATAACACTTCTCAGTCTGGCCTTGTCGGTAACTCGGGAATTCTTCGGCACCGTTATAGTCAAAAGATTTTTAGACATTTTTAGAAAAATGTTTATAGTTAAAAGATTTTGAAATGTTTTATTCAAAACCTTGGTTTTAAAAATCTTTCGTTCTCTATAACGAGAGCTCTGGTACCAAACTGTAACACCTCCAAATTTACACAATTCAATACAACGGAAGACTCGTTGGTGTTACGAGATAGCACATTACTCACATCATAGATAATGCATAAAAATCGCGTCGTTTAATAATAAAGCATTTCCATTCATAAATATCAAAGTTACATAGGTCCCAAGTCATAGTATTTCATACCATTTTTACAAAACATTTGAATGGAAATTGTTATTTAAGTGCGGGCCATGAATTCTTGTTGTCTTCCCGAGAATTACCTTCAAGTACCTGAGATAAAACATGTTAAAAGAAAAGGTCAGCGATAACGCCGAGTGAATTCATAGAGTTTAATAAACCATCAATATAACATCGGTATAAAATTATTACCGAAAATCATTTTATATAAATCATTGTAATAGGCCATAAAATAGCCAAATCATTTTATATAAATCTTTATCAATTCATAATATAGGCATTTGCCTTAAAAACTATTATACGAGCCAATGTCGTAAAAACATTATACAATACGTCTTATGATGTTGTATGACAATAAAAACCGTTATATGAATATGGTTATGAAAACCAAAACACGAACATAATATCAATAGTATGACCATGTATTACTAGTCAGGCAATACATCGTAATTCGGAGCGTCTAGTAGTATTTCGTTAGTTTGGATTATTATAAGCCGCATGACATTGTTACCTTACTATCACAACAACGGGTAGCTAACCCGATACTAAATTTGCCCATCTAAATTAGCGTGGCGGCACAAAGGTCACGCTATGGAAATCTTCTCATACATAAATTCGCTTACCAATCAATGTGGCACGACGGGGTCCAACCGTCAAGGCGCGAACTGGGGTGATCGTCCCCAAATAGTACTATTATATGCATAAGCGTCTACCAAATCCCGGTAGTTCACAATTCATGCTAATGGGACTTTTAGTGACATAACCTAACTTTAATAATCCATTTAATTCATCTATCGGGTCCTTTAATCATTTATCGGGTCATACAATCGGGTCATACAATCATTCGGGTCCAAATCAATAAACAAGCAATCGGGACAAATGGTGTCCTATTTTATAAAAACTAACATGTTATCTCCCTCGCGGGTTTATAAAACATTTCATAAAAACATTTAAAAGAGTGCGAGGCTATGAACTCACGTTGATGTGGGAAGGCGGGTTATCGGCAATTCGGTCGTACGGTACGTGCTTCAATCGCGGAAACCTAAACAAATAATACTCGTCTTAGACTCATGTCCAATGACTTTATAAAAATAACAATTATGTATATATATTATGTCTTTATACATATGATGATGATCAAGTGGGTTTATATACTCTCATTCACTCATTTTTGTGTTATGTGTTGACAACTTTTATATTAGTTTACTAGTTTTACCTATTTACGTGTTTTAGGTCCAATAAGCCTATTATAAGTTCATTAACTTGTATTAATCCATGTTATACTTATATTATCAGTATTTAAACTTTACAAGTTGGGCCCAAATGGGTTAAGCCTAATAAGTTCTTTTTATAAGAGTTTAACTTATTTAGTCCAATTATTAGTCCAATATGTTTACTTAGTTCGTTAATGTCCGTATGTCCTATAGTTCGGGTTTTATCGGTTTTTACTTGTATTAGATACTTATATATCAGTATATGACTTTTAAAAACTTTACATTAGACGGGTTTGATCGTCTAAGTTTTAATTGGCGAAAAAACGTTAATTTTACGGTAATAGCCGAAAAAGTCGTAAAAATCAAGTTTATAGTTTTTATTACTTATAAGTATTATTCCACTACCATTTTTATAATTTATACACTTATTTAACCTTTTACATATTTATATAAATAAAATCCATAAGTTAGTGGGTTTTTATTTTACATTTTATACAATATAATTTTGAGTGCTTATATAATAATAATAAACATTAATTCTCAAAATCTGATTTTTATCTTCATGTTCACCAAAACTGCCATATCTAGAGTTCTATATGGAGATAGAAGCTCAAATTTTTATCACATAAACTACATGATATGTGCTCCATTTAACTCTTCTATAGCTACTGTTTAATCAGCCTTTAAGTATTTTCTAAAAATCGTCCAAAACAGTGAACTCAGATTTGTACTTTAAACTTGTTTTGATCATATCTCACTCATTACAATGATTCCATTGCATGACCAACTCTCACATGTGTAAAAGACCCATAGATTAATGTAAATCCATTAATCTATGCCATTTTATCAGTTCATGACATGTTTCTTTACTGTTTTATACAGCCATCATTTTTAAGCAAGATTTTAGCCTTGTTTCTTATAGTTTTTCACCTTTTTAATCATATTCATCAACACCAAATCCCCACACAATACTTTTATCATCATATAATCATCATATACATATACAATAGGAAATAAAATACATTATTACATAATCAAAATAACAAGAAGATGGGGAGAACAATCTTTATACCACCATGATGATGTAGGTTGTGATCAAAACATGGATTTTGATGGAGAAACTTGTGATGAACCAAGACCATCTTCAAGACCACCATTCTTCATGAACACCTTGTGGAAAATCAGCCCTAATACTCCATAGAAACTACTCCTTGGATGTTAAAACTTGCACCAATCTTCAACTCTTTGAATGGAGATTAACATATGTTAATTATAACATATGTTTGTGGTTAAAATTGATCAAGTGATGGTGGTTTGGAGGTGTAAATGGGACGGCATAAATGGAAGAGATGAGAGGATTTTTAGTAGTTTGCATGTTGGAAATGGATGGTATGTGTGTTAGCTAGTTGTTTTGAGGTATAAAAGCTTACAAGTTAAGCTTACTTAACATGTGTAAGCAAGTTGTGTAAGACTTGACATATGGTTATTGTGGTGACACAATGTGGCCGTCCCATGTGTGGGGGTGGCGCAAAACTTGTTTTTGTCTCATCCCCAATTATTTATGGGTACTCCTCGATTCTAGTTTCCTCGATTTGCGTGCCCTCGGGTCGTTTTACGAAAAACGTTTTTATAAATTATGAATCAACGGCACGAAACGAATCTAATAAAAATTATCTCATCAAAAACGGAGTTCGAAAACATAAATACGTAATCCTAAGGTTTCCGGTTTAGTCGTAAAGGACGTTAAATTAAAATCGTAAGTCCTAATCTCTTCTCGTAAATTTGTGAGTTTATGAACCAACACAAATTTAAAAACTCCAAAATAATATTTACGGATAAATTTATTTTCTGAAATGTCGGACTGTCACCAAAGACGGTGTATGTAAACGTAAGCACGTAACGTAGAATCCTCCGGTTTAGGCGTAGTCGACGCTACTTCAAGACGTAAATCCAAATTACTTCCCAAAAATAAGTGAGTTCATATTGTAACATTAAAATAATGTTTTCAAATAAATATTGAGAATAAAATATCAACCATAAATTGACGGATTGTCACATCTTTTTATAAAGTATCAATTAAATTAGCAAGCGCAATACGTTCCTCTTCATCATATTCATTTGCATGTTGATCATCCTCAGACTCATTATTACACATGTCTGATGAAACGGGTGTGGTATTGCTATCAACCGTTTCCATCATACATGTGTCATTAATGGCATTGGGTAGATCACTATGCTCAGGAATATCACCAAACACATTATATTCATCAGTAGTGTGTACCTTATCGATTGGCTCAGTGTCAAAGATAGGGTCATTGTCATCTTCAATGACTTTGAGAACTTCTTCAACCTTTGCCATGTACGAGTAATGTGCATCGAGCTCTTGATCAGAATCTTCATCATCAGTATCATCAAGCATTGCTCCTTCCTCAGCTGACAATTTAACCTCTGCTTCCATTTTCTTGCATAGCAGCATCTTTTCCTTGTGATAGCTGGAGTCTCTAACCCTTTTCGGCTTCCTGCATTCCTTTGCCATATGCCCATAACCTTGGCAATTAAAACATTGAATCTCACTCTGCTGAACCACTTGACTTCCAACAGTGTCCCTATTCCCAGTAGCAGTAGCAATCCTCTGAGTATCATACTTGGCAGTTTGTCGATCATACCTTGCAGAACCCTCAACATGTGTTGGATTATCTCGATCATACCTAGAAGGACTTTCACCACGTCGACGTGTGTCATACCTTGGAGGACTCTCAACATATCAGTTCTTTGTGTTAGATGATGTACGAAGATTGTTGTTGGTGGGTTTGTAGATTTTCTTGTAAGTCTTCATTATGAAAGCAATTTGTTGTTTCATCTCTTGGTTCTTTTGAGTTTGGTCTTCATCACTATCTTCTTCAGATGAGGACTCAGATGGTGGTGAGGGTGCTCTTGGCACTTTACCTCGAGATCTTGTGGATGATGAAGACTTAGATGATGTGTAAGATCGTGGTGAAGATGATGTAGTAGAATATGACTTAGGAACACGAGAGTTATGACCTTGAACATGTTGGGTTGTAGTCACTAAAGCAAATGGATTAGCCGTCTTGGCAACACGTTCAGCTCGAATCTCATTTGCTTCATTCTGAAATTGCTTCAAGATGTCAAAGAGTCGATGATATGAGACCTCATCTAACTTTTCTTGTTGTTTTACCAAAGTGACGAACCATGTCCACTCGGGTTGAAGTTGTTGAAGAAATTGAACATTGACTTGCATGGTGGAGACTTGCAGATTATTTCTTGTCATGTCATTCATCATTTTATAAAACCTGGAGTAGTAAGAGTCAATTGATTCTCCATCCCTTGAAGTAAACTTGCCAAAATTCCAAAACAAGTTTGTTTTGACATCTTGTTTGTTGAGTGATTCTCCTTGTTGCAAGCATTCAATAGCAGTCCACATTTCATGTGATGTAGGGCATGCATCAACCATGGAATAAATGTCATCTCCAATTCCACTTAAAACCATATAGATAGCTTCCTTCTCCGCATCATGCCAAGCACAATTTTAAGGTGTGAGATCAGCTCTTGTTTCATCACATTCACTTGCAGGAATTGGATCAGTAGTATCTGTGGCTGCTCTTGGAAGAATTGATATTTTCTTGAATACATATGGTCCATGAGTAATACATTTTCTCAAGGCATCACCATTGGGTCTTGTATCAAGATATCGTATGAAACGTGATTGCCATTGAGCATACCTACCAGACACAAGCATTGGTGGTCTCTCTTTATTCCCCGCCACCATGATATTGTTGTTTGTGACACGATACTCTTGAGTAGAATCCATATCTAGAGACTTGAAATCCATGAAGTGAAAATGGACCTTAAGTAGATGTGTGTTGATTGTTGTTGTCGATGAAAAATGTTAAAATCCTCTAAAAATTGTCTTCACAAGAAACCAAAAAATCGAAGGCGAAAAATCACACGTTTGGGTTTTTTTCGGAATAACTAACATTTTCAGAAAAATTGGGTATTTCGGAGTAATGAGGTTTTCAGAAAAATGCAGATCTTCGGAATAAGTACTAGCTTCGGAATAATCTTCGGAATAAGCAAGTCTTCGGAATAATCTTCGGAATAAGCAGTTCTTCGGAATAATCTTTGGAACAAGCAATTCTTCGAAATAATCTTCGAAATATAGACTTCTTCGGATAAATCACTTCTTCGGAATAATGAGTTTTCAGAAAAACGTGGATCTTCGGAATAATTGATTTTTCAGAGAAATCTTCGGATAGATCTTCGGAATAATAGGATTTTCAGAAAAAGAACCAATCTTCGGAATAAAGGAAACTTTCAGAGATTTCTTCGGAATAAATGGATTTTCAGAACTTTCTTCGGAATAAGTGCTTTTTCGGAATATTGATGTTTTCAGAGAAAATTTCGGAAAAACCCACTTTTTCGGAATAAACACTTTTTCAGAAAATACACTTCTTCAGAATATTCACTCCTTCGCAATAGAAAACCCTTTTCCGAAAAACTGTTTTTTCGGAATAATTAACCCTTTTCTGAAAACATTATTTCGGAATGATCTTGAATCAATGATAAACCGTGACTCAAAAATGAATCCAAACACCTCAAAATCTTCCGATTTTTACCACAAAAATCAAACTAAATCCCTACCAAATCGATATAAATGATTTATATCAAGATTTCTAGCCCGAAATACTAAAAATAAATTTAATTCGAGATGATTTATATAGAAAAATCAACTGAATCAAACTAAAACCAAACAACCAAACACAATCTACCCCGTGGCGATTGATACCAAATGTTGTCCCATAATATTATGATGATTAATGATAGAAAGTAGATGAAAAGAGATGGATTCCTAGAGAGAGAAAGTAGTGAGAGAAAGTAGAGAGTAGGATGATTAACTTGGTGAATATTAGATTAGGAAATAATGAGAGTTACAAATGACCATCCACCCTCTTAACATGCTAGGAGGGTAGTATATATAGTCCACCCATATGCGGGCTTTAATGGGCTATATATTGGGTCGGGCTTGTCTTTTGGACTTTAATTAGTTTAAATCCAAGCCCGTAAACCACGACTAATTAACTACCTATTACAACGTTCTAATAAATATTACAATAGAAACCTATGACTGAACATTCTTGTTTGACTCAATATTTTGAGGCTAACACTTAACTTGGGTGTTAAGACCTGAGCTAAGGGTGTCGTGTATGATTTTATAGGTTTGTAGGAGTGCTAGCGTGTTGTGCTATCAGGTGAGTTCATAGTCCCATTTTTTCTAAGTTTTTAAATGTTTTCTTCTAGTATGGGATAGAGATGACAGTTGTGGGTTTTTTTAATTTTTTGGTACTATATTTTTAAAAATGATTGGACATACATGTGTTATTATGTGACATGCGTGCTTATGTGTTTTGTTATATGTTTTGTTATGTGTTCTGATATGTGTTTTAATATGTGAATCTTGATTGGGTTATGTTTTGGTATGGTACATAGATGTATGGGTATCTATGGGACCAGTTGTGATGTGTGTGGAGCGTGGGGCACGATCCGTCTTGAGTTTTTGGTTCTGAGTACTTGTGCATTGTCTTCTCGGAGGCAAGATATCTTGACGGGGATATGGTTCATCTTCCACAAGTGGTGTGGGAAAGATCCGGATAGTGTGGTGCATTGTTCTATTGTGTGTGACGGGATACTTCTTGATTCTTTAGTGTGCTTTGTAAATTATAGATGTGATTGGTACTTGAATTGAGTTTTGTTGTAGATGCATTTGACATGATTATCACATTATGGTCCATTGCTTTAACTTGTTTTCTTCAATTATTTATAGCGGTTGTTAAGGTTTCTTAAGATGTCTTCAGTAATTTAAACCTATGTTCTATGTTGACAGATTTTAGTGTCTTTTTTAGGTGAGATAGTTGAGAAGGATGATGTTAGAAGTGGCTAGAGTCTAGAGGTTGCTAGGATTGCATTAGGAGGAATCCATTTCCTATTAGTATCTATTTAATGTTTGAATAAGTGATACTTTGTAGACACCTATATGTTTGATGTGTATTATTTGAATGTCTTTGGTAAGAGGTTGGCATGTTACCTACTTACCTAGAGTCCTTCATTTGGTTGAGATATTATCACGACATTGCGTCGCCATTTATGACATTTCTTTTGCATTTAGTTTTCTCTATAGAGACACCGTTTGTTGTGATGATATCCATACGTATCGCCCCATGTTTCTGCCACGCCGGGGTGTGACGGGCGACGATGAATGGTTCTAGCTATGATTAGAACTCGACATCTAGCCTTGTGTCGAAAAAGAAGATGAGCGGAGAATATTGGTTATAGCTAGGATTAGAATTCGACATTTAGCTTACTGTCGAAAAACAATGTAAGCAACATTGTATGGTTATCTCCGCCAAGAAGGGAGCTTGTGGATATAGTGGAAATCTCGAGTAAGGTGTACTCGAGGAGTGGAGTAGGAACGAAGAAGAGGTTCGTTGCCGAACCACTATAAATCTTTGGTGTATTTCCCTTGGTTGATTATTTCCTTACTCTTTACTTAATTGTCTTTACATTTGGCATTCCATTATCATAATCACTTGATATAGAAAATGTTTTGAAACATTGGAAATTAGCCTAACTATTATGAAATAACTATTACGAAATAGGTTTTCAAGTAATAGTCATTTCTAATGACGAACATAATTTTAGTTAAGGAAACTGTTCAACCCCCCCCCCCCCCCCCCCCCCTTTTCTAGTTTCTACAATTGGTATAAGAGCATAGGTCACTCAAAATCTTTGAAGTATATTGTACTTTAAAGCTTGGATCGATCTATGGTTTCTAGTACATAGAAGGGTCGGTTGCACTAAAGTTTCCTTTTTGGTCAAAAAAAATTTTCTTAAAGATTGACCTTCAAATTAAAGCTATATCAATTCTTCTAGATCATGATCTTATTAGTAGCTTTTATGCATTATAGACTTGGTGTTTAAATGTATCTACTAGTTTTCATCTTTCTTCTATGTAGGTATTTATGAAGGCTAATCATTAATTAGAGTATGGATTGGTTATCGTGAGTCACTTACACTTGATGATGACTCATCTCCTATTGATATTCAACATCATGGGATGATGATATCAAGAATGGTGGATGTGCTACTAGTCCTTAGAAGACTAAGTATGCATACTATCGCTAAGTTTGGTAGTTGTGTTAGTCCGTAGAAGACAAGGGATGCACCTTACGGCTAAGGTATGCTTTCGTCCTTCCACACACCCTTTTATCATTATTTTGATCATTACTTGACTATGTGTTTCATCTTGTCATCCTTGCCTTGACATTTTATTATATTGTGTGTTTATATTCTTTCACCCTCTCAACCCTTCATGGTCTCGGATACTTGACTCACATAGGTGGTGTAATGAGTTAGTCGTAGCTTAAAGTATCGAGCATAATTTTCATGGTTTGCAACCCTATACGGTAAGTATGCCCTATATCATGTGTAGTGTGTGCAATTGAGATTAACCCTTTGAGATACCCAATTACATCATATGATGTAGTTAGGACACTACATATTTAGAATTGAAATATTCCAAGGATATTGTCATTGTAGTTCTTAACAATGAATTAAATCCGATTACGGGGGAGAGAAAGTGAATCTATATCTTTGCACATATTTTGTAAAAGTTTAAGACATTTAGTTTTTAGTGTTCTTTATCTATATAACAAAAAGAGCTTGGTATCGTTCATTACCAAAGTCGTTTCGTCTTACGCAGGAAAGGCACGTCATGAACCACTATATATGACACAAGCTCTTAGTCTCAACAACTTGAAGATTGGCATCTCTTGAGCATTGATACATGGCCTTGATTCATTCCTCTTTGTTTCTCTCTTCCCTCTCTTCATTCACCGGTAGTCGTTTCTTCGATTCGGTCTTTTTCGGTCTCGATTCTACTCGTAATCCTTCATTAAGGCATTATTGTCTAGTGTTCAAGTGGTCCAGTTAATTTCAAAAGGCTTAAGATAAGTTTTAAGTATTTTAGGAACAATTGGTTTGAAAAATTTCCTTCATTTTTAGGAACTTAACATGGGCTCTGCCCGCGGTTCCTTAAATATGTGGTGCTATCTGCGGTTCTTTATCAATGATGAACCGCGGGTCCACTAGACTTAAAATAATACAGATTTTATTATTTATATATTTTTTCAAAAAAAACCCACTAACTCCCTTTTCTGCTGGTGCGACGGGAAGAACCGCCAAACCTCCATTAACAACTTTTAAAACCTTCAAAATCACTCAAATTAATTGGTTTCAAGACAAGGGTTTCATCAATCCTTCATCTATCATTAATTAATTGTAAGTATTTCCATTCAATTTCATCTAATATGTTAGGGTTCTTAATTTCATAATTGGGGATTTTTGTAATTAAATTGAATTATAACCAAATTAGGAATGTGGGGTATGTTGGGAATAAAATATGGGTCAGATCACCAAACGCTGATAAGAAGAAAGTCAACGCTGATAGATTGACTTTGGACGCTGATAGAAGTCAACGCTGATAGCCTTGAAGATTGACACTGATGGAATATCTTCATACGTATCTTTTGTTTATTTGTTTGTGGTAAAGATAAACACAACATTGTATTTTCTATTATTATCTTTACCTAGAATAGTTGATTCATAGCTTATTGTACAAGACTTCTTGTTCTATAAAAGAAGGTCTTTTAGGTTAAAGTCATATAACAGTTTTCATAGTATTCGCAAGTTAAACCTTTCATTGTAATCAACAAGATTATTCTAATACAAGTGAAAGTTTGTTTAACATCATTGTGTTTTAGATCAAGTGTTAATTCCGCATAACACTTTGTTACTTTATTCATAAGCAAAGGTTTCTCTACGTGTTATACTTGATCTAATCTCGTGTACACAAAGCTAATCGATCTAAGTTTGGGATCAACAAGTGGTATCAGAGCTTGTTGAGAAACTTTTGATCTTTAAGTAACGCAGAACCCTAAAACATCAAACCCTAAAAACCCTAAATTCTCAAAACCCTAAAAACACCATGTCTGGCACAAATCAACCTCCTGCTTTGCTACAAAACAACTTCTCAAACCCTAGTATCAAAATTCCCATGTTTGATGACAGGAACTTTGAACTTTGGAAGTCCAATTTTGAGCAATACATAGCTATTCATGACTACACTCTTTGGGAAATTATCGAATATGGAAACACATTCGATAAAGCAGCAAAGATTACTGCTGCTATTGCCGCAAGGACAGCTGTTCCTAATTGTCCTGAAGCTGATAAAGTGGAAAAGCCAGATGATGGGAGAGCTGTTGCTGTTGAAGACATAGCCAAGAAGAGGGTGGACATGAAAATCCTGAACATCTTGAAACATGCCCTAGGTCATGAGAATCAGCACAAGTACAAACGTTTTGAGTCTGCAAAAGAGCTTTGGGAAGCTCTTGAAGTAGCACATGGTGGCAATGCTGACACAAAAGAAGAAAAGAAGAAGCAACTATTGCATGAGTATGCTGTCTTCAAAGCTCAACCTAATGAGAATCTCAGCAGTGTGAGAAGTAGACTTCTTGACATCACAAGTCAACTTTCCTTCATGGGAAAACAGATTGATGACCCTGAATTGAATGCTACTTTTCTCAAAAGCCTTGGTGATGTATGGAAGATTGAGACAAGATCTATTCTTGTCAATAACACCCACAAGACTTCCAGGTTTGATGACATCTTCAACAAGTTAAGGCTGTTGGAGAATGAATGGCAATTGGAGAGTGATAACAAATCTTCTAGCAGCAACATGGCCTTCTTTTCACAAAGTGAAGGCCAATTTGATTCCATGAACTTCTATGGACATTCAGCAACTGGATCTCAAGGTGTCAGCGCTGGATGTCAATCTGTCAGCGCTGGATCATATCCTGTCAGCGCTGGATCATATCCTGTCAACGCTTTGTACTCAAGCGCTGACACACACAATCATGGCGCTGATAGAATTAAACCTGCTGGTTTTGATCTTGATACTGTGTGTGCATTCATTGCTTCTTTGCCTAGTGATTCAAGGATTACTTATGAAGATCTTGAGCAGATAAGTGATGAACAATTGGAAGAGATGGACATAAATGGACTATGGCTCTTGTAAGTTTAAGAGCAAACAGGTTCAATAAAAGGTTCAAGAAGAAGATGACCTTTAATGCTAAGGATGTTGCTGGCTTTGACAAGTCCAAGGTGGAGTGCTACAACTGTCATAGGATGGGGCACTTTATGAGGGAATGTAGATCTCCAAGGAGATCTGATGCTGGGAAGCCTTCTAGCCAAATGATTAAGAACCCAGATCCCAAGGCCATGGTTGCTGTTCAACAAATTGATGGTGTTGGAGAATGGGATTGGAGCTGGATGGCTAAGAATGAGGAAGAGGACAGAGCTTTGGTTGCTGAAGTTAAAGAAGAGCATGTTGAATATGCTCTCATGGCACACTCCTCCTCTTCATCAGACAATGAGGTATATGATGATGCTTTCTGTTCTAAGGGTTGTCGTTTAAATACTGAAAAATCAAAACAAGAGATAGTTAAATTATTAGATGAAGCAAGTACTCTAAGGTGCAAAGTATCTAACTATCAAATTGCTCTTACCCAAACAGAAAAGACAGTAACTGAGTATAAGAAAATGGAGTTTGATTTAAAGGATCAAATAAATATCTTAAAACATGAGTTACATCAGAGTAAGGATGTTCAAGATATAGTAAATAGGGTTAATCTTGATTTGATAGCTCAGTTAGAGGAGGCTAACAAAAATAAAGATAATGTGAGTCTTAAAATCCAGAGATTTGATAAGGCCACACAATCCCTAGGAGAGTGTGTTAGTAAACAAAGAGACTCTAAGGATATGAGTGGGATTGGGATGAATGACTATACTGTTGTTCCACCACCAGCTGGGGATTTCTATGGTGTCCAATCAAAGGACTTATCTTGGACTGGCTTGCCAGAATGCCAAGAGGAGGAGTTTATTCCTCCACCTAGAGTGACTTCCCCAGTTGAGGAATATCAGCAAAAGCTGACTGACCTAGAAGAGTGGAAGAAAGCAAACCACACTTTGTTTGTTAAGGGAGGGTTATTGTGTGAAAGTCCAAATGAGCCCACACCAATCACGAGCCTTGATCCTAAACCTATTAAGATCACACACCCTACCACTGGCAAAGCTGTTGACCTTGGCCCACAATCTGTTAGAAAACCTAGTGTTAAATATGCAGAAATGTATAGAAATTCTAGGTCACCAAAAAGCCAAGTTAGTAATCATGGAACAGGCTTCTTTGCTTCTAGACCTAAGACTATGTCTAGAAAAGCTTGTTACACATGTGGTAGCTTCTCACATTTGGCCTACAAATGTGTCAATGCTTCCAATGTCAACGCTGACAGGAACCATTTCAGCGCTGACAAAAGTCAACATAGGTCAAACACTGTCAGACCCAATACCTTTGTGAACAAAAGTTCACAAGTTGTTAGACCAGCCCCATTCTTTTCTAGAGGGTCTAACACACAAGGCCTAAGACCTTTTCAAAAGTCAAATACTTGGTCAAATAGGCAATGGGTTCCTGTAGCAAACCCTAGGTACAACGCTGATAGGAGCAATCGGGGCGCTGACAAGAGAAATTTCAGCGCTGACAAACCTAGGTATTTGCAGCCACAGGGAAATAGGTCTAAAGCTTCTACTAGCTTAACATGGAGACCAAAACAAGACCAGAACCCTAATAATACTGGTATTTCTATGACATGCAACAGGTTTCATTATATTTCAAAGGCATTGTCAACACCAATTGGGGTTAACTGGGAATTTCATTCTAACAGGGATGAAAATGGGGTTGTTATGAGAACCAAGTCTGTTCTTGTTGAACAACCAAATGAATCCAAGTCTTCCAAGGCTTGGGTTCCCAAAGAAAACTAATGTGTTTTCTTTATGTGCAGGGCATTCAGAAGAAGATCAATGACTATGGATACTGGGATAGTGGATGCTCAAGGCACATGACTGGAAAGGAAGACTATCTGACCAATTTCTCTCCTATTCAAGATGGTGATAAGGTATACTTTGGGGGTGGCTATGGCACAATCACAGGAAAAGGAACCCTTGTCACCAACAATCTTAGGTTTGATAATGTCTTCTTGGTGAAAGACCTGGATTATAATTTGTTTAGTGTATCACAAGTGTGTGATAACAAAAATAAGGTTCTTTTCACAGATACTGAGTGCTTGGTGCTAAGCAAAGATTATAAGCTCCCTGATGAGAAATACATAGATTTTAGAACACCAAGGCATAAAGACATATATAATGTGAATCTTAATGGAATTAAGGTAAATAATAAAATGTCATGTCTGTATGCTAAGGCCTCAGTAGATGAAAGTAATCTTTGGCACAGGAGACTAGGGCACATAAACTTTAAGAATATTAATAGGCTTGTGAGGCTTGGTTTAGTTGATGGTTTGCCTGAAAAGGCTTTCCACAATGACCACTCTTGTGTTGCATGCCTTAAGGGCAAGCAGCACAAGGTCTCATTCAGGTCTAAACAGGTGCACTCTAGTTCTAAACCCCTTCACTTATTGCATATGGATCTCTTTGGTCCAACTAATATAGAAAGTTTGAAGGGTAAATCATATTGTTTTGTCATTACTGATGATTACTCCAGGTTCACATGGACTTTCTTTTTAGCCAAGAAAAGTGAAACTGCCCTTAGTCTGATTAATTTCATTACCCAGATTGAAAAGAAGAATGGTAATGAGGTCAAAATTATTAGAAGTGACAATGGGGGTGAGTTTAGAAATCAGTTGTTAGATGATTTTTGTGCCAAGAAAGGGATTACTAGGCAGTTTAGTATAGCTAGAACCCCACAACAAAATGGGGTTGCTGAGAGGAAGAATAGGACCCTTATTGAAGCAGCCAGAACCATGTTGGCTGATGCCCATTTTCCTATAGCCTTTTGGGCTGAAGCTGTTAACACAGCTTGTTATGTTCAAAATAGGGCATTGGTCAACAAGATACATAATAAGACACCTTATGAATTACTTTGGGGAAGGAAGCCCAATATTGGCTTTCTTAAGCCATTTGGTTGTCATGTAGTTGTGTTAGAAACTAGTGAGGCCCTAGGTAAATTTGATTCAAAAGGTGATGAAGGCTACTTCATGGGTTATTCAGTGCAGAGTAAAGGATATAGGGTTTACATTAAAAAGGAAAAACGTATACTTGAAAAAGTACATGTTAGGTTTTTAGAGAGTAAACCTAGTGATCCTGAGAGTGGTCCAAATTGGTTGTTTGACTTAGAACCTTTGTCTAGAGCTT
The DNA here is from genome assembly GCA_025667525.1 of Glebionis coronaria. Taxonomy (NCBI): domain Eukaryota; kingdom Viridiplantae; phylum Streptophyta; class Magnoliopsida; order Asterales; family Asteraceae; genus Glebionis; species Glebionis coronaria. The sequence goes on along the minus strand of CM046875.1, from coordinate 591,927,570 downwards.
TAAATTATATGCCTGTTACTGATCCAGACATTGTGAAGGTAACTTCAAGTGTTTTGGAAAAGAGAATTGGTAATGTTTCAGGTATACAGGTTGCTAAGGAGGATGGACCACCAGCAGTTATATCATCTCCCACACAAGAATTTGTTACTCTCCCTATATGGACAGATGAGTATTATGCTGCTGCTACTGCTGCTACTGCTGCAAGGAAAGATAATGGTGGTGTTCAAATACCACCAACTACAAACATGCATGATTCTTCAAGCGCTGACAAAGGGAAATCAAGCGCTGACACGACCAATTCAGACGCTGATGGCTCCAACGCTGACAACACCAGTTCAGGCGTTGTTAGCCCAAACGCTGACACACAAGGATCAGACTTTGGAGACACCTTTACACAGCTTTTCTCTTCTCATTTTGAACAGGGTGGACCTTCCAATATCCATGAAGAGATTCCTGTTGATGAAGAAGAAACTGAAGAAGATATTGGCAACATGGAGCATGAAATTGAGGACACCAGACTTTTTGAAGGAGGAGTTCTCACTTCCACAGCAAAGGATCACCCCACATCTCAAATCATTGGTGATGTTATGGCTCCAGTTCAGACAAGAAGATCCCATCAAGGTCTTGGTGGATTTATTGCCAATATACACAAGAAGGTTGATACCCCTCTTGTACAAGCATGTTTGTTTGCCTGTTTTCTGTCACAGGAAGAACCCAAGAAGATTTTTGATGCTCTCAAAGAACCAAGTTGGGTGGAAGCAATGCAGGATGAGCTTCACCAATTTGCTATACAGGATGTTTGGGAGCTGGTTGATTGTCCTAGGTATGTCAGACCAATTGGGACAAGGTGGGTTCTAAGGAACAAGAAAGATGAAAGAGGCATTGTGGTCAGAAACAAGGCACGTTTGGTAGCTCAGGGTTATACACAAGAGGAAGGCATAGATTATGAAGAAGTCTTTGCTCCAGTTGCAAGAATTGAAGCTATCAGAATTTTCTTAGCTTATGCTTCTTGCATGAATTTTACTGTTTATCAGATGGATGTGAAGAGTGCTTTCCTCTATGGCACAATTGTTGAGGAGGTTTATGTAATGTAGCCTCCTGGTTTTGAAGATCCTGAGAATCTAGACAAGGTTTATAGAGTAAAGAAGGCAATGTATGGCCTTCATCAAGCCCCAAGAGCATGGTATGGTACATTGTCCACCTACTTGGTGGAAAATGGTTTTAAGAGGGGCACCATAGATCAGACACTGTTTACAAAGAAGAAAGGAAAACATGTGTTGCTTGTGCAGGTCTATGTTGATGACATCATTTTTGGCTCTACTGATCCAAAAATGAGTGAGGAATTTTCCAAGCTCATGACAGATAAATTCAAGATGAGTGCAATGGGTGAGATGAACTTCTTTCTAGGTTTACAAGTTCAGCAGAAAGAAGATGGTATCTTCATCTCCCAGGACAAGTATGTAGCTGAAATCTTGAAGAAATATGGTTTTTCTCCACATGAGAAGGAGGCTTCTACTCCTATGGACAGACAACACCCCTGGGGAAAACTTGGAGCTGGAAAGGATGTGGATGTTAGGCACTATAGATCAATGATTGGTTCATTGATGTATCTTACAGCCTCAAGACCTGACATCATGTTTGCTGTGTGTGCATGTGCACGCCATCAAGTGACTCCCAAAGAATGTCACCTTTTTGCTGTGAAGAGGATTTTTAGGTACCTAAGATGCTACCCAGATCTTGGATTGTGGTACCCAAAAGATTCTCCCTTGGATCTTATTGCATATTCAGACAGTGACTATGGTGGTGACAAGTTTGATAGGAAATCCACAACTGGTGGATGCCAATTTCTTGGGAGCAGATTAATATCTTGGCAATGCAAGAAACAAACAGTGGTTGCAAACTCTACAACTGAAGCAGAATATGTTGCTACAGCTGCTTGTTGTGGACAAGTCTTATGGATTCAGAACCAGCTGTTGGATTATGGGTATAATTTTATGCATACCAAGATTTTTGTAGACAATAACAGTACTTTATGCATTATTAAAAATCCTGTACATCATTCTAAAACCAAACACATAGAAATTAGACATCATTTTATAAGAGATTGCTTTGAGAAAGGTTTAATACAACCAGATAGGGTAGATACTGAAGATAATGTAGCTGATTTATTAACTAAACCTTTTGATGCTGGAAGATTTCAATATTTGGTAACAAATATTGGAATGGTTAATCTCACTTAATATGTGTTTTGGAACATTTTTGTAAAAGTATGTACAGGATAATGCATTGTTATTGGTCTTTGTGATGATTTAGATTTTCCACATTCTTTTTCTAACACTGACAAAGGTAAATGCAACACTGTCAAGTGTTATTTTGCCATTGTTGGAGATATTATTGTCTAACGCTGACAATAGTTCCTTCAACGCTGTTAAGTGTTGTCGAGACGCTGTTAGCAACAAATGTTAGTTTTGTGGTTTTTCATCTAAATGTGCAGGTAATGGTAGCTTTATGCCATTGGATACAGAGTTGCTTATGGATCTTTGAAGAGCTATTTGGACATGTTTTATTTATGGATGATGGTTGGAATATTTATATTCCTATCTTGACATAAATTTTTAATGTTCATATATATATTTTGAGAACTCATGTATCATAGTTTGAGGGGAGGTTTAAGGAACCTTTAGGACTCTTGGGTATTCTTAAAATACTCTCATCACAATTCTAGATTGTGTCCACAGGTGAGTATGGGTTAGTTTTACTAAACCATGAGGCACTGTAGCATGCATAGTATATCAACTTTGCATGCTGCCAAGACATTTTTGACTTAGAATTGGTTATGGTCTGATGGGAGACGTGGGAATACTTTGGATATGGGTTTACCTGGGAGTTACAAAGAATTTTATGGAATAACTTTGTTGGTAAGTATTTTGGTTAGCAAGGGACTCTAGAGGACATTTGTGTCTATCTTGCTTATGCAAGTGTGTATAAATGGACAGTGCTTGCCGCCCAGTAATTATTATCAACTTGTAAGATATTTCCCTTAGGATAAATTACTTTGTTAAGGTCTTTTTCTTTTTAAATATTTTTATTTTTACTTTTTAGACGCTGACAAGTTTTTCTCCAAACGCTGTTACGTCCAATCGAGACGCTGACAAGGCTTTAGGCAAACGCTGACAAGAAAATATAGCCGTTGGGCGCTGATGGGCTATTTTTGACCGTTGACACCTAGTGGGCCCTACCCAGTTGTTATTTTTTGACTAATCTTTGGCCGTAATTTTGGGGAGAAGTTACTTTTAATTAATGCATGAGATAAGTTATATTTGATTCAAGATTTTCATGATTGCTCTTTGAATATAACCGCCTCATTTTTGACCAATCAAAATCATGCATCTCTCCTATAAATTTGGCTAATCTTTTTGTTCTGGGTATTCATATTTTCTTGTCTAACACTTTTTCTCCTAGATTTTTCCCATAACATATAACCTAAACAGCTTTACATCATGGCACCCAAATTCAACTCAAAGAATTTAACATTGGAGTTCAAGAGCCAACACAATATGGTCGCTTACTTGACTGCTGATGATGATTTATTTCCTCAGTATTCACAGATGGTGGCATTTTTAAATGCATCTTCATTGAGGTATGCACTTTCTCATACACCATTAGTCCCTGTCGCACACATTAGACAGTTTTGGAACAATGTTAGTTCCACAACAACTAATGGAGTGACCACATTAACATCTACTGTTCATGGAAGAACATGGGTGGTCACTGAAGCTTTGGTTCGCCAAGCTTTGCGTCTTGATGACGCTGATGGTGTGACTACTCTTGCCATAGCAACAATAGAACAGGGTCTTAGGGAATTGGGTTATCCTATTCCTGCTGATGTCACTTTAAATAAATATCATAAGCAGGAATTTCCCTCTGACTGGAAATATTTGATACATGTCCTTTTACAATGCTTAAGTCCCAAATGTACTTCTTTTAATGAGATAAACAGGTCAATTGCAAGTGCTTTGGTTTGTATCACACGTGGGCTTAAGTATAATTTTTCAAAAATGATTTTTGAAGGGATGTGTAAAAACAAGGGAAGTAAAATGACTTTGGCTTACCCTAGATTTTTGCAAATGGTCTTTGATTTACAAGAATATTGTTCTAGGGATCATGACACTTTTTATGAGATCCCTAAACAACAGAAAACCATTTTTGCTAAAATGAGCTCCACAAACGACCCCATACCTCTTACCCAACCCATGCTTGAAGTAATTCAGGCTGCTCAACCACAACCAGACCCTGAACCCCAACTTGAGCCTATTCATGAACCCTCACCTTCACCAGAACACATGGACATTGATCAACCCAGCGCTGACACTCAAAATGTGGGCGCTGACACAGCCAATCCCAACACTGATACACTCCCTGACCAATCCCAAACACCCCTTAATCAACCCATACCCACACAATCTACTTCATCTTCCACCCCATTACAATCTAGGTTGACTAAACGTCAAAGGGTTACTGGAGTGTTCTCCTCTAGTGATCCTAGCCTTGTAGCAGAGAGAACCACCTCCACAAGTGTGGCTGGTGAAATGGGTCAGGCTGGGGCTATTGACACATGCTTAGATGCTGGTCAAGACAGTCCCAACATCATTAAGACCTCATCCATGCCCCATGATCCTATTTTGGGAGGTCAAATCCCCATTCTAGCTGAGGGCAGATTGGAACCTATGACCATAATTGAATTGACGGCGGCTGTCATTTGCTTGCAAAAGCAAAATGTCAGTCTTGTACAAACTGTCAACAAACAGGGACGAGAACTCCAAGCTTTGAGGGAGAGAGTAACTGTTTTAGAGAATCCAAGTAGCAGGAGTCTAATGGAGGAATCTTCCAAAGGGGAGGATAAAGAGGATGAGGAGGATGAGTTGATTCATACAGCTAGTGAGAAGAGTTCAGAAAAGAGTTCACAATTTAGTGAATCTTTGCAGATTGCTGAAGCTCTCACCAATTTGAAGAAGCACCCAGTTGTTGATACATCCAAGATGACACCAAAGAACTTGGAAGGATCTTTCAAAGAAACATTGGGCGCTGATACAGGTTTGGACGCTGACACATCCAACGCTGATAAAGGTAATCGTGGCACTGATAGGAGCAACTTGGACGCTGACAAAGTTGCAGGTAGTGTTGATGTATTCCAGCCATCAACAATTATCAAAGATGTGTCCACACAGGTTTCTTCTTCTACTTTACCAATTATTGATCCAAAAGACAAAGGTAAAGGTATTTTGATTGAAGAAGATGTTCCAAAGAAAGATGCAGCACAAATAGCATTTGATGAACAGTTGGCTGCACAACTTGTGGAAAGAGATTTGAGGAGGAGTAGAAGATCACCATTTGTTGTTTCTGAGAGTGAGGAAGAAAGTGGTGATGGAAAAGATGATGATAGCTCAGATTCAAGCATTCAAATTATTGAAGATCCAGAAAGGCTTGAATATGGGGATGAGCTAGCAAAGGAAAGGTTGAGTGAGTTGAAGAATCAGGTTGATTGGGACCTACCAGAAATCACCAGAATGTATCATGCTTGGGAAGACCAGGTGATGGACAACCCAGGTATGAGTTTATCAGATCAAATTTGGGGGTTGGAAGTTCTTCTTAGGGTACAAGGAGACATAAAGGTGATTATGAGATTTAATGCACAAGAGGTCAAGACCTGGCTCAAAAGAGATAGAAGGCAGTTGTACTATAAGTTGCTTAGATGTCATCAGCCTAATTGGACATCAAAGAAGTTGCTGGCCTTGTCTTTTGAGGAGTTAGAGTATAGGGCACATCCTATTTGGAGGAAGGTGCAAGAACAGAATGTCTATCAGTTTCTTTCAGAAGAAAGAAAACAAGAGCTTGCAGAGGAGATGCAAATTCAAAAGGAAATAAGGATTGCTCAAAGACCAGTGAAGAAAGGAGATCCTTTTCAATTTCCTAAAGACATGGATGTGTATTTTCCAACTGAAGGTGTTATAAGGAAGCATCTCAAGCTTTCTCCCTTGGAAGCTTCAGATTTGGTAAATGTGATACCTCTAGATGACAGAAATCCAATCATCAGTTTTGATGAAGATGAGTGTGGATTTTGGAAGGTTGGACGATTTGGAAAGGAGGTACATACTTTCACTTCAGTTATTTCTATATTTGCAAGTATAGACAGAGAAGACTTGGTGCATCTATGGAGGTTAATAGAGGCCAAGTATACAGCTGAAGCACCTACTTCAGCTAATGGAATAAGACTTTGGAACACATTTATGACTTTGTGTGGTCCAAAAGAAGCAGATCCTGCCATTTGGAAGGATCTTGAAGATGATCTCAGTAATCTTCATTGGAGGCTATATTCTACTTGTGGTGTATTTCATATGAGCTCTACAAAGTTTTCAGAATATCTGCTTGTGGATGCTGACTATTTCTTGTCCAAAGAAGTATTGGAGAAGATGCTAGAGACACCCTTGGAGATAGATTATACTAGTGATGTGGCCAAGGACTTGATCAGATATGTTTATCACCAACATAAGAAGTTATTGAAAGATTCCTCCTAAGTCTTAAGGTTTTATTCAGAAACTTGATCATTGGAATGGATATCAAGTTTAGGGGAGGATTGTTGGGAATAAAATATGGGTCAGATCACCAAACGCTGATAAGAAGAAAGTCAACGCTGATAGATTGACTTTGGACGCTGATAGAAGTCAACGCTGATAGCCTTGAAGATTGACACTGATGGAATATCTTCATACGTATCTTTTGTTTATTTGTTTGTGGTAAAGATAAACACAACATTGTATTTTCTATTATTATCTTTACCTAGAATAGTTGATTCATAGCTTATTGTACAAGACTTCTTGTTCTATAAAAGAAGGTCTTTTAGGTTAAAGTCATATAACAGTTTTCATAGTATTCGCAAGTTAAACCTTTCATTGTAATCAACAAGATTATTCTAATACAAGTGAAAGTTTGTTTAACATCATTGTGTTTTAGATCAAGTGTTAATTCCGCATAACACTTTGTTACTTTATTCATAAGCAAAGGTTTCTCTACGTGTTATACTTGATCTAATCTCGTATACACAAAGCTAATCGATCTAAGTTTGGGATCAACAGGGTATTCATAGTTTTAGTGATATGATTTCTTTAGGTTCATATTCCTTGAGATTTCATAAAACCCACTTATAGAACATATCCAAAATTTAACTAAAGAAATTTGGTTTAATTTTGAAATTGATATGAACCCTTGAATGAATTGGTAATTGCATTGTTAATGCTTACCTAAACACGATTTTTGAAAACTAATGTTCAAGCTTATGATTAATGTGCATAATTCATATGTATTCATCAATGATGAATTTGTTACATTATGGTCATAGGAATGATATGGAAACATCCTTTGGTTAGTCAAGTAATTGATTAAACACATTCTTATGATTTTAAACGATACTAGTTCATAAGTAACATAAAGTGATTTGTGGAAATACATTTATTTGATATAGGTACCAAAATGCCTTCGGACATTCAAAACGACCACGAGAAAACTCGAGAATATATGCCTATTCTTTCCAATTTGTGTGATTCTCAATCTCTCACAAACACCATTCGGGCTTTAGAATAACGATGTTTTCATGAAGGTCAGTTTGTTTCATCCGATATCTATGGGTATGAACTCACTGGATTCATGTTCAATTCATTAGCTTTGATTGCTTACTTGACATAGATGAGCCAATATTTCCTTCCTTTCTTATCTAGTCCTTTAGTTCGTTCTCTTTAACGTGAATTACTAATGGTTTGTCTATAAGATTTTCCATTATGGGTAAGACTGTTATCTACTCACTTTCCAAATTCGGTCGAATTCTCAAGGTGCCGTATAATGGTCAATGTCGGTTCATCGATGCTTGGAACCTTGACTCTCTAAAATCAGCCCCTATTGATGTGCATTATGTTACCGATATTCCTTCACCTTCTTTCATTGCTGGATCCATTTCTAAACCTCGCAAGCATTCTATTCTTAGTGATTTTTAAGGAACCATTCGTGCTCTCACTCTTTGGGAATTGCTAACTAGTGAACTAAATGATTTCATGATTCCATGGGCCTAAATCATTAGGGAAAACGCATTATGTCTAGGTGGTAATCGCAATCGCAATCACATACCCGCATGTGTTGTACATATGTTGTATTATGTTGCTACCTTTAACACCCCCAATTTACATTGCGCAGCGGAAATACACAATTGGGTGTTATTCACAAACTCTTTAAACGACCCAAAAACAGTATATTTAGGAATAAATATGGAAATAATTTAAATCAATGTTTAAAACCTTCAATCCCAAGTAAAATTTGTTTAAAATATATCAGAGTAGCGTACAGGTTCCCCCAGGATCTTAATCAAAAAAACAAACCTTTTACCAAAATATTTGGCCATTTACTGTATGTTGATGACAATAGGGAAAGAAATCTGTTTTAGACCAAATTACTACAAAAGCAATCCCACAATCCTTCTCCAGCAAGCTCCAACAGCAATCCACTTCGAATACCTGAAATACATGCTTAAAATCATCAACACAATGGTTGAGCGAGTCTATAGGTTTTCCAAATCGACATTTGAACACAAGAGAAAAATCAATCAAGATTATTTAATAGAATTGTTGATCATACAATCTATTATTCTGGCAATCTGGCATATAGCAATAGCTATTGAATTGTATTAAGCTCATGACACCGACCCCTTAACTTAGTCACCCACGCCTAATGCCTGCATGACTAGATGAATTACAGTGCCCCTACTAGGGTATCAATTGCAAGAATATCAATTCTCATTCTCGTAAAATTATCCTTCCCAGAGGTTACTCAGCGTAAAGCTCTGGTCTCGGATAGGGTCGTCAACCCAATAGTACTATTATTAGAATAAGCGGCTATTCCCAACTCACAACATCAAGTCAGAAGATAGTTAACGGCTCATGAATTTAGGGACTTTTGCAATTTAGGTACTTATACAATTCAAAACATCAAAGGCAACAAGGCAACATTCGGGTCCAAACAATCAATCATGACTTGTGTTCATTTTACTTTCAAATAGCATGTATCCACCCGCGGGTTTTAAAATCATTCAAAACAATTACAAAAGCGAGGCTATAGACTCACCTGGAGTAATAGCAGTAGCAAGACGATCTTCGACGATAGTTGATGCCCGATAAACACAAAAACCGCAACCTATCAAATAAGGCGCGTTCATTAATAATAAACTCGAGTAAAATCCATACTTAGTAACATCAAACTTAAAATCATAAAATCACAACCAACCCAAAATGAAAACAATACAAGTGACCTTTTACTCCATTATATATGTTTACTCTATTAGTTAATTCTTTCGATAAAAATTTGTCGGTACACACTAAATGTACAAGCTCATTTACCCCACTTAAACACGTCAAATTTTTATGATACTAATCAGAGATATCACTTACTATATATAGAAAGACCTGTTAAAAGCTCATCAAAAGATTTTACATTTAAAGTTCCCTGCCCGACACATCTTTGAACTACAAAAACCGGACAGTTTTACGTCAACAATTCATATAGTCTTTTAACTCATTTATTTTTCTCCTTTTATAAAATCGACACTCAACTTTGAAAATAACTCAACATCCTCATACTTATCATTCAAAATCAGTACTTGACATATTTCAAAATCCTTTTTATAGTCCCCGGGATTCGATCCAAATATCGACAACAATTATATATTGTGACGATACTCGTCTCCCGGTACACGAATATTCAAACTAACGTAACTTTTCGCTCGTTTGGAGCTAGAAGCTCTACCTTATATCAAATCAAAGCTAAAAACATCCTCTTCAACAATATCTAGTTAGTTCATCTCAAACTCAAACTCATATTTTCAGAAAATTAAGTTTAATAATCTGTTTAAAAATATATATTTAAAAATCATTCAAAATTAATTTTTCACCACATTTTATCACCATTTTTACCACTATAATCATCCTACTATTACTACTTTCATCATAACACTCAAAATCATCCTAGATGATCAAATCATAAAAACCCAACTCAAAAACATCAACATGCAATCATCAAAAATGATATATAAGCACATAAACACCTACATACAACAAGAATTTAAGATCAAAACACAAGATTTTCATCCAAAAATGGGTTTTTCAAAAGTGTTCATGCATGTAAGAAATTTTATACCAATGTGTAGAGACTCAGGAATTAGGAATGGGTCTTTGATTAGATTTAAGAGATTCAAGTTAAATTTTGAAAATCAAGGGGTGTTTATGGTGGTGGGGTGACGGATTAAGCAAGAGAGGAGGGAGGGGAGAGAATTTTGTGGCTAGTGGAATTTTTGTTATGTGTTTGTGTGTTATTTTTCCAATTTATATGGGGAAAGTTTGGGGTAGTTTTTGCCAATTGTGATTCTTGTGGACCAAAGTGCAAATACTTTGTTAAAAAGCGGGAAATGACTATTAGTCACTTTTGAAAATATTTACGGGTCTCTGGTTTCATAAAAATACTTCTCAAAACTTAAAACGCACACAAATATGATATTATATAGTCCCAGCCCGACTTAATACGACATTAAAATAAAAACATCAAATATTAAACATCGACATGTTTAAAATAAAACGTAAAATTTCTCGGGCATCCGTTGATATCGTCATCACTAATAATCCTCGCAACTCGTCAAAACGTAAAAATAAAATTTTCAACATCATCCAGATCAAACCACCAATCGTCATGACAATCAACCTCGTCAAAAATTTCAAAAATATACGTAAAAATATAATTAAATAATGACCACGGTTTTGGGTTGTTACACTACCTCCACCCCGTACAATCGTGCGTATTTCTTTGATAGTAGGATTAGCTTCGTTCTTTTGAAATCCAAATCTAGCCTTCCCTTCGCATTACTTCTTACCCGCTTTCTTAGAAGAGTCGATCATGATTTTCCTCGTCTAGAAATGTCATCCTACGACTTTGTTAATCGTGTAATTTCTCCCATTGAAAAGGATCTTTCACAAAATCCTAGGAGTGACTTTTGCGATGAAAGTGATGATCTTCTGGAAGAGACTCATGATGATTGGGTATGATACAACTTCGACTCTTTGTGATGACAAGGTTGGAATCAATACCGCCATGAGTTCCCCGAGTAATTTCCCACCGTCAATGTACAATTACTATGGTTCACCTCTTGGTTATTATCAAACCCCACCATGGTGGAATATGGGACGCGAGCTATGGATATCATCACAACAATATCGTGTCTATAGAGATAACTAAATGAAATAGAAATGTCATAAATGGGTGACGCGATGTTAGGACAATATCTCAACAATGCAGGTGTCTAGGTAAGTAGGTAACAAGTCTACCTCTTACCAAAGACAATCAAATAAAACACATAAACCATGTAGGTGTCTACAAAGTATCACTTATTCAAACATAAATAAAGACTAAGAGGAAAGGGGTTCCTCCAAATGCAATCCTAAGCCTCCAAATCTAGCCACTCCTATTCTCACGCTTAACCACATCCTCACCTGAAAGAGACACTAAAACACGTCAACAATAAAGTTGGTGAGAGTCATAGGTTTAGACTCCAACGCCAAATCAGTTATAAGCTGTGAATAACAACCATCAATAAAAGAACATATGGACAATGTGTTACAATTATGCATTAACAACTAACATTCAAGATTAACCATTCACCACAATTCCAAGGCTCCAAGCCTTACCAATCTCCATGATCCCATAGGCGCCCATACACCTATGAACCAATCCCAAGGCCCCGCCTTGTCAACATCCCCTTGGTACCAAGTCAAACCACAATAACTAAGACGATACGTGTCCCCCGATCCAAATCATAAACATAATCAAGAATCACATAGCAGTTAATCACATAAGTGTACATACAAGTCAATCACAAATCATAAAAACATTCACAACACTATTTATAAAACCATACAGCGTCTCTTCCATCCCATCTGGAAGTCAAAACATCAAAAGATATGGGACTATGAAACTCACCTGGTCAAGCTTCTCCAAATATCCACGCTCTACCAAAATCTAAAGACATAAACATATAAAATCAAGACATGAACCATATACCAAAATGGATCATAAATCTATGACGGATATCTAACCTTCTATTACAACTTAATCTCATTTATATGCCATAATCATCCCATTACACCCCTCTATAAAGACCTTAACTTAGTTAAGTTCATAACCCTTCCCGTTAACATTTTACCCAAAACAGTCCCGATTTTTATACTTCGTATTATGAGCCAAACGCCCATCAAACCTAAACCACAATCCTTTCAATGAAAATCCCATAAACTTATATGTGTTAGCTGAAATCTAAGCCCTTTCCCCAACATCAAAGCTAATTTTAAGTCCTCGATAAACAACTTATACTTTCGCCTATCTAGATTTTACTAATTTTGAACATATGAAAAGTTTGTTATGATCAGAGGGTCTTCCACTATCCCAATTGATTATCCCTCTTTCAGATATCTTACATAATATATAAAATAACTCTCATGTTCGTTTGAAAGTCCAATTTTACTCATAAGTACCCTAACCCCCTTAAAACATTAAATTAAACCCGACTGATTTCAAAACTGTTTTGACCTCCGACTGTTGTAACCTGTTTTTTACCCACTTCCTGACCTCCAATTTATTCCTAGTTTCTTGTATTCAAAATCCAACTCAAATACCTTTTCAGGGATACTTGGTTCGATTAATGAATGTTCTTAAAACTCTAGATATGATCAAAACAATAAGCCTAAAATTATGTTCAGTTTTTAATGACAAATTTAATACAATTAACCAATTAATCATACATAAACCCTAATTAAAACCTAAAAACAATTTTCAATGATAAAAACTCGTTAATTACATCACTAATTACATATCATTAAAAACCGTAATAAAAAATTATGAATTCCTAAACCCTAATCCATCATACTAGGTTACAAATACGTAAATTAAACGTTAATTGAACAAAACAAGTGTTTACCTTAAACCCTAATTGAATTATTTGGTTTTCTTGATCCTCCATTGATGAACTCGACTGAGATAGAGTTAGGGAAATGATAAAGTCGTTTTTGGGGCTAAAGTGGTATTAAGGGTAATTAAAACTAACCAAGAAGCCTAATAGTACTCAAACTGGGCTCCCCTTCCCTTCCTTAAGCAAAATTCAGCCCAAAACCAAGTACAACACCCTAAGGCCGACTTTTTTAATTATATTACTGTAAATTAACTATTAATTATTATTACCTTAAATTTATGTAATTTATTTCAGCCCCTAAATCCTCCAAAACCTCAAAACCGTAAAACTAGTCAAATTTACGCGTATACCGTAAAAGACGTAAAATATACAGTTTTATAAAAACTCTTGAAATATGAAATAAACTAATTAACTAAGTCCTAAATGACTTAAAACCATCCCGAAAAATACTCTCGTGACTAATTACCTCATCCGAGATCTCTAAATGCTAAACCTTAAATCGTAAAAATACGATTTTCTATAATACATATACGTATACGTAAAACCACTAAATAACACCATCCTATTTCATAGTCACTACTATGTGAGCTGATGAACATATAAAAATCACACATCGTTTCACTCACAAGGTACCCCGTACCCGAAAACGATGTCCAAACCACACTCTATTCACACCAAAAGACACATAAACACATAAAACACATAGTAACACTTAAAATAACCTAGAAATAAGACTAAGTGACGAACCTCAAAACCGTGGTTGTCACAGTTATCATCCTCATTTTCACGTGCCATCTTTTTTGAGGTTCCTCAAGACATTAGTCTTGAAACTTTATATTTTCAAAATCTTCGTATTCAAGAGGAAACAAGATATGGATTCAAGTCTATTGAAGAAATGTTCAAGAGAATGAGTGAGTATAAGGAATGATTCATCTTTGGTGCCACGTTGGTTATTTCTTGTAAACTTTATACTTTATTATGTAATGTACTAACTTGTTTGGATTGCTTAGATTTTAATCCTAACTATGTGTTGCAAGTGTTTGATCTTTCATATCACTTGTTTATGTGTATTTATGTGTTGCTTAGTTATTTAGATCTTGGTTGATTATCAATTTTGGCTTGAATATAAAGTTTGTAAAATCTGGGCATTCTGTAAATACCTTTTTCACTACCACTTTGGATCACCTTCATCTCTTTTTAAACATTCTTGTTCTTCTTCTTCCTCACCATCTATAAGCCTTTCTAAACCTTAAACACTCAACCATGGTTTCCACGAGATCTTCATCTGTAACACCCCAATTTCAATAGTTTTAGTTAAATATGTATAATATTGCTTTTACATTATTAGATAAATCTTTTCATTAGTATCTATAAATAAAAAGGACTCAGAACGCAAATAGTTAATAGAAATGATTAACTATGCAAAATATTTAATGGCAGGACTAACGGTGTAAATTTCACCTTTATGGAATGTAATTACTTGATTAACCTTATGTCTAGATAAGTTAAAACTCCAAAAATCTTATCATAACACACGTGTTATGCTATGTGATTGCCTAGAAAGAATGGAGGGAAAAGTAAGAATGCTTAAACATGAAGAAATCATTGATAAGATGATTTGAGGCGATTTTGGTGATAGACTATGATTATTACAAGATGTATTAAGCTTACTTATCATGTCCCAAATCAAGGTAAATGTTTAATACAAGTTTACGTTTCATGATTATGATTACGGTAGAAATTTGGGGATTTTGTTGTTAAAGCATGTAAAAGGTAATTTTAGTTAGTCACATGATGTTATGACCTGTTTTATGATCAAAGGGATTAGCATGTTTTTGTTTTTGTGATAAAGTGATTATGTTACAGAAAGTATGAAGTTATTGGCTAGAAACCTCTAGTAGTTTATGCATATGATGATAATAAGATTAATTTATAGTTTGTAAAAGGGTGTTTGGCACAAGGCCATTTTAATGAATTAAGATATGATTCATGTGTTCATAATGTTAAAAATAATCCGAAACATGTATAGCAAGATGAGTTATGATTATTGAAGTGATAGACATTGGTTTAGGTCGAGTTTTGTTCATTTTGGTTAAGTACAAAAACGGAACAGCATGTTATGCAGAAATTTGTATCACCTTTGAAAATTTGTAGAAAATCAGCCGTAACTCAGTTGGAGGTGTGCCATACATTTTCGGAAAGGCAAACGAGTATACTTTATGATGAAATTGGTTTCAAGCCTTAAGTCCATGCTTAAATGTGTCAGATCTGCAATTTAGAGCAGACTGTCTGAAAATCAACAAACACCTATTTTGCATGATGTTATTGATAATGATATAAGTTATGTGTAAGGATGTTATAGCAGGTTCTATTGACCAAATAATGATATCTTTATGTGTTTAGGTGATCGCCTAAGTCCATGAATGTCCGAGGAGTGTCCAAGCCAACCGAGGTGAGTAACGGTTTAATTAAGCTCCGTATATAGAAGCAATTCATGTTTAGTTTAAGGTGCTAGTAAATTAAGGGTGTTTAATATATCTATATGTCTTGTTATGACACGAGTAATATGAAAGACGTCTACACGTGACCTTAGTGGTAAAATATGCAAGTCAAGTAACATGTTGACCCATGTGGTCATAAATAGTATCATGTTGACCCATGTGGTCATAATTAGTATCACGTTGACCCGTGTGGTCATATCTAATATCATGTTGACTCATGTAGTCATATCTACTATCATGTTGAATTGTGTGGTAATATCTAGTATCATGTTGACCCGTGTGGTCATATCTACTGTCATGTTGACCCGTGTGGTCATATCTAGTATCATGTTGACCCTTGTGGTCATATCTAGTATCATGTTGACCCGTGTGGTCATATTTTGTATCATGTTGACACATGTGGTCATATCTAGTATCATACTGACTCGTGTGGTCATATTTAATATCATGTCGACGCGTGTGGTCATAAATAGCATCACGTTAACCCGTGTGGTCATATCTAGAATCATGTTGACCCGTGTGGTCATATTTTGTATCATGTTGACTCGTGTGGTCATATACAGTATCATGTTGACCCGTGTGGCCATACTCTGTATCATGTTGACCCGTGTGGTCATAATTACTATCATGTTGACCCGTGTGGTCATAATCACTATCATGTTAACCCGTGCGGTCATCTTTTGTATCATTTTAGCCCGTGTGGTCATCTTTTAATATCACGTGGTCCACGTGGACCTGGTCATACTTAGTATTATGTCATAGGTGAACTTTACTATCATGTTATAACATACTTTTAGTACTCAACCAGTTATGTGATGTAGTTATGCGATGTGTTATACGCACTTAGCTAGTTATGTAATGTGCCTTACGCAGTGAGTCAGCCATGTAACGTGTGTATGCTACTTAGTCAGTTAGTATTGTGCTTGTGCACTTAGTCAATCAGTATTGTGCTTATGCACAAGTATTGTGCTTATGAACTATGTCAGTATTGTGCTTTGTGTACTCAGTATTGTGTTTTATACACTCAGATGGTATTGTACTTCTGCACTAAGACGGTATTATGCTTATGCACTCAAAAGGTGTTATGCTTATGCATTCGGACAGTATTGAGTGCTTATGCACTCAGACATCAGGAAAGGCAATATTGTGCTTATGTACTTAGACGGTATTGTGCTTTATGCACTCTTGTGCCTACGCACACAGTGAGTGCACAATCGGTCTCATGTTAGTTACACACTTATGCACTCCGTAATAGTTTCATGTAATCAGACTAGTATTATATGTACTCATTCAACATCATGCTTCATACATGTTTTAATAGCGAGTTTGATACATAGTTGAAAGCAGTACAATATGTTGTTTAATTAATTTCAGATATAGCCTTAGACCAGGAATCGTGCTTATTGCACCCATGTAGAAACTATGATTGCACCCATACAAGAAAGATCCATTTTCAATAGAGAAACAAATAGACTCAGACTCGATTATTAGTTCGATTTAGAACTGTCTAATCCTTCAGTCGTTCTCACATTAATAGAGTTACAATTTATGACTTACTTTACAGACTTAGACCCGTTTACTCACTAAGTCATCATGACTTACCGTTCTTAGTTTCATGTTTTGCAGGTGAGGTTATTTAGATGTTGGGGCTTGTAGATTATGAAGATGATATGAGGGGACAACAATGCTCGTGTTTATAGGTTACGAGCATTTCAACCACTTCTTTGTTATTCAGCTTGTTAACGCCTCAAATTATAATACAAGTCTTCTTGAAGTCATCTGTATTAGTCCAGTTTTAGTGTCAAGTTGAATGATTCAGAGCATGTTATTTAATTATGGGTCAAAACAAGGGTGTTTGGTTAACAACACACTTGTAGTATTTACGCTTATGCTTTTAAAGCTCATGTACAACGTTAATGTATTATGTTAATGAAATGTATTTAAAAAAAAGACTTATGAGTCTGGGCGTTTCAAGTTTGTATCAGAGCGATGGTTTGAGAGATCTAAATATCCACCATTAGTAGACCACTAGTAATGGATGCTTAGACTTAAACCGTTTGCTCGATATTTGCATATAGAATCAGTTGCATCACATATTTTCATGTTTACCACTATACTATTCATTTTATCAGATATGAGTACACGTTTAGCGATGCATACCAGATTATATATGTGAATCGTTTATGGTCATGTATTGCATAGTATGTTTACATACAATAATGATTTAGATCGTGAATCAGATACGCATGATATAAAAAGCATATAGAATCAGTATGCGTTGACAGCATAAACATCACGTAGTTAGTATTCATGATGAGATGAGATTATGTGCGTATATAATATGTATAGTTTCGCAACTTGGGGTAGATATAATATCAATGAGATCAAGGTAACATGATGTGATTATTTTGACGCCTGATCAACGTAATAATATTTACATGATATGTCACAAAGTCATTGAGATTATGAGATGTCATAGGACGCCTATTGGAGTGGTTGTGTGTTAAATGTTTATATGTGTCATTGCAACTACGAATGCCAGTTCTCAGATTATGATATAGAAATAAATAAGACAAGCATATAAAGGGTACTCACACTCAAACCATAGTATATATTGACCTTAGAGTTAATGCTTTAGGTGCAATAATAAATTATGATTATGTTTAGCATATTAGAATGCCTTAAAATCAGAAATGCATGATTGGATGTGCTTAGATAGTAGAATGATGGATATAACTAGTATAGATCAGAAATCAGAAGCTGTTCGAGTTATACTCCATGTATATTATACCACGATACATCGTCGCTTAGTAAGCAAAACACAGTTAGAATGTATGAGGGGTATATATTGGGCCATGTATTGGGCCATGTTTAACATCCGAAGTATATAATGAGGACCATAGATTATGAGTAGAAATGTATACACAGTTACACAACAGTGTGCTTTATGAATAACACTAGAACTTCATAAATATAATATCATGTTTAATGCAAAATGTATATTATGCTATGATTAACATTCATGTTATCGCACGAGTAGTACGTGATTAGAAACAGAATACATTAATAGAAATGTAGTAATAAGAGATTAGAGTTAACATGATAGCTGAACATACATGATTTTGTTGTTTTAGTTATGATCCGAGATAGAATATATAGCAATAAAGGCGTGTTTATGTGATTCAAATATTATGACGCCTGGCCAACGCGATAACAGTTACATCATATAGCATTGATTTATTGGATCATAAGGGATATCTTGAAACATTTCTAGAAGAATAAGGGTAGATAAAACCGAATCTTAGCAAGATAGCATGATGTTTTAGTTAGAAATAGGATGAGAAAGTGTGCTACCATTAGTAATGTGCATGAATAAATCAATTACATGTCATATCAGTCTTGATGTCGAGATTCAGACAGTTGTAACCAGATTTTAGCATCTAGATACAAGTGGAATTGAATAGTCGGAACAATTCTAATATTACTAAGGTTTAGTATGTCATAATAATATAGATTAGCATGACGACTCAAATTCAAAGTGCATGAAAGTAGCAGCATGTATTCAATTAAGAAATGTTTCTTAGAATATGAACGTTACATGTACACATAGACAAACATAATATATATTTTAGTAGGAGAGGAAAGGTTAATGAACCGATCCAAATAGAAAACTGCTTAGAAATTCCTTATAGCTATAAGGTTTGCAACTGATAGTGACACGTAGTAATTTTCTAGAAAATTAAGGCCTGGAATGAAAAATGCCACGTAAACTTAGAAAGCACAAGGGTAAGTCTAATGATAATAGTTTTAATATCAAAAAGTAATCCCACAAGTAAGTCTAAGAGGGGGAGACAATCACTTAGATCGACAACATGCTGGAATCAGAAGTAATTCGTGAGGACACGAATAGTTTAAGTAGGGGAGAGTTGTAACACCCCAATTTCAATAGTTTTAGTTAAATATGTATAATATTGCTTTTACATTATTAGATAAGTCTTTTCATTGGTATCTATAAATAAAAAGGACTCAAAACGCAAATAGTTAGCAGAAAGGATTAACTACGCTAAAGATTTAATGGCAGGGACTAACGGTGTAAATTTCACCTTTATGGAATGTAATTACTTGATTAACCCTATGTCTAGATAAGTCAAAACTCCAGAAATCTTATCATAACATACATTTTATGCTATGTGATTTCCTAGAAAGAATGGAGGGAAAAGTAAGAATGCTTAAACATGAAGAAATCATTGATATGATGATTTCAGGCGATTTTGATGATAGACTATGATTGTTACAAGATGTATTAAGCTTACTTATCATGTCCCAAATCAAGTCTCAAATCAAGATAAATGTTTAATACAAGGTTACGTTTCATGATTATGATTATGGTAGAAATTTGGGGATTTTGATGTTAAAGCATGTAGAAGGTAATTTTAGTTAGTCACATGATGTTAGGACCTGTTTTATGATCAAAGAGATTAGCATGTTTTTGTTTTTGTGATAAAGTGATTATGTTACAGAAAGTATGAAGTTATTGGCTAGAAACCTCTAGTAGTTTATGCATATGATGATAATAAGATTAATTTATAGTTTGTAAAGGGGTGTTTGGCACAAGGACATTTTAATGAATTAAGGTATAATTCATGTGTTCATAATGTTAAAAATAATCCGAAACATGTATAGAAAGCTGAGTTATAATTACTGAAGTGATAGACATTGGTTCAGGTCGAGTTTTGTTCGTTTTGGTTAAGTACAAACACGGAACAGCATGTTATGCAGAAATTTGTATCACCTTTGAAAATTTGTAGGAAATCAACCGTAACTCGGTTGGAGGTGTGCCATATTAGACAATAAAAGGCCTAAGCCCGACTTGTGGGATTAGGGTTTCTAGAATATTCTGTGTATAAGTATAAATACACATCAATAAGACAATACCTATTCATGGGGGTTTACACATTCTTACATGGTATCAGAGCGGGATAAATCCTAGACCTGATCCTGCTTCCGCTGCCCCGTCAAAACATTTTTACAAACCCTAAAACCAAATATGGGCCGTCGGTGTAACCACCCTCCCTAGAACACCTCGTCAACCCTGGTAGCACCTTTGTTAGCTGGTATCACCCATATCAATACCACCAAACCTTTCAAAAAAAAACCCTGGTAGCACATTTTCGGAAAGGCAAACGAGTCTACATTCTGATGAAATTTGTTTCAAGTCTTAAGTCCATGTTTAAGTATGTCAGATCTGCAATTTACAGCAGACTGTCTGAAAATTAGCAAACACCTCTTTTGCATGATGTTAGTGATAATGATATAAGTTATGTGTAAGGATATTATAGCAGGTTCTATTGACCAAATAATGATATATTTATGTGTTTAGGTGATCACCTAAGTACATGAATGTCCAAGGAGTGACCAAGCCAACCGAGGTGAGTAACGGTTTAATTAAGCTCCGTATATAGAAGCAATTCATGTTTAGTTCAAGGTGCTAGTAAATTAAGGGTGTTTACTATATCTATATGCCTTGTTATGACACGAGTAATATGAAAGACGTATACACGTGACCTTAGAGGTCAAATATGCAAGTCAAGTAACATGTTGACCCATGTGGTCATAAATAGCATCATGTTGACCCATGTGGTCATAATTAGTATCACGTTGACCCATGTGGTCATATCTACTATCATGTTGACCCATGTAGTCATATTTACTATCATGTTGACCCGTGTGGTCATATCTAGTATCATGTTGACCCGTGTGGTCATATCTACTATCATGTTGACCCGTGTGGTCATATCTAGTATCATGTTGACCCGTGTGGTCATATCTAGTATCATGTTGACCCGTGTGGTCATATTTTGTATCATGTTGACCCGTGTGGTCATATCTAGTATCACGTTGACCCGTGTGGTCATATTCAATATGATGTCGACCCGTGTGGTCATAAATAGCATCACGTTAACCCGTGTGGTCATATCTAGATTCATGTTGACCTGTGTGGTCATATTTTGTATCATGTTTACTCGTGTGGTCATATCCAGTATCATGTTGACCCGTTTGGCCATACTCTGTATCATGTTGACCCGTATGGTCATTTACAGTATCATGTTAACCCGTGTGGTCATAATTACTATCATGTTGACCCGTGTAGTCATAATCACTATCATGTTGACCCGTGCGATCATCTTTTGTATCATTTTAGCCCGTGTGGTCATCTTTTAATATCACGTGGTCCACGTGGACCTGGTCATACTTAGTATTATGTCATAGGTGAACTTTACTATCATGTTATAACATACTTTTAGTACTCAACCAGTTATGTGATGTAGTTATATGATGTGCTATACGCACTTAGCTAGTTATGTAATGTGCCTTACGCAGTGAGTCAGCCATGTAATGTGCGTATGCTACTTAGTCAGTCAGTATTGTGCTTGTGCACTTAGTCAGTCAGTATTGTGCTTTATGCACAAGTATTGTGCTTATGCACTATGTCAGTATTGTGCTTTGTGCACTCAGTATTGTGCTTTATGCACTCAGATGGTATTGTACTTCTGCACTAAGACGGTATTATGCTTATGCACTCAGAAGGTGTTATGCTTATGCATTCAGACAGTATTGAGTGCTTATGCACTCAGACATCAGGCAAGGCAATATTTTGCTTATGTACTTAGACGGTATCGTGCTTTATGCACTCTTGTGCCTACGCACACAGTAAGTGCACAATCGGTCTCATGTTAGTTACACACTTATGCACTCAGTAATAGTTTCATGTAGTTAGACTAGTATTATATGTACTCATTCACCATCATGCTTCATACATGTTTTAATAGCGAGTTCGATACATAGTTGAAAGCAGTACAATATGTTGTGTAATTAATTTCAGATATAGCCTTAGACCCAGAATCGTGCTTATTGCACCCATGTAGAAACTAAGATTGCACCCATACAAGAAAGATCCATTTTCAATATAGGTACAAATAGACTCAGAGTCGATTATTAGTTCGATCCAGAACTGTCTAATCCTTCAGTCGTTCTCACATTAATAGAGTTACAATTTATGACTTACTTTATAGACTTAGACCCGTTTACTCACTAAGTCATCATGACTTACCGTTCTCAGTTTCATGCTTTGCAGGTGAGGTTATTCAGATGTTGGGGCTTGTAGATTATGAAGATGATATGAGGGGACAACAATGCTCGTGTTTATAGGTTAAGAGTATTTCAACCACTTCTTTGTTATTCAGCTTGTTAACGCCTCAAATTATAATACAAGTCTTTTTGAAGTCATTTGTATTAGTCCAGTTTTAGTGTCAAGTTGAATTATTCTGAGTATGTTATTTAATTATGGGTCAAAACAAGGGTGTTTGGTTAACAACACACTTGTAGTATTTACGCTTCTGCTTTTAAAAATCATGTACAATGTTAATGTATTATGTTAATGAAATGGATTTCAAAAAAAAAGTTATGAGTCTGGGCGTTTCGTCATCTTCCTCCAAAAACTCTTCCACACGAAAAAACCTTAAGATTAAGATTAAGATACCTAAACTAGGTTCTTCTTCTTTTTTACACCTAGGAATAAGACAACTCCCACATCAATTCTCATTTCCTCTCCACCTTCACCACCTCTTGCACCATGCAAGACTTATTCAACCCATGATACTAACCATTCGCACGGTTCTACCTCACATTCATTCTAATATAGAATGAATGATATTTCATCACCTTTCTCTCCAAGTTCTCTCTTGGATGAGAACCCTCAACCACTTTAAATAATTCCCATTAAGGATGACTTTATTGTGCCTTCACCCATTTCACCTTTGGACATCATGCCTCCTCCTCCTCCCAACACTCCTCTTGGGGGTGTTCCTCTTTATCATCATTTGGGTGATCCATATCTCTTTGCTTTTCTTGAGACACATGGTACAAATTGTCCATGTTGTCTTTACAACAACCACATCATCCAATCTCTTAGGGATGGAGATGTATATACTTCATGCAAGGTTGCAAGAATTCTTGTTAACTTTGTTTGCTACTCCTCCACCTCTATCTAGGGGATGAGATGATGATATTTTTCTAAAAATATCTTTCAAGACTCAAGCCATGAAGATCTACTAATCAAGATTAGAATAGCTACCTTTATTGTTTAATTAGTTATTTTTATTTCTTGTATCTTTATTTTCCTACATGAGTTTTTCATGCAAATTTTGTATGAATTTAGTTTTATGTGTTATAACTTCTTTGTTTACACATTAATGAACTTCAATGTAAATTTAAAATTGAACCTAAATCTATTGTCACATCTAAAACTTGACTAAAATTGAATCAAAATGTTATTTAAATATTTTTTCTCCCTTTTTCAAGATACTCTTGTGCGATGTTGCTTCTTTATGCAACCATATCCTAACCTAGTGTTAATAGAGGTAAAAATCCAAGATTTGCTAAAATTTAAAAAAAATCTTTCTTTTTCTCAAACTTTTTGAAAATCATATTTTGGCCACCATTGTGGGCGGTTCCATTGGCCTTTGAGCCCCGTTTTTGTTTGTTTTAGGTCTTTCTCCTTTGACCAATTTTCTTCAAGATTCTTTGTTTGCCTCTTTGAGCTAAGCATTCCTTGATATCCTTTGATTTTATTTTTTCTCTTTGCCTTCTCTACTTTCTTTATATTCTCTTCACTTTGGATCTCTCTACTCACCCCACCATGTCTTCTTTTTATAAACTTAACCTTGACATCTTTTTTTACAATCTTCTAAGCCCAAATCTTCTTCTTCTAAACTTTTTAAGAAACCAAGAGTTTGGGTGAAACCCGTTTGGACTAAAAAGAACAAGAATCTCATTGAACCTTCTTCTCCCAAACCTTTCAAGACTTTAAACTTCTCTCCAATTAAGTATTGTGATGAGTGTTACTCAATCAATCCAATTACCGGAGAAAAGGAAGCTCTTCCGCCACCACCTAAACCTTTCAACACACCTCAACTTAATGACATCTCTTCTTACCCTAACCTCATTAAGGATTGTGATGGTAACCTTTCATTTTCTTCTCTACATTCTCCTTTTCCACCTCCGCCTTCTTTTTATAATGATGCACCTCCTCCCTCAAATGACTTTGTCATGCATCATGCAACCTTTTGTGCGTGTTGTAGATTTTAACAAATTGAACTTGCTCATCTCTTTGAGAAGTTAAAATTTATTGAATTTCTTCTCACTCGACCTCTTCTTCGAGTATTTGAACCCGTGAGCAAATCTCCGGATGACGCACCTTCTTCCTATTTTACCTATTAAAACACACTTTGTGTTCTAATCGTTTGATTCATTAATATAAACCTAAGCAATCTTGTACAACTAATTCTACTATAGTAGTTGTTATGCTTAAGTTTTTTTATTTTATTTTGTGTTCAAAGTATTCATATATGAATATTCTATTGTATGTGCTTTCATATTATTTTAATATGATTATTATGCCTGTTAATTGCTTGTTTTGCTTATTCCATTGTCACACATATTGTTGAGAGTTGATTTTGGTTAAACCTTAAAATTTATTGGGCGATTCCAAAACTTCTAAGCTTTTTCACATAATATCTTCAAATTATTGGATGTTTATTTTCTAACTCTATTCCAACACTTGTGAATTTATCTTGTCAAAATGCTCTCCTTGGACATACTTAGCAAATCTTTACTTCCTAATTCATATTTCTTTCCTTTCCTTCTCTCAAAATATCTAGTAAGTACTTGTGACTATTGCCTATACATGGGTGTTTCTTTTCTTTCTACTAATCCTTGTATGTAGCTTGTCACCATAGCTATATCAATAGGTCCCCAAGCTAGGGGAGTAAACATCAAAGGGGAGCTTCTAGCAAAGTCAGTTCTTTTCTTCCTCAAATACTTGTGCTACCTTTTTTCTTCGACAAAAGGTGGAGGAATGGTAGTGATAAACTCGTTAATAATTCGAAACCTTTTGTTTTTACATAAATGAGTTTATGGTTTGTCGTAATAAAAAGGGAAGATTGTTAATGCAACCGATGCCTAAAAACATTAGTTGCAATAACTAATCTTTCTTAGTTTTGATCACGACAAAGTTTAAAAACATTTATCGTCAAAGATAACCGTAAGACGAATTATTTAACAAACACTATCATTAAGGTAATAATCATTTAAATCTTGCACAAACATATCTTATACATATTTAGTGATCATTAAAAGTGATTAACCTTAAAACTCACATTTATACATATGTGACAGAATATGTTAATAAACATTCTTTTTAAGAAAATGTTTTATTAAAATGGAAAATAGAAATTTGAATTTAGCATATTCCAAATGGCCAAAGGATATTCTTTTTGGATATGTTTTTCACGAGATGGGATTTCCCTACCAAAAGATAAAAAGGAGTAGACTCTAGAGCCCGCGGATCAATATAGGTCCTTGCGGTTCTTTAGTGATATGGAACCGTAGGTCTGTTTATTGAACCATGCTCAGAGAGCCTCTGGACTTTGTCTCCTATAAATAGTTGATCATTTCTCCATTTTCCAATGACCCTTCTTAGATAGGTTTCTGCTTCTAATCTCTTTACTATATTCTAATCATTAGTAAATGATCACTTAATGTGTTAAGTATGTTTACTTATGATTATATTCTTGATCCCCTTCTTTATATGTCCAAAGATAAGATCACTCACACATTTGTGATGTGATAAAAGATGAAGCCTTGATAAAGATCATTTTTTCTTAGATCTAATAATATTCATCATATTTTTTAGATTAACCTTGTGTAGATCCAAGGTATATGTGTATACTTGGATTAGACTTGTGTAGATATAAAGTATATGTGTATACTTGGATTAGTCTTGTCTAGATCCAAGGTATATGTGTATACTTTGGATTATTCTTGTGTAGATCCAAGGTATATATGTATACTTGGATGTGTCTTGTGTGTTAGTTCTCACCAAACTCCAAAGTGATGTAATTGTAAGTGTGAGTGTTTGAGTTCTCACTTAACTAGAAAGTAATGTGAGTATGAGATTTTTGTGAAGATTGGTTCTAGCTTGGAACTCGACATCTAGCCTTGTGTCAGAAAAGAAGATGGACGACAAAGATTAGTTCTGGCTATGATTAGAACTATACATCTAGCCTTGTGTCAGAAAAGTAGATGGGTGACGAATATTGGTTATAGCTAGGATTAGAACTCAACATCTATCCTTGTGTCAAAAAAGAAGATGGGAGACAAAGATTGGTTCTAGATAGGATTAGAACTCGACATTTAGCTTAGTGTCGGAAAACAATGTAAGCAACATTGTAAAGTTTTCTCCCCCAAGAATGGAGTTTGTGGATTAAGTGGAATCTCGAGTAAGGTGTAATCGAGGAGAGGAGTAGGAATGAAGAGAGAGATTCGTTGTCGAACCACTATAAATCTTTGGTGTCTTTCCTTAGGTTGTTTCTTTCCTTACTCTTTATTTAATTGTGTTTACATTTAGTATTCCATCATCATAATCACTTGATATAGATAATGTTTTGAAACATTAGAAATTGGCCTAACTATTATAAAATAAGTTTTCAAGTAATAGTCATTTCGAATGACGAACATAATTTTAACTAAAGAAACTATTCAACCCCCCTCCCCCTCCCCCTTTCTAGTTTCTACAGTTTCAAAAATTATGTGTTATTTATTGCTCAATATTCTCATTATTTGTGGATTATTCATTTATAGAACAAATCTGAAGTGTTACCAAAATTCCTACAATTGTGTTCTTATGCCAATTTAAGTGTGATATTAACGCTTTTCAATACAACCATTGTGGTAAGTGTGACAACCCTATATTTTGAGATTTGCCTTTAATAACTGTTTGACTTTAATTATGTGCTTAGTGTGCGTTGATTTGCTATATGTTTTTATTTCCTTTGACTGGATGTTAGACATCGTACATGTGGTGCGTAGTACATTATATGATGCTTAGATGGGGTTAGATCATGCTCATTTGTTCACTTGGATGTAAATACGATAGAATATGGTGTTATTTTAGGATTTTATGTGTACGTATATGTATTATAGAAAATCGTATATATACGATACAAGGTTTAGTGTTTAGAGGTCTCGAACTAAGGATTTAATGTCGAGAATAATTTACGGGTTAGTTTTATGTTATTTTAGACTTAGTTATTTAGTTATTAACTTGTTTTAAGAATTTTCATAAAACTGTATATTTTACATATTTTATGGGTAAACGCGTAAATTTGACTAGTTTTTAAGGTTTTACATTTTTTAAACTTTGGGGGCTGAATAAAATAAAGTAAATATAAGTAAATATCAATTAAATTAAATAAAAGAAATAAAAATAAAAATCTTGAAAAAAATTTGGTTTTAGGCCGACTAAAGAGAAAAAAAGAAATATGGAAAGTGTATTTGGGTTGGGCTAGGATTCTCATTGTTTTAGTATAAATACAAATAAAAACACATTATTTTCTCCAGATATTTTTTTTGGTCGACGTGTTCTACAAGAGGTTTTAGGGTTTCATAAAATTTTTCTTGATTCAAGGTAAGTGATCAATTAAACCTTAATATAATTCATGTTTTTATTAATTAATCATAATTGTAATGTTAATTAACCATCATTGAGATGATTAGGGTTTAATTAATTTTTTGGAAAAATATAGTAATTAAGATCCATTAATGATTTTAGGGTTTGTGATAAAAATTTAGGAGTAATTAATGATCTTTAGAGGGTTAGTGCATAAAGACTTAAAACAGTCCGATTTTTAGGTCTGTCTTGTGTCGACTGTTCTGGGCAGTAGGTAGAACCTTTGGTCGAGTTTCATTTATTTAATATTAAGTTCAAAGAGTCTACTTTTCAAAAATATAAGATTCGTCGAATATGGAGTTGGGGAAGGTCGTCAGACAATTTTTACAAAAACAGTGCGCTGTTCAGGAATAAATTTGGATTTCGGAAATTTGAGTCAAAACCTAACCAAGCAGATGAGATAGCCAAAGATTTTTGATTTGGGAGCTTTTTATAATGTATATAAAAGGACTGGTGGTTTTCAAAAGTTATAGTGTTTAGGTCGGGATGTTGGTGTCGAACATTTAGCATGTACAGAAAATTAGCTTTATGAAAACGACTTTTGACGTAGAGACTAAATGAAAAGGTTAAACGTGTAAGTAAAAAGTAAAATTGTTTTTTGGAGTTCTTAGATCATAGAAAAACATAACTCGGGTATGGTAGGAGCCAAGTGTGTTGTTAAGTTCACTTCATGTGGTCGTTTAGTGACTAGTAAACCATACCGGGGAAAAACTAGATTTTTACGTATATGTTAGCTTGTAGAGTGAGAACTAGATAGTGAGAATTGGGGGATTAGATTCATCTCCTTGATTGTTACTTAACTTGGGTGTTAAGACCTGAGCTAAGTGTGTCGTGTACGATTTTATAGGTTTGCAGGAGTGCTAGCTTGCGGGGCTATTAGGTGAGTTCATAGTCCCATTTTCACTAAGTTTTTTAATGTTTCTCCGGTATAGGATGGAGATGACACATGTAATGTTTTTAAAGTGTTTTGATAATATATTTTTGAAATGCGTGGACATAAATGTTTTATTATGTAATATGCTTACTTATGTGTTATGTTATATGTTCTATTATTTGTTCTGACATGTGTTCTAAGTACATGTGTTCTAAGTACTTGTGCATCGTTTTCTCGGAGACAAGATATCTCGGCGGGAATATGCTTCATCTCCACACGGAGTGTGAGAAAGATCCGGATAGGTGTACTGCATTGTTCTTATTTTGTAGATGTAATTGGTTTATATTGTGTGTTTTGTTTGTAGTTGTGTGTAACTTGATTGTCACATTATGATTCATTGCTTTAACTCGGTTTATTCAACTTTACAACAGAAGTCAAGGTTTCTTACGATGTTTTAGATAGCGTAAACCTATGTTGTCACCAACTTTATGTTGACTGATTTTAGTGTCATTTTTAGGTGATGTAGTTGAGAAGGATGATGCTAGAAGTGGCTAGAGTCTAGAGGCTAATAGGATTGCATTAGGAGGAATCCCTTTCCTCTTTGATTTACTTTTGTTATTTTAAAGTGATACTGTTAGACACCTTTATGTTTGATGTTTGTTATTTGTTTGTCTTTGGTAAGAGGTAGGACTTTTACCTACTTACCTAGACTCTTACATTTTGTTGAGATATTGTCACGGCATTATGTCGCTATTTATGACATTTCTTTTGCATTTAGTATTTCTCTATTGAGACACCATTTTGTTGTGATGATATCCATACGTCGCGCCCCATATTCTGCCATGGTGGGGTATGACAGAATGGTATCAGAGCCAATAGTTATAGAGAATTAGGTTGTCTAGCCTAGTCTATAGCTTAAGGGTCTTTGCATATAGGTGTCATAGGAGTAAATGTGCATTATAGTATATGATGTGATTAAATGTTTCCGTCTTTTGTACATGAGCTACTTTTATGATAATGATTGATATTTTCTGAATATTGTTGATTCTTATTTCTGATGTTTTCTCTTTAATTTTTTAGTATGGATTGAACCATAGTCGTCCATACTTAGTCGTATTTTTATTTTATTTTCAAGTTTTGACTAGTGTGGGTTGAACCATAGTCGTCTACACTAGTCATTATTAGATTTTGTTTGATTATGCTTTCATGTTTCTTTATAAATTTTTAATTTTGTCCATGATGGTTCAGCTAGATTACGAGATTATGTGTTTTGATGCATTGGCTATGTTATTTTAATACATTAAATTTTGGACCTTATTTTATGTTGTGGTTATATGCTTATATGAGTTGTTGGATTGATGTGATTATGTGTTGGATTTGACGTGCTATGTGTAGTATTAATTCTTATAAGTGTCATCATAGGAGGGAGTGCATTAGTGAAAGGGGACTCGTATAAGTATGGTGGCCAACATAGTTATGCAAGTACCACAACTCCAATAGATTCCTAAGTATGATTACATGAAAGAGGGTTAATACATGCATGTATAGTATGTGTTGGTAGTACATATGGTTATGATAGGCGTGTGTATGTAGTAGTAAGTATACTACATGGAGTGTTGGACGGATTTGAGTGTATGTATCCTAATATGCCTATATATGTATGATTTTCTTACAATTACCGATTGTATTTTTAGAAGGGTTTGCTAGCTCGCTTCTCTTTTAGATATTCAACTACCGTTGTAGTGTATCCTTCGAGTTCTATCTCGTGTGTCCGTTTTAAACTTGTATTTAGTTGGAACCAACAAAGGTTGAAGCGAAACAAGATGAGGAAGCGTTTGGATGTTAGAGAACTAGAGTGGGTAATGAGCCGATTTTGGCATTATCAGAAGGACTAGATGAATTCGCGAACCATTTCGATACATGGAGCAAGGATTAGGGATGCGTGCGAGGACGGAAAAGAAAGGCGATTGCTTTATTCGTGTAGAACTGAAGGTTCGGAAGAAGTATATAAGACTTGGATAGTGGAGCTAGGTTGCTAGATCTGCTTAGAATGCTAGAGGCATTTGGTGTACGAGACGTAAAGAATGATTTACATAGATCATGAACGTCCCCAACACACATTCAATCTTCTTGATTGGACATTAGGCATAGATGATGGATGAAGTTAAGTGATGACGAAGATTGCAAGGCCAAGTATCATCTGGGAAAGGCAAGCATAGTTAATAAGACATGGAATAAGAAGAAGGAAGTGAAGATGAGATAAACTTGGGTTATATGGAGGACGTGATAAGATGGGTTAGATTAAAGATGTTAGTTGCACGAGTTGAGTTGTCAAAAGCAGAGAATGCGTCAATATCTACGTGGTGTGGCTTGGACTATCAAATGGAGATATGGAAGACAGCAAGAGACTGACAAGAGAGCTATGCTGACAAGAGGCGTAAATCGTTGGAGTTTGGTGTGGGGGGACAAAGGTATGCTAAAGGTTTCACCATGGAAAGGGGTGATGCGGTTTGGGGGAAAGAAGAAGTAGAGGAGGTATAGCAAGTTTTCTGTGAATGCGAGATTTAGTAACTGAGCCTAAGGAGTAAATATTGAGACGAGATTTCTATTAGGATGGAGTGATGTGACAACCCTATATTTTGAGATTTTCCTTTAGTGACTGTTTGACTTTGATTATATTCTTAGTGTGCGTTGATGTGCTATATGTTTATATTTATCCTTTGACTGCACGTTAGACATCGTACATGTGGTGCGTAGTATATTATATGATTCTTAGATAGGGTTATTTTGTGCTCATTTGTTCACTTGAATGTAACTATGATAGAATATGGTGTTATGTTAGGATTTTATGCATACGTATATGTATTATAGAAAATCGTATATTTACGATACAAGGTTTAGTGTTTAGAGGTCTCGGACTAAGGATTTAATGTCGGGAATAATTTACGGGTTAGTTTTAAGTTATTTTAAACTTAGTTATTTAGTTATTAACTTATTTTTAAAAATTTTATAAAACTGTATATTTTACGTATTTTACGGTAAACGCGTAAAATTGACTAGTTTTTTAAGGTTTTACATTTTATAAACTTTGTGGGCTGAATAAAATAAAGTAAATATAAGTAAATATAAAGTAAATTAAATAAAAGAAAAAAAATCTTTAAAAATTTCTATTTTAGGCCGACTAAAGAAAAAAAAGAAATGTGGAAAGTGTATTTGGGTTGGGCTAGGATTCTAATTGTTTTCGTATAAATACAAATCAAAAGACATTATTTTCTCTGGCTCTTTTTTTGTCGACGTGTTCTACAAGAGGTTTTAGGGTTTCATAAAAAAAATTTGATTCAAGGTAAATGATCAATTAAACCTTAATATAATTAATGTTTTTATTAATTAATCATAATTGTAATTTTAATTAACCATCATTGAGATGATTAAGGTTTTATTAATTTTCTAGAAAAATATAGTAACTAAGATCCATTAATGATTTTAGGGGTTGTGTAAAGAATTTAGGGGTAATTAATGATGTTTAGAGGGTTAGTGCATAAAGACGTAAAACAGTCTGATTTTTAGGGTTGTCTTGTGTCGACTGTTCTGGGCAGTAGCTAGCACCTTTGGTCGAGTTTTTTTTTAAATTAAGTTCGGAGAGTCTACTTTTCAAAAATGTAAGGTTCGTCGAAAATGGAGTTGGGTAAGGTCGTCAAACAACTTTTACAAAAATAGTGCGATGTTCAGGAATAAATTGGGATTTCGTGAAGTTGAGTCAAAACCTAACCAAACGGATGAGATAGCCAAAGATTTTTGATTTGGAAATTCTTTATAATGTATATAAAAGGACTGGTGGTTTTAAATAAAAGTTATGGTGTTAAGGTCAGGATTTTGGTGTCAAACATTTAGCATGTATAGAAAATTAGTTTTATGAAAACGAATTTTGGCGTAGAGACTAAACGAAAGGGTTAAACGTGTAAGAAGAAAGTAAAATTGGTGTTTGGAGTTATTATATCATAGAACAACATAACTCCAGTAGGGTAGGAGCCAAATGTGGTGTTAAGTTCACTTCATGTGGTCGTTTAGTGACTAGTAAACCGTACCGGGGAAAAATGGATTTTTACGTATAGGTTAGCTTGTAGAGTGAGAACTAAATAGTGGGAATTAGGGGATTAGATTCATCTCCTTGATTGTTACTTAACTTGGGTGTTAAGACCTGAGCTAAGTGTGTCGAGTATGATTTTATAGGTTTGTAGGAGTGTTAGCTTGTTGTGCTATCAGGTGAGTTCATAGTCCCATTTTCACTAAGTTTTTAAATATTTTTCTAGAATGGGATGGAGATGACACTTGTAATATTTTTAAAATGTTTTGATAATATATTTTTGAAATGCGTGGACATAAATGTGTTATTATGTGATATGCTTACTTATGTGTTATGTTATATGTTCTATTATTTGTTCTGACATGCGTTCTGAGTACTTGTGTTCTGAGTACATGTGCATCGCCTTTTCGGAGACAATATATCTCGACGGGGATATGGTTCATCTCCACACGGAGTGTGAGAAAGATCCGGATAGGTGTAGTGCATTTTTCTTATTTTGTAGATGTACTTAGTTTATATTGTGTGTTTTGTTTGTAGTTGTGTGTAACATGATTGTAACATTATGATCCATTGCTTTAACTTGTTTTCTTCAACTTATTTACAGCGGATGTCAAGGTTTCTTATGATGTTTTAGATAGCTTAAACCTATGTTCTCACCAACTTTATGTTGACAGATTTTATTGTCATTTTTAGGTGATGTAGTTGAGAAGGATGATGCTAGAAGTGGCTAGAGTCTAGAGGCTGCTAGGATTTCATTAGGAGGAATTCCTTTCCTCTTATATTTACTTTTGTTATTTGAATAAGTGATACTGTTAGACACATTTATGTTTGATGTTTGTTATTTGTTTTCTTTGGAAAGAGGTGAGACTTTTACCTACTTACCTAGACTTCTGCATTTCATTTAGATATTGTCACGACATTGTGTCGCCATTTGTGACATTTCTTTTGCATTTAGTATTTATCTATTGAGACATCATTTTGTTGTGATGATATCCACACGTCGCGCTGCATATTCTTCCATGGTGGGTGTGACAGTAAGTTTGAAAACACTAACCAAAAGGTCAATCACATTAGATTTTCTAGTCCTAAACCTTGATGAGATGTCATTTTTTACGTATTT
Source organism: Glebionis coronaria (assembly GCA_025667525.1). Lineage (NCBI taxonomy): Eukaryota > Viridiplantae > Streptophyta > Magnoliopsida > Asterales > Asteraceae > Glebionis > Glebionis coronaria. The sequence goes on along the minus strand of CM046875.1, from coordinate 591,893,375 downwards.
TAGTGTCATTACGACCATATCTGCCTAAATGTACCTTACAACACCCTATATTATTTCTTATGTGATTTTAGATATTTGAAAGCACTTGAGCGCATTTGGGGGTGTTTTGGAGTATTTCTAATATTTTTAAAGAAGTGTGAAAGAAGCCGGACAAGAATACAGGAAGTTCTCAATGGCCACAAAATCATGAAGACATGAGCTATCGACGTCGTCAGTGTTAACATCTGACGCCTTTTGGAGATAACTTGTAACGCCGTTAGAGATAACACTTGAAAACATCTCCCTTACGACGGCTGAGAAACCAAAAGAAGATTCGACGGCCCAACGCCATCGCGACTGTAACCTAACACTATCGCACCCCATATTCTATATATACAAACCCCTTGTATTACCAAACCGTGTAGAATTCAAAGGATATTTTAGTGAAACTTTTCTTGGTCGTTTTAGGGTTCTAAAAACCCTAAAACACCATTGTAACACAATAATAAGTGAAAATCATGGTTTAATTTTTCTATCATTCAACATCGTGTTTAATTTCATGTAACACCCCCAAATTTATACAACATAGTACAGCGGAAGACTAGTTGGTGTTACGGGATAGCACATTACTCACATCATAGACAACGCATAAAAATCGCGTCGTTTAATATTAAATCATTTCCATTCATAAACAACAAAGTTACATCGGTCCCAAGTCATTACATTTCATACAAAAGTTTTACAAAGTGTTTGAATGGAAAAATATTGTTTAAGTGCGGGCCATGAATTCTTGTCGTCTTCCCGAGAATTACCTTCAAGTACCTGAGATAAAACATGTTAAAAGAAAAGGTCAGCGATAACGCCGAGTGAATTCATAGAGTTTAATAAATTCCATCAGTATAACTTTGGTATAAAATTAGTACCAAAAATCAATTTGTACAAATCATTGTAATAGGCCGTAAAATAGCCAAAATCATTTTATACAAATCCTTATCGAAAATCATAATATAGGCATTTGCCTTAAAATCAATATACGAGCCAATGTCGTAAAAACATCATACAATACGTCTTATGACGTTGTATAAAATCAAATAAAAACCGTTATATGAATATGGTTATGAAAACCAAAATACCAACATAATATCAATAGTATGACCCAGTATTGCTAGTCAGGCAATACATCGTAATTCGGAGCGTCCAGTAATATTTTGGTGATTTGGATTATTATAAGCCGCATGACATTGTTACCTTACTAAAACCAAAACGGGTAGCTAACCCGATACCAATTTTGCCCATCTAAAGTACCGTGTCGTCACAAAGGTCACGCTATTGAAATCTTCTCATACATAAATTCGCTTACCAATCAATGTGGCACGACGGGGATCAACCGTCAAGGCGCGAACTGGGGTGATCGTCCCCAAATAGTACTATTAAATGCATAAGCGTCTACCAACTCCCGGTAGTTCACAATTCATGCTAATGGGACTTTTAGTGACATAACCTAACTTTAATAATCCATTTAATTTCATCTATCGGGTCCATTAATCATTTATCGGGTCATACAATCGGGTCATTCAATCATTCGGGTCCAAAATAAATAAACAAACAACCGGGACAAATGGTGTCCTATTTTATAAAACTAACATGTTATCTCCCTCGCGGGTTTATAAAACATTTATAAAAACATTTAAAAGAGTGCGAGGCTATGAACTCACGTTGATGTGGGAAGACGATTATCGGCAACTCGGACGTACGGTACGTGCTTCAATCACGGAAACCTAGACAAATAATACTCGTCTTAGACTCATGTCCAATGACTTTATAAAAATATCAATATACATATATATGATTGTTGTACATATGATGATGATCAAGTGGGTTTATAAATCCTCATTTACTCATTTTAGTGTTTACGTTTTGGTATCGTCTTGCTAGTTCACTAGTTTTACCGATTTTACCTATTTTAAGTTCATTAAGTCTTTTATAAGTTCTTTTACTTGTTTTTACCCATTTTATACCTATATGATCAGTATATGTACTTTTCATGTTGGGCCCTATTGGGTTAAGCCCAAATAATTCTTTTTACAAGTATTTATCTTATTAAGTCCAATTATTAGTCTAATAGGTTTATTTAGCTCGTAAATGTCCGTAATTCTTATAGTTCGAGTTTTATCGGTTTTTACTTGTCTTAGTTACTTATACATCAGTATATAACTTTTATAAACTTTACATTAGACGGGTTTGGTCGTCTAAGTTTTATTTGATGAAAAACGTTAATTTCACGGCGATAGCCGAAAAAGTCGTAAAAATCAAGTTTATAGTTTTTATTACTTATAAATATTATTTTTACCACCATTTATATAATTTACCCATTTAATTAACCTTTTATACATTTATATAAATAAGTTCTATAAGTTAGTGGGTTTATACTTTACATTTTATAAATTATAAAGTGAGTGCTTATATAATAATAATAAACATTATTTCCAAAATCTGATTTTTAACTTCATGTTTACCATTTTTATCATATCTAGAGTTCTACAATGACTTAGAAGCTCATTTTTGGATGACAACTTCTTCATAATATGTGCTAAATATAACTTAGTTATAGCTACTGCCCATTTTGAGTCTAAGTTGCCTTAACAGTCCCTACAAAACTGCTTATTCAGATTGTACCACCTAACTTGTTTTGATCATATCTCACTCATTATTTTGATTCCATTGCATGGCCAACTCTCACAAGTGTATAACATCATCTACTTTACTGTAAATAGATCAAACCATGCATTTTTATCAGTTCATCATTTAGTTATCTACTATTTTTATACAGCCAACTAATTAGTCATGATTTTAGCTTCATTTCTTATGGTTATCATCATTTTTAAGCATGTTTATCAACACTTGATCCCCACACAACATTTTTATCATCATATATACATCATATACATATACAAAATGAAAAAAAATACATTTGTTCTTTACAAAATAATAAGAGAAAAATGTAGAGGATGATCTTCTTTACCAATCCAAGTGGATTTCTTGTTTTAAGAAGGCAAGAACTTGATGAACACAACAAGTATCTCCAAGACCATCAAATATCAAGATCATATGTTGGAAAATCAGCCCTAGGACACAAGAAAATCACCTCCAAAGTTGGTTATATGGCCACCAAATGATCAAGGCTTCAAGGAAACACCTTAATAGGACTAGTAAACATGTGGTTTGTAGCTAGAAAAGATCAATGAGGGTGTTTGTTGCTTGATGTGGGACAGCACAAGGGTGGAAGTAGAGAGAGTTTGAGAGTGAATTGCATGTAGGAAATGGTTGAATGAAAACCATTAGCTAGTTTTGTGTTTAAGTGGGAAATGTGTTGGCTTAAAGTGTAAGCTAAAGCTTACACTTGTGTAACTTAGCCAAAATGATGCCACCTATGTTTGGTGGTGTCCTCCTTGCCGTCCCATATAAGCTAGTGGGATGGGGCAAAGTGTTTTGTCCCATCTCACTAGTTTACGGGTATTTCTCGATTCTAGTTTTCTCGATTTGCGTGCCCTCAGGTCGTTTTACGAAAAACGTTTTTATAAATTATGAATCACCGTCACAAAACGAATCCAATAAAAATTGTCTCATCAAAAACGGAGTTCAAAAACGTAAATACGTAATCCTAAGGTTTCCGGTTTAGTCGTAAAGGACGTTAAAATAAAATCGTAAGTCCTAATCTCTTCTCGTAAATTTGTGAGTTTATGAACCAACACAAATTTAAAACTCCAAAATAATATTTACAGATAAATTTATTTTCTGAAATGTCGTACTGTCACCAAAGACGGTGTATGTTAACGTAAGCACGTAACGTTAAATCCTCCGGTTTAGACGTAGTCGATGCTACTCCAAGACGTAAATCCAAATTTCTTCCCAAAAATATGTGAGTTCATATTGTATCATTAAAATAATATTTTCAAATAATATTTGAGAATAAAACATCAATCGTAAATTGACGGATTGTCACAGCATTTACCCCTAAACAGGATCTTTGTCCTCAAAGATCATCTTACCTTACTACTCGCTTCTTGTAGAGTTAAAGCCATGTGGGTATTTCCTCCACATTCAGTCTTTTCTCACAAGTGCAATCCATTATAATACGCGAGTTTCATCAAACATAACTATGGGAATAAGATTAGGCTAAATGTTGACTTACTTTCTCTATCCATGATGTTCACGGGTTTCTGATGAATGCAACTTTTCGCCGATCTAAACTCTACTAAGAATAATCAGATTCTCACTTGATAGATATTCCATCAAGTTCGATATACGAAACATAATTCACGCAGTCTTTGAAGTCCTAGGGTAGATCCAGCTTTTATGCCTTTCAATCCCAACTTTTACATCATTTCAATGGTCCCATACAACGGGGACTTATATCCCATGATTTGTCAGATCATGAATTCATCTTTCCAAGGTTAAAAATTGTGGCATAACTTCGCTACCCATTTGGCACTTCAAGATCTACATTTCACATTCACATAACCTCTTGCCCACTATCGGCGGTTAATAATCAAATCCTAATTTCAACAATCATTTCAGATCTCACGGGTCGGGTATTTTGCAAGGATAGGTTCGCCATCATAGGAAACCTTAAACCTAAGAGACATGTCCAACTCACAATGGGTGTATGTCGGATGTCTTCATCTCAATTCCTGCTTATAGATGCTCTAATTTTAAATCTTAACAAGATTCGATCTCGATCCTAATACGATGATTATCAATGATAATCTCTCAAAGGAAAACGATTATACAGTCTATTACCAAAGGTCAATCATTCAAACATAAAACAGCACTTATATTACTCTGTATCGTTACTTTACCTCGTCCCTTCGATTTGGGGTGATACATAGTACTCTCATCAAGGTTCGTTCTCAATGATTTCTGAGCAAATCTCTAGAAATTCGATGCGAAGCGAGGATCTTGATATAGATGATCGATACAGGCATGCTATGTTTACATAACTCTTTTGCATTTATCATTAACGAGAATGATATTAGCAGATTTGGTCAGTCTGTCGACGATGACCCAAATCGAATCAAATTCAGATGATGACCTTTGCAATAGCTAGACGTTTACTAATGTATGAGGCGATCTCTGCCTTCATAATTCGTCATCAGTACGACTTCTTCAGACAAAGATACTTTTAGTCAAAAATGACATAAATAGAATACTTATACTTACAAATTCCAACATAACTATATCTCACAATCTCCATATTTAGGCAACCACAAGTGGCCTTAAAAATATTTAACACTATTGGCTTCTCAATTTTAATGGTTCATATTAGCCGTGAAACCTTTCACTATTTATATTATCCTTCTTACAAGCATCGGTTATTTTTAAATTGTTCCGCAATTTATTTTGCACCTTCATTATTAAGGAACATGTCCTAATTGGTTCTTTATCTTTTATACATAATGTGTCGGTATCTATATTCACTTCTAATGATGATATAATTATCATGTCCACAATTCACTCAGATATTCTTTCTATATTATGCGTCAGTAATTACGTTCACCTTTCTTCATATTTTCTAAGTTTTAGTTTTGTCTTTACTATCATCTTTATCTGTTTTTCTCAATCCGTCGTCTAAAGCGTCGATACTTATTACATGTAAATTAACAATAATTATTTAATTTTTATGAAACGTAAACGTAAAAAATTTAAATGTCTTAGTTCGACCAATTATATAAAATGTTCAAAATAAATTTGAATTTAATTAACAAGATTTTTGCTGATTTATCGAAAATAATTAAAATAATTAATAAGATCCGAAAATGTTCGAGAAATCTTTGTTTATATTTTGGTCAAAACTTTCTTAGTTGAAAAGCAACATTTGTTGTTTCAAATTTCAAGTTATGGTTTAAATGGTTTTCTCAATTCCTCTTAGGTTGTCTAGAAGTATACATAAACATTTACCCCTAAACAGAAGTTTAGTTAAATGGTTTGTGTATAAGGGAATAATCCCTTAAAATCCTTTGTTTAAAACATTTGTCAAAACATATTTCCATTTCTTTTTGGTAAAATCCAAAGTCTTACAGGGCTCTTAATTTTTGAAGAGTCTATATGCATACATCTTACCATTATTAATCCAACGGTCATTTTATGTAAAGGATTAAGTTTTTAATCCTTAAGCGTTAATGGTTCTAATCTTTGAAAAGTCAATATAGCTTTCATTATCTATTAATCACATGGTTAAATCATGTAAAGATTCAAGTCTTTAATCACGTGTTAATTATTCAAGGTTCAGGTTTACACTGTTCGGCCAATTCAGGGCAGTCTATAAATAATTATTAACTCATTCTTATTTTTATATACAAAGAATTGGTCCTTTATGATCTCAAGCATGAATTTATCAATTCACAGCCTACACACGTGGTTCATCAAATTTATGAATACTACATGTGTATTGTCAATCCAAACGACATCACGTGAAACTCATGACGTTCATCACAAGTTCGGGATGTGATGATTGGAATAGATAATCTTCTTCGCAGATGCGAAGTTGATAATAACCATGCCGTGGATCAAATCTTTAAAACATACAATAGAACCTTGTAAATGATCGAACAATTCTTCCATTTCGAGTTATGGATATCGTTTTCGATTGTCAATTTACTCAGTCACAGTAATCTATAAATATAAGGAAAGATAACACCATAGCTCTTCAGGATGACAGGCTTGGTATAATAAAATCTTTCTCCGACAACTTTCTCAGTTGTATGGTAATTCCTTTAATTTAGATGGTGCTGACGTACAGTGCACAAGCCACAAGTGCAGCACCGGAAATATAATCAATACCAATTTCAACTTGCCCTAATGGCGAAAGTCTAGGTAATTCATCAATAAATACCTCCTAAAGTTTCAGATAAGATAAACATCTTTTAATAAATTCACTTTAAGTTATTTCTAGATTATAGTATCTATAACTAGTTCACAACCATTCACGGTATAACTTCAAATCTAAATGCAGGATATGATCATCCATTAAGAATTATTTAGATCACTTTTGATAATCAACATCTTATCATTTAGGGGAATTCTACTCGGGTTCCCATTAATTAAGACAATGTCGTCATGTCATAATCAATCAATCCATTCTACTGGAATTATCAACTTTCCATTTTCATTACCATTGATAAGATGTGAACTTTTCAAAAGTCTAATAATAACTCATAATCTTTCACAATTTCGAGGATATCAGGAGACATAACTACTATTAAAAGAGTAAGGTCATCGTATAATCTACGCGAGAAAATTTCAAATCAGGTACAGACGAAAACATTTAACGAATATGAATATATCCCATGTTTTCATAATTTGAGTACGCATTCAAAAGCTCCTAGGATCGTTACCCAGGTCATTCAAATGAAATCAAATCATAAGAAATGATAAGAACGTCAATACATCCAGTCGGGTATCAACACTCAATAATCAGATACTTTTCCTAAGAATCTCACTACGGGAGAATTGGATAGGAAAGAATTGTCAATTGTCAAATAAGACAATTTCCACAGATGAGTAAATTCAACTCAGAAGAATAGATGCTACAGGCACATATGTAGGTGTCCCTAACACTATGTCCCTATTTTTCACTTCTTGCAGATCTCATAAAATTTATTCTTTCACAATCTTCAAAGAGAATGTAGTGTTTATTCATTAGTTTTATGGTAACTACTAGTCAGTCTTGCATGGTTCATTCCAAATTGTATGTAGGCGCGCAACTATATACAATTTCAAGATTAACGATGCAATACTCAGTTCGTCAAAATTTTATCATCATGTTTATAATAAAAACATTTTCATGCTTAATTCTTAAATAAGAATCAAAAATAAATTTACAAATATTTTCTTTGTTATGAAAACAATAAGGTTTTCCAAAGTGTTTTATAAACAACTTCATTTCAATAGCAATCACTTATAAATCTCACTATGAATAATCCTTATAGTGATGAAAATTCAATTTTTCTCAAGGCATACTGTTTCATCTTATAAAAAGAATGAGTGATCTGCAAAAGAGTGACGAAGAGTTGTTCACCAAGAACTAACTAAAATATAATAGGAAATGAGCTTCAGCCAAATAATCATGAGGTTCATGACTTCGATGGCACTCAGGAATACAAAGAGAATAATCCACAACGTAACTCAATTCGAGATGAGTACTTGTTCAATGGTTGCATCACTAATGCGAGCATTAGGATGAAGCAATAAAGGATAGACAACATCGATACGTGTAGAATTTAGCGATCAAAGGTAGTCTTTTCATTAATCACAAACAAGTCAAAATTGTACCGCAACACATTACGTGTCACTATGTCATACAATTCTCAGAACTCATCCTACCAACTGATATCTCAGTTAAGTTAGGGATTATTTTTAAAAGATACCACAATGAATACTAATCTACAAGAGTCATTAGGTGTTCCATATGTCCCAGAAGATCCATCGGTCTCAATTCATAAGAAGATTTCTTCAATTTATTTATTGGACACTGGGCATCCTCGTTAGTGGACAATGGCCTAGGAACAGCACTTAACACGAATCAACAATCAATAAAACCTTATAATCTAATCACAATACTTAACGACTTCCTCTTATCAATCTCATATTCCATACGGGTTAAATTTTACTTCATTCAAGTTTCAACCAATTTATACTCAATGCGATATCCTACCTCATTATCCAATACTTACAACCTTATTCTTCGGCCTTGTAAAGGCAATACGATCTCGATACGAATCAACACTTAATTTCCAATCCTATTAGCTCTTACAACAACAATTATCAAATGAGTCACTAGTATGAGATGACTCATACATTCAACTAGACTTCTCGGAAAGGTATTAGTGGCATGAGGCTTTTGGGTAATGGTTCCAATAACAGCCTCAAGTGCAACATTCACCCTTTCGATTTCAAATTTAAGAATTGGATGACAACGAATCAGATGACATCTTTCTAGGTGGTAACGTTTTGTCAAACTCCACTCTATAAGAAAAGATCGTCATGACATCGATATCAGATTTAATCTCGCCAATTCTTTTTCAATATCACAACCAACTAATATCTACACTACTACGAATATCAACCATTTCGTTGGGATTATAAATATCCACAACTTGGTTTAGATCTAGGATAGCTAGAATTCCTACGAGAATAGCTTCGATTAATTTACTAGGGGAGTTAGGGTTACTTGTGACAATCTACGTCGTATAAATACCTCGTATAAAAATCAAAATAATCATCAAACAATCATGTAATAAAATTACATCATATATATATATATAATCCAAGTTATATATATATTAAAATAACACTTCTCAGTCTTGGCCTTGTCGGTAACTCGGGAATTCTTCGGCACCGTTATAGTCAAAAGATTTTTAGACATTTTTAGAAAAATGTTTTTAGTAAAAAGATTTTGAAATGTTTTATTCAAAACCTTAATTTTAAAAATCTTTCGTTCTCTATAACGAGAGCTCTGGTACCAAACTGTAACACCCCCAAATTTATATAACATAGTACAGCGGAAGACTAGTTGGTGTTATGGGATAGCACATTACTCACATCATAGACAACGCATAAAAATCGCGTCGTTTAATATTAAATCATTTCCATTCATAAACAACAAAGTTACATCGGTCCCAAGTCATTACATTTCATACAAAAGTTTTACAAAGTGTTTGAATGGAAAAATATTGTTTAAGTGCGGGCCATGAATTCTTGTCGTCTTCCCGAGAATTACCTTCAAGTACCTGAGATAAAACATGTTAAAAGAAAAGGTCAGCGATAACGCCGAGTGAATTCATAGAGTTTAATAAATTCCATCAGTATAACTTTGGTATAAAATTAGTACCAAAAATCAATTCGTACAAATCATTGTAATAGGCCGTAAAATAGCCAGAATCATTTTATACAAATCCTTATCGAAAATCATAATATAGGCATTTGCCTTAAAATCAATATACGAGCCAATGTCGTAAAAACATCATACAATACGTCTTATGACGTTGTATAAAATCAAATAAAAACCGTTATATGAATATGGTTATGAAAACCAAAATACCAACATAATATCAATAGTATGACCCAGTATTGCTAGTCAGGCAATACATCGTAATTCGGAGCGTCCAGTAATATTTTGGTGATTTGGATTATTATAAGCCGCATGACATTGTTACCTTACTAAAACCAAAACGGGTAGCTAACCCGATACCAATTTTGCCCATCTAAAGTAGCGTGTCGTCACAAAGGTCACGCTATTGAAATCTTCTCATACATAAATTCGCTTACCAATCAATGTGGCACGACGGGGATCAACCGTCAAGGTGCGAACTGGGGTGATCGTCCCCAAATAGTACTATTAAATGCATAAGCGTCTACCAACTCCCGGTAGTTCACAATTCATGCTAATGGGACTTTTAGTGACATAACCTAACTTTAATAATCCATTTAATTTCATCTATCGGGTCCATTAATCATTTATCGGGTCATACAATCGGGTCATTCAATCATTCGGGTCCAAAATAAATAAACAAACAACCGGGACAAATGGTGTCCTATTTTATAAAACTAACATGTTATCTCCCTCGCGGGTTTATAAAACATTTATAAAAACATTTAAAAGAGTGCGAGGCTATGAACTCACGTTGATGTGGGAAGACGATTATCGGCAACTCGGACGTACGGTACGTGCTTCAATCACGGAAACCTAGACAAATAATACTCGTCTTAGACTCATGTCCAATGACTTTATAAAAATATCAATATACATATATATGATTGTTGTACATATGATGATGATCAAGTGGGTTTATAAATCCTCATTTACTCATTTTAGTGTTTACGTTTTGGTATCGTCTTGCTAGTTCACTAGTTTTACCGATTTTACCTATTTTAAGTTCATTAAGTCTTTTATAAGTTCTTTTACTTGTTTTTACCCATTTTATACCTATATGATCAGTATATGTACTTTTCATGTTGGGCCCTATTGGGTTAAGCCCAAATAATTCTTTTTACAAGTATTTATCTTATTAAGTCCAATTATTAGTCTAATAGGTTTATTTAGCTCGTAAATGTCCGTAATTCTTATAGTTCGGGTTTTATCGGTTTTTACTTGTCTTAGTTACTTATATATCAGTATATAACTTTTATAAACTTTACATTAGACGGGTTTGGTCGTCTAAGTTTTATTTGATGAAAAACGTTAATTTCACGGCGATAGCCGAAAAAGTCGTAAAAATCAAGTTTATAGTTTTTATTACTTATAAATATTATTTTTACCACCATTTATATAATTTACCGATTTAATTAACCTTTTATACATTTATATAAATAAGTTCTATAAGTTAGTGGGTTTATACTTTACATTTTATAAATTATAAAGTGAGTGCTTATATAATAATAATAAACATTATTTCCAAAATCTGATTTTTAACTTCATGTTTACCATTTTTATCATATCTAGAGTTCTACAATGACTTAGAAGCTCATTTTTGGATGACAACTTCTTCATAATATGTGCTAAATATAACTTAGTTATAGCTACTGACCATTTTGAGTCTAGGTTGCCTTAACAGTCCCTACAAAACTGCTTATTCAGATTGTACCACCTAACTTGTTTTGATCATATCTCACTCATTATTTTGATTCCATTGCATGGCCAACTCTCACAAGTGTATAACATCATCTACTTTACTGTAAATAGATCAAACCATGCATTTTTATCAGTTCATCATTTAGTTATCTACTGTTTTTATACAGCCAACTAATTAGTCATGATTTTAGCTTCATTTCTTATGGTTATCATCATTTTTAAGCATGTTTATCAACACTTGATCCCCACACAACATTTTTATCATCATATATACATCATATACATATACAAAATGAAAGAAAATACATTTGTTCTTTACAAAATAATAAGAGAAAAATGTAGAGGATGATCTTCTTTACCAATCCAAGTGGATTTCTTGTTTTAGGAAGGCAAGAACTTGATGAACACAACAAGTATCTCCAAGACCATCAAATATCAAGATCATATGTTGGAAAATCAGCCCTAGGACACAAGCAAATCACCTCCAAAGTTGGTTATATGGCCACCAAATGATCAAGGCTTCAAGGAAACACCTTAATAGGACTAGTAAACATGTGGTTTGTAGCTAGAAAAGATCAATGAGGGTGTTTGTTGCTTGATATGGGACAGCACAAGGGTGGAAGTAGAGAGAGTTTGAGAGTGAATTGCATGTAGGAAATGGTTGAATGAAAACCATTAGCTAGTTTTGTGTTTAAGTGGGAAATGTGTTGGCTTAAAGTGTAAGCTAAAGCTTACACTTGTGTAACTTAGCCAAAATGATGCCACCTATGTTTGGTGGTGTCCTCCTTGCCGTCCCATATAAGCTAGTGGGATGGGGCAAAGTGTTTTGTCCCATCTCACTAGTTTACGGGTATTTCTCGATTCTAGTTTTCTCGATTTGCGTGCCCTCGGGTCGTTTTACGAAAAACGTTTTTATAAATTATGAATCACCGTCACAAAACGAATCCAATAAAAATTGTCTCATCAAAAACGGAGTTCAAAAACGTAAATACGTAATCCTAAGGTTTCCGGTTTAGTCGTAAAGGACGTTAAAATAAAATCGTAAGTCCTAATCTCTTCTCGTAAATTTGTGAGTTTATGAACCAACACAAATTTAAAACTCCAAAATAATATTTACAGATAAATTTATTTTCTGAAATGTCGTACTGTCACCAAAGACGGTGTATGTTAACGTAAGCACGTAACGTTAAATCCTCCGGTTTAGACGTAGTCGATGCTACTCCAAGACGTAAATCTAAATTTCTTCCCAAAAATATGTGAGTTCATATTGTATCATTAAAATAATATTTTCAAATAATATTTGAGAATAAAACATCAATCGTAAATTGACGGATTGTCACATTTCATCTTTCACGGTTTATTCTTTTGCTATGTTCGGTTAATTTAACATGTGTTTATCTATGATTGCATGTAAGTTATGATGTGATTCATAGTTATTTATTGCTTATTGTTAATTGTGTGCACGTTAAGCTCTATAAAGCCAACTATTTGTCTAAATAGTTGTTGATCATATGTCCAGGAAACTTGAGTTTTTAAAAAGATGATGTCTTGCCTACGGATTGATTCATTCAAGTGTTTGTTCATGCGTATATGATGGTGTATTTAGTGCAAGTGAAACACCCTCTACACTAGCTCTATGTTGTTGCACATGAACGGATTTCCTGGTAATGTTCTCATACCACTATACTAGAAGGTTAACGCTTGAGAAAAACACTTAAATATTTTAATATCAAGGTCTAGCGGGCAATGAAAATTAGGAAGATCATTATAATGAGTAATACATGATTAGGTAAACATAGTTTTAATTAACATACAAATTTTCACCAATAGCTTAGATAAGATTACTAGTTCTTTGATAAAAACTTCCTTTATACACGAGGCTCTTACTGTTTTAATAAAATATAAAATACAAAAATTAATATTTTTTCTCGCCTCTATAACTTTGTACGTTTGACACGGACCTACCACACTATTCCCATGGAGAATGTTATCGACCGTCGAGTCCTTGCCTATACTACACTACAAAATTTAGGTACACAACCTAAGGGGGTCGTAAAACTTAGGTGTTTGCGAATAAAGCCTGTATTAAACTCATAACATAACTAGAAGTCAGAACGATTTATATGTACAATCAATATTGTTATCCGAACTCTTATCTTCCAAGCTCAGATTTCTCCAACCTTTTAGGTTGATGACTTACATATGGCCGCTTACTTACTCAATCTTCTTCCCACATCTGACTGTTAAAATATAATATCATAACCCAAATTATTCAACAAAAATTATGACAACTCGTGTACGTAACTTTAGTTATCTTTGTTACCCACATCTAGATTCACCTCATATGCGTGTACCACATGCCACTCCTTGTATATTTCTTAGAAATCCCGCTTGTCACCATAGGTATTGATGCATTAGCCTCTTCATCAACAAAATAATCATTTTTCATGTTACATTTGATGAAGTTAAACTTTCATATGTTTCATTAACATCGTTAAACCCATCGCCGAGAGACAAATATGTCTCTACATAGGTGGTGCCTACAAACTACCTTAGACGATGGAATATTTTAGTAACCACGTAGAGATTATTTAGGAACCACCTTAAAAAATAAATTGGAACTACGTTGGAAAAATTTTTGAAAAAAATCACTTTTAGAATAAAACATTTTTAACCCCAAAACTCAAATAGCCTAAAGAAATTTACTCATTTGATAATACATAATTAACTTTTTTATAAAGGTAGTAAAAGTAAATAAAATTAAGCCATTATTCAGCAGTAAAATTGAAGTTGTAAATGCATTAACTATTATGTTATGAATCTATGATTATTCATTATTTCCTTATCACATCTTGTAAAATTTGACCTGACTTGAAAAATTTACTAGCTGATTGATTGACCTGTCACATTATTCGATTTAACCAAATTAAGGAACCACAATAGATTTCTGGCTAGGTCTATCACTGCCACTATCATACATATTTCTACACACCACACTGTTCGCTTATCAATCGAACGATTCACAATAATAACCACCATCACCCAACTCATATAGAGCCCACCCCTCAACATACTGGGCTCAAAATGAGCCAAACGCTCATATCGACCTGACAATATCCTTGGCCCATTCGACTTACTAAACGTTCTCCTCCGACCTGACACCATTCTTGACCCACTCTAACCCTCGTCACAACCTCTTACCACCGAACGGCTTCCCCAACTATGGCCCAACCTACGATCCGTAACCTCCAATTTGAACTCGTCTTATGATCACATGTGCCCAAGTCGGCATAGTTTAGCCAAATCGTCGTGTTCAATGTCATGTATCTCATATTTCACCCCTTCATAAGTCTTTATCTATTGCCTTATTCGATCTAAGTTTTTAACTATCATTATGTTATGTACAATAAACATAATAGTATATGCTTTAGCTTATACCAGGATTCTTATTTTGCGACTAACTAATGTTAATGTTGTTTGGTTTATGTGGTTTTTTCTTAAATACAATAAGTTGTTACTATGTTTATGTGTGTCTGGTTGGTTTATATGTTTTTCCCCATCAAACATAAACCTGTTGGCTTCATACATTGTCAAGTCTCCTAAATTTTCGAGGAAAACAACGTAACAACTATTGTAGGATGTTATGGGTGATTGGGTCCCTAATGATATTCAAGTGTGAAAATTTGGTTCATTTGGTGCCTAGTGATAGTCGACTATTTGTTAGAATCATTTGTTAAGGAAAGTGACATTATTATTAGTTTGTTGTTTATTGATAAACCTAGTTGATATCAAGAATACTCTTCAGGAACCCATATATTGTGATTATGTGTCATTTAATGGGGAAGCCAATTTACAAGTCTAATACGGTATCGAAAGCAAAATCGATTATTTCAGATTTTCTCCTATCTCACGTTCTCTTCCGTTCTTCCTCTATCTCCTACCCTGTTTGTAAGAAAAAAAAAAGGAAGGTGACGACATGATAGCAACAAAGAAAAGAAACCATTCACCATATATATGGGTGTTTTCTTTGTGTTTGATTTCTAGATGTGGAAAAAAGAAAAGAAGAAAAGATAGTCTCCTTATGTTATTTTTATGATTATTATTCGACGCACGACAAAGAAGAAAAGAAAAAGATATATTATTTTGACATGTCTTTTGTGTAGCAAAAAATTAAGTAACCGATATATGTTTTTTTACCCTTATTCCTTCGTCCTCGACAAATGTTAAGGCGTGGCTGCATATATGCTCCCGTCTAAAGCAACATTGTTCCTACGTGCATTTAGCAACATGATTATTTAAAATCTTACATGAAAGATGGATACATGTGCATCAACCTATTTCAATCCACATACACGTAAATTTAATAATATGATGTTTATAATAAACATTTATATCCATATATTTTGTTGGTGATGGTAAAATCTTACTTGTTACCAATATCGGTGTAGCATCTTACATACTTTAACCGTCATTTATGCTTACATAATGTTCTGGTCATTCTAATATCATTGAAGATATTATTTATGTTAGTCAATTTACTATAGATAATATTGTATAGTAGAATTTGATGCATTTTGTATCTATATGGATGATTTCTTGACCCTTCATATCCCATATGTAATTGTTTGGGAGATCACAATCTAACTACCTAGCCTTCTCTCATTTCTCGTGTTTTTTTTCTACGTGGCACCAACGCCTTGGGCATCCAAGGGAATAAGTGTTGTATTCTCTTGTTTCTTGTCACTTTATTTCATGTAATACAAAGAAGTATCCTCATATTTGTTACGCTTGCCATCTTAGCAATCATGTGAGACTTATTTTTTTTTTGTTCAAATTTCGTTGCTACTTGTTTTTTTGAGATTGTTTACTCGGATATTTGGACATCTCCTATTGTTACTTTTGATTATTTCAAAATTTACGTGTTACTTTTTTAACAATATTCCCATTATTTATTAATTATTCATTTACATCCGAAATCTGAAGTGTCTCTAAAATTCTTACATTTGCTTCCTTATGTAAATAATCAGTTTAAGTGTAACATTATAGTGTAACCGTTATTATGAGTTTGTTAACACCAACCAAAATTCCATTCACATTTAGTTTTCTTTTGCTAATACTCATAACATAACGGGAAGCCGGAACGAACGACATGTACAATCAATAATGTTACTCGCACCATTCTCTTCCAATGTCACATTTCCCAACATTTTGGGTTGAGCCTTATATATTGCCGCCTACTCACTTAACCTTCTTCCATCATCTGTCACTCAAAATGAAATATCGCGTACCAAATTATTTAACAAATGATTAGACTCCTCGTTCTTATGTATAATTGGTCTTCGTTGTTACCCACGTATCGATTCACCTCATAATCTTACGTCACATGTCACTCCTTGTATATTTTTTGATATCCCTCTTGTCACCATAGGTATTGATGCCTTGGCCTTTACATCAACAAAACCATCTTTTTCCAAGTTACATTTGATGAACTTTAATTTTCATCTCTTATTAAAATCCTTAAACCCACTGTTCAGACCCACCGCTCAAAGACGAATTTGTGCTCTGCATAGGTGGTGCACATGAACCACAATAGATGGTGGAATCTTTAGAAAACACGTAGATATTCTTTATGAACCACAAAAAAATTATATATCGAAACTACTTTAAATAAACTGGAAAAAAATCACTTTTAGTATAAGCTATTTTTTAGCCTAAAAAAACTCTCTCGGTTTAATAATGCATAATTAACTTTTTAAAAAAGACAATACACGTAAAGCAAATTAAGTCGTTATTCAGTAACTAAACTGAATTTGTAAACGCACTAGCTAAGTTCG
This sequence comes from Glebionis coronaria, assembly GCA_025667525.1. Taxonomy (NCBI): domain Eukaryota; kingdom Viridiplantae; phylum Streptophyta; class Magnoliopsida; order Asterales; family Asteraceae; genus Glebionis; species Glebionis coronaria. The sequence continues at coordinate 591,875,933 of CM046875.1, read as the reverse complement.
TCAGTGCCACCATCTTACATATTCCTACACACCAAAAAATCTCTCCTATCACCCGACAAGGTTCACAACAATACCCACCATCACCTAGGTCATATCGTGCTCGACCCCAAAACTTACCGAGCTCAAAATGAGCCCAACACTCATATTAGCCAACAACAACGTTGGCCCACACGACTCACTCAACGTACCCTCCGGTCAATAGCGGACGCAGGAAATTGAATAGTGGGAGGCAAAAAAAGATTTTGACGATCGCAAGGTGAAAAAGTAAAATTTGAATAAAAAATCGAGTATTTTAATTTAAAAATTGAGCATTTGCAGGTTTTCGAGTGTTAAATGTTAGACTTTAGTGTGTAAGTGGGGGCCAATTTGAGTTTCGAGTGGGAGCATTTTAAAAAAATACTCTAAATTAAAAAAAAATACTCTGTAATCTCGTCATTTTAGTTTAGCCAGGGGGGACGCCGCCACCCCAAACCTATGATATAGGTCCGCCCCTACCTCCCATCCGACACCATCCTTGGTCCACTCTACCCCGCGACCCAACCTCTTACCGCCGAACTTCTTCCCCTAATGCGACCCAACCTATATGACCCATAAACTCTAGTTTGAACGCATATTAAGGTCACACGTGCCCAAGTCGGCATAGTTAAGCCAAATCTTCGTGTTCAAGGTCATGTATGTTATATTTCTCCTTTTCCCAAGTCTTTCTTTGTTGCCTTATTTGATTCTATGTTTTCAAATGCCAAGAGAATGAATGTAATTGTATATGCTTTAATTAAACCAGGATTCTTATTCCGCGACTAACTAATGTTAGCTTGTCTTTGATAAAAATTTAAAGAGTATTAATTGAAAAATTAGTAAGTCAATTAAGTCATGAAAAACTTGTTTGTTTTTGTGCTTAAAATTAACACATGATTTTTTAGAAAAAGTCATGAAAAAGAGTGTGTTCATATTAAGTTTATGACTTAATTCATAATTTTATATATTTATCTTTCAACTTCTTCACATATAAATGTAAGTTTTTTTTATGGTATAAAAATAATTTTCTTTAATTAAACACTCTATTTAGCACATAAAACAAACAATCACATGTTTATCTAAAAACAGATATCATACACCCGAACAAACGCTTTTAAGTATACATGAATTAATAGAATAACTAAACAAAGAGGCCTTAATGTGGGTTGTTTCTCCTAAATATTACTATCAAGATCTATCACATAGTAATATTCTTAATGATGGGCCAATGAGAATTAACATTGGGCTGGGTTCGAAAAAGTAAAACACGGGCCACTCATACGCAAATTAACGTTGTCAACGTGTTATGTGTATATACCAGAAAGGCGAAAACTGAGCGGAAGATCATTTTATATAAACATTTTCTCTCGGCGGGGCTTTAATTAGTTGTTGGAGAGGATATCACACGAAATTTCCTAGGTTTTGAGAGATTTTGCCACAATCAAGACATTAAGTATGTATTCAAATGCAGTAGTACGGCCGGACGCGCGTGGCCAGCTTCTTCTTCAGTTTACATTGACACAAAATCTATTCCTACGTAATGGTCGTTTGTTTCAAGAGATGCTTCCATGGTTATCATCAAGGGATTTGTTAAACAAAATAATTAGAAAAGTTAATCGCTCATAGAAATCATATTATAACTTAAGAGCGAGAAAGCAATAATATTATTCATTCTAAAGGATGCCTACTTTAACCTCTCCATTTTAATCTCCATCACTAGCTACATGATACAAAATTGTCAAAGGTTAACACAGTCGGCGGATCAAGCAACGTCATTCAACACTTCTCCGCTGCTTGCCTAGATATTCAGCCCGTACGTTATTAGTCAGATTAATACAATAACAGTGTTTGGTTTCATTTGGGATCAAGTTGTCCATTTTTCGGCTTGGCCCTCATAGAGTGAACTCAAGATTTAGCAACCTATCTGAGCACGGGTCTGAATCTGAAGATTTATTCGTACTACTATTTGAAAACTTCTTATTCTTAGATGTGAGGTTTAAGGATGCCTCAAGTTCGTCCACCTATGTGAAAACAAGAACTTAGTTTTTAGAAGCAGTTATACCAATATCGTATGCATATAAGCATGCATGTTATGAATGTATTAATCATAACTTGAATTCAAAGTAGTATACCTTAGCATCAATTTCTCCTCGTGTAGAGTAATTTGGTGTATACTCTTGGCTGGAGAAGCTTGAATCATATGTATCCATCGACAACGACCAAGGCTCTCTGTATGAAAATCGGGATTTTAGGGCAAGTTAAAAATTAACTACTAGTAAAAACTCAATTTTTTCTAGTAAAATAAACGAGTCATTGCATGTTAAATATGAAATCACTGGTTTAGTTCTTAACTGGGTATGTAGAGAATAAAGTTACTTTCTATATATTGCACTACATCTTGAAGAGTTCCTTTTCTCATTATAATCAAATTGCTATAAACTAATCTTAGTTCCAAACATGTAAATCAATGTAATCGTTCATTTATACCACGCCTAGCTATGAAAAAAACGTGGCGAAAAACTTTTCTATATTTGGAGCCTAATTATTTAGACTTGAGACAAATGTTCTAAGAACTACTAGTACTAGGGATGGCAAATTTAAGTTGATTACCATGATATTACTCTTAAGAAACAAATACTACGTAATTTCTAAAATCACATTGTAAATTGATTGCTCAAATTATTATATATCTAAACTTCATTCAAGCACAAACCAATAAATAGCTTCAACTATATTATATGTCAGACAAGAAGCACCAATTGTGGCAAGACACTGAATACTGCCAATTTGGAATAAGAGAAAAAAAAGTAAAAATAGAATGTATCATATTTTTTAATTTTACTTTTTTTTGTTTAAAAATCCAAGACTTGTGAAATCTTACCTCTAAGTTAAGAATAATAAAGTGATAGAAGGGTATAAATAAATTATGTGTTTCTAAGTTATACATAAATTTAAGAAACCTTTAACCACATGTGTACGTCGGGCTGATATATAGTTGATAGATATAAATTGCCGTCCAGAAACAATTAGGTCAACAGAGGACAGCCAGCCAATGTCTTTTACATTAAATGTTCTAGCCAACTCTTATTTGAAAATTGTATGGTACAAACATACAAAAGAGAATTTAAGAAATTTTAATACCCTAGCCTGAATTAGCTATACTAATTCTGGTCTTATAAATATAAACTATAAGCATATGCATGAATACTCTCCAAATGTCACCCTATAACACTACTAATCAGACAGGATTTGTGCCATATTCCTTGACTTTTACTATAAGTTTCACTTGAGATTCATTTCATATCCTATTTTGTTTCTTTTATATAGAAAATTGAGAAATAAGAACTTTGTTAGTTAGATACTAGTATTTTACATATTATATAAAAAATATGTATAAATTTTGATAAAAACATGTTTTTATTTCATTTAGGAACATCAAGCATTTATGTGTTTCTGGTATGCACTTATTAGATGCCTTTTTGTAAGTCAATTTAGCATCATATTTGCTACAATAAGTTCAAAATGTAATGATGATGAACAAACAAAATAAAGAGGAAAGAACAAAACTTGCAGACAGATATGGAATACTGCAAATAGGTCCTGATCAGTGGCACTCACACACACATACACTAACCTCTGTGATGTTTGTAGTGTAGTTGGTCCTGATGGGTTGTTGGTGTCATCAATTTTATCATCAAATGGTGACAAACCATCCTCCATTTGAAGTAATGTTGTTCTTGGATTTATCATACCAATATCATCAAGTCCAGCTGCAAACACATTCATACACCACAAATTATAAACTAGACAAACAGTAATAATTCAGATGAGAACTTATTTTGGAAAATCACATTTGTATATATTCAAGCATATTATTAGAAATGTACATATGATGCATGATGATGATCCTGATAAAATGAAAAGATCCAAATCTAATACCTGCTCCTTTGTCAGTGCTCTTCACTGTTCTATACATCTGCATGAATATATCCCACAAATATGTGAGTAATTATGGCTTTGACAATGAAAAAAAACACACCCTTTTGTAGATGCCCTTTTGTCCTAACTATTCATGTTTTGTAGCATTAGATGATAGATCTATATACCCAAGAACTACATTGAGATTGAAATATCACATTAAACATATATGTTGATTTAGCAAAGAAAAACAATTGGTATGGCTGAATTAAACTAGTGTGATCTTCTACTTAACTTAGATTTTTAAAGAGTAAACTCACCTGAAGATGACTCTTGACATGAGCAAGAGTTAGATCCTTTACGTTCATCAACTCTAGCACTGATTTAGGGGTCGCTCCTGCCATTTAAGCAAAAATTAGAACTCCATTACGTATACTTAAACAAAATCGATCCAATAGACTAAACTAACTCTTTCAAACTATTTTCATAAAGTCACATTACGAATCGTGTGTTGTGGACAAGAAAATATATGCAAAGATTTAATGTGAAAATAAACATAAACATACTTTCATGGCCACCAAGAAGTTGAACAGCATGAACAAAGTGAGCGTGTAAAGTCGAAGTCCATCGCATACGAGGAGCCCTAACGATCCTTCTAACACGGTTACCCATCCTCGAATTCCTCTTGAAATCATGGCCAAAGATTTGAGGTTGATGGTGATAATGTTGATTGCCATACTGATGTGGAACAAAAAGACCATTTCTTGGTAGATGCAAATTAGGTACCATGGGATGATGATGTGGCTGTTGTGGATAACTAAAACCCCCCATCTCGAGTCCCAAGCTTAATCGTGGCTGATCAAGCTGGACTCCATGGCAAAGAAAACCTCGCATGGCTGCTGGTGGTTGGTAGCACTGATGGTTGTTAAACACATTTAAGCCATTTTCTTGGCTTAAATCACTCCCGCTGCTGTTAGAATCAGTTGTGTTACAATCAGCAGCGGGAGGACTGATTTGTAACGAAAGATCAGGCAAAGGTGCACTTGCCATTAAAGTTGTTTTTGAGGATAGAAACATTGAGTTGAAAATTGAAATGAATATATGTTATGAGATATAAAAAGACAGATTGGATGGTGTTCAAGAAAAGGGTGTTGAGTAGTGATTATATCATGAGTGGCTTATGATTAATATTTGCATGGGGTTTCAGAGATTATTAAGACTTTATCATCAGTAGTAAATAGTGTGTAGGCTTTTATCATAGTAGACTAGTAGTAGTAGGTTAGGTTTGAGGTTTGACGAAGAATTGGAAGAAAGAATTTAATTACTTTTGGTTATTTTATTCTGAGAGTTATAAATGTTGCAGATATCGAAGAAAAAGTTGCAAAGAAGGTTACAAGCATTGATTAAATGAGCACAGAGAGAGAGATAAGAATGAAGTTGATAGTTATGCAAAGAGAGAGTGGTGTTTGTGCAGAATGAATGCTTGGAACTCGGGATAGCAAAAAATTGGAATGAAACTCATAGTTAAATTATTATTTTTAGATATTCTTAAATTGAAGGAGAGTTCATGAAATTGTTATATATACAAAATACAAAGAAAAATAATCATCAAAAGTAACAAAGTAATATAAACTGAGACTAGTTTTTGCCTTTTGGTCTCATCATCTACAAAACCTTAACTTAATATGCCATGTTCAAAACGATTTACACATTCTAATTGTACAAATTATTAGACATTACCAATGTCCTTTGATCTTATATTAATGATCCTAGTTGACATATATACGTTTAAATTTGATGTAGAACTTACTAAACATACATTATATAACACTTGTATTACGAGAAAGAGTTAGTAAAAAAAACTTACGATATCTGTCTCACAGATATTCTAGACGTTTTTTTTTTGCGATTAATATTCCTAACTTAATTCGCTTATACCCCGACAAATACATTCCAATCATTGACTCTCGTATGGAGTAAGATTAAAACGTTCGTTTTAATTTTTTTCTTTGGGTCTGATCTTTGTTTGTAATTGTTTTTTCGTTAGGGTTTTTCGTGATTAGGGCTATATTTTTCTTCCTAAATCGTTTATTGAGGTTTTGTAATCTGATCTTATTCGTCCTCTTGTGGTGTGTGCTACTGGTCGGGTTGTTTCCGAAACCCTACTATCCTTTACGAGAAACTGATATGCAAGATGTGTTGTAGAGGTTTTGTGGCTTATGTTAGTGATTGGATAATTGAGGTGTTTTTGTGATAGAAAAGGGTTTATTGTTGTCAAAAGGGAGGGGGAGTGGTAGTGGTATGAAGAGAAAAAAGGTGTTGATGATGATGAGGTTGTTGGTTTGAATGATGAGAATATAGCTAGGACTGTCGGTGTGACACCATCAGCGGATGTTCCTTTTAGCAATTCTGGTGATGATGGATGTTGAAAAGGAGCAGACACCGAGTCTTTCTTCTGATCCGAAAGATACGTCATTTACTAATCTTTATAGAATTGAAAAGATTCGGCATGGTCTTAACTTTCGCTTGTTACACCTTTGGTGAATGGGGGGGTGAGGTGATAGTCTCGTTGCAGTCTATCCGGTTAACCAATGAAAAGTTTATTAATTTGGCATATGAATTTTTCTTAGGAAAACCGGTGGCATGCCATGTTGTCTAGAATTATGTTAAGAATACTTGGAATAAATTTGGATTAGTCAAATCAATGCTTAACTCGTCGACGGGGTTATTTTTTCAATTTAACTCTATAATGGTATGGAAGCTATCTTTGAAAGTGGTCCCTGGTTTATTCGTAATAACCTAATTATTCTAATAAATTGGGTCCGCGTATGAATATTTTAAAAGAATATGTCGGTAAGATGTCGTTTGTGTGAAACTTCATGGTGTTCCTATGACGGCATTTCGTGAAGATGGTCTTAGTCCAATTGCTACAAAACTTGGTACTTTTGTAATGCTTGATTCCTTTACGACTAAAATGTGTCTGAAATCATGGGGTAAATCAAGTTATGCTAGAGCAATGATTGAGTCATGTGTGGATGTTGAGTTTAAAGATACTCTTATGATGGTAATGCCTAAACTAAAAGGTAAGGGTTATTATCTAACCAATATTCGTGTTGAATATAAATGGAAACCCCCATGATGCTCGAGTTGTAAGATTTTTGGTCATGTACTTGACGAATATCCTAAGTCTACGAGATCCACTGGTGCAATGAATGTGAGCAAGCCTAAGCAAGTAACAACAAGTGTACCAGTTGGTCCTATGGTGAACTTTAAACCGGTGGTCCAAAAATTACTCAAGAATATCGAATGGTTGCCAAGAAGAATACTAATTCAAGTGCTAGGAAAAATTACGTTGTATCGGGGTCTAGTACAGAGGTTACTCCAAGTAAAGGTTATTAACTTGAATTCTTTTGCTACACTTGATTTTATTTAGAATGATGTTAATTTGGGTACGGATAGTAAGACCATTAATTCTTCAAGGGGGTATGTCTTAGGATGGTACTCCTCGTCCGGATGCTAGTAACACCCCAATTATTAAAAAAATTGACAAGATTGAAAAGAAGATTGGTGAAGGGAAAGTTACTCTTGTGGATGATCAAGGAAACATGATTCCTAAAATAAAAGGGTGATATTTTAGGTGAGCTAAATGAGAAGGATGTGGTTGAACCTATGGATAATGAAATGGCAGATTCTATGGCTTCGAAAACATCAGATTCGAGATATGAGATGTTAGCCCTATATTTCATATAGTCAAACAATAATGTAATAAGTCATCTTAGTCGTTAAAGGTCTTGTGTAGTATTAGGCTAGTCGGGATAATCGGGCTTGGACTTTAAGCTAATATTGTCTAAGTTAGGGGCTTTATGCCTAAGATAAACCAAGCTCGACCCAAGGAAACCCAACCCACTGCCCATAAAGGCGTGGGTATAAACCCATCTTCCATTACGGAAAAGGGGTTGTAGGTTCATTTTACACACACTAGTATTATTAATCAACCTCCATCCTATCTACTTCCTCTCTCTACTTTCTCTCTCGAACTTTCTCTATTTTATACTTTTATCTTTTGTGGTGGATTAATATGGGATAACACTTGGTATCAGAGCCTAAAGTAAATAGGTGATTGAAGGTTTATTATGGTTCGCTTATTGATTTTCGTGGCTTATATAATAAGCTAAGGAGGTCGAAAAAAAATTTAGCTTGGATTCAAAAAAGCTTGCTACTTCCTAGTTTATTAACATCTTAATAAACTAAAACTACAAAAGAAAAATTGGTTTTCACTCCAAATCTTCATATCTATAAGGTATTGGTTCGAAAAGTGGTTCAAATTTTGTCATCTCAAAAATCAAAAAGTTTTTATTTTTATGGTTCTTTAGTGCCTATAATATTTGTAAGTACGACCCGTTTCGTTGGATACGATCAACAATTTGATTTTTTTGAAGTCGTAAATTTTGACAAAATTCCGGTATTTTCTAAACCCTAATATACCTGAATTACAAAAGTTTTGAAGGAACCGGAATTACAAAGTTTTTTGTACCGAAGATGTCTAAGTTTTAGTACCGGTGTTGTTTAAATTCTTGTGCCGGAGTTATTAAAATTTGAGTACCGGGGTTTTCAGTGATTGTAATACCGGAAATGTTGATTTTTTCAGTACCGTAAATATCATGAGTTCCAGTACCGGAATTATCAAAGTTAGTAGTACCGGAAATATCAAAAGTTCCAGTACCGAAATTATCAAAATTATAGTACCGGAGAATTTTTTTGGGTACCGGAGATTTTCATATTTTTTTCCATACTGGTTTTAGGCTAGTTCTGCTTCGATTTCAAAGTTGGCTATTCAAAAGATTTTCCGACACCCGAGTCGAATTTAATATCGGAGTGAAAAATATCAACTTTTTTCAGAATTTTAACCATAACTCATCACAAGACATCTACTTAGATCCGTAATCCATTCACAATCATCGACAATGTCTAGCAACAACATCGTTGCTTATAACCGATTTCGTTTGGAACAAGGTCAAAATGAAAATCCACCAATGCTGACAACCGGTTGCTATATTAAGTGGAGATCTCGATTTCTTAGATTCCTTGACACGAAATATAACTGAACTGCTCTTCGTCATTTCCTTGACAATGCATCTCCTGTACTTGAATTCAAACCCATTACCACAACGGCTAAGGATGGTACTTCAACTACTACAAGAGCCATGGAAACTTTCAACACATGTCCTCCCGAGAAAAAGGAACTCCTCCAAGCTGAAGCAGAAGTTGTGAACTACATACTCACTGGGATCGATAACAATATATATTCCATGGTTAATGCATGTCCTAATTCTAAGGAAATGTGGAATGCAATTCATAGGTTGAAGCAAGGTGAATCGATCAACGTTTAAGATCTTGAGACTAATCTACTTTGGTAGTTCGGAAAATTCACATCACAAGATAGGGAATCAATTGATTCTTACTACTCAATATTCTACAAAATGATGAATGAGCTTGTCCGAGATCAGTTTATCATCTCCAATCATCATGCGAATGTTCAGTTTTTACTTCAACTCAAGTTGGAATGGCAAAGGTTTGTGACTTTGGTTAAGCAAAGGGAAGATATAAAGACCATCTCATAACACAAACTAATGATATCCTGAAACATTGATAACGCCCAAATCCAACATGTTTTTGTGAGCGTTATCTGTATATTTTGCATTGTTTTTTGTTAAAGTAACGAGCTTTTTAGCTCATATATGTGTGAAGTTGTGTTTTGTGATGTTAGTTAGCCAAGATCATGGGAAGTCAAGAAAAGAAGTGAAAAAGACAAAGGAATGAAGAATAAAAGAAGTTTATTGCATATACGAAGGAATCCCGACAAATACAAGTCTCATGGAGATAAATTGAGAAGCTTAGAGTCATGATGTAACACCCCATTTTGGAAATGGAATCTTACGCATAATCATGGCGTGTCATCAAAGCATACAAGGATAAATGTCTACGCATTATTTGACCATAAAAGGGAAATACCGGAATCAAACATCGGTAACCCCAAAGTAGAGCTCATCACACACAAACGTAGATACTGTAAAAGGAAAGGACGAAACAATGTCCATTGCAAGCTGTATTAAAGTAAAGGAAATGCATAAATTAAAGAAAGACAGTAAAGCTTCCAGTCCATATGCACGTACGTTTGAGATCTACGAGCGTCCCTGAGTACCTGCCGTTTAGGGAACATGAAAAGGAAAACGGCTGAGCAAGACGCTCAGTGCACGGATGTACAAAATAGCATGAAATAGGATAAGCATGTAACATATAACAGCGGAAGACTAAGTTCTGAGTAGACTGGTTAAGTATTGAGAAAACTGGTTTTATAGTTTGAAAAGCCTTATGTTTATCTTATGAAAACTGTTTTAACATATATATACCATAGCCCATATAGGTCATGGAAAGGTCACGTGCATGAATACTTGGAGGGGTGACCTCATCATGCTGATTAGAGGGGATGCCTCTAATTAATATACTGGTATGGGTAGGAGGGATCAACTCCTTGTGAAGGATGCAAGGCACACACCACATTCACCATGAAATACTGAATAAAACATGTAACTAGGATGCACCCATACGCCCCACATGATATAATAATATGGCCAAAACTGAAAGGGACGCCACGAGCAATCACTCCGCCGTGGGGAAGTCATAACATTAGTGCCTCCAATGTTATGGTTATGGTACCTCCATAACTAGGTGAAACTGGTCATGCTTGTATATGGCTATAGATTATGCTAATTAAACATAAGCAGTTCAAAACAATAAAACAAATACTGGGGAAAACAGTTGGCTGCATACGGGGAGATCCTAATAAGGAAAGAATGTCCATACTGAAAGGAAGGGAATCCGTACCTCAAGTCCAGTGAATGAACGGAAGAAAGACTCCTACTTCTGGATCACTAACGCTACATGGATACACACGTGTATAAGTATCGAATCACTGATTACGTACTGGGTTTTATGTCTCATCTTAGCTTACTTTGTATGTTTTAGGTCATGGTTTACTGTTTAAAGCCCTATCTGTGTTTACCTTGTACTCTGATTAATCTGATAAAGTATTACTGGTAATTCATGTATTATTATACTTACTGTGTAATAATAAGTAACTTTTCAAAATAGCAGGTTTCCAAAAATAGAAAGTTTCAAAAAATAGAAAGTTTCCAAAAATAGACAGTTTCCCAAAATAGAAAGTTACCAAAAATAGAAAGTTTCCAAAAATAGAAAGTTTCCAAAAATAGAAAGTTTCCAAAAATAGAAAGTTTCCTAAAATAGAAAGTTTCCAAAAATAGAATTCACTGCTTAAAATAGATCAGTTTCTAAAAATAGAAAGTTTCCAAAAATAGATCAGCTGCCTTAATTAAATAAGTTTCCATATATAGAAGGTTTCCATGATTAGATTAGTTGCCTTATTTAATTAAGTTTCAATAAATAGAAGTTTCCATAATTAGAATTAAGCTGGTTGCATAAGCTAAAATATAAGTCTAAGTGTTTATAAGCTTATTTCTTAAGTCATATGATATAGTGTATAGTTTAATTATTATTTCATGCATTTTAATTAAACTATAGGTTAAGCATTTTAATTAAGGTATAACATGTTTTAATATAAATTACTTAGATTAAAATGTATATTAATATGTATTAATAATATAACCTAAGTCATGTCTAAATTAATTAATTATAAGCATGTTTTAAATAATTAATTAATTATAACTTATAACATAAAAATACTTAGGTTAAATTAATATCATGCTAAATTAATAATTAAGAAAATAACCTAAGTCATGGTTTAATTAATATCTCATGTTATTAACTAATTTATATCCTAAGTTCATAATTCATAATATTAACATGTAGCATAAATCATGATTTAACCAACGAACCATGAATCGGGCATGAACTCGACACCGTACCCCGAGCCAACTCGGGGTACTTGTGTCCCCTTGCTGCCGTGGGTCCCACATGCACCAACCAAGACCAAAATGGTCTTGGTGGTGGCGGCTAAAAGCAAACCGAACCCCCCTCGGGTTGGTTATACTAGGCGGCCAAAAACAAACACCCTCATATAACAACCTTTGATTTTAATTAACCCCAAAACATGTTAGATCTATGTTTAATTATCATGTTTTAATAAGAATAACAATAACATGTTCATGAAAATAATCAAAGATTAAAAGAAATAAAAAGAAAGGTTTAGAATGATATACCAATACGTAGCTTGGAAGAGGATGAACAAACACGGTTTATAGCAATGATTTTTAAGATCAAGATCAATCAACAACCACCTATGGTGGTCCTTAAGGTGGCGGCACAAAGAGACCAAGAGGAGAAAAACCTTTTTAGGTTAAATGCTTATTTTCTTGAAATGTAAAAATGAAATGAATATTTACCATAACCCCCCCTTTCATGTAAAAAGTCAATGGGCTAAGCCCATTTAGTTATGTATGTCGTGGGTATGGGGCCCCACATGGGGTACCCGTACCTTTTCTCGTGTCTCGATGTTTCGTGTTCGTTCGTGGTTAAACGTGTTCGTGTTTAAAGTGTTTCTGTTTATTTTATCATGTAGTTTATCGTATTATTTACACTCGTAATTAAGTACTTACGTAATTATTTTAGTTCGTGTTTTAAAATGGTGATCATGATTTAATTATGTTCACGTGAAATATCTATTAACTGTTTATCATGAGTTTGTACGTAATCGATACTTATCATGTCATACACGTATGCACTTGCTTGATTATTAGCACATGAATGTGATCAATACTAAATAGGGTAGGTTTTAATCTAGGACGTGCGATCTTAAGGGCACTATTCATGGTAAAAACATGCGGGTCTTACAATTCTTCCCCCCTAAAAAGAATAATTCGTCCCCGAATTATAGATAAAGTAAACTGGAAAGTAGTAACACACCCGAACTTCAAAATATGAAGTGAGGGTAAGAAGCCCGGATAGACTCCTCCGTTTCCCAAGTGGCTTCCCGCTCGGTATGGTCCCTCCAAAGAATTTTGACAAATGGAATCGTCTTCCTTCTCATGACTCGTTCTTGCCTGTCAAGAACTCGTTCGGGTTCCTCTATAAAAGTGAGATCTTCACGTATCTGTTCCAGTGGATACTGAACCATGTGAAGGGGATGATACTTGTACCCTCTGAGTAAGGACACATGAAACATGTTATGCACGTGCGAAAGCTGAGGAGGTAACGCCAATCGGTAAGATACTTCACCGATTCGTTCAATGATATCAAACGGTCCGATGAAACGAGGACTGAGTTTCCCTTTGATCCCGAAGCGTTTAACACCACGCGCCGGCGAAACCTTGAGGAAGACGTGGTCTCCCACATTAAAATGTATGTCCCTACGATGCTTATCAGCGTAACTCTTCTGACGTGACCGTGCTTCCTACAGCTTCTGCTTAGCTACTTCGATCTTCTCATTGGTCATTTCAATAATTTCTGGTCCTTCGAGTGTTCGCTCTCCCACTTGATCCCAGCAGATTAGAGCGCGACACTTCCTGCCATACAACATTTCGAAAGGAGCACATTTGATACTTGCGTGCCAGCTGTTGTTGTATGCAAACTCGACCAAACAGATGTAATCGTCCCAATCACCTGTCCATTCCAACGCACACGACCTTAACATATCTTCCAATGTCTGAATTGTTCGCTCCGACTGTCCGTCCGTTTGAGGATGAAAGGCCGTACTCAGCTTAAGTTGTGTACCCCAAGCGTTTTGCAGACCTTTCCAGAATCGCGACGTGAAACGAGGATCTCTGTCTGAGACGATGCTGGAGGGAGCACCGTGGAGTCTCATGATCTCCCTTCTGTAAGTATCTGCGAGTTTACTTACCGGATCTTCCTTGCGTATCGGTAAGAAATGAGCTGATTTGGTGAGTCGGTCGACGATGACCCAAATGGCATCGTGCTTCTTCTTGGTAGGCGGAAGACCGGTAACAAAATCCATGGTGATTTTGTCCCACTTCCACTCTGGAATATCCAACGGTTGAAGGAGACCGCCCGATCGCTGATGCTCAATCTTAACCTGCTGGCAGGTAAGACATTTGGAGACATAAGTGGCTACATCCTGTTTCATACCACTCCACCAAAAGTACTGTCTGATGTCATGGTACATTTTTGTCGACCCAGGATGTATAGAAAATGGGGAGCTGTGAGCTTCAGCTAACAATGCTTCCCGGAGTTCTTGATTGTAAGGACACAAAGTCTCGTGCCCTGCCAAACGATACCGTTTGCTTCCATTCTGAATTCTGTCTGCTTCTCCAAATTCTGAATTATCGCCCATATTTCTCCATCATCCTTCTGAGCTTCCTTGATCCTAGATAGTAACTCGGGTTCTACTCTAAGATTCGCCCAGTATCCGTGCTGCCCACGTACCATGATTTCGATGTCTGGCCGCTCCAAGTCTCTTATGTTTTGTTCCTTGATTTCAATGCCGTTGATCATTCCAGACTTTCTGCTGAGTGCATCTGCTACTACATTAGCCTTTCCGGGATGATACTGTAGGTTAATATCATAATCCTTCAACAGTTCCAACCATCTCCTTTGTCTCATGTTCAATTCACGTTGAGTGAAGATATACTTCAAGCTCTTGTGATCCGTGAAAATGTCGCATGATTCTCCGTATAAGTAGTGCCTCCATATTTTCAATGCGAACACCACTGCAGCAAGTTCCAGGTCATGCGTAGGGTAGTTTTCTTCATAGGGCTTAAGCTGCCGTGAAGCATACGCGATCACTTTCCCATGTTGCATGAGAACACAGCCCAGTCCCTTCCCCGATGCATCGCTGTAGATCTGAAATCCACCTGTACCAGATGGGAGAGTAAGAATAGGTGCAGATACTAACTTCTGCTTTAGGTCTTCGAAGCTCTTCTCTCGTTCTTCCGTCCAGACGAATTTCTCTCCTTTTCGCATCAGTTTGGTGAGAGGTAGTGCCAAACGGGAAAAGTTCTCCACGAATCTGCGATAATATCCAGCTAAGCCCAAGAAACTGCGGACTTCTGTCGCTGACGTTGGTCTTGGCCATTTAGTGATAGCCTCAATCTTCGCTGGGTCCATAGTGATCCCTTCTGCTGATACAATGTGACCTAAGAATGCCACTTTGTTTAACCAGAACTCACACTTGGAGAATTTCGCATACAGCTGCTTCTGACGAAGAATCTGTAGTATCGTACGGAGATGGTCTTCGTGTTCCTCCGTGGACTTTGAGAAAATCAGGATGTCATCGATGAATACAATGACAAACTTATCAAGGAATTCATGGAAGATTATGTTCATCAGATCCATGAATACTGCTGGAGCATTAGTCAGGCCGAATGGCATGACTACAAACTCATAATGGCCATAGCGGGTACGAAAAGCAGTCTTGGCAATATCCTGCTCTTTAACCCTTAGCTGATGGTAGCCTGACCTTAGATCGATCTTTGAGAAGTGTTTGGCTCCTTGAAGTTGGTCAAACAGATCATCTATACGTGGCAGTGGATATCTATTGCGGATGGTAATCTTATTAAGTTCACGGTAGTCTATGCAAAGTCGCATGCTGCCGTCCTTCTTCTTAACGAACAAGACCGGTGCGCCCCATGGAGATGCGCTTGGTCTAATGAACCCTCGCTCAAGAAGTTCATGCAGTTGGTCCTTCAGTTCTCTTAGCTCTATGGGAGCCATACGATACGGAGCCTTAGACATTGGTTCAGCTCCTGGAACGAGGTCGATGTTGAACTCCACTTCTCGTGCAGGTGGTATGCCGGGGAGTTCAGCTGGGAAGACGTCTTGAAATTCCGAAACTACTGGTTGATCCTGAATCGATGGGGATTCAGCATCCATGTCGTGAACCGTAGCTAGATAACCCTCACAGCCATGTGACAGTAATGCACGTCCTTGCAAGGTAGATATGACTTGTACAGACCGTCCGGGTATGAACCCGTTATGAATGTACTCTGGTGCATTAATGTCGCCGAAGATCACCCGATATGAGTGGCAGTCTATGGTAGCATGGTGCTTGGATAGCCAGTCCATGCCGAGAATCATATCGAACTCAATCATGTCTAGGGGAAGTGCATCTACTGCACGAACTTTATCGTCAAACTCTAGAGGAAGACTCTTGTATACATGAGTTATTAGTACAGAGTCCCTCAAAGGCGTGGAAATGGTAAGCCTATTTTCTAATGGCAAGGGAAGTGTCCTGATGTTCTTAGCATATGTAGTGGAAATAACTGAGTGAGTGGCACCCGTGTCGAAAAGAACACATGCAGCTTGGCCGTACATATACAAAATTCCAGTAATGGTACCTGTAGATTTGTTTGCCTGATCGCGAGATGTCGTGTAGACACGCCCAGTGGTAGGAGGCGGCTTATTATCAGCATGACCCGAGGTACCCTCCATCTCACCCTTACGGCAATCTCTCATACGATGGCCAGGGAGACCGCACTTGTAGCACGCGTCGGAATCACGACGACATGGGCCAGGGTGTCTGCGATGGCAAGTACTGCAAAGAGGATGAGTGAATCCTCCAGCAGGAGTCCTTGCTTGCTGAGGGCCAGTGATAGCTGAACGGTTAGGCTGCGAACCCCTGTGGTTCTGGTCCTTCCCGTTACCGTGGTTCCTGCTGTCGTTGGAGTGTCCAGCGTTGTTACGGTAATTATCATTACCGCTACGCCTTTCCACAACAGAACGGTCGTTAGTGTGACCGTTTCCTTTGGGCTAATGAGGCTGCTGCTGAGTAGCCGGCTGAGACCGGTCCCCAGTTTTCTGCCTGGAAGATACAGTTTAAGAGATGATTATTGAACATATAATGATAGGATGCGGTTTGGTTACCGTTTGAATACGAAATGTTTACCTCTTGTCGGGTCTTTCAGCTTCCCCGAACTCATCGCGTTCCTGCAGCATCTCTAGCTTCCTTGCTGCGTCGGCCACTTGTGTTACTGTATTGAACGTAGCACACACCAGATTGTTCGCGACCGAGGTGCGAAGTGCCCACCTAAAGTGGTGTGCCTGGTCCTCAGGAATACCAGCTGCTGCTCCCAGGAAACCAGCTAAGCGAAGAAATCGCTGCATGAATTCGTTGCTATTCTCGCCCGCTCTATGTCGTATCCCATGGTACTCTCGCTTGAGCTTGTCCTGCTCTGCCTTGGGAAAGAACTGCTCCATCACTCTCTCCTTGAATTGGGCCCATGTCAAACCAGCGACCCAATCATCACCTCCTTCCGACTGCGTCAAGGCTAGCCACCAGCTGAGTACATCGCCTTCAAACCGGTAGCATGCCAATCTTGCCTTGTATGCGGGGTCACAGCCCATAGCATTGAAAATCTTCTCGATATGAGTCAACCAGCTTTCAGCATCGCTGGGGCTATCAGTCTTTTCAAAAGCTCTAGGGCGGAGCTTGTTGAATCTTTCCAGCCACACTGCTAGTGTCACTAGAGGAGGAGGAGGAGGTGCCTGATTCTGCTGCTGCTGATTGTTGGCAGCTTGGACTTCAGCACGGATGTCATTCCTCAGTTGAGGAAGCAAGGCTTGCATGGCAGCCTGAATTGCAGCATTGAGCTGCTCTTGCTCGCGTGTGAGAACCATCTGACAGTATAACATAAAACATATGATTAACAATTCAAAACATAAAATATAAATTATATATATACATGAGAAAAAAAAATTTTATACCTAAATTTCACGAGAAAAATTTTATGCAAGAAAATTTTTGTATGAATGCATGATGCAGTTTTATGAAAACTTTTGATGCTCGAGAGTGAACGCCTCTGGTCAGTTCACTCAAAACAAAAGACATATCGAGGGGACGCCTATGGGTCGGTCCCAAATCTAAAAGTTTCGATAAAACACATGCGACTAAATAGGGCCAGTCCTGTACCAACCATTACTTAGTCAAAAACCCTGTAATAATGACATGTATATGTATGCTTAAAAAAATGATGAATGCATGAAAACAACTGTCAGTTCTAGGAAGACCGTAGTGACTACCCACTAATCACAGGTCATATTTGAGAGCCTACAGGTCGAAGCCTTGGCTCTGATACCATAATTACAACACCCCATTTTGGAAATGGAATCTTACGCATAATCATGGCGTGTCATCAAAGCATACAAGGATAAATGTCTACGCATTATTTGACCATAAAAGGGAAATACCGGAATCAAACATCCGCAACCCCAAAGTAGAGCTCATCACACACAAACATAGATACTGTAAAAGGAAAGGACGAAACAATGTCCATTGCAAGCTGTATTAAAGTAAAGGAAATGCATAAAGTAAAGAAAGACAGAAAAGCTTCCAGTCCATATGCACGTACGTTTGAGATCTACGAGCGTCCCTGAGTACCTGCCGTTTAGGGAACATGAAAAGGAAAACGGCTGAGCAAGACGCTCAGTGCACGGATGTACAAAATAGCATGAAATAGGATAAGCATGTAACATATAACAGCGGAAGACTAAGTTCTGAGTAGACTGGTTAAGTATTGAGAAAACTGGTTTTATAGTTTGAAAAGCCTTATGTTTATCTTATGAAAACTGTTTTAACATATATATACCATAGCCCATATAGGTCATGAAAAGGTCACGTGCATGAATACTTGGAGGGGTGACCTCATCATGCTGATTAGAGGGGATGCCTCTAATTAATATACTGGTCTGGGTAGGAGGGATCAACTCCTTGTGAAGGATGCAAGGCACACACCACATTCACCATGAAATACTGAATAAAACATGTAACTAGGATGCACCCATACGCCCCACATGATATAATAATATGGCCAAAACTGAAAGGGACGCCACGAGCAACCACTCCGCCGTGGGGAAGTCATAACATTGGTGCCTCCAATGTTATGGTTATGGTACCTCCATAACTAGGTGAAACTGGTCATGCTTGTATATGGATATAGATTATGCTAATTAAACATAAGCAGTTCAAAACAATAAAACAAATACTGGGGAAAACAGTTGGCTGCATACGGGGAGATCCTAATAAGGAAAGAATGTCCATACTGAAAGGACGGGAATCCGTACCTCAAGTCCAGTGAATGAACAGAAGAAAGACTCCTACTTCTGGATCACTAACGCTACATGGATACACACGTGTATAAGTATCGAATCACTGATTACGTAATGGGTTTTATGTCTCATCTTAGCTTACTTTGTATGTTTTAGGTCATGGTTTACTGTTTAAAGCCCTATCTGTGTTTACCTTGTACTCTGATTAATCTGATAAAGTATTAGTGGTAATTCATGTATTATTATACTTACTGTGTAATAATAAGTAACTTTTCAAAATAGCAGGTTTCCAAAAATAGAAAGTTTCCAAAAATAGAAAGTTTCCAAAAATAGACAGTTTCCCAAAATAGAAAGTTACCAAAAATAGAAAGTTTCCAAAAATAGAAAGTTTCCAAAAATAGAAAGTTTCCAAAAATAGAAAGTTTCCTAAAATAGAAAGTTTCCAAAAATAGAATTCACTACTTAAAATAGATCAGTTTTCTAAAAATAGAAAGTTTCCAAAAATAGATCAGCTGCCTTAATTAAATAAGTTTCCATATATAGAAGGTTTCCATGATTAGATTAGTTGCCTTATTTAATTAAGTTTCAATAAATAGAAGTTTCCATAATTAGAATTAAGTTGGTTGCATAAGCTAAAATATAAGTCTAAGTGTTTATAAGCTTATTTCTTAAGTCATATGATATAGTGTATAGTTTAATTATTATTTCATGCATTTTAATTAAACTATAGGTTAAGCATTTTAATTAAAGTATAACATGTTTTAATTAAAATGGAATAAATTACTTAGGTTAAAATGTATATTAATATGTATTAATAATATAACCTAAGTCATGTCTAAATTAATTAATTATAAGCATGTTTTAAATAATTAATTAATTATAACTTATAACATAAAAATACTTAGGTTAAATTAATATCATGCTAAATTAATAATTAAGAAAATAACCTAAGTCATGGTTTAATTAATATCTCATGTTATTAATTAATTTATATCCTAAGTTCATAATTCATAATATTAACATGTAGCATAAATCATGATTTAACCAACGAACCATGAATCGGGCATGAACTCGACACCGTACCCCGAGCCAACTCGGGGTACTTGTGTCCCCTTGCTGCCGTGGGTCCCACATGCACCAACCAAGACCAAAATGGTCTTGGTGGTGGCGGCTAAAAGCAAACCGAACCCCCCTCGGGTTGGTTATACTAGGCGGCCAAAAACAAACACCCTCATATAACAACCTTTGATTTTAATTAACCCTAAAACATGTTAGATCTATGTTTAATTATCATGTTTTAATAAGAATAACAATAACATGTTCATGAAAATAATCAAAGATTAAAAGAAATAAAAAGAAAGGTTTAGAATGATATACCAATACGTAGCTTGGAAGAGGATGAACAAACACGGTTTATAGCAATGATTTTTAAGATCAAGATCAATCAACAACCACCTATGGTGGTCCTTAAGGTGGCGGCACAAAGAGACCAAGAGGAGGAGAGAAAAACCTTTTTAGGTTAAATGCTTATTTTCTTGAAATGTAAAAATGAAATGAATATTTACCATAACCCCCCCCCCCCTTCATGTAAAAAGTCAATGGGCTAAGCCCATTTAGTTATGTGTGCCGTGGGTATGGGGCCCCACATGGGGTACCCGTACCTTTTCTCGTGTCCCGATGTTTCGTGTTCGTTCGTGGTTAAACGTGTTCGTGTTTACAGTGTTTCTGTTTATTTTATCATGTAGTTTATCGTATTATTTACACTCGTAATTAAGTACTTACGTAATTATTTTAGTTCGTGTTTTAAAATGGTGATCATGATTTAATTATGTTCACGTGAAATATCTATTAACTGTTTATCATGAGTTTGTACGTAATCGATACTTATCATGTCATACACGTATGCACTTGCTTGATTATTAGCACATGAATGTGATCAATA
The DNA here is from genome assembly GCA_025667525.1 of Glebionis coronaria. Lineage (NCBI taxonomy): Eukaryota > Viridiplantae > Streptophyta > Magnoliopsida > Asterales > Asteraceae > Glebionis > Glebionis coronaria. Next base: position 591,855,025 of record CM046875.1, on the reverse strand, counting down.
CTAAATAGGGTAAGTTTTAATCTAGGACGTACGATCTTAAGGGCACTATTCATGGTAAAAGCATGCGGGTTTTACACATGAAGTCGTTGCTACGATACTCAAAAGATGATGTCCAAGAAAGAAATCAAGAAAAGAAGTTATAACGAACATGTTGGAAGCTTTGTGTTACCAACACACCTTCACAGTTTTGGCTATAACTTGAGCATACGAACTTCGTTTGACTTGGTTCTCGCGCCCACGCGTGTGTAAGAGAAAGGGTTACAACTTTGGTTTTTACACTTTTTGACCAAACTGGAAGAGCAGCCGCCGGCAGGCCAAAGAAGTCGGCGGCCAAGTGTGATCAGCAAGCGAGGAGCCAGTCCACCTGATGAGCATCCGTCCATCTCCTTTTCGGCTGCCAACTCTTTTTCCTTCTACAGCTGCCAACCAGTGGAGCAACCGCCCATCTCCTTTGCCGGTTGTCATCTCCTTCTTCCTGCCACTTTTCCAAGTTTCATTTAAAGTCCCAATTAAGTTCCATAACACCTTGGGTGCGATCATTTTCTTCAATTAACTCAATTTTCTGGAACATTACTCTCCTAGGAGCCAAAGAAAACTACTTGATGGCCAAGGCCATTTCAATTATAAATAATAACCATGGGGTATTGTTTTTAGATATCAATCTAGATCTCTATCATATCAACCTTGATCATCACCTTGATTAACCACAACCATACTACTCTCTCCTATCACCCCTCACCAATTTCCAGAAATGGTGAGGGGTGGAATTGGTTACCATACACATGTAATAAGCTATGGGTGAAGTAGAGAAAGAAACTAAACCCCAATACACAACCCAATCTCCAACAATCTTTATTCCCAAACACCCCAAAAACTCTAACTCACACCAAGAGGTTGATGTTCAAGAAGGTTATGGGTAGGATGTATTGTATTTTGGTTGTTCTTTTGGTTAGAATCATTTGGATACTTTGGTACTATGAACTCTAATGTTTGGTAACTTCTTCATTATTGTTCAATCATGTTTATGATCATGTTTAAGGTGATTCATGTATTTTGTGATAATGTGAATGATGTCTTAATACTTGTGTGGTTTATATGAAAACTTGTGATAAATGGATGTTTGGATTTTATTAGTGTTTGTTTTGGATTATGGTGATAACATCATATTTGGTTGAACTGAAACTTGTTCTTGTTTCAGGTTAATCATGGTTGAGTCTAAAGTTCGAAAGGATTCTCAATATGGTTGATTTCAATTCGTTAATCGACAAATGATTTGATCTTGTGCTTTGTGACGATTGTGCAAGAGACTTAATAAACATAACAAGTACATATTTAATTAAGATTAATGTCGAAAGGAGTCTTTTGCATATATATTATTCTAATCATCTTTCAAGTAAATGAAACATATCGGATTGATAACACCAAGTCAATGGGTCGAAAGGATTCTTGTTGTTGTTGGTTTAGGCATAAGGCTCATGAAATGACCACTTGATTGAGACTTATGTATAATTGATTTATAAAACGCTAATCCATTATTATTGGTTTTATAGGTCGAAAGGAATACCTTTGATAATTTGTTTTCCAAATTAAACATCCTAATGTCCACGTGATCATTTGACCATACATGTATGTTCTTTGTGTACTTGTGCTTATAATCGATTCTATTGGGGGCTTGATCCGTGACATTCATTACCACCATTTTGTTACAAACAAACTATACTTGAGTGCAACCAAGTCTCTTGGGACGACCTTGACTTACCAACCTAATTACAATTGGACTAGGGTATACTTGCCCGAATTTGTGTTCCTAATTAAAGTCGTTAGTTCTTATTTATAAATTTAAAACCTAGTGTAGAACGAACACATCAAACATCAAAATGAAATAAATGAACTTAGAGATGAAAGGCGTAACGGTCTGCTAACTCAATTGCATTTGTTGCTGCAACTTTACCACAACCTGTTCACCATCAACAAGAACCTTCTCATTCTTTAAGATCATCAAGCTCATCACATAAACCAACAACAAATGCCAGAAACATAGCAAAAGAAGTTGTTCAAACTCCACCTCCAAAATATGACATTGAGTCTGATGGAGTCAGTGATGTAAGTGATGATGAACAAACTTTAATGGATAAGAAGATTGAGAAACTCATGTATTTACTCACCACAACCTATAAGAAGAAATACAAACCTACCAACAACAACCTCAGATCATCATCGAATTCGAGATATAAGGAAGTTGACAATACTCCAAGGTATGATCGTAATGCAAGGTATGATAGAGATGCAAGGTATGATAATCAAAGGTTGTTAAATCAAGTTAGGGCTAGAGATAATGTAGGCACTCCGGTTGTGTAGACGACTGGGATTCAATGCTTTAACAGTAAGGAATTTGGGCATATTTCTAGAGATAGCAAGAAGCCAAAACGGGTTAAGGATTCCGCATATCACAAGGAAAAGATTTTGATGTGTAAGAAAGAAGAGGCAGGGATTCATCTGACTACAGATGAAGTTGATTGGCGTGACAACATTGATGATGAACCCGATGATCAAGAGCTGAAAGAATATTACATGTACATGGCAAAGATTCAAGAAGTGATTCTGGAAACTGCTAACAATTCTGGACCTATCTTTGATGTTGAGCTATTTGAAAAGGTACATTCAAATGATAACTATAATGTGTTTGTTAATGAGCAAAAACATCCTGAGCAACCCGAAAGCATCAGTGACACATATGTAATGGAAAAGGAGGATAGCAATATCACTTTTGATTCATCAGATATGTTAATGCAAGTGATGCCTAAAAACATTATTAGTGTTAACTAATCTTTCTTAGTTTTGATCACGACAAATTAAAAATACATTTATCGTCAAAGACAATCGTAAGACGAATTATTTTAAAAACACTATCATCAAGGAAATAATCATTTAAGTATTGCACAAACATATCTTAATCATGATTAGTGATCATAAAAAGTGATTAGCCTTAAAACTAACATTTTGTCAAATGGTGACAAAAGATTTTTAATAAACTTTCTTTTTAAGAAAATGTTTTATTAAAATGGAAAATGTAAATTTAAATATGGCATTTCTAAATGCCATAGGAATATCCTTTGAAGGTAAAAGTTAACTCAGATATTACTTCCCCACTAAAGGACAAAAAGGAGCGGAGTCTATACCCACGTTTCCTCAAATGGCTATGTGGTTCCTTAGTGATAAAGTACCGCAGACATAATTAAGGAACCGCGCTCAGAGATCCGTTGGCCTTTGTCTCCAATAAATAGTGGATCAAATCTACATTCTCCAATAACCATTTTGGACATTCTTTCTGTCTTCTTTCTCTTTTCTAAATCTTAATCATTAGTAAATGATCACTTAATGTGTTAAGTATGTTTACTCATGTTTATCCTCTTGATCTCCTTCTTTACTTGTCCAAAGAGAGGATCACTCACACAATTGTAATATGATTAAAGATGAAGCCTTGTGAAGATCAACCTACCTTAGATCTAGTCATGTTCATCATTTTTATTTGAGTCTTGTGTAGATCCAATGTATTTGTGTATACTTGGATTAGTTGTGTCAATCCAATATATTTGTGAATACTTGGACTAGTCTTGTGTAAATCTATTGTATATGTGTATACTTGGATTTGTCTTGTGTGGATCCAATTTACATGTGTATACTTGGATATGTTTTATTGAGTTGTAAGTGTTGTGTGTTAGTTCTGACTAAACTACAAAGTGATTTGTGTATGTATCTCGTGAGTTCTCACTTAGCTTCATAGTGAAGGGTTGTGAAGATTGGTTCTGGCTTTAGATTAGAACTAGACATCTACCCTTGTGTCCGAAAAGAATATGGGCGACGAAGATTGGTTCTAGCTTCCGATTAGAACTCGACATCTAGCCTTGTGTCAGAAAATGGTGAAGTAGGCGACGTGTGTAGATTGGTACTAGCTAAGATTAGGTCTCGACAGTTAGCTTAGTGTCGGAAAACAATGTAAGCAACGTTGTAAGGTTTTCTCCGCCAAGAAGGTAGCTTGTGGATATAGTGGAAATCTCGAGTAAGGTGTACTCGAGGAGTGGAGTAGGAATGAAGATAGAGCTTTGTTTCTGAACCACTATAAATCTTGGTGTCTCCCTATTAGGTTGCTTCTTTCCTAATCCTTTACTTACTTACTATATTACATTGCATTACATCTATTACTTGTCATTGTTAATGCATTAGAATTGAACCTAATCATTATGAAACTAGCTTTCAAGTAAAAGATAGTTTTGGACAATCCTAATTGAAAAGAATTTTAATTTGGACATAAACCGAAGAGAAACTATTCAACCCCACCCCCCCCCCCCTCTTCTAGTTTCTAAAAGATATTTGTAAATATGAAGGAAATGTTGACCAGGATACTGAATCGGATGAGGACCATGCTTTGCTTGCTTCTATAATTGCTAATTTGAAAAGTGAAATTAATAAAAACAAAAAGACCAATAAACGTTTAAGGCAAGAAAACACATCCTTAGCCGATGAGATCGACATGCTTAAAGAGTGTGATTATATAAAATACGTTGATCGTCGAGTTGCTATAGCTAATGGGTTTGGCATATGAACGAAGGGGCTCAATGAACAATTTTGTTCTGAAGCAGCACATCAAATTCATATGTCAAAACAAAAGGTATCGTAACTGGAAGAACAATTGATGTTACATAAAATTCGGATTTCTGAACTAGAGTCGGTTAACAAAGAAAAAATTCTGCTTTATAAAACTCGTGAAGAAAAGGAAATTGAAAAAGTTCTTGCTTTGTAAAATGAAGTCGAAACTTTAAACAAGATTGTTTATAAAACCGGTCAATCCATTCAAACTATGAACATGCTCAATAGACATATGAAAACTAGTTTTGTTAAGCCTGAGTATCTCAAGAAAGTTAAAAGTGTTCAGCCTACTTTATATGATATCGTTTGTTATAATGATAATCTTGCTCTAAAGATGACCCTTGACTCTGACGAAACCATTCGTCATCTCGAAGAAAGTCGATCAAAGATAAGTGATTTGATAAAACCTTATGATTATACTAACCATGTTAAGTTTGTTCCTCAAAAAAAACTTTCTGCAGAACAAGATCATTTTTCAAATATTCCTCAAACGTGTCATAACTCGAAAAAGAAAGTATCTTCAAAAAGGGGTTTTACAAAACAATCAATTTTGTTAGAAAAAAAAATTTCAAATGAAAAACATAAATGGTCTAAGAAATGCAAAAGTGTTCAACAATTTGAGTTTATCAAACAAGGGGTTTTAGCTTTGTATAAAGGTGTTTTAAATTATGAAACAGTGTCAAGAGATACTCTTTGGAATATTAAACCTAACCCACAAGTGGAAGTTGTCATTCAACAATGTATTGTTCTTACTATCTATGATCTTTCAAATAATGTGTAAATGTTTTATAATGCTCTCACTGGGGAAATGGTAACTGATTTAAAATATGGTAACTCTCTTGAAGACGAAGTTGTTCAACACTTCATTCCTCATAATCTGGTTTTTAATATCTCAAAATGTCATACTTCATGTGGATCAATTTTTTAAGGGGGAGCATTTTAAAATCATGCCTTTAATGTTGTTGGGTACATCTATGAATTGTTATATTTTATGTATCCAACACATCCCGAAAATGATTTAAAACTGTCATATGTAATATACTATATCGGATAAGGCATCTCAACTTCGTACTTCAACATATTTTGTGGTGTCAATTTTCAAAAAAAAATCGAATTTTGTTTCATTAGGACACACATATATTGTTGAGGGGGAGCAGCCCGACAAAGTTCCATGATTCATGCATGCACACATCTTCTCTCCCAAACAATTTCCAAAAATTGTCATATTTTAATCTATTGGTATCTCTAACATCAAGTTTTTATATTAGATATAGGGAAGAAAATGTGATTAAAATGTAAAATATAGAAAGATGTTATCTTAAAGACTCAAGTGCAACTCTTTCCTTCACATGCTAAACTATTTCTAATATCGATGCATGAGTGTAGGGGAGCTTTTCGGAAATGTATAACTTTCAAAGTGTTACAAGTTTTGATTTTTATCAAACACTTTGATTGATTTTCAATGGTTTTATGGTGGCGATCTACACCCAAACAACTTACTATCCACGATGGAACGATGGAGTCAAAAGGTGGTTTAGGATAGGAAACTAAGTCCTCTAATCCAATTAGAACTGAAGGTTCTGCCCAAGGATATTCCTTAGCTAGAAATAGTTGTCCTTAGGAAAGATGGAGTTGAACGTGAACGAAGTTGGATGCATACTAATGACTTAAGTTAGCACTAGAAAAATCACAATAAGGATCTAGTTATGAAGTCTTGGTAAGCATTGAAGGGGTTGAAGAATGAAAATGAATTGTTAAGATAAAAGTTGTAAAGAAAGAATCGCTCCTTACATTCAGGCAGAAACCGGGTCAACACATCTACTATCAGAATCATCAAGATGATTGCTGATATTAAAGACAAGCTATCATGGACCCAGTGATGCAATGCACAACCCTTCCCAGCCATTCGGGTTTCTCTCAAAATAATTTATCTCATTGCCACAGAGATCAACACGTTATCTATTAACTTTATCACTCTAAGTTATTGATATTGAAAAGGTGACAGTCTGCTCCAGCCTCCATTTACTAAAAAACTACACTTATTGAGTCTAGAGCTAAATGAGATCAATCTATCATCTCATTAGGACACAATCCATGCAACACTACAACACAAGTGCTAACAAAGAGTCATACGCATTATCCTTGTGATATTTCCAAAACATTTGAGTGATACAATTCACTATGAAGATGGAAATCATGCTTGAGTCAACACTAAACAAGCTCATGGTAGGTAACTTGTGTGATTTTACACGAATCAAACTTGTGATAACTTGAATGCAACTAAGTTTATATTCTTAAGTGATTCAAACTTGATTCCAGGTTTCTTTGAAAAATCAGTGTGATCTTGCCAGAACATTTAGAGTGACACACTTTAGTGTTCATAATGACGAATGGATATCCTTCCACTATCAACCTCAAACAACACTACGGTAGGTGACTCGCAAGATTCTTTATGAATCAAGCCTGTGACAAACTGGAAAGAAACAATGGTGTGATTCTTAAATGAATCAAAAATTTTCTAGGGATCTGAATTACGACTTTAATTAGATGGATAACTTATCCTTATGATTCACTCTTTATGATCGCGGTCTGCTTTGAGATGGTCGAGTAAAGAGAACTGGCTAGTACCGTCCGGAAACCCCGTCAAGGAGATTCTTAATTGAATCTACCCTATCACAAGTGCGGTATTTAATACTGTCTAATGGTCTTCACCGACCGGAGGTAAAACGCTACCGCATTAGGATGCAATGTTCAAAGCCATTTCGTCTGTGTCTATATATGTTGCTGCATCTCAAGAAGGTGGTGTAGCTATGTACTAACAGAAGTCGTCTCCACGTGTTCATACTAAAAGTTAAAGACTTTCGCTACTCCCAAAATCAATGGATACCTCAAGGTCTAAGAAGAATTAAGTATGTATGAGAGATTGTTAGCCTTTGGACATCAAAACAGTATGAACATGTAGATTCATAAGTGACAAGAGCACAAGATGGTGATTACCAAGACAATCAATGATAGATTGAAGATCTCAAGCACTCAAAGTTAAAAGACAATGGCAAAAGATAAAGATACAAAATCATGAAGGAACAAAGCCGTTACAAACAAGATAAAGACCAAGATACAAGACCTAAGAAGATCACCCCCACAAGAATGTATGCAGTCAAGCAAGTGTTTAAGGATGACCGATACATTGGGGGAGATTGTTAGACCTATATTTCATATAGTCAAACAAGAATGTAATAGGTCATCTTAGTCGTTAAAGGTCTTGTATAGTAATAGGCTAGTCGGGATAACCGAGCTTGGACTTTAAGCTACTATTATCTAAGTTAGGGGCTTTATGCCCAAGATAAGCCAAGCCCGGCCTAAGGAAACCCAACCCACGACCCATAAAGGCGTGAGGTATAAAATCCTCTTCCATGTGTGGAAGAGGGGTTGTTGGTTCATTTTACACACACTAGTATTATTAATCAACCTCCATTCTATCTACTTTCTCTCTCTAACTTCTCTCTATTTTCTACTTTGATCTTATGTGATGGATTAATATGGGATAACATGACACTAATAGTCTGTGGGAACAATGGAACGATTCTTACAAGAATGATGCCAATAACTATTTCCCATATAATGATGATCATGATATTCCAAGCGACGTCCAGATTATTGCTAATAATCTTGAAATCAGAGTCTATGGAAACAAGAAATATTAGTTTTCTTTATTTTATGTGTGACTTTGTGGTAATTTTTTGTGTTTCCTTCCTGGTAGGAAGTTGTTTGCCTATGTAATGGGTGAAGATGTAGGATTCACCTACATATTATGTACTTAACTGTTCTTGGAGTAATATAATTTACCAGAGAAACCTTTACTCAAAAAAGAGAAAAAGTTAGTAATCGTAATCAATGGTTCTTCAGCTAACCCTTCTAAAAAATAGTTCTTTAGCTAGCTCATCTAAATTGCATGGTGTTCTTATGAAAGCGTTTAGCGAGAATGGTTTGAATACAATTCCAACAAAACTTGATACTTCCTTTATACTTAAATTTTATACTTCTGAAATGTATATGCAATCATGGGGTATGTCAAGTTATGATAGAGCAATGGTTTAGCTTCGTGGCGATGCGTAGTTGAAAGATACTATTGTGGTGGTTGTGCCAAAACTTAAAGTGGAGGTTTCTATTTGAGTACTATTCGCATTGAATATGAGTGGAAACCCCCCTCGATTTTTCAGTTGGAAGTTTTTTTTGTCATTTGTTAGATGAATGTCCTAAGGCTACGATATCATAGGGGGGAAGAATTTGAAGAAGCATATGCATGTCGCTGAGGTTGTGTTGGTTGTCCATAAGGTGCATTTTAAATTTGGTGACCAGGAATCTAGACCGATAAAAAGAAGACTACCAATACTAGTGGTAGAAAGAATCAAGATGTGGTTCCTAGTAAAGAGGTTAGTAACTCAAATCTTTCAATTCGCTTAGTTCAATTGAAAATGATGATTTGGTACAAATGGGAGGTGTTCTAAGTTGGTTGGTTCAAGGGACAATTTGGGATGGTTTTGATTCTAATGATGATCATTTCATGCGGAATCTAGTAGTATAATAAGTGTGAAAACACTTATCCTTTCACCACTTATTTCCAATAATAACAAGACCAAAACGTGTATTTTATGTCGTAAAAGTCAGAATTATGCGTTGTTTGTGTTTTTATTGTGTTTTAGGACCAAAAGATGAAAAAGGAAGAAAACACGGGCTTTCACGGGCGTTTATCGAAAAAAACGAGAAAAGACAAAGTCAAAAGATCAAGAGTGCTTAAAAGACGGATGTCCAAGACCTATTCTAAAGATTTATCGAAGAACAAGTCTAAAGACAGAAGTTTAATAAAGTCGAAGAACTCGAGTCTAAATAAATGAAGAAATGTTAAGACGAGTTTAATTAATCCCGAGACGACATCGAGAAAGACGAATGAATTAAATCGAGTCGAGAAGAAAAAGAAAGAAGGAAGCATCACACATGCACTTCCCACTTCCCTATAAATACCCTCCTAATCACATTAGGAGGGGGGTTAGCTAGTTTTTATTTTTAAGTTTTCTTTCTAGTTTTAGAGAGAGAAAGTTCTAAACTTTCTCTCACTAAGTTTTTAATTCTTCCTTTCTTTTAAGCTTTCATCATTCTTGTATTGGGATTTCATTTATCTAATCCAAGTTAAGCTTTTTGTTCTTTAATCTCTTTCTACCTTTCTTTATTTTACTTGTTCTTAATCCGAAAGTTCATGGTTAATCCAAATGGTTCTCGATTCGTGTTGATTGTGGTGGTGTTTCGTGATTAAAAGGTTAAGTTTTCTTGTTCTACATAAGCTGTTGAACGAATAAGCTATAAGCTCTTCATGCTTATTGGCTTATTCGATTGTTTGGCTTATTTACTCTTTAAGTTTTTCTAAAAAGATTTATTGTTTTTAAATCCGTCTTATGGAAGTTTGAATGTTTTAGGTTTCAAAAGTTTTAGAATTTGCGCTTATTTACTCTTTCATAAGTTTGAAAATTGCTTATTGGTTACTGCTTATTGGATTGAGCTTATTTCCCTTTGGACGCCTTTGCCATCTTAGGAGGGTTTACCCTTGTTACGATCCTTGGCTTCGATCGCTTAGAGTGCGATCTGTGTTGTTTCCCTGGTACGATCCACGCCCACGATCACTTATTGCGATCTGGGGTGCGATCGGTTCTCTCCGTCCTGCTTTAATCGCATTGATTGCGATCGGTTTGTTACGATCCGGAACCACGATCAAAAACCACGATCACTCATTGCGATCGTGGTTGCGATCTGGTAGTACGATCTCCCCTTCATCGTACTAGTGAGTACGATCGGACCTCTTTTGTTGTAATCGCATTGAGTGCGATTGGTCGGTACGATCCACATTGCGATCAGGTTGCGATGGTAAGTTGCGATCAGGTTGCGATGGTGGGTACGATGGTAAGTTACGATGGTATGGTACGATGGAGCATTGCGATGGAATGATTGCGATCTAAGTGCGATCGCAGTGCACATTATTTTAGTCTTTGTTCTATTTTCCTAAGCTTTCAAATTTACTCTTTCCCGCCTTTTGTCTTAGTATATTTTAAACATCTTCTCTAGTTTTAAATCATTTACATTTTAGTTTCCAAAGTTGCAAACTTTTATTTGTAGTTTAATTCTAAGATTTCCATTTTACTCAACGACAACTTTAATTACTTGCATTTAGTTTAAAAAATTAGATAACTAAACCAAACCATTCTTTTGTTCACCGAAAGACAATTGAGTCGCACTCTTACCCGGTAATCAATTCGAAAAGATTTGGAACTACGAATTTTGATACTTGGGGTAAAAACCGTGTATTTTATGGCGCCGATGCCGGCTCTTTTCATTAAGATTAACGGTTTCTAGTGAGAGACGCATTGAATTTTGGGATCCGTTCCTTGAACGTTATTTTCCCTTCTTCAGAAATTTTCAAAAACCCTAAAAAATATAAAATTCTTCAAAAATACAAAAACATTGCAAAATCATAAAAAGCAATTCTTTTCCGAAAGGTTTTGCACCAAAAAGATTATATAGATATTCTCTCTGTGCATTTTTCTTCTGCAGGTGTATGCGTACTAGATCTTCGAACTATTCTGAGCCCGAGACTCGTGAAGATCTAGATATGGCTGGTGTTAATAACAACAATAATAACCCACCTCTACCCAATTTGAATAACAATAACAACAACAATGTCCCCCTACATGATTTACGAACAATGGAGGAATTGTGTCAACCCACCATGAACGGACGCGGAGGCCCGATTGCGCCGATGCACATCACGGCTCAGGAGTTTTCGTTGAAGCATCACATGATCCAACAAGTGCAAACTAACCCATTTCGCGGAATTCCGGATGATGATGCCAACAAACACCTCGACAAATTCATTACCATCACCCAAAGCATGAAGTCCCCCAGTATTTCTATGGATGAACTTCGCCTTCAACCATTTCCCCACTCGCTTTCTCACCATGCCGAAAAATGGTTTGACCGTCTCCCAAAGAATTCTATTCATACTTGGAATGACATGACTCAACGCTTTTTGTCGCGCTACTTCCCACCATCCATGGTCACAAGCCTTCGTAACCAAATTAGTGGATTCATGCAAGACAATGATGAATCGCTCTTCGATGCTTGGGAACGATACAATGATTTGATCGACCGCTGTCCAAATCACAACATGCTCCCCGTCACTCTCATTGATACTTTCTACAATGGTCTCACTTTTCGTGATCGTGACACGATCAACGCCGCCGCCGGTAGTACTTTTATGAAACGGAGACCGGAGGAATGTAGAGAGTTGATTGAAAACATGACTACTTACCACAATAATTGGGATTCATCCGCATCCTCAAGATCTAACCCGAGAGTCAATGTTTCTTCTACTACTTCCAATCCCGAGATGACTGAAATTACTCGACAACTCGCTGAGATGAACAAGAATTTCATGACCATGGCTACAAACCACTTTCAACAAGCTAAATCCGTTGCTATTTCTTGTGACACATGTGGTGGTCCTCATTCTTACAATGATTGTCCTTCTACCCAAGGCAATTTTTCTGAAAACGTTAACGCGGCATACGGTACTTATCCCACGGGAGGCTATCAAGCTCGTCCTCAAGGAGACCGTAGCTTGCTAAGTTATCGTTCAAACAACTATCTTGCTCCACCCGGTTTCCCTCCTACAAACCAAAACCAACAACAAAGCTATAACCGAAACAACCAATCCCAACCTCGTGCTACCAATCAATATCAATCCCAAAGAAACCCATACCCAACTCAAGGAAATTCTCAAGCTTACCAAGCTCCACCTCTCAATCAACCGATGGCATTAAATCAAGACGTCGAGACATTCATGAAGACTAATCGAGAGATGGTGACGAATCTTCAGAGTCAATTCGTCAACTTGAAGGGCGAAATGGCGAAACAAGGGAACGATATTCGAGCCGAGCTAAGGAATGACATGGCAAAACAAAGCAATGAGATCCGTGCAGACATGAGAGACTCTTTCAGCACTCAAGCGCTAAATATACGTGATATGATCGGTTCGCTCTTCCAAGGTAATCAACCCTCTTCTTCGGGTACTCTTCCGAGTAACATCGTTGCGAATCCAAGAGGGGAGATGAAAGCAATCACTACTCGTAGTGGAAAAGGTTATACGGAACCCGAGCTTCCTACACCTCCACCCGTGATTGTGAATAAGGAAAAAGAGCAACTTTCCCCACCTCCTTTGCCTTCTACCCCCATTTCCCCACCACCCGTGGTTGTGAGTGATCCTACTCCCCTAAAGCCTTCTTCTTCATCCAATATACCTTATCCTTCAAGGTTGAGGAAAGAGAAGCAAAAGAGCAAGGATGATATTCAAGTTTCAAACTTTCTAAAAATGTTTAAACAATTGACTTTTAACATCTCCTTTGCCGAGGCTCTCGCTCACATGCCTAAATACGCGAAGAGGTTTAAAGATCTTCTTAGTGACAAGGAGAAGCTTCTTGACATTGCTCAGACCCAACTTAATGAGAATTGCTCTGCCGTTCTCTTAAGGAAATTGCCCACCAAACTTGGTGATCCGAGTCGCTTCTTGATTCCTTGCAACTTCCCGGGAGTAGAGAATTGCATGGCCCTAGCCGATCTAGGTGCCAGTATAAACTTAATGCCTTTAAGTGTTTGGAAGCAATTATCTATCCCCGAGCTAGTCCCCACCAAAATGACTTTGGAATTAGCTAACCGTACAGTTGCTTATCCAGTGGGGATAGCCGAAGACGTTTTCGTTGGCGTTGAAAAATTCACCTTCCCGGCGGATTTTGTTGTCGTTGACTACGAGATGGATCCTCGTGTTCCATTAATCGTTGGACGTCCCTTCTTGAGGACCGGTCGCACTCTCATTGATGTAGCTGCGGGCGAAATAATCATGAGAGTGGGTGACGATAAAATTGTCTTCAACATGGGTAAGATTTCTAAGCAACCTTATTCATATGAGAGTGTTAATGCTATTGATGTTCTCGATGAGGCTTGTGAAGAACATTTTCATGATGCTTGCAAAAGTACTCTTTCTTCTCTACCCAATGTTGAGACCGTTGCCTCAATTGCTCTGGCATTGACTCCTTTTGGAGAAAGTGACTTGGATGATTTCGAAGCTAGCTTGGGTCCTCTCGATATTAAGTATGATGATTCTTCCACCGATTGGGATGAAGACATTCGTACTATTGAGAGACTTCTCAATGAAGACCCGTTTTCTCCTCCTTCTCCTAAAGAGGTGACTAATGATGATTCATCGTTAGTTACACCATCTATTGAGGATCCTCCTACTCTTGAGCTTAAGGACTTACCTCCTCATCTCGAGTACGTTTTCCTTGAAGATAACCAGAAGTTACCGGTCATCATCGCAAAGGACCTGAAAGAAGAAGAAAAAGCCCGACTTATCGCCGTGTTGAAGATGCATAAAAGAGCTATCGCTTGGAAAATCTCCGACATTCGAGGAATTGATCCTCACTTTTGCAAACATAAAATTCTCATGGAGGACGACTTTAAGCCCACTATTCAAAGCCAACGAAGGGTGAATCCTAAAATCCATGAAGTCATCAAAAAAGAGGTTATCAAACTTCTTGATGCGGGTATGATTTACCCTATTTCGGATTCACCATGGGTTAGTCCAGTCCATTGTGTGCCTAAGAAAGGTGGAATCACCGTTGTGCCCAATGCCAACAACGAGTTGATTCCTACACGTCTCGTTACTGGGTGGAGAGTTTGTATATACTACCGCAAACTCAATGATGCCACGAGAAAGGATCATTTCCCTCTTCCTTTTATGGACCAAATGCTTGAACGTTTAGCGGGTAATTAATATTACTGCTTTCTTGATGGTTTCTCGGGTTATTTCCAAATACCCATCGATCCCCAAGATCAAGAGAAGACAACATTCACTTGTCCCTATGGCACATTTGCTTACAAAAGGATGCCTTTTGGCTTATGCAATGCCCCCGGGACTTTCCAAAGGTGCATGTTGGCTATCTTCCATGACATGGTTGAGCAAACCATGGAAGTCTTCATGGATGATTTCTCGGTCTTTGGGGATTCCTTCTCTTCTTGCCTTGCCAATTTGGAACGTATGCTTAAGCGGTGCGAAGACACTCGCCTTGTTCTGAATTGGGAAAAATGCCATTTTATGGTAAAAGAAGGCATTGTGCTAGGACACAAAATCTCTAGCGTCGGTCTTGAAGTCGACCGTGCTAAAGTTGATGTCATAGCCAAATTACCTCCACCTTCAACCGTGAAGGGTGTGAGAAGTTTTCTGGGTCATGCGGGCTTCTATCGTCGATTCATTCAGGATTTCTCTAAAATCGCTCGCCCGATGACCCACCTCTTTGAAAAAGATACTCCTTTTATCTTTTCTAAAGAGTGTATCGAAGCCTTCACTCTTCTTAAGGATAAGCTAACTAAGGCACCGGTCTTGGTTACCCCTAATTGGGAGCTACCCTTTGAATTGATGTGCGATGCTAGCGACTTTGCTATTGGTGCGGTTTTGGGCCAAAGAGTGAATAAACACTTCCAACCAATCCACTATGCTAGCAAAACAATGACCGGGGCTCAATTGCATTATACGACAACCGAAAAAGAGCTTTTAGTTGTTGTCTATGCTTTTGAAAAATTTCGCCCCTATCTTGTTTTATCCACCACAATCGTATATACGGACCATTCCGCGTTGAAATACTTGATGACTAAGCACGACTCTAAGACAAGACTTCTTCGCTGGGTTTTACTCCTTCAAGAATTCAACATTGAAATTGTGACAAGAAGGGTGTTGAAAACCTAGCCGCGGATCATCTTAGTAGACTTGAGGATCCATATCAAGGGGATCATCCGAACAATGAGATCAATGACTCTTTTCCCCTTGAGACCTTAATGTCTATAAATCTCAATCTTGATGACACCCCGTGGTTTGCCGACATTGCAAACTACTTAGCGGGTGGTGTTCTCATCAAAGGGTTAACATCCCAACAAAAGAAGAAGTTCTTGAATGATGTTAAGACTTACTTTTGGGATGACCCTTTTCTATTCAAACAATGTGCTGATCTGATCATTCGTTGATGTGTTGATGGACCGGCCGCTTTGCAAATCCTTGCTGCTTGCCATAAAGGATCCACTGGTGGTCACTTTGGTCCCAACTACACCGCAAAGAAAGTGTTTGACTCTGGATTCTATTGGCCCACCATTTATCGTGATGCTCACGAAATGGTTAAGCATTGTGATGCTTGCCAACGCCAAGGCAAGATCACACATAAAGATGAGATGCCTCAAAATTTCATACAAGAATGTGAAATCTTTGACGTATGGGGCATCGACTTTATGGCGCCATTTCCATCATCCAAAGGGAACAAGTACATCCTCGTAGCCGTTGAATACGTTTCTAAATGGGTTGAAGCTAAAGCTCTCCCTACGAACGATGCGAGGGTGGTTGTGAACTTTTTGAAGCAGCTTTTCGCTCGATTCGGCGTTCCTCGTGCTATTATCAGTGACCGCGAGACTCATTTTTGCAATGATCAATTTGCAAGATTTCACATTCTTGTATGAAATTAAGGCGTACTAGGCCTTGAAGTGGGCTAACTTCGACATCAACAAATCCGGTGATCTTCGCAAGATTCAACTCAACGAGCTCCACGAACTGAGGAATGAAGCTTACGAGAACTCCCTGATCTACAAGGAGAAGACCAAGATCATTCATGACGCAAGGATTAAGAACCGAGAGTTCCACGTTGGTGATCAAGTCTTACTTTTTAACTCTCGGTTGAAGATCTTCTCTGGCAAGTTGAAGAGCCGCTGGTCTGGTCGTCGCCAAAGTCTTTCCATATGGGACCATTGAGCTTTCTCAGCCAAATGGGCCCAATTTCACGGTGAATGGCCAGCGTTTGAAACTGTACTTTGGTGAGGACATCTCCCATTTCCATCCCTCACCACGTTTCCCATGAACTAAATTTGGGTCGAGTCAGGCTCATGACTCGGTTATCAAAAACAAGCGCTTCTCGGGAGGCAACCCGTGCTCTATCCTTTACAGCTTTCATAATAAGTGTAGGGGGAGCCCCGTATGTGTTCGTTGTCTTGTTTCTTATCTTATGCAGGGATTCAAGCTTTAAAGAGCATCTTGATGACTTTTGACGAACCGTGATACCGTGTTCCCATCTTCCCGGTTCTATCCCAAACTCTTGTGATTCAATATTTCATATTTTATATGTTCACATTGAATTCACTTTAGTTGTCCTCTCCTTAGCAAGATTTAAACAAAGTGCACAATGTCTTAAGTGTAGGGGAGTTTACTCCCACATGCTTAAACATTGAGGACAATGTTTATCTCAAGTGTAGGGGGACTTCTATCGAAGTAAGTGGTCTTTTCCATGAATTTGCCCTTATTTTAACCGGAAAATTTGATTTTTCGACATTTTTCAAAATTTTTAATCTATTTTGGCCTAGTTGTATAGTGGTATTTTTCTTTATTATGGTTATTTTCTTTCCTTGCTTAAATAAAGTGGTTTTAAATTTTTCTTAGTCATGAATATTTTGACTCAACCCGAGTTTACTTATCTAAGTTTACTCTAGCTAGTATCCTTAACATGTTTAAGTCAAGTTTTGCTAGGCTTTTATATAGGGAGCTATAAAACGCGAAAGTCTTAACTCTCACGGGTTAAGAACAAGAACTTTTCACAAGTTCCTATAATTGATCCTAGAGAGTCGTTTATCAAGGGAACTTTAAAATGTGATTTCTGAACTTGAAAAAGTCTAAGAATTTGCAAGATCCTATAGATGACTCGAAAACCCAAAACTTTGATTTAATAGGCTAAGCATCCACGAGTCTCATTCCTTGAGATTTTAAACTGTGGAGGACGAGAGATGATAGAGTCAATTATAAGTTTGGTATTCTTTCGTGAATTATTGTGAGTTAATTATAAGCCTATTCTCCCTTCACTTGTTAATAAATTTATCTGTAATAAATAAGGTTGTACGATTTAAAAGGTTACTTAGCTTCTAGCCCAAGATCGTTTAAAAGTTGCTCGGTACGGATTAGAGTTCATAGCCAAGGCATAACTTATTGAAGCGGGATGCGAAGATTGGCGAGTCCGAAAAGGCCCTAACAAGGCATGAGGGCTACATTTTGTTGCTAAAGATCCAAAAGTGATGTGAAGAATCATTTATCGAAAATCAATATGAAGGATCGAGACACACGACGAAAAGCAAAAACTCCCCAAAAGATCATGGAGAAGTCTATCCAAAAAGGCCCTAACAAGGTATGAGGATAAATAGATCCAAGTCCTAAAAGGAGGCGGATCGTTGTATATCAAAGTCCAAAATAAAGATTGGAGAAAAATGAAGAAGTCGTGGTCCAAAGATGAAGAATCTCTCAAAACTTCAAGTGAAGAAATTCCTATTATGAAGAGAAGACCATTATTTCATGAACGTCTCTCAAGATTCAAAGTATGAAGTCGCTGCCAAATATCGGTCAGAGAAATGTCTCAAATCGTGAAGCGAGTTATGCCAAGATATGAACTTTATGAGGTCCCGAGAAGCAGCTTTAAAAGATTTTGTCCTTTAGCTAACTATTGATTAAATCGTTCACTTTATTTTCGGCCTAAATAACTATCGAAATAAGTCAAACAATGCATCCTCGTGATCATTCAAGACAAAAAAATAAAGTATAAGAGATACACCTAGGAATAAGGGAGTCTAAGTGAATAATTGGCCCACATGAGTTCGTGTTAGTTTACTAACTTATAATAACAATGATCTCGTTTTTAAGCTTGGTATGGGGAACGTGAAACTTGAGGATGATAAGCGTTCATGGCAGCCAAAAACCAATGTAAGTCTTTAATTTCTTTACTTTTTTTATCTTTTTACTTTCCTTAAATGTTTAGTAGTTAATAAAGGCCAAGGTGGGTTATTTATGATGAAAAATGTAAACCGTGCTTTTAAATTAATGCATCGCATGAGGGCATTGCAATGGTCAAGTGTAGGGGATTTAATAAGTGTGAAAACACTTATCCTTTCACCACTTATTTCCAATAAAAAAAAGACCAAAACGTGTATTTTATGTCGTAAAAGTCGAAATTATGCGTGGTTTGTGTTTTTATTGTGTTTAGGACCAAAAGATGAAAAAGGAAGAAAACACAGGCTTTCACGGGCGTTTATCGAAAAAAACGAGAAAAGACAAAGTCAAAAGATCAAGAGTGCTTAAAAGACGGATGTCCAAGACCTATTCTAAAGATTTATCGAAGAACAAGTCTAAAGACAGAAGTTTAATAAAGTCGAAGAACTCGAGTCTAAATAAATGAAGAAATGTTAAGACGAGTTTAATTAATCTCGAGACGACATCAAGAAAGACGAATGAATTAAATCGAGTCGAGAAGAAAAAGAAAGAAGGAAGCACCACACATGCACTTCCCACTTCCCTATAAATACCCTCCTAATCACATTAGGAGGGGGGTTAGCTAGTTTTTATTTTTAAGTTTTCTTTCTAGTTTTAGAGAGAGAAAGTTCTAAACTTTCTCTCACTAAGTTTTTCATTCTTCCTTTCTTTTAAGCTTTCATCATTCTTGTATTGGGATTTCACCTATCTAATCCAAGTTAAGCTTTTTGTTCTTTAATCTCTTTCTACCTTTCTTTATTTTACTTGTTCTTAATCTGAAAGTTCATGGTTAATCCGAATGGTTCTTGATTCGTGTTGATTGTGATGGTGTTTCATGATTAAAAGGTTAAGTTTTCTTGTTCTACATAAGTTGTTGAACAAATAAGCTATAAGCTCTTCATGCTTATTGGCTTATTCGATTGTTTGGCTTATTTACTCTTTAAGTTTTTCTAAAAAGATTTATTGTTTTTAAATCCGTCTTATGGAAGTTTGAATGTTTTAGGTTTCAAAAGTTTCAGAATTTGCGCTTATTTACTCTTTCATAAGTTTGAAAATTGCTTATTGGTTACTGCTTATTGGATTGAGCTTATTTCCCTTTGGACGCCTTTGCCATCTTAGGAGGGTTTACCCTTGTTACGATCCTTGGCTTTGATCGCTTAGAGTGCGATCTGTGTTGTTTCCCTGGTACGATCCACGCCCACGATCACTTATTGCGATCTGGGGTGCGATCGGTTCTCTCCTTCCTGCTTTGATCGCATTGATTGCGATCGGTTTGTTACGATCCGGAACCACGATCAAAAACCACGATCACTCATTGTGATCGTGGTTGCGATCTGGTAGTACGATCTCCCCTTCATCATACTAGTGAGTACGATCGGACCTCTTTTCTTGTAATCGCATTGAGTGCGATTGGTCGGTACGATCCACATTGCGATCAGGTTGCGATGGTAAGTTGCGATCAGGTTACGATGGTGGGTACGATGGTAAGTTACGATGGTATGGTACGATGGAGCATTGCGATGGAATGATTGCGATCTAAGTGCGATCGCAGTGCACATTATTTTAGTCTTTGTTCTATTTTCCTAAGCTTTCAAATTTACTCTTTCCCGCCTTTTGTCTTAGTATATTTTAAACATCTTTTCTAGTTTTAAATCATTTATATTTTAGTTTCCAAAGTTGCAAACTTTTATTTGTAGTTTAATTCTAAGATTTCCATTTTACTCAACGACAACTTTAATTACTTGCATTTAGTTTAAAAAATTAGATAACTAAACCAAACCATTCTTTTGTTCACCGAAAGACAATTGAGTCACACTCTTACCCGGTAATCAATTCGAAAAGATTTGGAACTACGAATTTTGATACTTGGGGTATTCACCGTGTATTATAGTACTACTGCCCCTTTCCTTAAGAATGATGATAATTTGGGTACAAGTGAGGTGACTTCTAAGTTGGTTGATTCAGGGGAAAATTTGGGAAGTTTTTAGTCTAATGATGATCATTTTCATGTGGAATCTAGTGGTATTCGTACTACCCATATCATAGAAAAATAGATAAACTGGATAAAAAATTTATTGGTAGTCTTCTTTGTGAAAAAACGCCATAAACAAAAATGGTTAACTTTTTTGGTAAAGTGTTTTTCGATAAATTTTATCACGCCAAAAAAGTGAAGTACAAAGAATATGGGCGAATCTCACATCTCCGCCAGTTACATAGGATTGCATTGCGAAAGAAGTTGTTATATGTTTAGACTTTTGTTTTTGAACTTGTTATATGGATTATGCATTATGTGAGCGTTCATTTGTTTGTATAGATGTTATCATGGCATGTTTGTGCTATATTTTATTTATGTCATCTTTAGTTTTCTCTCTATTGTGATGTCATTACCGTTCATGCCTTGAAATTTTGCTTTGGCGAGGTGTGATAAGACCAACCTAGACAATTCATCAATGTGATTGATTAAGATTCAAACCAAAGATTGATATCTGAATGATATAAATCTGTAGACATAATTGAATGATTGGTCAATGACAACAAGATGATCATAAGATCAAGAATTAGAGAGAGCTATAAAGACGGAGACACCAGAATGACTCAAATCCTAGGTTAGAATGGAGCTTAAATAAGCTGAGAAGTTACACACTTAGTCCTTTACCTTTCCACCTTTATTCACTTAAAACAACATTATATCAACTTTGAGACATTTACAAAGCTATCCCATCGACTTTAATGTCAACAGCTTGCATATTTAGAACAAACTATTATGTAATGCTTTAATTTGTTAATGAGGTGACGGAAAAAATGATGATCGACTTAATTCTTATAGTAGGTAGCCTCAAGTAAAAAATAAGGTTTTTTCTATTCAAGCCAAAAAAAGTTAATAACTATTTATCATTAAACTTAACTTAATTATGTGGAATAGTCGTATAAGAAAGCCATGTAATTTTTTTTAAGTGATATAGTGAATGGTCATCTCAAAACGTTGGAAAGTAAAGAAATTTTTCAGAGAACAGTCAAGACGGTAAAATTTTAATAAATTATGTAACAATGAGAATATATCTATGCCATATATGTAATGGTCGATATTGATCGATACTCAAACAATTACAAGAATATTGAGTTTTTTTAAATCAGATAACAACTGTACGGATGCAAGAATGGTTGCATAATTAAGAGTCGATCAATTAATGTGTTTAGACCACACATATGTTATTGTAATAGTGAGCAAGAGAGAAGTTTAAGTTTTGTTTTTTAGAACGACATCTTATTGGTTAGTGGGTCGAGTCGTGCAATGACATCTAAGCATACAATATGCCTTCTTTAAATCCTCGCTTAGTTATGGTTAAACTCGTTATTCCTTCTTCTGATAAGAAAAGTCCTTAGCATGTTTTGAACCCAAAGCTTTCACTCAGAAACAACCTCCCTCAAAACCATTTCGTAAAACCTTAGGGGCCAACTAAGCTAGGCCATAGTTTAGAAGTTTACAGTTTTGTAGGCCCTAATATTATGAATAAGAGACGTATATAGATCCGAGAAACTTTCATCTTAGCCTTCCATCTTTAGCTTTTTGTAGAAAGCACTTAAATTCTAAAATTCACATAAGCAGTCCTCCTAGCTTTAAAAAAACTAAATTTAAACAAGTAAAACATAAAGAAGTATGTTATCTATGTAACGGGCATAAACAAGACAAAAATAAAAGTATAATCAGATTAATAAACCTGTTTCTACTTATTTGAACAATTTCTTTCGTTCGGCCTCTAGCTTGTGATCCCATAATTAATTTCATGATAGATTTGCTATCTTCTGAATGTACTTCAAAGAGGATTGCTCGTTTGAATATAGATAGGTTATATCGTCTTATATGTTTATATCACTTCTTTTAGAATATTCTATAATACTTTCCTCATATCTTTTGAGTAATTGATGTCCTACAAAGGCCATGTTCTTAAATTGAAATGATGAAAGGATGGAAAGGTTTGCCTGCGTACGGGACCATTTATTACTACTATAGGAAGCACAATGTGGAAAATATTAAGGCCACACCCCACTATGAAAACTAAGTCGATGAAGTTTTACTTTAATGCCTCTCGCTTTTTGCTTGGCATAAAAATCCATTTGGTTTAACTTGATGATCGTTAGTTAACCTACGAGTTGCGATTGATATAAAAGAATAGAAGGTACATGGCCTTTAAAATCGACGAGATGACCCTGAGTACTAGCATACTCATCAAAACGTGGTAGTAACATGGACAATTAATCCTTTCTTTACAAGCACTTCTACAAGAAGGGGATCACGACAGACAGCGTGTAAATACATCGTAAACCGCAAAGAGTCGATATGGATTTGCCATTCCCGTAGGTGAAGGCGAGGGTCTCACAATATTCAAAGGCAAGCAGATTTGGTTTTCCCAACACCAATATTCCCTCTCCGTGTCTAATTATTCCCACCTTCTATTTATACTAAACGTACTACGAATATTAAGCATAATAAATTAAATGCTATATATCAAAGAAGCTTAAAACCTACCCAACCCAACCAACCTGTCGAGACCCACCCACTTTGGTAAATATATAATTTAAACCCTAATTTTACTCAAGACCGTATAACATGGTAAACTCACGTGACTTGTAGGCATGACTTTGTCTAGGTGATAGGTTGTTCTTTTTGTTCTCTTCTCTTGTAATTTTCTTCTTATTTGACCTCCCAATGACATATTTTTATTCACTAAACAAATTCAATTTCTCGTTTTGCTATTCAATAAGATTGCTTCAATTTTAAACTAACAAGGACGGTTCTGCGTTCTTAACTTACATAGTTACATATTCGATCGATATATACGGGTTATATCCTGCCAAATAAAAGTTCATATTCAAATTCCAACCTTGGCATGATAAATTAGATAGTACAACAATGGAAATTACTGCATAGATCTATCCTGCAACGAAGCCGTGCATGATATAACAATCACGTAAGCTATACATGTAAATTGCTACATAAATACATTAGTGTGTGTATAATGAAAAGAAGCTATACATAACTTTCATATACATTCAAGCTACCAAGTAAATAAAACATATATGAAAAACAAGGAATGATATTTTCATTCTTGAAAATTAATATGATAAAGAAAAAATTGGGTTAAGAATTACTATATTACTTTGTTTACGTTGAAATAAAAAGCTCAAGTCCCTATGGTATTGGAGTACGTTGGCTTTATAGTAATTTTTTTAATAAGGTATCAAATATTGATAAAAATAATAAGAAATGTAATCAAATCATATTGTAATTATGATTAGTTTAATATTAAGCCAAGCAATGGTCAGCGGCTGATGCGCTCTAGATTCTCCGGGAAATGGACTCTAATCTGGCTTCTTCTTCTATTCATCAATCCACTGATCGTGTGTGTAAGGTTTATACTTTATTATATAAATTTTCTTTCTATAATTTTAAATATTTTTGGTTGCTTGTGAATATTGCTCACTACTCTGTAAATTTATAGTAGTATATCTTTTGGGAGCAAAGACTACTCTCTGTCATTATAAATAAAGGAGGTTTGAGATGTTTTGAAAAAGTAATTTGATGATCTAAACTATATACTGGATAATAATGTACAATATTTTAAAAAAAAATTGGTCGATTTCTTTTAATATTCGAGCTAGCTAGCAACAAATTGAATACTAATACCCGAGGAAACATACCTATAAAAAAACCTAGTAGTGTGTCATCTTCTAAAGAAAATAAATTATGAAAATAAAAATATAAAAAAACAACATCTAAACCTATGTTATGAACTTCAATGTGACCTATCAATTGAACCGATTTGGATTGAAAAAACAAGTCAAGTAATACAAGGTTTTATGTTTTGAAAACTCGTAAACCCGTTGGGTTTGAAGTGGCCACCATGGTCAAGTCGACTTTTGAGACCCGATCTTTCAGTTTTTTCGTGTTTTTTACACATAAAAATTGTTAATCGTATATAATTTTGACGTAATTTTACTTTTACATGTTGTGTTTGTAAGTTAATCGTCTTAAGATTCGATATGTAAAATATTTCATGATTTATATATATAATTTTTTGTATTGTTGCAAATATATATTTTTTGTTGTAGAAGAACATGCTAGCCTAGTGATCAAACTGATTAAACTTGTAATCTAGTAGAAGTTGTTTCTGAAACTGACTTCGGGGATAAAAAAGAGGCATACGATAGTGGTAACGAACATTCTTTTAATGACAATGACTGTTCCAATGATCCGTTTGACATTTACCCTCTCCTAGATAAAAGAAAAGTGAATGCTAACCAGTCAGGGGTGGAGACTAGTATGTCACATCCACCGGGTTATACCCCTGACTATCGAGAGAAATTAATACCAGATAATTAGGAGAATGATCCATCTATACCAGTTTCTTAGGAGAGAATGACTCATCAACACCAGTCTCACCTATTTCTAAGGGATTAACCTCACGAGTTATGTGTGAGGCTTCTCCTTGTGCTGGTTTTGTTAACTCGGTAGGTAAGGATAAAGGTAATGGTTTGAACACAGGAGGCTCGATATTGGAAGTTTTAGATGAAATGGTCAAAGTTGGCCAAGCTATGGGGTTTTCTATGGGAGGATATTTGAAAGACATAGAGAATATCATCGGTTCACAAGGAGATCAAAGGTCTTGATGAATAGTCTCTCATTGAATATCCAAGGCCTTGGATCCAGGGCCAAAAAAAATTAGATTCGGGAGTTATGTAGCAAGCGTAAGGTATATTTTTTTGTCTATTCAAGAAACAAAAACGGATAGTATATCTGATATGCAGGTTCAGTCTTTATGGGGGAATTGTAATTTTGAGTTTATGGCTAGTGATGCATTCGGCAACTCGCGGGGTATTCTTTGTGTATGGGATCCGAATGTGTTTTCTAAATAACATGTCATCTCTGATAACTTTGTGACACTTTATGGGACCTGAATTCCTAACGGTATGAAATTGCTTATTAGCTCGGTTTATGCTCCTCAAAATCTTATGGAAAAAACGGACCCTTTGGAGCTTTATCACATCTATGTTATCTCGCTGAAATGGTGAATTCATGGTATTGGGGGATTTCAATGAAGTTCGTTTCGAAAGAGAGCGTATAGGGACCATATTTAATCTACAAGGTGATAATGCTTTTAATAGTTTTATTCATAATTCATGTCTTGTTGAAGTGCAACTAGAAGGTTATGCGTTCAATTGGTCGCATCCATCGGCTACCAAAATGAGTAAGCTAGATCGTATTTTGACTATATTCCCACATCTGTCGGCTTTATGTCTTGATCGGCATCTCTCGGACCACCGACCTATTTTTCTAAAGGATATCATTGCTGACTATGGTGATACTCCATTTCGATTGCATCAATCTTGGCTGGGTTGGGAATGGTTTGAGCAAATGGTTTCTTCTGCTTGGGATTCTTTTGTCCTCATTGACCGTAATAAGATGGTTTGATTGAGTAAAAAGAATCAACTGTTAAAAAAAGAGATCCGGTCTTGGGTTGCTTACAAGAAACATGATCGAAATGGTATTTATAATACTATTAAGACTAAGTTGAATGTTATTGATACTACTTTAGATCAAGGAAGGGTGTCTGATGAGTTGCTTATGTCTCGTTTGGAGTTGATGAAACAACTACATGATCTTAATGCTAACGAAGCTCGTGACCAGATTCGGAAAGCCAAAGTTCAATGGGCCATAGAGGGGGATGAAAATTCAAATTTTTTTCATGGAATAATTAATCGGAAATGAGATAACTTGTCTATGAAGGGTATTATGGTGGAAGGTGAATGGATTGATGATCCAAGGCGTGTTAAAGAGAAAAAAATTTGCTCACTTTTTGTCAAGGTTTCAACATCCGGGTTCGAGTCAGGCTCGAATTAGTTTTAAGTTCCCGACTAGACTTTCTTCGGATCAGAATGTTGACTTGGAGAAGCCGGTTTCTTCTAATGAAATTCGTGAAGCAGTGTGGGATTGTGGTGCGCTAATAAGTCTCCGGGTCTTGATGGGTTTACTTTTGATTTTTTTTCGCAAATTTTGGAGTATTATTGGGCCCGATTTGTGTGATGTAGTGGCTGGTACTTCTCTCACAGTAAATTCACGAGAGGGTCTAATTCTTCTTTTATCTCTCTCATTCCAAAAATTATTGACCCTAAGTTTGTGAGCGATTATCGTCCGATTAGCCTAATTGGGAGTTTGCATAAGGTTGTGTCTAAAATTCTTGCTAGGCATCTCTCCTTGGCTATTCCTAACCTTATATCAGACGTTCAAACTGAATAGACAGATTCTTGATGGTCCTTTTATTATTGATGAATTACTATCTTGGTGTAAGTGTAAAAAACAGCAAGCTATGATTTTAAAGTTGATTTTGCTAAAGCCTATGACTCTGTTAGGTGGGATTACTTGGATGATTTCCTTGCTGCATTTAGATTTGGTTTGAAGTAGAGGTCTTGCATCAAAGGGAGTCTTCTAAATGCTTTGGCCTCTATTTTAGTTAACGAGAACCCCACTTTAGAATTTCAGTTATACCCTGACTTGAAACAAGGTGATCCGTTAACCCCTTATCTCTTTATCCTTGTTATAGAGTCGCTTCATCTGTATTTTTCTAGGGCTACTAATATGGGTATTTTTAAAGGAATTGAGATTGATCAATCCTTTACGATATCTCATCTTTTTTATGCGGACGATGCGATTTTTATTGGAGAATGGTCAAATGATAATTTACGAGGTATCTTGAAAATGTTTCTCGTTGGCCTTTGGTATAGTTATTAATATTCAGAAAAGCCAACTCCTTGGTGTTGAAGTCCATGATGATACTATGTCTGAAGCGACTGCAATTCTTGGATGCTTGATTCTTAAAATTCCGATTAAATACCTAGGGGTTGCTATTGGGGGCAATATGTTGAAGATCAATTCATAGGAGGATTTTGTTAATAAGATTAAGGCTCGGTTATCCAAATGGAAAGTCAAGACTCTGTCCATTGGGGGTCGTCTCATCCTTCTAAATCCAGTGTTGGGTTCTTCTCCTATCTATTGTATGTCGTTGTACAAGGTCCTGAAAATAGTGCTACATGATATGAAATCCCTTCGTAAGGACTTTTAAATGGGTTCTATGGAGAGGATCGGAAGATTGTGTGGGTTCAATGGTCAATGATTCTTGCGTCCAAGAAAAATGGTGGCTTAGGTGTGTCTAGTTTTTACGCTTTAATCAGTGCTCTCCTTTTTAAATGGGTGTGGACATTTTTAGTTTTGGATGGTTCGTTATGGTACCAATTTATCAATGCTATGCATGGTAGCGACTTCCAGGAGCATTCGCCTCACTGTTCTTCGCTCTGGGGTAAGATTATTAAAGAAGTTAATGTTTTGAAGCTTCATGGAGTTGATTTACTTGCCCATTGTAAACGTCGTCTTGATTTTGGTCTATATACTCGTTTTTTGAGAGATGTTTGGGTTGGTGATATTTAATTATGCTTTCTCTTCCCTCGGTTATTTGCTTTGTAAAATAATAAGGAGTGCATGGTGGCAGAGAAATTGAATGGTTCTTTTTGTGATTTTTATTGACGTATGGTTCGTGGTGGGGCTGAATCTATTCAACTCGAGCATCTTGAAGGTTTAGTCGAAGGTGTTGTTCTTTCTAGTGTGAATGATCGTTGGATTTGGGACATGAACGGTGATGGGATATTCCGTGTTAGTGATGCTTGATCTCTTTTGGACGATATTTTTCTTCCGAAATCTCCCATAGCGACTAGGTGGATCAAAACCGTTCCCATTAAGGTTAATGTGTTTACATGGAAACCCCAGCTTGATCGTCTCTCTACTAGGGAGAATTTAGTTCGAATGGATGTCCAGGTTGATTCGTTGTGTTGTCCGGTTTGTGATGTGGAAATTGAAGATGTATCACATTTGTTTTTCAATGTGATGTGGCCTGTGACATTTTTGGTCGTATTTAGTTGTTTGAATATTCCTCGGTTCTCTATTGGGTCATATGTGGAGTGGCTTTCTTGGTTTAGTTCGTTGCTAATGGGTTCTTGTCTTAAAGGCCTTTTGGAAGGTGTCTTCTCCGTTGTGTGATGGTGTATTTGGAAGTTTCGAAATCAGCTCCTGTTTACGACTCAGAATCCCCGGAAAAATACGTTTTTTGATGATATTGTTATGCACTCGTTTATGTGGAGTCAATCTAGATGTAAAAGTAGTTTTATTTGAGACTATTGGCTTCAACGTCCCTATTTAATTTCTTTGTAAACTTGTTCTAACTATTTATTAATTTTTTTAATAAAAGTTGTTAAAAAAAAGCTCATAATCTAGTAACTCAATTTCTGAAATACGTGGTTTTCAAAACATTGTCTAAAACCATGGCCGGATTTGAGCATGTGCAGGGTGGTCGACCGCACAGGGCCTCTGAATTTATAGGGGCCCCATGATTATAGGCGCCGATGATCATCATGTTCGAATTTCTAGCATAAAACTTATTGGAACGTGTTAAAACTTATATGTTTTGATTCAGTCAAAATGTATAAAGAAAATTAAATGATTTAAGTGAATTTCAAATATCTTCAAAAACAGGGGAGAGTGGTCTGATGAAAGTGAGCGAGGAAGATGATAGATATGTTTGTGCTAATTTTAACTTTTTACCTTATAGTTTTTAATGTTCTCACTTTTATATTAGTTCTTTACATTTTTTACCAAGCTAGTTTTTAGGTTTCGAAATTGACAATTTCAGCCCATCTTGTTATCGTCACCAAAACTTTTGAAATTGGTGAATATTTTATTTATCGTGAAAAATGGTCTAAGTAACTCATTATTTATGTAACACATTGTGATCACTTGCCTTTAGTTTTTACGTTACGTATATTTGGCTAGAAGAACTTATTGCATAAAGTTGTCGTACTCGAGGTGTAAATTTTATTTTCGCACAGGGCCTTCAAAAACCACGGGACGGTCCTGTCTAAAACTAAAGCACACTACCTAAAATTTGAACTCGAAAAAGTAATGAACAACTAAAGAGACCCATCCCTATAAAAATAAACAAAACAATTTAAGTGTTTATTTTTGTCCAAAGGAAATCTCACCTCAATCGCTCTTGGCAACCTTACATTTCTACAAAGAATTAACGTGTCATTTGTGGAAGCTGCTTTGAATATGTAACAAAAGCTTCGTCACATGTTGAGTTAAGATTTTACTTTGACCTAAGGTGTTTTCTATGATTATTTTTCTTATCTTTTTGAAAATATATTTCATTTCTCTGAAGGTAAAAACAAAGAAAAATAAAAATTATAAATAATGATATATTTAAATGGGGTGATCGGCTGATTATCCGTGTCTCTATGGCTTTGCTTTCAATGTCTTGTAGCTGATTCTAAATGCTTTGGGGGATATATTCCTTGCGTTTGTCGTATCACACATCCTCTACCCAAACTTGTACTCTTTCCTACTCCCACCACCCTAATTTCATTTTTTTTACTCCTCCCGACAAACAGATAGCTTAATTGAATGGTTCAAAGGTCAAATACTACACTTTTTTTTTATCAATCTAAAGTTTGTGATCTTTATTTAGAGGAGGTCGGTCAAGAAATCTATTACTAGTCTTTATACTGATGAAATACAAAATTTTCCTTTTCTATTGTGAGGTAGTATATATAGATCCCTAACATTAAATCATGCCTTTTTCCCATGCATAAATGATAAATTTATACATGGACATACGTGCTTCTAGCTTATTATAAATTTAGATTGAGACAATAAAAGATGCATAAATACTACTAGCCTACTAAGTCAATAAAAATGCTCAAGCATTCTCTTTATTTGTTAGATATAGATATGTAAGGTTGACCTCATGCAAGTATAACCATATTGAGTCCAATATATCTTGCCTCGATAATTTTAGTTACATTCGGTTACATGTATAACCAAATTTTAACGATCTATTATATCGTCTGAAACAAATTTAAAATGTAAACGTACGATAATTATATACAAGTTTTTCAATTTGTAATTTATTATCAATTTAAAAGTCCGCTCTCACAACCATTATATTGACCATGGTAACAATTACGTTTGCCTGTCAATCAACACCTAATATTCTGTGAGTTTACTTGAGCAAAGGCAAACATAGCACTGCTATATGACAGACACACACGAAAATTCAGTGTGTGTAGAAATTCAGTGCGTGTAGAGTTTAGACATGAATATATATTATATTAATACTTGACTTAAAAAACAAGCAAAATTCCTATATTATTCTCATATAATATAATGAGTTCGATGGAATGTATAAATGAGATATCAATGCAAATGAATTATGGCGAATATGACTTTTCAAGAATCAAAATAAGGGTACTATTATTGTCTTATCATTGACTGCTAGGGTTATCGTAATCATGTAGATGGGCTTACCAAAAACAACCAAAGTAGTAATTAACTGTATTTGGTATCATCACCTAGATTTTTATTTAGTTGTTTGAATAATAAAAATACACAGTAAATACTTATACATATATAAGATACTCGGTATATGTATTTGTTTTCAGTTTGTTTCATAAAGAAGAGTTTGGACATGTTTAAAAATTGGGTACTTCTTAAAATGCTTCAAGATGATAATATTAATTTATTTGTTTTTTTACTCACCAAACCAAAAAAAATCAATATCTCATGCGATTTATGCGACTTATGCGACATATACGACTTACGTAACTTTTTGAAAATTTTAAAATATTTTTTTTTTATTTTTGTATTAAGTAGAATAGATCCTATATATTGCATAAGTTGCATGAGGTATTTAGAAAAAAAAATTGATTTGACAGGTGAAAAAAAACAAATGTTTAGTAATCTTAAAGTATTTTCAAGAATTAGCCTTATAAAACCAGAGCTTGCTTATTCATTCAAATTTATATGTTATGTTCTGAAAATAGTTGAAGATCGAAATAAACGAAAATATAAGAATAACACTTGGTGAGAATATGAGCTCAAACCAAGAAAAAATAGGAAAAAATAGACGAAAATATATTATATTGATATAGCTGATAATTTAACATGCAAGTTAGAAAGATATATACTAAATTAATAAAATATAGAGAGAAATGTGGGCATTTGTGCATGCATGAATATATGAAATAAATTGAATTAATTCTATGGTTTTGTCTTTAGCAATTAGTATAGTGCAATATATTCATGAGTGGTATAATAATAACCAGAAGAATATTAGTTTCTTTATGGTTATTGGTGAGAGATAAAAATGCTGTGAAGGTGAAGAAGACAAGAAGGACATGAAGGAATCGCCGGAATCAACGCCGTTTCGGCTCATGTGACCCACGACGTTATATATATTTAAATACTCTATGAATCAGTTTTCATATTATCTTCATTTCTTTATTAAATCGTAAGTTCAAAAGCGTATATTATGGATATTCACTTTCTCAATCAGCTGCAAATTGAACCTGCGACCACTAGGTTTATGAGTTACCAGGTAAGGTTTAGGATTTAGGGTTTATCTCGTTTCTGGTCTATAAAACATCAATCATAAGTTTATGAATTGAGTAAATTTCTTTCAAATAAACCACCTTAGACAGATTTTTATAAGGACTCGAGGGGCTGTGGCCCTCCTAAGATTCGGTATTTATAATATAATTATACTAAAACTTAAGGATATTTTTGAAAAAATCTCTATTTAGCCTTTCCGAAAAAATTGTCGACCCTCTCAATAAAATTGATCAAGTTATGTCTATGCGAACCATTTGTTGAACATTTACATGTTTGATTATTTTATCATGTATTAAGTAAATAGTGCTTGTTGTAGTTGAGTTACCTCGTGATTTAGGAGGTATCTATCTCTTGAGTTGAGTTGACTCGTGCATAGTGATATTAAAAAAGTCATTGGTAATTGCAAATGACTTTTGGAAATAGTGGTATGTAAGAATGCATGTTCAACTTCAAGTTCAAGGTGAGTGAATATAAACTGACCTTAACCAAAACTAACATTAATGTGACTATTCCTTTACAAAAAGTTCAGGCAATAACAATA
Organism: Glebionis coronaria; assembly: GCA_025667525.1. Classification (NCBI taxonomy): domain Eukaryota; kingdom Viridiplantae; phylum Streptophyta; class Magnoliopsida; order Asterales; family Asteraceae; genus Glebionis; species Glebionis coronaria. The sequence goes on along the minus strand of CM046875.1, from coordinate 591,822,424 downwards.
TTAACGGGATATAAACTCAAGTAGTACTCAACTTATAGTGTGTATTTAGTTTAGTTTACCCATTTGGTGCATGCCAATGTAGAAATTCCCAATTTATGAAATACTATCATAGAATGAAAACAAGGGCATGAACAAAGAAATTATTAAACGCAATATAGTGGGAAAATGTCCAACACTGGGCAAGAATGGTATTAAAAGGTTTGAATAATCGATCGAAAATCATAAAGATGGTTGTTCGCCTCCTTGAATGTACGTTGGAATAGAGCTACACTATCCCACTAGGTAGCTATAACGAGGCCCACATCTAAGACTAGGAACTACATTACCTCCTTCTCAAGACCCAACTCAAATGGCCTTTGGCCCCTACCTTTTCCTTGCCAACTTTTATGCATAACGTGTACATGTAGGGTGTCGAAAAAGTCGATTATGAAGATTTATGAAGTTCACAACAATTATTAAAAACCCCTAATATGGATCAAAGCACACATAACAGAACCGATTTAAAAAGATCATAATAATAACATAATTACAATTAATCGAATTAGGGTTACATACCTTTATCCTAGAGAAGATCCACAAGATCACCAACGAATCACCAATTAGGGTTTATGACGAACATAACCAAGATGTAGTCTAAAGTAAGACTACGTTACGTTCTTGTACACACGTAATACAACGAGCTAACCGTGATTCTAGCACGTGTAAACCGAGCTTCTATGCTTGTGGAATATCTACCCAACAACCCTAGAGAAGGGCTAGGACTAGATTATTGCTAAACCAAACCAAAAGATAAAAGGAACCCTAAAAAAGGTGTTTTTCCTTTGGAGTTTGATCAAACAAAGAAACAAAAACCAAAGGTTAAAAGGAACCCTAAAGAGGGTGTTTGCCTTTGGTTTTAGTCGCACGAAGAGAGAAAGAAAAGAGAATGGGATTGAAAATAATGAAGGATAGGGGTTTGTTTATATAGGCGTTGGAAAAACTTTTCCTCCAAGCAATAAACCAATTAGAAAACAAAATCTTTTTCTTTCCCTTTATGTCCCCTTTGGCCGTCCACTTTAAGCCCACCCACAAGGGCTTCCGGAACTTTTCCGTTTACTTCTTTTCTCTTCTATTTAATTCCATAACGATCATTTATACTTAACTTTTAATTATTAACGATCGTTAGTTAAGCTTCGGTTTAATTTAATAAATATAATAAATATATTTACTAAATAAATTAAACCTTTACGTAATGTGTGCAATCCCGTAATCCCGAGTTCGATCCTATCTCACGACTATTTAATTTTATGTCCATATACTTTCAGCTCCCACTTGGACAAAATTCGAATATCGTGATCACATTGATTAGCGTCTAGTTACACTAACAATGTCACTAGTACAACTCGAGTAAGGTCTCTTGGATAAAACCTTTTAATGATTTACTATCATTATTATTATCCTTTCTTTTCAAATACAACGTTAATAGGATATGGATCTCAGTCATTCCTTACATTAACCATTCTGTTTCTCGTTTTACGGATATAGCAATATCACCAAAACAAATTTGGGTGCGGCCGCACAAATATCTTACTACTCCCCCGAGGGGCCCAGTTGTATTATACTTCAAAATAAATTTTGAAGGAAACGAATCCCATTTTGACTACAAGCAAAACTTATGAACTTTACAACACTTCCGGAAATAATCCTTATAGCTACCAGTTACGTTTAGCGTTAGATTATTCCACAGAAATGCACTAGATCCACGACAGTTTCCTGGTATACTAGGTCTAAGGATAACTATTTATGATTTACTTGATGACAAAGATCCATAAAGTAAAATCATATAGTTGGGATAAGTCCAATATTTGATTCATCAAATATCATCCAAAATTGACCAATATACTTTCAAGTATACTCTGTCACTATTTTGAATTGTCTTAGTTTAATAATATTCCCATATTATTAATCGACAACAGACATTTAGAAATATCATAATATTCATGGATTAAAACATGTAAAATAGGATACAAAATTAGATAACAAGAATAAACGAAACCCAATCTTTATTCCGTTAAATAATAATGTCTTAACATCCTTTATCCAAATACTAAAAATAGATCAATGCATAAAATTGGTACATGCATCATGCCTCTAGTAATGACATTCATACTTGTTTGGCAATGCATAAAATAACCAATCTTGACCTATTGGAATTTTGAGAATACTTTCTTCAAGAATTCAATTAATTGAAATTCTTGTACATGTGCATTCAAATAGTTTGATATTGCCACATAGTATCAAAATTGTGAAACATCCTTGATCACCAATTTCCTAAACTTCCAAAACATATTTGAAGTTCAAAGTATTCTAATTCTTTAATGTATAATGCAACTTTAATCAACATGTCATCTCCAAAGATCCCATGACTAATATTGAGTGTTACCTCAATTATATCTTTTCAAGTTTTACAACTTGTCATAAAAGATATAAATACGTTACCTTTAATATCTATTATGTTATGTTTGATTCCAACCAAACCTCCAAGTTTGTTGGCTATGATAATTTGCACAACGATTGACAAATTATTCATCTATAGAATATGAAAGCCGATCCAAGATTTAGGATGTTATTCTATTTCCAAACATATTCCTTTAGAATATTCATTACACAAGTTATTTAATAACTTTCAAATAGATCAATATATTCAAATCATCATGTATTTTAAGCATGATATAAATACAACACGACACACATGAAAATTTCTCAAACCGGATTTAGATTTCTTCACGTTCAAAATATCCATATAAATTTACTACAAGGCATATTATGTTGTATTTCCACCGCATAAATAAATAAATGAATTTGTTTCAAGGTTATGTATATCTTATTTTCGAAATCTCCAAAACAAAGTTTCATCTCAAATGTAAACCAAATCAACATTTAATTTGAATGAAAACTTACTTTCTTACATGTCTATTTGACACATATAATTTAAGAAAATAACCATAATACTCCCACTAGCTTTTAGGAATACTCAGAAATCATCTTATTCAAATTTAAATCCAATCTTGGATTTCAATTTAAACATAAGAATAATCTCCTAGATGCATGCTTTTATCCATTCATGGATAATTGCATTTGTACTTTTACAAAGATTTATTTTGAAGTAATAAACTCATTTCGATTACTTAAGTCCTTTCTCAAGTAGTCATTCAAGAAATAGTTCATACATATCCAAATTTTTCAATTTAAAATATGACCATCAAAATCTTTATATATTTAATGCGTTTAGGAAAGAATACTCAATCATAATTAATTACTTAAGTGTGACTAATAATCTATTCATAATACATACGTTAAATATGTGTACAATTTTGTCCATATAATTTCGACACAAAGATTAAACCACCACAATTGGCGTTTTTCTTCCTTTGACGAAACTCATCTCCAATTTCTTGTCAAACTATTTAAGATAAACCAAAACTAAAATTTGATTATCTTGTTGGACAACATCTATAACAATCATAGTATGAGTAGTTTACCCAAAACAATATTTGGTAACAAATCACAACAATTATTTGTAACTCATAATTCTCAGCATATAAATCGCATATCCGAGATATCCTTACGGACCTATGACGTAAATTCCTTTATCTTGAGAGTTAGCTTTTACAAGCCTTCCTCATGATAATTACTAGTGTATTTAAGAAGATTATGTATCTTGTAATTTTATCTTTCAAGATCAAAACTCCCACTTGCTTTTAGTAACTTAAATTTACTCTTTAAATACATAGCAAATAGATCAATACTCCAACGTTATCTATATGGGACATTACAAAACACAATGACAGTTCCATACTCTTTATTTTCTAAACAATCCACTTCATAAGTAGTTTAGCAAAATCCGAACTTTATTTAAGATATAACGTGATTCATCACATTCCATATATAATGGTATCTTATTAATCTTCTTAGCTCAAGTCATACTCAACTTTCTAACCTTGATATCTTTTGGAATAAAGGAAGATATAGTTATCTTGAATCAAACATCACCATCATATTGAGAATTTTGATTCTCCTAATGAACATACCATAACAATGATGTATTTCATTTAGGAAAATATTGTAAGTCAATCTTAACAATATTTAAGATAAATATATATCTTTAGGCTTACCTATATACCAACTAAATCATCTTAATGGTATAATAGATTTCCTAACTATTTTGCATGTTTTATAACTCAAGTACTTATAATACAAAGTCACTTCATAAAAGTTATAAGTCCATTACACGTTACATGTATATGTATTTAGTAAAATAGAGACAATACATTAACGTCTTACTTAATATTATACGTCTTCCAAGACTTTATGTTTGTGACTTTATTCAATAGATCATAAACATGTATAACTAAAGTAATCATGAACACCACTAGGTTTCAATAATCTTTTCAAGTTAGTTTACTACTATACTATTATATGAACACCACTAGGTTTCATTAGTATTATAAGATTGCTCTATGTATCTTATGTCATTCCAGGAATTTTTCCATTTTAAGAAACTTCAAAACATTCCACGCCCGATCTTACGACATGTGGATGTTTTACCCTTGAGTTTACAATTTAGTCCAAGCTTTCACATGACTAAATCAAAACAACAAGTGTTTCTTAATGTGAATGATATATATACTTTTAAGTAGTCTTTTAATCATATTGACACATGATCTAACTTCCATCTAATATTAATTAGATTGTTAGTCTCTTATCTTAAAGACAAGAGAATCATATCTTTATGAGTTGTTTCTTGCACACAATGTTCATTTCTCCCACTTGTGCATGGAACAACCTCATATATTAGATAAACATCACGTCTAACGTTCGTCTATACAAAAATATGATTGTGTCACATATATTAGCTTTTACAAGTAGATGTAGAATCACTTAATCAATAAGAATCAGTACATAACTATCTTTGAAGATATTAGTGTAAACAATTTGAAAGTAATTATTTTAGAACATACTAAAGATAATATGGGTTATTACCAAGACAACAAGGCTTGTAACTCACACTGATTTAGAGAATGTTTTAATAGACTCAAAATCAGTAATACAACACAATTCTCCCACTGAACTTGACAACATTGAAAATGTTTCATAATCGGTGAAAATAATTAGTGTTGTGTTTACTTTCTTACACTTTTGAAAAACACATTCGTAACAATTACTTATAGTGTTTAAGAGTGTACTCTACTTCGTAAATGATGACTTATCCATCAAATACTTTTAACTTGAAAGACTTGACATGCAATTTTTTCCTTAATAGGTCTACCAACCCCACAATGGTATGTAGTGCCTATAAATGGTCAAAGCACAATTACTAGACAAATATGCTAGTTTGCCTTATAACCAATTAGCGGTAACTTTTAATAACTCAAGTTTGCTATGAGTTATGGATTTGAATTTGACATTTCTAAAATCCTTATTACTCCTTCTTCACTCATGGAAAAGAGTTTAGGTTTATCTTTTAAATTGACTCTATCCTCAACCATACACTTTTAGATCAATAAATGAATAAACCACGTTTACGGTGTAACGTTGCATTAATACATTTGTAAAAGAATTTACAAAATTCAATTTTAGTATTTTCGATAATACCATTCAAGAAAATAAAATTACCCCGGTAATAATAACCATAGTATTTTCCTTGAAAACTAGAATCCAAAATGACATAATTCCATCACATCAGTTGATCTGCTAGCAATGAAAGTATTCAAGATGGTAACTTGTCGAACAATGATTGACAAACAAATTTGCAATTTCTAGATATGTTAGGGAATTACATTGCCAAAATCATTTGCATTGTAAATATGTTTCATCCCTTCTTTGCGCCTTAAGTTTCCAGTTCTCACTGAGTAACTCAATTAAGTCGACTAATCTAAAGAACGTAAAACCTTCATGTGCAATCTTATTCAGTCATGAAGTTTTCTCTCCATTGCAACATCGTCCAATATCTTATATGACGACAATTGTAACTTCAAGTGTTCATCAATTAGAGGGCATATGACTTAAATTTTTTGGGTCTAGATTTTGGTGTCAAAATCATGTATGGAGAAGCATGCATACATCTCCATAGCATTAGTTTAATAAAAACTTTTAGTAAACTTTTTGGTGAGACTAAAATTTCATCATATATTTGCAAGTTGAGGTATTAGTTAAACCAATTAAAGATTTTACCCACAACTAAATTCACACCGTACTTTTTCTAGAACTTAGCTAAAGCACAAAGCAATAACCTTATTCATTGTGTTTCGGATGTGAATTTTTGCGGTTAAATCAACCTTAAGGAATTATGTAAATAATAACCGTAGGTAATTCCAACTTTGACGCACAGGCTAGCCGGGGATTTGGTCAGCGCTGAAGCATAACACCTCCTTCCTTAACCGGGTACATGACCAGCAGTGCGTTATACCCACTTTATAGTTTGTCAAAGTTGAGTAGGCCGTTAAGTTATTATTGCAATTCCAATCAACACAAATCATATGTCAATTAGATCTCAAAACAATTCATTAATTTTTATAGAGTAAATTGCAAAAATCGTCCCTAAAGTATGGCCAAAATGCATGTTTTGTCCTAAAGGTTATGAAAGTGCAAGAATCATCCCTATTTGAAAACTTTAATGCAAGTATCGTCCTTAATGGGAATATTGCTTGGGACGAAACACGCAAAATGGACAAAACATTTGGGACGAAACATGCAAGATAGCTAAACTTCAAGGATGAAAATTTGCAAAATAGTTTGATTTTTGGACGATATCAGCACTTTCAAAATATTTAGGACAAAACCTGCAAAATGACCAAACTTCAGGGACGATTTATGCAATTCTCTCTTTTTTATATGATTTAGTTCATATTATCTTGTAAAAAATTACCCTTGTTTACAACATACAATTAAAACAAAAACGTATGAAAACAAGTATGTACAAAAAAAAACTAAATCATAAACACATAATAACAATTTATATGTGCAATAAATAAATCAAATAGCCACATGCATACGATTTTCAATAAACATCAAATCTAGGTTTTTATATTTATATAAAAGTCTTCCATAATTTTAGATTTATTGAATCAAATAAAGTATGTAGCAAAACATGTAACAATTACCACATAAAACATATGATCCATGAAAAACATGCATGTTCATCACGGATCTCCCACATAACTTAACAATTAAATCTCTACGGATCGAAACATTAATTCACATAACATATGCAATTCATCAAAGTTCCACCCAGATTACTTAACAAATTAATAAAATCTCTACGGATCGTAACGTTAAAACATGACATAACAATTAATCATGTAATTATCTAAAGATCAAAACATGCAATTTTAGGGTTTCAGAAAAAAAAAATTTATAATCGGCTAAAAAACAAAAAAAAAACAAACCAACATTTTTTTTAAAATCGAATTAAAAAAAACAAACAAAACCAAAACCCTAAATTTTATTTTCAAAAAAAACATGTAGTTTTAACTCAAAACAATTATTAGTTAAAAAACAATCTTTAGATCTCGATAATTATAACATGTTAAAACGACTCTCGATGCCACTGAAGGTTTATAAAGTTCATAATAATTATTAAAAACCCTAATATGGATCAAAGCACACATAGCGGAAGCGATTTAACAAGATCATAATAATAACACAATTATAATTAATCGAATTAGGGTTACATACCTTTATCCTAGAGAAGATCCACAAGATCACCAACGAATCACCAATTAGGGTTTATGACGAACATAACCAAGATGTAGTCTAAAGTAAGACTACGGTTACGTTCTTGTACACACGTAATACAACGAGCTAACCGTGATTCTAGCACGTGTAAACCGAGCTTCTATGTTTGTGGAATATCTACCCAACAACCCTAGAGAGGGGCTAGGACTAGATTATTGCTAAACCAAAACCAAAAGATAAAAGGAACCCTAAAAAAGGTATTTTCCTTTGGAGTTTGATCAAATAAAGAAACCTAAACCAAAGGTTAAAAGGAACCCTAAAGAGGGTGTTTGCCTTTGGTTTTAGTCGCATGAAGAGAGAAAGAAAAGAGAATGGGATTGAAAATAATGAAGGTTAGGGGTTTGTTTATATAGGCATTGGAAAAACTTTTCCTCCAAGCAATAAACCAATTAGGAAACAAAATCTTTTTCTTTTCCTTTATGTCCCCTTTGGCCGTCCACTTTAAGCCCACCCGCAAGGGCTTCCAGAACTTTTCCGTTTACTTCTTTTCTCTTCTATTTAATTTCATAACGATCATTTATACTTAACTTTTAATTATTAACGATCGTTAGTTAAGCTTCGGTTTAATTTAATAAATATAATAAATATATTTACTAAATAAATTAAGCCTTTACGTAATGTGTGCAATCCCGTAATCCCGAGTTCGATCCTATCTCACGACTATTTAATTTTATGTCCATAAACTTTCAGATTCAACTCGAATTCGAATAAGCTTATTCAGGTCGAGTCACTCATGTCAAAATACTTATTCTGGTCAATTCGGGTTGACTCGAATCGACTCGAGTTTTAAATAGGTCGGGTTTAGGTTTATATTTTTTAGTCTTGACCCGAATTGACCCTACCTGACTTGACACGAACCCGAACAACCCGACTTAACCTAACTCGAATAACGCTTTTTACAATGAAAATATGCTTACATAAACCACTTTTTAATTTTTTTACTTATATTCGGGTTGACCCGAACCCGAATTGACCCAACTCGAATTAACCCGATCCGAATTGAAATGAACCCTAGTGTCCTGAGTTATTACTAAGCTTAGGTTCGGGTATTATATTTTTAGCCTCAACCCGAGTTGATTCAAACTCGACCAAGTCAACCTGAATCACACCTCTAGTAGAAAAACGTTTTAATACATAAATAATATGTAAATAAGATAATTAAAAATGGCTCAGCCCAGCCCTACACTACAGACAGTTGACATAATCACATAAAAAATCATGCGAGCCCAGCCCAATAAGATTTAACGGAGCAAAAATACCACTGTTAGTTATACAGAGTTGAGATCAACATATACCTTCTTTTTAGCATAGACCATATCAACCAATCACATTCATTCAACTTAACTTTCCACATTTTTCTTAAAAATTAAATAACTCACAAATGGTAAATCGTCAAGTGACAAAAAATACACCATTACAACGAAAATTAAATCATCTTTCTATCGAGGGGCACATGTATATACTTTCGACGAACTTTTTTTTTCGACTTTTTTTCTTAAGTCACTTCTGAGAGAATCATATATGATTCGTCACGAAACATATATGATTCGTCATGAAACATATATGATTCGTCTATATGATTCGTGATATGAATCATATATGATTTTCTGAAAATCATATATGTTTCGTGACGAATCATATATGTTTCGTGGCGAATCATATATGATTCTCTCAGACGTGACTTAAGAAAAAAAGTCGAAAAAAAAGTTTGTCGAAAGTATATACATGTGCCCCTCGTTTGAAAGATGATTTAATTCTCGTCACGATGGTATGTTTCGTTTTGCGTAACGGTTAACGGTTTGTGAGATATTGAATTTTTAAAAAATATATTTTTGTTGTTAGATGAAAAAAATGGGTGGTTGTGATTGGTTGATTGAGTCTATGCTAAAGAAAGGGTCTATGTAGAACTTTTTCCTAGTTATACATAAGAAAACAAGAGGCATCAAAGTTATATGATATGTTTGACAAGAGTTTTTTTAAAGAGTTAGTTTTTTTGTTAAAAAAATAATCTAATATTTCTGTTTGGTACAACAAATTTTAAGAGCTCTTAGCTTTTTATTTTCACCAAGTAGCTCTTAAATAAAAAGCTGTCTGATACATCTTTTTAAATTGTCAAGAGCTGTTAAAGCTATAGATTACTGATATACCCTCCAACCATATTATAATTTATTTAAATATGTCATTTTAAGTCATTTTACATTTTATTTTTTACAGTTAATAGCTAATATACCAAACACTTTTATTAAAAATATAGTTTTTTAGTAAACAGCTTACAGTTAACAGCTTACAGCTTACAGCTAATTTTACCAAACATAGATATTGAAGAAAATAACTGACATTGTGCTTTTGATTTTGAGGTGTCACAAGTAAAAAATTTATGTATTTCCACTTATGTATATGAAGATATTGGTGCTTTATATTGCTCGATGTTTGAGTGTTTGCCATTCAGGGGTTTTATTTTTATTTCCACTTATGTATGATTTTGAACTCAACATAACATATCATTTTTCTTCCGTTAAGTCCCAGCAAGTTTTTTGTTCACATCATTGTGATGCAATCATGTCAAACATGTGTAAATTTCACTTAACCAAATTGAGGATACTAATCTTTACATCTAATAATCTAAGGGAATTGATTGGCACACTCATAAAATTGATTGAGACACTCAACAGTATGCATTACAGAGTTGTACTGTGTTTTATAGTATGCTTTATTTGCTTGTACTGTGAGTGTCCCAATCAATTTTATGAGTGTGCAAATCATCTCCCATAATCTAAAGTAGCAGAAATCCTACTTAAACAAGTTTAGGGTACTAAACCACATTTTATCTAAGCAATAAGCACACCACATTAGTTAGGTCGAAAACATGGTGATTGTTTTATTCAGTGTTCTAAAAGGCGCCTAATGGCGGCGTCAAGGCGTCGCTAAGATGTGAGACGTGTTCTCGCTGATACGAAATAAACCATGACGTGGGTTCTAGGCGTGACGTAAGATAAGACGTAAAAAAATGCGACATAACTATTCGTGACATATTATCAGTATGTATTATGTTTGTATTATGGCCCATGTTTAGGCCTAGCCCGTATTCTAGAATAATCCTGTGTAATTATATATACGGTTATGAGTTTAATGAAAAGCAAGGCAAATCAATTAACCTTCCAATATGGTATCAAAGCCATTTATTTTCTCCTAAAAATCCTCCAAAAATATTCGGTCCTATCCCTGTTTCTCTCCTCACTGTCGTAAACTTCTACCCTAAACACCAAAACAGTCAACTACTATGGCTGTTCAAGACAATCCACCACCACCACCACCACCCTCTTCCGCCGAAAAATTAATCCCTTTTAGCATTCCCAACAAAGTTCTAATTAAATTAGACTTTGAAAAACACAATTACAATTCATGGAGCTCCTTATCCCTCATTCACCTTGGCAGTCTTGGTCTAAAAGCACATGTAGAACAAGAAACAGCGTCCACTAACGCGGAATGGTGTCAACTCAACGATCTCATCAAGATGTGGATCCTTGGATCCTTGTGCGACTCACTCCAAGAACAAATAGTCACTACCCCGGGTAATGCAAAAGCATTATGGGACCATCTTAAAAGTCTCTTCCATGACAATAAGGATGCCCGGGCAATTTCGCTTGATAATGAACTACGATCCATCAAGATTGGAAAGATGGCGGTTAACGAATATTGCACTAAAATCCAATCTATGGCTAACCGGCTCAAAAATCTTGATTGTAATGTAAGCGAAAAGAAGTTGGTAATCTATGCAGTTAACGGTCTTGATTCTCGTTTTGCCACGCTTGTTGAGATCATCCGCCACCGTGAGCCTCTTCCCACCTTTGAAATAGTACGTAGCATGCTCCTCCTAAAAGAATCATCATTCAAGGAAGAATCGGGTGTCAACAACACTTTCGAAAATAGCTCCTCTTCCCCCACCGTGCTTATGACATTGAATACTTCCAACAAAGGTAACTCTTCGAAGTCCTCTAATATTCCACAAATTTGTAACCACTTCAACAAAGGGACATGTAAGTTTGGTAATAAGTGTCGTTTTATCCATGACCATCGCAACCGCGCGGGTTTGAATTCACAAACACATGCCACTGTTAGCACCAATGAAAGCAAAAATAGTAGGTCTTTTGGTTCACAGTACCCACCAAATATTGGTTGGAATCATCATGCTCCATCAGGTTACTATAATTCTCGCCAGGCCCAACACACACCCTTGGCCCATTATGCTTTACAGCCCACTACACGTCAGGAAAAGACGTGAAGCATGACGAGTTTTTTTATTTAACTCTGAATTTTTTAATTTCTTTTTTAAATGAAAAAGACTACATGTTAAGTTTGTACAACATTTTTTTATCTCGATCTCTATAAAAACTATATAAATATATAAATAATCTCATATTTTTGTGCTGTTTTAAGTCACGCTTTAAAAACGCAAAAAGTTTGCTTTAATCACAAAGACTTAAGGTTTGACCTTACCATCACGTCACGCCTTACGTTGTTTAAAACCTTGGTTTTATTATACTCCTTCGGGTTAAGAGAACCATTCAACTATACTCGAAGAGAGCTCGTTTAGGCCCAATGGCTGGCCCGCAAGACAGGTCCTAATTATGTATGTTAGCAGATTGGTTTCTTCTTTTGTTTTTGTGAATGACTTTGGGTCTTACTCCTTTAGCATATAAGCTTTAAGGCTACAAGTGATGATCCCCAATAGGCCAAGGAACCCAGTGTCATATCAGGGGGTGTTTGTTTTAGATTATATACTATAAGCTTACATAAATTTATAAGTCGAAATTAATGTTTGATTAAATTTATATAAATGAGTTTATAAGCTTATATAAGAGGTTTGATAAAAAAAATTGTAGTTTTTATATAAAAAGACTTTTATAACCTCATTTAATAATTATATCATTTTTTAATATTTTTTTGTCATTTTGATTTATTAATTATATATAAGTTAAATAAAAAACTTAACAAAAGCTTATAAATTTATTATATGTAAGTTATAAATGACTTATATAACATATACATAAACACAATTCATTAACTTAACCAATTGCCTTGAACTTGAACATCTTGATTTTACCTTGAATTTGACGACCGAACTTGAACTGATTAATTCAGTACCAACAATTACTATAATTAATCCATTTTGGTGAACAAGAATAAAGAATGGTAAGTACCCTTGTTTGATAACTCTGGACCAGATGGTGTTTGTTTCATTAAGATGTTTTATGGTGTTTGTTTTATTAAAATGTTTTGGGTCTGAATCTGACTATCGCATCTTACTAGTAAAAAGTCGCTATAATGTATGAATCTGAATGAAATAATATTGTTTGTTTTTTATAATTGTCTGAATGACGTTGATTGAATGAAATAATATTGTTTGTTTTTTCTATACTTGTCAGAGTACGTCCCCATTGATAATACATTTTATAAAGAAGTAGCATTCTTACCACCAAGCCCTTGCAATCATCCGTCCACGACACATATTATCTCATTTAGCAATTCACCAACACCTTTTACATTATCAAACAATAGCCCCTAATTAGAAAAGTAGAGAAAAAAAGACATTAGTTTGTTATATATAAACAAAATATGTATTTGTAATAAGTAGTATTAAGTAGTGTTCTACAAGTTAGCTTAAATATAGTTGTTCGAAAGAGGCAATACCTAAAACATATGTTATCTAGAAGGGCAAGTAAAAAACATACTTATGGAGCATTAGTTCTATTTGGCCATCTACTAAACTCGAGCCACCTATTCCACGATCCACCAATACTGAGAGTTCCTTTCCATCCTCAACATAAGCTCCAAGGTTTATCTAAGCAATCATGAGTACACAATATAAAATACACACATCAAAAATCGATTGTAAAAGTCAATTAAGTATTATCATTATTTTTTATAAAATTAATTTTAATTAATAGATGTTAAAAAGATATTATATTATAAATACACATTAATTAATATATTAAACACTCTAATTAATACTAATATATTAAAAAAACGTCTAAAATAAATAATACATTTTATTATACATATTGCACACTATTAAAACATAAAAAAAAACTTCATATAAATTTACAAGTTGGTTGCACATATGGTTTTAAAATGGGACCACGCCAACGGCTTTAATCAAGAATTGGTGAAAATCGACCGAAACCTATACAAATGAGTGAATCAGGCCCGGACCGGAATCATTTTTTACCTTTCTCCGATTAATCACAGGGTACCCGCAACCGCATCGCGCGGGTTCCCTGCTAATTATATGTAAGTTATAAATGACTTATATAACATATACATAAGCACAATTCATTAACTTAAACAATTGCCTTGAGCTTGAACATCTTGATTTTACCTTGAATTTGACTACCGAACTTGAACTGATTAATTCAGTACCAACAATTACTATAATTAATCCATTTTGGTGAACAAGAATAAAGAATGGTAAGTACCCTTGTTTGATAACTCTGTACTAGATGGTGTTTGTTTCATTAAGATGTTTATGGTGTTTGTTTCATTAAAATGTTTTAGTTTTAAATCTGACTATCGCATCGTACTAGTAAAAGGTCGCCATAATGTCTGAATCTGAATGAAATAATATTGTTTGTTTTTATAATTGTCTGAATGACGTTGATTGTTTATTTTTTAAAGTATATATACAAATTTCGGCATTCTGATAAGTATATGTCATTATTTTTTCTCCCTAAACACACAAACCAACAAACTACTCCAAATTATTATCCAAATATTTAATCCACACGTGACTTTATAGTTTATATCAAAATATTAATTATTTTTTTATTTAATTTTTCTTTCTCTTTTTCCCAAAACACGTATCGTCTTCCCCAACATAATTTTACTGCTTCTTAAAAACAGCCAAACTTCTATTTTAGCTTCTCCATTGAACTATATTTTAGTCTCTTATTTATGACATGAAGATTTGAGAGGTTAAGAGGTATTCAGATCTGCACATCACATCTAACTCAGTCAGTGTTCGCGTATATGGCCGCTCGGCCATATTTACATATCAACCATCTTTCAGAAGCAAGATTGGCTGTACGGTCTGGCAGCCCGGTCCACCCACTAGGCACAAGTATAGAGGGAATCCTCAAAGGTAGTGCCAATACATCGGGAAGGAACGGCGCACCCTATTATCTAGTGGACATTCGCATGACGCTCGGGTAGAGGGCTAATCCATCTACGCACCTCAAAAGTAGGACAGATTCCCTCGGAAACAACTGGTACACCCTTTTATCCAGAGGCCTCGTATTGCCTGCTAGACCAAGGATTGGCCTGTCAGATCACAAGGCTCAAGGAGTGCTACCTCCGACGAGCTACAGTAAGCTACAATGTTCTTAACACTATAAATACCCCCCTTATTCAATGAAAGTCAGACATTCTCACTCATATTTATTACACACACTGTTTTGGCCATTCGGCTCTCTATATTATTGGCCATCCGGCTCAATCAGATTCTTACTCTCACACTGGAGTTGGTCTCTGGCCTCCCCTCCCGAGGCGAGCTAACGTGTGCTACTTTCTTATAGGCTTGTGGAGAAGATAGTCCAGACTGCCCAGAGGCATTCTCAACCCATTTAGAGGCACAACGGACTTTTGCATCTACAAACTGGCGCCATCCGTGGGACCCTAAATTCCATCTACCTAGTAGCTAAAGAATGGCGGGTCCTGATCCAATATCACCTGAAACCAAAATTCATGATGACAACCACAACAACCTCACGAATGAAGAAATCATTGAAGGACACCTCTTGGCTCTGAAAGAGTTGATAAAAGATAAAAGCAACTGGGATTACATCAAACAAAGGCTAATCAGTTTTGATGAAGGAGAGGAACATTCGGGAGACAATGGAAAGAAGAAGGAAGGCCAAGGCGATTGGAAGAAAGGTAAAGGAAAAAAGGTGGTAGATGATGATTTGGGAACCTTTCAAATCATTGGCCAAATGCCCTCTTAGCCGAAGGATCATTGAATTCTCAACCCCTAGCCACAGGATGCCAGCTAACGTTAGGATTTACGCGGGGACGGGAGATCCGGCTGATCACATCAACCATTTCAAAGGGATGGGTAACCAGGGGGAATGGCCCATGCCCGTATGGTGCCGAATGTTCCAACAAACACTAGATGACAAGGCCAGAGCGTGGTTTGACGAATTGCCATCGGGAAGCATAGACGGTTGGGATGATTTGGAGGCCAAGTTTCTCACACGGTTTGGAATTCTGAAGGCGTGTGCGAAGGACCCCACTGAGATCACGAAGATCATCCGAAAGGCCAACGAGAGCCTAACGGTGTTTAAAGAAAGGCGGGTAAGTGAATCCAATTCCATTCCTAATGTGCCTGGCCTCATGAGGATCTCTTCATTTATGGGTTCACACAAATGTCCTGGTCTGGCCAAGCGGTTTGCTGAAAGCATACCCAAGATGGTGGATGAGATGCTAAAGCATGTGGACGACTTTGTTCGTGCTGAAACAGCATTTAGAGATGCCGAGCTGCCTAGAGGAGAGTATATCCGAGGGGACAGTTCCCCGACGGGAGGCCAAAGGTATGACCGTTCCCAGAAAAGGGGGTTTGGAGGAAGAAGAGGGGGAGGCCGAGGGGCCTATCAAAACAGAACCCCTTACACCCAACCCTACACCTTGCCTTACCGTCATCCGCATCGCCCACAAGAGGTGAATCGAATATTCACCCTAGGAGCTTGTCCAGCTCACCGAAGGAAATTTTAGCAGCAGAGCACCAACTAAACCTTCCGGCTCCACCTCCCTTTGTGGGAACTCCAAAAAAAGGAGAACATGGACAGATATTGTGACTATCATTGTGCGAAAGGGCACTATACAAATGACTGCTTTCCGCTGAGGAGACAGTTGGAGGCCGCCTTGGAGTCTGTAAAGCCCAACCTCTTGATTAATGGCGTGAGGCAGAAAGGAAAGGGCGGCCAGAAAGGCCACCCTCAAAAGGCCAAAGTGATCAATATGGTGTCGGGACATAGTGACAATCGAAAGAGGAAGTCGAGGTGGGTGAACGAGGACTGGATGAATGTCCCGATAACGTTTCCACCGTGCCCAGACGAGGATTTGTTAGAGGAAGCAATTGTGATAGAGGCCGAAGTCGAAGGGTACATGGTAAGAAGGGTACATGTGGACGGTGGTGCGTCTGTGGAAATAATGTATGAGCACTGTTTTAATAGCCTTCACCCAAGCATACAATCTAGGATGACTAAGATGCACAACACAGTGTCAGGATTCTCAGGGGAAGTGTGATGCCGTTGGAAAAGATAGAGCTAGAAGTATGTTTTGAGGATGGAGGGTTGTTCTGAAGGGCCATGATGAGATTTACCGTCATACCCGCCCCCTCTCCGTACAATATCATCTTAGGAAGGCCAAGGATAAGGAGGTTAAGGGCCATTCCGTCTACCATCCACGCTATGATGAAATTCCCAACACCTCGAGGTATTGCAACTCTTGTCACATCATCTTCGATTATTAATGAATGCAGATAGATAGGAAAGAGGAAGATGGCAAAAGAAGAGCCAGAGAATGGAGATGACCAAGCGGTCAACCTAACAGAAGAAGTAATGATCAACCCGGCCTTTCCTGACCAACTTGTCACCATTGGGGTAAACTTGTCAAAAGAGGGCTCAAAACAACTGAAACAATTGCTAAAGAACAACCTAGATGTCTTTGCATGGGAACCGCAAGACATGACCGGAGTGCCAAGAAGGATCGCCCAACACAAACTTAATGTGAACCCATCGGTGACACCGGTGAGCCAAAAGCGAAGGGTGTTGTCCGCCGAAAAAAGTGAAGTTGTGGCCAAAGAAGTAGAAGAATGGGTGAAGGCAGGGATCATGAGGCCAGTTAGGTATCCCACGTGGATATCCAACACGGCGTTGGTCAAAAAAGTGGATGGAGCATGGAGGATGTGTGTAGACTTTAAGAACTTGAATTCCGCATGTACAAAAGACTATTATCCTCTGCCAGAGATCGATGCCAAGATAGAAGTTGTTATGGGATACAAGTACAAAAGCTTTTTGGACGCCTACAAGGGCTACCACTAAGTGAAAATGTCTCAAGAGAACGAAGAGAAGACAGCCTTCTACACCGACCAGGGAACGTATTTCTACACCAAAATGCCTTTTGGTCTATAAAACACAGGGGCCACTTACCAAAGATTGGTGGACACAGCTTTCGAATCACAGATTGGACGAAACCTGGAGGCATATGTGGATGACATGGTCATAGAAAGAAAGACAGAAAAAGAAATGCTGGCCGATATAGCCGAAACGTTTGACAACTTGCGAAAGATAAACATGAAGCTTAACCCCAAAAAATGTTCATTCGGAGTTGAGGAGGGCAAATTTTTAGGGTACATGGTAACATCAGAAGGGATCAGAGCCAACCCGGCCAAGATCAAGGATGTTGCCGATATGCAATCACCCAAAACATGGAATGAAATGCAAAGCTTGGCCGGAAATTTGGCCGCGCTCAACCATTTTCTCTCAAAATCTGCCGAAAGATCACTGCCTTTCTTTGACACTTTGAAGAACATAACTAAGGCCAACAAGGAAGAGTACAGGTGGACGGAAGAAGCAGAAGAATCCTTCCAACAAATGAAAAGAATGGTGATTGAAATTCCATCACTTACCACACCCAGGCCCAAAGAAACGCTCTCCTTATACTTAGCAGCAGCAAAGGGAGCAATCAACACAGTGTTATTAGCAGAGAGAAACGAGATCCAACGGCCAGTCCGCTATGTCAGCCGAACGTTACACGAAGCAGAAAGAAATTATGTGCCTTTGGAAAAGATGGCCCTGGCCCTTCTAAGCACATCAAGAAGGTTAAGGCGATACTTCAAAGTCCACCCAATCAAAGTCATCACAGATCAACCTGTAAGGCAAATCCTGAACAAGGCCGAAGCATCAGGCAAACTTGTAAAATATGCCATAGAGTTGGGGACATACGACATAGATTACGAGCCAAGAAACGCTATAAAGGGCCAAGTGTCAGCAGACATTTTGAATGAAGTGCCAGTAGGGACGGACACCTCGAAGGACCTTGAAACACATGTTTCTAAGGAAGAAAATGTCGATAAAGAAGAAGAGTGGGTGCTATACACGGAGGGAGCGTCCAACCCAAAAGGCACAAGCGCATGTTTAGTGTTGATTAGCCCTAACGGCATAGAGTATACGTATGCTTTAAGGTTGAACTTTGACAACACAAACAATGAGTCAGAATACGAGGACTTGTTAGCTGGCCTAAGAATAGCAGAAGAGATGAGAGTAGAGCACTTGGCAGTAAGGGTGGACTCGAAGTTGGTGGCCAGTCAAATCAATGGAGACTTTGTGGCAAAAAATGAGAGCATGATCAAATACTTGAGCAAGGCGAAGGAACATGTGGCAAGGTTCAAAAGCTTCAAAATCATGAACATCCCGAGAATCAAGAATCAAAAAGTTGACGTGTTAAGCAAGCTGGTCTCAGTGGCGTTTAATCATTTGACGAAGGAGGTGTTGGTAGAGGTACTAGACAAGCCCTCAATAGACCGAGAGGAAGTAAATGCCATGGTGGAAGAGGAAGAAGATAACTGGATGACACCCATCATAAGATGTTTGGAGTAAGGAATATGGCCACAGGACCACAATGAAGTACGTTCCCTTCGGATGAAGATCAGCCAGTATGTGATGGAAGGATGGGTGCTCTTCAAGAAATCTTACTTGATGTCGATGTTACGATGTGTAGGACCACTCCAGGCCAAATATGTGATCCGTGAAATATATCGGGGAGCTTGTGGCATGCATCTAAAAACAAGATCAGTGGTAGCAAAGGCACTAAGGTAAGGGTACTATTGGCCTACGATGCACCGCGACGTAAGGGAAAAAACAAAAAAGTGACGCATGCCAGATTCACTCACCAGTGCCCAAGATGCCCAAGACACTCATGACGTCAATCATGGCCCCATGGCCGTTCTTTCAATGGGTCATGGACATGTTAGGCCCATTCCCTGCGGCACCGGGCAAGGTCAGGTACATCATTGTGGCAATTGATTACTTCACTAAGTGGTTAGAAGCAAAGCCCTTGGCCAATGTTAAAGGCAAAGATGTGATAAAATTCGTGTGGGATAACATTGTCTGTATATTTGGCCTACCCGATGTGATAGTGACTAACAATGGAACTAACTTCGTGAATGACCCATTTAAGACATGGTGTAAAAATCTCAACATTAAGCAAATGAATACAGCAATGGCACACCCACAGGCCAATGGCCTCGTGGAAAGGGAAAACAAATCACTAATAGAGGGGATAAAGACAAGGCTAGGCCGTGACCGAACTGGATGGGCAGATGAACTCCCAAATGTGCTCTGGGCACATAGAACCTCATTAAAGACAAGCAATGGAGAGACGTCATTTAGCATAACGTATGGAAGTGAGGCCGTGATCCCTGCGGAGATAGGAATGCCAACCCATAGGACATTGATGATCAAGGATGTAGAGGCCAATGATGAAGAGCTCAGACTCAACCTAGACTAGTTGAAAGAAAGAAGGGAGACCGCAGCCATCCGGGAGGCCAAATACAAGAAAAAGATGGAGCAGTATTACAACAAGCGGGTCAGGGCCAAATCCTTCAAGGTGGGGAGCTACGTCTATAGAAGAAACGAGGCTAGCCGCGTGGAAAAACCTGGAAAGTTGATCCCAACATGGGAAGGTCCTTACAAGGTGACAGTGGCCTACATAAATGGCTCATATAAGTTGGAAAAATGTGAATGGTAAGGCAGTGCCATGCACCTGGCACGCAATTGACCTAAGGGAATGTCACATCTAGTCTAGCATCTAACTTATCATGTCATTGTAACATTTGAATGTTGAAGTTAATGAAAGCTATCTCCCAGCTATGGAGTAGCAATTTTCCCTAATATGACAAAGGAGTATAAACATAAGTTAAAAATGACCCCCTCCGAAAGGCCAATCACCTTCGGTAGGAGCGTGTGGCCAATGTTTATCACCACCCTTTCTTATAAAAGAACAAACACATAAATGGTTCCGCGTAACCAATGTTCATAGATAAACAAAAAGCGATTATATGTGATCGATATCTAAACCAAATAGGCAAAGCACAAGTAACCTCGACGGAAGGATCGCAACCTCCGAAATCGAAAAATACGGTCGATGTCTATGGAAGGGGAATAAAAGGTTAGATGGCTCCGAGTGGAACTTAGATCCCTTCACTCGATATATGTAGTCAATGTTCCCCAACCAAAATTAGGAGTTGGATAAATATCCAAGTAGATCCAGAGGGTAGGTGATTCCTCCTGGCCGATCTATGTAGCCAAGGTTCACTCCTGGAAATAAAATAAATGCAAGTCAAAGTACCTACGAGGTCATATACGAAAAGCCAAAAATAGTAGAGCAACCAAAGGAACATGGATAAAGTGGCACGACGGCCAAATGTAAAAATACCACAAATTGTTCTAATAGTTAAGGCCAACGGCCATCAAATTGTTATTATAGACAGATGTTAAAGATAAGTTTGAAGCAAGTCACTGAACGGAGGAGCAATCCTGTAAAAGAGGTCCTTGGCCAAGAGTCACCTCTCCATCTGGCATCACATTCTGAAGCTCCATTCGACTCTTAAAGCAGGATCGAGAGACCTTCTCCACGAAGGGGTACCGCTTCACGAATAGGGCATCATATGCCTCCACCAAGCTGGTCTCTGTCACAGAAGAGTCAATTTGAGATGCCCCGACCAAAGCAGCAACGACTTCCTCCTCAGTTCTCTCACGACGCACGGCCTGCATAAAACCCAAGGACATAGCAAGGCTGAAAACTTACCCATGTGTGGACTTATACTCCCTACTAGCCAAAAGGCATCGAACAAGCACATGGAAAAGGTCCTTCACGAGGTTCTTCCTTAATGTGGCCTCGTGGCTAAGGTCAACGGCTAACCTGGTGTTGTCAGCCCTCAATCCTTGAGCATCTTCTTCAGTAGCCTTCAAATTATTCTCTAAGGCAACAATCCTAGTGTCCTTCGTGGCAATAACTTCTGCATGAAGTTTCTGGGCCTTCTCAAGGACGGCCAAGCGTCCAGCCATGTCCATCTCTGAAGAAATAAGGAGATCATGTTCGCCAAGAAGCCTGTCATAGTCTCGGCAGCTTTTCAGCAGGTCCTCATTGTCAGCATCAAGGGACCTTTGACATGCCTCTAGCTCGGATTTGGAGGACACACAAGCACTATGTTCTTCCAACAAAGATTTAAAGCGAAGCAAAACGCTGGACTGCATTTGAGTGCTCTGAGCCAAGCGGTGCCAACTGGACCGTATGGCCACTTCATGATCAATGCCCTCGTTAAAATACACAAGATCAGCAGGAGTGAATAGGTTGGCGAGCATGTCACGAGAATCCTTGGACTTGTCCACACAGGTAGACTCAGTGAGGCCCCACTAGGGATTGAAGGGCCGCTTACCAAAATGCTTATAAGGGTCACATGCCAAGGTGAAGCAAACATAAGAAAAAGGGCACAAAAAAAAAATAATAATAGCAAAAGACAAGTCGAAAGGCCTTACGATAGGAACTCTCAGCTTCATCAGGTGTAACATCAGCATCCAAGTTAATAGTCTTCGAAGCATCACATAAATAAGAAGGACACACACGTAAGAAAAGTAAGGAGAAAAGTGCATGCATAAGGAAAAGAGTGGAGATGAAGAACTAACCTCCAGGAAAAGCAACATTCTCATCACCAAGGGAGACATGATTGTCGCTAGGCACAACAGATGCAGGATGAGGAGGAGATGAGGGAGAATGCTCCTCCACATCAGGCCCTCCTTCGGAAGCATGAGGCTGGGATAAAACATCATCAATATGTTTTCGAAGGTCATCTATAGCATTAGGCCTCTCGGCCGAAGGAGCAGTAGTGTGAGACCTACTACCACCAACATCTTCCTCAACAAGACCTGAAGGTGCGGGAGGTGGAATAACATGGACCCGAGTTGCCTTGCTCTTTTTATGGGTAGAACCTTCGCCATCAGCTTTTCTCTTTGACTTCCTAGAGTGAGTGGTAGCTCGGGTAGCCCTAGTACCAACGCTATGAGAGCCACTAGCCGCTGCACCCTCTCGAGCGGCCTTCTCGACGGCACGCCTTTGTTTCCTCTCACGTTCAGCAATCACTCTTGCATCAATAGTCTCAGCTTGCTCCATGGCGGTGGTCTTTGGAGGAATAGGAGCATCCTTGGTCAGGGGGGAAGTAGTATAGGTAGGAACGACCGTACCTTTCGGCAAAAAGGTTACCCTGACGAATGGACGCGCCAACAAAACGGGGAATTCTCAAAAACTCAGACATAGTGACACCTACAAAAAAGAGAGAAGGTTAGGTGTAACACCCCATTTTGATAAATGGAATGTCACGCGTGATTATGGCGTGTAATCAAAGCATGCAAGGTAATATGTAATAAAACATACATGACCATAGGGAAAACCGGAATCAAACATCGGTTCTTAAACATAAACCCAAAACATAAATAAAGTAAAGGAAATGAGAAATGACTAAACAAGCATAAGTATATGAAGGCAAAAAGGAAAAGAAGTCTATGACAGCTTTCATCCTATGCGCGTCCTCCAAATGATCGAGTCTGTCCTAGAGTACCTGCCGTTTTGGGACATGGAAAGGGAAGTAACGGCTGAGCAAAATGCTCAGTGCACGGATATACAAGCATGAAATGAATAATATAAGCATGTAAAACATATAGCAGCGGAAATGAATAAGTCTTAGAAAACCTGGTAATTCTTAGTAAAACTGGTTTAACCGTTTGAAAAGCCTTATGTTTATCTTATGAAAACTGTTTAACATGTTAACCATTAGCCAATATAGGTCATGAAATATCAACGTCCATGAATACTTGGAGGGGTGACCTCGTCATGCAATTAGAGGGGCTGCCTCTAATTAATATAACTGTTTGGGTAGGAGGAATCAGCTCCTTGTGAAGGATGCAAGGCACACACCACATTCACCTAAATAATCTGTTGAAACATGAAAACTAGGATGCACCCATACGCCTCACATGATAATAATAATAATATGGCCAAAAGCTGAAGGGACGCCACGAGCTATCATTCCGTCGTGGTGGAGTCATAACACTGGTGCCTCCAGTGTTATGGTTATGGTACCTCCATAACTAGGTGAACTGGTCATGCATGTATATCGCTTTAGGTATCTAATTAAACATAAGCAATCAAAACATATAAAACATATAATGGGGAAAACAGTTGGCTACATACGGGGAATCCTAATAAGGAAGAATGTCCATACTGAAAGGACAGAGAATCCGTACCTTGTGTCCAGTAAACGGAAAAGATGAACGAAGAGAATCCTACTCCGATCTCACTAATGCTACATAGAAGGATACATGTATAAGTATACTGTTACTGCGTACGTAATCTGATTATAATATGTCTTGACTTGTTTTATATGTTTTAGTCTTGTCTTACTGATTTTAATGTTATACTGCTTTTATCATGTGTTTTAAGTCTTCTGATTAAGTATTAACTGATATTCTTGTGTTATTATACTTGTATTGTGATAATAAGTAACTTTCTAAAAATAACAGGTTTGCTAAAATAGAAAGTTTCCAAAAAAAGAAAGTTTCCAAAAATAGAAAGTTTCTAAAAATAGATTAACTGCTTAAAATAGAATAGTTTCTAAAAATAGAAAGTTTCAAAAATAGTAAGTTTCCTGAAATAGAAAGTTTCCATATTTAGAAATAAGCTGAATTAGTAAGCTAATAATATAAGCTTAGTTTTACTGATTAAATATGCTAAGTCATGTGATTAATAGTATAGTCTATTAATTGATACATGTAAATTAAATAAACTATAGGTTATAAGATTTAATTAAATATAATCATGTTTTAATTAAATCAAATGTATAAAAATACTTAGGTTAAAATCATGTATTAATAACTATATTAATATAACCTAAGTCATGATAATTAATTAATTACATGTCATGTTTTAATAATTAACTAATTACTATTGTCTAAATTAAATAAATAAATACTTAGGTTAAAATCATGTATCATTAAATAATAACTATTAACCTAAGTCATGATAATTAATTTAATTAATAGTCATGTTAAATTAATTTAGTTTTCCTTGAAAAATAAAATAGCTTGCAAAATGTGAATCTTGTAAAGGAAATGTTTAACTTGTCAAATTCGACCCGTGCCCGTGTTTAATATAAGCCGAGCCAAACACACCCTAGCCGGCGGCTAGGACTGTGACCAGCCGTCAGCTGCCACTGACTACGCAGGGCTTCCCCTGCTGTGGTGTTTGTTCCCACCAGTCTAGACCGGTTCCCCTTGTTTCCTAATCAAGACCCACCGAGACCTTGCATGGTCTCGGTTGCCACTGCCTGCACCAAGGTTTCCCCCGTGGGTTCCTTGGTTGCTACTGTCCATACAAAAAACCACACCGAGCCCTTTAAGGGTCTCGGCTGGTGGGAGACAAGTGACACCGAGAGCTATGAAGCTCTCGGTTTAGATGTGGTCGAGCCAAAACAACCCTAAACCCGAACCCTCCTTGATTTATAACATGGTAAGATCATATATTTATAAAGACAATTAAATAATGATAATTAAAACATGAATTAATTCGAAGAAAAGGGTTTTATGAATTACCAACATACGTGGAATGATAAATCTTGATCTCACGAACACACTCCTAATCAAAATTATAAATCAAAACTCGTCCTCCTTTTGGGTGCTGCTGGCGGCATAAAGAAAACATCACGTTCTCCTTTTGGGTACTGCTGGCGGCATAAAGAGAACATCATGTTCTCCTTTTGGGTACTGCTGGCGGCATAAAGAGAACATCACGTTCTCCTTTTGGGTGCTACTGGCGGCATAAACAGAACTGGCGGCAACCATAGGGTTTGCTAGGGTTTTTGCTTTGTTTTGAAAATGTGATAAATGAAAATGTAATGATTTCCCTTCCTAACATATTTTTGGGTGAAATGGGTTAGGCCATAAGGCCCGTTTCCTTTCTTTGTGTCCGCGGGTAGGTGGGGCCCACAAGGGAAACCCGAACCTTTTCATGCTTAATAATTACGTGTTCGTACGTTTGTAATTACGTTACGTTATTATAATTTATTCGTGTTATTATAAATACTTGTACGTAATCGTAATAATAATGTACGTAAATACGTATTTATGTGTTCGTGATTCTTACGTTCATGATTTCATGTTCGTGATTATAATTATTACTTATAATAATTATCTTGTCTTAATACATACTTAATACTTATCGTGTAATAACACGTACGTAATACTTGTAATTCCTATTCGTGAAACATTAACGTGTTATAAAAGGAAAGTTTTAATCATGTACGTACGATTATATATATACTGTTCATGGTAAAAGCGTGCGGGTTTTACAACTATTCCCTCCTAAAAAGAATAATTTGTCCCCGAATTATAGGTAACGTAAACTGAAAGAGAAACATACCCGAATCAAACTGAGAGGGTATGTAAGATAAAAAGACATGCAGGTGACATGGTAGAAGGAACGTGGAACGTGACATGTCTTGAAAGGACATGGAACGTGACGTGACTGAAAAGACGTATCTAATCGATAAAAGAAAACGGATAAGAATTCTGGATGAACTTGTCATTTTTCCAAGTGGCTTCCCTCTTGGAACGGTTCCTTCACAAGATCTTGATACAAATGATAAATCTTGGTCCTCCTGACCTTGACTTGAAAACACGAAAAGTTCATTGTCATTAACGTAAGATAGATCCCCTGAATTTGATCGAGGAAATAAGAGTTAACGTGCAAGGGTAACTGAAACGTTATGATGCAAAATATCCCAAACTGACTGATAATAGTACTGTCTTAGCAATGCTACGCGATACGTACTGAAACGTAGTACGCGAAAAATTGTGAACGTGATACGTACACAATTTTGACCGTGATACGTGGAGATATGGTGAATGAAAAATGGCAAACATATCGTGATCAATGATACGTGTAACATATCGTGAACATTATATGAGAAACGTGGAATGAACATGACATGTGAAACATATCGTGAACATGGAATACGGCAACGTTATCGCCAAATGCTATCAGGTGAGACGTGGAAAGTGACGTGAAACGTATATCAGAGGATAGAGAGTTATGCTAAACTTGAGTCTGGTCTCTCAGTTTCCTGTAAAATTTCCCTGAACGAAAATGAACGTAAAATCGTAAGCCAAGATACGATCATGGACGTGACTAGTGTCATGAACGTGAGTGTGAAAGCAAGTCGTAAAACTGGAACGAGAACGTGAACGTACATAAGGAGCACAAATGCGAACCTTTGTCTGACCCGATAGCTGAGGGGTTGCCAAGTGATCGGATGAGCCTTGGCTGGAACATGTCCGATCAATCTGTTGGTTCTGAAATCTTTACGGATGTAAGGATTCTGCAGACTTGATCAAACCATTGACAATAACCCAGATAGCATCATGCTTCTTCTGAGTTTGCGTTAATCTGGTAACCAAAATCCATGGAGATCTTGTCCCATTTCTATTCACAATTTCAGATGATGGAAAACATCCTAGTCTGTTGGTGTTCTATCTTAACCTGTTGGTATGTCAGGTACCTAGATATGAACGTAACTGTATCTTGCTTCGTAGAAACTTGATACATAGAAGTTTGCGAAACTCCGAGTCCCCGAAATTAGCCTTTTCTTAGCGTAAGATTTTCTTGGAACGCCTAATGTAGTGTATGGTTCTCACCTTTATGCATAAGCTGAGTCATGGTAATATAAACCGGGAGAATCCATGTGATTCAGCGTGTCACTGTAATCAACCAGAATTTATATTGAAAATTTCAGGGTGAAATTTCTCCTGTCGTAGAATTTGCAACATAGTGCAAATATGGTCTCCCTGCTCTTCTCTAGACTTTAGAGAAGGTTAGGTTGTCATAGATGAAAACACTAATGAATTTGTTTATGAGTTCATGGAAACTCAATTTATTAAGCCTATAATGCTGCTGGAGCATTTATGAGACTAAAACAAGATCATGAGTCTAACATGACCGAGTCGTGTACGAATAGCAGTCATGGACATGTCCTGCTCTTTCACTCGTCACTGTTGACAGCATGATCATGAATCCGATCTTGTCAATACGTGGAGGAGAGTAACGGTTATGAATGGTGATTTGTTTAAAATCGACGGTAGTCGACACATAATCTCATGTTACCGTCCTTCTCCCTGAAGGTTCTTCTGGAGTATATGGGACGATTTTGGAATAATCCACTGGTTATGCGTAAAAGGACTTAAGTGGTCGTGTCTTAACTGACAGCTAGAATATTTTAGCAGTAATAGCTAACAACGCACGTGCTTGTAAAGCATAAATAATTTATACAGATTTTCCTGATGGAAAATCATGCTGAATATATTCAGGAGCCTGAACATTACTGTACAAAATCGTGAGTCATAGCATGGTGTGATGTTCTTAGTCTATAATTAGGATACAATTCAACTCGCATCTGTCCGAGGTAATGCGTTAGCAGCTTGGATCTTATCATTAGGCTGAAGGAAAACCTTCATATATTTGGGGAATACGAATGGCGTCCATCATGGTCATGAATATATGAAACATGGTGAAAGAAATGAAAGTGTCATCGAGCGAACGTGACTGACCTTACTGATACACCGGTGATGGTACTGAAATTCTTGTGGCCTGATTAATACATGGCATAATAAAATGGATATACCCTTTGGAGGGTACTCTGAATTTCTTAGGGATGTTCCAGAATTAGACGTAAGTCATGTGTCATGACCCGTGTCTTGGGAAATATAAGCATGACATGTGTCTTGACTGGTGTCTTGACATGTGTCTAGACTGGTGTCTTGACATGTGTCTTCAGAAAGTATACGTGAGACATGTGTCTTGACTGATGTCTTGACATGTGTCTCGAGATGCGAAACAAATAAAACTACAAATATTAGGTTATTATGCCAGAATTGGCGGATCGGTTAGACTACTGATCCTTTGTATTTCTGATCACGTCCGTGGCCGGAGCTTCGGTTGCTATTGCTAGGATAGTTGTTTTCATAGTAGTGGTTACTATCGTCTTGTCTGTCAGTTCCATGACGGTCATTCTCATGACCGTGATTCATGTAACTATTCAGTTGAGTGGCCGGCTGGTACCGGTTCGCACTCATATGACTGAAACGACAAATGAATGACGTGTGACATGTAACTAAGAATTTGGGATAATGATTGATGGGAATCGTCTGGTGATGAAGCATCTTCTCGTCCGATCGCTTTGATCTAACTCCTTTGTCTTTATCTTGTAAGATCTCTAGGTTGTGAACAACATCAGCATCTCGTAGCGTCTCTAAAATCCGCAACATCAACCCTTAGTAACATCTCCAAGCTATGAGCAGCATCAGAAATTTGTAGAGTATCAGCAAGTGGAACACGCACATGGGATACGGTACATGGAGTACATATGGAATGCACATGAAATGGTAGGTATGGGGTCGATCATATGACTTGATTTTAAAGAAAAATAATTTGTTAAACGGTTAGAAAGACCACCATGA
This sequence comes from Glebionis coronaria, assembly GCA_025667525.1. Classification (NCBI taxonomy): domain Eukaryota; kingdom Viridiplantae; phylum Streptophyta; class Magnoliopsida; order Asterales; family Asteraceae; genus Glebionis; species Glebionis coronaria. The sequence continues at coordinate 591,793,034 of CM046875.1, read as the reverse complement.
TAACCTAGCAATTCCAGTATATGCCTCATTCTGGTTGCATAGAGAAACGCTAACGTGTGGTTAAACGAATTTCAACGATGATTTTCCTAAAAGCATGATTAATGAAAACCAACCATAACTATCATGAAAGTAGGATTTAAATGAATTCCAACAGTGTCTTGCATGAAAGCATAAACAACAAAAGAGACGTAAGACATAATCACGTGAAGACGAAAACATCATGAAGAAACATGAAACAACCTAACATGAAGGAGTGTATAACATAATCAGCATGAAACTGAAGTTAACCATGACAGTATGAAAACATACTTGACATAAAAACATAGTAACTTATGAGGGGACATAAAAAAATTATGCCAATAAATCATGAGAAAAATTTTATGCATGAATGCATGATGCAGTTTATAAAAACCTATGTATGCACGAGGGGACGCCTATGGGTCGGTCCCAAAACAAAAGACATGGCGAAGGGACGCCTATGGGTCGGTCCCAAAACAAAAGACATGGCGAGGGGACGCCTATGGGTCGGTCCCAAAGTTAAAAGTTTCGATAAAAGCACATGCGACTAAATATGGCCAGTCCTGTACCAACCATTACTTAGTCAAAATTCCTGCAACAATGATACATGAAACATAAATAAGTAAAAATCATCTGTCAAAACTTATCAGAAAAATTAATGTGACTAATTATGAACTACTCGGGTTCAGTCCACATAGCCACAGTTCATGAGGAACATCATGCATGAAACAATGACATGTAACTAAATATGAGTGACGGTTGTCCATCCATACAATATCGATGAAAACATCAAGGTTAAAACATCATGGTTAAAACAACAATGCGTTGAACACATCAATACGTGGAATAACAAGCGTTGGCTTAGGAAGCTCCTGGTGACTACCCACTAGTCACAGGTCAAGTTTTAGAGCCTACAGGTCGAAGCTTTGGGCTCTGATACCATAACTATAACACCCCATTTTGATAAATGGAATGTCACGCGTGATTATGGCGTGTCATCAAAGCATGCAAGGTAATATGTAATAAAACATACATGACCATAAGGAAAACCGGAATCAAACATCGGTTCCCAAACATAAGCCCAAAACATAAATAAAGTAAAGGAAATGAGAAATGACTAAACAAGCATAAGTATATGAAGGCAAAAAGGAAAAGAAGTCTATGGCAGCTTCCATCCTATGCACGTCCTCCAAATGCTCGAGTTTGTCCTAGAGTACCTGTCGTTTTGGGACATGGAAAGGAAAGTAACGGCTGAGCAAAACGCTCAGTGCATGGATATACAAGCATGGAATGAATAATATAAGCATGTAAAACATATAGCAGTGGAAATGAATAAGTCCTGGAAAACCTGGTAATTCTTAGTAAAACTGGTTTTATAGAGTGAAAAGCCTTATGTTTATCTTATGAAAACTGTTTAACATGTTAACCATTAGCCAATATAGGTCATGAAGTATCAACGTGCATGAATACTTGGAGGGGTAACCTCGTCATGCAATTAGAGGGGCTGCCTCTAATTAATATAACTCTTTGGGTATGAGGGATCAGCTCCTTGTGAAGGATGCAAGGCACACACCACATTCACCTGAATTATCTGTTGAAACATGTAAACTAGGATGCTCCCATACGCCCCACATGATAGTAATAATAATATGGCCAAAAGGTAAAGGGACGCCACGAGCTATCATTCCGTCGTGGTGGAGTCATAACACTAGTGCCTCCAGTGTTATGGTTATGGTACCTCCATAACTAGGTAACTGGTCATGCATGTATATGGCTTTAGGTATCTAACATAAGCAATCAAAACATATAAAACATGTACTGGGGAAAACAGTTGGTTGCATACGGGGAATCCTAATAAGGAAGAATGTCCATACTGAAAGGACGGAGAATCCGTACCTTGTGTCCAGTGAACAGAAAAGATGAACGAAGGGAATCCTACTCCGATCTCACTAATGCTACATAGAAGGATACGTGTATAAGTATACTGTTACTGCGTACGTAATCTGATTATAATATGTCTTGACTTGTTTTATATGTTTTAGTCTTGTCTTACTGATTTTAATGTTATACTGCTTTTATCATGTGTTTTAAGTCTTCTGGTTAAGTATTAACTGATATTCTTGTGTTATTATACTTGTAGTGTGATAACAAGTAACTTTCTAAATATAGCAGGTTTCCTAAAATAGAAAGTTTCTAAAAATAGAAAGTTTTCAAAAATAGAAAGTTTCTAAAAATAGATTAACTACTTAAAATAGAATAGTTTCTTAAAATGGAAAGTTTCTAAAAATAGTAAGTTTTCTGAAATAGAAAGTATCCATATTTAGAAATAAGCTGAATTAGTAAGCTAATAATATAAGCTTAGTTTTACTAATTAAATATGCTAAATCATGTGATTAATAGTATAGTTTATTAATTGATATATGTAAATTAAATAAACTATAGGTTATAAAATTTAATTAAATATAATCATGTTTTAATTCAATCAAATGTATAAAAATACTTAGGTTAAAATCATGTATTAATAACTATATTAATATAACCTAAGTCATGATAATTAATTAATTACATGTCATGTTTTAATAATTAATTAATTACTATTGTCTAAATTAAAAAAATAAATACTTAGGTTAAAATCATGTATCATTAAATAATAACAATTAACCTAAGTCATGATAATTAATTTAATTAATAGTCATGTTAAATTAATTTAGTTTTCCTTGAAAAATAAAATCGCTTCCAAAATGTGAATCTTGTACAGGAAATGTTTAACTTGTCAAATTCGATCCGTGCCCGTGTTTAATATAAGCTGAGCCAAACACACCCTAGTCGGCGGCTAGGACTGTGACCAGCCGTCGGCTGCCACTGACTACGCAGGGCTTCCCCTGCTGTGGTGTTTGTTCCCACCGGTCTAGACCGTTTCCCCCTGTTTCCTAATCAAGACCCACCGAGACCTTGCTTGGTCTCGGTTGCCACTGCCTACACCAAGGTTTCCCCCGTGGGTTCCTTGGTTGCTACTGTCCATACAAAAAATCACACTAAGCCCTTTAAGGGTCTCGGCTGGTGGGAGACAAGTGACACCGAGAGCTATGACGCTCTCGGTTTAGATGTGGTCGAGCCAAAACAACCCTAAACCTGAACCCTCCTTGATTTATAACATGGTAAGATCATTTATTTATAATGAAAATTAAATAATGATAATTAAAACATGAATTAATTCGAAGAAAAGGGTTTTATGAATTACCAACACACGTAGAATGAATAAATCTTGATCTCACGAACACACTCCTAATCAAAAATATAAATCAAAACCCGTCCTCCTTTTGGGTGTTGCTGGCGGCATAAAGAGAACATCACGTTCTCCTTTTGGGTACTGCTGGCGGCATAAAGAGAACATCATGTTCTCCTTTTGGGTACTGCTGGCGGCATAAAGAGAACATCACGTTCTCCTTTTGGGTGCTACTGGCAGCATAAACATAACTGGCGGCCACCATAGGGTTTGCTAGGGTTTTTCTTTGTTTTGAAAATGTGATAAATGAAAATGTAATGATTTACCTTCCTAACATATTTTTGTGAAGTGGGTTGGGCCATAAGGCCCGTTTCCTTTCTTTGTGTCCGCGGGTAGGTGGGGCCCACAAGGGAAACCCAAACCTTTTCATGCTTAATAATTACGTGTTCGTACGTTTGTAATTACGTTACGTTATTATAATTTATTCGTGTTATTATAAATACTTGTACATAATCGTAATAATAATATAAATAAATACATATTTATGTGTTCATGATTCTTACGTTCATGATTTCATGTTCGTGATTATAATTATTACTTATAATAATTATCTTGTCTTGATACATACTTAATACTTATCGTGTAATAACACGTACGTAATACTTGTAATTCTATTCGTGAAACATTAACGTGCTATAAAAGGAAAGTTTTAATCATGTACGTACGATTATATATGTATTGTTCTTGGTAAAAGCGTGCGGGTTTTACATTAGGCAGTGCATAGAATATAAAGAGCCAAATAAGAGGAAAAGAATAAAACATTACTCTCCCCAGCCGGACCGTTGAGGACGCAATCGAAACCTGGATACTTCCAAAAAGGAGTAAGGCGACCAGCATATAAAAGACTTTGATATGGCCTACGAAGTGGAATAGCAAATTCACAAAGTTTTTTGGCATCCAATGGGTCATATTCTGAAACCTTTGGAAGGGGATCAGCCACACTGGAGTCATGATGTCTCCATGGCATAGCGATAGGAGCCGCCCTCCGGTCAACGAAGAAGAAAAGACCTTTCCAACCCTTTAAACTCGTAGGACCATCCTTGAGAAAAGGACGATAAGGTTTGGAGCCACGACTCTGAAAAGAAAACCAATCGCCCACCTTACAAAGCTTGTAGAACAGGCGGAACAACGGAACAGAAGGAGTGATACCCAGACCACGAGAATAGATCTCAAAAAGTGTGGCCTTATTAACACCAATGGGCACGAGTTGTGAGATATGTACACCAAAAGTTCAACAACACGAAAGAAGAAGGAAGAAAAAGGAATACGAAGACCACCTTGGGAAAAGTGATGAACATAAAGACCAATAAGATGAGAAGGAATCTCGTTCATACAAAAGTTGCGAGAGGGCACAGAGGGATTGAGATCTGAAGGAATATGGTAGGGCTCAGCCACACGGCGCACGTGATCAGAACTCAAAACAGAATGATAGAGATGCATGTCAAACTTAGGCATAACTTGAGCCTCATTTATGGCCTCACGTTGCTCTTGACTAGGGAGCCCTAGCTCTAAGGATCCTTCAGAAGACATAACGATAGGCCGGGGAGGACCAAAGAAAGACAAAAAAAGAAAACAAATAAAAAGAAAGACACACCTGAAAAGAAGGGATGTACCTCACGGCTCTCGACGGTAAAAAAAGGAGAAGGTAATAAATAAGAAGAGGAATGGGGTATTTATAGGACCCCAGGGCCGACCAAAGGTCGTTTCAGTAAAATTAAAAAACACGTGGAACGTCCCTCGACCACATGAAGCGCAAGTGGCATCCAGCTGGCAGACAAAATGCGCAGAAATATTAAATGAAGCACAATTACCAGTGTTTTTTTACTGAAAGTAATTATGAGGGTAGGTACGACCCAAAAAAAAGGGAGAGAAAAGAAATAAAATATTCATAAGGAGTTATGGATAGAAGACAAAAGAAGAGACAGAGGAAGCGGTAATACGGTTAAAGTATTGGTCACCAACATTTCACATTGATAATCCAATACTGGGGGGACATGTTCGCGTATATGGCCGCTCGGCCATATTTACATATCAACCATCTTCTAGAAGCAAGATTGGCCGTACGGTTTGGCAGCCCGGTCCACTCACTAGGCACAAGTCTAGAGGGAATCCTCAAAGGTAGTGCCAATACATCAGGAAGGAACAACGCACCCTATTATCCAGTGGACATTTTCATGGCGCTCGGGTAGAGGGCTAATCCATCTACGCACCTCAAAAGTAGGACAGATTCCCTCGGGAACAACTGGTACACCCTTTTACCCAAAGGCCTCGCATTGCCTGCTGGACCAAGGATTGGCCTGTTAGATCACAAGGCTCAAGAAGTGCTACCTCCGAGGAGCTACAATAAGCTACAGTGTTCTTAACACTATAAATACCCCCCTCCTTATTCAATGTAAGTCAGATATTCTCACTCATATTTATTACACACACTATTTTGGCCATTCAGCTCTCTATATTATTGGCCATCCGGCTCAATCAGATTCTTACTCTCACACCGGAGTTGGTCTCGGGCCTCCCCTCCTGAGGCGAGCTAACGTGTGCTACTTTCTTATAGGCTTGTGGAGAAGATAGCCTAGACGGCCCAGAGGCATTCTCAGCCCATTTAGAGGCCCAACGGACTTTTGCATCTACAGTCAGACAACAAAGATGTTATCGGGTCTGAATCTTAACGAAAAACAAACACGCCCAACGTCTGACCGCGTCTGACTGGTCAGACGTCAGACGTGGTTCAGACATTTTTGGTAAAAACTAACACACCCTAATTATTTCAGTTGTCCAAGTCCAAGGCAGGGTAAGACAAGGCTCTTTCTAATATACTTTGATAGTGCTCAAGGTTTAATTTGTATTCACATTTTAATAGTTTGGTTTAGCATTATACATCACAAATGCAAAAGCTTATAACATCATATCAAAAAAGACAATCTAAAAGAAGACACAAAAGATTTATAATGTTTAACATTTGAAAATCTTGTTTCATAGTTGTTAAGCTAATGTATATTGTTTCAAAAACATTTTGTATATCATTTGATCTTGATCATGATAACTTAAACAATTGTAAGTAAAGAGTAAGAAAAAAGACAACCTAAAGGAAGACACCAAGGATTTATAATGGTTCTGCAACGAATCTCTCTCTTCGTTCCTACTGCACTCCACGAGTACACATACTCGAGATTTTCACTATATCCACAAGCTCCCTTCTTGGCGGAGAAAACCTTACACATTTCTTACACCGAGTTCTAATCTTAGGTAGAACCAATCTACACACGTCGCCTATTTCCATTTTCCGACATAAGTCTAGATGTCGAGTTCTAATCTTAGATATAACCAATCTACACACAAACCTCACACTCGCATCACTTTAAAGGCAAGTGAGAACTTAGACACTCAAAATTCACACTCGCACCACTTTAAATCAAAGTGAGAACTTAGACACACAACACTCATACTTACATCACGTTAAAGCCAAGTGAGAACTTAGACACACAAGATTAACAAGTATACACATAACTTGGATTTACACAAGATACAAAAGAATAGATGTGATGAACATGACTTGATCTATAGAAGAGGGATCTTCATCAATGCTTCATCTTTTAGCACTTCACAAGTATGTGAGTGATCTTCTCTTGAGACACATGAAGAAGGGGATTGGGGAGATAATCATAAGTAAGCAAACTTAACATATTAAGTGATCATTTACTAATGATTAAAAAAAGATTTAGAAGCAAAAAAGAGAAGTCCAAAAAGGTTTAAGATAATGAAAAATGATCCACTATTTATAGGGACAAAAAGTCCAACGGCTATCTGATCACGGTTCGTTATTTTCCCCACGGTTCTGTATATGTAAATAACCGTTGGCCCTATATGGAACCGTGGCGTAGACTACACTCCTCTTTTTGTCCTTTAATGGGGAAAGTTTATTTGGCCAGTTTAGACATAGAGGGAATATCCAATATTCAAAATGGAATATACAATATTCAAAACTTCTTATTTTTCATTAAAAAAATTTCTTAAAAAGCAAAAAATGTTTTGTCATATATAATCAAATGTGAATTTTAAAGTGAATCACTTTTAATATCATTAAACATGTTAGAAGTATGTTAACTCGAATGGTAGTACTCGTTAAGTAATTCGTTTTGCGATTATCTTTAACGATAATTGTTTTTACACTTTGTCATGATAAAAATTAAGAAAGATTAATTATCACAAATAATGTTTTTAGGAATCGTTTACATTAACATCTCCTTTTTTTATCACGACAAACTATAAACTCATTTATGTAAAAACAAATATTTTCGAATTATTAACGAGTTTATCCACTACCATTGCCCCCCTTTTGTTGAAGCAAAAAGGTAGCGAAAGTCTTGAGGAAGAAAAGAACCGAGTTTCCTAAAAGCTTCCCCTTGGTGCTTACTCCCCCTAGATTGGGGCGCCAAGTGATCGCCGCACTTCTAAATACTCTCTTTTTTCATACTTAGCAATTATTTGCTCTTTAATTTGATATTTATTTTCTTCTTCCCTCTCAAATTATCTATCATTTATTTGTGACTATTGCTAGATAATTTGAGAGGGAAGAAGAAAATAAATATCAAATTAAATAGCAAATAATTGCTAAGTATGAAAAAATAGAGTATTTTACAAGATAAATACAAGTGAGTTGGATTTGAGAAAGAAAAGAGACATCTAACTAATTTGAAGTTATAATGTCAAATGGTTAAAATATTGAACTTTTAGATGCACAAGAAAAGTCCATATTTAATCATGATTAACTCTCGATAATATATGTTATAAAGAAAAACACATAATCAATAACAATCACACATAAAGATCATATTATATTAGATATGAAGAAACATACATAAAAATATTTATATATAATAATATGAATATTACAACATAAAAATAAACCTAAGCATACTAACTAATCTAATAGAATTAGTTCCCCATGATTTGCTTAGATTATTTTGACCTAAAGTATTAAGACACAAATTATGAATTAATTTGTAGTAGAAGAAGAGGGAATTTCTTTTGGAGATTTTCTCACGAGAACAAACACTCGAAGATGAGGTCAAGTGAGAAGAAATTCAAGAAAATTTAACTTGTCAAAAATATGAGAAAGTTCATGTGTTGGAACCTGCAACAAGCGCAATAGGTTCCATGATGCATGACAAAGTCAAACAAAGGAGGAGGTGCGTCATTTTAAAAAGAAGGAGGTGATGGAGAAGGTGATTTTGGATAAGAAGAGAGAAAAGGATACCATCACAAAACATTGTGAGGTTAGGGTAGGAATTGAGGTCATTGAGTTGGGTGTGTTGAAAGGTTTAGAAGGTGGTAGAATAGCTTCCTTTTCTCCGGGTATTAGATTGATAGAGTAAGACTCATTCCAATACTCAATAGGGGAGAAGATGAAAGTCTTGAAGAGTTTAGGAGAAGAAGGCTCAATTAGTTCCTTATTCTTTTTGACCCAAATTGGTTTGAACAAGATTTTAGGCTTTTTGGCAAGCTTTGAGGAGGAAGCTTGGGTTTAGAAAAATAGGTTTGAGAGAGAGGATTGTCTAGGTTTTGTTTAGGAGAAGAATACATGATGGGATGAGAAAGAAATGACTCAAGAAAAGGTGTTTATAAAAGAATAGAAGAAGCAAGAAGAGGAGGGTGAAATTAGGGTTTTAAGAAATGTTGGGGGTTTTAGAGAAAAGAAGGAATCTTTTATAAGGCTGGTCAAAGATAGAGAGAGACAAAAAATAAGACATATTGTTCACGGTTCGATAAAGACCACCACGGTTCTTTATCAATAAAGAACCGCAAGATCATTTAATGATTCGTAGACAATAGGTTAGAAAATACTATTTTCCCAAATTTTGAAAAAGACAAGAGACTTTTAAAATTTTAGTAGATCTTGATTTTTCTACCTCTATTAGCTAGAGTGTTATACTAGGGTTGCATAAAAAACTACATACTCCAAATAATTGTATTCAAATTGATTTAAAATGTGACAAAATATTAATATAACATTTTAATCTAATTTTAATCAATTTTAGAGGTGACAATAGATTAGGTTCAATTTTAATGTCAAATGGAAATTAGTTAAGATGTGAAAGATGTAAAAAAATCAACAATAACTAAGGATTCAAATTCATAAACATCAATACATGTAACTACATGCATTGGAAAACACATCTAGAAATAAAAATAACAATACTACATAATAAAAACAACTAAGTAAAAAATCTAGCTATTATCTCTTGAAGTGGATGGTCTCCTAATCCCAATAACTCTAAAAAATTTTATAAAAATAGATCATCATCTCACTCCATACGTGGAGGTGGTTGGAGGAGCAAGAAAATTCAGAATGATATGCTCCAACCTTGCATGCATGTGATGCATTTTCTTCCTTAGGAAGTGGATGAGATAGTTATTTTATACACAACATGGACAATTTGTGCCATGTTCCTCAACAAAAGCAAAGATATATGGGTCACTTATAAGATAGTAGACGGGGATACCCAAAAGAGGAGAGTTTTAAGGTGGAGGTGGTAGAATGGTGTCTAAAGGAGAGGTAGGAGAAGGACCATTAAATTCATTCTAAAAAGGAATGATCTGGAGAGGTTGAGGTATTTCTTCTAAGAAATGACTTGGAGAGAAAGGAGAAGAATCCACATTCACCTAGATTGTCAAGTAGAGGAGGTAGAACCATTGGAATGGTTGGTACCAAAGGTGGATGAGGTTTTACATAGAGTATTAGGTGTGATGGTGAAAAAGAGATAAGGATTGATGAGGAAGTAATCTCATCCTTTGGTTGTAGAGCATAAGAGTAAGAGCCTCTTTTAGGAATCTTGATCTTAATTTTAAGGCTTTTGTTTGTTTGTGAATTTTTGGTAGAAGAGGATGATCTTGTAGACACCATGGTTGAGGGTGTTTAGGGTTTAGAGAAGTGAAGGATAAAGAAGAAGAATGGAGAATATGTTGTTTAAAAAGAGGAGGGATAAACCAAAGTGGTAATGGGTATAAAATGATTTTGTAAAAACCTAAAGCATGTTATGCCTTAAGGAAAAAAATGGTGTTTAGAGAAAAAGTTTTGACCATGTTTACAAAAAAAAGAGGGAACAATGGAGAAGATATTCGATTTTGAAAAATCAACCCACAGTTCATTAAATATTTCCAATGTTCGTTATATATAATGAGCCATGGAACAATAAAGAACCACGAAAAATAGGTTTTAAAAAATCCACTTCCAGCAATTTTCAAAAATCTAGTTTTTCTATGTTTAGTGTTAAGCCTAAAGATGATCCACCAAAATCTATAAAGCTAAGCAGCACATATAATGCACACAAACATATAATTCGGATACCCAAAACATAGAATAAATCAATCCGAACATATAATCCAAGTAAGAATGTCCAGAAAAACAAAGTTAAGGTAAATCTAAACTAGATAACTAAATCAAAGTTAAAACCCAAGATGCCATTCAAGAAGAATCATTTCTTCTTCTTTCCCAAGTTCTTGAACATCCTCCCAATTGAATTCAATGCTCCTCTTGTTTCCTCCTGGTGCTCCTAAACATCCTCCCGGATTTGAAGGTTTTGATGATAAAGGGTCTCAAGACTTAAGTTTTAAGGGGTATCAGAAGAGGTGGAAGACCGTGGACGAGAAATTTTGGGTAAACCATCAACATAAGTGTATATTGATGGTGTGGTATCACTTGGGGAACCCACGCCAGCACTTGCTTCACCTACATCATCATGATGAGATGAAGATGACTCTTGCCCAACATCGTAGGATGCTTCCCAATGAGGACTTCTCCTCGTACCTATATCACTCCTAGGCTTACGTGCAAAGTTTTTTTGAATGAGAATCATCACACGTTCAAATTGGTCATAAGAGGATAATCCAATGTGAGGATAGTCATGGTCAACCCTTTTAAAATGGCGAGTGAGGAGCATGGCAGGGAAGGTTTGTGTTTGGCTTGAAGAGGATAAAATTGATCCTTCTGGCGATGAAGTTCGCTAGATTGTATGAGGTAGGAGTAGCAACACAATACATCATGTGTGCAAGACACGCGGGTATATGATCGCAGTTACCACCAAGACAAAACGCGTTCTCCCTAATGATTTCGACCCATGACAACATGCAATAAATAATCTCGCTAGTCAATAATTCCCAAAGAGTGAGAGCACGAGTAACTCCTTAAATATTACGAAGGACTAGACGCACGCAGGGTTTTTGAATAATTCGGGTGATATTCGCGAGGTCATGAATTTAGGCGTCATAAATGCTATTGACATAGGCCGAATTCAAGGAGCCGAGAATCCAAGCGTCGGTGAACCAACATTGCTCTTCATAAGGCGCCTCAAGGATTCATCTGAATTCGGCGAGGGAATACATGATAGATTGGCCCTCAATGGAGAACCTAAAAAACATACCATCATCATTGGATATTGTTAGCCTTAAAATGTGTGCGACTAACGGAATTACATTAGTTTCATAGCCGGGACTTGCAGGGACTAATATTGTCATATGTAAAGTCCAAGTCCCGGGCTATATAAACCCCTCCATACTTCTATGGAGGGGTGAGGCTTTTCATTTTTTTCTTGTCTTTCTCTCACTAGAATAAACACACATTTATTCTAACTTGTTTCTCTCTCTACCATGGCTAAACACCACTTCTACCCTCCCCGACCTCCGGATCATAAACCCGTGTTTATAGTGAATCCAAATTAACAATTGGCGTCAGAGCTAACCGGGGGTATTTCGTGTTTTTGTCTCACGTTTTGTGTTCGTGTTTGTGTGTCGGATGTATTTTGGTTTGGTACGTTTTCCATTATCACTTTTCCATTTCATTTCCTATATGTCCATTTATTACCATTTTTTAATCAGTAACCTGTTGTTGGTTTCATCAAATCTCTGTCCACATCTGTCCTTTGTCCCATCGTTCCCTTCAAAGTTTAATTTTTTTATATATATTTCTGGGTTTTTGGTGACTGTCTTTGACGATGATCAACTCAAAAAAAATCACATGGTCCAGTTCCATTATTTTCGGGGTTACCAAAACTGGTCAAAACCCCATTCAGATGGTGCACTCCGATGGTAAGTTATGATGGGGTAAGACTGGCTACGATGGCACTTTCAATCGCATTGAGTGCGATGGGTAGACTCCGATGGCTCACCGCGATGGTCTGTTGTGATGGACCATTCTGATGGCCCATTGCGATGGGTACCATCGCGATGGCTTCCATCATATTGCGATGGATGTGGTACTAAACTGCGATGGAAATGCGATGGGAATGTGATGGACTCAATTTTTTAATTGCGATGGGACTGCGATGGTGTCCATCAGGGTGCGATGGAACCATCGAGTTGATGTGCAATAAGACTGCGATGGACTCATTCTTTTAGACATACTTGCGTTGACTGGTTCTTTTGGTTAGACAAACAATGAGACTCGTTAACATAACTTTTATTTCTGAAAATGCTTTGACCAAACCAGGAGTTCTACTTCACTCACCGAGTCAACTCGGCAATTACCGAGTTGACCAGGTCAACTCGGTGAGTCGAAAACTCATCAAACAAACACCATCCTTTTTACTCCAACCAACAAGAAATCTCTATCTAACCCATCGACACCTAATCCCCAATCTAGACTCAAAACAAACTAAAAAACTAAATGATCTCAGTATCGTTTCATTTATATCTGTTGAAGATATATGAGATCTTTAAGACCTGTTAGAAACGAGTTCATCATAGATCACCTTTATATTCGAATCTTCCTGAATTGGAACATAAACAAGTGTGTTTACTTCCTCTTCGATTCGTTTATTCATAATTAATCCACATGCAAACGATTCTATCAACTAATCACCCTAACTGAGACCTCTTTTCATCTTGAAGCACTTCTTGTCACAAGCATATTCTCGAATTAGATCAGGCATGGTCGAATTGATTGGGTATAGTGGTTATTCAATTGAGATTCGTATAAAACTGATGATGGAAATCATTGGATTTGATCTATTTTTTTGACGATCATAATATCTGGTTTTAATTAGATGTGGTTTGTAAGGAATGTGTCAGATGGGGACGAAAGAAAAAGATGGTGGCGGATATAACTATGTCATGAGATAAGGGTTAGATGCAACCTAATATTTAGGCTTTGATATAACTTATATCCCAATGTGGATCGGTTTTAAAATGTGGGTGGATTGGGTTCAATACCGACCAAATTCAATAGAAATGAGTGCCAGGAACTTTTACAACTATCTATTGGTATTGGGCCCAAGTAGCGTTTGATGGACCAAAATATTGGTATGGGATGATGTTTTTGATTAAAAGATGTAAGTATACTCTTCATAATGTATCGGATTATGAGTTATGGTGCTTAAATGTGTTTATTCTGACCACAGAAAACCCTCGTTTTGAAACCCTAATCTCTCGAAAAATTTTCGACGACCTTATTCTTTAGTCTTCGTTGGATCTATAGTAAACGACAAACACGACAAACACAAAGTAAAGTTTGCTTGACAACTTCTCATTCTTAACAACGTTGGCGATATGACTGATTTGGATCCGCGCATCAGTTGGCGATATGACTGATTTGGGCTTTCAAGTAAAGTTTGCTTGACAACGTTGACAACTTCTCATTCTTTAGTCTTCGTTGGATCTATAGTAAACGACAAACACGACAAACACGAAGACAAAAACAAACAAACACTAAAACGATCCTTTAAGATTCACTAAAATTGTCAAAACGGCTAGTATTCGGGCAAAGGTCATGTCAAGTGATTACGAAGTGGATTTGGTATTTATTATTTGAAGGTGAAGTGGAATATCACGAAGGCGTCTACTCAGTTCATCATCGAGCCTTTTTCACCCCCTCTATCGATTGATGATTTGCTTCAGCATTTATGATTGAGACTTGATTTATCTAGTTTCCACTGTCAAGGGGTGGATGGTCGACGACATGGACAACTATCACTTAAGGAGTTACGTTGTAGTGCTCAGTGTCACACTCATCTATAGTTGTGGGTAATTCAAGAGGTGTTTTACATCTTATACTTCTCTCTTCTTTTATGTATAAGGTACTAAGAGACGTTTCTCTGCACCGTTCGTCAATCAACACAAGTGCTAAGCGTAAGTAACAAATTTGGGAGATTGTACTTCAGTTTCAAGTTTGGAATATCAGGTTTACTTCACCAGTGGTCACTACAGATAGCCGAAAGAATACGAGGTCGGTAAGTTTAGCCAGAGAGTACAAGAGTAGAGATATGATCAGCAAACAATTCTCACGAGCAACTTGAGCTACAAAATGTCAACAAAGATTTCTACTTCAGACACGAACATCTCGCGATTCAGATTGTACTTGTCAGATGATGCTCCCGAGTGTTCTTAACCACCATACTCTTGACAAGAACATCTCACGATTCTGTGCGTACACGACAGATGATGCTTCCGAGTGTTCTTAACCTTCTTACTCCTGATAAGAACATCTCGTGATTCTGAGCGTACACGTCAGATGATGCTTCTGAGTGTTCGTAAATGTCCAGCATTGGCACCTACACACAACAGTGTACGTCCCGTGCAAGAATGTCAAGAAAATACTCCTACAGCAGACTCGACGGATACGACACAAATGAATGAGTTGGTTGATTTATATGATCCAATGTTTGATGAATATTACTATGGAAACAATCAAGTTGTGTCAAAGCCTTCCGCTGTCAATACTGCTGATGCACCTGCACAAAGTCAACAAGACACAACTGCATCTACTTCAGCAACCGTTGCTCAAGAGACAATTCCAGTGGATACTCAACAAACTCAAGAAACTGTCATACAACCAACATCACCAACCGTCAATGCTGAAGGAGAAATCAACAATCAAGCAGTCGATGCACAACCTGACGATGAAGAATTTATCAATTCGTTCGGTACATCGGTACACGAAGTCGGAGAGTCTTCTACTCAACATGTTGATCCGTCCAACATGCATACATTCTACCAACCATATCCATCCACTCACCATTGGACACGTGATCATCCATTGGAGAAAGTCATTGGAAATCCTTCACAACCGGTTCGAACACACAGACAACTCGAAACCGATGGCGATGTGTGTATGTATGCACTCACCGTGAGTTCAACTGTACCTACAAACATCAAACAAGCCATGACTGATCATGCGTGGATTGAATCAATGCAAGACGAAATTCATCAGTTTGAACGCCTAAATGTTTGGGAACTTGTTGACCGACCCTATGGAATGTCAATTTTAGATTTCAAATGGATCTAGAAAAACAAACTGGATGAAGAACAAACCATCATCAAAAACAAATCTCGTCTTGTGGTTAAGGGATACCGTCAACAAGAAGGCATAGACTACGATGAATCATTCGCTCCAGTCGCTCGTTTGGAAGCAGTCAGGATATTCCTTGCTTATGCTGTACATAAGGGCTTCACGGTTTTTCAGATGGACGTTAAAACTGCTTTTCTCAACGGTCATTTGAAGGAAGAAGTGTATGTGAATCAGCCGGAAGGATTCATCGATCCTCATCATCCTGACAAAGTCTATCGTCTCAAGAAGGCTGTATATGGACTTAAACAAGCTCCCAGGACATGGTACGAAGAACTTTCAAACTTCTTGGTGTCCAAAGGATTCTCCAAAGGTTCTATTGATCCTACTCTCTTTAATAATAAATATGGGGATGACATAATGCTGGTGCAAGTTTATGTTGATGACATTATTTTTGGTTCTACGAACCCAAAACTTTCAAAACGTTTTGAAAAATTAATGCACAGCAGATTTGAAATGTCAATGATGGGGGAGATAAAATTCTTTTTAGGCCTCCAGATTCATCAATCCCCACGTGGTATCTTCATTAACCAAGCTAAGTATGCTCAAGAGATACTTAAAAAGCATGGTATGACCTCATGTGCTCGCGTTGGTACACCATTGTCGACCACATCCCTAGACGCTGACTTGTACTCATATCCCGTAGATCAAACGCGATATCGTAGTATGATCGGGTCACTTATGTACCTTACAGCCAGCAAGCCTGATATTCATCATGCCACATGCTATTGTGCACGATATCAAGCCAGACCTACTCAAAAGCACCTCAAAGAGGTTAAACGGATCTTTCGGTACCTTAAGAATACCATTCACATGGGACTCTGGTATCCGAGGGAAACCGGTTTTCATCTAACGGCTTTCTCAGATTCTGATCACGCAGGTTGTCTTGATAGTCGTAAAAGCACTTCTGGTAGCATACAATTTCTAGGGGAAGACAAGCTTGTCAGCTGGTCGTCAAAGAAGCAGGATTGCACTTCGCTCTCATCAGCTGAAGCAGAATATGTGGCTCTATCCGCGTGTTGTGCTCAAGTCCTCTGGATGAGAACTCAACTCACGGATTATGGCTTCCACTTTGATAAAATACCTATGTATTGTGACTCAAAGTCGGCCATATCCATATCTTGCAACCCGGTTCAGCACTCCCGCACCAAGCACATCGATGTCAGATATCACTTCATCAAGGAACAAGTGGAACGCAACATCGTGGAATTATACTTTGTCAGAACTGAGTACCAGCTGGCAGACTTGTTTACAAAAGCTCTATCGAAAGATAGGTTTGTGTATCTTGTTGGCCGTCTTGGTATGAAGTATATGACTCTAGAAGACTTGGAGGTTTTGGCAAATGAAGCTGCTTGATATTCTCTCACAATTACTTCTAGGCGCATCACAGCTTAGAACTCGTACCTCAACTAAGGAAAGTTTATCTCGGACGATAACTTATCCTTCTCAACGAGAAATTCATATTTCTCGGTCATGAGCTTCTCATAAAAACATTCAAAGTTTTAAGTTCATGAAAAACGATTTCTAAGTAAATGTCAGCTTAGAACTCAAACTTCAACTTAAGGAAAGTTTATCACGGATGGTAACTTATCCTTTACAACGGGAAATTTATTTTTCTCGGTCATGAGCTAGTCACAAAACAATCAAAGTTTTGAGCTCATGAAAAACAGACCTGAAAGGGGAGTGTACGTTTCAGTGCGCTTTCCCTAATCAATAGAAGAGAAGTCTTCTATCCTGATTATTTTAAAACCGTTGAACACAATTTTTCAAGAATTTCTCAAAAGGTTTTTCTAAATCTTTCAAAATTGTGTGTTCAACACTCCCTTCCTCATAAGTGGTTTTTATATCTCAAAATTGTCATATGTTATTTTGATCAATTTTTAAGGGGGAGCGTTTTAAAATCAAGCCTTTTAATGTTGTTGGGTACATCTCTAAAATTGTCATATTTTATGTATCCAACACATTCCGAAAATGATATGAAATTGTCAAATGTAATATATTATATCGGAAAAGGCATCTCAACTCCGTACCTCAACATATTTTGTGGTGTCGTTTTTCTAAAATTTTGTCAAATTTTGTCTCAAGACACACATATATTGTTGAGGGGGAGCGACCCGACTGAAAATGTTCCATGATTCATGCGTGCACACATGTTTCTCTCCCGTCGATTTTTCGGAAATTGTCATATTTTAATCAATTGGTATCTCTAATATTATATTTTTATATTAGAGATAGGGGGAGAAAATGCGATTAAAATATAATATATCGCAACATGTGATCTTAAAGACTCAAGTGCAATTCTTTCCTTCACATGCCAAACTATTTCGTATATCGATGCATGTGTGTAGGGGGAGCTTTTCGGAAATGTAAAACTTTCAAGTGTTAAAAGTTTTGATTTTTATCAAACACTTTGAATAGTTTTCAATGGTTTAATGGTTACGATATATACCCAAAACAACCTACTATCCACGACGGAACGATGGAGTCAAAAGGTGGTTTAGGATAGGAAACTAAGTCCTATGATCCAACCAAAACCGGAGGGATCTACACAAGGACATTCCATAGCTAGAAATAGTTGTCCTTAGGAAAGATGGAGTGGAATGAAGCTGAATGCGGACCAAGTACTTAAGTTAGCACTGGAACAATCACAACAAGGTGCTAATGATGATGTATTGGTAAGCATTGAAGGAGTTGAATATTCTATGCAACTTAGGCAGAAACCGGGTCAATACATCTATTGAAGACAAGTCATCATGGACCCAGTGATGCAATGCACAACTCTTCCCAGCCATTCGAGTTTCTCTCAGAAGAAACTTGTCTCATTGTCACGGAGATCAACACGTATCTATTGACTTTCTCACTCCGAGTTAGTTAATATTGAAAAGGTGGCAGTCTGCTCCAGCCTCTGATTACCAAAATGCACTTATTGAGTCTAGAGCCAAACGAGATCAATTTAACATCTCATTAGGACACAATCGAGTCCTACGCATTATCCTTGTGATATTGCCAGAACATCTGAGTGATACGATTCACAATGAAGATGGAAATCTTGCTTGAGCCAGCATCAAACAAGCTCATGGTAGGTAACTTGTGCGATTCTACACGAATCAAACTTGTGAGAACTGGAAAGCAACTAAGTTTGGATTCTTAATTGATTCAAACTTGATTCCATGTTTCTTCGCAAAATCCATGTGATCTTGCCAGAACATTCAGAGTGACACTCATTAGTGTTCACAGTGACGAATGGAAATCCTTCCAGTGTCAACATCAAACAGCACTGCGGTAGGTAACTCGCAAGATTCTCTATGAATCAAGCTTGTGACAAACTGGAAAGCAACAATGGTACGATTCTTTTAGAATCAAACTTGTTCCAGGAAATCTGAATTGACGACTCTAATCAGACGGATAATTTATCCTTATGATTCACTCTTTACGTTCGCAGTCTGCTTTGAGACGGTCGAGTAAAGAGAACTGGCTACTACCGCCGGGAAACCCTGTCAAGGAGGTTCTTAATCGAATCTATCTGATCACAGGAACGGTATTTAATACCGTTTAATGGTCTTCACCGACCGGAGGTAAAACGCTACCGAGTTAGGGTGAAATGTTCAAAGCCATTTCATCCGTGTCTATATATGTTGCTGCATATCAAGAAGGTGGCGTAGCTGTGCAACCGATGTCGATTCAGAAGTCACAAGAGCACAAGATGGCGATAATCAAGATACCTAAGAATGTAAGAATGTAATAGGTCATCTTAGTCACAAGGAGTACAGATGAAGATCTCAAGCACTCAAAGTCAAATGACAAAGGCTCAAGATAAAGATCACGAAAGCATGAAGGAACAAAGCCGTTACAAACAAGATCAAGACCAAGATACAAGACCAAAGCAAGAAGATCTCCTCTACAAGAATGTATTCACTCAATCATCTTATGCTTTTTAAGCTTTTTAAGATGACCGATACATTGGGGGAGATTGTTAGCCCTATATTTTGTATAGTCAAACAAGAATGTAATAGGTCATCTTAGTCGTTATTGGTCTTGTATAGTAATAGGTTAGTCGGGAAAAGCGGGCTTGGACTTTAAGCTAATATTGTCTTTGTTAGGGGCTATATGCCCAAGTGAAAGCCAAGCCTGGCCCAAGATGAAGCCCACAAAGGCCTTAGAGCCGTGGCATATATAACCCTCTTCCACATGTGGAAGAGGGTGTTGGTTCATTTCATAAAACACCTAGTTTTTGTGTAAACCTTCCACTTCTCTCTCTACTTTCTCTTTCTAACTTTCTACTATTTCTTTCTCTAAGAATCTTGTGTTATGGATTGAATGGGAACAACAGATATGATGAAATATTGACTATAGAACTCTAGAAGAAACCATGGATAAATTGGCTCATTGAGTTCTAACAAACAAGTGAAACCAATAAACGCAAACACGACTCGAGCATACTCGTATCCATCAATATTTGAATACACTAGATGACCCTCGTGAAAGCAACGTTTTTCGAGTAACGATAAGTATTGCTAAAGGTACGGGAAGGAAAAGAATCAGAAAGAATAGGCATATAATCTCTATTTCTTTGATGGTCGGCTTGAATTCCGAAGGCATTTTTACCTATGTTAGAAAAATATATTCACAAATCACTTATGTTCGTTTCATAAGTCTTAAATTTATAGCAAGGTTTAGACAAAACAAGGGACTAGAATACAAACACGGGCAAGTATACCCTTTCGTTCGTAATATAGATTTGTAGTGGTAAGCCAGGATCGTTCGCTAGGACTTTTCGTTTTGGTAATCAATAAAATAATTGAAGAAAGAAATGGTTGAATGAGTAACAATAATAACAAGTATGAGTAATATGGGATAGTTTTTATAAGTTCGTGATGATGATAATAATGATCGAGATATGTTTATATAGGTAAAGAGTGATAATCCTTTTTCGTCAAAATGGCATTTACACATTTAACTTTGCTGTGATTCAAGACTTATGTTTGATTAACCGAATAAGCTTAAAACAAGTTTCCAACGAGTTCAATATTTTATCAAAGTATCTAAGCGGATCTCTCCAACCAAAGATTCAAAACCATAGACAAGTTCTTAAAAACTTATTATAACAAATTGAGTCTCTCGACGTCAAATCATCGTAACAAATCAACTTTTAGATAAAATATGGTGATACAACTAAGTGGCAAAATGGTTCTACAACATTAGCTTGAAATCAATTATAAAAGATCATATCATAGCATCATCACTAGTTATAATCACATACTCATATAGTCACAAATAGCTTAGCTTAACATAGTAGTCAAAGTACCAAATGGAAAAGAGTAAGAGAACATCATACTTAGATTGATCGAATGAACGAGTACACAAGTGTCACGATTGTATCGTCTTTCCAAGAATCAAAGAGTATAATACTCTCGTTACAAGTATTTCCCAAAAGTGGATAATATTGAAAATATGACTAAGAAGCTAAGGATACTCGGGTTGTAGAGTATTTGTTTTGAGATGTGTGTTTTAAAATGAGTAGAAATGGTCCCTATTTATAGTGCAGACTGAGGGTAAATGTGCGCCGCATTTCTTCAAAAGTGCGTCGCACTTCTCCAAAAGTGCGCCGCACTTCAGAGGTGGGAAATGTGCGCAGCATTTTTGAGATTGTGCGCCGCACTTTCGTGCGTTCCAAAATCTTCTCATAATAGTTTTGTTTATTTGCACTTCAAGGACTTCGTTTTGTATTTCTTCACTTTGCTCCTTCAAACTTTATACCTGCATGTAAAACGTAATATATTAAGTATGGAAAGTATTTATTTATAATACAAAGTGGCATAATAATAACGGGTTGAATATGTATATTTAGGTTGTTATCAAATTCCTTCACACTTAGCTATTTCTTGTCCTCAAGCAATCAAAGCGAGAAAAAAATTAGATTTTAAAAGCTTTTAAGTCTTGTGAAGTATGATAGGAAAATGATCAAGTTTCTAAGTAGCAAAAGTAAACGACAAATTAATTTTAGCACCTCACGTGGATAGTGTTTAGATTTGAATTCACACAATGTCACTCACAAGGGTTAATGTAAGATAACACTCAAATAGCACAGACATAAAATAGATAGCTACCACATGCTTGTACATGACACATACACATAACTGTTACGGCGTGAGCACCAGATAATTTTTCAAAGAAGCAAAACGTGATAATGATGAGGGTTTAATAACAAAATATGCCTTGTCAAATTCGTAGAACAAACTATACTAGAATACTTTACTCTTTTTTAAGAGAACATCATATATGCTTTTGACTTGACAATGGATAGGCATAACATCGAGATAATAGCATGTGGGATAATATAGCACATAAGTACGAGTGCAACATATTTTAGCAAAACAGTGTAGCACAAGTTCTTTTTGAAATATCTATAAATTAACCTCACTGTGGTTTAGTAAATGATGATCAAGCACAAGTTCTGAAGCAAACTAGATTATCGGCTTTCACACAAAATAGAGAAATATAAGGCTAGGCTTTCTCACATATTTGATGGATGGTTTGTGCTTAGTTATAGTGTCAAACAATGAGATTTCTGCTTTGCTAAAAACAATTTATTTATTTACAAAACATATATATTTTTATTTTATTTCAAAAAAGATTTTTATGTGGGGAAAATTGATTTATTTATTATTATTATTCTATTTGTCTCCTCCTCCACACTTAAGACGAACGTCGTCCTTGTGTGATAACTGATAAAATTAAAAATAGGAAAAATGCAAAGGGAAATGAGAACTTCCCGTGGCTGAGTAGAAAATCGCGGGATTTCAAGAGGTGAATCCAGCTTAGAGCTCCAAGTTTGCTATTTTTCTGCATGATATTATAAAACAAAAACATGCAAAATAGATACAAGGATGGTTTTATTTATTCTACAAGTCCTCTTCCACACTTAAGATAAAAAGTGGGGAATAAAACACGGATTGCCTTCCGAGAAGCGCTATGTTTAAAGTCTTCAGCCAGACTCGGCTACTCGGGTTTATTTTAAGAAGAATGGGATCTCTTCTATATCGAATTCATTATTGTCTTCTTCTTCATGGTAGAGATTAAGTCTATGTCCATTGACAATAAAAGTTGTGTTGTCTCTACCGTATAGTTCAACATATCCAGATGGATATAGGTGTTTCACTGTATAAGGTCCAGTCCATCTCGAAGTAAGTTTAGGTTGTTTGAATTTATATTTCAAGATAAAGAGAATTACTTTCTCTACATGTTTGAATTCTTTTCTTATTCGCAAGTTGCGATCATGCCAGACTTTCGTTCGTTCTTTATATAAACGAGAACTTTCATAAGCTTGATGTCGAAATTCATCTAAATCATGAAGTTGGAATATACGTTTTTCTCCAGCTGCAATAAGATCAGGATTGTAGTTCTTAAGTGCCCAATATGCACGGTGTTCAATTTTTATTGGTAAGTGGCATGTCTTTCCATACAAGAGTTTGTATGGTGTGGTTCCAGTTGGTGTTTTGAATGCGGTACGAAAGGTCCATAGAGTATCTTTTAACTTTTTAGACCAACAAGCAAGGTTGTTTTGGACAGTCTTTTCAAGAATTCGTTTAAGAGCTCTGTTAGTGTTTTCAACTTGGCCACTCGTTTGAGGGTGGTAAGATGTGGAAAATCAGTGGTTAACTCCATATCTTTTCATGATTTTGTCCATGAGTTTGTTACAGAAATGAGTTCCTCTGTCGCTTATTAGGGCTTTTGGAATTCCAAAACGACAGAATAATTTCTTTAAGAATGCTATAACAACTCTTACATCGTTATTTTGCAAGGCTTGAGCTTCGGTCCATTTCGATACATAGCCGACGAAGACTAAAATGTATTCACATTTATAAGATTTAGGCAATGGTCCCATGAAGTCGATACCCCACACATCAAAGATTTCGCAGACTTGGATGTTATTGAGAGGCATTTCATCTCTCTTTGAAAGATTTCCAGCCCTTTTACATGCTTCGCATAATCATACTAAGGTATGAGCTTCATGAATAATCGTAGGCCAGTAAAAGCCAGCGTCGAACACTTTTTTAGCGGTGGTGTTCGCTGCGTAATGTCCTCCGGTCAGTCCGTCGTGACATTCATCGAGAATTTTTCGAGATTCAGATCCGGAAATACAACGTCGGATCATTCCATCGAAACAGATTCTAAATAGGTGAGGTTCGTCCCAAAAGTATTTTTTGAGTTCAGAAAAGAATCTTTTCTTTTGTTGGTACGCCATTACCTGTCGTAAAATACCTACAGCCAAATAATTTGCAAAGTCTGCGAACCATGGTGTAACGTCAGTATTTATTTGCATATGCTCATCGGGAAAATCATCGATTTCATCATCTCTAGAATCATCATTAACTATGCGAGATAAATGATCGACAACTACATTCTCGGCTCCTTTTTTATTTTTAATCTCTAAATCAAATTCTTGTAAAAGCAATGTCCATCGTATGAGACGAGGTTTTGCGTCTTGCTTTTTAAACAAGTATTTTAGAGCTGAGTGATCGGTGTAAACTATTGTTTTAGACAAAACGAGATATGATCGAAATTTGTCAAACGCGTAAACTACAGCCATGAGTTCTTTTTCCGTAATTGTGTAATTTTGTTGGGCTTCGTTTAGATTTCTACTAGCAAAGTAGATGGGGTGAAATTGTTTTCCATCTTTTTGTCCAAGGACGGCTCCAAGGGCATGTTCACTTGCATCTCACATAAGCACAAATGGAAGATTCTAATTGGGGCTTGCAATAATTGGTGTGCATGTAAGTTTTTCTTTGATTATTTCAAATGCTAAAAGGCATTCATCATTAAAATCGAATGTTCTTTCTTTTTCTAGAAGTTGACTTAAAGGTCTTGCGATCTTCGCAAAGTCTTTAATGAATCGTCAGTAAAAACCGACATGACCTAAAAAACTTCTAATGCCTTTCACATTAGTAGGTGGTGGGAGTTTTGAGATTACGTTTATTTTCAATTTGTCAACTTCTAAGCCTGCGCCAGACACTTTGTGTCGAAGCACAATTCCTTCTTTAACCATAAAGTGACATTTTTCCTAGTTTAGCACAAGATTTGCTTCTTCACAACGTGCTAACATTTTATCGAGATTGCTAAGACATGTGTCGAAACAATTTTCAAAGACAGAAAAATCGTCCATAAATACTTCGACTGATTCTTCAATCATATCATGGAAAATTGCAATCATACACCTCTGAAAAATAGCAGGTGCATTGCATAGGCCAAAAGGCATGCGCCTATACGCGTAAGTTCCAAATGGACAAGTAAATGTTGTTTTCTCTTGATCCAAAGGGTTGATTGGGATTTGAAAGTATCCGGAAAACCATCGAGGAAACAAAAGTATTCATTTCCTGCGAGTCTTTTAAACATTTGATCCATAAAGGGCAAAGGGAAATGATATTTCGTGGTTGCGTCATTTAATTTTTGATAGTCAATACAAAATCTCCATCCGGTGATGGTTCGTGTTTGTACTAACTCATTGTTTTCGTTAGTTACTACAGTGATACCTCCCTTTTTAGGTACACAGTGAATAGGACTAACCCATGGGCTATCGGCGATTGGGTAGATTATTCCAGAATCTAGGAGCTTGAGTATTTCTTATTTAACAACATCCTTCATGTTAGGATTTAATCTTCATTGTTTTTCAACTATTGGTTTTTTGTTGTCCAAAAGTTGGATTTTGTGTTTGCAGAACGATGGACATAATGTCAGAAGTTTTCAAAGCAAAAGCTTGTTTTTGTTTCTTGAGAACTTCGACTAGATTGATTTTGTTTTATTCTAAAACTTTGGATGAGATAATTACAGGCAGTAATTTTTCTTCGTGAAGAAATGCGTATTCCAAATGTTCAGGAAGAGGTTTAAGGTCTAAATCTGTAGGAGGCTCTTCCACATATTTCTTAATTTTGAAATCGGTTTCGAAAGTTATTGTTTCAAATGGGGTTTCTTTTTCTTCTTCATGTGTTTTTATTGGTTTGTCAATATGAACGGCTATGAAGGCGTTAAATTCAGCAAAAAAGTTCTTCTTCGAGGATGGTTCCTTCGATATAATATAAAATTTTGCTTCCTTCATCAAGAAGAGCGTCGAAATCAGCTTTAACGACTTCGTCAATGACATCAATACTAAAGCAAGTATCGTCATTAGAATATGAGTGTTTCATTGCTTCATCGATTGAAAAGGAAATTCTATCTTCTCCAACTCTAAGGTTGAGTTGTTTATGTTTTACTCGAATCACAACGTCATCTGTATGTAAGAAAGGTCTACCAAGGACAAGTGGTACCTTGCTATATTCTTCCATCTCTAGGATTACAAAGTCAACATGAAAAATGAATTTTCCAACTCCTACGAGCATGTTTTCGGTTATTCCCATTGGATATTGAAAAGAATGGTCCGCTAGGCGAACGCTCATTTTTGTGGGTTTGAGAACATCTTTTGAGAGTTTAGCATGCAAAGAGTATGGCATGAGGTTGATACTAGCGCCAAGGTCGGCCAAGGCATTACAAGAGTATGAATGATGGAAAGTACATGGAATTAGAAAAATTCCAGGGTCTCCAAGTTTTAGTGGAACTTTGTTTTGGATAATGGCAGAACATTCATCATTCAGAAAAGCAGAAGAAATATCTTCAAACTTATGTTTGCTTTTGATAAGTGCTTTGAGAAATTTTCCATAGTTTGGCATTCCAGCCAGAATATCGACTAAAGGCATATTAATTCGAACTTCTTGGATTAATTCGAGGAATTTACCATACTTAGCTTGCATCTTTTGCTTGCGTAAGCGTTGTGGGTATGGCACTTTTGGTTTATATGGTTTGGGTGTTGGGTTTGTGTGTTTCAGTGGATTTGGTTTTGGTTGGTTGTGCTTCGTGTTCATCGTCACTATAGAGTGGATTTCGATGGGTCTATCTTGGATTGGTTTGACAGGTGATTCGTAAGATAAACCACTCCGCGTGAATACGACATTCACATGCTCGTTACGAGCTTGCGATGGTTGATATTTGTTTTTGTTCTTGGGGTTTGGGTTGGTATTACTTGGTAAAGAACCAAAAGCGTGATTCGATTGCTTACCGGTAAAACTATAAAATTTAGCTTTGAGGTTTTAAATGGAAGCTTGGTGGTTTTTATTTGAAGTCTTGAACTTTGCTTTGAGATCAGTGAATGTATCTCGCACGAAAAGGTTGGTCTTTATTTGAGATTCAATGAAATTGTCGAGCTTGGTTTCGAGGTTGGGTTTGTCTTCGGTTTGAGTAGGTTACTTTTCATCTCGATTGTAGCTTGGTTTATCGTTAGATCTCCAGTTATCGCGGTCACGATTACGATAATCGTTATAAAATCGAGTTCAACGAAAGGTGTTCATGAAACTGGCTTTTTCTTCCTTTGTCATGGGTGTGTCATCGTCATCACATTCACTAGAAGGATGGTTTCCTGCAAAATGTTTGCAAGTTTCACGAGATTTGTTTTTCATCTCTTTATATTGAGTATCAAATTTAAGAGACATGGCATCCATACGAGCCATAATTTTTTCGGTGTCGGTTGGGTTGTCGCTTTCTTCGGCAAAATCTATAGTTTTTCGAGGGTTTTTGTTTTTATGGTTCTTGGGCCAATCAAGCTTAAGTAAGAATTTGTCATCTAACAATTGGTAAGCTTGGTTAGGAGTTTTGTAAAGGAAAATACCACCCGCTGCGGTGTTCAATGGATCTTGGGTAGCATCGTCAAGACCATGATAGAAAATCTTGATTATTCCTTCCTTTTTGAGTCCATGACCATGGCAGTTTCTGAGTAGTTATTTCATTCTTAACCATGCGTTAGTGAGAGTTTCTCGATCTTGTTGAGAAAAGCTTCGGATTTCCCTGAGGAGTTTTTCAAATAGGGCAGGAGGAAAGCATCGGCTAATAAAAGCGGTTCTAAAACCTTCCTATGTTCGAATGGTTCCTTCATTAAATTCGTCGAGCCACGACTTGGCTTCTCCTGTAAGGGATAATGGAAACATCATGAGTTGAACGACTTCGGTTTATCCTTCTCTATAGTTGAACATTTTCCAAATTCTGCTAAATTCATGGATGTGTTTGTGAGGATTGGTTTTGATTCGACCATCAAATTGGTGATTTTTGACAAGTGTCAAATGGTTTCCTTATATTGCAAATTCGTTTGCAGTTTCAGGTAAAACGATTGCCGAACCAGGAGTTGGTGCTACAACTATATCGGCTGACCACATTGGTTCATCATCGGTGTCCGAAATTGGATCGTAACGTTCGATGAGTTTGGTGAGGAATAGAAATTGAGAGAGGTTGTAAAAAGTTTGGTTGATTTCACGAGGTTGAGGTTGCTCGTGTCTCCTATCCAAAGGTACACAGCGATGAAGTCTACGTAACCTTCGGTTAAAGGTACACTCAGGTTCTGATAACGGTGATACTGGTGGAGTTTCGGATGAACGGGTGTGCATCCAACAATGGTTTTGGTGTTACACGATGGAATATGTGTCACACTTCTAAATTGTGCGACATACTTGGGTTCGTTACAGGAAGTGTGGAGCACTTTTGATTTGTGCGGCGTACTTTCTGTACTGCAGGAAAAATTTTGGGTTGTTTCGAGTGAGAAATGGTTCAATTCTTCAAGGATTATGAAAACTTTGGTTACAAAACAGGATTGTAAGTCCCCGGCAGCGGCGCCAAAAACTTGATGTTCGTTTCGCAAGTCTTAAATTTATAACAACGTTTAGACAAAACAAGGGACTAGAGTACAAACACGGGCAAGTATACCCTTTCATAATATAGCTTTGTAGTGGTAAGCCAGGATCGTTCGCTAGGACTTAGTTTTGTTTTGGTAATCAATATAATAATTGAAGAAAGAAATGATTGATTGAGTAACAATAATAACAAGTATGACTAATATGGGATAGTTTGTATAAATTTGTGATGATGATAATAATGATCAAGATATGTTTATGTAGGTAAAGAGTGATAATCCTTTTTCATCAAAATGGCATTTACACGATTCACTTTAGTGTGATTCAAGACTTATGTTTGATTAAGCGACTAAGCTTAAAACAAGTTTCCAACGAGTTCAATATTTTATCAAAGTATCTAAGCGGACCTCTCCAACCAAAGATTCAAAACCATAGACAAGTTCTTAAAAACTTATTATAACAACTTGAGTCTCTCGACGTCAAATCATCGTAACCATAGATAAGTGGCAAAATGGTTCTACAACATTAGCTTGAAATCAATTATAAAGGATCATATCATAGCATCATCACTAGTTATTGTCACATACCCATATAGTCGCAAATAGCTTAGCCTAACATAGTAATCCAAGTAACAAATGGAAAAAAGTAAGAGAACATCATACTTAGATTGATCGAATGAACGAGTACACAAGTGTCATGATTGTATTGTCTTTCCAAGAATCAAAGAGTAGAATACTCTCGTTACAAGTATTTCCCAAAAGTGGATAATATTGAAAATGTGACTAAGAAGCTAAGGATACTCGGATTGTAGAGTATTTGTTTTGAGATGTGTGTTTTAAAATGATTAGAAATGGTCCCTATTTATAGTGTAGACTGAGGGTAAATGTGCGCCGCACTTCGGAGGTGGGACATGTGCGTCGCACTTTTTGAGATTGTGCGCCACACTTTCGTGCGTTCCAAAATCTTCTCATAATAGTTTTGTTTATTTGCACTTCAAGGACTTCATTTTGTATTTCTTCACTTTGCTCCTTCAAACTTTATTCCTGCATGTAAAACGCAATATATTAAGTATCGAAAGTCTTAATTTATAATACAAAGTGGCATAATAATTACGGGTTGAATATGTATATTTAGGTCGTTATCAATCACTCATTGTAAAATTAGTGTTAATATTTTTTTCAAATCATAGGAATGTGGCTAATCATCGAAGTGACTAATAAATGAATAAGTCGTTATCACTCCTATGTTCATAATGTAACAACTTCACTATCGACAAATGCATATGAGATATACAAGCTGATATTGAACTTGTAAATTAGGTTTTACCAAAATTCGTTTTACTCACCATTTACCCGAGCCCAAGCCACAACAACCCCACCAAGCCAAAATCCATTTTACTCATTTTTTATAATACAACCCAAGTTTTGAATTAACTAAACACACACTAAACATAATACTTTTTTTCCTATTTCGGATTAAACTTAACTGTTTACCTATCCTCCATCCCCATAAACCTAATTTTTCCTACCTAAAATAGATTAATCAAATCATGGAGCTTTTCACTGGTTTATTCTAGATGGGGAATTGACCATCACTCAACACACTTACGTGCTTGGTTTTGTCTCCACATCGCTCATGAGCCCCACAAGACCCCCTACACCAAGAAAGTGACGGTTTTGCAAGAAAATAACCCTTAGTAGTAAATCTATGGCTCAAACTGATTTGCTTGTATACCACAACAACAAGAACGTCCATGATCATATCTAAACAAATGACACATCACATGTATGCAGAAAGATCACATGTGAGCTCTTGACTTTAAAATTCAAACAAGGAATCAACAAAGCATATCCAAGAATATTCGAAGGGCATTTGAGGAACTTCATAAGCATTAGGGTTTCATTTTATGTATTCTAGAATCCTCTTAACATTAGTATAAATAGAATAGCAGTTCATTGTATTTTCTTTGTTCCAAATTTTGTAAACCTTTTTTATGAATAGTATAAGTATATTAAAGGCCTTGCAAATTTGTGTTCTACCTTTTATTTTCATTCATGCCTTTTAAATTCTGTCCCTTTTAATTTTATGCAAACATTTATTTTCAAGTTTAGAAAAATTCTTTTTCAAGTTTCTTGGTTAAGTTTTTGGGACCCAAATTCTTATCACCTGATTATAGGTATGTGACTTGACACATCAAGCACTTGTAAGGGATATAAGTTCTTGTTAAATTCGTGTAGGATTACTTTGAAAAAGTATTTATTCCAAAAGATTTCTGAAAATCAGTTTACCTACTTTGTTTCATCCTCACTATAGCATAAGCTACAAGCTTGTTGCTTGACACCCAGTATAGCTTGTTAGCCTGTGATACAAGGAAGTTTGTTTTTCTTTGTTGTGTGTAGGTACAATTGAAGATCAACCTTAACTGTTATAGTCTTGGTTGACTTGGGCTGTTGTAGTCCAAGTCCCACAGCCTTATAAGCTTACTCATTAAGCCCCTATAAGCTTGCATCAGTCCAACTAGTTGCATCAGCTCTGATTTCTCGGCCTAGATGTAGGCTAAGTAAAAGTGAGCTTTGAACTCCCTTGGATTACTTTGAACTTATTGTGTGTTTATGTGATTAATGCTTATATGTGTTTAGGTGTTATATTTTTCTGTTTTAATCTCATTTTCATTGCCTATGTTCTTGTTTAATGCCATTAATTTACTTGTTTTAGTGTAAAAATATCATATTTTTTTGTTAACTCTTGCATGTTTTCACTTTAAAGGTGTGTTTGGTAGTGAGTGGTCAAGCCTTGTTGACACCAAAGTTTGGGTAGGGTAGTGCATGCACATGTTGATTAGGTCTAGGGTAGTAATAATCTGCTCTTGGTTTCATTGTTTTAGTTGTAAGTTTTTGATTTGCATGTTTAGTGTAATCTGCCAAAAATTAGAATTTTGTCTGATTTCTTTCTTTTTAATTGTGACTGATATCTGATAGTACATGGCTGGATGTTGTCTAATGTTGTTTGCAAGTCTGGTATGCCTGCAAAATGAGTAACACTTTCATGGTCTTTGTGAACTTAATTTTGCAAAAACATTGCCTGTTATCTAGTCAAATGCATTAGTCCAGGTTGCTCCCTTGTTTTTAGGTTTCAGATCCTTCAAATTAGGACTTAGCTAGATTCTTTAATTATTTTGATCTGTTTGTAGTTTGTTTGGTGTGTTGACAACTTATCCAGCCTAGCTGATAAGCCAAAATTCACCATTTGACCTAGAACAAACTTGTTCTAGGTACACTGTTAGCATTAGTTCATTTTATTTACATTTGCTTAATTCTTGTTATCTTCCCGTGTCTGTGTGATTGTTTGAGTACATTTGTGCTTGTTTGTTTGGTTTGAACTGCTATATAACCAAGAATAAGCCAACTGCTTATTCATGGCCAAACTGTCCAAATACAACAAGCAACAAGGCCAACTGCCATCATTATTGCACAAGGATTTGCCCTAAAATCCTTCCACGCAACTTATTTTCAGTCTTTTCATAGCTTTTACTTGTCCCTTTTTCATTTTTAAGCTTTTTGACTTAAGTTGACTTTGTTGGCTTTTGGCCAAGTTTGTACAAACAGCTTATTAGCTTATTTCTCTTTTCACAAAATTTATTTTGTATTCAATCTTAATCTTTCCAGCCTAATTTTATCTTCCATAAGTTTCAGTTTAACTGTCTTAGAATTCATCAGCTTTTTAACTTATTTTAATTTTTCAAAAGTGCTTATTGGGTCCCACAGCTTATTGATGTGGGCCTATTGGACTTTTCTTGGTTTTTATAACTTATTTGTGAGCTTTTGAAAAAAGAATCAAGTTTTGAAGTGGCCTAAATCTCTAACCCGACTATTTTGTCCTTTTGTGGTTTTCGATTTTTGCTTATTTCTAGCTTAATACTTCATCTTTTCCAAAAATTCTTTTTGTGTTGTTTTTATAAACCAAAAAATGGAGGTCTGCTTAATTAGAGCTTATCGCATCAAGTTTTTAGCTTATTAGGCTTGAAAGCCTAATAAGGTTTAGCTTATTGCTTAATAAGCTATGATAAGTTAGTTTTCACCTTTTGGGCCTTTAGAATTTTGTTCTTAAAATTAATTTTTACATAGGATAGGGATTTTCAAGTTTTAATTTTCAAGTTTTAATTTTGGGCCCAAATTAAGGACCATTAAGAATCCGTTTTCACTTTTGGCCCATTTTGAGGCCCATTTAGGCTTTTTCATTTATTTTAAATTTGATTTTTGTTTTAATTAGATAAAGATAAACTAGTTTGCAACTTTCTAGAATTTTTTTTATAAATTTTGATTATTTTAATATTGTTTTGTCTCGATTTGCGTGAAAACGTAATTTGTCATAATCTTAGTCCGTCGTAGTCTAACTTGTCTTTTATTTTAAAACCCTTTGATTTCCAAAAACGTAAACTAATCCAAATACGATCATTGGCCCATAACTTCCACCTCGAAGTACGAATCCGTCGTTTTTAAACTCAATCTTGGTTTTCTTAAACCATGATCCGTGGAATTTATATACCTACACTAAATTACAACTAATCAGAAATAAAGCACAGTCCAACGAGGCGCTCATCGTCTCCACTCAACCAAACTCTAGGACAACCAATAACCTTAACAAGGGTGTTGGAGAAAAGGCACCACATGTGCCAACATCCCTTTTTGCGACTCCTACACCAACATCAGTCGTAGGGATCCCACATTCGGTGGATGCACCAAATGCACCCCATAAGGAAGCACGGATAGCCTCGGACACCGAGATTATGCCAAAAGGAGGCCCCGAAACCTCCCATGCACCAAACGGGCGTCTGGACGACTTCGTAACTCAAAACTACGAAGCCGTTGTTCCACTCATGGTTGAACACATGAAAAACAGGGCACGAGAAGATTTACAAATTTGACTTAATCTCGTAAGAGAAAGGGAGATCGAACTAGGATCTTCCCCAGAAGAAGGACGTCCCTGAACCTCGAAGCGCAGAAAGAGGATGGAAGATCGCCTCAAACCTCATGTTTCCAAGTAGATTACGTATCCCGAAGGACATGAGGGGGAGAAACATGCTTCTGACGACTCTAGAGATTCGAGGGAGCGCACGACCCCAGAAACTTCTGCTGATGACAGACAGCGCTCGAGCGCTCACAACAAACTGATAAGCCCACGAAGAGAAAGGAGCGCAACTCCAAGCTCTCAGAATCGGGAATCTAAAAGAGGCCGTAGAAGCAGGTTTGGGAGGGGTAAACGATCCCCGAGAAATAGCTCATTGATGTGTCGTGGATAGTATATGTGATAATTAGATTACGTTATAGGGTAAATTAGAAAACTACCTTTAGGAAAAAGTAATAATCTAATAATACCAATGACGAATTCAATTAAACACGTGAGTGAGTCGAGTTCGTTGTACACGAAGATCTTATGAATTTGAGACGTTTTGTTTTGATTTGGACAATCGATTTGAAGTGGTTTTCGGTTTTTAAACTACAATTAAAATCTATGAATTTTGAGCTAATTAAAATTAACCTAAAGTGCATGAATCGTAAACCCCGCATATTTAAAATTTTATAAACACTTAATTATTTATAAATAAAACACTATTTAAAAATTAATCTAATTAAAACTCTATAAAAAAATTAATTCTACTT
Organism: Glebionis coronaria; assembly: GCA_025667525.1. Lineage (NCBI taxonomy): Eukaryota > Viridiplantae > Streptophyta > Magnoliopsida > Asterales > Asteraceae > Glebionis > Glebionis coronaria. The sequence continues at coordinate 591,759,029 of CM046875.1, read as the reverse complement.
AATGAGATAACTTTTAAACGAATTTACTTTATTATTAAAAATTACTTTAAACAAATTATTTAAAAACTATATTTATTTAAATCTAAAGTTATAAAAATTAAACTAATAAAATTTTAAACTAATTAAATAAAAACATTTTTTATTTTTTTATTTTTTATTTTTTTTAAACTACTTTTTTTTTTATAAAGAATTTACTTTAATATAAAGAAATAAAAAGTTATATTAAATAAAAACGTGACAATTAAACTTAAACTAAAACAAAAGCTGCCAAATAATTAATACTATATTAATGAAATATATGAAAATAGAATCAAAAGGGCCTCAAGCCCAGATGGTTAACACGTTGGTGCTCTATTCGGAAGGTCTCGAGTTCGAACCCCCATATGACATTATTTTTGGAATAATTTCCTTTTAGACAGATACGAATTCCCAGTCACAAGAGTGACTTTTTGTGTGAGCTTATTTGCATAAGCTGATAGGAATCAGCTTTGTGAGCTTATCAGATAAATTAATCTGATAAGCTAAAAACAGATCAATATAACCGAAAGCTTAACAAACAAATTAAGCAAACACCAAGATACAGCAGTAACAATCAAACCAAAACTTGCAATAAAATTCCAAAGAAATAAGCAATAAAATTATCCAACCAGTAATAAACCAAACTGATCTACACTCAGCAGAAACAATCTTAGGCAACTTTCAGCAAGCTTAAAACAAGAAATCTAATCAAATAATAGCAGCTTAATCATTTAAACATAACAGGATAATCCTTGAAGCAGTAAAAACATTTAGATGCAGGTCCTAGATGTTAAATCTGTCTAAACAACAAATATCCAAGCTTTAAACGAAATCCAGTACTTTAAATATCAAGACAGTTTAAATCATCAAGAACTCAGCTTAACGAAATCAAATTTATCTTTTAAGCAAACTTAACTTTACCCTGATTCCATTAGAACAACATATCTGTTAAGTACTTTCAGCTAATATTAAATCTTAGCAGCTTATCAATTAATTCCTATTAAGCAATAACAAAAATCAAATTAATACAAACTTAGGACAATATTAATAAACACCACAACTAAACTTCGATCTGCAGTAAAATCATTCGATTCATTCAAATAAACTGAAATAGTAAAAATCCATAAACATACATTCCACTTAACACATCTTCATTAAAAATTTAATTCCTAAATCATATTAAGCTAAACACATCATATTAAAAACCTTAACGTAATAAGCAGATTAAACAACACATTTAAGTTAAAACATTAAATTAAAAGAGACTTTCACCTTTTGATGATGCCATTGGGAAGTAGGAAATGCGCTGAGCATCCTAAAAACAAAACTGCAACCACCATTCACCATCAAACGTCTGAACCCCCATACGAATCGAACTCGAACATAATTAATTTTGTTTAATTTTCGCAGTAGGAAAAATTAATTAGATCCTTTTTACTTTTGATAAAAAGAATAAAGCTATTATTTAGCTTATTCTCATCATCACTAATGTTATCCTTATGAATTAGCAAACAGATTTAAAATGTAGATCAATTTAAAGTAAAAAAAATAACACGAGACAAGATTGCAAATTAAACGATTTACTTTTATTAATTTTCCAGAAAGATTACAGTACTAGTTAAAAAGAAAATACATCATTTAATCTATTACTAATCCTACAGCATAACATTAAAATAAAAAGTAAAGGATGAAATTACACAAGAAAATAGGGGTATTTATAGCCCCCCCAAGGGCTGTTGGTGAGCGAATATGCGCATCTTTGAAGAATATTCCACTTGATTTTGTAGCCCTTGATCTTCCTTATTCTCTCTCTTTATCAATTGGATGGCTGTGATGATTCCAAATAGCACACGGATCGCCAACGTGGCATCCGTGTGCTAGTTGTGCTTCTTCTTTGGGATTTGATTGGTGGATATGGTGGAATGATGTGTAGCCTCCTATAAGAAACGGCCGCGTAGCATGCTTCTCCATACCCTCTCTTCCTAAAAACTTGGGGATTTTAATCCCTTTTATGTGAATTATACGAAATAATAAAAAGCCCCATTTAAAATGGACTTTTTACTATTCTAGGGTTTTTGCACAGTAATTTTACAGGTTTTATTTGGGAGGTGAAAAGTGGGGAAGGAGATACAACTTTGGAAATAACGAAAGTAACTTTTTAATGTGTGTGGACGAAACGTGTGTGGTGTGAATGGGGGATTGAGGATAAAACAAAAGAAAACGTGTTAAATACACGTTACATAGAATATGAGAACCCTAAGGCCCATCATTCCATTTCCATCGTTTCATTTTAATTCAGTCAATGGGCTTGGAACCCATAACACACTTTCATTCGTTTATTAATTTCACCAATTTGGGCTTGGGCCTTATCCATCCGTGTATAATTTTTGCCACTTGGGCCTTTAAATGGATTTTGGGCTTTGTTCAAAAGTTGTTCATTTTAATTCCAATATTGGGCTTTTCAGGCCCAATCAACTCATGTGGGTCCCACTTGACCTTTTTATTCAACAAATGATTAAATCCTCTAAAGTCGAGCTTGATTTTGGCTTCTTGATCTTTTTCATCAATCTCGTGTCGATTTTCGTCGGTTTTCGCGAACTTGGTACCTACACACATGAAAACAAGAAACACGCATATCCAAGGCATTTTTGATACAAATCATGCATAATTTCATTGTTTTAAGCTACAAATGATATGAGTAATTAAGCTCATATCAAATTCCCCCATGCTAAGCAATTGCCGTGTCCTCACGCAATGATAAAATAAAACTATAGCTACACCATTATTCAACTTTTTGACAATTTATCTTGCAAAGACATAAAATAACTTTAAGGGTCATAAAAGCTCAAATAGATTCATCGTCCTCGACTTTTCACTTTTCCATGCCAAGTGCAAAAACAAGATCATTGTTATTATAAATTGGTAGACTAACACGAATTCATGTGGGCCAATTAATCACTTAAACTCCCTTATTCCTAGGTGTATCTCTTATATTTTATTGTTGTCTTGAATGATCACGAGGATGCATTGTTGACTTATTTCGATACTTTATTAGGCCGAAAATAAAGTGAATGATTTAATCAATAGTTAGCTAAAGGACAAAATCTTTTAAAACTGCTTCTCGGAACTTCATAAAGTTCATATCTTGGCATAACTTGCTTCGCGATTTGAGACCTTTCTCGGACCGATATTTGGCAATGACTTTATACTTCCAACCTTGAGAGACGTTCACGAAATAATGGTCTTCTCTTCATAATATTTCTTCACTTGAAGTTTTGAGAGATTCATACTTGGACCACGACTTCTTCATTTTTCTCCAATCTTTACTTGGGATTTTGATTAACAACGATCCGCCTCCTTTTTGGACTTGGCTTCATTTATCCTCATACCTTATTTTGGTCTTTTTGGATAGACTTCTCCATGACTTTTTGGGAGTATTTTGCTTTTCGTCGTGTGTCTCGATCCTTCATATTGATTTTTGATAAATGATTCTTCACATCACTTGAGATCTTTAGCAATAAAACATAGCCCTCATGTCTTGTTAGGACCTTTTTGGACTCGCCAATCTTCGCATCCCGCTTCAATAAGTTATGCCTTGGCTATGAACTCTAATCCACACCGAGCAACTTTTAAACGATCTTGGGCTAGAAGCTAAGTAACTTTTCAAATCGTTCAACCTTATTTATCGCAAATAAAATTATTAACAAGTGATGGGAGAATAGGCTCATAATTAACTCACATAAATTCCCAAAAGAATACCGAACTTATAATTGGCTCTATCATCTCTTGTTCTCCATATTGTAAAATTCCAAGAATGAAATCAATGGATACTTAGCCTATTAAATCAAAGTTTTGGGTTTTCAAGTCATCTATAGGATCTTGCATCTTCTTATACTTTTGCAAGTTTTATAATTTGCGTTTTAAAGTTCCCGTGATAGACGACTTTCTAGGATCAATTATAGGAGCTTGCGAAAAGTTCTTGTTCTTAACTCGTATGAATTAAGACCTTTGCGTTTTAAAGCTCCCTATATAATAGCCTAGCAAAACTTAATTCAAATACGTTAAGGAAAATCTAAGGTTAAAAACTGAGTCGAGTCAAAAACTATTCTTATTGAAAGCCTACATTCGTGTCAAAAACACTTATTTATTTAAAAATAACACAAAAAATTTAAAATTTTATTGAAAAATGAGAAAAACACTACGTTTGGACACGACAAAAGCAATTGCAAGCGATTATATCGATTGACTCCCCCATGCTAAAACCAAACATTGTCTTCAATGTTTCTTAGCTCAAGAGTAACACCCCCTTGCTAAAACACGAAGAGTCTAATGCAAACTCCTAGCATGGAAAGAGCACGCAAATCTATAAGCCGTTTATTAAGTATGCCTCAAGATAAAATGTTAGTCAATAATAATCAAGGGATAGAGAGTGTGCCCCTTTTTGGCATTCAAAGAATGGAAGATCAAGTGGACCGGCAAAAACTGAACACGAGAGTCTTCAAATATTAGGGTCATACCTAAGATCACAACACAACAAATCACGAGCACAAGCTTGAAAGATCAAGCCTTATTAGGTGTTAGAAAATAGAAAGAAGATAGAAACACTCGTTTTTGTTCACCGAGTCATGAGCTCGACTCGATCTCCGCATTCATTGGTCCTTAGGGAAAATGGTGAAAACCGGCATATTAAGATAAAATCCAACATAAAGCACGATGCCGGGGTCAAAGATCTCATCCTCGTTGTCGGATGACAAACAAAAGGATAAAACTCCAACACAAATCTCTAATAAGAGATGGTAGTCACAAACAATAGTATGGATGTAGCATGCTCCACGAGATAAACTCGCACCAATATGATTAAAAAGTCTTTCAATTATTGCATCGGTGAAAGTCCGAGATTTCCCTAAATAAACGATTCCAGGATCGAATACCTCGTCCTCGGTGGAGAAAGTTATAGATAACAAGGTGTCGTCCCCCCATGCTAATCCTACGTCATATGAAGCACATAATAATGGAGGTACAAAAGTCTCAACCATAGTGGTTTCAACTTCCATGACTTTGTTGACCTTTTCACTCTTTTGAATGTGAATAAAGGGGTCATGGTACTCAAAACGAGTTGCATGAAAAACCCGCACATTAAGATCAAAGCGAGTGGGAAGGATAATAGGAGCAAAAGTAATTTCTCCCTCCGGGTCAACATTTTCATCATCATAAATCGGGTGATCAAACCAAGAGTCGTCATCACCGTCATTAGACTCTTCCTCAAATTCCGAAGGAATGTCTATATAAAGAAACTCATCAACCTCCTTCATAAGAAGATCATCATCACAAAGGTTGTGAGATGTAGGAAGTGTGATGCTCTCAAAATCCTCTTGAAACAACGGATTATTGTTCAATGAAACTTCAAAGAGAGGATTTGAGTAAGTCACGAAAGTGTCGTCATCCTTGTCATCACAAGAAATATCCGACAAAGTATCGAGTGTGTCACACTCGGATACAAGATCATCATTCTCATTTGAAGGCAATTCATCGGCGAATTCCTCGAGAATGGTAGGTAAAACACAAGAATCACGTTCGATCTCGAGATCGAAAACGTCTTCACTTCCCCGTGGAAGTGGATCAAGGATAGCAAAAAGTTCATCGATGAACTTATCACATGAATAGTCACTAACCTCACTCGGTGTGAAGCTAGGAATCAAAGGCTCTTCAAATGAAGATTGTGCCTTAGGAACATCAACATGATCCTTAGAAGAGAGTGAAAATGAGTCCATTTTCAAAGATTGTTCAATTAAAGCAATGTCACTCTCGGGATCAAAATTCTCACTAACAAACTCACTAGCATCGAATGGCTCACTTAAGTAATCATCTATTTGTTTTTCAATCTTAGCATCCTCGTGTGGAGTGAGTGTAGATGAGGAAAGGTTACAACATGTTTCAACAAAGCAAGCTTCTTCATTTGATTTTAACTTTCCTTTATCACAATTAGAAGTTTCCAAAATTGGAAAAACACCTTTATCAAAAAGAGCTTTTTTATCATTTTCAATTGTTTCAACAAGTTTAACACTTTCAACTTTCTTAGGAGCAAATCTTGGAATCTTTTCCGGTTTAAAAACAATGCTTTTCTCACCATAAAACAATTTAATTTCCTCTTTCCTCATATCAACTAAAACATTGGCCGTGCACAAAAATGGTCGTCCTAAAATAATTGGCACACGAGGATTGGTCTCATAATCGACAATAGCAAAATCGGCTAAGTACAAGAAGTTTCCCACTTTCATTATGACATTTTCCGCTATACCAACCGGTCGAGTGGTGGTTCCATTAGCAAGCTCAATGATCATACGAGTGGTACTAAGAGGTGCATAATCAATGGTCTTCCAAAGAGCTAGGGGCATGATGTTAATGCTAGCTCCTAGATCGGCTAGGCCTTTGCAAACCCCAAGCTCATTGAAAACACAAGGTATCAAGAATTGACCCGGATCTTTATATTTCTCGGGAAAGAAATCAAAGAAAACCGAGGTACTAATCACATTCAAAGTAGCCTTAGTAACTTCTAGGAAAGTTTCCTTAGGTGGAGGTTTAAACTCAATCACTTCAACTTCATCTAAATTCTCACAATCATCATAAACGGTTATGGCCTTAAGCTCTCCCTTCGGGTTTGGAATGGTATTACTAGGTAAGCAACCCGAAGAAGATGACGGTTTAGACATGAATCCCTCAAACATAGAAAGCAATTTATTTTGACCTTGTTCCAAATTTTGTTGCATACGACTTTGGGTTTGTTCTAGCCTTTGTTGATTAAGCTCAATCTTGTTGTTTTGCCCTTTAATCGTATTTTGAAAATCGAGTCTCAAAGTATTAATTTGCCCTTGAATGTTATTTTGAAAAGCTTTTAAATTTGCCTCATTTGACTTAATGTAGCTTGACAAATCATTTTGATTATTCCCTTGAAAACCTTGATTGTTTTGATTAGAATTAAACTCATTTCCTTGATTATAATTCCCTTGGTTACCACGGTTAAAATTATTCCCATTGTTTCCATTGTTGTACCTATTTTGAACCGGTGGAGCAACATGATTTTGACGAGGAACTTGACCGTTGGAGCCATAAGTTCTGTCGCGGCAAAAGCACTAGCTTGATCAAACCCCGTGTTTAAACAAGCATAATTAGGATGTGCTCCACCACATGATACACAAACATTCTCAATCATATTAATCGATCCATGAGGATTCTTCCTAATCTCACTCAACAAAGTCGCAAATCCACTATCAATCTTAGAGTCCAATCTAGAAATCTCGTGATTAGATGAATTCACATTGGAAACAACCGGTGTGTTTCGTGAATATTGTGCTCTAGACTTATCCTCAATTATTCTCCACGCGTCTCTCGGTGTTTTTCTTAAAAGATTACCACCCGCGGCGGCATTTAAAGAATCTTGTTCAATCATATTAAGCCCATTATAGAAAGTATTAATTTGATGCAATTCCGAGAAACCGTGGTGTGGACATTGTCTTAACAAATCTTTAAATCTTTCCCAAGCAACCCCAAACGATTCATGCACTTTTTGTTCAAATCTAGTGATCTCATTCTTAAAGTGTGTTGTCTTGGACGGTGGAAAGAAATAATTCATAAACTTAGACACTAAATCATCCCAAGTTAAAATCGAACCCGGTGGTTCTTTCTCATACCAAAGCTTAGCATTACCCTCGAGCGAGTACGGAAAAAGCATAAGCTTAATCACGTCATTCGGCACATCTCTAAACTTGAGAGTCGAGGTAATTCGATTAAAATTCCGAATGTGAGAATGCGGGCTATCGGCCTCATTGCCACGAAATTGGTCGGCACGAATGAGCGATAAAAGACCCGTCTTAATCTCAAAATGATCCGCCAAAATAGCCGGCACAACGATTGCTTCCCCGTACCCTTCGGTGGGTGCACGGAGCAATTCCTCCATTGTTCGGTTATCGGCCATCTCTACAACAATAGGTGGAAGCTGGGGTTCCACTATTCGTTGTTGACGATTTCTATTTCTACGAGGAATATTTTCAAGCCTATTAAAATCAATCACAAGACGTGAAGAACGTAATTGCATACACTACAAAGACGAGAATTTAGAGGATTGAAGAAAAGAAATTAGACAAGAAGAAGATTATTTTTGGTATTTTATTTGGTATTGCTCAATCAATAATGATCGATAAAAAACAAGGAATAAGGATAACTACTATGGAAGTAAATTACCCTCGGTCGACTTTGAAACGATAGGTGAAAAACTAAACGTCTCGAGGTTCAATAAGTAAAAAACAAAAAATAAGATTTATTACTACTTGAGTCGGCAAACCAATAATAGGTTGTCCCTCTCAATATACGCACAAGCAAGCGGGGAAACGAGGTGGCACAAAGCACCTTAAAAACCTTTTTCCTTAGACGGCCTTTTATAGCACGTCGCCTTATACCCACCTTATAGTTTGTATAAATCGAGTTCAAACTTCTTATTAGTATTTATCTATTTTGCCTTTTATTTTTGTTTTGGATTCGAATACAATAGCTAGGTGATGAAATCCCAACTAAGGCTTATTTGAAAATTATTTAAAATTATTGTTCTATGTAATACAATATATTATTCACAAAAAACGAGAAAAACGATACATACTACGTAATAGAAAAAATAACAAAACTTTCCGAGGACGGAAATGGTCTTCAAATCCACGATCAACAAATCTCCACAAAAGCGAATCGTACACAAGATCCGGCAGCGGCGCCAAAATTTTTGATGAAAGTGGATATGTATAGTGATTTATTTGAGATACGTTATAGGGTAAATTAGAAAATTACCTTTAGGAAAAAGTAATAATCTAATAATACCAATGACGAATTCAATTAAACACGTGAGTGAGTCGAGTTCGTTGTACACGAAGATCTTATGAATTTGAGACGTTTTGTTTTGATTTGGACAATCGATTTGAATTGGTTTTCGGTTTTTAAACTACAATTAAAATCTACGAATTTTGAGCTAATTAAAATTAACCTAAAGTGCATGAATCGTAAACCCCGCCTATTTAAAATTCTATAAACACTTAATTATTTAAAAATAAAACACTATTTAAAAATTAATCTAATTAAAACTCTATAAAAAAATTAATTCTACTTAATGAGATAACTTTTAAACTAATTTACTTTATTATTAAAAATTACTTTAAACAAATTATTTAAAAACTATATTTATTTAAATCTAAAGTTATAAAAATTAAACTAATAAAATTTTAAACTAATTAAATAAAAACATTTTTTTTTTATTTTTTTTTATAAAGAATTTACTTTAATATAAAGAAATAAAAAGTTATATTAAATAAAAACGTGACAATTAAACTTAAACTAAAACAAAAGCTGCCAAATAATTAATACTATATTAATGAAATATATGAAAATAGAATCAAAAGGGCCTCAAGCCCAGATGGTTAACACGTTGGTGCTCTATTCTGAAGGTCTCGAGTTCGAACCCCTATATGACATTATTTTTGGAATAATTTCCTTTTAGACAGATACGAATTCCCAGTCACAGGAGTGACTTTTTGTGTGAGCTTATTTGCATAAGCTGATAGGAATCAGCTTTGTGAGCTTATCAGATAAATTAATCTGATAAGCTAAAAACAGATCAATATAACCGAAAGCTTAACAAACAAATTAAGCAAACACCAAGATACAGCAGTAACAATCAAACCAAAACTTGCAATAAAATTCCAAAGAAATAAGCAATCAAATTATCCAACCAGTAATAAACCAAACTGATCTACACTCAGCAGAAACAATCTTAGGCAACTTTCAGCAAGCTTAAAACAAGAAATCTAATCAAATAATAGCAGCTTAATCATTTAAACATAACAGGATAATCCTTGAAGCAGTAAAAACATTTAGATGCAGGTCCCAGATGTTAAATCTGTCTAAACAACAAATATCCAAGCTTTAAACGAAATCCAGTACTTTAAATATCAAGACAGTTTAAATCATCAAGAACTCAGCTTAACGAAATCAAATTTATCTTTTAAGCAAACTTAACTTTACCCTGATTCCATTAGAACAACATATCTGTTAAGTACTTTCAGCTAATATTAAATCTTAGCAGCTTATCAATTAATTCCTATTAATCAATAACAAAAATAAAATTAATACAAACTTAGGACAATATTAATAAACACCACAACTAAACTTCGATCTGCAGTAAAATCATTCGATTCATTCAAATAAACTGAAACAGTAAAAATCCATAAACATACATTCCACTTAACACAGCTTCATTAAAAATTTAATTCCTAAATCATATTAAGCTAAACACATCATATTAAAAACCTTAACCTAATAAGCAGATTAAACAACACATTTAAGTTAAAACATTAAATTAAAAGAGACTTGCACCTTTTGATGATGCCATTGGGAAGTAGGAAATGCGCTGAGCATCCTAAAAACAAAACTGCAACCACCATTCACCATCAAACGTCTGAACCCCCATACGAATCGAACTCGAACAGAATTATTTTTGTTTAATTTTCCCAGTAGGAAAAATTAATTAGATCCTTTTTACTTTTGATAAAAAGAATAAAGCTATTATTTAGCTTATTCTCATCATCACTAATGTTATCCTTATGAAATAGCAAACAGATTTAAAATGTAGATCAATTTAAAGTAAAAAAAATAACACGAGACAAGATTGCAAATTAAACGATTTACTTTTATTAATTTCCAGAAAGATTACAGTACTAGTTAAAAAGAAAATACATCATTTAATCTATTACTAATCCTACAGCATAACATTAAAATAAAAAGTAAAGGATGAAATTACACAAGAATATGGGGGTATTTATAGCCCCCCAAGGGCTGTTGGTAAGCGAATATGCGCATCTTTGAAGAATATTCCACTTGATTTTGTAGCCCTTGATCTTCCTTCTTCTCTCTCTTTATCAATTGGATGGCTGTGATGATTCCAAATAGCACACGGATCGCCAACGTGGCATCCGTGTGCTAGTTGTGCTTCTTCTTTGGGATTTGATTGGTGGATATGGTGGAATGATGTGTAGCCTCCTATAAGAAACGGCCACGTAGCATGCTTCTCCATACCCTCTCTTCCTAAAAACTTGGGGATTTTAATCCCTTTTATGTGAATTATACGAAATAATAAAAAGCCCCATTTAAAATGGACCTTTTACTATTCTAGGGTTTTTGCACAGTAATTTTACAAGCTTTATTTGGGAGGTGAAAAGTGGGGAAGGAGATACAACTTTGGAAATAACGAAAGTAACTTTTTAATGTGTGTGGACGAAACGTGTGTGGTGTGAATGGGGGATTGAGGATAAAACAAAAGAAAACGTGTTAAATACACGTTACATAGAATATGAGAACCCTATGGCCCATCATTCCATTTCCATCGTTTCATTTTAATTCAGTCAATGGGCTTGGAACCCATAACACACTTTCATTCGTTTATTAATTTCACCAATTTGGGCTTGGGCCTTATCCATCCGTGTATAATTTTTGCCACTTGGGCCTTCAAATGGATTTTGGGCTTTGTTCAAAAGTTGTTCATATTAATTCCAATATTGGGCTTTTCAGGCCCAATCAACTCATGTGGGTCCCACTTGACCCGTTTATTCAACAAATGAGTAAATCCTCTAAAGTCGAGCTTGATTTTGGCTTCTTGATCTTTTTCATCAATCTCGTGTCGCTTTTCGTCGGTTTTCGCGAACTTGGTACCTACACACATGAAAACAAGAAACACGCATATCCAAGGCATTTTTGATACAAATCATGCATAATTTCATTGTTTTAAGCTACAAATGATATGAGTAATTAAGATCATATCACTCATCCACCTCCGACTCCGACGACCACCACCCCCGCCGTCGCAGGGCAAGGTATTCCTCTACGGAATCCTCTGATTACGAGAGGGATTGTCGTAGGTCGTCACATCGACCTCGCAGGCGTAGCGATGAAGATCTATTTCTTCCATGGCTCGCAAAAAAGTGATGCATTGACAAGACGCATCCAAAACTACTCAGAATATAAAAAAAGGCGCATGCCGAATGTCAAAACTTACGACGACACTACCGACCCCGATGACAATATGAAGGTCTTCGAGTTGCAGGCATGGATTGAGCGTTGTCCAAAACCTATGTGGTGTCATATGTTCAATTTCACATTGATCGGAAACACACGAAATTGATTTGACAAGCTCCCACATCGAAGTATCGATGAATTCGAGGATCTGCGAAAAGCTTTCAGAAGAAAGTATACGCAACAAAAGAACTGGGACAAGAATCTTGTCGTATACGCAACAAAAGAACTGGGACAAGAATCTTGTCTCACTCGCAAGAGTTAAACAAAACCAGGGATAATCCTTGGAGTATTTAATGGAACGCTTTAAGGATGAGTGCAATCACATCAGAGAGTGTCCAAAAATCTTGAAAATTATTGATTTCATGGCAGGGATAACTAACCAAGACCTGATCAGAAAACTAAATGACAGGATCCCACGAATTTTGATGAACTAATGCAGCGAGTCAGGTCCTTTATTAAATGTGAAGCTGCAGCCGCTGATATTAGGAAGGGAAAATCGAACTACAGATCCCAAGATCAACCCAAGAGGCAGCCAAACAATCAGAACACTAGTCGGAATCTCGACTATCGAGGAGCTCAGAGGGGAGGACGTGACAACAACAACAAATTCACCCCTCAAGATGACACCGAGGGAAATATTCCTATCAGAAGGCACTAACTTCCCGAAACCCCGCCGATGACCACCCTTGTGGAAAGGCGCACAGGAAATAGATATTATGTATACCACTGCGAGAAGGGACACAAAACAGATGAGTGTATCCATCTTTAAAGGCACATTGAAAGTTTGGTGAAATCAGGTAAGTTGAATCACCTTATTAAAGATTGGAAGTATGGGGGTGATAACAAGAAAAACGAGAATAAGAAAGACAAGCCAAGGGATGAGGACACAACCATTTACATGGTACAATCGTGGCAGCGCAGAACCAGGTAAAAGGTTAGTCAAAAATTTTCTCGCGGAATAGAAATATCGTTTCCTCCCCTTACCACAAGCAATGTAGCCGAAGGACCTCTAACAATATAGGTAAACATGGGGGACCCACGTTATGAACATTGCTTCACACGGCTACGGCTGAAAGTTAAAAGCCAGTTGAGGCCGGCCACGTCGTTGCTCACCGGTTTAAGTGGGGAAGTAATTTGGCCACTCGGTCAACTACGCTTGTTGGTGATAGTTGGAGATGATGAACATTCGACTACGGCGTGGATGAACTTCGGGTGATGCGCTCACCATCTCCATATAATGGCATCATCGGACGACCAAACATACCAGCCATACAAACCGTAGCTTCCACAGCCCATGGAATGCTCAAATTTCTAGTAGAAGGAGGTATAATACCGGCCTACCACCAACAGAATGGAACACAATTGAGAAGGCACCAGAACCAGCTATGATCAAAACCGCGACGCCACCACCTAATCTGAAGATATCAATTCACCCAGATTACCCAGAATAAGATGTTACGATAGGAGGAATGATGTACGATAAAGGAAGAGCAGCCATGTACACTCTCCTTAAAGAGAACCTCGATATCTTTGCATTGGAGCCAAAAGACATGACTAGAGTGCCTCGATCATTTGCGGAACACAAACTGCAGATTCGTGAAGGATATCCCCCAATGAAACAAAAGAAGCACGGGCAAGATCCTGAGCATAGCCAAGTAATACTGGAGGAAGTTAAGAAGCTGGTATGTGCGGGTATCATGCGTGAAGTCTACTACCACGATTGGCTCTCTAACCCAATCATGGTTAAGAAACACAACGACAGTTGGCGTATGTGTGTGGGTTTCACAGATCTCACCAAAGCTTGTCCTCAGGACTGCTATCCGCTACCAGAGATTGACTGGAAGGTCGAATCACTATGTGAGTATCCCTTTAAATGCTTTCTGGACGCATACAAAGGGTATCACCAAATTCAGATGACAGAGCATGATGAGGAGAAGACGACGTTTCATACAAGCCAAGGAGTTTATTGTTATACAAAGATGCCATTTGGCTTAAAGAATACATGAGCTACCTATCAGCGGCTGGTAGAAAAAGCCTTTGATAGTCAGATTAGACATAAATTGGAAGTCTAAGTCGACGACCTAGTCATAAAGAGTCACACAGAGGAAGAACTCATTCGAGACATCGATGAAACTTTTGGGACGCTGGGGAAGATAAACATGAAATTGAATCCTAAGAAGTGTACTTTTTGTGCAACTAAAGGTATGTTCTTAGGGTACATGATAGACCCCAATGGCATCAAGCCATGCCCGGATAAAACAAAGGCCGTAATACAACTTCCATCTCTTCGAACTATCAAGGAGGTACAATCGCTTAATGGGAAACTTAGAGGTTTGAATAGGTTCCTTTCCAAATCTACGAAGAAGTCTCTTCCCCTATTCAATACACTCAAGAAGTGCATGAAAAAGGGAGACTTACGATGGACAACGGAAGCAGAATCAGCTTTCCACCATCTCAAAAAACACTTAGCAGCACTCCCCATGTTGGTCGCAAAGCGACCAAAAGAGGAACTAATTGTGTACCCGTCCGCTACAAACGAAGCAGTCAGTACGGTGTTGATGACGCACAGGAACTTGGTTAAAACACCGGTCTACTTTGTGAGCAGAGCGTTGCAAGACCCTGAGTTGAATTGCACTCCGATGGAGGAACTCATCTTGACACTAGTATTTGCAGCAAAAAGATTGTGTCGGTACTTTCAGGCACATCCCATCTTGGTGATTACGGATCAACCAATTAAGTAGGTAATATCAAAACCGGACGTAGCAGGAAGGCTGCAGAAGTGGAGTGTGCTGTTAGGAGAGCATACTATCTCATATAGGCCTCGCATGGCAGTCGAAGGTCAGATATTGGCCGATTTCATTATTGAAAATCCAGAGGAGGAAGACGTCGTACCAAAGAAAATCGACGAACCCCAAGACCCCTGGGTCTTGTTTACTGAAAGATCCTCGTGTATTGATGGATCCGGCGCAGGCCTTATCTTGACAAATCCAGAGGGTATGGAATTTACTTATGCCTTGCGTTTTGAGTTTACAGCCACAAACAATGAGGCTGGGTATGAGGCATTAAGAGCTGGATTGAGGACCGCAGTCCGCATGGGTGTACGAAACCTAGAAGTGGGTGTAGATTCTTGGTTGGTAGCAAACCACATCTTGGGAGAATACAAAGCTAAGGAAGACAATATGATCAAGTACTTACAGAAACCTAAGTTACTGATCGAGGGCTTCAGTAAGTTCACTATATGACAGGTTCCAAGGGGCGAGAACAAGAAGGCTGATGCTCTGAGTAAGATCGCGTCTACCAGTTTCGCAACACCTATCTAAGCAAGTATTGGTAGAGATCTTGAAAGATAAATCCATATTGGAAGCAGAAGTATCCACAGTTGTGGAAGAAGAAGGGCCTAAGCGGATGACTCCGATCGTTGATTATGTGACTAATGAAACACTCCCACCAGATGAAAAGGAAGCGCGACGAATTCGGAGGAAGTCATACCAGTTTGAGGTCCGGAATGGAGTACTTTATAAATGATTGTTCTTATAGCAATGGCTGCGATGCGTAGGACCGCATAAGCGAACTATGTCATCAGTGAGATACATGAAGGGTCTTGCAACATGCATGCAGGACCCAGGTCAGTTGTTGCAAGAGCTCTATGTTCTTGTTACTATTGGCCAACCATGCACAAGGATGCACGTAATCTAATTCTCAAGTACAATGATTACCAGATCCATAGGCCAGTGCTGCATCATCCACAACAAGAGCTAACACCCATCACATCTCCATGGTCGTTCTACAAGTGTGGAATATACATCGCAGGTCCTTTCTCCCGTGGAAGCTGGAGGGGTTAAGTTTCTCATAATAGCTATGGACTACTTTACGCGGTGGATTGAAGCCAAGGCGGTTGCAACCATTACAGCGAAGCATGTAAAAAAGTTTATATATCGTATGCCGTTTTGGCTTGACAGGAGAAATAGCTTGGACAACGACAAATAATTCGTTGACAATCCGTTCAAGGTTGGTGCGCGACGCTTAACATCACACAACGGTTTGCATAAGTAAAAAATCCACAATCCAATGGGTTGGTGGAAAGAGCAAATCGAAGCCTGAGAGATGGGATCAAGGCGCGTCTAGACAGAAAAAGTGTAAAGTGGTAGATGAACTACCTCATGTTCTGTGGGCGCATCGAACTATGATCAAAACAGGTAATAGGAACACTCCCTTCGCTTGGGCATATGGTACAAAAGCAGTTATCCCGGCTGAGATCAAACTACTAACAATTCGGACAGCGGAAGTGGGTGTCGTGGCAAACGACAAAGAGTTGTGGATAAATTTGGACTTACTAGAAGAGAAGCCATGTCGTGGAACTTGAAGCTAAGGCCAAGTCAAAGATGACGGGTTACTACGATGCTAAAGTTCGAGGTGTTTCATTAAACCATACGATTTTGTTTATCGTGACAATGAGGCAAATCGTGTGGAGAACACAGGAAAACTCGGACCTAAGTGGAAAGGGTCTTACATAGTGACAGAAGCTTTGGGACAATGCGCGTACAAGTTACACGACATGGACGACCGTGACTTGCCCCATACGTGAAATATCTGCAACCTTAAGAGGTGTTATCATTAAGGCTACGACATCTACATAGATGCCTTTTAGCTGTAGTTAGCCCAATAAATATCGATGTATTTTCTTTTTGTGCATTATGTCTTTTGCATTTTAAAACTTATAAGTATCAATAAAACGCCAGAGTCTTTAACTAGTTCCGCGGCATTTTCTCTCTCCTATTTGATTATTATTTTTATATTATATTATTTAATTATTAATCGTCATTATATTCTACCTATGGACATACATATACTTATGTTTCCACTTAAAATAAAAGGATCGCGTGAACACTAAGGGGCTGTTTGGTTCGCAGAATGTTTTTAAGGGAATTGTAATCTTTGGAAGGAATTGTAATTTGATGTAATTGTAATTTAAAGAATGGAAATGTGTTGAAATTGTAATGTTGTGGAATTGTAATAGATTAAATCTGAGATGTGTTTTGTTGAGTCTCAACGTAATGTAATTCAAATTTTTTAAAAAAAAAATTAAAAAATTAATAAAAATTAATAGTTAAAATAAAATAAAATAAAAAAACAACAAAATAATAAAAATATAAAAAAATTAAAAAAGTAAAATTATTATTTTAATAAAAATTATTATTGTTATTAAAATAAAATAATAATAATTAATATTATTTTAATATTTCAAAAGTATAATAATAAAAAATATTATTACTAATAAAATATTAAAATAAATAATATTAACAATAATTAAAAAAATAAAAATAAAATAAAAAATAAAATAAATATTATATAAAATAAACTTAAATTTTTTTAAAAAAAAGAAAAAAATATAAATAAAAATTTATAAATCTATAAATAATAGTATAAAAATAATAATAAATAGTAGTAATTAATAATAATAATAATAAAATTATTATTATTATTAATTTTTTAATATTTTATTATATAATAATAAAAATAATTTTATTTTATTATATTATTTTAATATAATAATAATAATATAAATAAAAAACTAATATATAATAAAAATATTAAGTATTAATAAAATAATAGTAAAATATTATTATTATTATTATTATTTTTATAAATTATAATGATAATAATAATAATAACTATTATTATAAATATAAATATGATTATTTTAGTTATTATTTATTATAAAATCGCTTTAAATAAAATAATTATTTTTATTATTATTTTTTTAATTATTTAATTATTTATTTATTTGATTTATTTTTATTTATTATATTATATTATATTTTTATTTTATTTATTTTATTATTATTATTATTATTATTATTATTATTATTATTTATTTTTTTTTAATTTTTTTTAATAACATCACTTTATTAAAATAATAGGATTTACAAAAAGTTAGTGGGAAGCCGAGATACTATCTGAGCTCCCACTCCTTTAGCAATAGCGAAACTTATCCTATTAAATATATGAACAGCAGCACGCGCACCGATGTCCTGAGCCACAAAAAACTTTCGGATCCTCTTCAACAATGTAACCGCATCCGCCTCTAATTCCCCAAAGGAAGAGAAAGAAAAGGGGAGAAATCCATATCTAATTGCTGCACATTTAGCCATATACTTAACACGTTTACGTTGTGCAGCATCAACCACCGCACGACCGGGCACGAAATCAGCCATCCCGGTTTGCGTCAAAGGTGAAGATCCTGTCAGATCCACACATACATCAAGGCCTCCATCCCATGAGTAAAGTAATATATCTGTTGGACGTAATCGTTTGTCACCTCCTCCATCCAACCCGATATCAACTTCCTTACCAGCTGAAATCCCTGAACGATAACATATGTCGATAAGGGTGTCACGTACAACATTATGGCGATGTTTAATACCAATAATACCAGCACAAGATACCGCATGATCTCCATATATATCCCCAGAAAAAACCCTTGAGCAAGCTGAACAAGGCTTCGACCAATTGGATGGGAGTCGAGATACTATCTGCGCTCCCACCCCTTTAGCAATGGTAAAACCTATTATATGGAAAATATGTACAGCAGCGCGCGCTCCATGTCTTGAGCATTAGAAAATCTATGGATCCGCTTCAGCAACGCAACTGCATCTTCCTGTAACTCCCCTAAAGAAGAAAAGAAGAAAGGAAGAAACCCATATCCGAGAGCTGCACACTTAGCCAAATACTTGCATCGTTTACGTTGTGCAGCATCAATCACAGCTCGGCCAGGAACAAAATCATTCATCCCCGTACGAGTCAAAGAAGAAGAACCAGTCAGATCAACGCACACATCTTTACCTCCCTCCCAAGAATAAAACAAAATATCTGCCGGACGTAAGACACTATCAGGTCCACCATCTAATCAAATATTAACTTCCTTTCAATTATTTATTATTATTATTAGTAGTAGTAGTAGTAGTAGTAGTATTCAATTATTTTTTATTTTATTACAATTTATACCCATAATTAAAATTGTAAACAATCTTGAATTACGACGTAATTCAAAACATTCCATCTAATTTGTCATGTAATCTGAATTCCCTTATATGTTGTAATTGGAATGAGTACATTACGATTACGTTACAAACCAAACAACCTATGTAATGTAATTCAAATTACAATCCCTCAATATATCGAAACAAACAAGATTACAACGAAATTAATATTATAATTACATTATATTATATTATATTACAGTGAACCAAACGGGCACTAAGACTATCTTTATCAGCAATTTCAACCGACCGGTCGAGCATATGAGACAAATACATACTTAATATTATATTCAAACAACTCAAAGCAAAGAAAGAGAAGCAGACGATCCGGTCGCTGGGTGACCTCCAAATCCTTGAGCCAACCTTGCCACATGTCACGCTCTGAATCTACCAACAATCCCTCTCTGAGTTTGGTCCTTATCACGTTTTGTAATTAAGGATAATAAGATCTTTAACCAATATTAGAGCTCCTTACCACGGTTTTGTTGATTGTTTGAAAAGCAGAGCAAATACCCAAAAAAATATTTTACGCTGCTGTTTGTTGTGTTGATGAAGATGAGTAGTAGTAGATCCATTTAAGCTCAAAATAAAAACAACTTACCTTTGATCTTATAAAAGATGTTGAAGCAAAAAGGATTCTTGAAGAAAAAGGACTCTTACATGAAACTAATACAGTTTATAAAGGATTCTCGTCTGGTTGTGATTTAGATAAAGGATTTGCGGCTGCTAAATATGAGAGAAAACAGGGCAAAGGTTCTAGAATTATGTGGAGTTGATATGCTATGTATAATAAAATGGGTTGTTAAACTTTTTTTTTGGGCTGAACATATAGTTATCCACAATTCAGTTAGCTGGGCTAAATGATATATAAAAATGAGATAAAAGCTGCTTATTAATTTGAATTCTATTTACTTATATAGAAATATCAAGTAATTAAATTATACCATATACAAATAAATAATATTATATGTTAGGTTGGGTTGGGTTGTTGATAAATGATGAAAAAGTTGAGTTTAGTTGTATGTATTGTTTGTATATGTGGAGGAGTAAGAAAATAATATTTTAACAGAAGTTTGGGTTGGATGAGGTTGTGAATAAACCTAGTCTAATGATTAGGGACATGACTCATGAGAGTATCTTTATGGAAAAATACCTCAGAGATAACGACAATAATTGCTAAAAGAATCAAGTACCAAAGCAATTGAGGATCTTTTTTCCACTCATTTAAAACTCGGATAGTCGTAATAAAACTATTAAATTAAACACCAACCTTAATCAAAAATATATATACACTCATAAAAACACACACACTTGTCTTATTCCTCTTGTTCTGTGACAAAACAAAAACAGAAAAATGGACGTGGCACAAGCGGGATCAGCGGCAGTAGCTTTTGGCGGTCCGGCGGTTGCCGTTGCGGGTGGTGTTTCGCTTTTGTTTCTCAAAAGTTTTCTTTCAACTCAACGTAATGGTGGTAATCCAAATAATCTTCCTACTATTCCTGGTATGCACTTTTTTCTTTTTGTGTAAATATTGAAATGAATAAGTACTACAGAATTTTATTCTGATCTTTATGTATACATGCATGATGATCTTGGACTTGTTTTATATAGTTTACTACTCGTGATGTTTAATTATCTGGAACTTGTTATGATAAATATGGAATTATCCCTAAAAATAGTAAATTTTGTTCTTAGGCCTAGTTGGATTCATAGAATTCCCATCAATCCATTTGAGTTGTTCAAAAAAAATTTGAGTTAAAATCAAATTACAATTTCTAACATCTTTGATTGGCGAATGAGTTGTAATCTAAACCTCTAAAAACTTCATGTCTTGCAGATTATTGAGATCACAACAATTTGAATAGAATGCATTTAACTAATGGAATATCATTTATTTATTTTATTAAAATAATTAATTTTCATTAATAGTGTTGTATATTACTAGCATACGGAGTAATTTATTATACATATTATCTTATGAAATAAATTACTACCTCCGTTGTCCACCTTTCCTTTTCGGGTTGTCTCAAATTAATTTCTAACACTTCTAACAATATGTTGGAAATTTAGATCGAGATTATTATATTATCCTTACTAAAGTTATAATTATAAACTTTAAAGAAGTTTTAAATTAACTGCTTAAGGGTAACACTATCTTCATGAAAAAAGTAAGAGATTTTTTTGTTTTTTTTTTTTTTATGAAAAAGATAAGAGATAAAAAAGTGTAAGTATTTAATTATGATATTTTTCTTAAACCGTGTGTTTTAATTTAATTTTAGGACAGAGTAAGTACCTTCTATGGAATTATATCCGATTTGTAATAATATGTGCAATATTGGCCATCTTTTGTAATATAACATTTTAAAAACAACTTATTAGAAAATATCTTTATCTTTAAATTGATTTATTTTTCATTAACTAATATTTTTCATAATCTAATTTATATCATATTTTCTAAAATTTTGTGCTATTTAATTCAACATTTATTTTAATACTATATTTTTAGTAATTTTTAGTTTTTGTCATTGTTAGTGGGTTTATTTTATTTTAATTCAGTTTTTTTACAACTTAAACCTAAATTTGAATACAAATTTAATATGTAAGAGTGTAACATTTGTTTACCTAAAAAATAAAATCATTAATTTTCATTAATAGTCTTGTGTATTACTAGTATACTTTATTATATTTAGAGGATACATTAGCTACAATTTCATTGTAGCTAGTTAGCTACAATTTGTGCTATTAATTGTAATATTTATTGTCTTATGAAATAAATTACTTACTATAATATATTGTATTGCATTTAATAAGTTGTGCTTTATTATAAATATTCACTAAATCTTATTATATGATATTCTTTGTGATGTAGCTGAACTTTATTACTACATTCGCCCAAAATTATTATCTACTATACTATCGTGGGTTGTCCTAAAATAATTGTCTACTTCTAAAAATAGATAGAAATTGTAGTTCGACTTTACCATGTAACCTTTACTTGATGTTATTATTACAAATAATAAAGAATTTTAAATTAATTAGTTGAAGGTAAAATTTTCATTTATGCAAAAAGCATGAGACATAAATCTATAATAATGATGTTTTTTTTTAAATTGGCTGTTTTTTTGTCTGTGAACAATAATTTTGGGAGAAAGAAGTAGTATAAATAAAATCTAAGTTCAGAACAATCTTATGATATGAATATTGATACTTATGACATGGCTATTAATTTGTGGATTATTATTAAATCATTAATTTTCATCGTGATGTGGCTATTAATTTGTGGATTATGAAAATAAAAAAGAGAAACTATAATATATCATGATTTATCACATTAGCCACATCATGGTGTGCGAATGTTTTTGTAAAAATTGTGTGAATGTATCATATCTTTCATAAATTATTTTATCTAACAAATGAATTAAAAGCATTTACAATTTCATAAATTGTTTTATCTAACAATGAATTAAATGCATTTAATTTATAAAAGGATCAAGAATTAAATGCATTTCATTCTAGGAGCACAAGGTATGGTTCGCTTGAGCCGTGGGATAACACCACATTTTCGTCACGGTATGGTTAAGTTAGTCCAAATGATCCTACAACACCAAAACCTCCATAACACCAAAATTTAAGGCTCTTTGGTTGGCTTGAGCCATGGGGAATTTTTCTTACAAAAAAAATATATTAAATACGCGAAGACGCGCGTTGCCCCCTAGGCGCCAGACTCGAAAACGCGAACATGGCTGTAGTTGGTGAGTTTTCGTGTGGCGTTTTCCCCTCGGGGCAACAAAAAAAACCACCGTACCCTGTGCTCTAAGTAAACTTGAAATGAGTGTTCACCAAATTGAAGCATAAACCTTTTCATGTATATACCTTTTTGGTAAAACCACCATAATGGATTCCCTAAGTGATTTGTCATACTTCCGGTTACTATGATTTTTAAATTTAAGCACACGAATCACGTTTGATTTTATCTATTACAACACATACATCTTCTTCAAGATGAAGATGGTTTTCTTCATTCGTAACTCGATTTTCGGTAGCAACAACATGATAGTCGTCATCAGTCATATGATTTCCGTCCTCCGTATATAATATTATCATCTATATCTAACTAATCGTTTGTTAACTAAGCATTTATTAATCAGTAATAGTTCTGGACAAGAAAAAAAATTCCTAACCAGATGTTAATGATACTAATTGTATTTTTAATATTTTTTTCTTTATAAATACAGCGGTACCAGGGGTGCCATTGTTGGGGAATTTGCTCGAGTTGAAGGAGAAGAAACCATACAAAACTTTTACCAAATGGGCAGAAACTCATGGTCCTATTTACTCCATTAACGCTGGATCCAGTCCAATGGTTGTTATTAATTCTAATGACCTTGCTAAAGAGGTATCTTTGTCTTCCTAGATAGAAAAAGATATAGGTTCAATCATTTCAACTAATGACCTATATTGGCGAGCTGTATGCTACATATATTAGAGTCACTAGCTCTTCCTTCCATCGTTGTTATACTGATTGATACTTATCATACGATGCTGCAGGCCTTTATAACTAGGTTTGACTCCATCTCCACCAGAAAGCTTTCCAAGGCATTACAGATCCTCACAGCTGATAAAACCATGGTGGCAATGAGTGATTATGATGAATATCACAAAACTGTTAAAAGAAACATACTTACTAGTCTCCTGGGACCAGGGGCTCGGGTTGGTCCTCTTAATGATAAAATCCTTAAACGTTTCTTTATATTTGTTCCAATTTGATTATACAAACTAATCCTTGCTGATTAATAACAGAAAAAACACCGTGCCCTTAGAGACACAATGGCAGAAAGTTTATCTACCCGACTTCATGCCTTAGCTCCAAATTCACCTCAAGAAGCAGTTAATCTCAGGGAGATTTTCCAGTCTGAACTTTTCTCATTAGCATTCAAACAAGTAAGTATTCTAAGACTTATTTCTGAAATTACGATTTTTGAATGATTCTGTAAACATTTATACATTTGCAGACACTAGGGAAGGATATCGAAAGCATTTATGTTGGTGATCTTGGAGTCACCATGACGAGAGATGAGGTATTCCAAGTTCTGGTGGTTGACCCGATGATGGGTGCTATAGAAGTCGACTGGAGAGACTTCTTCCCGTATCTCAGTTGGATCCCCAATACCAGCTTTGAGAACAAAATTAATCAATTGTATACCCGAAGAGAGGCTGTGATGAAGGCCTTAATTCAAGAGCACACAAAACGCATAGAGTCCGGGGAGGTAAAGCATTCTAATTTACAACTTTTGTTACTAGCTATAAACTAAATTGAAATTAATGAATATAATTTCTTGTTTTACCCAATAACAGAATCTGAACAGCTACATCGATTACTTGTTGTCGGAGGCACAACCATTAACAGAAAAACAGCTGCTAATGTCACTTTGGGAACCGATTATTGAGACATCAGATACCACCATGGTCACCACAGAATGGGCGATGTATGAACTTGCCAGAAACCCAACGAAACAAGCTCGTCTATTTGCTGAAATACAAAGTGTTTGTGGGTCAGAAAAGATCACAGAGGAAAAATTGTGCAAGATGCCATACTTATCAGCTGTTTTCCATGAAACTTTAAGAAGGCATAGTCCTGTTTCGATAATCCCATTAAGATATGTGCACGAGAACACAGTGCTTGGAGGATACCATGTTCCTGCTGGGACCGAGGTTTGATTATATGATGTAAACTATCTTTAATTGTATATATCAATCTTGAATGTTGTTATAATGAAAATGTGTTATGCAGCTCGCCATAAACATATACGGGTGTAATATGGAAAAGGACATATGGGAGAATCCTGAAGATTGGAACCCGGAGAGATTTCTTACGGATAATGAACCAATTGACTTGCAAAGAACAATGGCTTTTGGAGGCGGGAAACGTGTCTGTGCTGGGGCTATGCAGGCTATGTTAATTGCTTGTGTGTCGATTGGGAGAATGGTGCAGGAGTTTGAGTGGAGACTTAAAGATGATACAGGAGAAGATATTAATACGCTTGGGCTTACGACACAGAAACTTAACCCGATGCTTGCTGTTATCAAGCCAAGAAACTAATTTTAGGGAAATAATGAGTATATACCTTCTACATGTTATACTTGTATTGGTATGCTCACCATGAGTTTGTAGTTGTTCCAGTGATGAACTTTGTTGATCCTTTGTTTTGGAGCAGAATAAGCCCCATTATAATCGAGACATTCTATATAAGAACTATTTTTTTTTTGACAAAAAAAATGCACCAAAAAGATTGGTAATACTATGCAGCATTGTTAAAACTCATGTAGATAATTGTTTAGGGTTTTGCTAACCATAGAACGTGTTTAAGAGTCGAAAACTTGCAAATATAGTGTGGGACGTTAGCTGGTTGGTAGAGACCGAATATGCATGTCATAACACTTTATACGTATAGCTTGTAAGGTTCTGTATAACATTTTCCTATTATTTGTCACATAATAACTAGGTGGTAACCTGCAAGCAATGATAAAACTAGATAAAAGGGATCGAGCTAAGTAGCCGTTTGGGAATCTTTCATCTGTTTTGTAACCAAGTGTAGAAAGGTTCTTTTATGTATTTATATATACCTCCATTTCGACACAAACAATCAGTTGTCTTGTTCCTCTGATCTGTGTCTTCTGAGAAACCCCTGGAAAGATGGATATGCAGACGGTTGGATCAGCGGCAATAGTATTGGGTGGTCCGTTGCTAGCTGCTGCTGTCGTTACTCCCTTGTTTATAAGAAGTTTTTTCTCTAATCAACATCGTAATGCCAATCATCTCCCTCCAGTTCCTGGTATGCCAGTGCTCTCATGAACTCTCTTTTCTATTCCTGTCAATTTTACATTTCAAGATCAGAAAGTTCAACGTTGAACTCCAAAAATGTTTATAAGCAGAGCAACTATAATTTTCTACGTAGTATTATTTTTGTTATTCAAACGAAAGAAATTTTAAAATTTTATGTGGTATGAATGAGTAGAGGTACCAGGTGTGCCATCATTTGGTAATTTGCTTCAGCTGAAGGAGAAGAAACCATTCAAGACATTTACGAAATGGGCAGAAACTTATGGACCTATTTATTCCATTAAAACTGGAGCTACCTCTATGGTAGTTGTTAACTCCAATCATCTCGCCAAAGAGGTATGTCTCTTCTCCTTGAGCCTAGAATCGCGCAGGGAAAAATTAATTTGTGTAACAAGTTAAGTAGAAGTCATATATTACTTCTTGTTGTCATTGTTATAATTCATAACTATCATATGTTGCTATAGGCTATGGTGACCAGATTCGAGTCCATTTCAACCAGAAAGCTATCAAAGGCTCTAAACATACTGACGGCTGACAAAAGCATGGTGGCAATGAGTGATTATGATGACTATCACAAGACTGTTAAACGTAATATACTCACTAGTGTCCTAGGACCAGCTGCACGGGTTTGTGCTCAATAAGTGATAAATATTATTTGGCTTACTTTACTTTACTTGTGTCAGTCGGGTTATATTAACGGACTTTAGTATATGCATAAATATCAGAAGAAGAATCGTGTCCACAGAGACATTATGGCAGAAAATGTTTCAAACCAACTTCAAGCCTTGGCGGCGAGGTCTAGTGATCAACCAGTGAACCTTAGGAAGATATTCCAGTCTGAACTTTTTTCATTAGCTTTGAAGCAAGTGAGTCCTTAGCTCTAAATGTATTTGCAAACCATATACTACGTTTGCATGCATACTTTTATGTAAGTTTATCTTAAGATCAGAAAGAACAAAGCACCATTAAAATTCTTAACAAGCTTTTTGCATTGGAATATAGATGTCAGTTTTCGGTTTTACTTTAAGAACTCGTGCTGGTTCATGATCATCATCCCTCTTACAGTTTGAAATGACAACTTTCTGGAACGTGTTAATTAGTCCTTATTCAGTGTTAATTAGTATCTTCTGTAAGCATATCCTATTTTGCAGGCAATAGGGAAAGATGTTGAAAGCATTTATGTGAGCGATCTTGGAGCCACCATGACAAGAGAGGAGATCTTTAAGGTTTTGGTGACTGATCCAACAATGGGTGCCATAGAAGTCGACTGGAGAGACTTCTTCCCGCATCTTAAGTGGATCCCCAACACCAGCTTTGACAAGAAAATCGAGCAAATGCGTTTTCAAAGAGAGGCCGTGATGAACGTCCTGATTCAACAACAGATAAAACGCATAGACTCTGGAGAGGTAAAACATATACTACCTCAAAGTTGTTACTTTCAATCAAATCTAATTTAGATAATGTTGTCCCACAAAAGCAGAGGCTGAACAGCTACATTGATTACTTGCTGTTAGAGGCAGAACCATTAACGAAGAAACAGTTACTAATGTCAGTGTGGGAATCAATCATTGAAGCATCGGACACTACTATGATCACGACAGAATGGGCAATGTATGAACTTGCGAAAAACTCAAAGAAGCAGGCTCGCCTCTATGAAGAAATCCAGAATGTCTGCGGATCAGAAAAGATCACAGAGGAAAAGTTGTGTAAGATGCCGTACTTGTCTGCTGTTTTTCATGAAACTTTGCGAAAGCATAGTCCGGTTTCGATAATCCCATTAAGATACGTACACGAGAACACAGAGCTTGGAGGGTACCATGTTCCGGCTGGGACCCAGGTTTGTTTAGATAAACTCTTGTTAACTATACTTCCGATCCTAATGTTCTTCAAACTATATATGATGGCTTTCAGGTGGCGATAAACATATATGGGTGTAATATGGATAGGGAAATCTGGGAGAAACCTGAAGAGTGGAACCCCGAGAGATTTCTCAAGGAGAATGAACCAAGCGACTTGCTGTTGGGATTTAATACCTAGTTAACCATGTAACTACGAGTGCGCAGCGGAATGGATCTAGTTTGAGCAATTATGATTAACACGTAATTAATAATAAACAATAAAGGAAACGCGAAAACTAACCTTCGTCCAAAAGCAATGAAACTAAAACGAGTGATAAAATATACCACCTCTATGGTTGCTCACACAAACACGTCAAATGAACACGTCCGGATTGCTAGCCGAACTCCACGTATACCCAAACACCAAGTGTCGAAAAAACCCGATCCAAACCTCAAAACCAAAACAGCCTGAAACTGCTTTGTTGTCCGAGATATAAGCTTATCCGAGAACTTTTCCCTTTGCTGTAAGATATCGGACAACACTGTCCGATCTGCACAGAAAGTTTTGTCCGAGAACGCTCAGGAAACCAGAAAAACCTTCTACAAGCTGTTGTACCTTAACACCTTTATAAACCTTCGTTCTAAGCTTTGTTTTAGCTAACTTAGGATTGAATCTAAGTTACTAAACCCCTTAGAACAAATAGAACAAGTGAATATGATGGTGAGATGAGATCAAGTGATATAAACCCTAATATTAGGTTTATAGCAATTTGATTATAAGAATGGAAGAGATCAGAGATTAATTGCTGTGTTTTGTGTTATGTTGGACGTTCATAATGAGTTAGGGTTGATGGTTTATATAGCCTTCAAACCCTACTCTTGATAATGCTCAACTTAAGCCTTATCAAGACTATTCCAACTCTTATCACAACTCTAATACTTCATTCTTATCATCTCAATGAACCTAGACACTTTAGAACCTTTCTAGATCCTTCCAAGGCCTGCCAAAACGAATTAGGACAGCCTAAGAAGGTTGTCTTAATCGTTTACTACTTGTGGTTTATCATTCAAAGGTTTTCTTTAAACGTGAAGTGAAAACGCACTCTAAGTGTTTAACGTGTGTGCCCCCAATAGGCTCACACACCTCTAGCCACATTTGGCTCATCCAACGAGCATGAACTAACAGCTCCCACTTGGTCGTTGGAGTTGATTGCACAAATGTCAACGACGGAAACGTCTAGCAACGCTCACACTCGTTATTTAACTAGAGGTGTCTGAGATATAGTTTCATAGAACATTCTCAGTAGCATGGTCATTTATGTCTTGCTTTTCATCATCCTTTGTTATAGATACCGTTAAACCATGGATATGGATCCTAACTCATTCCATATAGTTTAACCATTTAGATTCTCGTTATTGAATTCAATTCAGATATACCAAATGTAACCAAGATTCATCTTGCATTACCATTTGGGTTCGGCCAAACAATTATCTGATTAATTCTAGAGGGGCGCCATGGTATCATTCTGCACATACTAAGTGGAGTAACAAATCCTTTATTGACTACAAGTGTTGTGGATGCTGCTTCACATCACTCTGAAAAATAGCTTTTATAACTACCTTATTCAGGACAGCGTTTTGCATATAATTACGAAAGTGATATCCACACATGCAGAAGTTGTTTGCATCTCAAGTCTAAGGATGACTTAACAGACCATTTTCAACATCTTACTCATGATATGGATCCAAAAGTAAATGTTTGAAGTTGGGGAATCCAGTATGCATCCCTTATGAATACATATGAGTTTGGCTTAGAACAATTCTCATTCTCACAGAATATATCCAACACTCACATTTGCCTTATGTAAACAATATTCCCATATTGCTAACCGACAATGGATATTTAGAATGATTAGATCATTCATGGATTAAACATGCAAATATAGAATAACAAATTTTATATGAATGAAATAACAAATACCTCGTATCTTTATTTATCAGAAAATAAAACTGTCTTACAATTCCAAATTATCCAAATACTAATTAACATACAGATTTACATGAGACAACTAGCTGGTATCAAACCAATACCCCGAGTCAATTTAGAATGCTTAGGGAATGCTAACGCCTTCGTAAATGGATCAGCTAGATTGTCATCTGTATGAACTTTTGCTATCTTGACATCACCCATCTCAATGGTCTCTCGAAGATAGTGAACTTTTGCGCGGAAATGTCTAGCACCCTTGGTGACTCCGCTTTCATTAGCTATAGTAATGGCTCCAGTATTGTCACAATACATATCAATGGGATTTTCAATTGTGGGCATAATACCAAGCCCAGAAATGAACTTACGAATCCAAACAGCCTCTTTAGCTGCATCAAAAGCAGCTATATACTCAGCTTCTGTAGATGAAGTTGCAAAAATACTTTGCTTTGTGCTCTTCCAGTCAACAGCACCTCCATTTAGAACGAAAACATATCTAGTCTGAGATTTTAGGTCATCAGCATCTGTCAGATATCCAGCATCAGTGTAGCAAGAAACCCTGAGCTCTCGTTTTTCGTCACCACCATAAACCAGAAACATATCCTTAGTATTCCGTAAATACTTAAGAATATTTTTAACAGCAATCCAGTGAAGTTCACCAGTACTCTGTTGAAATCGGCTTGTTATGTTCTGAGAGAACGCAACATCAGGACGAGTACATCTCACAGCATACATAATTGATCCTATAGCCGAGGCATAAGGAACATTCTGCATGCGTTGCTTTTCAGCTGGTGAAACAGCACATTGTGACTTACTCAATTTAGGGCTTTCATGCATTGGGATAGTTCCACGCTTGGAATTCTCCATATGAAATCTTTTCAAGATTTTCTCAATGTAAGCACTTTGACATAAACCAATTAACCGTCTAGATCTATCTCGGTAGATCTTGATTCCAAGAATATATGCAGCTTCTCCTAAATCTTTCATAGCAAAACATTTTCCAAGGTAGGATTTTACCCCTTTCAACATTGGAATATTGTTCCCCATAAGCAATATGTCATCAACATATAGAATTAGGAAAGTAACATTACTCCCACTGGCTTTGTGATATACACATGGCTCATCTTGATTCTGAGTGAAACCGAATTTCTTAATCTCATCATCAAAACGCTTATTCCATTGCCTAGATGCTTGCTTAAGTCCATAAATGGAACGCTTGAGCTTGCATACTCGGTTAGGATATTTAGGATCGACAAAACCCTCAGGTTGCACCATATAGACTTCTTCGGAAAGATGTCCATTGAGGAAAGCGGTTTTGACATCCATTTGCCAAATCTCATAGTCATAGAACGCGGCTATGGCTATAAGAATCCTTATAGCTCTAATGTCTGCTACAGGAGAAAAGGTCTCTTCATAATCAACCCCGTAGGTTTGAGTGAAGCCCTTTGCTACAAGACGAGCTTTAAAGGTGTGTACTTTGCCATCCATGTCAGTCTTTTTCTTGAATAGCCACTTGCTACCAACGGTTCTACCGTTAGGAGGAAGATCAACTAATACCCAGACATCATTATCTTTCATGGACTGCATCTCCACATTCATCGCATTAAGCCATTTTTCGAATTCAGGATCCAATAATGCAGCTTTATAGTCAGCGGGTTCTCCAAGATCCCCTAACTCATGCTCCTCAGCATCGACGTATAAACACATTCGATCTGGTGCACGGCGTGTCCTAGAGGACTTACGAATGGGATTGATATCACTTTGAGGTTCTTCAATTTCTTGATCATCCTCATCATGATCTAAGCCAGTGTCATCAGAAGGATTTGTATCTTCATCTTGAATAATTTCAAGATTTTCTATACTCCCACTTGCTTCTTGATCTAAGAGATTACTCTCAAAGAACTCAGCATTCCGAGCAACAATAACTTTGTTCTCAGGTGGGTAGTAGAAGGAATATCCCATCGTTTCCTTTGGGTATCCTACAAAGATACACTTAATAGATCTGGGTTCCAGTTTGTCAGGTTTGGTCATCGTATCACGTTTAACCAAAGCTTCACAACCCCAGACTCTTAAGTAAGACAACTTAGGGGCTTGCCCATGCCATACTTCGTATGGTGTCTTTTCAACCTTCTTAGTTGGAACCATGTTGAGTATGCGTGCAGCAGACTCAAGGGCATAATCCCAAAAGGACTTTGGAAGAGTAGTTTGACTCATCATGGATCGAACCATGTCTAGCAGTGTTCGATTCCTCCTCTCAGACACCCCATTATGTTGAGGTGTGTAGGGAGGAGTTCGATGGGCAATAATCCCATGCTCCTTAAGATGATCCAAAAACTCTTGACTCATATATTCACCTCCACGATCAGATCGTAGTGATTTTATGGTCTTACCGAGTTGATTTTCTACTTCCTTTTGTAACACTTTAAATGTCTCAAACACTTCATGTTTATGCTTTAACAGGTAAACATAACCATACCGACTAAAGTCGTCAGTAAAAGTGACAAAGTAGTTAGCTCCTTGCCTTGACATGATTCTAAATGGGCCACAAACATCAGTATGTATTAGTCCAAGTAGATCTTTAGCCCTTTCCACTTGATGTGAATAGGGTTTTCTTGCCATCTTCCCAGACATACAAGAGACACACTTTTCAAATGACTTAATGTCAGTTGAGGTGAGAAGTCCATCATGTTGCAACTTCTCCATGCGTTTCTTGCTTATGTGTCCAAGACGACAATGCCACAAGAGAGTAGAGTCCAAAGTTAATTTGGCTCTTTTATTGCTAACAGCAAACATAGAACTATCATTTGTTTTAGAACAAGACATATCAATTTCATAAATGCCATCCCCTCGGGGAGTAGCAGTAAAATAAACAACGTTATTCCTAGAAACTGAAATTGCATTATTCGAATCAAAACAGTTTACAAAACCATCTTTAAACAAACCAGAAACTGAAATAATCCCTCTAGTGATAGAGGGAGCATAGTGACAATTGTTCAAAACAATAACTAATCCACTAGGGAGACATAAATGATAATTTCCAATAGCTTCGACTCCTGCACGTTGACCATTGCCCATGTACAGATTCAAAGCTCCTGGATTCAGCTTCTTACTTCCCCTTAGACCCTGAGTATTATTACAAATGTGAGTACCACAACCAGTGTCATATACCCACGAATTACTTGGAAGGGAATATAGTTCTATAGTGAAAATACCTGAAGTGTTGGCTTCTTGAGACAACCTCTTCTTTTTCTGCAACTCGGCTAAGTGCTCGGGACAGTTCCGTTTCCAATGACCTATCTGACCACATTTGTGACAGGGGTCGTCCTTAGCAGGATTATCCTTTTTGGGTGGTGGAGGATTTCTGTTCTTGGGAGCATAAGATGGTTTGTGCTCGAGAGCATAAGCCAGCTTATTCTTTCCATTACCATAATTCCCCTTCGCAGCCTTAGGCGGTTTTCTACCTTGGTTTTTCTGGACCTTGCCTGCACGCACATTATGAAGTGCAGGTGAAACAACCTTCTTGGGAAGTGTTTGCTCATGTTGTTTAAGCATGGCATGCAGTTCATTCACCGAATTCACAGTCTTCCCCATGCCATGCATGTGGAAGTTTTGAACAAAACTGTCATACTCCTTGGAAAGGCCTATCAAGATCAGGCTTATTCCATAGCTGACAGTCACGGGGTGACCAAGACGCTCCAAGTTCTCAATGTAGCCCTTCATCTTAAGAACATATGAGCCTACATTTTGACCTTCCTCAAGCTTGCACGCGTGAAATTCACGCGCAGTTTGAAGAAGTTCCTGTTCTGCTTGCTGAGAAAACATGGTTTTCAGCTCCTGCAACATGTCATATGCTCCGAGATGGGTTAGATTTCGTTGGATCTCTAAGTCCATAGTCATGAGCATAAGGGCAGCAATGTCCTTTGACCCTTTGACCCAAGCAGCATGAGCTGCAAGAGCATCGGGAGGGACTTGGTGACCAGGAGTTGCAACAGGTGCAGCAGGAATTGGATGTTCCAAGTATTGTTCCTTGTCTTCAGCTGATAGGATAATGCGCAACTGGCGGTACCAATCAATGAAGTTAGGCCCAGTGAGTTTGTGTTTCTCGAAGAAACTCCTGAGTACCGAATTGTTTCCGACATTGGTAGTCATCTACAATTAAAAAGTTCAAACAATTAGTATTTTTGATAATTATATTCTTAATAGAATTAACTACCCAATTAATTACTAATTAAGACTAAGATCCATCTTGTGCTCCCATTCATTACAAAAGGACTGTCCAATATGTAAACAAGTGGGGCAAGAGGTAAGCGACGAGCGTTAATTGCATAACATGCAACTCTTAGACTTTATGAGACCGTTCAAGACACTAGTAAAACGGTAGTAGTGTCATGAGCATGTTTAGTCTCATCTTATGCCTCGGGTCCAGGGTCTGACCGTGCATACTCGAGTTAAGTTAACCAAGCAAGAACATGCAAATATCACACAGGGTCTGACCGTCGTGAAAAATTTGCCATGGGTTTGACAAGGCCCTTAGGACTGTCCAGAGAAGCCAAATCAAATGCACGTGTTCTTAGTTGGCTGGCATACACTTAAATTTCACATAGGGTATAACACATAAATGTGGTAAAACATGTGTACAAAGAAGCATGTAAACAACTTTGTCGCACGATTTTTAAAAACTTTTAGTAATGACACTGTAGTGATCTACGATGGTTCACGGTAGCTCCAATCGAACTCGCAAGCAAGCGCAGGACCAGACCAGCGCAAGGCAATAGTCGGATATCCTTTAGGTGTGACTGTGCGCACCGGCTTATACCCGCCTTATAGTTTGTTCTAGTGGGTGAGCCGTACATCCCATGAGTCCATAGCGTCCAGTTTTTATTTTCATGAAAGCTTGTTTCAATAGTGTTTAGGTCCTTTTATTTTATAAAACACTTTTCCACGTAACACATAACCGGTCACAATGAGCATGTATTTATGCGTGTAAAATATTGACCAATTTTAATGTCATGTTTCTCTATAAGTATTTATCCATATTGCATGTAATTTAGGTGTTTTGAAAAACATGTAACAATAATGCAATTAGGAAAACAAATACAACAAACATAAGACATTAAATAAACACATAAATCCGAGACCCCGAAGAGTCTTCCCCAAACGAAGAACCATAAGACTCTCATTAGGTTTTCATCAAGTGCCTAAATCGCCCCATGCATCACATTACGTGATTGTAGTGAGTCTTATAGCCGGATAACACATAAAATAATCATGGCAAAACAATTAACTATTAATTTTTTTAATTATTTTATGTATTCTAATTAACCATTTAATTTTAATTATATGTTTCTAATTAACAATTAATTATAATAATTACCATCTTGTTATTTTTTATAATTAATGACAAGTACACAATTTAATTGTCAAATAAAAATAAAACAAATAACTAAATTAGGTTTCATGCATGCGGTTTCGCGTGTTTATTTAAAACGTGTAACCCATAACCACCAAACGAGCATGACTCGTGATGCCACTGTTCGGATTTAATACCTAGTTAACCATGTAACTACGAGTGCGCAGCGGAATGGATCTAGTTTGAGCAATTATGATTAACACGTAATTAATAATAAACAATAAAGGAAACGCGAAAACTAACCTTCGTCCAAAAGCAATGAAACTAAAACGAGTGATAAAATATACCACCTCTATGGTTGCTCACACAAACACGTCAAATGAACACGTCCGGATTGCTAGCCGAACTCCACGTATACCCAAACACCAAGTGTCGAAAAAACCCGATCCAAACCTCAAAACCAAAACAGCCTGAAACTGCTTTGTTGTCCGAGATATAAGCTTATCCGAGAACTTTTCCCTTTGCTGTAAGATATCGGACAACACTGTCCGATCTGCACAGAAAGTTTTGTCCGAGAACGCTCAGGAAACCAGAAAAACCTTCTACAAGCTGTTGTACCTTAACACCTTTATAAACCTTCGTTCTAAGCTTTGTTTTAGCTAACTTAGGATTGAATCTAAGTTACTAAACCCCTTAGAACAAATAGAACAAGTGAATATGATGGTGAGATGAGATCAAGTGATATAAACCCTAATATTAGGTTTATAGCAATTTGATTATAAGAATGGAAGAGATCAGAGATTAATTGTTGTGTTTTGTGTTATGTTGGACGTTCATAATGAGTTAGGGTTGATGGTTTATATAGCCTTCAAACCCTACTCTTGATAATGCTCAACTTAAGCCTTATCAAGACTATTCCAACTCTTATCACAACTCTAATACTTCATTCTTATCATCTCAATGAACCTAGACACTTTAGAACCTTTCTAGATCCTTCCAAGGCCTGCCAAAACGAATTAGGACAGCCTAAGAAGGTTGTCTTAATCGTTTACTACTTGTGGTTTATCATTCAAAGGTTTTCTTTAAACGTGAAGTGAAAACGCACTCTAAGTGTTTAACGTGTGTGCCCCCAATAGGCTCACACACCTCTAGCCACATTTGGCTCATCCAACGAGCATGAACTAACACTTGCTACGGACAATGTCATTTGGGGCAGGGAAACGAGTGTGTGCTGGGGCTACGCAAGTGATGTTGATTGTTTGTATGGGTATTGGGAGAATGGTGCAAGAGTTCGAGTGGATGCTTAAAGATGATACAGATGAAGATGTGAACACCCTTGCAATTACGACACACAAACTTACTCCAATGCTTGCTGTCATTAAACCTAGAATTTGACAAGAGGCAGATACTACTTAACAAAATCTGTTTTATGGAATGATATTTTCACCACTGCACGGATTGCCAACAATCCTAATTTGGTTAGTAAAACTTGTTATAAAAAAAGAAGTAAATTCACAATTCATAAACCCGGCGTTTAGTCACTAACAGCATACAACTTGTCAGAAAAATGCAAGTATAATGACCAAACTAGGGTTGTGACATTTTTCATCAGTATTTGACTTGACACCGAAAAATACAAGCTTGTGTGCTGAGTGTGTTTGTCATGACTTTTTCCTTCAATTAAGTTTGTTCACCAAAGAGATCCCAAAAAGAAGCAGGCTCGTTTCTACGAAGAAATCTGAAATATATGCAGGTCAGGCTAGATTACAGATGGGAAGCTGTGCAAGATCCTATAACTATCAGCTGTGTTCTTCAAACCATATACGATGAATTGCAGTTGGCAAGACATTTATGGATGCAATATGGAAAAGGACAACATGTAGGAGAATCCGGAAGAGTAGAAAACTCTTAAGAGACTTCTCGTGGGGAACGAGCGAATTGATCTGCGAAGACCAATGGCGTTTAGAGGGCTGAAACGAGTGTCTGCTGAGGCTACACATAGAATGTTGTTGGGTTTAATCCCTACAACCCTGGTTAACTAGATGCGGAATACTCGATCGAAGATGCAATCGACAGAAAAGTAACACGACGCCCACACAAGGTATTATCCCTAATCGTTCCCGATTAGTTTTATTGAAAGAATGACGTCTTTGGTTTGTTCCCCCTCACCTCCTTTTATAGAGATGAGGGGGAACCGACTATACAAGTCCTACGGGTTGGGTTGGGCTTAGACATTGCCAACCGACCTTTATTCTTAGCTATAGGAAACTAGGCTAATCGACACTCTCCCTAGACACGACTTAGGCGAATATAATGACTAAACATAACAATTTCCACCTTAGGCATATATTATCCTATCCCAACACTCAGCAACTCCAAGCAGTGTTGTAACTTGCGTCCAGGTACCACCTTCGTCAAGGCATCCGCAGCATTGTGTTCAGTACCCACTTTCAGAACTTCAACCGTCTTTGCTTCCAAGACTTCTCTGATAAAGTGATAACGCACATTAATGTGCTTAGTCCTTTCATGAAAAACATGATTCCGCGATAAATGAATCGCGCCCTGATTATCACAATTAACTGCAACAGTGTTGAGCTTTACGCCCAACTCTTCCAAGAGTCCTCTTAGCCAAATAGCTTCCTTCACAGCCTCCGTAAGGGCCATATACTCTGCCTCTGTAGTTGAAAGAGCCACCACGTGTTGTAGTGTTGCTTTCCAGCTTACAACACATCCATGTACTAAAAATGCGTAACCAGTGAGAGACCTACCCTTATCCGGATCCTTAGCATAGTCTGAATCAACAAAACCTGTTACGTCCACATGGTTGCTACGATTTGTCCCATACACCAAACCCACGTTTACAGTGCCCTGCAAATATTTCATAATCCACTTCACTGCTTTCCAATGGAGTTTACCCGGATTCGCCAAATATCTGCTAACTACACTTACTGCATACGCTATGTCTGGCCTCGTGCACACCATCAAGTACATTAAGCTCCCAACTGCATTTGAATATGGCACCCTACTCATTCTTTCAACATCACAATCCCTAACTGGGCAATCTTTCAACGACAACTTGAATTGCCCATCCAATGGTGTCTGAACCGACTCCCCTTTGTCCATTCTAAACCTTTTTAAAACTTTAGAAACGTACCCGGATTGTGACACCCTCAGAATCTTGCGACTCCGATCCCTGAAGATCTCCATACCAAGAATCTTCTTTGCTTCCCCGAGCTCTTTCATGTCGAACTCCCTTTTAAGCAAAGACTTGGTAGCCGCGATCTCAGTCTTGCTTTTACAAGCAATCAACATATCGTCTACATATAACAATAGATAGATATACTCCCCTGGTGCATAACTCCTGTAATATACGCAGTTGTCGTAACTACTATGCTTAAACCCGTTGCTCAGCATATACTCATCGAACCTCTTGTACCATTGCCTAGGTGACTGCTTCAAACCATTAAGAGATTTCTTTAACAAACATACCTTGTTACCTTGTTCAAATCCCGGTGGCTGCCTCATGTAGATCACTTCTTCAAGATTTCCATGTAAAAACGCCGTCTTTACATCAAGCTGCTCCAGCTCATAATCTTTACACGCAGTTAATGCAAGTATAACCCGAATAGATGTGTGTTGAACTACCGGCGAAAATACTTCATTGTAATCAATACCTGCCCTTTGTGTGAATCCACGAGCTACCAACCTTGCCTTGTACCTAGGCTTTTGAACACCTTCAATCCCTTCTTTTATTTTGAACAGCCATTTGCAACTCACCAGCTTTTGCCCAGCTGGATGATCTACCAACACCCAGGTCTTGTTCTTCCTCAGAGAATCTATCTCTTCTTTCATAGCAGCTTTCCACTTAGAATTGTCTTCACAAGCAACTACTTCCTGGTATGTCAATGGTTCATGAGTATCTTCTTCCTCTGCTGCAGCAAACGCGTGAGCAACCATATTACTCTCATCCCGAAACCTTGCCGGTTTCGTTCTTGTCCTTGGCTCTCTATCTCGAACCAATTGATAATCTGTGAGATCCGGTGGATGATCAATTTCTTGAACCCCTGCATCTTCATCATAGCCATCTTCCTGATCTGTTTGGTCTTCCTGATCTGCCTGATCTTCCTGACCTGTTTGATCTTCCTGACCTGGATGGTCTTCCTCAGGCGTATGATTATTTAACCTCTGCAGTTCCACCTCAACCTGTAATTCCTCAACATACTTATCTTTACCTGCACCAGTATCCTTCAACGTGTCTTTGTACATGACACTTTCATTGAAGACCACGTTCCTGCTTGTGACTATTTTAGGTGATTCATTATCAAGCCTATATAGTCTGTATCCCTTCACACCTTCAGGATACCCCAAAAGAACGCATTTTACCGCTCTCGGCTCGAGCTTACCTTGTTTAACGTGTGAATACGCGACACAGCCGAAAACCCTCAACATCCCATAATCACTAGGATGTCCCGACCACATCTCCATAGGTGTCTTCTTCTCAATCGCTGTCGATGGTGACCTATTTATAAGATATGCGGCCGTACATGTCGCTTCCGCCCAGAAGGTCTTGGGCAATCCAGACTGTATTAATAAACAGCGTACCTTGTCCATGAGAGTTCTATTCATCCGTTCTGCTAACCCATTCTGCTGCGGCGTCCCGGCAACTGTCAAATGTCTAGCAATCCCACTCTCAGTGCATAGCTGATTAAACTCCCGGTTACAGAACTCAAGACCATTATCCGTCCTAAGCTTCTTAACCGTCCTCCCAGTCTGATTTTCTACTAACTGCTTCCACTCTTTGAACTTCTCAAATGCTTCGTGTTTGAACCTGAGAACATAAACCCATACCCTTCTGGAATAATCATCGACAATAGATAAGAAATACCTCTTACCTCCCAATGATTCCACCTGAGACGGACCCCATAAGTCTGAATGAACATAGTCTATCACTCCCTGAGTAGTGTGCCTTCCTACACCGAAACGTACTCGATGTGACTTTCCCAGAACACAATTCTCACAAAAAACGAGCTTACCTAGACTCTTCTTGCCAAACAAACCCTGCTTTTCCAGCACGTGTAGTCCCGCCTCACTGATATGTCCCACTCTTTTATGCCAAACCTGCACAAGACTGTCTTTTTCTTCAACACTAGCATTAAGCTCACCGGCCAATGCATGGCCATCCAAAGAGTACACGCAGTTCTCCCTTCTGGTTCCAGATATAATAACCCTAGAACCATTAATCACCTTGACTTTGCCCGACTGCAATTTTACGGTATATCCCTCTTTTTCAAGAGTTCCCAGCGATATCAAGTTTCTTTTCAATTCAGGAATATACCTGACATTGTGTAACACAAAACTTGACCCATCTTTCAGTTGTACCTTTACCTTGCCAATACCCCTGATCTTGCACTCCCTGTTGTCGCCCAACAGTACGCTGCCCCCATCGCATTCCAGAAAATCAAAAAATACATCTAACTTGGGTGACATGTGATATGAACCTCCTGAATCCATGATCCAATCTTGCAGTCTTTCTGCACTCATCACCATCATCACCTCAGAATCGTCGTAAATCGAACCACTGGAGCTTGGTTGATCATCTTTCTTGACGTAACCTTTTGACTTCTTGCGATTGTTCTTCGGACAGTCTCTTCTCAAGTGCTCCTCAGATTGGCAAATAAAGCATTTGAGTCTTCCACCTCGAGATTTCGATCTTGACTTTCCCTTTGACTGATGCGAATTCCTGCGATCAGTTCTTCCCCTCACATATAACCCTTCACCATCATCCCCCTTCGCCTTGAACCTTTCTTTGATTTCCTTTGAATTTAGTGTGGTCATCACGTCCTCCAAAGTCAAATCTTCCCGTCCATAAAGCAAGGTATCCACAAAGTGTTCGTATGATGCTGGCAAAGACGTGAGTAACAATAAAGCAAGATCTTCATCTTCGAATTTTACCTCAATATTTGCTAAATCGAGAACGATTTTGTTGAACTCATCTATATGCTCGGAAATCTTTCGTCCAGACGGCATGTAGAATGTATACAACTTCTTCTTCAGGTACAACTTGTTGGCCAATGACTTTGTCATGTACAAAGACTCGAGCTTTGACCAAACCCCCGCTGCAGTCGTCTCCCCGGTAACCTCTCTCAGGACCTTGTTACCTAAACACAAAATCATGGCACTGTGAGCATTCTTGTCAAGCTTAGATTTCTCTTCAGCTTCCATATTCGCGGGGAAAACCTCCAGAGCTGCTTCACATCCGTTCTGGATTAATAAAGCACGCATCTTGATTCTCCATAACCCGAAATCACCAGTTCCATCGAATTTCTCGATGTCAAACTTGGCTCCCGTCATTCTTTATCCCTTTATTAGTTTGCTAAACCTTGTGAAAAACCTCACAATCACAAACGAATAAAGTCCCTTCGGTAACTCGCTAAACCTTGTGATACGTTGAACCTCACAATCACGAATTACGAAGTCCCCTTGTGCAAAAACACTTCAAATTATATAATACCTATTGTTTTCTAAAGAAAACAAAAAATACTAATTGAAGTCCGGCCTAAACAATTCTTTTAAAGTCCAAAAGAAAAATTGTGGCCCAAAAGTGATAAAAAGAAAAACCCCATTTCACACTTTTATCTGTGGTTGACTTGTTAAAAAAAAAACACAATATGTCTTCCTTGTTGATAAAATAACAACAGCCGCTGCAACAAAAACAACCACCACACCGGCGATGAAAGAACCACCACCGATCCCTTTTCTAATCGAAACCCTTTTGCTGCTATCTTGATGATCAAGTTCCGACCAACAAGCTTCTTCAACTTCGATCGAATCCTAGATAACCAGCGCTCGCGAACCAAGCTCTTGATACCACTTGTTGGGTTTAATCCCTACA
Source organism: Glebionis coronaria (assembly GCA_025667525.1). Lineage (NCBI taxonomy): Eukaryota > Viridiplantae > Streptophyta > Magnoliopsida > Asterales > Asteraceae > Glebionis > Glebionis coronaria. The sequence continues at coordinate 591,716,961 of CM046875.1, read as the reverse complement.
ACCCTTGTTAACTAGATGCGGAATACTCGATCGAAGATGCAATCGACAGAAAAGTAACACGACGCCCACACAAGGTATTATCCCTAATCGTTCCCGATTAGTTTTATTGAAAGAATGATGTCTTTGGTTCGTTCCCCCTCACCTCCTTTTATAGAGATGAGGGGAACCGACTATACAAGTCCTACGGGTCGGGTTGGGCTTAGACATTGCCAACCGACCTTTATTCTTAGCTATAGGAAACTAGGCTAATCGACACTCTCCCTAGACACGACTTAGGCGAATATAATGACTAAACATAACAAATGTTTATTGTTTGCAGTGGGATCGGGAGAATGATCCAGGAGTTTGAGTGGGGTCTTGAAAGATATCTCAGAGAAGATACGCCTTCATTTCAACACATAAACTAAATCCAATGCTTGCAAGTCGCAACTATCCAGAAACTAACAATACTGCAGTTATATCGAAACCTGACTTGTAAAAGGATGTTTGGTACATAGAAATGTAAATTTATATGTGTTTCTTTTTCCAAAGCATTTGTTGTGATGATACCACGCCAGGATGCAAAAAATATCAATTTAAACATGCCACGAAAAACTGCATATACCAAATTATACAGATAACATTCCAACAACTTACTATTAAAAACATATAATCCTCTAAATGGCTGCAATGCGCTGATGAGCAACCGTTAGTTTGGTTTGAAGAATTTAAGCTTAAGTCCGCTATTGACCATGCTCCAAATACCACCAGACGAAAATGCTAAACTGAAGGCAATACCGAGCCAACCTAGTGTCCAGTTGAAGTACCAATTGAAGCTATACTTTGCAGGTTTCTTGATAAGAACCCACATGAAACAAGGGTACGCAAATGTGACCGGAAGTGTCAGCCCTCCTAACAAACCAGCAAGGCTGGCGAGGAAAGGGAGTGCTACACCAATGAAGAAATTAATAAACGCGTATACCACTCGGAAACCAGACCGGACCCACACTGAGCACGGCCTGTTCGTGCGGCTCGTGTAGCTGGCTTCAAAACTGTCAAAAACTGGCATCGAGTATATCTGAAAGCTACTCAAACAGCTGAATACGACTAGTAAAAACGTCATAGCCAGTAATCCTCTTGAAATATCCTGACTATGGAACGCAAATAGCGCGTTCAACATTCCTCCCGAGGGCATCTAAGAAAGAAATAAAGAACATATTTTTAGCTTTGTAATATATTTAACGAATCTAATAATTGCGTATTAGTTGAACTTACAAGGTTTCCATACGCCCAGTAACCTCCAATTGCTACAGGGAACAAACACATTGCAATGAAGAAATACGCAACCTTCGCTCCTTTCCACATAGGTACATGAGCGGGATGCTTAAACGTTGATGGCATCGTAGACTACAAAGTTTACAATATAACGAACGGTTACTTGACTCTAAAGGTCAAACACTATATCAGGAGAAATTTTATACTTTATGTTATATTTTATAAGCAATTTTCCCTAACATTATGAATTCAAATCAAAAATAACTTATGTACCTGAATTTCAAGGACTAGATTGTGGCCTCTAAATGCAAAAGCAATGATACCAAGTGCATTAAGAAACGAGAAAAGGGAAGCTGGAAAAGAAGGCAATGTGACGGGATCATAAGAAATGTTGGGCGGGCGTGCTTGGCTAACGGATAGAACCCAAACCATGGTCGAGTAAAATATAGCAGTGATTGCCCCAATGAGCGAGAGTCCAGCAATAGAGTTGAGGTTCGGAAGCTGGGACAACACAATACATAACAAAGTGAAAACTAGATACCATTCGACTGTGGTTAACGGGTTTGAACTACAAAGTGGCCCACAAACAATCTCGAAGAATAGTTTCATGGTCTCGCCCCCTATAAGAATTAAAGCAGTCGCAGTCCCTGCAGACAAGTAGACTGTTGGGAATAGAGCTAGCCACAACCCAAGCCGTTCCCCTGAACAAAAAGCATTATAGTATTTGAGTCAAACAGATCGATATGATAAGCAAACTTCATGAAGTTGTACCAAGATCAACAAAGTGTATGACTAGCTAGTAAGCTGGTTACCAAAAGCTGCTTGAGCGAGTTCGACATATCGGTTGTATCTCTTTCCTGGAACAGCTTCATGAAGTTGAACCAAGATCCACAAAGTGTATAATTGCCAAAAATAAGCTATAGTTAATGACACTATGCCCCAACTCCTGCATATGAACCATACATTAACCATGTAAGTAAAGTTTTCTGAAAAAAACAAGTCATAGACGTGTAAACCAATTACTGTATATTCAAACTTAGATTCTTTATCACTATGGGTGTAAACGAGTCTAGCTACTCGAGATCGGCTCCGTAACAACTTGGAACTAGCCGAACCTTAACGGCTTAAGATTTAAAGATATCGACGGAACTTGAACCATTTTGTTAGAGGGACTGAACATGAATGATTACTTTTTTGAAGGGCTATTGGAAACAAATCTTAGCAATAATTTTCTAAACAAAATAAGGTGACGGCAAAAATATTTGGAGGGGCGGCCCCCTCCTCCCTCACCCTCTTCGTCCTTGTTTACAAAACAAACAAGGCTTGAAACGAGCCAAACTCTAGCTTTATCGAGCTAGGGTTGTGACTCGTTTACACTCTTAATTACCACTAAACTATTTGGAGGTGATTTACCCACCAGCCATGATACTTACTACTCCGTAGTTAACACTTAACATTAATATATATTAGGCTACAACATTTTACTTGTTAGTTTCTATTTGGTATCTTCCTTTGCTTTGATTAAAAGTTTAAAGCACTTGATAATTTGTTTAAAAAGAAATTACCAAATAAGCCTCTTTCACAACTCCTTTTACGAAAATGAATCAAATTTTAACACTTTACGAAAATAAACTATGATGCATAGACATGCGCATCACGGCGCACAACCTTCGTGCACTTGCAAAGTTTTAATCACATACAACTGCCTACCATCAAGTGATAAACACATAGTAATATTTTACAAGCTTATGCATCAAGTGTACAAAACTTATGCATCTCGGTGCACAAGATATGCATCAAGTTAACATTCATAAGATATTTATCAAGTGCACAACACTTATGCATCCTCGTACACAACTTTATGCATCCTGGTGCACAACTTTATGCATCATGGCGCACAAACTTATTATGCATTCTAGCGTACAAAACATTATGCATCGAGGCGCACAACCTTATGCATCGACATGCACAAGCTTATGCCTCAATGCATAAACATTTTATTGGTTTTTGGCGTATGCCTCAAACGCATATTATAATGTACGTACCATAAACATCATGCGCCTAATTAATGATAGTTTGATGTGCCACATGTATTACGTCTAACGGTTATAATAAAAAAGTTCATTTTGGTAAACATTTTATGTGCCAACCATTTTGGTATTCTAGTGTAGAAAAACAGTTTAAGAAATTTCTATCTTTGTTTAATGGTAATACGTACGAAGTATATCATTACTAACTAATGTACTACAGTATACTAATTGTGGTCCATGTTTTGTTAGGCAAGTAGGTTTAATTTGTTAGTACTATTTTCTTTTTCGGGGCCGGGGGAATATATTGCAATTAGGGAGACTCAGAGTCCTGACATAGTCATAGTGTGTGTGTGTCAGCGTGTTGACTGCCCTAACAAACAGTACAGTAAAAGATATGTACTGTAGTGAGCAAAAAATAGTACTGCAGGGCCAATAATTTTGCCATCACGTATTACTACTCATTTTTCAATAAAAAAAAGTTTACAAATTAGTACAATGATCGATATGGCATGTAAAGTTGCATCAAGACAATGGACATAGAACAAATGACGTATAATAGTACTAGTAACTAATTATACATGCATGACAAACTAGTACGTTTGTTAGGTTATTTCGAAGCAGATGTGATGAGATTTACCACAACTTTATTTCCCATTTTTGGTCTACTAAAAAAATACGTACGCTACATCTATTTAGTACTATTTACATTGCAATAAGAAAATGTAGTAAAAAATATAAATAATTTATTCAATAAATGATAAAGAAATGTTTTGTGAAAATTGGATTATAATTTACAAAAGCAACGTTTTGTAATCTAGTAATCTACTACGACAATAACTTTCAAGAAATACTCCCTCCGTATATGACAAAGAAAATAATTTACTCTTTCGGTGAAAATAAAATTAAATTCGACGAAAAGTGGGACAAATAACACTTTATCATGATGATATCGATAAAGAAAAAGAATTACGATTTCTTTATTGAAAAAAAACACATGTTCGACACTTTGCTTTGATATTTCAGCGACACTTTTGAAATCCTCACAATATATTTACTTTGTAACTTATTTATTTAACCATATAACATTACAATGTTTAGACAAAAGTCTTATTTATTCCCTTTTTTTTATATATTTTCTTGTGTTAGAATATGATGACATGGATCCACATACTTTTCTTCTTTACATATTTGATATTTCAGATTTCACAAGCACATATAAGGCTTATTTAGTTATCTTACTATTATTTTTATACATAGACGTATGTAATGATAAGCAATAATAGTCTTTTAGAGACTGTCAAAATGGTTTCTAAATGTAGTATATATGCACTCTACTTAAGTTGACAATTTACCATACATATTTTGAAAAGGAAATAATACAAATCAGAAACTAAAAACATACATATAAAACAGTAAATTTGCTAAATAATACGTACTAATGTTGTGTACTAAAGATTAAAAAAAAAAGGCACTTACCATCCAAGGAAAGAAAAAGCAACAGGCAAAACCAAAGCTTGAAAGCCAACACCAGCATTAAGGTTATGAAAAGCAGCATAATGAGCATTTCCATTACGTGACTCAGTTATAGGCAACCATGCATCTTGTGGATTCAGCTTAGTTAAATGCCCCACATCTTCTAAGTAGCTTTTCATATTAACCAAAACCCTCTTCATAGGTGTCCCAATAGGACTTAAAAATCTTGGAGAAATGAACGACGTTGGTGTCCATGCATTTGAAGATTTTGGTCTAGGTGATCTTTGTCCTGATGGTGTTAAAATCTCTGGTGTTGCTGGTATTGATATTAGTTCAGTTTCCGGTTTTTCTTCCATTGTTGGGACAAAGAACAATGGTTATTGGGACTAGTACAAGAAAGTATCAGAAAATAATGGTTGGTGTTTGATGGAAGAGTTGAATGTGGTAAATTATTTATAGGAAGTGTGTGGGAGTTTGGGATGCTGTGATTGTGACCGTTGATTTCATAATTATCTCGAGGTGAAAGTGAGTGGTGTGTGTGAGAATCTATGTGATGATGTGCATGTGATTTTAGTGTGTGTCGTTTTATATGAGGGTTTTTTTCTGTTTTCTTTTTACAGTTTGACCCGTAATTGCTCTCTGTGCGATATATTCATTTATAATTTTATTCACATTTTCTTTTCTACTATACCAATACTCACGTTAAGCGGTAGGATTGTCTGGCGATGTATAATTAACGATACGATATTTCGAAGTAAAACTAAAATGCAATGGAAAGTCTCACACCATATGAGATAAAAGTTTTAATACCAGACTTTACAAAGTGTGCGAGAAAAAAAATATATAGCTGAATGTCATACTAAAAGAATGCAATTAACTTAAACAAGACATTATGTTGTTTATATTGATTAACATACAATACATTTAAAAGACATACTTAGTTTTCAACATTACATTAACCGAATATTCTAATACCAAGAGTCACACCTACCTTCAGTTCTTAGTAATCGAAAAGATACATAAAATAAAATCCATAGATAATTGTATTTTGACATGAATCTTAAAATTAGCCATATAAGGCTCCTAATTATACAGGTATACTTACCTTGATTTTCTTGGTGAGTGGCGTTGTCATAGACAATAAAAGTAACCTTCACATTCTCAATGCCACTGTCTGGTACAAAATAAAAAATCTAAACAGCCCCATAAAAGGTGGTAACACATGAGATAAAAGTCTAACACCAAACTTTACAAAATATGCAAGAAAAAACTGAATCTATTGCAAGGAAAAAACTGAATCTAATGTCATAGTAAAAGCATGCGAAGTATCTACGCATAGCGGCGGATATGCTTAGCAGATGATAATTAACGATATGAGATATTGTCCCAAGTGTTGCGTGTAAATTTCATAATAGAATATGAAAAAAATCAAAATGTAATTGCAAACGCTTAACATGCAATAATTTCTTAACATGTATCCAACAACATATAAAAACATTTAGTAAAACTGAAAGTGAAACACTACATCAACAAGGCATTCAGACCGATCTTTTCATATAGATTGTATCTAATTATTGAATGCGTAAGGTTTTTATGTGTTGGGGAGTAGTTGTAAGTATGTTGGTGCTTGTAACTAAAATGTGGCACGTAATGTTTAAGTAAGTAGCTATAAAATAATTTGAATTTTAAGTTGAGTTATAGGAACATTAAATGCATAAGGCCTTTTCAAAAGGCCCTTTCCAAAATAAGATTAAAAACATGAATTTATTTTTTGAGATTTGATTTTGTTGAGGTGTAAGTGTTTCTTGATATTAAGGTTATCCTCTCGATATTTAATATAGGAGGCAATTACAAATATACTCAAGTAAACTTCAATATTTGCATATTTCTCCAAACAGTGCTTAAACTGTATTGTAATTTTGCATTAAAAATTTGTACTGTGAAGAAATATGTAAATAAAACAGTATAGTTGGGTATATATGCAAATCTCTCTTAATATAGTTATAAAGTTGAATTAATTATTTTAGATACCAAAAGCTATAACGAAAGAAATCAACGAATCAAAGAACAACTACTAAAATTATGCGACTTTAAATAATATTTAACTAATTTGCACACTTTGATTGGCATATTATAAATTGATTTAACTAATTTATCCCATACATTAAGTAGTGGATTGGTCAAATTTCAACACACACATATCAAGAGTAAAACTGTCAACACACAATACTTTGAATAATTAATTTATAACCTCTCCTAAGTAAACCTTTCATCATATATAACAGTTAGAAACTACTATAATTATGTAAGAAGCCCCTTAAGTAAACCTTTCATCATACATATCGGTTAGAAACTACTATAATAATGTAAGAAGTTAAATAATGCTTCGTTCAGCACTTCTTTTGAATAAATTATGATTAGATTACATAAATACTAATAAAATAGAATGAGTTATCGTTAAACAACAAAATACTTTCTAACGCGTTCGTTGCGGCAGAGTTGTTTTTGACTTGTGTTTGTGTTTGATATTTGTCTTAGCATACGTGCTTTCAACTTTTCAAGTACTTTTGCTTCTCTAAAGATTAATTCTTTTATGGTGATTTTGTTTTGAGACTAACATTAGATTATTGTAAAAGAATACTACATAATTAATCATTTTCTCAAATAAATTTAACAAATTGTATATAAACAAGGCTTTTGATACCCGCGGTTCGTCACGGTACGTTTTGTTTAAAACTTCTCGGGACCATATTTGTTGATACGTATAATAGAGAATATCATATTGAAGTTCATGTTTAATAGAGTAAATCAAATTGAAGTTAAAAAGTTGCAGCTTGCTATAAACAGGGAATGATGTTGTACAAAAGTCAATGTAATATATAGCAAAATTAGTACATGGAACATCAAAGTTTATTTTTGGTGCTGACTGCTGACCCAAGATAAAAACGTTATGACAAAAGGGTTGGCACCCTGTAGGTATGGTGTGCCTTTGTTTTTGGGCGATCACTAAGTTCAATCTTTTTCCATTAGACATAGTCACTTGTTGAGTCCCATTCGTAAAGATCAGTAAATGACTATTAAGAATTACGACGAACTTCTCCAGAGCACGTCTTAGTACAGCAGAACTAACACTGGAACTTGAAAAGGATGCACCAATAGTCGTCTCCAATTTCCCATTTAGCAAGGGCCTTTGAAATAGGTCAACAAACACGTTAAGGATGGGCACATGTGACTATGAATAACTAAATGCATGAGAAACCTTAGTGGACTCGTTTCATTGTGGCGATTGAATGCATATAGTACTGCATTTATCAGTTTACATTATAATTTGAGTACAACCAAGAAATTTTCATCCTCTCTCGAATAAATTACCCCCTTTAATCATTCAGGAGAATGAAAAATGGGAATAAAAAACAATATAATTTTGTGAGACCAAGCAAATATAAGCCGTTTAAATTCACATGACCCATGCCTTCCTTTCACCAAACACCAGATCTCACTGTCGCTTCATCAACATGAGGTATGGGATAACCCCTTTTTTCTCTCTTACAAATCTCATATCTACTTTTGATTTATCCTGATCATAGATCTATATTTCCATCTCTCTCTCTCTCTCAAAACACACTTCTCTCTCTAAAAATAGATCTCGCCACCTCTCTATCAGGGTTTATTTGATGGGTTTGTTCGATGGTTTTGGTGTTTGCTGACAACTTTTTTTTGCAGTTTCGCTTTTTAGGATTCTATATGAAGCTCGGAATCAAAAACTTCAAAAAGATAAAAGGTATGTGCATAGTATTCAATCTGTTTTTAATATTTTATTTTAGGATTGTCGTTATTTTATTTGGATAATTTGGTTTTTTTTGTTGATTGGTTTTTTCTTCCATGATCTATAATAAAGGTATGTTTGGGTTTATGATTTCTTTTGATTTGTAGTTCTTTGTGCAAATTAGTTTATTTTCTTTTGATAAGCTATTTATGTGTTCAATATATAGAAGAAATGATCAGGTAGGTTTTTGTTTAACTGTTCATTAGTTTTAGTTAAACTTTTAGGGGTTGTTTAATTTCTATATTTGCTTTTGATTATTTGTTATGGAATCAAAAATCTTTTTTTCATATGAGGTTTTTATTTTTCTTCGACATAGGGATGGTCAAGAACAATGGCTACTTTTGTTAATCACCGCCCGTGATTCGTTAACCATCACAACAAATCGTTGGATATTTTATCAGGTACTAAATCTCCGTTTTTAATTCTTGCATAATTTATGTTTGACTTCCAACTGTGATTTGGATGTGGATTTTTAATTTTCTTACTTTGTTTGATAAATCATGTGTGAATCCTGCATAGACACTTACTTTGTTTGATAAATTATGTTTCATTATTTGTGTTAAGTTTTCCCCTTTGAGGAATAAACTGCTATGAATTTTTGGAATTGATGTATGATATATGATAGGTTACTTACACATTGCCTATACATGATTTCTAATTATACATATTTATACGTATTTAAACAATCATATGACACTATTCTGATCTTATTTGCCTATTTCATGTGTTTGCATTAGAGGATAACAGTATGATTTGTGCCTATAAGTTTGGAACCGTACCTTTAGTTTTCTGGCTCATTTCTAAATGATCCGTCAACAATTTGGTGTTGGTGCGAAAAGTGGAATGATGGTTGAGTGCGAGAGTCGCTCGTCCCAGCAACCTCCACGCGCGCAACCACGGCATCAGTTAATCCAAGCCAGGTTTATATGTGGTACATCTGATTTTTTTATTGGTTTCTTTAAGGATAATGTATTTTCCGAAACATTTCACAAATCAAACGGTACAATGATTATAGGTGTACTACAAGTTTAACTTTGTTTTTAAGCTTAGGTGTTCGCTTTGTCTCACAAACAGTGCGGTCTAACATGGTATGGGTTTAACATGGTATTTGCATCACAAAATAGGAGTGTCAGGCCTGATTTTGCTGTCATAGATGGGGGTTTTGTGTGTTTGGACATGTTATTTGTTGTCAAAACTAGGATAAATAGGAGCTCTTTTGTGTGCTATCTGGCTATTTTAATTTATATTATCGATGTTTTTTTAGGATCGACGTACCTTCGGTATATCAGTTACATTTAAGTGTTAGACAATGCTAACTTCGAATTTTTAAATGCAGCTGCAGTCTCTTCTTTTATTGTCAGACAAAAGAGAAACCACTTTGAATTTAGTAGCTTCGGAGTTACAGACAAACACAAACAGAATCTTCATTGTAGCAAAGCTTTGAAACCGGAAAAGATGAGTTCATAGGCATTATTTCCTAAGGTGATTTGAATTTGTTAAAACTGCAATCTTCTGTCCCATATAACCATTATTGACATATACTGATTGTGTTGGTTAGACAACGCTTATTTTTTTAACGTTGGGTAATGCATTCTTATTATGTTGGACAGAAAAGAGGATGCTTTAAAAGTGTTCACGGAATGGAAACCGAGAATCTGACATCCAAACGAGCTAGGAGTGAGGCAAACGTAAGTTATCTATAACGGACTTGCACCAATGTGTTGTATACACGTATCGTCAATTTGTCAATTTACAGCTATTGTGCTAATTAAATAACGTTTTTGTTTTTCTTCGAAATTTATCGAGTGCGGGTGGAAAATTGGTGTAATCAATATCAAGGTTGCCCAGATCTAAGCAATACTGATGCCGAACACGCATATCCTACTATCATAGGTAATATAAATAGCTTAGTCCAAACTACCATTTTAGTCGTCGGCGTTTTATAAATTGTTTCTTCTAAATATTTTTATATGTGTGTGTGTTCGTTTTCATTGTCAGATTTTAAGAAGCAACTAAGAGGCTAAGTGTTGAGCCTTCCAAGTGAGCTACTGAAATGGACATGGTTGTTGTACCATTTAGTTCTTGCAACATGCCTTAAACATCACTGACAAGGGACGTGTAGTCGTGTTTTGAATGCTATTGAATAAGAACTATTTATTTGACGTTGCGTACATCCCAAGATCTTAGTTCTACACATGTATTAAGCAAAAATCATTGTTCATTGTTGGTGGTTGAATTAAGTAGTTAAGTTGATGTTTGATGGGTTAAGCCAATTTTGGGTGCAAGAAAGGAAACTTTTTATCCCAGCGGGTTGAACTGAAACTGCCCAACGCTATGTGCCTTCGCCCTTGACTAATGGTTATATTCAAATGTATTGTCGTTGCATAGTGATTGGGTAACTTTTAATGTGAACTAAGTATGGTTAGTTATTTGTATGCAGTGATTGGGTAACTGTGATTCACGCGTCTCGGTTTAGAGGGTGTGGCGGGTTTATCCAACATTAGCCACCGGAAACAGAACTCTTACAGGTTTTTGCAATTCCTGGATTGGTGTTTCTGCTCATAATATCCATGCAACTGAAAGCTACATACGTGGAACAAATGGAACGTCTAATGGTATTGTTCCAATGTTACGTGTTTTTAATGATACCGGTCGGTATGTTGACCAAGGAGGCGGCAAGAGAAAGGGTATGTGATTTTATTTGCTGTGTTTTTACCTCTTTTATGAAGCTGCTACGTTGTATTACATCTTTGAATTTAATTATGTGCTTTTGCTGTATATTTAGAGCCGTGGCATGCTGATATCTTTCCTTTTCTGGATTTGATGTCTTTAGTGATTGACCTATATTAAAAATTGATTATGTCATTAGTGTGACAACCATAAGATTTTATTAAATTCTTTTCCTTTCCTCCAAATTTGAAAATGCAGTATTAATGTTTTTCTGTTGTAAAATTTGAGGTTGAACATGATGAGGATGGTTCATTCAGTACATTCTTAGTCAACATTTTATAAATTTGTGCATGCTACTTTTTTCAGGAAGAGCAGCGAGGCCGGGATTGTTTTATGCTCTTTGGATACCTGACCTTTTCATAGAAAGACATATGATGAGGCCTCAGCTTTAGTTGATTGTTGGGGTCAAGAAAAATAGATGATGGCAAAAACCAACACAAAGACAAAATAATGAATGAGCTTAAAAGGTGTGGGGATTTGGACCAAACCATTTTCACATGTATTAAAGGGAACATCTTTGTATCCGAAGCCGATCCTTAAAGTATATGAAGCTTTTCCTGAATGTAGAATAATCTTTTACTGAGAGGTTCAAAATATTTCAGTCCTTACATGTGTATCGGAATTAGTTGTGTACAAATATCCCGCGGCAGCGCGCGGGCTGAAAACCTAGTTAGTATATCATTGTCAAAATTATAAGCATGGATTTGTTGGATTTGGTTTCCGTTTCAGTTGGTATGGGTGTGGTATACATAGTCTGAATCACAGATGTTAATGTATAGAAGGTATGGCTTTCTATAGTTCAAACATCAGACCTGATTATTTTTCTGTAAAATGATAGCCAATTAGAAAATTGGGCTAATTTAAAAAATACCCCATGAGGTGTTTGATTTTTGTCAATTGTCCTAAAATAAAAACAATAAGGTAATTACCCCTCTTCGACCCTATTCGACTCTATTCTACTCTATTCGACTAATTCGACCAATTTGACTCGAACATGAGGATAACACGTGGCATTTTGTTTTTTTAAGGATAGTACAAGTGGTTCCCGCAAGTACATACAAGTACACTTCTTGTAAGTGTACTTGTTATTCGACTCCATGTCACATTGGCTATTCGACTTGTACTTTTATTATTAAAAAGTAAATTTGTAATAATATTCTGTATTATTCGACTTTGACCCAGAATTATTCGACCCGTATTTTAAAAAAATAAAAAACGAATCTCGAAAAAAATACTCATTGGTATTCGACTTGTACTTTCTTTTATTCGACTGTAACTTAATTAAGTATATCGTCCAAGATGGTATTTCAATTTCCCTACCCGTAACACACAGTCCAATATTGCATTGAAATGCCACAGTGAGCTATAAAACAGAAACTTGGTAACACATATCTTGTCTAAAAACTGCTCCAATAAAAGACATAGGCCACTTTCAGTAGTACATCCCTCTCTAACATTACACATATTCACTCTCTCTCTCTCTCATACCTTTTTATTTTTTTAGATCTAATATCACAATTTGTAACCTCTAAAACCACCATCACCACCACCCTTTTCTTGTTTGCAAATCTTAGAGAGGGCAACGGTCATTTTGAGGAGAGTCGGTTGGAGACTACGGCGGTTGGGTGGTGGCATCCGCCGCCGTGTGAGAAGTGCCGGATCTTGACCGCCGTATGAGGGGTGTCAGATATTGTTTCCAGATCTTAGAGAGGGCAACGGTGATACTGTTTCCAGATTTTAATTTTGGTGCTTTTTAAATTGTGGTAGTGGCCTGATCTTGACCGGTTAAAAGGTTTAGGCTAAACTCAAAATCCGACCAAATTAATTTAAACCGTCGCCTTGTGAGTAGTTTTGGGACCTATTTATTTGAGTGTATTTGACCTGAGTTGGTGGTGGTGGTTTCACTGTGAGGAAGAAGAAAATCGGTAGTGAAGAGAGAGATTTAATTGAAAATTAATTGTATATATGAAAAATACAAAAGCAGTGTGTCAGGCAGGCTGTAAAAGTATATACAGTAATGATATTAAAAAAGTATAAAAGAAGTACTGGTGTTTGTAATTGTAACATACGACTCTTGGAAAATCGCAATAACATCTTGGACATGTACTTAATTAAGTTAAAGTAGAATAAAAGAAAGTATAAGTCGAATACTGAATATTTTTTGGGGATTCGTTTTTTATATTTTATTTTTTAAAAACACGGGTCGAATAATTCTGGGTCAAAGTCGAATAATAGAAAATATTATTGCAAATTTATTTTTTAATAATAAAAGTACAAGTCGAATACCCGACATGGAGTCGAATAACAAGTACACTTACAAGAAGTGTACTTGTATGTACTTGCAGGACCCACTTGTAGTATCTTTAAAAAAACAAAATACCACGTGTCACCCTCATGTTCGAGTCGAATTGGTCGAATTAGTTGAAGAGAGTAGAATAGAGTAGAATAGAGTCGAATAGGGTCAAAGAGGGGTAATTACCTTATTGTTTTATTTTAGGACATTTGACAAAAACCAAACACCTCATGGGTCATTTTTTAAATTAGCCCTAGAAAATTTTGTTGCAAATAGCTTTTTTAAAAGATTCAAAGCGGTTACCCGAGTAGATAGATATGTTCAACCAACCATTTTTTTTTTCAAATCCTATTTTCATCAATAATGGCTTGTATTAACATGACTACTTAAACCAAAAAAATTGATATCTTGGTTTCAGAATAAAGTAATTTAGGAGGTTTTAGCAACTTTTAAGTACAGCCCAAATTTATTAATATTAAGATAAGCGACAAAATATTAAACACATTGCAAGAAGATAAAAGATACTTTCAAATATAAGACTAACCTTCTACAATCAGTGGCTTTAGCATTTCAGCAATCAGCTTCAAGCGGAGTAACTATTACAGATGCACTTTGGAGATCTGAATGCCAATAATGATAATTGATAAGATGCTTGAATAGGGTGCCTTACTTGTCATAACCGGGGGTGGCCTTCGTCCCTCACCTTATCCATCATGCTGACCCGTTGAGAACAATGATTCATATTTATAACCCATTCGGACTTACTTATCTGAAACAAAATGAATAATACTATAGTTTTTATCATCATATTTTTCGGATCTTATAGCAAACCAAAATAGTATTAGTAGAATTCTCAAACATATAGTTAAAAAAATTAATGCAACATGTAATTAGCACGAGTATACCAGACCCAAATGGTAATGTTTATATAATTTAGTTATTTTTAGGTAGATTTAAGAATCATGTAACCACATAGTTGAAACTATGGGGAATGCAATGTGAAACTATTTAGCGTCTATATGGTATGTAAGTTAGCCCTTTGTTAGGAAGTGTTTTAAACAAATATTGGTGGCAAAATCTTCAAAAAGTGATTTTTATCCGTAGAAGTTAAACGTGCATTTGCAATGCAAAATTACCTGTTTCACCGTGACCAATATCAACTAGAATAGTCTCCTTCCATTAATAATCATGGAATACTCATGAGTCCTATCGTTAATACGATAAGTAAATCACTCACGCGCAGTAACTCGAGTTGATTATACGTTGTTTGGGTTTAGTTTGTAACTCCTTTGTTGTAGATGTCTGTTCTATTTTCATCTTCTACATATGAAAACAAAAGCGGGTACTTGCTGATGTCTTTTCCGTGCTTCTTCTTGACCAATTTGAAGAATATTCCATGATCCTTTTGGTCAAAGTCTTCACCTCCAAGAGGGTGTCACCATTTATGGCAAGAACCTCGAAAACGCCATTATCGAATGTCAAGATACTAACATCAAAAGTACCACCACCAACGTCAAAACCAAGGATGTTCTTCTCGCCACCCTCCTTCTTGTGCAATCCGTATGGGATAAAAATGTCGTGGGCTCATTGATGATTCTGGAAACATTCAAACCAACAATTACATGAGCATCCTTGGTAGCCTGCCTTTGGGCGTCATTTTAGTAAGCTACATAAATAATCAAAAAGTAAAAAAGTTAACAAACATCACTCGAGGGTATATCACAAAATACTATTGATAAAATTTCCTTTTGTATTAAACTTACCAGGAACAGTGATAACACCGTCTTTGATTTTCTTTCCAAGGAAGACTACGGCTGTCTCATTCATTTTAACAAGAACCATAGCGCTTCTCTTCAGGACTGAAAACCTTAGTTTCACCATCCTTATGTTTGACTTGGATGTATGGCTTTTCGTCTCTGTTCACAATCTTGTATGGAACAAGCTTGAAATCACGTTGCACTTCTTTGAACATGCAAATTATACATTATATATCTCACAAAACTTAATTCTTTTATCAGCAATCAAATTAAATCATCATTTACATATTAAATCGAAATCCTATATTCTAAATTTATCTAATAAACAAATATACCATCTCAAGCAACAAATTAATCCAGATTTTAATCAAATTAAAACTCAACTAAGTCGTCATTTCGATATCTCAAATTAAACCTAATTAAATCTCAAACTAAACCAAGAGTTTAATCTACATAAATCATGATATATAAGCCGATATCAAATGAGGTCTTAAACATACAAAATTGAAAAAACTGAACCTAATTTCATCACATTCATACACAAAATCAAAACTAATTAAACTAATTAAACTATTCTTAGAAGAAATCATGCAATATTTACCTTCATATCTGCCCGAACGATACAACACGTAAGATTGAAACAGATAATATCTATATATGATAAAATATTTCAATAGCAGAAAACAAAAAAACTATATCAACATAAGTGACCCCATAAAGTAATCAGATTCGATTTTGACATGTTCGTATCATGCCCATGATAAAATTTTATAATCTCAATTCATTCACACCTTTCTGGCCTTTATTAGCTCATTTCTGACCTTTATTAGCAGGTCCCATTTACTTATTAAATTTTGAATACGTAGCTGAAGCTAATAAAAAGTTCTTTATAAGTAACCATTAATAGTTGATTGCTTTCTTTTTACCAAATCCAAACACCTTTAAAAAGGCACACGTTGAATTTGGTTAAATATCATAGCCATTATATGCGCATATGGTGCTTTTCTTAAAGGGTTTCATTTTAAATTTTTACTTTCAAATTAAAGAATATTTAGCTTAGAAAATTGAAGAAAAGATTAATAAAAACTTAAGTTGAAGAAAAGATTAATAAGTTGAAAACACATACCTGCAGAGGAATCAATATGCAGTACCAAAATAGAAATCACATGGTCGTGGTGAGCTTGTCTTCAAACTCCTACAATACATATCAAAATGAATCTTCGATTCATGCGAACAAAAGCCCATCAAATATCACTAAAAAAACTTTTACCTTTTGTTTACATAGGCACCGTTAATCCAAACATCAAGTTAAAACTAAAAAAGAACCTTAATACTAAAAAAATCAAACCATGATACTAAAAAATAACCTCGTGTTGAAACTTAGGCACCCTTAATCCAAACATCGAATCCAAGCAAACATTAACAAATGTACAAGGATGCACGAGGAGCTTACGGAATAAAAATAAAATTAAAAAGCACCATGACGAAAATTATTATGCTAGTAAACTATTACAATGGTAAGAGAGACACAAAACACATTAGACACACCAACTTGATCTCTTTCAAAAAACAAAGTTCAAGATTTATCTTTAAAGTGTTGCTTATAGTAAAGAAATCAAAGATACAGTTAAAATTTTACTTTCTTTTATACAAAGCAAACTTTATCCAAGTCAGTCACAATGTTTTACTTGTAAATCGCAATTCAAATCACGTGTCAAGGCTGAAAACAATGGTCATAACTCCTAACACCCTGTAATCACTTTGCTGGCCATTTTTGGACAGAACATAAATCATATTCATGGGATTACCTTTCATATTTTCAAGCCAACCGGTTATCGTGTACCACTGGAATCGATAGTTTTTCGAGAACAACTACTATTTCCCTTGGGGTTTTCCCTGCATCAAAAATTAAATACCTTTATGCTTTATATTTTCTTGTAACACAATTTTTTTTGTAATAATAAGCATTAGCACAATCTAAATTGGTGTACCAGTTGTTTGAAACACACTCTTTCAGATCTAGCATTAATCATCACGCCGATGCATCTTGCCTACTGCTTTCATGTTAAACAGATGAAAAAATAAATTAAATGTAAAAATTCTTAACTCGGGGTAAAGAAAAAGATCGATCAAAGTTTGTTCTCACCACTAAGACATCAAAGATCGACAATGTGATAGTAACTCTCCGTGTCACAACTTCAACATCAGTTTTTGATTTCTCAATACAGCTTGCATCTCCTAACCAATGAAACAAACAACAATAAGTTTGATAATGTTCCTTACAACTTCATAATTACATACAGTTGTGATAAGAAAACATACAGTTGTGAAGCAAACAACGAAGGGTATTCAGTTGTAATAAGAAAACTAACAATTAAATTAACAATGAAATTAGAATAAAAAACACATATAATTGTATTTACCTTATTATAGACATGGATTATGACAATTGCACGAAACGAATTATGACAATAAAACTTCAACATATCCAGATCACCCGCAAAGAAAACAGCCACCTAACCTCGCCGACGTCGCCTGTCGACCATCAACGCCGCACACCATGAATGGCGGCAACGAAGAAGCCGACGGCAACGAAGTAGGTTGTGGTGGCAGATGAGATGAGATATCATGAACCTTCGCGTGATGATCTATGGTGGTAGTTGTGGTGGCGGTTGCCACTTTTGGAGAGAGGGAAAGATGAAGCCGTGTATTTCATTTTGAGGGTTTAGAGAGAGTGAAACATGAAGCTGATTTGTGTGTTTTTTTCAGTTATATCATTCAAGTTTCAAAAAAGTCAGAACTTAAAAATGGAAATATAAGAAAAAGATTCTTATACTTTCTTTTCTAGATTCTTAATTTCCCTAGATAAGTGTACTTAAAAAATAAGTCATACACCCTTTATAAGTAGTATGGATATCTTCTTCCTAAAATTATCCATATATACATTTTTTCACCTCCTCTGACCACTCTTCTCCATCTTTTCCCCTAAATAAAAAAAGACCATTAATATTTCCATCCAAATCTAACCACCGAAACCACCACTGAACCTCAAGAAAAACGCAACTGGTCGCGCTACTATCGGAGACGCCACACGCCATCACGCGCAACAAAAACGTCTGACAACCTGTTAAAAATTTTATATTTTTCAAGCGACTTCTAAACATTTTGAACCATCACCTCCAGCGAGTAGAGGATCCTCTCGCCCTTTCGAGACGGATCCAAGTAATCCCGCCACCACAGCCGTCGGAGGTCACCAGAAACCGCCGAAAACCATCTCTTCCAGCGAGTGGTGAATCTTCTTGATAGGTTTATGAAAGATTTGGGTAATAAAGAAGATTTATAGTAATTTGTTTTGTGGATCTGATTTAGATATGTAATTTGTAAAATATGATTTTGTGAAAGCTCTATTTTTATATTCATAATTTTAAAAGGTTCATAGTTTGACACACACAAGAAAGAAACAAAAAAGTGAAGTTTTTTTATACGAAATGTCTCTTTCTATCAATGATTACCGGTGTGGAGATACTACATTGCCGGTGTGTAAACCCACTAGGCCATTTAGAAATGCTAGTGACTTGTACATTTTTTTAATTGATTGGGACATTTAAAAACATATATTAATCGGTTGTATTGTAAATATAAATTGCTTAGACTATTTGTATATTGAGCGTCTCAATTAATTTTGTGGGTGTCCCAATCAATTCTCATTTAGAAATGATGCACATTAGGATTTGTGCTCGCGCTTCGTTGCGACGAAGAGCGGACGTTTTAAACACGTTTTTAGAGGATGGCGCTGAAGCCAGTCATAATTTTGTTCAAGGAGTGTGTCCCAATACTCGCGTCCCACCGTGACGGTTGTGTTGGAATTTAAGTAAACCCTTAACCATATTAACCAAGGTTTTCAAGATCCCGATCTTGATCTTAGGATCTTAAGATTTTACGATACTGCAAAGCAAAAATGATCCAGATCTTACTTAGGATCTTTGCATTCTTAAGATCTTATAGGATCCCGATCTTGATCATAGGATCTTAGGATCTACTACGATCCGATCTTACTTTTTCTCGAGTGGCAAACTAAAAAACTACAAATTTATAGATTTTTTTGTATAATCTAAAAGACAACGTGTAAATCTTCTTATACATTTCATAATCACAATTTAGGACCATATTTTTATGAATTATTCGTATAATTTTGTGTTTACGATGTATATTAATTTGTAAATTTGTAAAATATTACAAAGACTACTAAGAAAATTACATTATAGTAGGATCTTACGATCCCGATCCTACTTTACGATCTCGATCTTGCAAACACGAAAGCGATCCTAGGTAAGATCCCGATCTTGAAAACCTTGATATTAACACATTAATAATGTTTACGGGCACAATGGAGGTATTCAAGATGACCGTGCACATCGTCATTGTACATGGGGTGTTATCTTGTCTTCAGTTAAGCGTCTTAAACATAATGGTATATATTTACTTGCCTTGTGTAACAAGAAAATTAGGAATGGTGCTCGTACCAGTTTCTAGAATGATAATTGGTGTGGAAACACTCCTCTTAAATATGTATAACCACGTATTTACATGCTTGATTATGACAAAGATAGGTCAGTAGCGAGTTGGTTTAGTGACTGGGCTTCATCTCTTAGACGGCTTCCTAGAGGAGGAGTTGAGACATCTCAGTTCAATGATTTGCTCTCTTCTATTAAGGATGTTTCTCTTTCTGATCAAAATGACTCGTGGGTGTGGTCTCTTAATGCTTCTACCGGCTTCACTGTTGCTTCTTCTAGATCTTCGATTGATGCTAATTCCTTAGTAGTGGTCTCGAATGCTACTCGTTGGAACTGTAGCGTCCCTATAAAAGTCAACGTTTTCTTATGGAAACTGGCTCTTAACAAGCTTCCTACTAGAGTTAATTTGGATAGAAAAGGTATAGACATTGACTCGACCTTGTGTCCTATCTGTGGCGAGGATGTGGAAACCGTTAATCACGTTTCTTCTCTTGTGAGATGGCTATGGATTTGTGGACGTTGTTGGGTCGTTGATGGGAGCTTGATATTCCGTTTTGCTCTAATTTTATAGAGTAGAGTTTTTGTCTTGATTCCTTACATCTTCCGTCTAAGGCGAAGAACTTTTTGGAAGCAGTAGGGTGGACTATTTTGTGGTCTATTTGGCACTTTAAAAATCGGTCGGTTTTCTCGGTTCCTCCTCCTAAGAAGGCGGTTTTATGGGACTTTATTGTTTTTCAATCTTTTATTTGGATTTCATCTAGAAATCCTAAAGTTTAATTTAGTTGGGTTGGTTGGATTTAAAATCCTTTAGTTTATGTTGCTACCATGTAATCATTTCTATCTTCTGGTAGTTTTATAATATTCTGCCATTTCAAAAAAACACGAGTACGCAACGTATAGACAAGTAATTAATATAAACGATAAAGAAACGCGTACCTTTTAGAAATGGATTAAATCATCTTTATCGAATCACCAGTATAAACAAAAATCCAATATAAGATCAAAGAATGATCTCTCTAAGTATACGCATACAATATGTTATTAAGCAATAAGTATGCTAGTACGTATGTGTTAAACCAAATAACAAACCACGCTTCTTGAATCAATCAACTACAAGAACCTTTAAGGGTTTCTTGTTTCGTCACCACAAAAGTCGAAAACCCCTTTGGGGTTGTCGACCGATCGAACAATAGGAGAGGGGAGAAGGGTTTTGGTTTTTCTTGTTGTGAATAATGAGGTACAAGGACCTCCGTATATACTAGACATAACCAACCCAAGCCCATGGCTATAGTCGGTCGATTATGGATATAAGGGAACAAACCATTGTTTCTTTTTTCTCGACTTCCCTTTTATTTGTTTATTGTTTAACACATATTTAATATTAATGTAATATTAATTATTATTACTTAATGTTTTACGCGTGCGTCTCCTTAGGCTCGAGTCGACTACCGGACATATTATTATTACGTGTACATAATCCAACAGCTCCCACTTGGACATGTGATAAAAAATAATAACATTGGTTAGCGTCTAGCAACACGCCAATGCTCCCGGAAACTCTCGAGTGTAGTTTTGCATAAAGTACATTTAAATGACTTAAACATTTACAATCCATTTGTTTCTCAAATGCCATGTTAATAATGGATATGTAGTCATTCTATTTTAACTATTATATTTCTAGTATTACATAATTAATATAGATTATCAATCTAATCGAGAAAAATTTAGATTACCATTGGGTATGGTCATACAAACATCTAATTAATTAACGAGAGGCCCAGTAGCATTATTCTTCAATCCTAGTTGAATGAACAAATTCTATCTTGACTACATGTGCCTCTTACATGCTTCAAGATACAAATGATTATAGTCTTTATTACTACCTTATTCAGGATAGCGTTAGAACTATAAGAAAAAGTACCATCCACATATATAAGACCTGCTTGCATCTCAAGTCAAATGATTTAGTAATGTAAATCATTTACAAGTTTCACTTAAAGACGCCGATCCATAAAGTGATTGACTTGTTAGTAGGAGATCTTTTGGATATTGTATGAGTTGGTGAACCGTTCTTACATATTCTACAAATTTTACCATCTATCATATATGTCTTAATTCAATTATATTCCCATATAATCAATTGACATAAATAATTTAGAATAACATATTATTCAAGGATTTAAACATGTAAAAATAGGACCAATAAATATTAAAGAAAACGAACATATCCAATACTTCAATTCATAAAATAAGTTTACCAATATCCTTTATCCAAATAATAAAACAGATTACATGAAACTACTAGCAGGAAGAATTCCCATGCTCCTAGCATGTTGAGTAAGCTTTTTACCAGGTAAAGCTTTCGTAAAAGGATCTGCTAGATTATTATCTGTATGAACTTTAACTAGATCAATTTCACCCAATTCGATACATTCACGAACATGGTGATATCTCCTTTGGTAGTGTCTGGCGCCTCTCTGAACTCCTAGTTCGTTAGCTATGATGATTGCACTTGAATTGTCACGATACATCTTTATAGGTTCTTCCTTGGTAGGAACTACGCCAAGTTCTTTAATAAACTTCCTCATCTAAACAGCTTTCTTTGTAGCTTCAGAAGCAGCGATATATTCAGCTTATGTGGCAGACTGTGAAGTAGTACTTTGTTTGGTGCTCTTCCATACTACCGCGCCTCCGTTTGAAACGAAAACATACTCGATTTGAGATTTAGTGTCATCTCTATCGGTTTCAAATCCAGCATCACAATAAGAATTAACTTGCAGCTCAGTAGCTTCAGGATTTCCACCATAAACCAAAAACGTATCCTTAATATGTCTTAAATACTTAAGAATATTTTTCACATCAGTCTAGTGACTCTCAGCTGAATTTTGTTGAAATCGGCTTGTAATATTTTGCACAAACGCAACATTAGGTCTTGTGCACCTCATAACATACATAATAGATCCTACAGCCTAAGCATAAGGAACATTTTGCATACGCTTCATCTCTTTAGATGTAGTAGCACATTGTGTTCTATTTAATCACTTTGCACTTGCATAGGAATGAGACTACGCTTGGAACTATCCATTCTATACTTCTTTAAGATTTTATCAAGATATGCATTTTGACTTAGTCCAATTAACCGTTTCGATCTATCTCTATAGATTTTGATTCTAAGAATAAATGTCGCTTCCCCTAAATCTTTCACAAAAAAACTTCACAAGATAGGTCTTTACCTCTTGTAAACTCGGAATATGATTTCCCATAATGATTATGTCATCAACATACAAGATTAGGAAAACAACATTACTCCCACTAGCTTTTTGATATACACATGGCTCATCAAGATTTTAATCAAAACCCAACTTTTTCATTTCTTCATCAAATATTTTATTCCAACTTCTTGATGCTTAATTAAGTCCATAAATGGATCTTTAAAGCCTACATACTTTCTCTGGGATATTTAGGATCAAAAAAACCTTATGGTTGTTCCATATATATTTCTTCTTCTAAGAAACCATTCAAAAACACGGTTTTTACATCCATTTTCTATATCTCATAGTCATAGTACGCCGCTCTAGCTATAAGAATCCTAATAGCTCTCAAATCTGCAACAGAAGAAAAGGTTTCCTCATAGTCAACACCATAAGTTTGTGTAAACCTTTTTGCTACAAATCGAGCTTTATAGGTGTGTACAATGCCATCCATGTCCGTCTTCTTCTTGTAAATCCACTTACCCTTTAGGACTTTCGCATTGTGTGGTAAATCTACAAGTCTCTAGACTTGATTATCCTCCATAGATTTCATTTTCGCATTCATAGCAACAATTCAATTATCGGATTCAGAATCCAATATAGCATCTCTATAGTTAGTGGGTTTATTAAGATCCCCTAAACTATGTTCCTCGACTTCTACATTTAGACATAGTCGTTCAGATGCTTTGATTGTTCTTTTAGATTTACGAATGGGGACAACATCCTCTTCTTGAGTTACATCAGGTGCAAGACTTTATTCATCAATTTGATGTTCTCTAGTAGTTTCAGAAGGTAAAATATCTTCATCATCTAGTTCTACAATCCTTCCACTCTCTTTTTGAACTATGAGATTTCTTTTCTTCATACCTCTCAACAATTATTTTGTTTTTAGGTGGGTAGTAGAAATAGTAACCCATAGTTTCCTTAGGGTAACCTATGAAGACACACTTAACCGATCTTGATTGAAGTTTTTCGGGCGTGTGACGTTTCACATGTGCCTCACAACCCCAGACCTTTTATTAAGACAAGTTATGAACTTTTCCATGCCATAGTTCATATGGAGTCTTGTCAACCTTCTTAGTTGGAACCATATTGAGAATGCGTACAACAGTCTCTAGAGCGTAACCCCAAAAGGATTATGGAAAAGTAGAAAGACTCATCATTGATCGAACCATGTTTAGCAAATTTCGATTTCTCCTCTCAGAAACACCATTGTGTTGTGGCGTGTAAGGGGGAGTCAACTGTTGGACAACGATCTGATCGAATGACTTTATTAGTCTTCCCGAGTTGATTTTTTACTTCATTCTTGAATACCTTGAATGTTTCAGAGACTTCATGTTTATGCTTAACTAAATAAACATAACCACAACGACTATAATCGTTTGTAAAGGTAATGAAGTATGTAGCACCTTGCTTTGACACATGTCTTAGTGGACCACATACATCGGTATGAATTAATCCAAGTAGATCTTTCACCTTTTCCGTTTTATGCGGAAAGGATTTCCTTGTCATCTTGCTCGATATACAAGAAACGCATTGATCAAACGGTTCATTATCCGCTGAGTTTAAAAGTCCATCACGTTGCAACTTTTCAATTTTCTTCTTGCTTATATGAGCAAGTCGAAAATGCCAAAGATAAGTCAAATCTAAACTTGCAATAGATTTCTTATTTCTAATAGAATATATTGAATTCACAATTTGCAAAGTAGGATCATGCATATCCATTTCATAAATACCATTAACACGGATACAATTAAAAATCATATCATTAAAGGAAACGGTCAAACCAGAATCCGTAAATTTATGAATAAGTCCTTTATCATGCAAACAAGAAACCGAAACAACACTTCTAGTAGGTGCTTAATGATAATCATCCAAAACAAGAATTAAACCATTAGGTAAAACTAATTCAAAACTTCCAAAAGCTTCTACTTCAGCACGTACGCTATTTCCAACATACAAGTAGACAACACCTCGATTCAGCTTCTTTGCTCCTCTAAGTCTATGTTTTGTTTTACAAAAGTTAGTACCACAACAAGTGTCATACACCCAGGAACTTTTAGAACAAGCATATATATCAATAGTATAAATACTTGAAGAAGTGGACGATCCAACTTGCTTCTTCTTTTTCATCAACTCAGCTAGATATATTGGACAATTCCTCTTCCAATGTCTAACCTCTTTGCAGTGGTGACATGTGGAATCTTTTGCCGGATGCTCTTTCTTATAAGGTTGAGGCCTTTTAGGTTTAGAAGGATAATAGTTTTTAGGACCCTTATCCTTACCTTTACCTTTAGCCTTACCTCCTTGTGGTTTGTACTTCTGGATCCTACCACCTTGGATCGCCATCACTTGTGGTGTAGAAGAAGATGCAACATTTTACTTCTTGTTCTTCTTTACTCCTTTCTCAAATTCAGTTAGCAAAGAATGAACTTCATTAATTGTCTTCCCCATGATTTGAATATTGTAATTTTGCACAAAGCCCTCAAAATCACCTGAAAGAGAATTGAGAATCAAGTTGTCAAATACAGCTTTTGGAAGAACATGGTTGAGAGTTTCCAAATGATCCAAATAACTTTTCATCAATAGAACATAATCGCTAACAGATTGACCCTTTTCTTGCTTACATGAATGGAAAGTGTGTACTAACTCTTATAGTTCGACACCAGGAGGCTTTCCATACATCTTTTGGAGCTCAGTTATCATGTCCTTAGGACTTTTGTTTTCAAATTGCTGATAAAGATTTGGAGTGATAGTTTCAAGCATTAAACAAGCAACTTCATTATGACGATCATACAGAGCATTCCATTCTGCTAATTGTTTAATAGTAGTAGTAGTAGTACCAGGATGGCCAGGCATAGGATTGTCATACACATCCTGTAGTTTCTCCACGCGCACAACTAGTTTGAGCGTGCGTAGCTACTCATTGAAGTTAGGACCAATAAGTTGTTACTTCTCAAGAAACGACCTGAAAGCCGAACTGTTTTGTTTGGTTTGGGCATTTTTCGTTGCCATCTACAAATAAACAAAGTTCAATAATTAGTATTTTCGATAATATTACCTTTATAGAAAATTAAATACCTATGTTTATATGTAAACAATTAATTTTCTAAAAGCTAGAATCCACCAAGACATACCACCACCCCATCAGTTGATCTGCTAGTGATGATGATATTCAAAAGGTAAGTGGCGTTCAATAATCGTATCTAATACAACTTCTAGAATTATGGGACTCAACTTTATATACATACTTGTGACAATTCAAAAGTGAAAAGGCGAACATGTTTGTCCCATCTATTGCCACGAGTTAAGGTCTCATCTATCTTAACTTGCTTAAGTCGTCCAACCAAAAATCGTGATTATATAGCACCAAAGTCTCACAATCGAGTGTATTATATCACCTTGGATTACAAAATCAGCACAGTGTAACGTATGGTAAAAGAGTAAGTGCAAGTGCTTTTACACGTTGGATGGCAAATAAACTTATTTCAATGGTTATAAATTTTGACAATTTCAAAAACATGTACAAAGAAGCATGCAACATCTTTGTATCATGATAATTTATAAAATTTACTCAATTCATTAATTATAAACATCACATATTAACTCACAATTCAATTGTATAAATAGTGATATCATAAGAACTGACGATTCAACAAGATTATAATAAATCAAATTTCATATAGTTTTAGTCCGGTTTATTTTATTTTTTGAAAAACCCTTTGCTTAAACCATGATATACAATAATTATAATTAAAAGCAAAACAAATAAACATTAACCTAAAACATATACTCAATTAACAATTAATCACATGCTTCATGCATACCACATCAATCATGACTTTAATTAAATCAATTAATCAATAACATATGATCCATGGTAAACTTGCATGATTCCCATGGATCGAACCATAATTTAACAATTAAAAATGTGATAAATAACGATTAATTAACGATTAACAACATATTTATCAACAAAAATTGCATACAACTTAGGGTTTTGTCTTATTGATTTTATTAACCCTAATTAGGGCGTGACACCCCCATATAGGTCAAATGCAGTGGAAATAATAATTGGGTGTCACGTAGATGGATCAACAACAGATAGTATGTAGAGCAACAAATAAAAGATTATCAATACAAACATTACATGAATCAGAGTGCAAATGTCATAAAAATTGTCTTAAACATTATTCAACCGTTTGATTATTCCCATGTTTATAAAACCCTAGACGAGCTCTATAAATGCAGCCTATCATGATGCTTGACTCCATGCACATCAAATACCTGCTTCAGTTTCTTGAGAAAAACATGCTTAGAGAGTCAACATAAAGTTGGTGACTTCATAGCTTTAATAAAATAAGTTTGGAAAGTAAACATTCACTGAAGTAGTAATGCACATAGCATCAATACTTAAAGGTAACTACATTTCCTATTGCCCGAAACTGACACTTGACACTGTTGGGTCCACTAGATGTGGATCTTGCAGCCTGTTAAGGATGGTGAACGACTTCTGTAATCACAAGTCTATTCATAGAGAGACTCTTAATGTAATACACAGTATAAGTACGGAATACAAATACTATGGACAAGAAGAAACAGAATAACTAAATAACTTGATCCTTAACCCTTCTGCCAATGGGTTCCTTTTATACTACAAGGAAACCCTAATACTACATTAAACCAAAACGTGTAACTTCTGATATGCATATCCTTTCCTAACATATCTCATGCATATCCTAACAAACTACTAAGAATAAGAATGTTTGACTTTATACTAGACCAGGAGCACGTATTGCTCCTACTACTACTAGGACCAGGAGGATCTACATACCTCCTAGTTTATCTATTACATATATCTATTCCATAGGTCCTAACAATCCTCCCCTAAACTTGAATTTGACTGGTTGAGTTCAAGTTTCTAGGTAGATCTTGTAAACCAACATGAGGATTGAAACAACAACATAAACAACAGTAATATAACCATCAGAATTGAAAACACCAAGACTGCTGCAACTAGTAACTCCGAGAAGCTTCTTGAAAGCTTTGAACATATTTGCACCTATTGAATCTTCAAAGTAACATGAGCAGATTTGATGAGCCTTTACCAAGTAGCTGCTCGCTCTTGGGCTAGCTAGTCTTTGTGGTGGAATAAGCATCACCCTGGGAGACCAGACTCCAACCCAACTCTTAGAACGTAAATCAATGGTGAGTGGGGGTACCCTAATGATTTTGGGCAAATCATCACAACCATCAACGGATTTGATTTAGATCTTTACCAGAAGTCGTACCCTTCCGGTCTAGCCAACTCTTAGCAATAAAGCATCGGTGAGCTGAAAAACCTATAGCTTTGAGCAAGCTATTACAGCTATCAACGGATTTTATATGAGTCTTTACCAAGAGCCGTACCCCCTTGGACTAGACACTTTTCAGTCTAGGACCAAGGCAAGTGAAAATCATCCAATTTTGGGTAAACTGGCAACCATCAACGGATTTGATAATCACACCAGAGCCGTACCCTCATTGTGAATCAACTCTTTCTTGTCTGTAAGAGATGGTGAGATGAGCACCATTTGTTGTGTGGAATAGGTCCAACACCAGTAGTACATCTCAAGACAGCCCAAGTGTGAAAATGCCAAGTGGAAAACAGTTTCATGATGGAAAAGTATAAGCAGATATTATATGATTTACAAGTTTTGAAATTCCATCACATGTTAAAAGTATAAGCTGATATTATATAAAAGTATTGTTTCTTTTTTTTAACTAAACTTAGTAAAGTGTTAGTCACCAATCACTGTACATTATCGGTGAAAAGAATGTATAAAGTGTCAAAAATAGAGAAGAAACAAACCAACACATACCAATTACATACCAGAAGTAGCAACCTTGTCCGCCAGCAGCCGAGCTTGAATTCTCTCAATCAAAGAGGTGGCCATAGCAGACTCATTGCCGTAAGGAACATTAGATACCACCAGGTGACTCTCCAGCATAGCTTCCATGGTAGCAATGGTCAAAGGATACTCCACATCAACAAGCATAAACACAGCGGCACCAGACTCAAGTTCTAACACATGCATAGCACACCCAGCATACAACTTCCACCTCCTTATCACCCAACAAGGTTGTTCCTTCCACACACCAGCACGAGGAGAATCAGGGGGCAATCCAACATTAACTTCAAATCTCCCTAAATAGACAACCCAGGCCAGTTAGGAAGCTCACTAGGAGACTTAGGAATTTCAGCATCAACCAACCCATATAATAGCATAAGATCACGACGCTCCACCCATGACAAAATGCTTTGTAATCCAGAGACATACCGAGTGTAGTCATCACTAGTCATGATCACATGAGTATAGGTACCAAGATAAATGAGGGATGGCTGAACCACCCAACCCACAATCCAGCCTTTGCCAAGGGGTAACTCAGTCTTGCTATCAGAAGCGGCATCTATTAGATTAGCAGGATCCCTCTTCTCAAATTAAACAGTCTTACCACGACGAGCCTTCTTCTTCCGAATAGAACGGCGAGGGGTGGGGACACCAGAAGAGGATTCCTCCTTTACCTTGACATTGGTAGAAGCATCAGCGGTAGGAACATTGGAATCAACAATCATAGGCTCAGAAGTGACTACAGCTGCAGATGGAGTAGGAAGTGGTTCAGGAACCGGTGTAGGTGTAGGATCAACAACAGGAGTAACAGGTGTGGTAGTAACAGAAGGAGTGGTAGTAACTTCATGAGTGGTGGTAGTATCAACAGGAGAAGGAGTGGGATCAATCTGGGAAGAGGTGGTAGTGGGAACAGCAGTAGTAGGTGCACTAGTAGATGAAACCCCAGAAGTTCCTTCTTGAACAACCGGCGATGAAGTGGGAGCAGCAGCAGGCATTAAGTGTGGACAACACGAGGAGGTGGGCGATAGATAGCATGCTCAGGCATAGGTGTATCCCTCTGCTCGATCATCTTGGTGTATAGTTCCTTAAGCTCATCAAAAGATAGCCTCCTCACCCTATTCCATATCCAACCAGTCTGATAATAAGCACCAAATTGGTTCTTCACATACTGCTGCATCAACCGCTTTTCCTCAGCACGAGACAGAGGTCTGTTGCGACGTTGTTCGCGAAGTTGAGCAACAAGAGCTTCCCTTTGTTTTGCATCAACGACATAGCCCTTTGAACACAATTACCCTGATTCACATCCGCACCCAACAAATCGCTTACTTGAGAGTAGTCAGAAGTGAGGACTGTAATCACATACATCCAGTCATTATTATCCTGATGCATGGCATTGTGCCTTAGCTGCTCACGTCTCTGTTGTTGCAGGGCCTCATCCTCAGCCGCAGTCGTTGAGTCAGCCGTAGCTTGATGGTCAAACTCCTGTTGTAACCGCTGATCAGCCTCATCTCCCAATCTTTCTTCCTCTAGTTGTCTACGTGTTCTCTTTTTGGGAGTAGAGGGTGCATCAGTCATAGGGGCTTTACCCTTTGGATCATGAGATAGACCAGGAGTGGAAGATGAGGGACCAGCAGAACCATCCATTAGCAAGGGGCCAGCAACAACAGTTGGAATGCGTGAATGATACAAGGATTTTGCTAGGGTTCAGATTTCTCTCGGAATCCTCTCGAATTGATCTCAGTTAAAAGTGGAATGATTTGTTATTGGTGACAAAAAGTGGATTTGGTTTTCTACTCTACTAAACAGGTAAGTGAATAAGATGGTAATGAAGAAAATTTAAAACAAGCAACAAATTAAAAGCAAAAATTGAATTAATACTGGAAAAATACCCTTACAGAAAAATACCCTATGCGGAATGTAAGTCTTATGCGGAAAGTATGGTCATTCGGAAAAACAGCTCTATTCGGAAAATTGACATCTATGCGGAATATGATCTCTATGCGGAATATTTGTTATGCGGAAAAATAAGCTTATTCGGAAAAAGGGTGCTATTCTGAAAAACATTACTATGCGGAAAATTATACCCTATGCGGAATATTACTCTATTCGGAAAACATGCCTATGCGGAAAATGCCCTATGCGGAATATCTGCCCTATGCGGAAAATTGCCCTATGCGGAAAATTGCCCTATGCGGAATACAAGGCCTAATCGGAATAACTGGTCTATGCGGAAAATATCACTTATGCGGAAAGTAAGGACCATTCGGAATATTGAAATATTCCGAATAAGGCTGGAATAAACAAGCAATTCGGAAAACTGAAAAGTTCCGAATAAGAGGGAAGGAATAAGAGCTATTCGGAATATTCAATATTCCGAATAAGGGGATCACAAAGTTGTCTATTCGGAAAATCCTGGGCTGAAGAACAGTGACAATAGCAGATGCTTCAACAGTGGATACGACTTAATTCAAAATCGAGCTTAATACTTAAAAAGGTTTAACCAAATCAAACATAAATCATTTAAATACCATAAATAACAAATCCCACCAATAAAAACACTAAATCAACAACTTTTTAAGATCAAACTAGAATCAAATAAAAACTTAAGAACTTCACTAAAAAGATGACGAAGAACAAGATGAATAGAAAGATGGAATGGATTGATTAATGGAAAAGTAACAAGGTTAATGATTAAGGATTACAAGATTGAAAGAAAAAGATGAAAATCACCAAACACCCTAATGGTGTTTGTGATGAGCCGAAACTAACAAACTGGGAAAAAGAAAAAAATGAACTCCTCCCTAATTGTGTGAAGGGAGTATCTATTTATACTCCTAGTGGTTGGTTGGTGAGTGGGCTTTCTCCCTTTCTTCTTGTCTTCTCGTCTTTTCAGAAAAGTTGACGTTTTCGATTCTGATTCGGGATTTGTCGTCGATTAAATTCAACTCGTCTTTTAATTTCTTCGTTAAATAGACTCGAGTTTCTTCGACTAATGAAAATCTTCCGTCTTTAGTCCTTTTCTTCGATAAATCTTCGAATAGGCCTAGTGACTTCAAATCTTTTGCATCTCTTGGACAATAGACTTTATCTTGAGTCTTTTTCTTTGATAAAACCCGTGCAATCCCATGTTTTCTTTAATATTTATCCGGTTAGCTCTGAAAACACAATAAACACAAAAACCACGCATAATTCCAAACAAATGATATTAAATACGTGTTTTGGTCTCGTTTTAGCCCGAATTAAGTGGTAAAAGGATGGGTGTTTACACACCTATCAAATCCCCTACACTTAACCATTGCCATGCCCTCATGCAATGCTTAGTGATAAAGCAATTTTACATTTTTCTCATAATCAATCAACCTTGGCCTTATTTAAATTCTACTAAACAAAAATTAAAATGCTTAAGAGAAATTCAAACTTTAAAATAAACAAGAGGATGGAAATAACTTGTAAAGAAATCAAGGACTTACATTAGGGCTTTGGTGTTGCGAAGATTTATCACCCTCAAGTTTCACGTTCCCCAAACTAAGCTTAAAAACGAGATCATTGTTATTATAAGTTAGTAAATCAAACACTTACACACATGGCTTAATTAAATGCTTAAACTCCCTTATTCCTAATTGTATCTCTTATATTTTATTTTTGTCTTAGAATGATCATGAAGATGCATTTTTGAACTTATTTCGATAGTTTATTAAGGCTGAAAGCAAAGTAGGACGATTTGATCAATAGTTAGCTAAAGGACAAAATCTCTTAAAACTGCTTCTCGGGATATCAAAAAGTTCATATCTTGGCATAACTTGGTTCACGATTTGAGACCTTTCTCGGGCCGATATTTGGCATGTACTTCATACTTCATATCTTCGAGAGACGTTCTTGAGATAATGGTCTTCTCATCATAATAGAGTTTCTTCACTTGGAGACTTTTGAGGGGTACTCCAACTTTGTTGACCACGACTTCATGATTATTTCTTCAATCTCTAATTGGGATTTTGAGATACAACGATCCGCCTCCTTTTCGGACTTGGATCTATTTATCCTCATACCTTGTTAGGGTCTTTTCGGATAGACTTCTCCATGATCTTTATGGGAGTTGATTGCTTTTCGTCGTGAGTCTTGATCCTTCATATTGACTTTAGGAATAATGCTTTTCACATCACTTTGGATCTTCAGCAATAAAATTGAGTCCTCATGCCTTGTTAGGGCCTTTTCGGACTCACCAATCTTCGCGCCCCGCTTCATAAGTTATGCCTTGGCTATGAACTCTTATCATTACCGAGCAAATTTTAAACGATCTTGGGCTAGAAGCTAAGTAACTTTTCAAATCGTAAGACCTTACTTATTGCAGATAAATTATTAGCAAGTGATGGGAGAATAGGCAAATAATTACACCAAGTGAGTTTGCGCAAGAATACCGACTTATAATTGACTCTATCATTTCTCGTCCTCCACAATTTAAAATCTCAAGTAATGAGACTCGTGGATACTTAGCCTAATAAACCGATTAAGGTCTACATGGTTAAGGATACTAGCTAGAATAAACTTGGATAAGTCTATTCGGGTTGAGTCAAAATAAACGCAACGGGCCTAATATGTCAAAGATATCTAAACTAGCTACACCAATTTATTAATATTTTTGACTTTATTGCGGAATATATACATATGAAAGCAACGATAAAAATTTAAAAATTACGACTAAATGGCCAAAGTTAATAAAAAAATTTGAAAACTGTTGAAAAATAGGATTTTCAGGTTAAATGAAGGCATTTTCATGGAAAAGTCCACTTAAAACTTCGATAGAAGTCTCCCCTATACTTAAGATAAACATTGTCCTCAATGTTTAAGCATGTGGGAAAAGTCTCCCCTACACTTATGACATTGTGCACGTTGGTTAACTCGAGTTAAGGAAGAGACGACTAAAGTGATCAATTTCAAATGTGAGTATGAAGAAAATTGAATCACGATAGTTGAGAGATAGAACCGGATTTCGGATAACACGGGAACACGGTTCTTCAAAGATTTCCAAGATTGCAGTAATCCCTGTAATCACATCACCATACAAACACAAATGACCAAAATAGGTCCTCCCCTACACTTAGGGGGTTAAAGGGATAGATACTCGGGCTGCCTCCCGAGGAGCGCTTGGTTTTGATAACCGAGTCACGAGCCTGACTCGACCCAATATCAGTTCATGGGGAACGTGGTGAGGGATGGAATCACCTCCTGAGAGGTGGCCTCACCAAAGTACAACTTCACTCGTTGGCCATTCACCTTAAAATTCGGTCCATTAGGTTGAGCGAGCTCGAGAGTACCATATGGAAAAATTTGGGCGATGGTGAATGGGCCGGACCAACGAGATTTCAGCTTGCCCGAAAAGATTTTCAACCGAGAGTTAAAAAGTAAGACTTTGTCTCCAACATGGAACTCTCGGTTTTTGATCTTGGAGTCGTGAATGAGCTTAGTTCGTTCCTTATAGATCAAAGAATTTTCATAAGCCTCATTCCGAAGTTCATTCAGCTCATTGAGTTGGATCTTGCGTAGGTCACCGGCTTTGTTAATATCAAAATTAGCCCACTTCAAGGCCCAATAAGCCTTGTGCTCCAACTCAATGGGGAGGTGGCACGCTTTCCCGTACATAAGACGATAAGGCGTACAGCCGATCGGGGTCTTGTAAGCGGTACGGAAAGCCCACAAAGCATCATCGAGTTTATCAGCCCATGCGGCACGATGCTCTCCCACGGTTCTTTCAAGAATTCGTTTCAGCCCTCGGTTTGATATTTCAGCCTGGCCATTAGTTTGTGGGTGGTAGGCTGTGGAAAGACGATGGTTTACACCGTACTTAGCCATGACTCTAGCAAATTGGTCATTGCAGAAATGAGTCCCACGATCACTAATAATGGCACGAGGCACACCGAATCTAGCGAATAAAGCTTTCAAAAAGTTACAAACCACCCTTGCATCATTAGTAGGTAAAGCTTTTGCTTCAACCCACTTTGAAACGTAGTCAACGGCTACAAGGATGTATTTGTTTCCTTTAGATGAAGGGAATGGCCCCATAAAGTCGATACCCCAAACATCAAAAATTTCACACTCTTGAATGAAATTCTGAGGCATCTCGTCTTTATGTGTGATTTTGCCTTGCTTTTGGCAAACATCACATCGTTTGACCATATCGTGAGCGTCACGGTATATGGAGGGCCAATAAAATCCCGAATCAAACACTTTCTTGGCGGTGTAGTTGGGACCAAAGTGACCACCGGTGGGTCCTTTGTGGCAAGCATCAAGGATTTCAGACGCTGCCGGTCCATCAACACATCGACGGATAATCAGGTCGGCACATTGTTTGAATAGGTAAGGGTCGTCCCAAAAGTAAGTCTTAATGTCGGTAAAGAACTTCTTCTTTTGCTGGGACGTCAACCCTTCCTTGAGAATTCCACCCGCCAAGTAGTTTGCAAAGTCTGCAAACCACGGGGTTTCATTTGGCTTCGAGTTTATAGACATTAAGGTCTCCAAGGGAAAAGAATCATTGATTTCTTTGGTCGGATGATCCCCTTGGTATGGATCCTCAAGTCTGCTGAGATGGTTCGCGGCTAGGTTTTCTGCTCCTTTTTTATCGCGGATTTCGATTTTAAATTCCTGGAGCAGCAAAACCCAGCGAAGAAGTCTTGGTTTGGAATCTTGCTTTGTCAACAAGTACTTCAGCGCGGAATGATCGGTATACACGATGGTGGTGGAAAGGACAAGATAGGGGCGGAATTTTTCAAAAGCATAGACAACAGCTAAAAGCTCTTTTTCGGTTGTCGTATAATGCAATTG
Source organism: Glebionis coronaria (assembly GCA_025667525.1). NCBI lineage: Eukaryota > Viridiplantae > Streptophyta > Magnoliopsida > Asterales > Asteraceae > Glebionis > Glebionis coronaria. The sequence goes on along the minus strand of CM046875.1, from coordinate 591,681,126 downwards.
TGCCCCTGTCATTGTCTTGCTAGCGTAATGGATCGGTTGGAAGTGTTTGTTCACTCTTTGTCCAAGAACCGCTCCAATAGCAAAATCACTAGCATCGCACATCAACTCAAAAGGCAGCTCCCAATTTGGGGTAACCAAGACGGGTGCCTTAGTTAGCTTATCCTTAAGCGAGTTGAAGGCTTTAAGGCACTCTTTGGAAAAGATAAAAGGAGTATCTTTTTCCAAGAGGTGGGTCATCGGGCGAGCGATTTGGGAAAAATCTTTGATGAATCGACGGTAGAAGCCCGCATGACCCAAGAAACTTCTCACACCCTTCACAGTTAAAGGTGGAGGCAACTTTGCGATAACATCGACTTTAGCACGGTCTACTTCAAGACCGGCTTTCGAGATTTTATGTCCAAGCACGACGCCTTCTTTTACCATGAAATGGCATTTTTCCCAATTTAGAACCAGACGAGTGTCTTCGCACCTCTTTAGCATACGTTCCAAATTGGCAAGGCAAGAAGAGAAAGAATCCCCGAAGACCGAGAAATCATCCATGAAGACTTCCATGGTTTGTTCAACCATGTCATGGAAGATAGCTAACATGCACCTTTGGAAAGTCCCGGGCGCATTACATAAGCTAAAAGGCATTCTTTTGTAAGCGAAAGTGCCATAGGGACAAGTGAATGTAGTCTTCTCTTGATCTTGGGGATCGATGGGTATTTGAAAATAACCCGAGAAACCATCAAGAAAGCAGTAATATTCATTACCAGCTAGTCGTTCAAGCATTTGGTCCATAAAAGGTAGAGGGAAATGATCCTTTCTCGTGGCATCATTGAGTTTGCGATAGTCTATACAAACTCTCCACCCAGTAACGAGACGAGTGGGAATCAACTCGTTGTGTTCATTGGGAACAACGGTTATTCCGCCCTTCTTGGACACACAATGGATTGGACTAACCCATGGTGAATCCGAAATAGGGTAAATCATACCCGCATCAAGAAGTTTGAGAACCTCTGTTTTGATGACTTCATGGATTTTTGGATTCACCCTTCGTTGGCTTTGAATTGTGGGCTTAAAGTCGTCCTCCATGAGAATTTTGTGTGTGCATAAGTGAGGATCAATTCCACGAATGTCAGAAATCTTCCAAGCAATAGCCTTCTTATGATCTTTCAACACAACGACGAGGCGAGTCTTCTCTTCATCTTTCAAATCCTTCGCAATAATGACGGGCGACTTTTTGTTTTCGTCAAGGAACACGTACTCGAGATGTGGCGGCAACTCCTTAAGTTCCAAATCCGGAGGATTTTCGACGGGAGGCGTTTGCAAAGTCGTGGCATCGATAGCAATGACCGTGGGAGATGGAGGCGAAGGATTGTCTTCGTTGAGAAGATTGTCAAAGAAATTCATGTCTTCATCCCCATCGATAGGAGAATCATTAGTAGCTAAATTCGCATCTCCCATGGTATCTTCAAGATTGTTCCAGAATAAATCACTATCTCCAAATAGAGACAATGATGAATCAATAGAGGACACGGTCTCAACATTGGGAAGAGAGATAGGAATACTTTTGCAAGCATCATTAAAGTGTTCTTCACAAGTCTCATCAAGAACGTCAATACAATTAATGCTCTCATATGAATAAGGCTGTTTAGACAACTTTCCCATGTTGAAGAATACTTTGTCGTCACCCACTCTCATGATAAGCTCTCCGGCTTCAACATCAATAAGAGTGCGACCGGTCCTAAGGAATGGACGACCAACAATGAGTGGCACACGGGGGTCCATCTCGTAATCGACGACAACAAAATCAGCAGGAAAGGTGAATTTGTCGACTCCCACAATAACGTCTTCGGCTATCCCCACTGGATAAGCAACCGTACGGTTGGCCAATTCCAAAGTCATTTTGGTGGGGACTAGCTCTGGGAGAGATAATTGCTTCCAAACACTTAGAGGCATGAGATTAATACTGGCACCTAGATCGGCTAGGGCCATGCAATTCTCTACTCCCGGGAAATTGCAAGGGATAAGAAAACGACCCGGATCACCAAGCTTGGTTAGCAATTTCCTTAAGAGCACTGCAGAGCAGTTCTCATTAAGTTGGGTGTTGGCAATGTCGAGGAGCTTTTCCTTGTCGCTCAGAAGGTCTTTAAACATTTTGGCATATTTGGGCATGTGAGCGAGAGCCTCAGCGAAGGAGATATTGAAATCCAGTTGTTTAAACATTTTAAGAAAGTTAGAAACCTGAATATCATCCTTGCTCTTTTGCTTCTCTTTCCTCAACCTAGAAGGATAAGGTATATTGGAAGAAGAGGAAGGCTTTGGGAGTATAGGATCACTCACAACCACGGGTGGAGGAGGGGTTGAAAGAAGAGGTGGAGAAATTTGGGAAGGAGAAGGAGGAGGAATAGGAGCAGGCGACTCGTTCTCCTTAGTCACAACCACCGGTGGGGGTATAGGAAGCTCGGGTTCCTTGGTACCTTTACCACTTCGAGTAGTGATTGCTTTCATCTCCCCTCTTGGGTTCGCAACGGTGTTACTCGGAAGAGTACCCGAAGAAGAGGGTTGACTACTTTGGAAAAAACTAGCCATCATGTTCCTCAGATCATTAGTCTGGCTATCCAACGTAGTTCTCATGTCAGCTCTCAAATCATTTCCTTGCTTTACCAAATCTGCCTTCAAATTGCGCACTTCCTCTTGGAGATTTCCTACAATCACATCATTGGTCCTCATATAGGTTGCAACCTCTTGGTGTAAAGCCGTGGTGGTTTGGTTGGGAGGAGCATTGTATGCAGGTGGTTGGTAAGCTGGTTGTTGGTAGACTTGATTGTTTCTTTGAGGTGGTTGTTGTTGCTTGTGAGGAGGGATGTAAGGTTGTCGAGATTGTTGTTGTTGAGGAGGACGGTTAAGGTTTTGTTGTTGGTTTGGGTTGGTAGGAGGAAAACCAGGTGGTGAAAGATAGTTGTTGCTGCGGTAGCTAAGCAAGTTACGGTCACCTTGAGGTCTAGCTTGATAAGCAGGTTGTTGATAGGTGCCATATGCCGCATTCACATTCTCAGCAGGGTAATCTTGGGTGGTGGTACAAGTTGTGTAAGAATGAGGACCACCGCATATCTCACAAGGTTGGCTGACAGCGTTCACTTGAGCGTTTTTGGCGTTGTTGCTGTTGTTGTTGCTGACGGTGTGGGTGACAAGCGATTCAAGAAGCGTGGTGATTTTGTCTAATCGCTTGTCACTGTCATTAGTGCTAGCACTAGCAACATTGGTCCGAACACTCTTGGTTTGCACACGAGATTTATTCTCAATGATGTCCCAAGCAGCATTGGAAGTTTTAGCCAATAAATTACCCCCTGAGGCACTGTTCAGTGAATCTTGGTCACTCATGCTTAAACCATTGTAAAAAGTATTAATTTGATGTACTTTGGTAAAACCATGTTGTGGGCATTTTCTTAAAAGATCTTTAAAACGATCCCAAGATTCACTGAATGACTCATCGTACTTTTGTTCAAAGTTTATAATCTCATTCCGCAAAGCGGTAGTACGAGAGGGTGGAAAAAAGTAGTTGATAAACTTTGTTTCCAAATCCGTCCACGAGAGAATACTCTGTGGCGGTTCCTTAGCAAGCCAATGCCGGGCTTGTCCCTCTAAAGAAAAGGGAAAAAGTTGTAACCTTATCACTTCTTGTGGAACTCCATTGAACTTGACCGTGTTAGTGAGTTGTAGAAATCTCTTGATGTGGTCGTGTGGGTCATCAATGGTGCGTCCCAAGAACGGTTGAGCGGATACCATCTGGATAAAGCCATTTGATACAAGGATTTTGCTAGGGTTCAGATTTCTCTCGGAATCCTCTCGAATTGATCTCAGTTAAAAGTGGAATGATTTGTTCTTGGTGACAAAAAGTGGATTTGGTTTTCTACTCTACTAAACAGGTAAGTGAATAAGATGGTAATGAAGTAAACTTAAGACAAGCAACAAATTAAAAGCAAAAATTGAATTAATACTGGAAAAATACCCTTACAGAAAAATACCCTATGCGGAATGTAAGTCTTATGCGGAAAGTATGGTCATTCGGAAAAACAGCTCTATTCGGAAAATTGACATCTATGCGGAATATGATCTCTATGCGGAATATTTGTTATGCGGAAAAATAAGCTTATTCGGAAAAAGGGTGCTATTCTGAAAAACATTACTATGCGGAAAATTATACCCTATGCGGAATATTACTCTATTCGGAAAACATGCCTATGCGGAAAATGCCCTATGCGGAATATCTGCCCTATGCGGAAAATTGCCCTATGCGGAAAATTGCCCTATGCGGAATACAAGGCCTAATCGGAATAACTGGTCTATGCGGAAAATATCACTTATGCGGAAAGTAAGGACCATTCGGAATATTGAAATATTCCGAATAAGGCTGGAATAAACAAGCAATTCGGAAAACTGAAAAGTTCCGAATAAGAGGGAAGGAATAAGAGCTATTCGGAATATTCAATATTCCGAATAAGGGGATCACAAAGTTGTCTATTCAGAAAATCCTGGGCTGAAGAACAGTGACAATAGCAGATGCTTCAACAGTGGATACGACTTAATTCAAAATCGAGCTTAATACTTAAAAAGGTTTAACCAAATCAAACATAAATCATTTAAATACCATAAATAACAAATCCCACCAATAAAAATACTAAATCAACAACTTTTTAAGATCAAACTAGAATAAAATAAAAACTTAAGAACTTCACTAAAAAGATGACGAAGAACAAGATGAATAGAAAGATGGAATGGATTGATTAATGGAAAAGTAACAAGGTTAATGATTAAGGATTACAAGATTGAAAGAAAAAGATGAAAATCACCAAACACCCTAATGGTGTTTGTGATGAGCCGAAACTAACAAACTGGGAAAAAGAAAAAAATGAACTCCTCCCTAATTGTGTGAAGGGAGTATCTATTTATACTCCTAGTGGTTGGTTGGTGAGTGGGCTTTCTCCCTTTCTTCTTGTCTTCTCGTCTTTTCAGAAAAGTTGACGTTTTCGATTCTGATTCGGGATTTGTCGTCGATTAAATTCAACTCGTCTTTTAATTTCTTCGTTAAATAGACTCGAGTTTCTTCGACTAATGAAAATATTCCGTCTTTAGTCCTTTTCTTTGATAAATCTTCGAATAGGCCTAGTGACTTCAAATCTTTTGCATCTCTTGGACAATAGACTTTATCTTGAGTCTTTTTCTTTGATAAAACCCGTGCAATCCCATGTTTTCTTTAATATTTATCCGGTTAGCTCTGAAAACACAATAAACACAAAAACCACGCATAATTCCAAACAAATGATATTAAATACGTGTTTTGGTCTCGTTTTAGCCCGAATTAAGTGGTAAAAGGATGGGTGTTTACACACCTATCAGTGAAGGACTAGGAAGAGCAGGCAGGTCATCACTTGGCTTAGCAGCAAAAGCAGCCCTTGCCAAAATAGTCAACCCATCATCTTCTTCATCCTCATCAGAATCAGAAAGCACCACCTTCTTCCTTTGGTGCTTGAGCTGCGTCTCCAAGGATTTGACCATGTTCGCCAATGGGAGCAGGAAATCCCTTGTGAGCTTGCGATGTTGGTTGAGCTCATCCTCCAATAAAACAATATTTTCATAATACTTGTGCATAAGAGCAAGCAAAGAAGTCAAAGTAACAGGTTCCTCAGCTTCCCCACCAAGAGAACTTGGTTTGGGGGATGCGTCATTGGGACTAGAAGCAAATGATGGGTCATCCATATGGGCATGAGAACTAGAAGGTTTCTCATCGGAATGTGGAGCTGGGCTAGGAGGGGAGAATCAACAAATGGGGACTCATGTGGGCGAGAAGAAGGGGCAGCCTTTGAGGTAGATGGCATTTCTACCACCACCTCTCGAACTGTCTCCTCAACCTCCACATGGGGCACACCAGTAGAAGGGTTCTCCTCCTCCATAGGATCATCCACTAATGGAGGTTCCTCCTCGGCTTAGCCAGCCGGAGGAACCACATTGGGACCCCCTTGGACAAGATGTAACACCCCCAAATTTACACAATTCAATACAGCGGAAGACTCGTTGGTGTTACGGGATAGCACATTACTCACATCATAGACAACACATAAAAATCGCTTCGTTTAATAATAAAGCATTTCTATTCATAAACATCAAATTTACATAGGTCACAAGTCATTGTATTTCATACAGGTTTTACAAAGCGTTTGAATGGAAATTATTATTTAAGTGCGGGCCATGAATTCTTGTCTTCTTCCCGAGAATTACCTCAAGTACCTGAGACAAAACATGTTAAAAGAAAAGGTCAGCGAAAACGCCGAGTGAATTCATAGAGTTTAATGAAATCCATCAATATAACATCGGCATAAAATTATTACCGAAAATCATTTTGTACAAATCTTTGTTATAGGCCATAAAATAGCCAAAGTCATTTTATACCAATCCTTATCAAAAATTATAATATAGGCTTTTGCCTTCAAAGTCATTATACGAATCATTGTCGTAAAAACATCATACAATACGTTTTATAACGTTGTATGGATTAAATAAAAACCGTTATATGAATATGATTATATAAAACCAAAACACGAACATAATATCAATAATAAGACCCCGTATTGCTAGTCAGGCAATATATCGTAATTCAGTGCGTAAAGCAATATTTCGTTATTTGGATTATTATAAGCCGCATGACATTGTTACCTTACTACAACAAACAACGGCTAGCTAGCCTGTAACTCAATTTGCCCATCTAAGTTAGCGTGTCGTCACAAAGATCACGCTATGGAAATCTTCTCATACATAAATTCGCTTACCAATCAATGTGGCACGACGGGGTTCAACCGTCAAGGCGCGAACTGGGGTGATCGTCCCCAAATAGTACTATTATATGCATAAGCGTCTACCAAATCCCGGTAGTTCACAATTCATGCTAATGGGACTTTTAGTGACATAACCTAACTTTAATAATCCATTTTAATTCATACATCGGGTCATATAATCATTCATCGGGTCATACAATCATTCGGGTCCAAATCAATAAACAAACAATCGGGACAAATGGTGTCCTATTTTAGTAAAAACTAACATGTTATCTCCCTCGTGGGTTTATAAAAAATTCATAAAAACATTTAGAAGAGTGCGAGGCTATGAACTCACGTTGATTGGGAAAGGCGGTTATCGGCGATACGGATGTACGATACGTGCTTCAATCACGGAAACCTAGACAAATAATACTCGTCTTAGACTCTTGTCCAATGAATTTATAAAAATAACACTTATGTATACATATGATGATTTTATATATATGATGATCAAGTGGGTTTATACATTCTCATTTACTCATTTTTGTGTTATGTATTGGTAACTTTTATACTAGTTTACTAGTTTTACTTATTTACATGTTTTAGGCCCAATAAGCCTATTACAAGCCCAATACTTTTAATTAGCCCAATTATACTTTTAATATCAGTATTATACTTTACATGTTGGGCCCAAGTGGGTTAAGCCCAATAAGTAAGTTTATAAGTGTTTTACCAAACTTGTCGAGTTAATAGTCCAATAAGGCTATTTTGGCCCGTTAATGTTTATATGTTGTAAAGATCGGGTTTTATCGGTTTTTACTTGTTATATAAGTTCATATATCAGTATGTGAGTTTATAAAAATTTACATTAGACGGGTCCAACCGTCTAAGTTTTATTTGACCAAAAACGTTAATCTTTCGGTTTTAGCCGAAAAGACGTAAAACTTAAGTATATAGTTTTATAACTTGGAAAAAAAATTAATTGTAATTTATATAATGTATCCCATTTTAATATCAATATATATGTAATTATTTATTTATAATTTCTATCAACTAGTGGGTTTTATATATGTATATTTTATATAAATTTTTGAGTGCTTATATTATATACTATTTATATACAAAATCAGTCCCAAATTTTAAGTCCACTAAAATGTCCATATCTAGAGTTCTATAATGAGATAGGACCTCAAATTTTTATGAAAGTAACTACATGATATGTGCTTCATTTTATTCCTTTATAGCTACTGATGAATCAACTTCTAAATATTTTAATAAATTCGTCCAAAATAGTATAGGCAGATTTGCACTCTAATCTTGTTTTGATCATATCTCACTCATTTTTATGATTCCATTGTATGGCCAACTCTCACATGTGTATACACCTAATACTTACTATAACATGATTACCCTATGCCATTTTATCAGTTTTCTTATTTGGTTACTTACTGTTTTTATACAGCCATCATATTTTGCAAGATTTTAACCTTGTTACCTATGATTTTCCATCTTTTTAACCATATTTATCAACACCAAATCCCCACATAATATTTTTATCATCATTCATCATCATACATATACATAAATAAAGAAAATACAAGATTACATAATCAAAATAACAAGAGGATAGGAAGAACAATCTTTATACCACCAAGGTTGTGTAGTTTATGATCAAGGCTTGGATTTTTGATGGAAAAAATTGTGATAGATCAACACCAACTTTGAAGACCACCAATATTTGTAAACTTCTTGTAGAAATCAGCCCTTGGACATCATCAAATCACCTCCTTGGATGTTAGAATCACCTTTAATCTTCAAGGCTTCAAAGGAGCATCATCATGTGTATGAATAACACATGATTCTATGGATAAAATAGATCAAAGAGGGGTGTTTAGTGGTGATTTTGGGACGAATTTTAGAGAGGAAAGAGAGAAAGTTGTGGTGGTTTGCATGTTGAGAATGAGAGAAATGGTTTAGTGAAGTGGTTTAGTGGTTTGGTGGCTTACTAGTTAAGCTTTAGTAAAACAAGTGTAGCTTGTAAGCTACAAACTTGGCACCTCATGGTGTTGAGTCATAGTTTTTGGCCGTCCCATATTAGTGGGGTGGGGAAAAACTTGTTTTGTCTCATCCCACTAATTTACGGGTATTCCTCGATTCTAGTTTCCTCGATTTGCGTACCCTCGGGTCGTTTTACGAAAAACGTTTTTATAAATTATGAATCAACGGCACAAAACAAATCTAATAAAAATTGTCTCATCAAAAACGGAGTTCAAAAACGTAAATACGTAATCCCAAGGTTTCCGGTTTAGTCGTAAAGGACGTTAGATTATTCACGTATGTCCTAATCTCTTCTCGTAAATTTGTGAGTTTATGAACCAACTCAAATTTAAAATCCCAAAATAATATTCGCGGATAAATTTATTTCCTGAAATGTCGGACTGTCACCAAAAACGGTGTATGTAAACGTAAGCACGTAACGTAGAGTCCTTCGGTTTAGACGTAGTCGATGCTACTTCAATATGTAAACACAAATTTCTTCCCAAAAATAAGTGAGTTCATATTATAACACTAAAATAATGTTTTCAAATAAATATTGAGAATAAAATATCGACCATAAATTGACGGATTGTCACAGCATTTACCCCTAAACAGGATCTTTGTCCTCAAAGATCAATTTATCTTACTACTCGCTTCTTATAGAGTTTAAGCCATGTGGGTATTTCCTCCACATTATTCCTTTTCTCACAAGTGTAATCCATTACCATACGCGAGTTTCATCAAACATAACTACGGGAATAAGATCAGGCTTAATGTTGACTTACTTTCTCTATCCATGATGTTCACGGGTTTTTGATGAATGCAACTTTTCGCCGATCTAAACTTTATCAAGAAGAATTCAGATTTTCACTTGATAGACATTTTATCAAGTTCGATATACGAAACATAATTCACGCAGCACTTAAAGTCCTAGGGTAGATCCAGCTTATATGCCTTTCAAACCAATTTTTACATCATCTCAATGGTCCCATTCAACGAAGACTTATTTCCCATGATCTTTCAGATCATCTATTCATTATTCCAAGGTGAAAATTTTTGGCATAACTTCGCTACCCATCCGGCACTTCAAGATCTACACTTCATATTCACATAACCTCCTGCCAACTACCGGCAGTCAATAATCAGATCCTAATTTCAACAATCATTTATGTCTCGTGGGTCGGATATTTTGTAAGGTTAGGTTTGTCATCATAAGAAACCTTAAACCTAAAAGACATGTCCAACTCACAATGGGTGTATGTCGGGTGTCTTCATTCCAACTCCTGCTTATAGATGGTCTAATATAGATCCTAACAAGATTCGATCTCGATCCTAACACGATAATTATCAATTATAATCTTTTCAAAGGAAAGCGATTATACGGTTCATTACCAAAGGTCAATTATCCAAGCATAAAACAACACTTCTAGTGTTTTGTATCATTACTTTACCTCGTCCCTTCGATTGGGGTGGTAAACAGTACTCTCATCAAGGTTCGTTCCCAATGACTTCTGAGCAAATCTCTAGAAATTCGATGCGAAGCGAGGGTCTTGATAGAGATGATCGATACAGGCACACCATGTTTACTCAACTCCTTTAAATACAAAAGAGTCAATTTCTTCATCGAAAATCTATCATTAACAGGAATGATATTAGCAGATTTGGTCAGTCTGTCGACGATGACCCAAATCGAATCAAATTCAGATGATGACCTTTGCAATAGTTAGACATTTACTAATGTATGAGGCGATGTCTGCCTTCATAATTTGCCATCAGTACAACTTCTTAAGATAAAGATACATTTAGTCAGATATGACATGAATAGAATACTTATACTTACGAGATTTCAACATAACAAAATCTCAAATTCCTCCATATTTAGGCAACCATAAATGGCCTTTTATATATTTAACGCCATCCGCTTCTCAATTCTAATGGTTCACATTAGCCGCGAACCCCCATTTATTATCTATATTATCCTTTTTATAAGCATCGGTTATTTCTAAATGTTCGGCAATTTATTTTGCACTGTCATTATTAAGAAACACAATCCTAATTGATTCTTTATCCTTTCTATATTATGTGTCAGTATCTACATTCACTTTTCCTGATGAAATAATTATCAGGACCATAGTTATTAAAAAATTCTTTCTTTATATTTTCTAAGTTTTAGTCTCGTCTCAACTATTATTTTTATCAGTTTTGCTCAATCCGACGTTTAAAGCGTCCATAAATATTTCAAGTAATTAAATAATAAATATTCAATTTTTATGAAACGTAAACGTAAAAAGTTTTAAATTTTCTCAGTTCGACCAATTTTATAAAAATGTTCAAAATAAATTTGAATTTAATTAACAAGATTTTTGTTGATTTATCGAAAATAATTAAAATAATTAATAAGATCCGTAAATGTTAGAAAAAATTTTGTTTATAGTTTGGTCAAAAAATTTCTTAGTTGAAAAGCAAAAGTTGTCGTTTCAAATTTCAAGTCATGGTTTAAATGGTTTCCTCAATCCTTCTTAGGTTGTCTTGGGGTATACACAAACATTTACCCCTAAATAAGAGTTTAGTTAAATGTTCTGGGTATAAGGGAATGATTCCTTATAAAAATTCTTTTGATAAAACATTTGTCAAAACATTTTTGCACTTTGTTTTTGGTAAAACCAAAAGTCTTAAATGGCTCTAATTTTTGAAGAGTCAATAGATTCCATTATCTTTTAGTCACACGGTCAAATCATGTAACTGATTAAGCCGTTAATCACATGTTAATTATTCAAGGTACAGGTTTTCATTACTCGGTCAATTCAGGGTAGTCTATAAATGATTATTAATTCCTTCTTATTATTCTTATAAACAAACAAATGGTCCTTAATGATCACAAGCATAAATTTATCAAATTACAGCCTACACACGTGATTCACCAAATTTATGAATGCTACATGTGTATTAGTCAATCCAAACAACATCACGTGAAACTCATAATGTTCATTACAAGTTCTGGATGTAGTGATTGGAATAGATAATCTTCTTCGGGGATGCAAAGTTGATGATAACCATGTCGTGGATCAAATCTTTGAATATACGCTAGAACCTTGTAAATGATCGAATAAATCTATCATCTTGGGTAGTGGATATAGATTTCGATCGTCAATTTACTTAGTTCACGGTAATCAGTAAACATAAGGAATGATAACACCATAGCTCTTCATGATGACAAGCTCGGTAGAATAAAATCTTTCTCCGACAACTCTCTTAGTTGTACGGTAATTCCTTTAATTCAGATGGTGCTAACGTACAGTGCACATGCCACAGGTGCAACACCAGGAATATAATCAATACCAATTCAACTTGCCTTAATGCCGAAATTCTAGGTAATTCACCAGCAATACCTCTTAAAGTTTCAGATAACATAAACATCTTTTTATAAATTTAGTTTAAGTTCTTTCTAGATTACAAAATATTATGTCTAGTTCATAACCATTCATGGTATAATTTCAAGTCTAAATGCAGGATATGGTCATCCATCAAGAATTATTTAGATCACTTTTGATAATCAGCATCTTATCTTTTAGGGGATTTCTACACGGGTTCCCATCAATTAAGACAATGTCGTCATGTCATAATCAATCAATCCATTCTACTGGCACTATCAACTTCCCAGTTTCATTACCGCTGATAAGATGTGAACTTCTCAAAAGACTAATAATAACTCATAATCCTTCACAAATTCAAGGATATATGGAGACCTAACTAATATTAAAAGAGTAAGGTCAACGCATAATCTACGCGAGAGAATTTCAAATCAGATCAAGACGAAAATATTAACGAATATGAACATATCCCATATTTTCATAATTTGAGTACGCATTCGAAAGCTCCTCGGACCGTTACCCAGGTCATTCAGATGAAATCAGATCAAAAGAAATGATAGGAACGTCGATACATCCAGTCGGGTATCAACACTCGGTAATCAGATACTTTTCAAAGAATCTCACCACGGGAGAATTGGTCAAGAAGGGAATATCAATTGTCATATAAGACAAAATCCACAGATGAGTAAATTCAATTCAGAAGAAGGAATGGTACGGGCACATATGTAGGTGTCCCTAATAATATGTCCCTATTTTGCACTTTTTGTAGATCTCATAAAATTTCAATCCTTCACAATCTTCAAAGAAAATTTAGTGTTTATTAATAATTTCATGGTGACTACTAATCAGCCTTGCATGGTCCGTTCCAAATTGTATGTAGGCGCGCAACTATATACAATTTCAAGATTAACGATGCAATACTCAGTTCGTCAAAACTTTGTCATCATGTTTAAGATAAAAATATTTTCATGCTTAATTCTTGAATAAGAATCAAAAATAAATTTACAAAGATTTTCTTTCTTATGAAAACAATGAAGTTTTCCAAGGTGTTTTATAAACAACTTCATTTCGATAACGATTATTTATAAGTCTCACTTTAAATAAGCCATATGGTGATGAAAACCCAATTTTTCTCAAGGGATACTGTTTAATCTTATAAAAACAATGAGTGATCTACAAAAGAGTGATGAAAAGTTGTTCACCAAGAACTAACTACAATATGCTAGGAAATGAGCTTTAGCCAAATAATCATGAGGTTCATGACCTCGATGGCACTCATGAATACAAAGAGAATAATCCACAACGTAACTCAATTCGAGATGAGTACTTGTTCAACGGTTGCATCACTAAGGCGAACATTAGGAAGAAGCAACAAAAGATAAATAACATCGATACATGTAGGATTTAGCAATCAATGGTAGTCTTTTCATTAATCACAAACAAGTCAAAATTGTACCGTAACATATTATGTGTCACTATGTCATACAATTCCAAGAACTCATCCTACCAACTGATGTCTCATTTAAGTTAGGGATTATTTTTAAAAGATACCACAATGAATACTAATCTACAAGAGTCATTAGGTGTTCCACATGTCCCAGAAGATCCATCGGTCCCAATTCAGAAGAAGTTTTCTTTAATTTATTTCTTGGACACTGGGCATCCTCGTCATTGGACAATGGCCTAGGAACAACACTTAACACGAATCAACAATCAATTAAAATCTTATAATTCAATCACAGAACTTAATGACTTCCTCTTAATAATCTCATATTCCACACGGGTTAAATTTTACTCTATTCAAGTTTCAATCAACTTATACTCAATGTGATATCCTACCTCATTTTCCAATATTTTCAACCTTATTCAGAAACCTTAAAAGGGCAATAAAAGCTCAATATGATCAACACTTAATTTCCAATCATATAGCTCCTTACAACAATAGTTATCAAATGAGTCACTAGTATGAAATGACTCACACATTCAATTAAACTTCTCGGAAAGGTACTAGTGGCATGAGGCTTTTGGGTAATGGTTCTAATGACAGCCTCAAGTGCAACATTCACCCTTTCGATTTCAAATTTAAGAATTGGGTGACAACGAATCAGATGACACCTTTCCAGGTGGTAACGTTTTGTCAAACTCCACTCTATAAGGAAAGATTGTCATGACATCGATATCAGATTTAATCTCGCCAATTCTTCTTTAATATCACAATCAGCTAATATCTACATTTCTACAAATATCAACCATTTTGTTGGGATCATAAATATCCACAACTTGGTTTAGATCTAGAATAGCTAGAATTCCTACGGGAATAGCTTCGATTGATTCGCTAGGGGAGTTAGGGTTCCTTGTGACAATCTACGTCGTATAAATACCTCGTATAAGTATTAAAAATAATCATCAAACAATCATGTAATCAAATTACATCATATATATATAATCCAAGTTATATATATATATATTAAAATAACACTTCTCAGTTTGGCCTTGTCGGTAACTCGGGAATTCTTCGGCACCGTTATAGTCAAAAGATTTTTAGACATTTTGAGAAAAATGTTTATAGTTAAAAGATTTTGAAATGTTTTATTCAAAACCTTAGTTTTAAAAATCTTTCGTTCTCTATAACGAGAGCTCTCGTACCAAACTGTAACACCCCCAAATTTACACAATTCAATACAGCGGAAGACTCGTTGGTGTTACGGGATAGCACATTACTCACATCATAGACAACACATAAAAATCGCGTCGTTTAATAATAAAGCATTTCCATTCATAAATATCAAATTTACATAGGTCCCAAGTCATTGTATTTCATACAGGTTTTACAAAGCATTTGAATGGAAATTATTATTTAAGTGCGGGCCATGAATTCTTGTCGTCTTCCCGAGAATTACCTTCAAGTATCTGAGACAAAACATGTTAAAAGAAAAGGTCAGCGAAAACGCCGAGTGAATTCATAGAGTTTAATGAAATCCATCAATATAACATCGGTATAAATCTATTACCGAAAATCATTTTGTACAAATCTTTGTTATAGGCCATAAAATAGCCCAAAGTCATTTTATACCAATCCTTATCAAAAATTATAATATAGGCTTTTGCCTTCAAAGTCATTATACGAATCATTGTCGTAAAAACATCATACAATAAGTTTTATAACGTTTTATGGACTAAATAAAAACCGTTATATGAATATGGTTATATAAAACCAAAACACGAACATAATATCAATAATAAGACCCCGTATTGCTAGTCAGGCAATATATCGTAATTCAGTGCGTAAAGCAGTATTTCGTTATTTGGATTATTATAAGCCGCATGACATTGTTACCTTACTACAACAAACAACGGGTAGCTAGCCCGAAACTCAATTTGCCCATCTAAGTTAGCGTGTCGTCACAAAGATCATGCTATGGAAATCTTTTCATACATAAATTCGCTTACCAATCAATGTGGCACGACGGGGATCAACCGTCAAGGCGCGAACTGGGGTGATCGTCCCCAAATAGTACTATTATATGCATAAGCGTCTACCAAATCCCGGTAGTTCACAATTCATGCTAATGGGACTTTTAGTGACATAACCTAACTTTAATAATCCATTTTAATTCATACATCGGGTCATATAATCATTCATCGGGTCATACAATCATTCGGGTCCAAATCAATAAACAAAAAATCGGGACAAATGGTGTCCTGTTTTAGTAAAAACTAACATGCTATCTCCCTCGCGGGTTTATAAATATTTCATAAAAACATCTAGAAGAGTGTGAGGCTATGAACTCACGTTGATTGGGAAAGGCGGTTATCGGCGATACGGATGTACGATACGTGCTTCAATCACGGAAACCTAGACAAATAATACTCGTCTTAGACTCTTGTCCAATGAATTTATAAAAATAACAATTATGTATATATATGATGATTTTATATATATGATGATCAAGTGGGTTTATACATTCTCATTTACTCATTTTTGTGTTATGTATTGGTAACTTTTATACTAGTTTACTAGTTTTACTTATTTACATATTTTAGGCCCAATAAGCCTATTACAAGCCCAATACTTTTAATTAGCCCAATTATAGTTTTAATATCATTATTATACTTTACATGTTGGGCCCAAGTGGGTTAAGCCCAATAAGTAAGTTTATAAGTGTTTTACCAAACTTGTCGGGTTAATAGTCCAATAAGGCTATTTTGGCCCGTTAATGTTTATATGTTGTAAAGATCGGGTTTTATCAGTTTTTACTTGTTATATAATTTCATATATCAGTATGTGAGTTTATAAAAATTTACATTAGAAGGGTCCGACCGTCTAAGTTTTATTTGACCAAAAACGTTAATCTTTCGGTTTTAGCCGAAAAGACGTAAAACTTAAGTATATAGTTTTATAACTTGGAAAAAAAAATTAATTGTAATTTATATAATGTATCCCATTTTAATATCAATATATATGTAATTCTTTATTTATAATTTGTATCAACTAGTGGGTTTTATATATGTATATTTCATATAAATTTTTGAGTGCTTATATTATATACTATTTATATACAAAATCAGTCCCAAATTTTAAGTCCACTAAAATGTCCATATCTAGAGTTCTATAATGAGATAGGACCTCAAATTTTTATGACAGTAACTACATGATATGTGCTTCATTTTATTCCTTTATAGCTACTGATGAATCAACTTCTAAATATTCTAATAAATTCGTCCAAAACAGTATAGGCAGATTTGCACTCTAATCTTGTTTTGATCATATCTCACTCATTTTTATGATTCCATTGTATGGCCAACTCTCACATGTGTATAACACCTAATACTTACTGTAAATTGATTCCACTATTCCCTTTTATCAGTTTTCTTATTTGGTTACTTACTGTTTTTATACAGCCATCATATTTAGCAAGATTTTAACCTTGTTACCTACGATTTTCCATCTTTTTAACCATATTTATCAACACCAAATCCCCACATAATATTTTTATCATCATTCATCATCATACATATACATAAATAAAGAAAATACAAGATTACATAATCAAAATAACAAGAGGATAGGAAGAACAATCTTTATACCACCAAGGTTGTGTAGTTTATGATCAAGGCTTGGATTTTTGATGGCAAAACTTGTGATAGATCAACACCAACTTTGAAGACCACCAATATTTGTAAACTTATTGTAGAAATCAGCCCTTGGACATCATCAAATCACCTCTTTGGATGTTAGAATCACCTTTAATCTTCAAGGCTTCAAAGGAGCATCATCATGTGTATGAATAACACATGATTCTATGGATAAAACAGATCAAAGAGGGGTGTTTAGTGGTGATTTTGGGACGAATTTTAGAGAGGAAAGAGAGAAAGTTGTGGTGGTTTGCATGTTGAGAATGAGAGAAATGGTTTAGTGAAGTGGTTTTGTGGTTTGGTGGCTTACTAGTTAAGCTTTAGTAAAACAAGTGTAGCTTGTAAGCTACAAACTTGGCACCTCATGGTGTTGAGTCATAGTTTTTGGCCGTCCCATATTAGTGGGGTGGGGCAAAACTTGTTTTGTCTCATCCCACTAATTTACAGGTATTCCTCGATTCTAGTTTCCTCGATTTGCGTGCCCTCGGGTCGTTTTACGAAAAACGTTTTTATAAATTATGAATCAACGGCACAAAAAGAATCTAATAAAAATTGTCTCATCAAAAATGGAGTTCAAAAATGTAAATACGTAATCCCAAGGTTTTTGGTTTAGTCGTAAAGGACGTTAGATTATTCACGTAAGTCATAATCTCTTCTCGTAAATTTGTGAGTTTATGAACCAACTCAAATTTAAAATCCCAAAATAATATTCACGGATAAATTTATTTCCTGAAATGTCGGACTGTCACCAAAAACGGTGTATGTAAACGTAAGCACGTAACGTAGAGTCCTCCGGTTTAGACGTAGTCGATGCTACTTCAAGATGTAAACACAAATTTGTTCCCAAAAATAAGTGAGTTCATATTATAACATTAAAATAATGTTTTCAAATAAATATTAAGAATAAAATATCGACCATAAATTGACGGATTGTCACACAAGACCCAGCATAGCATCAGTGAGGGGCCTCAAAGGACCATGATAACCAAGGGCCATATTCGCATAAACTTTTTGAGTAAGCTTAGGAGGCACATATTCCTTTCTATTCCTAGGTAAGCACATAAGAACCTGCTGCAAAAACCTAGGGTACATTAAGAACTTCTTTCTAGAACCAGTGTCACTAAGATTACTAAGCATACCATCAAACAGATAACGAGAAAAGTTAAATGTGCGACCCTGAGAAATACATATCAAACCAGTAGCAAGGGGGATGGGAAACGCATCCAAACTCCCAGCTTTGGGACTCAAACAGTGAATCAAAAAGTGAACTAGCATCTTCCATTGTGGGGCAAATCGATTTTTCTGGAAGTTAAACTTCCCCTCATGATTATAACCTATGGCAGCCATACCATCCAACACCTCCGCATTGGGAAGAGAAATAATGCCATCTTCATCTTGGAGATGAAGGGCAGACCTAATGGATACCTCAGTCACCACATAGAAGCGACCATCTATAGTATCATGGAGCTCTAATGGGCGACCCAAAGCAGCATGGGTGTTGGCAGTAGCCCAAAACTAACGAATGACAGTATCATATACAATAGGGCAAACATTAAGTGCATACCTTAGATTCGAAGCTTCAATGTATTCCAGGATGTCAATGAACTCATCTCGTTTAGGACCTTCTCCAAGATAGGCCACCTTGTTGTGATCGGGTTTGTACTAGAGTGATTCCATTGATGATGATTGGAGCAGTGAAAGATGATAGATTGAAGATGGTTAAGGGTAGGAGCGTATGTGTGTGTGATTATGTTTTGATAATTGAGTCAAATGAGCCTTTTGACCATTAATAATGGTCACAGAAACTGTTCATTGATCTCTAATTATGGGGGTTGCCCTTTCCAAATTAAGTCATTAATGCTGAGTAACTACTTTCCCTTTAAACCATAATTAGCAAATCCCAGTTACCAAAGATAAACATAATATGTACACCAGAAGTAACTCGCGTTGACTGAAAGTCAAAACGAGTAGAAGTCAACACTAGGAGCAGCGAGTGGTCAACGAAAGTCAACATAATGAACAGTGACCCAAAGTCGATACTAGAAGCCAACCACAGGTGAAAAATTAGGGTTTGAACCTACTAGGAGCAGAAGACTGCCACTAGGAGTAACCAAAATCTTCCACTAGAGGTTGCACACACCATGGTTACCCATGAAAATTTTTGTTAGAAGCTACCATATGTATGAGTGTACAAGTAAATATGGACAATAAGCCTCCCCTTAGGCTTAGCCTCCCCTCAATCCTAGACCTCAAGGATTGACCATACCAATGTGAACCACTAAGTGGTTGAACCTTGGACCATCAAATGCTTTAGTCAACAAATCAACAACATTATCATCCGTATGTACCTTAAGAACCTGTATCAGCTTCTTCTCATTTGCATCACATATAAAAATGATGTCGAATCTTGATATGCTTGGTTCGTTGATGAAACATAGGATTCTTCATAATGCAGATAGTGCTCTGATTTTCGATGAAAATTTTGGTGTTCATGAAGTTGAACCCATAATCCAGCATCTGATTTTGTATCCACAAGACTTGTCCACAACAACTAGTTGTAGCTACATATTCAGCTTCTGTTGAGGAGGTAGCTACTATTGTCTGTTTCTTACATTGCCATGAGATAAGTCTTCGACCCAAAAATTGACAACCACCAGTAGTAGACTTCCTATCATTATTAGCACCTGCATAATCACTGTCACTATAGGCTTCAAGAACAAAAGGTGATTCCCTTGGATACCACAAGCCTAGCTTGGGTTGTGCCTTGATATACTTGAAGATTTTCTTGACTGCATTCAAGTTAGACATGGTGGGAGCCACCTGATGTCTAGAACAAGCACTTACAGCAAACATAATGTCCGGGCGTGATGCAGTCAAATACATGAGTGAGACAATCATTGACTTGTACATGTGAACATTTACCGGAGGATCCGGCTCATTCTTGAGTTTGACTTTAGTGACTTCATAAGGTGTTCCTGCTGGTCTAAGAGGTTCCACATCAAACTTCTAAATTATTTCATGAACATACTTATCTTGACTAATGAAGATACCATCCGCCTGCTGCTTGACTTGGAGACCAAGGAAAAATGTGAGTTCTCCCATGGCACTCATCTGAAATTCTCCTACCATTAGCTGTTCAAACTCATCACACCACTCCTTCTTAGTAGAGATGAAGATAATATCATCCACATATACTTAAACCAGGATGATGTCTTTGCCATTCCTTTTAAGGAACAGTGTTTTGTCAATAGTGCCTCTTCTATAGCCATGCTTCAACAAGAAAGTGGATAGACGCTCATACCAAGCTCTAGGAGCCTGAGGAAGTCCATAAAGAGCTTTGACCACCTTGTAGACTTTCTTGGGATGAAGTAGATCCACAAAACCCTTAGGTTGAGTGACGTAAACTTCCTCGTCAATCTTGCCATAGAGAAACACACTTTTGACATCCATTTGAAAAACTGTAAAGCCAATATAAGAAGCAAAAGCCAAAAACAGACGAATGGCCTCAATTCTTACAACCGGATCAAAGACTTCAGTATAGTCAATTCCTTCTAGTTGTGTGTGACCTTGTGCGACCAGTCTAGCCTTATTTCTCACCACAATACCCCTTGCATCTTTCTTGTTTTTGAGAATCCATTTGGTACCAATTGATGTCTTTCCATCTGGTAAGTCAACTAGGATCCAAACATTCTGAAAACAAGAACTGCTGCGTCTCCTCCTGCATAGCCTCAACCCAACTTTGATCCTCAAGAGCATGTGAGACTGACCTAGGTTCCACCTGTGAAAGAAAACAAGCAAACAAACAGTGTAGAAAATCTGTGTGATTATTACGCTTTTGGTCTTCAATGTAGCTCACAAGAGCATGATGACCAGATGTTGCTTTCTTATGCATGCGGCGAGTCTTGACAGTAGAAACATGATCTCCTATGATTTGATTAGTAGGATGGTCTTTATTGATCTGCTGAACAGGAGTAGGAGCTACATCCACTTCTGGTGCCAAGTTATTAAGATCCCCAACAATGTCATTATCATATAAAGCAGAGTCGAAAATGCCATCTATTGGTTGCTTATGAATATCATTCAGCTTAGTAGAAGTCTTCGTTTGATAGTTTCCCAAGTCAAAAGGATCAGAGAACCTAGTTGTGGAAGTAGGATCACTAACCGGACTACCAATAGGTGTTAAACTTGCACTAGGAGTAACACTAGGATCACTAGGAGTAACTGGTACAACAGGAGTACTCAAAGGAAACTCAAAGCCTCCTTGAGTAGTTGTTGTAGTAGCATCTTGTTTTTGCTTGAGCAGTGTGTCAAGAGCTCCTTGTGAGTCCAAAATGTCTGATGAAGAAGCATCAATAGGAGTAGCATTGGTGTTGGGAGCGACTGTGGTGGAATAGGATGGTATGACAAAAATGTCATCATCCTCATCTGAGTCTGAAGAGCTAGAAGCAGCACCTGCACTAGAAGATGCAAACACTTGTGGACCTGCATCTTGGTTAGTTTTGAAACGAAAATATCCCAATGAGTCACTAAGATAATCAAGATCAAAATACCATTCAGGACCTTTGCCTTGGATGTTTGTCTTCTCCTCAAAGTACCTGAGATTTATAGTTTCAATGACATACTTGGCATGGAGATTATAAACCCGATAAGCTCTTGAGTGAGATGAATATCCCACAATGTAGCCTTCATCTTCCTTGCCATTAAATTTCCCCAAATAGTCACTAGTATTTAGAATGGTGACAGGACAGCCAAATGGCTTCAAATGAGTAATGCTTGGGACTTTGGCTGTGAGTAGCTCATAGGGAGTCTTCTTATGGGGATTGGTAATGGAAACCCTATTCAACACATAACTTGCAGTATTGCCAGCTTCTGTGCAAAACATAGTTGGAAGCTTTGAATCTACAAGCATGGTTCTTGTAGCTTCTATAAGAGTCATGTTCTTCCTTTCTGCAACACCATTCTATTGAGGAGTCCTGGCAGCACTATAATATCTTTTGATACCTTTGGAATTGCAAAGTGTTATGAGGTCTGCATTTTTGAATTAGGTTCCATTGTCACATCGGATACCTTTCACCTTCTTGGACAGCTGATTCTCAATGAGTGTAATGAAGTCTTTGAGAATTGAGTAGGTCTCACTTTTCGCAGCCAGAAAGAAAACCACGTGAACCTGCTATATCCATCAGTTACCACAAGACAGTATTGTTTAAGGTAAATTCTCCTAATGGAGGTAGGACAAAACAAATCCATATGTAGTAGCTGTAATGGTTCGGTTATGAGGTTGAGAGCAGTAATGGCCTTGAAGGATGCTTTATGTTGTTTGCGTTTGTTGCACGCAAGGCAATTGATGTCATTCCTGAAAGTTTTGGGAGGTAAACTAGAGACCAAGTTCATATTCTCCAGTTTGTGAATGGTCTTGAAGTTTACATGGCCCATCCTTCTATGCCATTTGGTGGCTTCATCTTCTGATGCTTTGGCAACCAAACAAGCTAGTTGACCAGTAGGATTAACTTCATTCAGCTTGATACTATAGAGGTTATGTCTTCTTGGGATTTTGAGTAGAACATGGGAGTCATCCGGTAGCTTAAAGTATTTGGACAACACCAGTGATTCAGTATCCGTAAAGAGGACAAACTGCTTCTTGTCACAAATCTGAGAGACATAGATCAAGTTGAAGTGTTGAAGTGCTTCCACATAGTAAACCTGCTCAAAATTAAGGTTAGGAGTCTGAATGGTTCCTTTGCCAAAGATCTTTCCTTCACCACCTCCGAAGTATACTTTTCCGCCTTGGAATGGTACAAAGTTAGTCAAAAGTCCTTTATTTCCTGTCATGCTCCTAGAGCCTCCACTATCTACTATTCCAAGAGATGGATCTTGGTATGGAGTAATCTACAACAACAGAAAAGTCATATGCAAAAGTTAGTGTCTTAAGGGGACCCAGACCTTTTCAGGCTTGAGTCTGCCTTGTGGATCTTTAGTAGATAGCCAAGAAGATTGATGAGATCCACTGTTGTTATTTTGTTGCATGTTCATCATATGGGTGTTATTTTGTGACCAAGAACAAACTGCTGAGGGCTTAACAGCAGAACCCAAATGTCCCAACCCAAAATGCATTTGGTCTGAAATAGCATAATTCTGATTAAAGTTCTGAAAATAGTTGATGGTTGGTCTATTATAGGCATAAGCATCGCTTCTCCAAGGAGTAGAAGCTGAATGAGAGGTCCTTCTAGTAGAAGGATAAGATTGGGCACATGGATTTAATCTTCTAGAAGCAAAACCCACACCACTAGGAGAAACTCCTGGTGGACCAGAAGTAGCATAAGATTGAAAACCAGAAGGCTTTTGATCATAAAAATCACAATCCTTAATCAAATGAAATTTACTGCCACAAACAAAGCATGTTTTAAAAGACCTTTTATTCAAATGACAATGTTTCACACTGCTATTCTTATTACAAACAATTCTAGGAGAATCAACATTCCTAGAACTCAACAAACTAGAACTAGAAACAATGGAAGTAGAAGCAGAAGCAACTCTCTTATCACTCATTCTAGCACTATTAGTAGCAGGTTCATTTGTCTTGGGACTTGAAGGTCTTGACTCTTCACTTGAACCACAGGATGCATAGTCACTGGCCTTGTCCCTGAAAGTACAAGAGACAAAGTCATTAGTATTACTAGAGCTTTTTGGAGACTCGTGCATCTGCGATCCATCCAAGTCAGTATGCTTGGGTATGGGCATAAATGTTCCTGTAAGAGGTGGAGGAACAGCATGCATTGCTGCAGCTGGTTTAAACCTATTGTAACTAGGTTTTCCCTCCTCATCCTTGTAAGGATCAAAGACACTTGAAAAAGATAAATCAAAAACATCTTCTGAATCAATATATTTATCAAAACCTAACCCTCTCTTAGGCCTACCAGACATGCTACTATCTATTAACTTTGAAAGATTCTTGGGTGCTTTTTGCCATTTTTCAAATCGTAAAAGTGTAGCATCTAATTTTTCTTGAATTTCTTGCTTAGCCTTAATACTCTCATTGTTAAGTTTTTCAGTATATGTAAGCATGTTAGTGGTGTTTTCTAAATCAATGCTTAGAACTCAAATCTTATCCTCATACTCACGTTGAGTATTTTGAAGCCACTTCTTTTATCGTTCCAAAGTTTTAAAAGAACTCTTATAAGATTGAACTTCTAAAAAATATTTATTATTTTGTTCATTTAGTTCATTGTATTGAGTCAAGAGCTCTGAATATTTATCATGACAACCAAGAGGGCAATTTTGTACCTTGGGCGAAATTCCCATAAGAGCAAATTCTTCTGCTTCCTCTGCATCAGATAAGTGTCCAGCAATCATAGCAAATACATCAGTAGAAGCTTCAGCTGATTCCAAGGTAGAAGTCTGATGATCATTCCAGTTAACCATGGAGTCAACAGACACCAAAGCTTTCTTTTCATCCTTGAGCTCTTGAACCTTGAAAGCTGAATACCTGTTCTTCTCCTGGTCATTTTTGTTAGGGCATTCCCTCGCAAAATGTTCTTGCTGCTGACAGTTATAGAATCTGACCTTGCTTCTATCAAACTTGGCTGGCTCTCTTGGGTTGTAGTTGAATTTTCGACCGGCTTTCTTTTCAAACTTATGAACCCGGATAGTAAGCATAGCCATCTGCCATTTCATATCCATTTCATCCAAGTCAAGTTTATCAACCTGTTTGAAATCATCAAAAGCAAGCTGCTGTTGTGGATCAACATCAGCAACAAAAGAGTGAAGAACAGCTTCTACCATGCTACTAGTCTTGGCTTTTGATCCAGGAGTAGAAGTATGTTGAGATGACAGGGTATAGCTTGGACTCATATAAGGCAAATCTTGCCCATTTTGATACATATGGGCAGTTTTTGCCCATTTTCAAAAAAGGATGGGGCACTTTTTGCCCATTCTTTATAATGAATGGGCTAAATGGGCTTAACGGGCGCACTTGTAAAATACAAATTAGTATACTCGACGAATATTTTTAATTAAACTTTTTATCCCGACTTTCAAACAAATATTTTATTTTTTATTTGCGTGTTTTTATATGTTTTTTTTCCTTTTTTAGCCTGCGCCCGCTTACCCCGCCCGTTTCGCCCGCCCGTTTCGCCCGTGCCCGTTTAGCCCGCGCCCGTTTAGCCCGCCGCCCGTTTAGCCCGTTGCCCGTTTAGCCCGCCGCCCGTGCCCGCCCGCCCGCCCATTTTGCCACCTCTACTTGGACTACTGGCATAAGACATTGGACTAGATCCCATGGAACTCACAAAGATAGAGTTAGCAGGAGTAGGAAAGGAATCACTTGAGTATCCTCTCACGTGAGACTCAAAGGTTTTGAGTTTATAAAACAAGTCATCAAAAGAAAGATATTCAAGGCCTCCTTTTGCCTTTAGAGAGATGACTACCTGATTCCATGAATGAGGTTGGGATCTAAGAAACCTGGCATTGATGTCTTCATTTTCAGGTTTGGACCTGAGTTGATTCAATTGGCTAAGAATCTTTTGAAACCTGTCATACCCTTGATGAAGACCTTTTGTTTCTGAAATCTTGAATTCTGTGAATTCATCTCTCAGCATTGATCTTCGCATCTTCTTGGATTCCTCATTCCCTCCAAATCTTGCCTTTATCCCATTCCAAATCTCCCTAGCATCATCCAAGTGATAAAATCACCCATATGATCATCAGGAAGAGACTGAAGCAAAATAGTTTTTGCTTTGATTTCCTTCTGAACAGCAGTGATTTCTTCGCTAGATTTAGGTTCTAGAATGATGACCTGACCATTCTTGTCTCTACCAGTCTTCTTCTTCCTGTTGCCATTCTGGACAATTTTCCACAAGTCTAGATCAGTATTGGTGATCCAGCACTCCATCTTTATGGCCCAGCAATCATACTCTTCCTTCTTCAAGAGTGGGAATTTTCCATTAGTATTGGAAACAGTAACAACGATTTGTTGTGTTTGTTGTGTTGTGGTGGTGCTAGGTTCTCCTGTTTTAGTAGAACTAGAAGCAGACATGATTAAACAAAGATGTTAGTAAAAATGGTTCTTCTTGAGCAGAGACTCTCACAGGCTCTGATACTACTTGTTGGGTCCACTAGATGTGGATCTTGCAGCCTGTTAAGGATGGTGAACGAATTCTGTAATCATAAGTCTATTCACAGAGAGACTCTTAATGTAATACACAGTATATGTATGGAATACAAATACTATAGACAAGAAGAAACAGAATAACTAAACAAATTGATCCTTAATAAGGATTTCTACTATTAATATGAAATGAATAATGATGATGAAAGGTGTGTGTAACCCTTCTGTCAATGGGTTCCTTTTATACTACAAGAAAACCCTAATACTACATTAAACCAAAACGTGTAAATTCTGATATGCATATCCTTTCCTAACATATCTCATGCATATCCTAACAAACTACTAAGAATAAGAATGTTGAATTTATACTAGACCAGGAGCACGTATTGCTCCTACTACTACTAGGACCTGGAGGAACTACATACCTCCTAGTTTATCTATTACAAATATCTATTCCATAGGTCCTAACAGACACGTTAAGCCCACAACAAATAAGGACCCTTCGCATTAATAAAAATGCACCCAAGACAATATTCTGACATGATCTATTGTCCTGGCCCAGGCACAGTGAGCGCTACTCACCCAGATAGGGATGGTCAATCCCAAATAGATCTATTGATACATTCAGGTAATTCAATAATTTTAACAGTTTCAGTTCTCGGGTAAGGGAGGCATTCTATAATAGGAAAATGTAATCAAAGTTTAACGTAGTTCAGTTTATATTCATAAAATATGTTGCATGTTTTCTTCCCCATAAAAGGTTTAAAAGTTTGTTAATATATAGTGTGGGGCCATGAACTCACCCAGTAGTAGTACAACAATAAATCACAAGTAATCTAACGTAATGCTCACGACATAGTCAACTGCCTAAATAATTATACAGTCTCCGTATATGCATAAAATAATGCATAAAAGTCTCTATATAAATATGTGCATGCTTATACTGGTTTTAAGCATTTTATTACGATCTCTGTATTTTAAATTAATCGTTGTACAAGTAATAAGATATCTGTTTTAAGTACGTAGTTAATAATATCGTTTAAGTAATTAATTTGTTAGTTAATATTCTCGTACTTTTATTGTCGTAAATTAGTTTAAATATTTATAAAAGAATGATTTATATATATTTGAAAATGATAGGAAAAATAATAAATATAATTAATATATTTACTTTTATAATTTATTTGCGTTCAATTTATATAACTATATAAATGACGTTTATAAAATGTGTATCATTATATAATTTAAATTAAAATCCTCGGAGTTTCTATAATTTATTAAATAGTTTCTAGGTTATAAGTTTGAGGTAATGACGGTTTAGTCCTTGTAAATCAGGGCTTAGTCAAAATTTTAATATCAAAAAATATATATATATAAATTTAGGGCTTATATAAGTTTCATGAAGTTGCAATAATAGTCCCTCCATTTTATTTATACCCGCGGTATTTACAATAAACACCCCTAGGGTTTTTATAGGTTTCGGCTTAAGGCAAAACAAGTCCCTCAAGTTATATATAGGGTTAGGGCTTGTAATACTTTCGTGTATTGTCACTTTTAGTCCTTTAAGTCTCGAACTAGGGTTGTAGTATACACCAATTTACGAAATAGCCCCTAGGGCTTTAATATCTTTCGGCTTATTACATATTTAGTCCCTAGGTTAACATTAGGGTTTATAACTATTGTAATTTGGCAAAACAGCCCCCTAGGGCTCGAATAGGATTAGATAATGTGCAAAACTAGTCCCTAGGTTAATATCAGGGTTATAAAACGTGTATTTAACTTATGGGTAATTACAAAAATGGTCCTTATAGATTGCTAAGTCTCGAATGGAATTCATTTAACCCCTAAAATCTCAGTTAATTAGAATATTGGTCCTTTCACTTAATGTTTTGACATGTTAGGTTATGAATGTCACGGTTTTACCCCTAAACTTTATAAAAATTACCTTTTTGGCTTGAAACTTTTATAAGTTATATTTTTGTTCCAAAAAGTTTATTTAAGTTTAAAAATATTAAATAGGCTTATTTAATAAGTCAAGTGAGCTAATGGGCTTTCTATACTCTTATTGGGCTTACAAGGACCATTACTCATTTTATTAGATCTACATGGGCTAAAGGTTTCTAAATGGGCTCATCTACATTATTTAGTCTACAAACATTACAAGACTAACGTAATGGGCTAATCTAACACATATAGGCCTAATAGGCTTAGTTACTATTCATTGGGCCTAATAAGTCCACTAAGAAAGCTAGTGATTATTCAAGGGATCTACATAAATCTAAGGATTTTTCTAAGCTTACTACAAGTTTAACAAAGTTAACCACAAGCTCTAATATGAGCTTATAGCTCACGGCTATATATATACTTAGGAGGGTTTTCATGATTTTTCTAGGTTTAAATAGGAGTATATGTTCATGTGTTCATAACCTAGTAAATTTTTATATCATTCCTTGTGAAGACAAAAATATGTCGTGACCTTTACTTGTGTATTTTCACTAGTTTTGGAGTTTTAACATCTTTATAGTATATGTTCATGATGTGAGTTTATGTGAATGAATAAGTAAGTGTAAAAATGAAAGTAAATAAGGTAAAAGTAGTTTTCATGAAGCTTACTTGTTAAATGAGGTTAAGGAAGACAAGAGAATCAAAGCCGAACTAAAGCTTATAAATCAACAATGGTGAACCCTAGCTTAACAAATAAGCCATGACCTTCCTAGCTTATATATACTCTTGGAGTTATCTTGAAGATCAAGCTTTTGTAGGAGTAACAATGATTGGTATTTAAGATGAATGAGACATAGATTTAGGCTAGTAAATGAAGAAGTAAATGAGTTTTTGGAGGATTTTTGGTGTGGGAAATAATGTATGCCGTGAGTTAAGAGAGTGTAGGAGAGATTTGGAAAATGTTTTGTGTTGTGTGTTGTGATATTCGGATCTATGGCAAATATATGGAAGATTCTGATGTATCTTATCATATTACTATGTATCCTAGATTGTATCTTCCTAAAATATGGAAAATATAAGGTTAGATATGCAAGTACAATTCCCCATTTGGCAAACATGGACTTCCTATTTCCTTTCTTGTTGATGTCATGTGTAAGTGAAGTCAAAGGGGGAACAAGAATGACAAGCATAGTGGTATGTGTATGGTATGTAGTATGGTGCAAGTTGAAGGTTTGTAGCAAGTAATAATGGTCCTAAGTTGGAAAAGTAAGTGTATGTAAGTATGTATATGTATACACGACTAGTTATAAGTTTTAGGGTAGAAAATGCGTTTGACTTGTGTAAATTTGGAAGTTAATATAAGTCTATGTAATATATTGTAGGTACTTGCGAGGTTTCTAGGTATTTTGGTTAAGCTTTTAGATAATTTGGTGAAAGTATATAATGTGTATAATATTAAAAGTATTATAATTGTTGAGAATAAATCAAATGTCAAAGTGAGGTAACATATAATGTTTTTATGAAGTCATATGATTTCTCATAGTATAAGGTATATGTAAATATATACATATAATATTAAGTCCAGGAACTTAGTATAATTGAGTATATAAGATTATGATTTTCTAAAAATGTGTACTGAGGTGGTGAGTCCTTGTTTATTATGTGGCCAGTCAATTGCCAGAGTAGTCAGAAAAGACTAAAGGTTCATATATATATTAAAAATAAATATGAGCTGATAGTATGACAAATGAAGATAATGCTCAAATAATCATATAAAAGTGGAAATAATTAGATTCCAGAAATAATGAGTACAACAGTTGACAAAGTCAAATAGGTAAAATCATAGGTTTTACATAGGGTTTATGAAAACCCAATCATCAAATAAAATAATTCAAACAACATCATAGTAACTTTACACAATTTTATCTCTTGCATTTTTCGATATAATTAAAAGCTATACGAACGGCTCTGATACCACTGTTTGAATTTAAGTAAACCCTTAACCATATTAACACATTAATAACACGAGTACACAACGGAATGTAAGATCACGTATAGACAAGTAATTAACATAAACGATAAAGAAACGCGCACCTTTTAGCAATGGACTAAATCACCTTTATCGAATCACCAATATAAGTAAAAACCCAATATAAGATCAAAGAATGATCTCTGTAAGTATACGCACACAATACGTTATTAAGAAATATGTATGCTAGTATGTATGTAAACTAAATAACAAACCATGCTTCTTGAATCAGTCAACTCAAGAACCTTTTAGGGGTTCTTATTTTGTCGCCACAAAAGTCGAACATCCCTTTAGGGTTGTCGACCGATCGAACAAAGGGAGAGGGGGAGATAAGGGTTTTGGTTTTTCTTGTTGTGAATAATGAGGTACCAAGGACCTCCTTATATACTAGACAAAACTAATCCCAAGCCTATGGCTATAGTTGGCCGATTATGGATATAAAGGAACAAACCATTGTTTCCTTTTTCTCGACTTCCCTTTTATTTGTTTATTGTTTAACACAGAATTAATATTAATGTAATATTAATTATTATTACTTAACATTTTATGTGTGCTTCTCCTTAGGATCGAGTCGACTACCGGACATATTATTATTACGTGTTCATAATCCAAAAGGTTGGTCCAACGGATGATATCCGTTCTTTTGGTCTTCGGCATGTTCCAGAATAACAATAGGTGTATTTTCTTTCGAACCTATAGACACGCAACGAAATTGAGTTTGTCACAATATGAAAGTGTATGTATTTTAATGATACAATTTCCAGGCTATACATATACATATTTTTGTTTGATATTGAAATTGTAGTATGTTTAGTGGTCTTACAAAATGTGTAACTGTTAGAATTGCAGGTATGTAATGCTATGAACAAAACCGCTTTAGTATCTTTAAATCCTTTCATACGAACGATTTTTTGACTTTATAAACTAAGCTAGTAATACTGAAACTCTGTAAGTGACAATCAGATTTTGAACACATGTCTAATTATCCTATAGTAATGTTCATACTAAAATGTAGATATCTATATCTTTCAACAGCTAAAACATGAACATGTGGAATTTAAAACTTGAAAAGAGAATGCATATATTGAAAAGAAACAAATTTTCAGCATGATCATAACGAGGGAATAACTGACCTGCATTGGCAACATGAATCCTCTGGATTTCCGCAAGATCCCCCTCCAGATTATCTTGTTGCGTTGCCCTCTGGACTCGTCATGCCTCCACCATAGCCTAAGATATTCCCTCCTAGTCAGTCAAGCCTTGAGGAGGCTGCAATGCCATGTGTTTTAGCTCGGTGTCAAACTGCATTACCTGTGGTTGGGTTGATGGAAGTTCACCTTCAAGGTTTCTGGTATAGCTAAAACGATTGCCTTTGCGACGTCTTCTATAATGTAGTGCGGGGTTGTTCCTGTAGAATGTGTGTTCTAGAGTTATGAAAGCTTAAGAAAGACGTTTGTTCAATTCAGCTGCAAAACACAAGTAACCAAAATAACGAAAAAGAATAATAGCAATCCGAAGAAACTGACCTATTATACCATCAATGAAGGCAAGCCCGAAAACATTATCTTCCAGCAAAGGCCAAAACTGAGGCATGTCAACAGTGAATCAACTTTCTTTTCCAACCTGAGATGTAAGTCGTGCAATAGTCTCAACTTCTGGGATTGACTGACCATATAGACATTGATAATCAATCATTCAGTTGACAGATATGGCACTTGCTTATAAAAAATGTATATATGCATGAAGTACTTAAAAATTGTTAATTTACCTTCAGTTAAGTCAACAGCCGAATATTATACCCTGACCCTGCATAACACATGGTGGACGACAACGTAATGGCAGAGTTGAAGGCGTGGTACCGACGATTCAAGCGATCGACCTGATATAGCTGCAAACACGACGTCGTGATGCCGCGTCAAACATCAGGTCGATGACAACCATCATGATCGCCCAAGTAGCTATAGTTGGAAATTGGCAAACACACACATAAAGCAATATCTTCGTCGCCATCTAAAATCCATAATTGAAAAGTTAACGGCAAAACATTATACCTTGAACTTGTAGAACACATGATAACTGACATGTAATGGCCCAGAGTGAAGGGCGTCCTGATGCCACGCCGAAAAATCAAGTTGATGAAAACCATCACCATAAGGAGTGATATGGTATGAGGTGTGTGACATTATAAACTTAACAAAAGGAGAGGATTCACGCTTCCATAGGAACGGTGGTCCCCTCACATGTTTATTTTTTATTACTCACTCTCACCTCTCACACCTTTAATTTTGTATTGCTCGGTCTCACCTCCCGATGAACAGTAAGCCACACACTACCAATACCTCACACACACTCCTAAATTTTTGTAACTCACACATACACCTCATTCTCTGTTTCTCTCTCGACGTTCTGATGTCATGTCGAAAAATCAGGTTGATGTAATCACCATAAAGAGTGTTATGGTATGAGGTGTGTGACATTGAGGTATAAAAAATAAAGTTGTGAGTGTGTTGTTGTTCACGGGGAACCGAGTAACCAACAATGTAATTGTTCAGAGGTGAATCCATGGTACAGGGTGATTCAAGCCATCAACCTGGTATGGCTGCAAACACGACGTCGTGATGCCATGCCGAATATCAGGTCGATGACAACCACCATCATCGCGAAAGTAAATATAGTCAGAAACCTGCAAATACACGTATAAAACAATATATTCAGCTGCAATTAGTATACAATTCAGTGGTTGAGTGCTACACTGTTGCAGACGGATGCTCCAATAGGCCAACAATCCAAGACAGTGAATACAAAATTATATAACTTTTAGATAAACATTAAACGTTGACCTTGCAGAACACGTGGTAACTGACATTGTAATGGCTTAGAGTTGAACATGTGGTACCGATGATTCACGCAATCGACCTGATATGGCTACAAGCATGATGTCGTGATGCTACGCCGAAAATCAAGTCGATGACAGTCGTCATTATCGCCAACCTAATTATTGTTGGAAAGCGGAAAAAACATGGGGAAAACAATATCGTCATCGTAATTATCATACTTTCTCTTCATAATCGGCAGCCAAACTGAAACTGTGGCCGCCTGACCAAGACATTATGGCCAAACTAATTATAGTTGGAAACCGAAAAACACACGCGTAAAAAGGTATCGTTATTGCCGATTATCAGACCATCTGTTCATAATCGGCAACCACACCGAAATTGTGGCCGTCCGAACAAGATATCGCAGCTAGTGGTATGAACACTAAGACAATCAAATGGCTCATATTTTTATTAGTCAGTCTCACAAAACATGAATCAATCACGGATTGGTCAACATGAATAACACAACGAACAACGCATAACCAACTTAAGTAATACGACCCCCAGTAAACGACTGATTAGTAAAAGCGAATGATGTGGTGCAAACAGGATCCCCTGATGCCTTGCCAAGCCACTGCCCCTTTTTAATCAAAACAATATCTTCACTGTAAACTATCATATTTTCTCTTCATGATCTGCAACCACACTAAAATTATGGCCACCCGACCAAGATGCCTTAGCAATGGAAGCAAATCCATGCACAAAAGTAAATCACGCTTTTCTATGAACAGTATCACAATCGCATCAAAAGATCTACGTGAGGGTTAAAGAGGCATCATACCGCCATGGCTTCAACCACAAACTCGTGATGCCCCGCCAAGATACAGATGATTCCGCCTGAATAACACAACAACACAAAACTTTACCAATTCAATGAATAGGACAACCAATTAACCATATTATTAACCTAATTATTATAAACGTAATAATAGGGAGGAGTCATGGCCCATATGCACAGTAACACATTCACATCTTTAATTTTTTATAACTCGTTCTCACACACTTTCCACCCCTAACTAACCACAGATTAACGATAGTAACACGGATTAGCATTAAGCGTTGACCCTACAGAACACATGGTAACTGACATTGTAATGGCTCATAGTTGAACGTGTGGCACCGAAGATTCAAGTAATCAGCCCAACATGGTTGCAAGCACGATGTCGTGATGCCCAACCAAAAATCAGGTCGATGACAGTCTTCATTATCACCAACCTAATTATAGTTGGAAAATGGAAAACACACGGGTAAAATAATATCGTCATCGCCAATTATCAGACTTTCTCTTCATAATCGGCAGCCACATTGAAACTATGGCCGCCTGAACAAGATATTGCAACAAGTGATATGAACTTATGAACCAAATACTATAAAAGTGAAAGACATGACGGCTGCAAACAGGTTTCCTTCTTTGCCAAGCCACACCCCGTTTAGTCAAAACAACATCTTCATCGCATACTATCAGATTTCCTCTTCATAATCTGCAACCACACTTAAATTGTGGTCGGCCGACCAAACAGTGCAAAGCTAGGCACCAAAGTAAACCACATTTTTCTATGAACAGTAACACAATCGTATGAATAGATCTACGTGAGGGTTAAAGAGGAATCATACCGTCATGGATGCTACCAAAAATCTGTGATGCCCCGCCAAGCTATGACTGACTTAGTGTCAATAACACAACAAATTACCAAATAGGCAAAGTCGGATCCCTATGATCATCAACACACTGAAATCCATTATTTTTTTATAACTCGGTTTCACTCACCTCACACCCCCTAACTAACCACATATTAACATGAAACAAAAACCTAAAATTAATATAAACCCTAATCAAACAATACGATCCCTAGTTGACCATAGATTAAACAAAAACCTTAATCAAACAATATGTACAATTAAATTATGCATACACAATTAACCACAAACTAACATATCAAACAAAACCACTGAATTAATAGAAATCCTAATCAAACAATTTTTAAATTGAATTAAAGGTACCAACCGAGATTGCTAATTATGATCGAAAGATCATCCGGAAGATCGTTTCAAAGAGAGCAGATCAAGAAACATGAAAGATCATCCCAAAGAGAGCAGATGATCCAAAGATCGATCATAGATCAAAGATCATCCCAAACAGAGCAGATGATCCAAATATCGATTGTCCCAAAGATTGATGCCCGGAACATCGAAAGAGAGAGAAACAAAGAATGGGGTGTGCGTGTGAGTTATTAAAATTAGGAGTGTGTGTGAGGTAGTAGGAGTGTATGGCTTACTGCTCATAGGGAGGTGAGACCGAGGAATAATAAATTAAAGGTGTGAGAGGTGAGAGTGAGTAATAAAATTTAAACATGTGAGGGAAATTAGTGTGCTATGAAAGCGTGATTCTCCTCTTTTATTAAGTTTATAATGAGATGTTGTTTACAATGAGGTAGTAGAATGTTTGAAAGAAGATAGGTTGGTCAAAGACCATGTCGACCCTTAAAATATTTCGTCGCTATTCTTTTTCCGACAGTCATCTCAGCTTTCTCTTTTCGATAATTTCTATGCAATTGTTTTCCACACTACGACGACATACACCCAAAAAAGCATACTCACAAAGATATACATTGTTAGAAATACGTTTTTACGTATATTAGAAGTATCAGTCACTCCACAATATTATATATGTTGTAATAGCTCGTAGTTAGTGTTACTTATTTAGTTAAGTAAGAAACCGGCCCATGGGCTTGTCATGGGCCGGCCCAAGTCCAAATAAGGCCTTGGATATATAAACCCCTTTCCACCATGGAAAGGGGTTAGTTGTTGTTTACTTTTAGTTTCCACTTAATAAAATATCACATAGTTCTCTCTCACTTTCTCTCTCTAGTTTCTCTCTCTAGAAAACATCAACCCACTTCATAGATTCATAGGTTATCAAGATTCTACATTTGGTATCAAGAGCTATGGGGTGATTTAAGGTAATGATTTGTGTGGTTTTTTAGTTTTTGATTGTATTAGTGTTCTTTAAGAAGATCCATCTTGATTCTTGGTGTTTTTGGTGTTTTTGTGATTGGGATTAGTAGATAAGTATTAGTTTTTACTTATTATTGTAGAAATCACAAAACTTTTTGGGTTATTTGGTAAAAAATCTGGGTTTAATCACCATTTTTTTGATCGACTGTTCACTCGAAACAAGTTTCTGTTTATCCAGACAAAGTTCCGAACCAAAAACATCCGAACCAAAAAGTTCCGGATCAACCAAAGTTCCGGACCAAAAAGTTCCGAACCAAAAGTTCCGGATCAAGGAAAGTTCCGGATCAAGGAAGTTCCGAACCAAAAGTTCCGGATCAAGGAAAGTTCCGGATCAAGGAAGTTCCGAACCAAAAGTTCCGGATCAAGGAAGTTCCGAACCAAAAGTTCCGGATCAAGGAAAGTTCCGGATCAAGGAAAAAGTTTCCGGATCAAGGAAAGTTCCGGATCAATGAGAAAGTTCCGGATCAAGGAAAGTTCCGGATCAATGAGAAAGTTCCGGATCAAGGAAAGTTCCGGATCAAGGGAAAGTTTCGGATCAAGGGAAAAATTCCGGATCAAGGGAAAGTTCCAGATCAAGACTTCCGAACCAAAATTTCCGAATCAAGGTATTCCAAGCCAAATCTTCCGAATCAACCCTTCCGAATCAACAAAAAGTTCCGAATCAAGGGATATTTTACTTGTTTTTTCGACGATTTTTTAGAGGATTTAATCTTGGTTTCTTACAACAAAAACTCAACACAATTCACAAGCTTTACTTCACTGCTCGATCAACCGATAATCTTTGTCTCTTTGAAGTTAACAAAATGAATCCGAATTCAGTAATGCCTCAGATGACATCCCTTACGGATATTTCCGTCATTATAGGAACGGATAATCGCCCGCCAATGCTCATCAAAGAAGTTTTTGAAGCATGGCAAGGCCGGATGATGTCTTACCTTAAGGGAAAACCGGTATATGGGAGGCTTATGGTCAAGTCAATTCTAAATGGTCCACTTGACTATGGTACCATCGTGGTTAACAATGTGACTCGACCAAGAGAATTTGAAGAACTTACACCAGCTCAACAACTTGTTGCCGATGCAGACGAAAAGGCTCTTCAAACCATTCTCCAAGCTCTTCCACATGACATCTATCGGACGGTAAGTCAGTATACGGTGGCAAAGGATTTATGGGAACGTATAAAGGTGTTGCTACAAGGTACGTCTCTCACCAAACAGGAAAGGGAATGTCAGTTGTATGATCTGTTTGATAGATTCACGTACAAACCAGGGGAAACGCTTCATGATTATTACTTCAGGTTCACCACTCTCATGAATGATCTGAATGTATACAATCTCGTGATTTCTCCATTCCAGGTTAACACCAAATTCTTGAATACTTTACCTCAAGCTGAATGGGGTGAGTATATTACCAATGTTAAGTTAACCAGGGATTTGCATAAGTGCAATTTGGATCAACTCTATGCTTTCCTTCAGCAGCATGAGAAACATGTGATTATGCACCGTTCGCCTCGAGGTATGTACCCTGATTCCTTAGCTTTGATGGCAAATCAACCAAGCTTGTCACACAACAACACTCCTTATATCTTGGGACATCAAGCCTATCATCCATCACCTTACATGACACCAACCTTCCCCCAATACTCGATTCTACCGCAACCACCCACCTCACATCAGCAACAATATCGGTTCAATGCACCTTCACCACACTATGCTTCACAACATCACCCAGCAAGTATTGCACCTTATGCTTAATCTTCATATTCTTCTTATCAAGAGAATGCAGCATATCCAACAAGCTACCCTGATCAAATGAGTATTCCTTCTAGTGATTATGCAGCTCAACATGACCAAGCAATGTATTGTGATGATGATGATGAAGTCCCCATTCCTGTGTTCAAACAAGGAACTGACCCAGTTGAAGTGTTAACCACTATGTCTGCTTATCTCACAAGGACTTTAAGCAAACGAGGATTTAGGGGATCAGCTCCGACTAACAATCAGTTGAGGAATTCATCCAATTCTCGCCAACAAGCTACTATTGATAATGGCAGGGTAATGGTTCAACCTATTCAACCTTATCAGGGGAGACCTACTACATCAACCACCAATGCTCGCACGGTCAATGATGCTCCAATGGTCAACAATCCTCCACGGGCTAATTCTACAGGCAAGTTGAGAATGATTACATGCTACAACTGCAAGGAAGAAGGACACATGTCCAGGGATTGCAAGAAACCCAAGAGGAGAAGGGATGGTCAATGGTTTGCAGAGAAGATCTATCTGGTGAATGCTCAGGCACAAGGAAGGGAACTTGATGAAGAGGAGCTTGCATTTCTTGCTGATCCAGGGATTGCTGAACAAGACACTGTCACCACACAGAATGCAGCATACCAAGCAGATGATCTTGATGCGTATGACTCAGACTGTGATGAATTTCAATCTGCAAAGGCTGCTCTTATGGCAACTATCTCCAGCTTAGGGCCAGAAAAGAGATCTGAGGTACTTATTAATACCACTGATAGTACCACTGATGCTAGTATTCAACCACATCAAGTTGTGCAAGAGAGTGCTGATTCGAATGAGTCTTCGGTGGTGAGTCTTTCAAATGAGGAGACAATCAATGATAGTAATATCAATGTGAGTCCCCAGACTTTGAGTGAATCACAACCGGGAGCCACTTCGCATACGCCTACTTCTGCTCAACAAGATTTGGTTATGGTTCCTGCTACATTACTTAGCCAAATGAATGCTGCACTCTTAGAAACCCTAGCTAAGAATAAGAATTTGTCTGATGAGCTTGCCTTAAGGAATGAGAAAGTTCAAACCTTGGAATTAGTGCCTTCGTCTAGTGTTCTAACAAATCCCGAATATGATCATTTTCGAAACAAACAAATGGGTCATTTGCAAGAAATTGAAAACTTAAGAGCAAATCTTTCTAATGAACTTAAAGAAAAGGAGTTAGTGGTCACTAATTTTCAAAAATTTCAAACGGATTTTGAATTACTCGAGTCTAAGAAGAATGAAATGGAGATTAATGCTGCTAATAAGATTAGAAGTCTAGATTATTTGCTTTTAAGACAATACGCTGCTTCTCAACTAGTGTACTTATTTGATGCTTCGTTTAGAGAATTTAACTTATCACGTCAAAAAGGCCTTCCCCCTAACCCACGGTATGCAAAACAAGCTTTGATCCATAGTCCTAGACTTTATAATGCAACCCAATTAGGATTGGTCTTAGATCCGATTGTTATTTTCGATGATCGAACAAGTAAGGATCTAGTTGATGAGGATCGGTCATACAATTCTGCAAAATATCCCGAGTGTGATTATTTTAAAATGAATCAGGAGCTTGCTAAAACGGATTTTAGAATTCGCTTCCATATGGACAAAGATCTCATTACAGCACCAACCTACATGTTAAATGAAGAAAACCCTAGTACATTTCCTACACTTGTCAACATGGAAGGTCCTAAGGAAATTCCAAAGGATCTTCCACCTGTTAGCACTGTATGGTTAAACTTGCAAGAGATTAATCAATACTTTACTACTTTTGACAAGGTCATTTTGGAATGTACGACTTCAAATGGCTTAAACGCCAGAGAATGGGCTTTCAAACACATGAACGAGGTGTTTAAAAATGAGATCAATCCGTTTGTCGAAAGTCTAAAAGGAAGTTTTGCATCTCTTAAGGAAAATCTTGAATTTGAAATTGGAGAAGTTCAAAAAGTGTTTTATGAAATGGACACCGCTTACGAACTACAACTAATTGAAAAGGAAAAGATTTTATCCGAATATGACCGATTCTTGTCCCAAGTAATTTCGTGTGATGTGCTTACTACTGTAAATGTTAATTATTCGAATGAGCTTACATCCGCTATGATTAATTGTGATGCTGTGAATATATGTGATGATGTGTGTGATCTCTCTGTAAATGTTGTTGATACTGTAAATGAGGTAGATAATCATTCTTGTCACGAATCTAACACTGAGTTTTTAAAGCTACAAGATTCTTACAATTTACTTTCAAAACGCTTTAATCAACTAGAACAACATTGTATATCTTTAGAACTGAAACAACAAACTCAAAATGAGGATCTTTTGATAACAAATAGTTGTGAAAACGGTGTTGAGACGAGTGACAAGATGATTGCAATAGTTAAGGCATTAGAGGAAGAGATTATGAGATTGAAGAGAGATGTGTCATCAAATGAAACACTAAAATTGGAACTAGAGGCTGCAGAGTCTAAAAACCAGGTCTTAGAAATTAGACTTTCGTCTGTTCTATGGGAGATGGATCGGACAAGACAGGGACTATCCGCTCTTTATGGTTCACTAGAAGAACGCTTCGCTTTTAATGCGGCACAGCAACAATCTTATGTTGAACAACTGAACCAAAAGTGTGAGGAAATCTCTGACTTAAACATCCTGCTCATTGACAAAAACATGGTTTTGGCCGAGTTAAAGGAGACACTTCTTCTCACCCGACAAGAAGTTGTTGATAACTTAGCTACCGACTCTGCACCGTCCACTAGTGCTCCAACAACCAAGTCAGTAGTGCTTTATAAGAACCCGCTTCATAAGAGAAACCCGGTTACCTACGATGATTATATGAGGAATGCCATTAAGCATGTAGATCTTGTTAGGGATATTTTAGACGATCTTTATGCCTTAGATCCCTCAAGTAGCTACTATTATTCGGCTCATGAATATATTAAGCGAGTTCAATATTGCTTAGCATATTTGCAATACATAGGTAAACCAGGCTCTGCACTACTTACTAATAGGCCCATTGCTGTAACTCCATTCAATAAGACTCCAGGAGCAAAACCGTCACTAGCACCATCAAGTAAGGCACCTTTAAAAT
The DNA here is from genome assembly GCA_025667525.1 of Glebionis coronaria. Lineage (NCBI taxonomy): Eukaryota > Viridiplantae > Streptophyta > Magnoliopsida > Asterales > Asteraceae > Glebionis > Glebionis coronaria. The sequence continues at coordinate 591,639,955 of CM046875.1, read as the reverse complement.
CTGTTGCTAATGTTCCCACTTTGCCTTCTACAGGAGTAAAAGAGTCTACTAAGGCTAAAGGATCGCCACTCAAGAAAGATAAGATCAAGCCCTCCACTAGTAGTACCAACAAGAAGAACGTAGAAGCTCACCATAGGAATGTTAGTTCAGTTTTAAATAAAAAGAATCATGTTAATACTAAAAGCTCTGCGCCTGTGCAGAAGCCTAAACCATTCGTGAATTCAAATTTGAATTGTTGCAATTGTAATGAATGTATGTTTTCCCAACGTCATGATTTGTGTCTTATTGATCATGTGAATGAAATGAATGCCATTAGGAATGGTCTTGAATGGAAGCCAACAGGTAGAACTCGTGCCCAAGTTGGCTGGCAATGGCGTCCCACTGGTAGGACCTTTACATAAGATGGAAAAATGTGCCCTTTAACTAGGAATGCATCCATTGAGGTTAGGTCTGAGCGTCCTTTAGTTAGGCACACTCGCACTCAAGTATGGAAACAGCACCCTTTAATTAGGTCAGCTCCCACTATAGTGCCTATCAGTGAAGAAATACCACAGGATTTAAGCCAACTAGAATCTACACCACCAACTAGGAAGAAGAAGGCTAGGAAATCTAAGAAACCTAAAGTTAGCAAATCTAAGATTATTAAAACTGTACCTGCTAATAACAAGGAACAGTCAGATTCCGATACCTCTACATTGTCTTCGTGTGGTGATATTTTCAGGTGGTCCAAATCATCCTCTGGTATTTGGACTCCGGTTGTTCAAAGCATATAACCGGAGATCGCTCGATGCTCCGAAATTTCGTCAGCAAGTTTCTTGGAACGGTTAAATTCGGTAATGATCATATAGCAAAGATAATGGGGTATGGTGAATATCAGATTGGAAACGTTACGATTTCAAGGGTATACTATGTAGAAGGTCTTGGTCATAACTTATTTTGCGTAGGACAGTTTTGTGATTCCAACCTAGAGGTTGCTTTTCGACAACACACTTGTTTCATCCGCAACTTGGAAGGAAAAGACTTGTTGAAGGGATCTCGTGGTGCAAATCTTTATACGTTGTCTCTACAAGACATGATGGCCGCCTCTCCAGTATGTCTTCTCTCTAAAGCATCTAAGACCAAGTCATGGTTATGGCATCACAGATTATCTCATCTTAACTTTGATGCTATTAATCATCTGGCTAAAAACGAATTAGTTCATGGTCTTCCAAAGCTCAAATTTCACAAGGACCATTTATGTTCCGCGTGTTCAAGGGGGAAAAGTACCAAGAAATCATATAAGCCCAAAGCTGAAGACACCAATCAAGAAAAACTTCATCTTTTGCATATGGATCTCTGTGGGCCAATGAGAACTGAAAGTGTGAGCGGTAAGAAATTCATTCTGGTTATTGTGGATGATTTCTCCAGGTTTACATGGGTTAGATTTCTACGTACAAAGGATGAAGCACCAAAGGCTATCATCACTTTTCTGAAATTCATTTAGGTACGTTTGAATACTACTGTCTGCCGTATTCGTACAGATAATGGAACAGAGTTCGTCAACCAGACTCTTCGTGATTACTATGAAGGAGTTGGTATCTCACATGAAACATCCGCTGCACGCACTCCACAACAAAACGGTGTCGTTGAAAGACGGAATCGTACGCTTATGGAAGCTGCTAGGACTATGCTAATTTATGCGAACGCTCCATTGTTCTTGTGGGCAGAAGCCATTTCTACTGCAAGTTTCACCCAAAACCGTTCTATCATTCGGAAACGCCATGGAAAAACACCTTACGAGCTTCTACATGACCGTAAACCCGATGTTACATTTTTTCATGTGTTTGGTGCTCTTTGTTATCCAAACATTAATAGTGAGAACTTGGGCAAGCTTCAACCGAAAGCTGATATAGGTATTTTCATTGGTTACTCACCCTCCAAGAAAGCATACCAAATTTACAACCGTCGTCTTGGTAAGATCGTAGAAACTATGGACGCAGATTTCGATGAGCTGACAGCGATGGCTTCTGAGCAACACAGCTCTGAACCCGCGCTTCATGAGATGGGAACCGGTGCTATTAGTTCCGGATTAGTTCCCAATAATCCTACTTCTACATCATTTTTACCACCATCAAGGCCCGAGTGGGATAAACTGTTTCAACCATTGTTTGACGAATTCTTTGATCCCCCAAATGATGAAGTTCCAGCTCCTGTAGTGATCGCTCCAATCCCTGAAGTGGTTGCTCAAGCAAATGAAGCTTTATCTAATGCATCTTCAATTAACATTGAACCGGATGCACCTTTACCAAGTGATTCTCAAACTACACCTGAATCGTCACCCTTACTTGTGCCTAATGATGTGGAAGAGGATTCTATTGATCACGATTTGGAATATGCTCACCTGCAAGAGCTTCCTTTCTTTGGTGTAGCGATACCTGAAAACCCTTCAGCCGCGTCTACCTCAGAAGAAGCTCCTTCTATTGTTCACTCCAGACCACCTAGGATTGAAAATCATAGCACTAAATGGACAAAATCTCACCCAATTAGGAATGTCATTGGAGATCTAGATCGACCAGTATCTACACGCCATCAATTACAAGAGAGTGCACTCTATTGCTACTTTGATGCATTTCTCTCTGAAGTTGAACCTAAAAATTGGCAGCAGGCTATGACTCAATCATCTTGGATTGAAGCCATGCAAGAGGAACTAAATGAATTCCAAAGACTTGAAGTATGGGAATTAGTTCCTCTCCCTGACAAGGTTAACATCCTTACTTTGTTGTGGGTTTATAAGGTTAAACTTGATGAGATGGGTGCAGTATTGAAGAATAAGGCTAGATTGGTCGCTAGAGGATATAAACAAGCCTTGGGTATAGACTTTGAAGAATATTTTGCTCCTGTGGCAAGATTGGATGCCATTAGACTATTCCTTGTGTATGCTGCTCATATGAACATGATCGTCTATCAAATGGATGTGAAGACGGCATTTTTGAACGGTGAACTAAGGGAAGAAGTCTATGTTAGTCAGTCGGATGGGTTCGTTAGCACGGAGTTTCCTAATCATGTGTACAAGCTTAAGAAGGCTCTCTATGGGTTGAAACAAGCTCCGCGCGCGTGGTATTATCTCCTTTCAACATATCTCATTTTGGAAGGCTTCTCCAAAGGCAAGGTGGACCCCACTCTATTCACTCTCAAGGAGGGAAACGACATGATTCTGGTACAAATTTATGTTGATGATATAATATTTGTTGCCACTAACATAGATTTGTCAAATCGCTTTGAGAAGATAATGTCCACACGCTTTCAGATGTCGATGATGGGAAAATTTTCATTTTTCTTAGGATTACAAATTTCTCAGAATCCCAGAGGCATCTTTATTAATCAATCCAAATATGCTCTTGAATCTTTAAAGAAATATAAATTTGAAAATTGTGACCCCGTGGACACTCCAATGGTGGAGAAATCCAAGTTAGATGAAGATAGGAATGGGACTATTGTCGATCCAAAACTTTACCATGGGATGATCGGCACCCTTCTATATCTGACTGCTAGCAGGCCTGATTTGCAATTTGTTGTATGCATGTGTGCCCGGTATCAGGCTCGGCCTACCGAAAAGCACCTACATGTTGTTAAAAGGATCTTTCGGTATCTAAAAGGAACACTTCATCGTGGTCTATGGTATCCGAAAGATTCCTCTATTGCTTTAATATCATACGCAGATGCCGATCATGCTGGATGTCAAGACACGAGGCGTAGCACTTCTGGATCTATGCAACTCCTTGGAGACAGATTGATCAGTTGGTCTTCTAAAAGGCAGAAAAGCGCTGCAATCTCAAGCACGGAGGCTGAATACATCGCCATGTCCGGTTGTTGTGCTCAAGTCCTTTGGATGAGATCACAATTAACTGACTACGGTTTGGGTTTCAAAAAAATCCCGATGTATTGTGACAACAAGAGCGCCATTGCCCTTTGCTGCAACTATTTTCAACACTCCCGGGCCAAGCACATAGACATTCGCTACCATTTCATTAAAGAGCAGGTGGAGAACGGAGTGATCGAGCTGTATTTTGTCACTACTGAGTACCAGCTGGCAGATATGTTCACCAAAGCCTTAGATCGAGGACGAATCGAGTTTTTGATCGACAAGCTTGGCATGAAATCATTCACTCCAGCGACTCTCAAAGAGTTGGCAGAAGAATCAGCTGAATAGTGGTGGTAAACTATTCAGGAGTATCCTTTGTTCGTGATCATGTATATCATCGTACATATATAAACCACAAAAAGAAAAATACAAAAATATAAAACCAAAAAAAATATATATATATATATAAAACCTAGAAAAACCATAAAAATTATAAAATCCAGAAAAACCAAAAATATTTTTCGTTTTTAAAACGGGCACGTCTTTTAGTACGGTAATATTTACGGCCTTAGAAATGTCGATCAGTATTGACACGGTGCCATAAATAGAGTCCGTATAAAAGTTGTACATTTTTTAAAACATGCCCATAATGGCTTGTAGTTATTTCAGACTGCAACCCGGTTTTCATATTAAAGTCACGTATTTCCTTGGAAAACGTTGGCTCACAACAGGAATTAATTTTCTCGGGCATGATTTACAAGCCAAATCATGCAAAGGGATCAAGTTTACTTTACAACTTGGTCTAACACGAATTAGTGTACGTCTCAGTGCATTAATTTGTCTAAATAAGAGAAATCTTATTGCCACCACGAATCAATCTTTTTCAAGATACTAATTGGAAATGCTTTCATCAATATTTGACTCTTTAAACAATGACTACAACTCTTTAAATAGAAAACGGGTCATCGTTTAAGGGGGAGAAAATATTAAATCATCTTTGTCATCAAAACGATTTTCAACATGGTTGTGGAAAATTAATTGGCTAAATGATTTATGAGTGGTTTTGCTTTAGAATACGACTTGTGATTGGACTGGCTTTAGATGTTGGAGATTTGCTAATAGGATGCGATGCTTAAGTTGGAAAATTAATTCGCCTAATTCATTTAAATTCACTTAATTAAGTTAATCAAGATTAGGGCTTCTGCCTTAATTTAGGATTATTTAATTAGAGGTTTTAGTTGGGTTTTATGCGGATTAGGATTAGAAGATGTTCTGTTGCCTTAGCATGCCTTAAAACTCACAATCGCGCTTAGAATAATCACCAATAGGCTGCGTTTAGGAAGTTCCGGATGAACTTCCGAATGAAGGAAGTTCCGAACGAAGGAAGTTCCGAATGAAGGAAGTTCCGAACGAAGGAAGTTCCGAATGAAGGAAGTTCCAAATGAAGGAAGTTCCGAATGAAGGAAGGTCCGAATAAAGGAAGTTCCGAATGAAGGAAGTTCCGAATGAAGGAAGTTCCGAATAAAGGAAGTTCTGTATAAAGGAAGTTCCGAACGAGTGAACTTCCGAATGAAGAAGTTCCGAGTGAACTTCCGAATGAAGAAGTTCCGAATGAAACTTCCGAATGAAGAAGTTCCGAATGAAACTTCCGAATGAAACTTCCGAATGAAGGAGTTCTGAATGAAATTTCCGAATGAAGGAGTTCTGAATGAAACTTCCGAATGAAGAGGTTCCGAGTGAACTTCCGAATGAAGAGTTCCGAATGAAGGACTTCCGGATGAAGAGTTCTGAATGAAGGACTTCCGGATGAAGAGTTGTTGGATTGATAGTTGTTTGCCGAATATAATTACTTCTTGAAATGTGTTATGCTTAGAAGTCATAATGATATATATCTATATATTGTTTGTGCATCAACCTTTCATGTCTTATCTTAAGCAAAAACGATGACTAATCCAACAGTACAAGCACTCCAAGATTCTAGAGCAGCCGTAATTGCCGAAGCAAGAACCCTTGAACGAAGATTGATGAGGAGCTTAGAAAGATTCGTTGGTGGTAGACCATATGGAGTGCACCACAAGCTACTGCAACGATCCATCTAATGGGTCGTACATTTCAGGTCCACTTTATATTGGTTTTTAATTGTGAATATGTATATTTGTGAATAGTGTGCTTTTACGGCTTGATGTAGTGTTAAGGTATGATAATTTTTCAAGAATTTCTCACGAGATTCTAAATCTTTCAAAATATATCATACAAAAGCACTACAACTATCCCTTATTAATTTAAGGGGGAGCATTAACATGTTCTATGGCCAAACAACGATTTCATTTTTTACCCAAAGACCGGTTAATCCATTCAATATCCCAAATATTAATGGTTAACATTTTGGATAAGGGGAGAAAATGGGATTAAGGAGACTTAAATGATACTTGGCTAAAAGATGAAAAAGACTTAACGATTATCCAACTTAATATGTGTAAAGCACGTGTTAAGGGGGAGCGTTTTTGATGAACAAAACACCTAAGGTACAAAACTTTTGATTTCAATATCACAAGTACCTTAGGTGATTTTCAATGATTTTTCATGGTGGCTATACTTTCCCAAAACACGCTTAATTCACGATGAATGTGGTGACAAAAGGGTGGTAGGAATAGGTTTAGTCCAATGATTCATCAGAGCCGATGGAATCTTCCCAAGGACAATTCCCTAGTTAGAATTAGAAGTCCTAGGAAAGTTGGAGAAAGATTGTGAACGTAGCTGAATGCCGACCAAGTACTTAAGCTAGCACTGGAACAATCACAACAAGGTGCTAGTTATGACGTATTGGTAAGCATTGAAGGGGTTGAAGAATGAAAAAGAATTGTAAAGATAAAGGGTGTAAAGAAAGAAGCCCTCCTTACAACTTTAGGCAGAAACCAGGTCAATACATATGCTATTGAGATCATTTTTGTTAATGATTCTCGATATTGAAGAAAGACGTCATGGACCCAGTGATGCAATGCACAACCCTTCCCAGCTAACTCAAATATCTCTCAAAAGGTATTTGTTTTAATCACATGGAGATTAACACGTTATCTATTGGTTTATTCACTCCGAATAGACTGGTATTGAAAAGGTGGCACTCCTCTCCAGCCATCGCTCACTAAATCAAAACGCACTATCGAGTCTAGAGCCAAGAGATCATCAAAAGTCTCATTAGGACACTTTCCATTTATTCCTTGCTTTCTCACACAATGTGAAAAGTAAGAGATTTTCATGAGTCCTACGCAGTATTCCTGTAATATTGCCAGAACATCCGAGTAATACGCAAGTATTACATTGAAGATGGAAATCCTGCTTGAGCCAACATCAAACAAGCTCATGGTAGGTTACACGTGCGGTTCTTTTAGAACCAATCTTGTGAAAAACTGGAAAGAAACAGTGGTTTAATTCTTAATTGAACTTAAACTCGTTCCAGGCCTCTACGCATTATCATATGATCTTGCCAGAACACTCAGAGTGACTCTTTATTGATCACAGTGACGAGTGGAAATCCTTCTAGTGTTAACATCAAACAGCACTTGGTAGGTGACGTGCAAGATTCTTCATGAATTGAGCTCGTGATAACTGGAAAGCAACGATGGTGAAAATCTTAATTGAAATTCACTTGTTCCAGGTTTCATGAATTGACGGCTTCAAATCACAAGGATAATTTATCCAAGTGATTCACTCTTTATGTTCGCAGTCAGCTTTGGACGGTCGAATAAAGAGAACGGGTTTACCCACGAAATCCTGTCAGGAAGTTACTTAATTGAAACTATCCGTCACGGGTACGATATCTAATATCGTCCAACGGTCTTCACCGACCGGAGGTAAAATGCTACCGAACTAGAATAAAATGTCAAAGCCATTTTATTCGTGTCGTTGTTGTGTACCTGTTAAAGACGGTGGCGTTGTTGTGTACCTGTTGAAGACGGTGGCGTTGCTGTGTACCAGTTGAAGACGGTGGTGTTGCGGTGTACCTGTAGAAGTCGTTCCCACATGCTTATGTTTTTCTGCATCAAAGTTCAGCAAAATTCAAGAAAGTGCAAAATGAAGTCTTCCGCTGTACTAAACTCTGAAGCTTTCGAGAATTAAACAAAAAGACATAAGTGTGTGGAACATGAAGTCACGAGGAGGCAAGTTTCACAAGAAGGCAAAGATCGCACGTGAAAGGCCAAAAGAACAATGCTCTCAAGCCAAAGCCTAAAAGATCAAATCAAAATATTCACAACAAAAAGAAAGAAGAAAAGACTACGAGCTAAAGAACGAAGACTTAGTATAGTATGCTAGGTTTAGAACTTTGTAACGTGGAGTGACCTCCCTTAGGGGGAGATTGTTAGAAATACGTTTTTACGTATATTAGAAGTATCGGTCACTCCACAATATTATATAAGTTGTAATAGCTCGTAGTTAGTGTTACTTATTTAGTTAAGTAAGAAACCGGCCCATGGGCTTGTCATGGGCCGGCCCAAGTCCAAATAAGGCCTTGGATATATAAACCCCTTTCCACCATGGAAAGGGGTTGGTTGTTGTTCACTTTTAGTTTCCACTTAATAAAATATCACATAGTTCTCTCTCACTTTCTCTCTCTAGTTTCTCTCTCTAGAAAACATCAACCCACTTCATAGATTCATAGGTTATCAAGATTCTACATACATACCAATTTACACGACACTCGGTCGTGCATACGATCGACTAAGGCTTAAGCTAAGTGAGCACCGAATGAGAATTTGATCGTTGCATCATAAAGATCGAATGAGACCAAGTTAGAGACCGACTGAAATGTGCACAACTTTAAGAATATATTCAACAAGTCAAAGTACATAAGTTGGCATCGAGTTTTTCAATGTTACACCTAAAGCGTCAGATATATTTGGTGTCATAGTATGGTGTTAAAGAAAATATGTATAATTACGTCAATAAAACAGACTTAGGTATCAGAAACTTTTGATACCACATTTTCAGGCTTCTTCGCTAACACCAAAAATATGGTATCAAATTTTTATTTTTATTTTTTTCATATAATAAAAAATACTCAATATAATTTAAATAAACTTCACTAAACAAAATACATTATATTAAATAAATAAATGAAAAGATTACAAAAAATTAAAAATATAGTACATAAGAAATTACAATTTGTCCATTACGTTTCCTAAATGTTCCGCAAAGTCTTATTGAATCTTGTTGTGCACTTTTCTATCAAGAAGTTCTTTAGTTTTCCTCACATGTATATTGCATCGTTCGATCCAACATTGAACTATGTTCGGTTGGGCATCAACGAACATATCTCATAAATTGAGTTCGTATTTTAATCTCAACTTTATTTTCTGGCTTAATCGAGTGGAGGATTCGAGCAGGCTCGGCGTCTTAGTAATAAATATGACTGAGCATTTGAGACTTTGTCACTTCTCTTGGTGAATAGATTTTTGACAAAGTTAGGGTAAAATGTTTCCCTTCTTCCAACCCTATTTTGATTTAGGATGGTAGCCTTACCTGAGTAGATGATTCGAGCAGACTCGGTGTCTCATTCATAGATTTGCTTGAGCATTAGAGACTTTGTCACTTTTACTGACGTAAGGAAGCCACCAAAAAATCACCAGTCAAATGTTCAGCAAAACTGAAGGAAATTGTTTTGTGACGTAAAAGAGTAGTTGTGCCTGATTAGAGGAATGAGCAACGTCATGTGTCTTGTTCACATATGTGAACGTGTATGTGGGGTTTTTTCGCCTCATTTGACGTACTGAAGCTCATGAAAGGCACTTATCATCTTTAGCATAACTGACCATAGCATTTAAAACCAATCAATCCCATATTTGAAAAATAAATTAAATGTCACTGAATTTTATTTGAAAGAAAACATTTTTCAAAAAGGGTACAATTAATTTATTAAGGAAATATCAAACGTCAACATCTACTACCAACAACCCCTTTGACACAAGTAGCGTTACACTGTTTAATGTATCAAAAACCACTCGTCTATCCAGAGCATTAATGAGAGAGTTTGAGCCAAAAGTGAAAAAGAAACCCTAAACCATAAAACTTTTTGCTCAAAATGGTTTTAAAACTAACCAAAATCTTTCAAAAGTTTTATTTATATCTCTCAAACACCAAAAAGATCTTATTTTTTCAAAATATTTTAAATCAAAACATACTCACAACCTCTCTATATCATCAAGAACATAAAAAATGGTAGAATCTTCATCCCAAGAACAAACCCTAATTGCCTCATCACATGTAAACTTCCCCATCGAAGATATCATCATAAAATCCAACAATCTTGTGTTAATTAAACCCAAAACAATAACTTCTGCTCCTGGTAATGAGGTTATGAATTTGTGTCCAAATGTGTTCTTCATAAAGTGTTGTTCAAAAACCCAGAAGTTATGTACCAAGAGTTTTTTAAGGAGTTTTGGTTCACATCGAAACCCTCCTCCAACAAAAGGTTGATTGAATTTGAGTCTCCTTCGACTGAGTTACATGGGAAGTATGGGGTGCATTTGTTTAGAAAAGCCACAAGGTTAAATAATGTATCTCGCTCGGAGGATTATGAGTCCGTCCCTGATTTTACCAAGGTTAAAATTTTTTGGGGACAATTGGGTATACAGAAGAGATCCCTAATAAGGGTTATTTGAAGAGAAGTTGTTTACCACCTAAGTGAAAACTTTAGATGACCATTTTGATTGAGTGTTTCGGGGGGTACCGGGGGTTTGGATCAAATAAATCAAAAAGATGCAACAATTTTATATTGTCTAGCAAATAGGATCAAAGTTGATTTTGGTAAAATGATTTTTGAAGATCTCCCTGGAAAGCTGGAAAAACGCACAAGAGAGGAAAATATTGTTTACACTAGATTTCTATCTCTTTTGTTTGTTGACCACCTCGAGGATTTATATCTTCAGCATCAAGGTACTAGACTATCAGTACCAGTTTTGGGGTTAAGCACTGGACCATTCTAGTTAGTACTGCAGACCCCTCTTTTACACCTCAAATGTTGGTCGTTTGCTCAACAGAAGGACCAGTGACGTTAAAAGATCCAAAGAACACTTCTCCAATTAGAGAAGGGGATTCAAAGGGCAAAAATCCTAGAGAAAAGTCTAGACCAAGAAAAAAGTTGTTATCAACAAAATACTTTAAAATCTAAGCTTGCGTCTAGCAAGAGGGCACACAGCACATATAGTCCCTTAAAGGATTCTTCTGATGCCTCCTAAGGCCCAGTTTTGAAGAAACTGAAGTCCTCCCTGGCCAAGGACAAGAACCCAAGCCAACCATCAAGTTCAGCTCCAACTGGATATGGCCTGCATTAAGAGGCCCTACAAGCAACTCCAATCCCAACTTCTTTAGGGGATAAGAGTGAAGAAAGAGTCCACCCTCAACTCAATAGAGTAGAGTCAGCATTGGTAAGTTCCTTAAATGTAAATTTATTACCATATTCTTTTATTTGTCACTTTGAGTCTACGTCAGGGTGTCAAGCTTCAGCAACTATAACAGCCGAAGCTGACCATGGCCTTTCTATTCCTAGTGATGTGGTGCCCTAACAACAATGTACTGCTGAAAGGACCAATATCATGCTCATTTATCTCAATTTATCAAAGACTTTTTCTCAGGATCCATCAGGTCAAACCAAGCCTGATGGTGAAGAAGTTGAAACTGACCTAAACATGGAGGATGTTGGAGCCCCAAATATTGCTGAAGAAGTGCCTCCTACAACTAGAGCCAAGGTAGGACACTTGCCTTCATTTATGTTGAAGGTGTCTTCAGCAGACATTGCAAAGGAGTTTGGTCTTAATGAAGATCACCTGTTTGATCTTGATGAAAGTGAACCTGAGGAGGAACTTGTTGGAGGAAATGCCAAGGCTGATGACCCAGTTCCCACTCCACCATCTCCCAAGACCCTTCAGGCAGCCTGAAGGTTCCAATCTTGCCTCGGTAGAGAGTCATCTCAGGGAGCAGTCGACTGTCATACAGATTTTAAAGGACGGTCAAAGGCACAAGTTATAATGAAGCAATATGATGATCAACATAGAAGTGAGAGGGAATTTTTAGTTAGAGACTGGGTTTTCTTCCGATTCCAGCCCTATACTATATTTCCATAGCTGCTAGACAAAAAGACCCAGCAAGCATCAGCTCTTCCTAAGAAGGATTCAATCCAGCTACAGGTTCCCCTGCGACTTCGTCTTCTACTCATAAGTAAGCTCTTCTCCATGACATATTTTGACTCTGATCTTCGCTTCCTTCATTCGGTTTCTGGTTCTTGTCTTGTAAAATAATTAACCAACCAGGTGTTACTTCTTCTCGCACAAATGATCAAGATTCATGAGAAAAAAAAGATGTTGAAGCTCAGGTGGCTGAGTTGAGTGTTACGAAAAACACCACCTACTGCTAAAGCCATCTCTAAAATGGTTCTGGCTGCACTTTCAACCAACAATGCAAGCACTAGTGACTACTTCCACTCTTTAGAAGTCTCTTCATTCGCTGAAGGAGTCTCTAGCCAATGCCAACTTGGAACTACCAACAGAATTTCTTCCAATTCATGGCCAAGTTAATGAATTATGTGACTATGTGTAAAAGATAAAGGATAAGGTGGCTAGGCTGGAAGGACAAAAGTTGGATGTCTCTGAAGATGTCCAAAACAAGCTCAATGTGCTTAATGATGTTCTAGTTCTGCTAACCAAGGTATCTTCTTCTTTGGAATCATTTGTTGTTATACTTTCTTGTGGTGCATCAGCAGCAGTTGCTGGGCACTCTCTTGCTGAGGGGGAGAAAACCACCACAAGTCACACAATCAAAGACATTTTCCAAAATCATGCAAGGAAGAAGACCCAGAAGCAGCCTCTATTACCAATGGTTGAGGATATCCCTGCTAAGTCTAAGGGGGAGTCCTTAGCAAAAGATGACCATCTAGATGGACTGGCCACCAGTGATGAATCTTCTTAGGAAGGTTCACCAATCATTCAACCTAAGAATAAGTTTCATGACACACTCCATGAAAGACTGATCAAATATAGGGTTGTCACTCAAGAAGACATTAACAAGTTTTTTAGAATTGATGAAGTTGAGAAGCTCAAGCAACTAAAGCAATATTTATACCATGAAATTAGGGAGAAACTGGTGGAAACCATTTACAAACAGAAGATGTTGTATGAGAAGTTCTGTCTAACTAGACTGAACAGAAGAAGTCCTTCATAGGTTACTAATGTGGACATGCTCACCATCAAAGGTTCAATTGATCTGAAATTTTATAGAGCTGATAATACTGACAAAACCATGAATGACTTCTAAGTAAAAGAACTTTCTCTTACAAAATGGCTGGAGCTTGAAAAGAAGGTAACCAATAAAAAATTTAAGAGATGGGAAGAAGTTTTGACAAGGGTTTCTCACTCCAAAAGAAACCATGACAAGATTGGTGAGTTCCTCAGTATCAATGTTGAAAACTAACTAGAGGAACAAGACCCAATCTTGGAGCTGAACAGGTTAGCCAATGAAGTTAGACCTGGAGTTGGTGATATCTTTGTCATTACAAAGAAATACAAAGGATTTATTCAGTTCCAGAATCATCTTCCTGGCCATGTACTTGAAGAACCCGAATTGGGAATGATATTGTTTAATCATCCCGAAAGACAAGACTTTGTGGGCATCAATGATTTGGATGACATGAACAATGAGATTCTTTGGAATGTCCAAAGAGTCTTCTTCCTTCACCATAGAGGACCAGGTTTGACTGAAGCTGCTAGGACCTTCAACTTGTGTTTGCTAGGGGTTCTTGATATTAGGAACATGGATCCAGAGGTACAAACCCGAGTGATCGAAGAACTTAGATCTAAAAAGCCTTAGAATAATCATTTGTAATCTTATGTTGTATTTTGTAAATGTTATTAATGAATGATTACTAGTATTATTAAAGTATCTTTAGTATCAGTGCAAGTAAGAAGAATTTGTTATGCTCACTTACGACTGACTTTAACTTAGGCTATTTGTATATCCAAATAGGGGGAGATTGTTGGGTCAGTATTTATTGACGCTGAAGCAACTCTTGGATTTGAATATAAAATCCCCTACGTATTTATGTTCAGCAGAAAGGTGTTTCTGCTGAAGCATGGTCAGAGGAACAAAGATTCCTACTAAAGAAAATAGTTGTTGAAGAAAGTTCAGCCTTTCCTCTTCTGAAGACAAGAAGTCTTTGCTTCAGCATCTAGGCGGTCTAGTAGCTGAAGAACAAGTCTTGAAAAAGATCTTTCAGTTTAGTATGGCTTGACAATACCATACTGAATTATGTCGATCTCCTCTAGGATACTGAAGACACTTCAGTCATCCTGAAGGTTTATAACATGCGGTAAAAGGATCTGTTTTAAGTCAAATAAGAAAGCAGTCCTCATTGGGAATAAGATTACTTTATTCTCTGTCATACTTTATAGATACAACTTTGTACTGTTTATCCTATGGGACTCTCAACCACCCATTGGATAAACTACAAACTTGTACTTTAGCACTTTGTAAACCCTAAAGTGTGTTGCCTATAAAATGAACACCTTTTGGGAGAGAATCGCCAACCCTCTTGTACTTGAAAGATAGAACTCTTCCAAGATCTGATTCTCTCCAAACATAAACCTAAGCATACGACGAAATGCTGATGAACACTAAGGTTGAGACTTAAACTCATAACCTAGGTTTGTAGTTTAAGTAGAGTAGATCACCCAGTATTGTTATTCAACCACTTTGCTATTCAGTAAGCAAAGCGTGTCATAGATTCTTTATTAAGTTTTAATAAAATCTCTATACGTTGAAAAGTATTTTGGTATTGTTGTTTAATTGTTTCCATTGTTATTGCTTTATTAAAAAAACCACTTGAATCCAATATGCAAGATATTACTTAAGAGTGATAAGTAATATTGGGTTAAAAAGGACCAACAAACATCAACATCATCATCATCACCACTTGGGTCCTAACCAAATCATCATCAAGACCTATTTCCACCCAAAATAATATAAATAACAAGGGGTTATAAAACCTATTAACATACCCATATCATTACTTACCATAATATGATCAAAATTTGATCATATGATGATACTTTCAATTACCAATTCTCTTAAATCATTAATTGAACTTAACCCCATTATTAACATCTTAATTAATGCTTTAGAAACATATTTACCCATAATCCCCCAATTTACTTCAAGATCCCCAATCTTCCAATTCATCAATTTGACACAATAAGAAGTTACTTACTTGAGGAATCATAGTTATAGACTCAATCATTAAACCTCACTCCTTTCATCATTAGACCATTAAGCCATAGTCTCTCCCTTTTTTTCTTGTTATAAACTGACAACCCACAAACACCAGTGATTCTAAGAAGGCTGTGGAATGTTGGAAATGTTTAAAGATTATTTAGTTTAATTATTTATTAGTTTATCCATTTGGAACCTTTGGTCCTTCAAATACATGTCCTTCATAATTATGACACATCAAAGTTTCTAAAAACATGTACATACTAATTAGACTTGTGGTTTGACAATCGTGTTTGACTTTCCTTTTAAAACATTGACCAACCAATCACACGAGACATTCAAACTTATAAAAGTCATATCCAAAACTACCTAAAAGCATTCTTAAAATTCAATACTAAAAACTCGGTTTTGGGGGTGTTACATGCGTGCCGAACTACTAGAGAAAATACTTCATTGTAATTAATACATGCCCTCTGAGTGAATCCACGAGCCACCAACCTTGACTTGTACCTAGGCTTTTGAAAACCTTCAATCCCTTCCTTTATTTCGAACAACCATTTGCAGCTCACCAGCTTTTGCCCAACTTGATGATCTACTAACTTCCAGGTCTTGTTCTTCCTCGGTGAATCCATCTCTTCTTCCATAGCAACTTTTCACTTATCAATTTTTTCACAAGAAACTTCTTATTGATATGTCAATGGTTCATGAGTATCTTCTTCCTCTGTTGTAGCTAACGCGTAATCAACCATATTACTCCCATCTCGAAACCTTGACGGTTTTGTTCCTGTATTTGGCTCTCTGTGACTTAACCAACTGATAATTTGTGATATCCGGTGGTTGATCAATTTCTTGATCCCCTGCATTTTCATCATAGCCATCTTCCTTATCTGTTTGATCTTCTTGGTTTGTCCGATCTTTCTCAGCCGTATCATTATTTAACCTTTGTACTTCTACCTTAACTTGTAATTTCTCAACAGACTTATCAGTACATGCACCAGAATCCTTCCACATGTCTTTGTACATGACACTTTCATTGGAGACCACGTTTCTGCTTGTGACTATTTTAGATGATTCATCATCAAGCCTATATAATCTGTACCCCTTTACACCCTCGGGATACCAAAAAAGAAAGCATTTTACCGCCTTCGGACAAGATTACATTGTTTAATGTGTGGATATGCGGCACAACCAAAAACCCTCATCATCTTATGTGTCTTTTTCTCAATCGCTATTGATGGTGACCTAACTATAAGATATGCGACCCTACATGTCGCTTTCGCCCAGAAGGTATTATGCACATTTCTATATGTGTCTTTTTATCAATCGATGTCGATGGTGATCTAATTATAGGATATGCGGTCGTACATGTCGCTTTCGTCCAGAAGGTCTTAGGCAATCCAGACTAAATTGATAAACAACGTACCTTATCAATGAGAGTTTTGTTCATCTGTCTGCTAACCCATTCTGCTTAGGCATCTCGTCAACTGCCAAATGTATAGCAATCCCACTCTCAATGCATAGCTTCTCAAATTCCTAGTAACATAACCCAAGCGATTATGTATCCTCAACTTCTTAGTCCTCTCATTCTGATTCTCTACTAACTGATTCCACTCTTTGAATTCTACGCATGCTTATGTTTGAATCGAAGAATATAAACCCATACCCTCTTGGTATAATCATCAACATTAGATAAGAAGTACCTTTTACCTCATAAATATTCCACATGAGATGGACCTCATAAGTCTGAATGAACATAGTCTTTCACTCCCTGAGTAGTGTGACTTCCTACACTAAAACTAACTCGATGTGACCTTCCCAGAACAAAATTCTTACAAAAATCAAGCTTACCTAGACTCTTCTGCCCAAACAACCCTTATTTTCCAACACCTGTAGTCCTTCCTCACTGATATGTCCCAGTCTTTTATGTCAAACCTGCGAAAGACTGTATTTTTCTTCAACAGTTGCATTAATTTCACCTATCACTACATGGCCATCTAAAAAGTATACATAGTTTTCCTTCGGGTTCCAGATAAAATAACCCTAGAACCTTTAATCACCTTGACTTTTCCAGACTTCAATTTTATAGTATATCCCTTTTTTTCAAGAGTTCCGAGCGATATCAAATTTCTTTTCAATTTAGAAATATACAATACGTTGTGTAACACAAAACCCCATCTTTCAGTTGTACCCTTAACTTGCCAATACCTCTGATCTTGCACTCATGTTGTCACCAAATAGTACATTGCCTCCATCACATTGTAGAAACTCAAATAATATATCTAACCTAGGTGTCATGTGGTATGAACCTCCTATATTCATGATCCAATCAAGCAGAACCTCTACACTCATCACCATCATCACCTCTGAAACGTCATAAATCGAACCACTAGAGCTTGGTTGATCATCTTTCTTGACGAAATATGTTGACTTCTTGCGATTATTGGCGATTTCTCTTTAAGTGCTCCTTAGATTGAAAAATATATCACTTTAGTCTTTCACCTCGAGACTTTGATCTTGACTTTCCCCTTGACTGATGGGAATTCTTGTGATCTGTTCTTCCCATCATATATAATCCTTCACCATTATCCCCATTCTCCTTGGACCTTTCTTTGATTTTCTTTAAATTTAGTGTGGTCATCACGTCCGCCAAAGTCAAAGCTTCCCGTCTATAAAGTAATGTATCCACAATGTGTTCAAATGATTCTCGTAAAGAAGTGAGTATAATATAGCAAGATCTTCATCCCCGGATTTTACCTCAATATTTGCTATCAAGAACGATAATTTTTGAACTCGTGTATATGCTCGGAAATCTTTTGTCCATCCAGCATGTAAAATGTATACAAATTTTTCTGTAGGTACAACTTGTTTTCCAATGATTTGTCATGTACAAAATCTCGATCTTTGACCAAATCTCGTTGCAGTCATCTTCCCGGTAACCTCTCTCAGAACCTTGTTACATAAACACAATATCAAGACACTTTGAGCTTTCTTATCAAGCTCGGCTTTCGTTGTAGCTTCCATATTCGCGGGTAAAACCTCTAGAGCTACTTCACATCCATGTTGGATTAATAAATCACGCATCGTGATTCTCCATAACCCGAAATCACCAGTTCCATCAAATTTTTTGACATCAAACTTGGCTCCCGTCATTCTTTATCCCTTCTTTGATTTGCTAAACCTTGTGATAAACCCAATCAACAAAGTCCTATTGTACAAAAAAAACTTCAAGTATATAATATCCTTTTATTTTACGAAAAATAAAATACAATTAAAATTCTAGGCCCAATATTCTTTAAAACCAAACTTTTTAAAGTCCTGGCCTAATTTATAATGTATATCCAACTTGGCCCAATATAAATTAATGGCCCAAGAAAACACTTGAATACTTGTGTTTAACGTTAAATAACACAACGCCATAGTATTTTCTTCTCCAAAAAATTCCTACAACAAAAAAAAAATATTAATACGGAAGTACCTTGACGATATTCAACCAACAACCTTTTTCAATCGATGCCCTTGTTACTAACTTTGTTGATCAAGAACCATACAACAAGAACCTCTTTTGTTGTCATCGAAGTAGCCCAAGCAAAAACAACCTTTGGCTCTTTCCAGAAAAACAAACAACAAAAGCAACCTTCACTCAATTGTTCCCCGTAACCAGAGAGACCCGCGAACCGGAGCTCTCATACCAGTAGCGATGCGAAAAAGAACAACACAAGGTATGTGTCCCTGATCAATCGATTAGTTTTTATATAAAAAAATGACATTGAGTGCCTTCTTCCCTCATCTCTATTTATAGAAAATAAAGGGGAGTTTCTAATCCTACTCAAATTGTAAGTCGGCTGTAAAATAAAACAGAATCAAAAAATAAAAAATGGAATGGGCGTAGTAAACACCAACCGACCATTTTGCTAACGCTATTCAACCATTAACTCGACTTAACAAAAAATTTCAAGAATAGTTCCTATCGTTTGCACTGAACATTAACTTTCGTCCCTATCTCAAAATAAGTGCACCAGTCGTCCCTATCGTTTACAACTTGGATCAAAAATCGTCCCTATCTTGGATGGGAGTTAGTTTTCTCCGTTAAGTGATATGAAGGGAGGAGTATTTTAGACATTTACTTGTTTTTTCTGCATATATACACTCACTTTCTTTTTTCTCTTTCTCTCTCTCTCTCTCTCAAATCCGGCCAACCAGCTTACTAGCATAGCTGCCCCGGAAAATATTTTCCGACCAAGCTCCAAAAATACTCCCCATCACCCGATCCACCACTTAATTCACTCGATCTATTATATTTACGTTTTTCCGGCTACCACCATGCCATCGCTACTGTTCAGCCAACCGATGTCATCACCATAGTGTCACCATCGTGACCACCCACCTCGTCGTGGCCTACACCATCAGCCACCATAATCGTCCCCATCAGTCACGACATCGACCATCTCTCAACAGCCGTATCGTGACCAGCCACCACCACGAAACACTAGATCTATCACAGATCCATAACCAACACCACCTTATACCACTGTCGGCTCCACCAGCCAAGATAATCATCTCCACCACCGGATCTATACGCAGCCACCATCACCTCGATTCACCAGATCCACACTCGTATGGGTCGTCAGCTGGTGCAAAGGGTGAAAGACGAGCTCTTCCAAATGCTACCATCATGATCCATCAACCTTCGGGTGGATATAGTTTGCAAGTACATGGTGTTTTAAATCCAAACGCCAAAGGCTGTGGTATTAAAAGGGTTGGTAGAACTGATTTTAAGATCAGTGGGTTTGAGATGAATAAAGACATATGTTGGTGGCCGCTATTATGTTTGTGGGTATGGGTCAGATTCGTTTGTGCAGGCTGCAACAGTGTTAGCATACCCACCATGACCAGCTAAACTAGCCCTAAGCTTATAGTTACCAAGTTCCAAATCTTAACAGTCTTATCCCATGAACCAGAAACCATAGTAGGCTGTAAAGTATTAGGACTAAAACGAACAGAACTCACCCAGTCATGATGCCCATCACCTTCACCGTATGTTTTGTCTTCTTTGATGAGTTTCCAGACGATGAGGGATTTGTCACGGGAAGAGGTGACGATGGTGTCGAAGTTGTCGATGGAGCAGGCGAACAAGGCAACAACCGTATTTGTATCAGTTGTTGCTTCCATTAACACAGAGACTTGTCTCAAGTATATTCAAATGAACAAATGCATTTCAAATTGTATTTTCTGGTTTGCTGTAAAGATATAAAAAGCGTAAGATCATTACTTGGTTTTATTAAAGGTTTTAAACATAATGTTTTTAAACGCAATGAAAAGACAAAATTGCCCTCCAATAAATAGACTTAACTAACCCATCCAAAATAGGGACGAAATTTGATCGTAGTTATAAGCGATAGGGACGATTCATGGAGTTATTTTGAGATATGGACCAAACTTGATATTCTGTGTAAACGATAGGAACAAATCTTGAAATTTTTTCCGTAGTTTAATAAAAACACCACTTTCTCAGTTTTTTTTCTTACCTTTTTTATACAATGACAATTTTTCCCATAACAACTTAATTTACAACTTCTTTATTGTTTTTAATAACACCGTAAAGTGATGGTAATACAGTAAACTTAATCTACCTTCCTTATATATTTTTAAAAGCGATTATTAATTTGAGACGTCTAAATATACTTTAGACTATACTTTAAGGATGTTGTTTCAAAAAAAACTATACTTTAAGGACCGATAGAGTAATATAAAGACTAAATTCATAAATAAATATTACTAATAAAATTAAGGATTACGACTTTCACATGGGCAAGAAATGCCACCTTGTGGGCATGCATATTCAAGTCTTAAAATCTACTCCTTCGTTTCATATTAAGTGTCCAGATTTTCAATGCACAATATTTTAGATATATTATATTCCTACCATTATTAGCTATCAAAATGATAATTATACTTTTATTTAATACAAAAAAGAAAAAAAACACAATTTAAATATAGGCCACATATTAAAAAGCATAAATAAAAAATTAATTATCAAAATTCCCTCAATTATATTGAACATTTAATATGAGACAACCAAAGATTTCAATGTACACTTAATATGGACAAGGTAGTATTAAACAGGATAATTAAAGTAACAGTGGTCTTGACTTTTTGAAATCACATAAACCTATTGGATTGATCATTGAAGATATTAAAGGGGCAATTGGTCTTGCCATGGTTTTTTATATCGACATATACAAATTGACGGACCCAAAATTTATAACAGGGTGTTACACGATTTTTTTCTATGATTATTATTATCAAAGTTGTCTTACATTACGTAAAAATGGGTGTTGCACGTATCGTGAAAAACCCTACTTTTTAACAAATTTATCTTTCGTGAGCTAAAATCGGGTGTAGCCCGTGCCACACCCGGCTACCACCCACACCCCTGCATATACATCAATTTGAAGCTGAAAAGAAGTAACACTTCATTATGTATGGTGTGTTTCTTTTTCTTGTTGTGGCTCTTAGTGGGAAGAGTTGTGGGACCAAATCCCTTTCAACCACTTGTTCCATACTCACATAAAACACTCCCTCTTCTCACTAAGAGCCTAATTAAGAGGCTTATATAGCACCTTTTAAAAAAGTAAACAAGCCCAGTTCATAATTCCATAAGATAGCTATTGGGAAATGTCTGTCCTGGTCCGGCTCTGTCTTTTATAAACCTGTGCGTCAAACCTCTAGCTCAAGGATTTTTATGTGTAGTTTATATATGTTTTTAATGGGTGGAATTGTAGGTGTTGTGAAAGCTTGCATACCTGTAAACTGTGAAGCTCCTGTTGCCATTGGGACAGAATGATGGTATTGGAAAGTCAATTGTTCTGGCTCTACTTTATTGTCTTTTTGATGTTCTAGTTTATGCAGTGATATACAACACGAATCTCACAGCTACATCCCCGGATACAAACTACACGACTGTGGAAGCCAAACTATGCTACGCGCCAGTGAGCCAAACGGGGCAAGATGACCGAAAAACAGATGACAACCTCGACCTAGAAAAGACATGCCCATTTGTCATAACAGACGGACCATACCAACGCACAGACAACTCCTTTGTATGGACCATTACAAAAGATACTCCCAATTGTACGTATTTTGTGAGGGTGTATGCTCTAGACGCTGATGATGATCAGATCGGTTATGGCCAGAGTACAAATGCGCTCAAGACAAGCAACTTGTTTCAGATTGATGGAACCGTAAGTGATCAAAAAGGTTCGCCATGGTCTTTGTTTGGGAACTCTTTCGGCTACCACTATGCATGGCTTCTTACGCTATTTCTTGTGTAAATTGATCACTGAACCATCTTGAAAATGTTTTCACCAAGCGAATTTAATTTTTCAATTTGATGTTGATAGGACATTTGCAAGTTGCTTTTTTAACATACTAGGCGATTACCCGCGCATAGCTGCGGAATTGCCTGGCGGCAGATAATTAACGAAACGCTATATTGTGGTAAGATAAAATTGTAGTTGGAAACTGTCGTAACATACGGTAATCAAGTTTAAAATGAAATCCCATATACAATATATCAAACAACATATAAAAACATAAAGTAAAAGTGAAAGTGAAAAATTGCATCAAGTATAAAATATAATCTAGGAACTGATGTTACTCGTTGCGTAAAACTTCTTGGTACACGACATTTGAGGTGTATACTCCTTCTTCACCAAACTCTTTGATTGGTTTCACCAGTACCTTGGTAGTTGCACGTGAGATCCCTCTAGATAACGCAACATAAAGCTGGCAATGTGAGAAAACAGAGTCAGACAAATAGACACCTACATTTAGAATAGTTTGCCCTTGAGCTTTATTGATAGTCATGGCAAAGAAAAAGCGGACAGGAAATTGTGTTCTCTTTAGCTTAAAAGGAAACATGTCTTCTTCAGATGGAGCGAGAGGAATTCTTGGCAAGAGAACTCTAACTCCAGCGTTTTGCCCTATAGCAATTTCAGCATTTAAGACATTTGGATCAAATCGTTTGCATATCAGCCTCGTGCCATTGCATAATCCATTTGTCGGATCGAGATTCCTCAAAAGAATAATCGGACATCCAATTTTCAAGCGCAAGTAATGTGGTGGCAATCCGCTCACATTTAGGGAGTTTAAGAATTCAAGAGGATACATGTTGTGTGTGTCATCTTCCGCTTCATCAAAACTATAGTAAACCTTCTCTTCACCAGGAAATCTGCCAATCAACATTTCATTAATACTGTCAACATGTTCATTTTTAGTTGATAATAACTTCAAGACCCGCGGGATTCGCGGATAATTTAAAAAAAATAATTTTAGAAGAAGTTATATGTAAATAAAATAAGAGAAACAATGGACGTAAACATATTTTATTAATATTTGAAAAAAATAATTAGATAATAAGTGTATTATTCAATAAACACTTGAGCTTGAGTTTGTAACAATCAAAACAATAATCGTCCATGCATTTTTGTCAATGATGCATTTTTGTCAATGATCCGTGAATGAAACATATAGAGTGAAATAAATAATATCATCTCTCGTACGACATCATGATAATGAATGAATCTCCTAATGATAATTTTTAACTTACCGAACGAACTGAAACAGAAATGTATATATATGAACGCAGAAATGAAGAGTCAAATCCAACAACTCTATATAAGATAAAATAAAAAGCAAGAAATTATGAACATATGCAGATACAAAGTAAATAAAGATAAAGAAGTTATCTCATGAAGAAAATACATATGGTGTTAATAAATACAAGCCTTTAGAATTAACTTGAATGTTCCACTGCAGTAGTGCTTTGAGTCCTCGCTATGATCAAAACGGTTCCATAGTCGGACGTACCTTGTTACATGTTGCATATGCCTGTTTCACCAATGTGGCACCTACTGTGAATAGATATGAACACAATTACATATTAACAAATAAATAAAAGTAAAAAAAATCAAATGAAAAAATCCAAAAAATTATCCAATCCTCAAACTAAATGGATTCATTATTGCTACACATGAGCTCTAAAAAATTCTAGAACCCTTAAAAAAGGAACCAGATTTATCTTCTCAAACGCATCTAAAGTTCAAATAGGTCTTTAAAAAACATAATTCAAGAAATATCCATTTGAATGGGTATTGATTTGCTTGGACAATATATTTGGAATTCTATCAAAAAAGATGGGAAACAATTACCTCATCGATTGTTGAATAACACAAATCCAATTTGTTGGGCTCATCACATGCTGCGCTTTTGGCCAACAAAAAATTATGACACAAACCTAATTCAATCATGAAAAAAGAAACAATCAAATGTTTCAGTTGAAGTAAATATATGAAAAGAATTAAAAGGACGGGAAAAGCTTCTTAATATCACATTCACAATTAGAGATGATGTATTACCTTATGATCAAAAGTTTCTTTTGAAAAAAATAGGTTTGTAACCGACTAATAAGGGTTTCTCAGTACGAATGTGTAGCCTGCAGCCAAGTTAAACATTTGTGATTCAAAAGTTAAATGTGTATAAAATAACTAAATGGATGTGGATTTTATAGCTTATTGATTCTAGTCAATCGAATCTATTTAAGGAAAGAATTGTTATCTTTGATTTTCCAGCAATGTCAACAAAATTGATTGATTTTACAAAAAAAAAAAATTATAACGTATTTTTTAAGAAAATGTCAACAATACGCGTAAAACAGTTTCGTTTTGAAGATTTTGTTTAAACTAATTTCGAAAACGCGTTTTGTTTTAAAAAGTTTCCAAAAATATGTGTACAACTCATTAATCTTGAAAAAATTGTTAAAACTCAAGTTTTAAAACTTGTTTTGTATTAAACACTTTCCAAAAATACGATTAATTAAAAAAATACGAAAAATCACGGGTTTACAATAGTAAGTTTGTAATTTTTTTGGAGTTTACAAAAATAAAAAATAATGAAATGTTTTGTTTTAAAGATTAATGAAATATGTTTTTACAAAAATAAAAATTAATGAAACATTTTTTTAGTTTACAAAAATAAAAATAATGCAACGCATTTAGAAAAATAGATTTTGTCAAAGTAAAATTAGGTTACCAATGTTTATCATGATTTTTTTATATATATCCACAAAATAAATTTACATTAAAAAACGGATAAAAAAAAGTTTTTTTGATATACACCAAATAAGTTACATAAAATAAGCCTACAAAAGAGTTTTTTATTTATATACACAAAATAAATTTACATAAAAAATTTTGCTTTATTTTTTTTATATAAACACAAAATAAATTTACATAAGAAAACAAAGCTACAAATACTTTTTTTTATATACAGAAAATAAATTTACATATAATACGCATACAAAATTTTATTTTTTTATATACACAATAAATTTACATATAACAGTACAAAAAGTAATGAGTTTATCATGAGTTTTTTACTTTTTTTTATATATACACAAAATAAATTTATCTAAAAAAGCATACCTACAAAAATGTTTCAAAAATACATGTATGAAAATGTTAATAACATCATCATATGTCTCAAATACATTTTCTTAATTGAATTATTTTTGATAAAGAATTAAAAATTTTTTTGCATTGAAATGTTGTACAATGAGCAAGAAAATATGAACAATGGGGGCAAAAAAAAAAATTTTTGCAAACGACATGAGAAAATAAGTGAAAGTCTAATAAAAAAGACAATTTATATTTGCGAGAAAACAAAAAAAAAAGAAGTTTGTTATGAAAGATTAAAACTCGATTACTTTTACCTTATGAAACTTTTTTTTAGCAATTTACGTTATGAAACTAAAACTTCTCTTTTTTTTTAACTTGTATAGCTGCCTACATCATCCACCCCACTTTAACATTTACAATACCTATTATCTCTAGTTCTCCATTTTCTCCGACCAAGAAAACCTCCGGAAAAAAACCTCTTTTTGCATCAAGATGACCCAGATTGTTGGCAACGTGAGAGCGATGAGGGCATTTTGATTTTATGGATGAGGGCACTCGACTTTTTTCTCGATAATTTTACTTTTTTTCTATGTATTTCGTGTATTTGTAATACCATGGTTGGGGGCATGTCCCCCCACTCCCACCAAGGTGGCTCCGCCCCTGGTTATATATGGTAACGTTTGGAATTCAAATTTACAACAAATGGTAGGAGCAATTAAGTTTTCAAGATTTCAACTTATACTAATTTTCAACATTGTCTTTATAGTTTTTTCAACATTTCCTATAATATAGAGTTTTTCAACAATTCCATAAATAGAGAGTTTTTCAACATTCAAGGAATTTGGGAATTCTCTTTATAAGTAGTAGTGATAGTGATAAGAAATGGGTTGAGAGATCCACAGGTCAATATGATCCTGCCCCCAATTTCTTGAGCCAAAACAATGCAGGGAATCAAAAATGATATAATTGTCAACCAACGAAAACAAGAAATAACTGGTTACATACAGATTAATGGAAAACAAGAAAATACGACATATAACCACTATTAGGAGTCAAATGTACAACATTCTTAGTCGTCATTATAACCAAAACCACTTGCTAATTAAATATAACAGAACTTCATCGATGACACATCTCTTCCCTCTATTGCAATGTGCCTTCACGTTTAAAACCTGCAATGCACATTAGCTAGTAAGGTTGTTATCTCTTGAGTTCATAACTTTTATACAGCATTAGTAAAGACAGGGTATGCAAGGAGATGATGACCAACAAAATATGAACCGTAAGTCTGTAACAAAACACAGAACTTGTAGTTATTTTACAATCATTATTTTTACTAGCTGCTCGTTTTTCCTAAAAGAGTGATGGGGTGAAAAACACAGCCCAATATTTATACCTCATATGCTAGAAGACTGCTCGATCTCTCACTGATCCCTTTAGTGGTAGATCAACCTTTTTATACTACAAAATATATTTTCACATAGAATTTTGCAACATGCACCCACCACTGTATCCCCTATTGGTCCATAAACTTGGTTAATCACCAGGTAAAAAATTGTTTCACTTAGTTCCTTCATGTTTTTTAAAAGAAAATCTCGCATATTCATCTTTACGTTTTCTTTTGTGTTTCCTCCTGCAGGATTTTTCTGTAACCTCCATTTAATAAAACGGCTGGCAACTCCCTGGTATTCCTGAATGTTCTTTTTTTTTGTAAAATCAATTTATTAGCATAGAGATTCTATGTACAAATAACAATAAAGCATATTCACAGTTGCACACAGGTACGTAATGAAGTTGTTTGAGTCATTCTTTTTTTAATGAGACTTGCAACAAATGCATAATCTAGGCACATCATATCATTTAGGAAGATATCAGGCACTTCTTCTGTAAAGAATTTAACTGATGACATTCCAATTATAAGTGGCACTTTTTAACTCCTATTATCAACTTTAACATAAGTCTGAATTGGGGTAATGGTCCAAAATTGGCCAAAGGCAAAAAACTAGCTAGAAACAAGTTAACTACATCTCGCCCAAAATGGTCTTTTGGCATGACGTTTCTTAGACACAATGTGTTTTGGCACAACAAAGCCTGACCCGTTCCCGCCCTGCCTATATTGACACCTTTTCTTCTAATGTAACATTGAATTTTAAAGAAAATAATTGCGCTCTAGTCACACCTCAGCAGAGAAACAGAACATGAATTAGGGTTGTGAACTTGTGATCCAATATCAAATGGTATTAGAATTGTAAGCTCCTAGTGAATCTTGCTAAAGTGTTGCTTATATCTTTCAACCATTATTTTAGCATGTACAAGGGTCTAGCGTCAACAACATAATAAGAAGTTATCAATCGTGTCATTAAAATGATTTAAAGCACATAACTAAAATTCCATAATAGACAGTTAGATATCTCTGTTACCAAAACCGACCCTAGAAATCTGTGTTACCAAAAACTACATGGTTCCCAAATCTTGTTTGCGCACCAACTAATTTGCGCGCTGTAATTTATGAGCTTACACATGTGCTTTGGTGGTTGTTTGACTGAGTTGTTCGTTCTCAAAACAATATTTGTGTAGGAAGATAAGGTATTAGGCCGAGTTGCTGACACGTGGCATGGTGAGCAAAGTTGTTTGCCCACCCTCTTATTTGCTCGCCATAATTATTTAGAAAGACAAGGTTTGAGAGGTTGAAGATTGGTTTGAGAGGGTGAAGCTATTCGGTTTTGTTTTTTTCTATTTAAAAAATAAAGACACTTGATATATTAAAAATGCAACAATTGCTCGCCAGGTTGCTTTTGTTTACATAACCATGACACGTCATGTGTGCGTGCAAATGAAGAAGGCGAGCAAATGCTTTTGCGCGCAGATTGCCTTTTTTGAAAAAAAAAATTTGTTAATTATAAAACTAATCAGAGTGCGACACGTGGGAGGATGGCACGCAAAAGATTTTCGGTCGGGTAGATTTTCGTTATTGAAAAAACTAGTCGTATTTGGTAATTCTAGTCTATAGGAATAAAGAATGGTAATTTTTTTCATAATTAATGTAGTATCAAATAAAAACTTAACATAAGATACTGAAATCACACCTGAAGATAAAATCCAAATCACACACTAGCCGAAGATGCAATGAACTGAAAGGTGTCCAACTTAGTAAGATCAATATCAGGAGTGCTAATTGATCTCAAATCATAGACCTCACGAACACTTTTCAATCCGATATTGTACTGTACAACCTTTCCATATAATTCCATCACAAGGAACGAATCATCTTCTCTTTCTCCCAAAACAATACTCCAAATTCTGGACAAATCCCATTTAGAAGGCGACCTCTTGTTCATCATAACATCATCAAGATTAACAACATACTTAAGCGACCATTGAGAGTATCTCTTCCTCATCTCGTAAATAGGCAAATCTCGGGTAGAAGTACCAACCACGTACAAATAACCACAAGACTCAAACAGCTTAATATCCTTACAAAACCTCCTATCATACTTTAAAGGAGTAAAAGGAGTAACCGCGGTTCTTCTACTTATGTCACGTTCTCCAAAAGTGAACATCCAAAGCGAAGCAATGAGCGTACACTGTATCGCATGAACAATATCTTTCCAATATATTCCACTCTGAAGTAAATCAGGAAACACACATTCCGCCTTCAGGGGAGCACTCCAGTTTCCTGTCTCGGAGGAGTAAGTTTTCATAACAGAATCAAGTACACGATAAACTTTATAGTAAGGCGACTTAGTAGGATCAAAAGCCAAGCGGATAGCACCACGATATAAAATCTGAGATAGCCGTTGGTCACATTGCGGAAGCATTTTAAAGACATTAAAAGTCGGGTTATACACGTAATACTTATCAGGCTTAATACAACATAAAAGCAAACCATTACACGAGTCCAGAATGACAAAATCACTACCCGCGTCAACAAAGATCTTACTTAATGAAAATTTACTAACTCTCGAATCTAATGAAACGAAATGATACCCAGATGATGATGATGGTGATGGTGATCTGATAAGAAACCCAGAAGGGGGATCAGTCTTTTGATTTTTACGATAACGAGGAAGGAGAAGATGGGAGTTGATGAGTGAAAGCCAGTGTTTGGAAACAAATTTAAAGAAATGAAGTGAAATGAAAGGTAACCTTTTCAAGATTTCCATCAGAAGGTTGTCATCGGATACGACGTTGTGTACGGATAAAGGTAGATCGTTGTCTTCCGTACAACATATCTTGGATCGTTCCGACATGTCTTCGCCGATTGTTCCAGGGTAAGTGGTGGGGGTTTGTGGTGGGGGTGGTGTAGGGGTGATGGTGGTGGTGGTTTGTGTGCTTTTTAGTGTGACTGTGCGAGTATTAGTAGTTTATTTGATTTTTAGTGTCATTATCCATATTTACTTTCAAATAATTTTTTTAAAACGGAAAATGTTAGTGTTAGTGAGTAGTGCAAAGACATTAAACCGGTAAAATGTCTTTCTGGAATACTCTGTTTGGTTGGGACATATTGATTGAAGGATATTGGGAATATTCAAAAATTTCTACATTTTAATTTCCTCCAAATATTGTGTTTAGTATAACTAATCAAAGAACTTTAAATTTTCCGAATTTTCAAAATGGAGGATATTGAAATTACTCCAAAAAGTGAGTAATTTTAATTTACTTGAAAATTTTATTTTATAAACTTTTTTTCTAATAATTTTTATTCGGGTTTTTATTTTTATATAAAAAAATATAAAATTTAAAAAATTTATATAAAAAATATTTTTTCGGTTTTTACTCTTTTAAATAGCAAAAATAAAATTTATATTAAAATTTTATAGAAATTTTTTTATAAAATTTATATAAATTTTTTTATAAAATTTATAGAAATTTTTAATAAAATTTATAGGATTTTTTTACAAAATTTATATAAATTCTATAAAAAAATTATTGAAATTTTTTATAAAATTATAATTTTTTATAAAAAAATAATATAAGTTTTTATAAAGTTTATTTAATTTTTTTATAAAATTTTTATAAACTTTATATAAATTTTTTATAAATTTTAAATAAATTTTTTTATAAATTTTTTAAAAAAAAAACTATATAAATTTTTTTATAAAATATATATAAAAAGTTAAAATTCGATTTTTAATTCTTAAGAAATTTTTATAAGATTTATATAAATATTTTTATAAAACTTATATAAATTTTTTATAATTTTTTTATAAAAGGTTATATAAACTTTTTATAAAATTTAATGAATTTTTTTTATAAAATTTATATAAATTTTTTATAAAATTTATGTAAAATTTTTATAAAATTTAATGATCTTTTTATAAAAAATTTATAAGATTTATATAAAAAATTTATAACTCTTTTTATAAAATTTATAGAATTTTTTTACAATTTATATAAATTTTATAAAAACATTTTGTAAAAATTTTTATAAAATTTATATAAAAAGTAAACATTTTATTTTTACTCTTTTAAATAAAAAAATTTGTCTAAAAAAATTATTCGTTAATTGGTTTAATTCAAGAGTTCAAACTATTACAAATTTTTGTCAACCAAACAAGATTAGGCATTTTAAATTCTAGAATTTAAAATTCTTGGAAATTCTAATTTACAAGATATTAGAATTCCAGAATTTTAAAATCTTGAACTAAACGGCCCGTTAGTTATTTTAAACTTTTTTCTGTTTCATATGAGATACTCTTGACACGTTTTGAACCTAAAATCTGCAGGAAACCTCTCAAAAAAACTATTTTGTGAAAACTTGGTGCAGTTGGTTTCAAATAATTTATATTAACTTTAAAAAACAATACTAAATGTTAAAAATATTACTATCAGTCTTTTTAGAATTATAATTCAATATTCTTTTTCAAAGTGTTCAAAATTGATTGTGTACTTCTAAAATTAGCTAAATATTTAGATCAAATTTAATACTTTTTTCCGTTTTAAAATTATAGTCTCATTTTAACTTTTTTAGTCTTTTTCTTCCAACTTTGATTTTTTTAATATTTTTGTTTGTGTTATGCAATACTTAGTGAAAAATATATGAATTATTAGTTTTTACATGTATATTCAATATTAGAATTTTTATCAAGTATTATATAATATAAACACAAATACTTAAAGTCAAAGTTAAAATAGAAAGACCGAAAAAGCCAAAGTGGGACTATACTTTTAGGACAGAGAGAGTATATTACTCTCATTTGAAGTTATAATTATAAATTAAAAAATTAATTAATTAATTAATAGTAAATTTGTCTTGATGCAAAAAGTAAAGAAAAGAAAGTTAATTATGTTTTTTTTAACTATTTGTTTTGTTCTTTGTCGGTGAACCATTACCTCTATAATACATTAAGGGGAATGAATAAATCAGTAATAAACAATAATAAAACTTATGTGAGGAGAGCAGTAACAAAAACATTCTCCTTCGTCCATTTGTCAAAGCCCTTCATCTCTACCCTCGAATTTAACTCTCTCCCAACCATCGATTTCGTTGCTTCAGATCTTGCCCATCTATTGTGTGGAAAATGGTGTACCAGGTATGGGTCTCCCAGCCTTCGATTCATAGAAGGAAGATCTTCGCCGTTAGTTTATTGGAAAGTTGTGGCATGTTTGTTTTTAGGCCATAGATCTTTAATTGCAACTGTTGATTGTGCACTTTTATACAGTAGATCTATGATCAATTATAGATCAGACATGATCCCACTCACACAAAATCATCAAAACCTCCCACTCCTCTCTCGACCACTCCCCTCCCAATTATTTCACATAGTTCGATAAAAGTGACCGACTATTTATATGACCTTCGATGCCACCGATGTCTTCTTTGCCGCCATTTATGGCGCGTGGCGTCGATGATCGGTTGGTGACATTGGTTTGCTTATGTGGCAGGTTGTATGTGGGTGTAGATGGGTTTGTGACGGTGGGGATAGAGTTACGAGCTGAAAACGGTCTTTCCGATGGTCATTGTAGATGGGTTGTTGGGTATTTGGTACTCGCTATTTTTGGTGCCTTTATTTGGGTGTAAGAATCTTCAATTAAACAAGGTACTTTTTATAAAGTTGCGTTTTTTGTGTTTTTTAATTATTATTTTTACTCGCTCTTTTAACTTAAGAGCTTATTGTTAGTTGAAAATGGTATCTGATTTTATAATCTGAGATGCAGGCTTACAAAAAAGCCTTATGATGTATAATCTGAGTTGAATAAGCTCAAAGGATGCTAGATAAGCAGATCGTAAAGTGAAGGGGTGTCTGTTTGTGTGCTTATGTATCCAGTTGATGGCTTAATTGATTTTGGGCTTATGTTGCATAAGCAAAATTAGTATCCGTGATAAGAGGCAGTGATAAAAGGCTATGATGATTGTGAATGGGCTCGGTAAAGATGTGATTGTCCGTACTCTAGCATGGCGACCTTTCGGTCGCAGGCACAGCGGATGTATCCTCTTTGTTCTGTTGCTCGTTTATTTGAGCCTTTGAAATGGCGGAAAAAAAGTCTCAATAGTTTAGAGTCATAAATGTGTGGCTAATGAGTTGTATTGTTGGTTTTTTTAAACACGTGTATACACATGTTGATAACACAGTATAATCTTCGGGTAACATTGTTTTATTTGGTTAATGGGTGTATTTGTTGTTGGCAATTATTCGGGTTGTGATGAGTTTGCAGGGGTCGGGTTAAATCCGATATTACACGTATCTTGGCAGGGTAACCTATCGAGGTTGCAGCCATGGCGTGTGTATCCGCTCTCTCCTAAAAGCTGCCCTATTTGTCCTTATAAAGGAAAACAAATATGATAGTGATACGGGTGACGATTGTGTCGGGTGTGTGACGATAGTGATACGCTCATAAGATGAAACTTAAACAAACATGATATGCTTTGGTTTACCTTGACGGGGCAATGATGATTATGAGCAGACTAAGCAGAAGGCGTGAAAGTCGATAACTTGGTGTGGCAACCTGTTGGGTATGCACCCATGTAAGACTTACGCTTTGTATGAACCTCGCGCTTTTATCTGAGCCAACCGACTTTGTAAGACGATGGATTGAGATATCATTTATGGATACAAATGGTGGATTGGTTTCAAATTTAGACATCATGTTGATTCTTTTGATGGACTGGTACTCTTTTTTCTTATTTTTTAATTTTGCATTTTTAATTGGATTTTGATGTCTCGCTTTGTGATAATTACTGATTATATGTGATGAATTTTATATAAGCCCATACATTCGTGTAGTTGTATAATTACATTTTTAGCGAACTTTAGATGGTACACTTGCGTTTATACATAAATGAAACAATTTATGAAGGGCTGTTTGGTTAAGCATATATAATATAAGTATACGAGGCGTTTGTTTATGCTTATATGGCGGGCTTATGCCTTATTTGGTTTTGGGTTTATGTTTCATAAGCCAGGAAAAAAATGAGATTATGAAACATAAGACGAAAACCAAATAAGGCATAAGCCCGCCAAATAAGCCAAAACAAACACCCCATACGCCGAAATCATAATGCACGTAAACGCAACAATTTCTCAAGTGCATATTCCAAATAGAGTACCACATTTTACATGTGTGTTTGATACAGCATGTTTGTGTCGAGCAAATCTGATGACATGCATAATCATTTTCTCACCTTTTTTTATCATATGTTGTTGTAGAAGTGTAAAGGATTGAAGCGGCCGCACAATTTCTAAGGGCCGACTTTAGGTGACTCCTTCTTGAGGGTTACAACCTCCTTCCACTCACAAACTCTGCGAAAATGGCAGCGGCAACCAAAATCCATTGCATTGCGCATTTTCTAGAACCAGACATAAACAAGTCCAACAATATCTTAGGTACAACAACAAGACATAATGTCTATACCAACTCACAAGTAAGCATGTCTAACTACTTTTACTATAATGTTTTTGTGTTTTATACTTTTGTACTTACGTTGTGTAGCTATGTGCAACAGAGACAACCATTTTTGCTTAATATCAATGAATGGTTTTCAAGTTCGGAATCCTAAAACTCCTGTTGGGATGACGGAAACTCAGACTTTTCAGGCTGTTTCGAGTCCTGATGTGGCAATGGAGCGGTTAAATACCACGATTAGTGAGTTAGGATTCGACCCGCCTATGTTTGGGTCAGGAACTATACGGTTGGAGGTACGTAATTAACTAACTTTGCTAGCTAGCTATGTCTAACACAAAGCATTTGGTGCTTTCGCACTGTAAGAATTAGAAGGTGGAGGAGTTTCAGTCTCAGCAAACGGGGGGTTCTTGGGAAATTCGAGCGCGTCCTTCTGGTCTATCAAGTGAACTGTGTGACATGCCTTAAGGCCTACATAAAATCAAAGAAATATATATAAATATTGTAAAGGTGTTTTTCATTAAGACCCATGAAAATCAGCAAAAATTTTTTACTATCTCAGTTTGCAGGAAGTTAGAAGAACAGGTATGTATAACAACTAACTATGTAACAATAAGTTTATGCGTTTATAATTATTCTTATATTACTTAATGATGGTCCAAATTATGTGGAAGATGATGGTTAGAACTAGATGAAGCATGGTTGTCCGTTCTGCTACTAAAACAATAAAGTAGAGCATAGGTAGATTACAAAACTTCATATATATAACATGTAAAAAATCACAAAAATTAGATGTAAAAAGTCTGCAATAGAAGTATGTGACACGCGGGAACATGTTTTCCTTTTTATATATATGCGATATCTTCATAGAACTCTTAAATGTAGACTGAGCCACATATGTATTTTGGAAATTGTCACCAGGGTTGGATAATATTAGTAACAAGTTTAATTATCCGATTTGTAAAGTGTATCAAAACAGTGACCGTCTTCTTTATTAACAAGACTTTTGTAAGGTCCAATGCAACGTTTTTATGGCCATGCATTAACTCTAATATGGATTATCGCTTATATTGCATTCTATCTCCAGGTGTATATTGTGCTTTCCCACATTAGATGGTATTCAGCGGACAAGAAAAATCTACTCATGTCTAGAATATGCAGAGCAAGATAGCTCTCCTGCACAAAACAGTTGGGGGAAATAAGCAAATACATAAGCCAAACATGGAGAAGATCATATGAAGGCAACACACTCGGTAAGGTTAGTACATGTAACTTTGGATTCTTCGGCCATTTGTGGTTACTTTTTTCACATATAACACACCACATTGATTCGTTAATACAATTAGTAACTTGATATGGAGCTACTCTTTACCCTTTTTAGTTGCTACATATATGTGGCTGCGGAAATTAGTCTTTTTAAACTACACTACGGTTTAATGTGCCCGTGTTAACTAAAATAAATAATTCATATGTGTTAATAAGTCTGTCAATGCTAGATTGTATCTTAGTATTGATTTATTAAACGCTAAAGCTGAAAATACACGAGTCACCAATACATACATTTTCTTCTTCATAGTTTTCTCTTAACATTTAGTTGTTCCTGTTCATGTAACTAACGTCATATGATGTATTCAGGACGCTTCGCAAGGAAGGATAAGTTGAATGAAAACTTCAGTGGAAACCGATAAAGGTGCAATTGCTACTAAGCTCACTTAGTCACATAAAAAGAACACGAGAAAAAGAGTCAAGATAAAACAAAATCAAATCTTAAATCGTTGGACAAAAGAAAAGGTACTCAAAATCCGAAAGCCCACATACAATTGTGATGGTTGATTAGAAGACGATACTGGAAAGCCCAATGGCTACTGTTAAGCGATGTTGAGTGGAAATTTTGTGCCATCATCAGCCAATATAGCTATGTTTTGACTGAAGAGATTTCGCTTTGCAATAATACATTGTTAGGGATATTTTTTTGGAGTCTTTAAAACTTATTCAGTTAAAGTATCGCTTCAAAATGCCCCGCTGCAGAGCGCAGGCATTAATCCTCGTAATTTTAAAGCGAAGGAAGTAATTGTTGAAAACAATATTTTATGGAAAAGCCGCATGAGAGAGAGAGAGCGAGAAAGATAATATATGTGGTTAGGGTTCAGCAAATGAACTCATAAACTGAACCAACCCAGCAAATCAGTTGAAACTCAGTCGAATCGAACCGAACAAAGGTTACTCAATTCGGTTTTCAGTTTTGGATATCTAGTTTGATTTGGTCGGTTTGATCCGGGTTAAAACCGACACTTAATTGATTCGATCCACCTAAACCGAAATGAGTCGAGTCGAACAAAATTTAGTCGGTTCAGTTTCGATGATTCGTCCTTAAACTCGATTTGGTTTGGGATTCTCTTTTTCCTTAACTTGGTTTTGGTTTCGGGTGGTTTTTTGTTGGGTGGGTTAGTTCCGACCTGATGCTTACTTCTACTTGAGCTTGAGGGCTCTACCTCCATCCATCGAGTCAAACGTATGTGGTTAGAGAAAATTCAATGCAAACCTCACCATATCGATGTCATGTTAGATTTGGAATTGATTCATATTTTTAGTAGATTACGTAGCAAATTACACATTATGGATATGATTGTATTCATTGATTTCAAAACTAGTAACAAACGCATCTTAAATTCTTCATAATCGTTAACACTCGATACAACCTCGTTTGGACGTTGAATAACGTCACAATATCTACAATTTACTCATTTAGTACTCGATACTCTTTGCCACAAGTTATACTCGAAGCCGTACAAAATTATATCATCCAACAACAACATCAACCTCAATTTTAGCTACCTCAACAAAAACACTCACATCGACGACTCTATGACATCCGTAGTTTCACAATCACTAACCAGCGAAATAGAACGACCAACCAATTAGTCACAAGAGTAAATAGAAAGGTCACGTAGAAAAAGGTAAAACAACACCTCAAATAATTTAAGAATTGACTTGAGAAAAACCATCACTAGCAGAAGTTACTTATTTTACTATAAAAGTATAAATTTAAAAGCTTTGTAAAGACCTTGAAGTATTCAAGTAGAATAAATAATTATACACGTAAGTTAATGAAAATGTGATTGGATAAAAGGTCATTAAGAAATAATTACATTGTACGTTCTTTAAGTTAAGAGTAGGTTAGAAATTATTTTCATACATAAGGTATTGATTTACGATTTTAATGTACAAGGAGTCAAAACACAATGTATATTTATTGTATAAGTAACGGTGGACCTTATAAGGGGCAGGGAGGGCCCCGGCCCTCCCAAAAGTTGAAGTTATTAGTGTAAATATGGAACTTACAAGTAGATGTAGATCACAAATATGAAGCTTTTCTGAAAAATACAATCTATTTTATATAATAAAACAAAATATATTACAACTTTATAAAGCACAAAAATTAAATGCAACAATTAAATTGGTTTCCTTAAATAATATAATGTACAACACCTTAAAGCTAAAATAATTAAATACATTACCAAAATTAAGTCCATTAAGAAAATGCATATTTGTAATTTTATTTTTTAATGTAATAAAGTTTGATTCATATATTTTTTTTGTATTTGCTGTTTTATGTAAATTTATATCTATATAAATAAATAAGAAAGTTTGTTTGCGTATTCTATGTAAATCTATTTTCAGAATCAACAAAAAAAGTTTATTGTAGCTTTTTTCTTTTATGAAAAAAAATTTTGTGTATATAAAAAAAAAACTCATTACTTTTTTGTGTATATAATAAAAAAACAAGAAATTTTATGCAAAATATGTGTATATAAACTTTTAATTTAACAATAAATCTTTTGTACTTTTTATTTTTAAACTCATTTATCGTATTTTCATTCATGTTGTTAAGTTTTTTTTTGTATTTTTGTACAGGTTTTTAATAGTATAATTTAATGGCAACCGTTTTTTTGTATTTTTGTACAGGTTTGTACAGGTCTTTTTAGTTTTTATTATTTTTTTTTTGTTCAGTTAAATGCGTTTTCTGTTGAACTTGTTCTTATCTTTCACAAAGTTTTAAAAAATAAAAGTATGGTAAGTTATTTTTGTTCTTATCTAATTTAATGTATTTTCCTCAATTCAATTTTAATTGAAAAACATACGTCAAACACTAAATTAAAATGTAGCTTAATCTTCTCAAGTAATTACATATGTCAATAACCTCTAATGTACAACTTCTCTAAAAAATAATTATGAAAACACCATAAAGTTATTTGAATTTTGAGAATAAATTAAATTTATTTTTTAGAAACTCCTAATAAATAAAAATACTGATACTGAAGTGAGTTTTTGCAAATAAATTGTTAGTGTATAATAATTTTACTACGAATTTATTTTTGTATATCAATTTTTATATAACAGTTAATATATATTCTAAACAAAATAAAAATAAAATTATTTAATAATAAAAAGCAATAAGAAATTGATTTCAAAAAACTAACATTAAATTAATTTTAGACAGTCAACAATTAAATTAATTACAAGCAACTAATGAGTATGTACTTTTTGGTTCAATCTTCCTATATACACTAAGATATGCAGTTTTATTTTTTAATGCCATAAAAATATTCAAAAAGTCATTAAAATTAGTTACGACTACACTTATTTAAACTAATCTCTCTCTAATCTATACTACATTATAAAGGGTGTATCCTTTTGGTTGAAAGTTGAAAATGTTGAATGGTTGAAAAATGTGGGTCCCACTAATTTATACTACATTTATAATTCAAACATCTTAATGCATATATAAACTATATTATGTGAACACACTAAAGTCATTTAGAGATGAATTATTGACGTGCAACGAAAATAAATAAACATATGAAGTTATGAACGATGCCATTTTTCAATGTTTTGAAACCCGGTTTTTAAATCGACCTGGTCGAGTCATCGGGTAAACTCGGATTAACCCGATTTTCTAAATTGTTTACCAACAAATATAATATGTAGGGTTTACGTAACGAGTAACGTGTATTATTAGTTAGCTCATAAACTCTGATGTAATGTTTTACTTTCAGCTTTACTAAAAGTTTTTATAGGCTTTTTGATACACGTTTATTTAATATTTTATCTAGCATTGAATTGTCATATATTAAAACATTCTATAATTTCAATTTAATCTTTTCATGCTTTATATTCAACTACTTACCACAATATCACATATTGTAAATTATTTGCCACTAACCAAATTCCGCCGCTATGCGCGGGTACTCGTCTAGTCCATTCAAAAACAAATTCATAATCCTTTACTTTTGCAATTCTTTATTCTCTTTTCACATGTTGTGATTTGATGGTGATGGTGATGATGTAGATTTAATGCTTTAGTTACCAGGTACTTTCCATCAATCTTATAATATTATATATTTATAAAATTAGAATTGACTATTATTATTTTAATATATTTGATTTGATTTGATGTGCGTAATAAGGATGTATATTGTTTTTAAAGTTACATCAAAATATAATGTTATGATTATATTGAACACCAACTGTTCGATTAAATGTCGAAGCAAAAAAAAGTTACAGTTGACATTAGATGTATACATGTCATGAGGATGCAAATTAGCTAGAAACAAATCAGGAGGTAACAAATATGTGAGAATTATCCTAAGTCATGGTGTATTAGCAATCAAGGGTGGTTTCGTAATGATACGATCCTACACAGTAGCATAGCTTATACATGATTTTGTAATTGGGTTGAGCAATGATGTAAACAACTAATCTTCTAGGAAAAAATAGGGGAAAATCTACCTTATGTATTAGGAATAAATTTAATATATGAGTCATTGTTGTTGTTAATTAAAAGCGGTTCTCATGTTTGAGATATAGGTTTTATGTTATTTGACCTAGTGCTACTGATTGCAGCTTGACATGCTGCTGCGGACTTACAAATGGACCTGCTGCTGCTGATTGCAGCATGACTTGCTGCTGCTGATTGCAACATGACCTGCTGCTGCTGATTGCAGCTTGACACTGTCACATCCGAAATATGCCAAAAAATGAGAAGAAAAAGAAAGCATGAATTCAATTCAAAAGTATGTGATTATGTTTTGTTTTTCGTTATATTTCTTAACGTTAAATAGGAAAAAATCATTTGAACTTTTGTTGCTTTTGTTAGAAACGAGATCAAGAATAGTTTTATTTATTGATTGAGTATGTTATATATGAACCTGTAAATGTTATGTAAAATGAGATTGCAAATGTTGTTGCTTTTGTAAGAAACAAGATCAAGAATAGTTTTATTTATTGATCAAGAATAGTTTTATCAAGAATAGTTTTATTTATAGAGTTTTATATCATAAGTTGCCCATTTTTGCTGTCCAAATCGACCCTAAAAAAGGCTCTTCCAAACAGCTCTTTTACGCCGACTGTGTCCAAACGGCACCTTATTGCAAAGACCGATTTGTAATTTACATAATTGGATTATCATTATGATCTTAATATGGGTAATCTGATTGTTCCGATTGTGTTGCATTTTGAAGGATGTGTTAAGTAAGGTTAATTTGTGTATGAGCCACTGATTTGTATACTCCTTACAACTATCTTGAAAATAAGCACTTAAGCATACACAACCTATCTATTTATTGACTGTTATCTTTTTAATATATCAGATACATTGAAATAAGTATCTCTCAGATACATTAGGCTGATATAACTTTGTGAAACTGAGTTGTTTTTGTTAGGACCGGTCAATCGAGGATCGATAATAAGTGCCCAGTAAGAAAGGCTTACTTTGTTTTGTCTCAGGGTGCATCTCTCACCCGTTTGAGGTTACTCTGCTGTTATGAATTATTCTGTGTATGGATCTGGTAACATCGCTGTCTTGGAATGGGTTTTTAAACAAAGTGGTTTGGGAATTGGTGGTATAGTTTTCTAAACATAACAGTATGAGGTGGTATCGAGGAATTCCAATTTCATTGGTTTCAAACTGCTACATATAAAACCAAACACCCACTAAATACATGCACACTAATAAAAGAGTTTAAAGTAGCTTCGTCCTTATAGCATCATAAATTTCATTGACATGGTCACGTCTCAAAGCTTTGCAATAAAGTGAATTCGTTGCATCTTTGCTTCTTTCTTTCTGTTCACTATAAAGTAGTGCCTCTTTTTAAACTGATATTGAAACATGAATATGTTATATATATGGTAAACTGAATGGGTTAGGTTAAGGGTAAAAAATTGACCCATATCAAAGTGTGCAGTTTTGTTGTTGGTTTCAAAAGTTTTATTATACATGGTACAATAATTGTATATTATTACTATGATTTTAGAAGTTCTATACACCACATGTACAGTTTAGAGGACTTTTGGTTCATTTGATTCATTTAAGTTTAACTCATTTTAAACTTAGTTTAACCTATATATAACTTTTAGTTTACACATTCTATTTGATTTCCATTTGTTTGATAAAATTATTGTCTTATTTTCAGTATCTATGACGCCTCACCGAATTAGCTTATTTTGAAGACTTAAGAGCTTATTGGAAGATTAAAAAAGATCATACGCTCACTTTTTTCATCTTAAGAGCTTATTTAATATAGGCTGTGTACTTAAGCAGTACACAAGCTCATAAGCAGAAAAAGTGAACATACATGCTTTTTCCATATTTAAATAAGCTTATAAACGAATGAATAAGCTACTCTAAACCCCCACTAAATACTTTAACTTGAAATACGCTAACACAATGACCCAATTCAGGTGGTATTCTGAATTAGATTAGTTCCCAGACTGATGACCTTATTTGAAAATTAAAAAAACTCATATGCTCACTTTTTTCATCTCAAGAGCTTATTATTACAGCTTATGCACTTAAACAGTACCAAAACTCATAAGTAGAATTATGTACTTATTTTATTAATAAAATGAGGTACTACTTATGCACTTCAAAATCAGTAATAAGCCTTCAAAGTGAGCTATGCACTTCTAATTCAGTAATAAGCCTTCAAAGTGAGCTAACACAAACAGAGCTTATTTATTAGAGCCTGGAAAAAATTAACTTTTGTTGTTTGTATTGTAACTTTTGCCATTCGTACTATCCGAAAAAAATATTGTTATAAACCTTCTTAATATTGCAACTGTTTGTATTTGCTGTTTGTATTGCAACTGTTTTTATTTGCTGTTTGTTAGAGACTGGAAAAAATAAGTCTAGGAAGAGAACAATGTACAAGAATTTAATAAGCCGTGAACGAGCTGAGAACTAGCTGAAAATGAGCTAATTTTCTCAGTCAAGAACAAGCAACTCTATAAGTCTAGGAAGATAACAAGGTACAAGAATTTTACTCTACAGGAGTAAATATAGCTTAAGTATGCCCTTCAACGGAAAATATTGTATTAGTTTCCTTAGCAAATAATTAGTTTGACCCAATTGACCCATTCATGTATATATGGATCAAGATTGCCACCAGTAGTCTTGAGCATAATTTTTTTAAACTTTATCATCTTATGGATGTGGTATGTTTCTTGCAGTAACTGATCCATGGTTTAAACAGGCATTATCACTCGATAGCCATCATTTACAGAAAGAATGAGCTTGAGGAGAAGATGCTATCGAACCTTCACAAAAAGAAGTGGACTGATGGACTGACCTTGAACAATTTGATGCTCATTCCAAAACCAAATACACTGTCCAGGTAAGGCTATCGATTTCCTACAGAATATAAAGCCATAGATTACACATAATGTGAAGTTGCGATGATCCTTATAAATTTGAAAGAAAACCATCCATATATTTTGTTCAAAAACCTGTTATTGGTTTTAG
This sequence comes from Glebionis coronaria, assembly GCA_025667525.1. NCBI lineage: Eukaryota > Viridiplantae > Streptophyta > Magnoliopsida > Asterales > Asteraceae > Glebionis > Glebionis coronaria. The sequence goes on along the minus strand of CM046875.1, from coordinate 591,596,766 downwards.
TTGGTGGATGTTGTTCTTATTGTGCAGGAAGTGTTGGGTCAAGCTATTAAATATAACGAAGTTGTTTAGGAACTCTTATCCCAATGTTTTAGGAGGTAAGCATATATCATTGGAACCAAGTCGTCGTCCCTTATTCACTCCCCCGCTTTAGGGGTAACATTTGATCTGATCACTGTTTCAAATGAATCTGTATTGACGCAATGACATATTATGATTTTCTAATTATGTTGAATGTGAACTATTTGGCAGCATGGCCTTATACGGGAATTGTTCCGCCTCTCTCCCTAGCAGCATATCTCTGCGATACTTTTCTGTCAAAGTTGCAGGCAAGTTCACAAAATAATCAACTTCGACCTCTTTATATGTCAAGATACCAATCATACCATTAAAGTAAATGTTATACATTAGTTGTTAACCTTGCTTAGTGGCCACAAACCCTTGTGTTTTTTGTTACTTTTTCTGCATATTCAATTCATTATGTATTCCTGATATTGGATTAAGCAACTTCATGAAAGCCAAAGTTCTGCGCTATAGGTTCTATTTTATGAAATGGGTTGTTGTTTAATTTATGAATTTATATATAATGGGAATATAATTGGGTTCATCTTAATATAGTTTGTGTAAATGTGTGCAGCCCATGGTCCTAAATGTGATTAGGAGGCTTTGATCCTTTAAAATATGATTTGCATGATGTGTGGCCAGTTTAAACCGTTAGACAGTTCCTCTTTGACCCGTTACCTGAAACCACCCACTCATAAGTAGTTTGTTTCCACAACAGTCATGGTGAAATATGCATTATTGTATAGTATATCAAAACACTTTTCTTTGTTCTATGAAACTAAAAAATATTGACCACTTAGAATTTTTATTCTTATATACCAAACATACATTAAGATGAACCGATTATGTTCCACTCAAAACCTTTTTGTAGCTTATCCTAAAAACTCTGAGTGGTCTAAAAAATGTAGACCATATTTCCTTAAAATTAGTCCCACGTTAGTCCATCACAAAATCCTAATCAGAATATGCAAATTCAAGTAGAGTCCAACTCTATGAAAAAAAAAAACGCAATACCAAGGTGTATGTTTGACTATATGGTAGTAAGGATGATATCGAGTCTTGACCCACGGGACACAAGTGACATGTTTGATAATAAATTTCTTACGTTTCTAATGGTCAATAACAACTAATTTAGGTTGTATATGATGGTCGTACGAGTATAATCATATATGCAGAAATCTAAATTGATATTGGATTAAGTAAAGCATGAAATTGATTGACGGGTTTGAGTAATTTGGACATCTTGATTAGATTAAGTGAACCATGTAATTAATAGCTTATACATATCTGATCTTTAAAATGAAGATTATTTACGGTTTAACTTATTTATAAATCTATGATATTGTTCTTGCAGATATTCATCCGACATTTTGTGATATAAGGGAGCTCATACGCATACAATGTCAGTGGAGCTCATCAAAACAACGTGACTGGAGCTCAGACACGTACAATGTCACTGGGGTTTGACGTGAAATATGGCGCTTCTCACATTCCTCTTCACGTTGCTTACAGCAAGCGTCTTATGGCTCATATTATACGTAAGTATATGCGTAATATTTATTTTTTCTGCTTAAAATGATCATGTTATAATGCACGTGTGATGTAAACATTCTTAAGTACTTCTGTCACTTGGACTACTTAATTGTTTTTCTTTTTAGAAATGAGTTGGATAAAACGAATCAAACATCTTTACATCGTTTCCAAAAGGCTGCATTGTAATTATATTTTGTTTCACTATAAGATTGCCCAGTTTGACCTGAAATTTATTCCTTTTATGCCACAAACCATGTCTGCATAAGTTGATAAAAATTCTAAAATTAGTAGAAGTTAACTGATCTGATTGTAATCTCCCCTATAGTTCAAAATTCTAAAATTAGTAGAAGTTAACTGATCTGATTGAAATTTAATTCTTTTATGTCATTTTTATCTAACATATAAAGTATATAAACTATTCTTGAACTATCTGATATGGCACAATCAAAATTTTATTGTACGGGTAACAACAGGCATTCACATATCGGTTTGGCCTGCAAATTTCGTATTCATCTTCTTTTTTTCAAACAAAAATGTGTATAAAAACTTCAGATCTTGGTGAGGATTAAGAGGTATGGACATATTAGTTGGATTGTCATCTTATTATTACAACAGTGATAAATTGTTCTCAATAATACTACTTTATCGAGTTTTCAGTAAATCTGACTTTTTTAAGGAAACGGGTCAAACAATTCATGCCTAAAACATTACCTATGTGCACCTGTTTTACTCATGTTGGTTTTCCTAACTGTTGTTTTTTGAAATTTTATGTAATTTAAACTGCTCTGAATGTGTTTTTTGAATATTATTGCATATACACACTTGAGTTATCTATATATCAGCTTGCAGTTCTACCTCCAATTGTTTATTACTAACATAGGATTTACTTGCATTAAAGACGACACACAGGACGTAGGTCTTTTAGAAGACGACAGATAGTACATTAGTACATTGACGCCACTAAAGATGCAATCGTTATGCACTTGCTGAACATGTTCATGAGCTATTCGTTACATTTTTTGAGCAAAAAGAACTTCATAAGATTTACTTGCACAAAATGTTGAGTACAAGATGAGACAAACATTACAAATTTCAGGTATGTTGGAATCAATTACGTCACTCAGTTTGTACTCTTTTAAAGTTTTTTTCAATCTTAATCCATCGTGGACACTATTAACTAGACAAATAAGTGATCTTAAAACTCAAGGCTAATACAGAACAATAAATCTTAAAAAATCTTATGCAAGGAACGTTTTGACTGAAATTGGGTTTTGTAGTATAATGTTGTAAATGCGTTCTGAATGGTTAATTTTGCTTATCACATATACATTGAAATCTTAGTTTTTTAGTGATCATTTTTTATTTAGAAAATGAACGTTACTCCTTTTCAATATTTAAAGAACATGAATAAACCATTTCTGAGTAATAAATAAAATTTAGGAATATATGATGTTGCTCTTATCTTGTGAGTTTTTTTTTCTTTTCATTCTGGGATAACTTATTTTCTTTTTTCATTTAGGCATATTATGAGTAGTTTTACTACATACTTATTGACATGTAATATGTTTGAGCTTTCTCTAATTTTCAGGTTGGTTCAATGAAGTTGGATATGGAAAAGTTTATTGAGTTTTATGATTTTTTTGTTTGCTCAATTTTGTACACTAAACATGAGTTTTATGATACATGCTTCAGTTGGTTAAAGTTCTAATTCCCAGTTCAAACAATCATTTCGTTAAAGTTCTAATTCCCAGTTCAAACAATCATTTCTGTGTGAGTTGGTATTAATATATGTCAACCATATAGTTTATTACAAGTTCTCAACGTACTAATGGTTACATAAAATTTGATATTACAAGTTTGTATTGTATGGAATGTTTCAAGAACAATTTACTTTTTAACTGATAGTTATGGTGACCGATTAATTCACCACTGGAAATATGACTGGTTATTTAGCAATTACTCCGTCTGTACCACTTTTATTGTTCTGTTTAACTTTCTGAAGTTTTTTTTCAACTTAAATTTTATATATTTTTTTAATTATATAATACTTTTATCAAGATATATGAATGAATTCTTTTTTGAATATATTTTTATTATTATATATCTTATTAAATATTATATAACATAAACAAGAATATTAAATATCAAAGTTAAAGAAAACTTTGAGAAGTAAAAAAAGACAATAAAAGTGAAGCGGATGTAACATCAAAGAATTAATAACTACGTAGTAACTAATTATGTTGCAAGAGACTTATCAACTACGTAGTAACTAATTATGTCGCAAAAGACTTATTGTCAAATATTCATACACAAAAGTTGTGAAAAGAGACAACCAAATACCGTTGATTATTAAGAATTTGACAAAAATTATGACAGGCGACTATATGTAGCGGTCTTTTGAGTTAAAAGTAAGAAAGGATTAAAAGTGGTTATTTGTGATTCAATGCGAATGTATGTAACACAACTACAAAATGGTTTAAAAAAAAAGTTACACGGTGTTTAATCAAGTTTATGATGGTGTGTCATCTATTACGGAGTATATTTTAAATATGGTTTTCAAAATATTTTTGTCTTTTAATTTTAAATATTGTTCAACTTTTAGGTGTTCACGAAATGTGAATTGAATTTTCACTTTATTGGAACTTACATACGTCATGCTTGAAGACCATAATAGATGGAATGCTATTTTATTATTGTTACAAACTTTAGTTGCTTATCGAATACTGCCCTACTTCATATTTTGTATTTTATTGTTTCAAATCTATTACGAGAACCCTTAGCTTTTAATATTAACATCCGTTTATTTTTTTCTTAAAAAAATCACTTTTTAAAGTAGTCCCGGCGTTAGACGGGTCTTTAAGCTAGTCTTCCTATATACACTAAGATATGCAGTTTTATTTTTTAATGCCATAAAAACATTCAAAAAGTCATTAAAATTAGTTACGACTACACTTATTTAAACTAATCTCTCTCTAATCCATTCAAAAACAAATTCATAATCCTTTACTTTTGCAATTCTTTATTCTCTTTTCACATGTTGTGATTTGAATGTATGTTGAACTGATTTATTCTTACTTTTGCAGGCTTCACAAGTCAATTTATAATGATTCAAAACTTCCATTGGACCCAATAGTTTATGTAAGTTTCAGTTGTATTGAAATTTGTTAGATTTTTTAATTGTCGATTATTTTTATGTTAATGATGCAAACCCAAAAATTCAATTAAAATTGATTATTTTTATTATTATTGCCTATTATTTTATACATTTGGTTTGATGTTTTGATTTTGCCAAATACATTATTATCTCGGCAAAATCCTAATATTAAAAATTTGGAGAACCATTTTTTCTAATTGGTGATTAACTATTTATTTGAATTGGTTATTGGTAAACATTTATTTAGTTATTGGTTGATGCAAGGAAACAATGGATGAAAAGATCAATCAAAACAATCAAAACAAGAATACCATATTGAAAACTTTGTTTTAATGGTAAACCATTGATATCTTTAATTGAAATTTTTCATGTTCAATGTATTCAAAAGGTTAAAACGAGGAGACGTTAGATGGGTTGGGTATACCTATCATTACATTTTTATGTGACTCAAATAATTGTTCGTGGGGGCTTAACATGATTATCTTGTAGAACATAGTTGTTGTTCAACAAATTTGGCCGCTTCATTATAGAACACGAAAACATTAGTTCATAAGTATCTATTTATAATCTTGATTTTATCGTGTAGATGCAGCGGGCTAAGGTGAAATCTGATGTTGTGAGCTATGCCCCGATCATTATTACTTAGCGAAAAGCTTGAAAGAAAGAAAAAGCTATGGATGTGTTTCAAGAGTTGCTACATGGTGTATGGTGTATTTCATGCAAGTATCTGCAATTGACACCATTGATATTAAATAAACAAACCACAGTAATTGTATGAAGATATCTATTATAGTTCCTGTTGTAATGGGTCGACTTTAATGAATTGAAGCGTATTCTTTGTTTACACAATTTTTAATGGAAAATCCCTATGACGCACCAAGAATACACTTCAATATGCCTTTCGATTTCATATGATTTTAAATACATCTGAGCTAAAATGAGAGTTTAGTTGCATTATATTATTGGACTGAGTAAATTAAATATACCGTTTTGTGAAATATTTTAAATCTTTAGTCTTGAATCTGGATATTGCTAACCGGTGATCTGGTGCATCAAGTATGTAAAGGAATTTTGCTAATGGTCCTTAAAGGTTATAACATATGTGATCAGAATAGGAAAGCAAATAAGTTAGTGTGTTGTATACACACACCAGTCTAGACGTCGCCTACCACACACACGCACCAATGTGGATTAGGAAAACAACATTTTTTTCATGGAGTTTTGGTTAATGGGTCAAAAATATCAAATTGAATTACATCTACACTATTGTACATAATTTTCGGTTAATTACTTTTACGTTCAATGATTAAGTGTTCACGACATGTGTATTGATTGTTGACTTTATTCGTTCTCATATGTCAACGTAGATGACTGAAATGTAGGGTTGTTCACGGGTCGGTTCGGTTAGTTGGAATATCTTAACTATCCGTCTCGAGGCGGGTAATTATTTTTACTACCCAAAATTAAACCATACTATGCGGGTAACCGGACATGCGGGTACCCGAATGAACCGGTTACCCGTGGTTCGGTTCTCGGTTAACCATTTATTTATGTTTAATCGACTTTAAGAGTACACAAAATAATTTGGTATAGAACATAAGAGGCCGTTCTACTTAAATCAAATGACATTTAGTAGATAAATGTCATATAAAATTTATTTCATTCTTATATTATGATTACGTCAATAATTTTGACACATAGATTATTAAAGATACTTACATTAAGATCTTTAAAGTTATTACAAAATAATATTAGTGCAATAAAATGATTAATACTTATACGATTATTTGAATATTTATCTAAAAAAAATGATGTATAATATGCACGGTTCAGTTCGGTTAACCGCAGATATTTAAAAGTAAAAACCGGTTCAGCTCGATTTTTGATTTTTTCGGTTTTTTGGTTTCAGGTTGAGCGGTTCAGCTCGGTTCATCGATTTTTTTGAACACCTCTACTGAAATGCATTGAACTCCATTATTATGACTGTTACAAAGTTAAACGTTTATCGAATCATTCATGTTTTTTTTAATATTTTTTTTCTTTTATTACCATAACTCGTTTACTTTCTTTTAATATTAACATATGTTTGTTATTTTTTATATAAATTACTCATTAAGGTAAAGCCGTCGTTAGACGAATCTTTAAGCTATTTTGTGTATATCAAAAAATAAATAAATAAATAACTCATAAATTAAGCACAAAGCATTAAAAACCTACTTAAAATATTTCCGTATAAAAGTCTAATGCACAACATGTTTAAGCTACAATAAATGAAAAAAAACTCAATAAAAACCTTGCCTAAAATGCTACCAAAAATAGTCAAGAAAAAAGTCTCATTTTTACAACGTATTCTATGAAACATTGGTGACCTAATTTTACTTTTGACAAAAAAAAAAATTAAACGTTGCATTGTTTTTTATTTTTTAAACTTAAAAAATAAATTATTGCACACATTTTTAAAAAAATACCATATTACACACATTTTAAAAACATAACAGGTAATCGAAAAGTTGTAATATTCAATTCATAATTTTCTTATTTTTTAAAATAATATTCAAGTCTTAATTATTTTTGAAATGTATCATTTATTTTTGTAAAGTACTACGGAGTATTAATTATGTTTTATAAGATTAAACATAACTCATTTTCGGTTTTAATTTTGGTCTCAAATTTGATTTAATGATCTTTTTGAATTTTGAAAAAAAGGCATTATACTTTGTGATAGTTTTGTAAAGTCATTAATATTTTTATAACATATCAAATCATTAAAGCGGGTCACAAACACCTCATCTCTAAATATAAAAACCTTCAAAAAACATTTATTATAAAATAGATTTCGCAAATAACAGTTTACATGCTAAAATTATTTTTCAAAACCATAAGCGGATGCAAATTCTTTTTTCTTAAATAAAAAGAGCCAATTCATATGTACTCCTTTTTTGTGGTTGTTTTAGACGTGTGTGGTTGCTTCATTATTTTTACGATTTAATTATCTCTGTGTCATTATTTTTTGTAGGAAAATTTTTAGCACACGATGTGTCGAGCAAATTGATTAATGTTCTTCAACAATCAATCAGGTAATTGTTTCAATCCATTTTTATCATCACTGATTGAGTTAAAGTCTCAAAACGCACCAATACCGACAATGACAAAAGACATCATCAAAACACATCACTTCTTTCAATAGTTTCTTTAACACATATGAAAGACCGTTATCATGATTGGGTGCGACAGATCAACCATCTAAAGAGCGTCATCAACTTCCTCTACGATTTTGAATCTGACCATCTGGTTAGACTTGAATTTACATGTCTGCATTTTCAACATGTTGTTTTTATTTTCGTATATTTTATTACATGTTTTTTCAACGAATTATTTTTCAACCAGAACATGTTTATTTAAAGTCTAATTGCATTTTATGTTAACAAATACGTGGGTTCACGCATTGGAACTTGCAACCAACTTCACAGCTATGAAAAACATCATCTTATACTCAAGATCATCAACTTTGGAATTGAAAAATGCATGAAACTTTTTATTTTAACTTTTGCATAATTTAACCTTGTAATGATACATGTTTATTTTCAGTTTTTCTTTATTTCATATATTAATACTTCATGCTTACATTATTCATTGTGTATTTCTTTTATTTTACTTTCTCATAACACTTTTACAAATCAATTTTTCTAAGATATCCCGTAATTCCACGGGTCTTTAAGCTAGTGAAGAAGATAAAAGAGGAGAGAGTAAGTAATAGAGTAAGTATTAATTTATTATGTTTTTCTTTAAGGGTGACTTTAATACTATATGTAGTACACAGTACAATTTAGTTGTGGGGTCTAAATTTACACATATTTTATTTTAGAAAATTGATTAATATTTTCTTTTTTTAGATGATTAATCCTTTAAAAGCAATTAAAATTCAAGTAGTATATGACTTACTTACAATAGTCTAAATTTTATCGACGCATATACAAAATTTTAATCATTTAGCGATTTAGGCCCTCCCAAGAAAAACCCTCAAGGTCCGCCACTGTGTATAAGTGTAAACGTGTTTAAGTCATATGTTGATATAACTGAATCAAAATGTCATTTGCAAATCAATTCCCATTATATAAAGGTATATTTTTTCAGACAATCATACAATGTGTTATCATATTAAAGACCAAGTTTCAAATTATCAATTTGACGCATACATTCAAGTTCGTCGCTGTGTTATAAACATTGTTGGCGCGACAAAGGTATTTAGTAATTCTACGGAGTCAAAAACTTATCGTGATCAGAAAATTTTGAAAACCGATTAATCATACTAGTAATTAAAAAAAGGTATTTTCTTCACAAGAATTGATATGATGATCGTTTATGCTTTACCAATTAATGCATTAAAATATAACAACGCACTCACGGGTTATGAATACACGGATTAGGTTCGGATAATAACTATAACTAACAATAATATTTCGACTATCTTTATTTGATTTTGAAAAACTGATTAATACTGTTTAATAATTTTATTGTTTGAGTTGTTTAATTTGATATTTTAAACTAATTAAAATGTATTGATTATAGTTTTTTTATATATGTTATATTTATTTGTGCATATACCTCATGACATGTAAAAATCGATTTGATGTAATGATTGATGTGGTTGTACGTGCACTAACTAACGTTCCAATCTTGCAAGGAACAAAATCCGTACGTTCTAAAAAATATGCTCATAATATGCTGGCGTGGGTATGGTAAATATTACACTCAATTTAATATAATGATAATGATAATAAAATAATTATATTATTATTATTATTATTATTATTATTATTATTATTATTATTATTATTATTATCATTATTAACGAACTTTATTCATTAATCACACAAAACATGTATTATGAAGTTATAAGTTAGAAAAAATAACATCTGGACAAACAATCATAAACAAACATGCATAATATGAAACATAAGCAAAACACCCGAGTCATCATAATTCATATACCCACAAGTTAGTAAGATGTGATATGAACGCATTATTTGGATCGATAAGGATCAAATATGAAAGTACATAAATGTATCAAGTAAACTGGTGTTGATTATCTTATAATGTATGATTTTCACAGTTTTTGTTATCCATAAGTAGTAGTATTTGACATTTTTTTGAAAATCATAAATTTAGAAGTATGACTATATGATTCTTTTATTTTTGTACCTTATTAGTCACAATCAAATAAGATACTTTTTATAAAAAAAAAACCTTATTATCATACTTGTCAATAGTGTGAATGAATGGGCTATGAAAACCTGAATATGATTTGTACTTCAATAATAACTGTGTAATTTGAAACCTCAAATACGACAATAACGTTAAACTGATTCCATACCTCAACCGGAATATACTTTGACTTCAAAGGTAGTATAAGACCAAAAGTATACATATGTTGGCAAAACATTGTCAAATTTGGCAACATTTCGTCAAATCGTTCCAAAATTTAATTCATAACCTTTATAAAAATCTCCTATTCTAATGCTAGGTTTAGGTAACAATATCTTGACTTAAATGTCCACATATATATACAAATTAATAGGAGTCATCAAGACAAACCAAGAGCTGAATTAAAACTCATCAAATCGCCATTTATTTGAAGTTAATAAGAGTTCCATTGACCGCAATGATTTAATGGGATTTGCATATGTGTACTCAATCGTTCTCGGTATCTAATCGAATTGATCACGGTTTAAGGTGGAACTATCGTATTTTGTCACTAAAAGGGGGAGCTTTTGATTATCTATTTTAAATTAAATGACAAGATAACAAAACTAAGATTTAAATGAAATGACAAGGTAATAGAAGTAATTAAAAACTAAATTAAAAGTAATTTTGAAAATAAAATGAGGAAAGACAATTAAAAATTAAACTCGATAAAAAGTAAATTTGAAAACTTGAATAAAAACAAATTTAAAATTCTAATATTAAACCAGGACAAACTAATTGTAAAAATAACACTAAGTAAAAATGCGGGAAAAGTTAAATTTGAATTTAAAATAAAAAAGAAATAAAATTCAAAACTTGAGAACGGATAGTACCCTATGATCGCAACACACGATCGCAGTCACGATCGTAGCCTTGGATCGTGGTCATAGATCGCAATGATGGATCGTACCCACGGATCGCAACCAACGATCTTGGTCCCTGATCGTGACGAGTGATCGCGACAAGGTATCGCAGCCAACGATCGTCGCAAAGCGATCGCAGCCACGGATCTTAGCTCTCGATCGTACCCACGGATCGCAGCCACAGATCGCAACAATGCGATCGTAACCTGGATCGTGATGGATGATCGTAGTCAAGATCGTAGTCTTTGATCGCAGTAATGGATCGCAAGTAGAAGCCCTAGGCTTATGCGATCACACTTACTCTATCAGAACAAATAAAACCCTTAAACATGTTACGATGGGATTAAAAAGGCAAATAAGCAAAACCAAATAAGCAATTTTTCAAATAAGCATTTACCGAAACTTAACCAAATCTAAATAAGCACAAATTTAAAAACTTTTAAAATACTAAATAAGCAAAATTTATAAGACAAACTTTAAAAAGATTAAACTTTGGAAAACACTTAAAAAGAAATAAGCTAAACAAGAAATAAGCTATAAGCACAAAAAGCTAAGATCATAAATAGCATGAAATTGATAGGAACAAAAAGATAAACTTTTTACTCAAACAAACATCAAGATGAAACAAGATGCATCATTGATCCGAATCAAAATCAAATCAAGAACAAGAAAGGTAGAATAAGATAGATGATGAAAAACTCGAACTTAAACTTGTAGATTAAGAATTCCAAATACAAGATTAAATGAAAAGCTTAAAACTTGAAAGAAAAGATGGAAAAAATCTAGAGAGAGAAAGTAGAATCACCTACTTCTCTCTAAAGATATGAAAAACTAAAAAAATGAAAAAATGACAATCTAACTAACTAACACCCTCCTAATGAAGCATTAGGAGGGTATTTATAAGAGAAGGGAGTTGGTAGGATGCTTCCGTCTTTCTTCCTTTTGTCTTCTCGTCTTTTTAAATGACTTATCTTTCTCGACTTTCTCTCGGGATTAGTCGAATGATAATATGAACTCGTCTTCTAATTTCTTCATTTAGTTGACTTGGTTCTTCGACTTTGTCAAACTTCCGTCTTTAGATTTTCAACCGAGAGTTAAAGAGTAAAACTTGATCACCAATTTTGAACTCTCGGTTTTTGATCTTAGAATCATGAATGAGCTTGGTTTTCTCCTTGTAGATCAATGAATTCTCATAAGCTTCATTCCTCAGTTCATTAAGTTCATTGAGTTGGATCTTCCTAAGATCACCGGCTTTGTTGATATCAAAATTAGCCCATTTCAAGGCCCAATAAGCCTTATGCTCCAACTCAATAGGGAGGTGGCATGCATTACCGTACACAAGATGATATGGAGTACAACCAATAGGTGTCTTATATGCGGTACGGAAAGCCCACAATGCATCATCTAACTTGTCGGCCCATGAGGCACAATGCTCTCCCACAGTACGCTCTAACATTCTCTTAAGTCCATGGTTTGAAATCTCGGCTTGACCATTAGTTTGTGGATGATACGCGGTGGAAAGACGATGATTGACACCATACTTAGCCATGACTCGAGCAAATTGATCATTGCAAAAATGAGTCCCACGATCACTAATGATAGCACGAGGAACACCGAATCGAGCAAATAATTATTTCAGAAAGTTCACAACCACCCTCGCATCGTTAGTAGGTAAAGCCTTTGCTTCAAACCATTTTGATACGTAGTCAACGGCTACGAGGATGTACTTGTTACCTTTGGATGATGGAAATGGCCCCATAAAGTCGATGCCCCATACGTCAAAGATTTCACATTCTTGGATGAAATTTGAGGCACCTCATCTTTATGTGTGATCTTGCCTTGTCGTTGGTAAGCATCACAATGCTTAACCATTTTGTGTGCATCACGATAAATGGTGGGCCAATAAAATCCGGAGGCGAAAACTTTCTTCGCGGTATAGTTAGGACCAAAGTGGCCACCGGTTGGTCCTTTATGGCAAGCTTCCAAGATTTGTAAAGCTGCGGGCCCGTCAACACACCAACGAAGGATCAATTCAGCATATTGTTTGAATAGATAAGGGTCGTCCCAATAGTAAGTTTTCACATCCATGAAGAATTTCTTCTTTTGTTGGGACGATAACCCTTCGATGAGAATTCCACCCGCCAAGTAGTTTGCAAAGTCCGCAAACCATGGGGTATCATCGAGATTGGAATTAATAAACATTAAGGCCTTAAGGGGAAAAGATTCATTAATCTCTTGATTTGGGAGCTACCCTTGATAAGGATCCTCAAGTCTACTAAGATGATCCGCGACTAGGTTTTCCGCTCCCTTCTTGTCACGAATTTCAATTTTGAATTCTTGAAGGAGTAAAACCCAACGAAAAAGTCTTGGTTCGGAATCTTGTTTTGTTAACAAGTACTTCAACGTGGAATGATCGGTGTACACAATGGTGGTGGAAAGGACAAGATAGGGGCAGAATTTTTCAAAAGCATACACTACAGCTAAAAGCTCTTTTTTGGTAGTGGTATAATGCAATTGAGCCCCCGTTATTGGCTTGCTAGCATAATGGATTGGTTGGAAATGTTTGTTGATTCTTTGTCCCAAAACCGCTCCAATAGCAAAGTCGCTAGCATCACACATCAATTCAAAAGGTAACTCCCAATTAGGAGTAACTAAGACCAGTGCCTTAGTTAATTTATCCATAAGAAGATTGAAAGATTCGATACACTCTTTAGAAAAGATAAAAGGAGTATCTTTTTCCAAGAGGTGGGTCATCGGGCGAGCGATCTTAGAAAAATCTTGAATGAATCGACGATAGAAGCCCGCATGACCAAGAAAACTTCTCACACCCTTCACGGTTGAAGGAGGAGGTAATTTAGCAATAACATCGACTTTAGCACGGTCGACTTCAAGACCGGCTTTGGAAATTTTATGACCAAGAACAATACCTTCTTTTACCATGAAATGACATTTTTCCCAATTAAGAACAAGACGAGTGTCTTCACACCGTTTAAGCATACGTTCTAAATTGGCAAGGCAAGATGAGAAAGAATCACCATAGACCGAGAAATCGTCCATAAAGACTTCCATAGTTTCTTCAACCATGTCATAGAATATAGCCATCATACACCTTTGGAAAGTCCCAGGAGCATTGCATAAGCCGAAAGGCATTCTTTTGTAAGAAAATGTTCCATAAGGACAAGTGAATGTGGTTTTCTCTTGGTCTTTTGGATCGATGGGAATTTTAAAATACCTGGAGAAACCGTCTAAGAAGCAATAGTAGTCATTACCCGCTCAATGCTCGAGCATTTGATCCATGAAAGGAAGAGGAAAATGATCCTTGCGAGTGGCATCATTGAGCTTGCGATAGTCTATGCAAACTCGCTAACCCGTGACAAGTCGAGTAGGAATCAACTCGTTGTTTTCATTGGGAACAACGGTTATTCCGCCTTTCTTAGGCACACAATGGACGGGACTAACCCATGGCGAATCCGAAATAGGGTAAATGTGACAACCGCGGTTTTGAGGTTCGTCACTTAGTTTTATTTTGTACTAGTTACGTGTCTTTACGTGTGTATCTGCTAATTGGTGTGTATAGATTGTGGTTTGGACATCGTTTCCGGTACGGGGTACCTTGTGAGTGAAACGATGTGTGATGATTTCATGTTCATGAGCTCACATGGTAGTGACTATGAAATGAGATGGTGTTATTTAGTGGTTTACGTATACGTATATGTATTATAGAAAATCGTATTTTTACGATTTACGGTTTAGCATTTCGAGGTCTCGGATGAGGTATTTAGTCACGGGAGTATTTTTTGGGATGGTTTTAAGTCATTTAGGACTTAGTTAATTAGTTTATTTCATATTTCAAGAGTTTTTATAAAACTGTATATTTTACGTCTTTTACGGTATACGCGTAAATTTGACTAGTTTTACGGTTTTGAGGTTCGGGAGGCTTTAGGAACTGAAATAAATTAAAGGAATTTAAGGTAATAATAATTAATAGTTAATTTACAGTATTATAGTTAAAAAAAGTCGGCCATAGGGTGTTGGGCTTGGTTTTGGGCCAAATTTTACTTAAGGAAAGGAAGGGGAGCCCAGTTTGAGTACTATTAGGCTTCCTAGTTAGTTTTAATTACCCATATTACTCCCTTTAGCCCCCAAAACGATTTTTCTTTCTCCTAAACCTAATATGAGTCGTGATTAACAATGGTGGATGAAGAAAACCCAATTATTCAATTATGGTTTAAGGTATGCGCTAAAACTATGCTTAATTAACGTTTAATTTACGTATGTAACCTAATATGATGGATTAGGGTTTGACATTCATAATTTTTAATTAAATTTTGTTAATAATCTGTTATTAATGATGTAATTAATAGGTTTTTATCATTGGAAATTGTTTTTAGGTTTTAATTAGGGTTTATGTATAATTAATTAGGTTAATTTAATTAAATTCGTTTTTTAAAAACTGGGCATAATTTTTGGTCAATTGTTTTGATGATATCTATAGTTATATAAACTCTTATTCTGCGATCCAAGTATCACTGGAAAGGTATTTTAGTTTGCTTTCAAATAAAAGAAACGAGAACTAAATTGGAGGTAGGGAAGTGGGTCAAAAACAGGTTACAACAGTCGGAGGTCAAAACACTTTTGAAATCAGCCTGTTTTCTTTTTATGTTTTGGGTTGTTTGGGGTACTTAGGGTTGTATTGGGACTTTCAAACGAACATGGGAGTTGGTTTATATATTATAGGAAGTATCTGCATTGGGGCTAAGATTGTGGGTTAGGGTAAGACCCCCTAATCATAATAAACTTTTTGTATATTCAAAATCAGTAAAATTCGGATAGACAAGAGTATATATATATATCGGGGCCTTAACAGTAGCTTTAAGGTTGGGGTAAAAAGGAGGAGTTAGCTAACATATGTAAGGGCATAGGATTTCCTTTACAGAGGTCATAGGTATCGTTAGGTGGGCGTTTGGATTATAGTTTGGAGACCTAAAAACCAGGACTATTTTGGGTAAAATATTAACGGGACGGGTTATGAAGTAAACTAAGTTAAGGGCTTTATAGAGGGGTGTAATGAGATGCTTAGAGCATATAAATGAGTTATATATATGGGAGAAGGTTAGATGTCTATCATAGGTTGATGAGCCATCTTAGTGTTTGGTTCATGTTTTGATTTCGTGTTTTTGTTTGTTAGCTTTTTGCTAGTGCACGGATTATTGGGAGAAGCTCAATCAGGTGAGTTTCATAGTCCCATGTCTACTAATGATTTTCACTTCTAGATGGGATTGAAGAGACATTGTCTTGTTTTTATAAATTATGTTGTGAATGTTTTGTGTTTGATGATGGACTTGTGCATACTTATGTGATTAACTGCTAACTGATTCATGATTGTTTTGTGATTTGACTTGGTACCAAGGGGATGTTGACAAGGCGGGGCCTTGGGGAGGTACATAGATGTGTGAAATCTATGGGACCAATGGATAATGACAAGGCGGTGCCTTGGGATTGGTACATAGGTGTATGGGCGCCTATGGTACCATGGTGTTTGGTAAGGCTGGGAGCCTTGGATTTGGTTTGGTTTGTTAAATCTTGAATATTAGTTGTTAATGCATGTTTTTATCACATTGTCCATATGTTCTTTTGTTAGTGGTTGTTGTTCACAGCTTATGGTTTGATTTTGACGTTGGAGTCTAAACCTATGACTCTCACCAACTTTATGTTGACGTGTTTTAGTGTCTCTTTCAGGTGAGAATGTGGTTAAGCTTGAGAATAGAAGTGGTTAGTTTTGGAGGCATTAGGATTGCATATAGAAGGAGATCCCCGTTCCTTCTTAGTTTCTTTTGTTTGTTTAATAAGTGATACTGTTGACACATACATGTTTGCTTTGTTTATGTACTGTTTGTCTTGGGTAAGAGGTAGGGCTGTTACCTACTTGCCTAAACTCTTGCTTTGTTGAGATATTGTCATGACATTTGTGTCACCATTTTATGACATTTCTTAGTTCATTTAGTTATCTCTATAGACACGCCATGTTGTGATGATATCCATACGTCGTGCCCCATATTCCGCCATGGTGGGGTGTGACAGAATGGTATCAGAGACCAATGGTTATAGAGAATTAGGTTGCCTAGTCTAGTAACCTAGTCTATAGCTTAAGGGTCCCTGCATATAGGCGTCATAGGAGTATGTGTGCATTTTATATTAATTAAAGTTTTCTGGATGTTATTGGTTTTTACTTGCGATGTTTGTTAAGTTTTGACTAGTATGGGTTGAACCATAGTAGTTCATACTTAGCCACATGTTATTTTCTTTTCGGGTTGTGACTAGTGCGGGTTGAACCATAATCGTCCACGCTAGTCATTGTTGTATTTTGCTTAAATTGTACATTATAGTACATAATTTGGTACAAGGTAGTTTCTATCTTTTGTTGAGTTATTTTATGTACATGAGGTATGTTATTTTTCTTTTGATGTTTAAGTCATGTTCCCTAAGAATCGTGTGGTGGTTCGAGTTACTAGGAGTACATGGGTAGGAAGGATTTTAAGGTGTTTCCATTCTGATGGGCGACATGACTTATAATTGATTATGTTTTCGTTTTGGATTTTGTCTATGCTGTTTTAGCTAGAATATGGATTTTTGTATTCCAAGAGTTTGACTATGTAATTTTATTAGTTGGAGTTTTTGACCTTATTGTTTATGTGGTTATGTGCTTAGGTGAGTTGATGGATTTATGTGTTATGTGTTGTATTGATTCTTATAAGTGTCATCATAGGAGGGAGTGCATTAGGGAAAGGGTAAGTGTATAAGTATGGTGGCCAACATAGTTATACAAGTACCACAACTTCAATGGGTTCCTAAGTATGATTGCATGAAAGAGGGTTAGTACATGCTTGTATATGATGAGATGTGGATTATTGGTATATGTATAGTATATGGGTTTATGTAACGGTTGCCTACGATATGGATATTTTTTAGTGTGTTATTGTTTTGGGTTATAGTCATGTTGTGTGATTATGGGGTCACACGATATGGACTGGTTTTAATGATGGGTTTTATGCCTTGTGGTAAGATGGTGGTTACTCGTAGAAAAAAAAACGAGTGTATGACACGATTGGTTGATCCGACATGTATGGTAACGAGTATGTTTTGGGTGATTTAATAGGTATATATACGGATGTATATATACTACTATGTGTTAATTTATGGTATATGGTCGTTCACTAGTTATTATAACTTGAACGTACCTTGTGTTTGTTCGTGTTTTATGGTGCTGGATTTTGATGGAGTTCCAACGACGTTTTGAGTCTTTTGGATGTGTGTCTACATTCAGGTATGTATTTTTATTAATGCGAACTACTAAATTTTCTTGCAAATAAGTCTGGCTAATTATAGGAAACGGTTTTGAAAATAATTTGTAAGTGTATGGTATGATATCATAACTTACATTTTTTTTAGTTGTAGTAGTAAGTTATAAAAAAAGTTGTCTTGAAAATAACTGGATTAGTCTTCTATGTAACATGTGATAATATATTTTAAAGGGGTAAAGAAATTTTACGATAATTTTCTTAAGTGGAGTTAAAAATTTTAGAATAATTTAACTAAGACGGAAAGAGTAAAAGAAAAAAAAGGGAGATTTAGTTATAGTAATGATAATAATAACACCACACCTTGTAAACGTGTAGTAGTTTAGTTATAACCAACCTAAATGGAAAAAAACAATGTATTTTATAAACATGTATTGGTTCCATAATAACAAGTGAAATAAGTTTAATATGGGTAAACAAGATAATGGTTAGAATAAGATTGTAGTATACTAACTAGTTGATATCTTGATAGAATGATGAAGATAAAGGATGAGTTATTGGTTAAAAATGAGTATGATTGATTTTAGTAGTATTGGAGTTTGGTTCTTATGAGAAGTAACTAATTGGGACGAAAGTTTAAAAAATTTTCTAAGGTATCGAGATTTGGTAATACTAATCGTGAAGAGTCTAAATTTTTCGTTGTTGGCACACTCCATTGATCTTTCGGATTACATTGTTTTGTTTTCTTTTGTTTTTGCAAGGATTCGTTTTACCCTATATTTTATTGGAACACGATTGTTTGGAATTATTTTGTTACACGTCATGGCTGATTTAGTTATGCGGTTGTGGAAACGTTAGGATGAGAGGATAGAGTTGGGTAGTATTACTTATGGTTAGATATTAGAAATGAGAAATGTGTTTTGGTTTAAAGGTTGTGTTGAAGGAATGATTAAGATTTGTGGAGTTTGGAAACTTAGATTGGTTACGGGAATAAGAAGGTAAGTAAAGTTAGTTGACTGGTAGTGGGAACGAGAAGTCATGCTATGAGAAGTTGGTTGAAGTACCATTAGGAGAATGATGAAAGTACTAGCGGATGTGGGGGTAGAGTAGAAAGTTTATACTAATGGAAAGGTTGGGTAAATAACACGCAAGGGATTGGTATAGTTTTGGGTTGAAGTACTTTTAGAAATATTGTGGTAGATGAGTTGAAGTTAGAAGCTACTGGTAGTGTGAAATTCCTAGGTAACATCATGGAGACGAGAAGGAGTGCGTAAAGAGCTACATCGCGAAGCAAGGAGCTGAAAGGACTACGTGTCAGCTGCAAGAAGGATGCAAGAGATTTCGAAGGAGTCACAAAAGTTGCGAGGACTGGAAAGGTGACAAGCACTATGATGGGAAATTTACGTATGGGTCGTGACGAAGAATGGCAGATCGAGTATCAGAGTGGAACTACAAAGAGCTGAACCAGTGGATCGTGATGAAATGAATACATGACATGGGAGATTAAGAACTCGTTGAAGTAACAAGGGGATCGAGGGATGAGAAGTGAAGCTGAGCTGAATAAGTTTCGTGGAGAAGTGAATAGAGAGTCGGTTTTGTGAAGGTGTTATGAAAGATCTTTGGGAAAGACAGCTATGCATTATCCAATGCACTAGTGATTTCCATAGATTTGATGAATGAAGTATGGAATTTTTGTTGGACGGGATAGTGTAGGAATAAGGGAGAACCATGGAAGGAGAGAACCAAGTATTCCTAGAAGATGATGATTGAAAATGCCTCATGTTGGGTGCAAGATCAAAATAGAAGTATGAGATTTGGATAAGAATTCAAAATGTGGCTTAGTAGACAAATGGAAACTAATGTGGGTATAAGATGAGAGTGTGGTCCGCATGGAATCACATGAAACTCTAGTCTGTCCCTATTAGGAGGGAGTAGGAGAACTGGTTGTGAGAAAAAAAACAAGTGAAGCTACTTGGAAAATTTTAGCGTATAGATGACTAGATAGACTTAGTTAGTAGAGCTGGATTGTAATATCTGCCTAGAATGCTAGAGGCATTTGGGGTACGAGACATAGAGAATGATCTATACAGATCATGAACGTCTCCAACACATATTTAATCATCTTGATTGAACATTTGGAAAAGGAGATGGGTGGAGTTAAGTGATGAAAGAAAATTGCAAGGCCAAGTACCATCTGGGAAAGGCAAGCATGGTTGATGAGACATTGAATAAGAAGAATGAAGTGAAGCTGAGATGAACATGAACTATATGGATGACGTATTAGGGTGGTTTGGATGAAGGATGTAGGTTGCACGAGTTGAGTTGTCTAAAGCAGAGAACGCGTCAACAGGTATGTTGCGTGGCTTGGACAATCATATGGAGAAAAGGGACGTAGACTATACTTCCTACATAGATAGGAGTAGCTTAGAAAGGGCGATGTAAGGACGAAATTGGTGAAAGGGATACATAATGGGGTGGAGGAATAAGTACGACGAGAGTTGGGTGATAGTCGATAGACTAACTAATTCAACTCATATTTCAAGAGGAATGAGAAGTCACGTAGTTGAGAAGTTGGAAGGATTGCGTACGGATGTGATGGAATAGAGGGTTTTGCGTAAAAGTTAGCCTAATATGTATGGAATGCCTTATGAAGGATTATGGCAAGGGAAGAAACGATGGGAAGCATCACATCGTGATGTATGGTAGGAGTTGAGGAAGAAGAAGGAAGTGTGTATAGAAGCGAAGCATGAATGAAATAGGTCGAGATAAGAACCGAAGGTAAAACTTTGGTAGAGCTTAATGAGTAGAATAAAGCACGACGCAGGCTAATACTGTGGTAGTGTGGAAAAGGAAATGGCACTGACCTATACTGATTGGTTGGGAGGCTTAATATCAATAATCGAATGGATGAGGAGTTATAGGTGTGATGTGCCATAAGGACGAAGGGCTTGGTCTAACTGAGACAAGATGAGGAGCAATATGACCTTGAAGGTAGGACATTGTGTAGGTATAAAGGAAGTGTTGGGTATAAAAAAAATCATGAAGAAAAGTGAGAAAGAAGTGTATAGGTGCTACTAGTGAGCTATCCAAATTTAATGGAAGTAGTTGTAGCATGGGTTTGGATGGTAGTTGATAGACTAACTGAGATAACCGTCCTGTTGATGATGTGTATAGATCATAAGTTGATTTGGATTGGAAGAACTAATGGATATGTGAAAGACCGTCATAGGTCACGTTGTAAGGAAATTAGAATTTTTAAGTAGTTTGGGGTACGGACTAAAGGGAGTTGATGAACATGATTGGATATGAGTATATCCAGCTAACTGGAAAAGGGTGGGCAAGTGAGATATTTATACAACCTTAGGAGTTACACTGAGGGCATGAGTGATTGATTTAGAGGGAGTTAGGAAACTCTTTAGCGATGGATGAGTTTTCATATAATGATAGTTATCATACTAGAAGTCGATAAATGCCATTTGAGGCACTATATGAAAGGATAGGGTGAGTTGTCCCCATTGTGGACTAGAATTGGTAAAAGAGGCTACTAATGTGGTAATGGTGTTTGTGGAAAGTATGAGAGCAACAAGGGATGTTATGTTGAAAAGGAGGAAACCACTAGAGTTTAGTGACAAAGTTATGTAGGAAGTTTCACCCATAGTAACGGGTGGTATGTTTTGGTAAAATGGAAGAGTTGATGTAGAGTTTTGTAGGTCCATTTATGATCTTTTGAAAGATCGGACCAGTAGCTTATGAGCATAGAATTACCTGGGGGGAAATGAGTGGTATACATGTTATATTTCGTGTATTAAGATTGGTAAATGTTGTTTGAGAATGCATATTTGCATGTACGGTTATTCGGGATTTGTGTTAATAAGGGTTTGTGTTATCAAAGAGTCATTTGTGAGATTTATTGACTGTGAGGTCAAGAGTTTGGCAATGAATTTAAATATTGTTGGTTAGTATATGTGGTAATTTGATACTTGAACTAAAGTTCACGTGGAAATGAGAGGAGTTCATTTAGAACAAGCATCCTCAGTTGTTTGCTAATGGTATGTTTGATCCTAAGGAGTAAATCTCGGGACGAGATTTCTATTAGGAGGGAGTTATGTGACAACCGCGGTTTTGAGGTTCGTCACTTAGTTTTATTTTGTACTAGTTACGTATCTTTACGTGTGTATGTGTTAATTGGTGTGTATAGATTGTGGTTTGGACATCGTTTCCGGTACGGGGTACCTTGTGAGTGAAACGATGTGTGATGATTTCATGTTCATGAGCTCACATGGTAGTGACTATGAAATGAGATGGTGTTATTTAGTGGTTTACGTATACGTATATGTATTATAGAAAATCGTATTTTTACGATTTACGGTTTAGCATTTCGAGGTCTCGGATGAGGTATTTAGTCACGGGAGTATTTTTCGGGATGGTTTTAAGTCATTTAGGACTTAGTTAATTAGATTATTTCATATTTCAAGAGTTTTTATAAAACTGTATATTTTACGTCTTTTACGGTATACGCGTAAATTTGACTAGTTTTACGGTTTTAAGGTTCGGGAGGCTTTAGGAGCTGAAATAAATTAAGGGAATTTAAGGTAATAATAATTAATAGTTAATTTACAGTGTTATAGTTAAAAAAAATCGGCCATAGGGTGTTGGGCTTGGTTTTGGGCAAAATTTTGCTTAAGGAAAGGAAGGGGAACCCAGTTTGAGTACTATTAGGCTTCCTGGTTAGTTTTAATTACCCATATTACTCCCTTTAGCTCCCAAAACGATTTTTCTTTCTCCCAAACCTAATATGAGTCGTGATTAACAATGGTGGATGAAGAAAACCCAATTATTCAATTATGGTTTAAGGTATGCGCTAAAACTATGCTTAATTAACGTTTAATTTACGTATGTAACCTAATATGATGGATTAGGGTTTGACATTCATAATTTTTAATTAGATTTTGTTAATAATCTGTAATTAATGATGTAATTAATAGGTTTTTATCATTGGAAATTGTTTTTAGGTTTTAATTAGGGTTTATGTATAATTAATTAGGTGAATTTAATTAAATTCATTTTTTAAAAACTGGGCATAATTTTAGGTCAATTGTTTTGATGATATCTAGAGTTCTATAAACTCTTATTTTGCGATCCAAGTATCCCTGGAAAGTTATTTGAGTTCGCTTTCAAATGCAAGAAACGAGAACTAAATTAGAGGTAGGGAAGTGGGTCAAAAATAGGTTACAACAGTCGGAGGTCAAAACAGTTTTGAAATCAGCCTGTTTTCTTTTTATGTTTTGGGTTGTTTGGGGTACTTAGGGTTGTATTGGGACTTTCAAACGAACATGGGAGTTGGTTTATATATTATAGGAATTATCTGCATTGGGGCTAAGATTGTGGGTTAGGGTAAGACCCCCTAATCATAACAAACTTTTTGTATGTTCAAAATCAGTAAAATCTGGATAGACAAAAGTGTATATATATATATATATATATATATATATATATATATATATATATATATATATATATATATATATATATATATATATATATATATATATATATCGGGGCCTTAACAGTAGCTTTAAGGTTGGGGTAAAAAGGAGGAGTTAGCTAACATATGTAAGGAAATATGGTTTCCTTTACAGAGGTCATGGGTATGGTTAGGTGGGCGTTTGGATTATAGTTTGGAGACCTAAAAACCGGGACTGTTTTGGGTAAAATGTTAACGGGACGGGTTATGAAGTAAACTAAGTTAAGGGCTTTATAGAGGGGTGTAATGAAATGCTTAGAGCATATAAATGAGGTATATATGTGGGAGAAGGTTAGATGTCTATCATAGGTTGATGAGTCATCTTAGTGTTTGTTTCATGTTTTGATTTTGTGTTTTTGTTTGTTAGCTTTTTGCTAGTACATGGATTATTGGGAGAAGCTCAATCAGGTGAGTTTCATAGTCCCATGTCTACTAATGATTTTGACTTCCAGATGGGATGGAAGAGACACTGTCTTGTTTTTATAAATTATGCTGTGAATGTTTTGTGTTTGGTGATGGACTTGTGCATACTTATGTGATTAACTGCTAACTGATTCATGATTATTTTGTGATTTGACTTGGTACCAAGGGGATGTTGACAAGGCGGGGCCTTGGGGAGGTACATAGATGTGTGAGCATCTATGGGACCAATGGATAATGACAAGGCGGGGCCTTGGGATTGGTACATAGGTGTATGGGCGCCTATGGTACCATGGTGTTTGGTAAGGCTAGGAGCCTTGGATTTGGTTTGGTTTGTTAAATCTTGAATATTAGTTGTTAATGCATGTTTGTATCACATTGTCCATATGTTCTTTTGTTATTGGTTGTTGTTCACAGCTTATGGTTTGATTTTGACGTTGGAGTCTAAACCTATGACTCTCACCAACTTTATGTTGACGTGTTTTAATTTCTCTTTCAGGTGAGAATGTGGTTAAGCTTGAGAATAGAAGTGGCTAGTTTTTGGAGGCATTAGGATTGCATATAGAAGGAGATACTTGTTCCTTCTTAGTTTCTTTTGTTTGTTTAATAAGTGATATTGTTGACACCTATATGTTTGCTTTGTTTATGTATTGTTTGTCTTGGGTAAGAGGTAGGACTGTTACCTACTTGCCTAGACTCCTGCTTTGTTGAGATATTGTCATGACATTTGTGTCGCCACTTTATGACATTTCTTAGTTCATTTAGTTATCTCTATAGACAGGCCATGTTGTGATGATATCCATACGCCGCGCCCCATATTCCGCCATGGTGGGGTGTGACAGTAAATCATGTCACACACGTGAATTTTTGAAGCTACTTAATTTACGTAAAACGCGATGGTTCGGGTTAGACTTGTATGTCTATTGATGTTCCCGATTGTTTACGCATATTTTGTGTACTAATTTAAATTTTTTTATGAATAACATTTATATGAAATATTACGCGAAAGACTATTATTGGTTTACAATACGTACTAGGAATTCTTATTTTAGAGTCAACGTCAACATCAACGCAACTTCATTTAAGAATATCACCACACAAAACATATATTTCCACTCGATACATTTAAATGACACACACTTAAAAAATTCCCATTTTCACTCCACCAACTTACTTAAAACCACTACTAGGAAACTTTCTCAAATTCACTACTACACCGAAAAAGATTTGAAGCTTTCTACTACATCACACAAATAAGCCTTCTCAAATATAAATAAATCTTATATGTAACTTTATATTTAACAAATACAATTTAATAAAAACAAAGCCACCTTTTCTTTTATCCTGGCTCAAAACCGGTCCCCCTATTTTCCCATGAGCCACGTTTTTAATATTATTAGTCCTATACCCATTCAATTTCAATTTACTGTGCTCTTTTACAACAAGTACTCTAATCCTAGCCAACCCAAGTACTCCCTTACCCCTATTTTACTGCCATAAAACGTGATCTCTGTCCCATGCTTCTTCCCCATGCGAAACGCATCTTCCCATGCTAGTTCACTTACCCAATCCTTAGTTACATTCAAACGAGACCCTGAAATAAACCCCAACTAGTTTACCTTAACCCTAATGACACCCTCTTGGCTATAAATACAAGCCTCATTCTTCACTTAGACACACACAAAACCTCTCAAGACAAACACAAACAAATGGTGTTAGGTCACGGCTGAGAAAGAAGCAACCAGGATCTTGGATTGATTTTAAGCAAGCAAGTGTTAGATTAAAGCTCTCTAGTTCTTGTTCCATCGCCTTCATCAAATACTTAGAACTCTTGTAAGTTACGATAACCCTTAATCATTTTATCTTGGTTGATAAACACACTTGCTATAAACATTTGAGAACCTAAAAATTACACTAAACAAGTAAAGCTAGTCACGGGGTAGGGTTTGATGTGATATTCACTTAATGACCAAGACACCCATTGACAAACCAACTGGACCAAAACATGTGAAACGAAAGGAAAAGTAGGTTTAAGGTGTGTGTATGCAAGATTGGTATCAAGACTACTCTCTCACATGTATGTGAGATTACATATATTAATGCCTCAAAACAACCCTCTGCCAATTTATGTTATGTCGGATGGAAGACAAATTGGAAAGTAGTGATAGCTAAACATTCTGTCTAAGTCATAAGCCACTAGCTAAACAAAACTAACCCGTAATGAAATGGTAAAAGATGTTGCATAAATGGTAGTTTAAGTAATAAACAACTAGAGGTGTGCATGTGATATTGTTAACGAGTGTAACAAGGAAACAGTTATGGAAATAAGAGTGATTCGAGTATGATTTTATGTGTGTGTCACGAGTATAAACGAGTACATGAAAATCTGAGAAAAAGCATGTCGTGGTCATGCCATGCGTGTGATTCGTTATGTGTATGCATATCTATGGTCATTAGTACTTATTAACACAACATGTAATTCAGGAAACATAAAACCTGTTAGACGTAAGTAAAAACCAAGGTAAAGTATTAGTAGGATTGTGTGTGAATTCTTGCATGAAATGAAATGATTAATAGAAGCTGAGATATATAAGAGAAACGTGGTCATTTGTTTGTGATTTCATGTTTATGTTGCGTGTTCGTATGCATGATAAGCATATATGATAACGTACTTAGGATAGCAAAGCAGGGACACCTTAGGTGATTTCGTAATACATGCGTATATGTGGAGATTATGTGTGTAGCAGCAGGCATTTGAAACTCCATGTTTTACTACGCGTGTATGTGTAAACAAACCAATACTTTTCTCAAAAGCTACTGTGTGAATACTTTTCTCTTTGGAGTGCCCTACTGCGAGGCAAGTGAGAAAACAGTAGGCACACTTCCCCTTTTATTTCCTTGGGTTGTAATGCTATGTGACTTAGGTGTATGCCATGTTATGAATGCACATGTATGTTAAGAATGTAAAAGAAAATAGGACCCCTCCCTGACTGATGAACAGTGAGGCAGGAACCAACCCATGTGCTTTTCCTTCTTTTGCAAATTGTGGCAGGTCATGTAGTCATGTATGCATATTATAAACACTAGCCAAGTAGACACATATTTGTGTGTTTCCTCTTCCGTATAAGACTAAGCAAACAAGGACGACCAGGGGAGTAGTGTACTGTCCTAAAAATAGACAACTATGCTTGTATACGTTTATGCATACAAGTTGAAAACGAGTACAAAACTCCTTTTGACTGAAGTTCTCGTGTAGGCAATGAACGGTGAACCCAAAAGCACCTTTGTAGTTATCAAATGAGAAGACAATAATGCTATAAGACATGTGAGAATATGAAAACAAGCTAGTACATTTCCTTTATTTCCTAAATGGAAAAAATGCTTACATTTAACATAATAAAACTCGATCATGGAGCTCACTCTGTGCCATGTTTTTTTTTACCCAACAAATGACCATGCCCCGGAAATATATATATACCTTGGTAAACTCGACGTGGCCTAGTTTATAACGTGACTTTCCGATTATCTTGAAGTTGAGAAACGAACACGCAATTTATGTCTAAAAATGCTTGTTTGACACTTAGTAATAATGGAACTTTACATGTTTAAATATGTGTGCAAGTACACCACTTTGCATAATTATTTACCATATTTGGAGATTATATTAAAATACGATATTTATCAAATATCGGAGAGCTCGCGGTCTCGTTTTTATAATGAGAACCCGATAATTTTTCGGACTAATAAATAACGAGTTATTAAAGCCCAAAGTCGACCCCGTGACTAAAATGGTTGAACGAGAAAAATGTATAAAAATATTTTATAAACCTATAGCAAGTATTAAATATCAACCAAGTGCATCGTATATTATTATTTATTGTATTTAGCCTAAGTACAGATATATTTTACGTAGGTTACAAGTAGATCGTTTGCGCATTGTTTTGCGTGCCTTGATATTCCGTGCTATCTTTGTTGATCATTTCACTACTGAATCGAGGTGAGTTTCATAGCCCCACTTTTAATTGCTTTAACTATTTTGGGGTGAGAACATTGCTTGTTTTTAACGGATGAACATAAGTGCTTTAAACTCATACGTTTGCCTACATGATGTCTAAGTAGCGATATCCCTAGATGCTTTAGCCCACTATCGTGAACCGTTAATTACTTTGTGTAAGCGCGAATGTTATGGATAAATCTATCGGGATTAACCTCCCTATCTAATTTGGTTGTGTGGCCAAAGTTAGATACACTTACATTTGAGGATTTACAAATGCTTCGGGATAGGCATTTGCTCGGGCTCTTATTATATCTTGGTGGTTTAGGTTAACGCTTCGGTGTCACGAGCTTAGACGTAGGTGATTAAAACGTATACTCTTGATTATAATATTGTATTTGTTATAAGATTATATGCCGGTTGCCTTGGAAAATCTTACGGTTCATCACACTATTTAAACTTAAACCTATGAACTCACCAACCTTTGTGTTGACGCTTTAGCAATGTTTTTCTCATGTATCAAGACGGAGGAGTGACGTGGTTATGCATGAGAGATTTTTAAATGAAAATGTTCGTGACTAGTGTATGGATATTTGGATCAATGTTAAAGTCTTTTGAAACAATGTTTAATTATGATCTGGTGTAATTCGCTTCCGAAACAAGTTTTATGCTTTTAATTAAATTAAAACGACTTTTAAATAGTCGTTCTTTGTATCTATGTATTTTGATAGTCATGACCGTCGCACCCCATTACTAGGTTATTTTACAAAACGATTTTTATAAACGTGAGTCAAAAATTTAATTGTTTGAGAAATAATTCTAGACTATAACTAACTCTCAAAAATCTCCAAGAACCACTTCACTCCACGTCTTCGATACAAGTAAGTTGTGACTTGAGATAGTTTATGATTTTTGCAAGCTAAGTTTTGAGTTTGATTGCTACGTGCTATTATCATCAGGTATTCACCTTCCCGTGTTTAAATGATACCCATAGGGATATGTAATAAAACGATTTTTAAGTTGAAATTAAGTGCCTAACCTCCTTGAATAGATTGTTAGGATACGCAAATGGTTTGTGCCATATTCGTTTGAATGGTTTGTGCCATCTTTATTTAAATGGTTTGTGCCATCTTTATTTAAATGGTTTGTGCCATATTCGTTTGAATGGTTTGTGCCATCTTTACTTAAATGGTTTGTGTCATCTTTATTTAAATGGTTTGTGCCATATTTATTTGAATGGTTTGTGCCATATATATATATATATTTTTTCTTTTGATATTTAACATACGCATACTTATGCTCAACATATTTTAGATAGTCCGCGGGACTATTATCGACTATCGAAACGTTTGTGTGTTTCATATCGCTATACATCGAATTAAAAATATCGCCATGATTCCTAGAACGAAAACTATATGAATATATTTATTTACCATGTGTTTGGTAGTATGTTAATTTGTAGTAATACTTGAATCAAGCGATGCTATTATAAATGTCGAGAGGAGCAACTATTTATTGGGTCCGGTAAATTGTTACTCCACTAAACATTTATAATAGACTCGGTTGAGGAAAAGTGACCTACATGAATTAAACTGTTTCGAAATTGAAATTGAATGCGTAAGTTATCATATCAAATTTATATTTTGAGTACGATCGAGAAACGACGACGTCACTATTTAAGATGACATATGATGATAAAACACTTATTACAAGTATTACCCTTGTAATGCTCCAAAGAATACTACAATTCAAAGAACGAATAAATTTCGCGATATATGAACTATCTATAAATGCGCTGACGCGTAAGTCAAATGGTTATCAAAGAAATTTTTATTGGAAATAAATTACGCAAAGACAAATCAAAATTCTTTTAGTCCATTGGCTGCGACTAAGTTATTATGACGTTATTATAAATTTCGAAGCTACGATATAGATATAAATTAAAGGGTTTTACCCTTGGTTAAACAATTATGCCAATTTCTACATCAAGGGATTATCGCGTTGCACGATGTTTGAGAACCCTAGATGAAAAATGTGGGCGTATATTGAGATGTTAAATACAAGGTATAAATATACAACAATGACTGAAAAGTTTATCTAAGATTGCGAGCAAAACGCTAGACGAGAGCAAGATAGACGAAACATATAAGCTATAACGGAACATATTCCAAAATCAGAGAAATTCTTGTAATAAAAGTTAGTAATTTATCGAATTGAACATTTTGAACGATTACGGATTAACAACATATGGAACAAATTCTTTGATGAAATTTTTGTGATAAAATTTTAGTACTCGACTCGTTTAAATCAATAACAATTTTTCAAGTTGTAAAAATTGTCGAAAGTGTACGAAGGAAAGACTTATGAATGAACAAGAACTAGTACGGGCTACGTAATAGCCGTAAGCCGACTAAACCTCAAAAACATACTTACTCATCCGAGATTACAACTAATAGACGTTCAGCAGGAGGAAATTGCACAAAAATAAACGTCAGAGTAAGCCTAAATTGATGAAGAATTAATTGAGGATAATTGTATTTATCCATCCGTGAATAATCACTACTAAGACAGAATGCAAATAATAAGTATGTGGAAGAGCATGTTAAAGGACTTTAACCTCCCACGATTCACTTATTGTTTTCCATGTAAGGACTACTTGGACATTTAAGTAGACTTATGGATCGAGGTACGAGAACTTACTCTAAATAAAAGAAAATTTACAAGACATCATACAACTTATTTCTATTTTTAGAACTTTAGAAAAATAATTCGTTTCTACCTATCTAATAACCGTCGTTTTAGATTTGGTGACAAGCGAAAAAGGAAAAATGCCTCTCATTCCGTTTGTCATTTTGCAATCCGAATCCGATAAGGAAATTACCCCCATCCGGAGCGTAATCACAATAAATTCGGATGATGAGCAAGATTCGCCTGTCATGATGCCAAATGTCACTACGGGACTTCCCTCCACCGTCCCAAATATTCCTACAACTACTATACCATTCCCTACTCCTATGCCTTCACCATTACCTGAAACTTCTAGAAAAAGAAACCGTACATCTTCACCACCACCTAATGTTGCTAATTCCTCAGAAGACGAGCCTACTTCAGAACCACTCGGATTCGATGTAGAACACCTGATAGGCCTTTTGGAGGATGTAGAGGTTGATGTGGATCACCTTATCGAGAAATATGAGGACGAGGACTTAGTGATAGCTGAGTTACGAGAGTCTCTTGAGGCTGCTAAGTCCGAGATTGCAATTTTACAAATGAGGAACAATGATGCCGATGCTAGGCAAGCTGCGGATCATGTTCAAATTCAAGAAATCCTACACCATCTAGGTCTTTAGGATTTTATCGCCTTTCTAATAAAAGTATGATGTTTTGTAATAAATGTATGATGTTTTGTCAAGACTAAAAGAAGTCATTCATTATGTTGGATAAGAATTTTGTACTCTTAGATCCAAAACTATGTATGGAACGTAATTCAAGAATGAAACGTATGAATTTTTATGGTATGATCCCTTGATAATTGTATTACAATAATTATGAGAAAAGCGGTCAAATTTGAACGATCGTAAGAATTGATAACAATGAAAGAACTAACAAGAATATACATCGTTCGTTCGTTAATCGTGCACAGAAAAATTGAAATGACGGAACAAGGTTACAAGGACCTCAAAGAGGTCATCACCCGTCAATACCGAAATGCCATTAGGGCCGTTGATGCGTTTGAAGCTAGTATCCGCACGGTTGACCGAACCATGGATCCTAGTGTCTACGAAAAAGCTAAGTAAACAAGCGCTACTCCGGTTAACACTTTTGGACCTCGAAAGACCCTTTCGAAAACTAAAGTGAACCACTCCGTTAGTGGAAGAAAAGGGCCTTATAAGAGGAGGTGCTCTATGATGAAAAACCACCCAAGGTTGAACACCATAAAGCAAAGATCCGAAAGACTTAAAATTCACTCTATGACTAAACCAAAGAACCACTCATGGAAAATGCCACGTGTTCACCAAGGAAAAACTTTACCACCCTCTACTTGTTATGCAAGGACAAATTTCCTGGAGGATGTTCCTAAAACAACTCCCATCTTGAACAAGAAGTATCTCGGCAACCTTCCATATTGCCGCAAGTGTGACTACCACCACAAAGGTATTTGTGCAAACCATTGCATGCTTTGTGATGACTTTGGGCACTTGGAGGGTGATTGCCGAGTGATAAAGTCCCATGAGAAGAATATGAAGGAACGCTACATGGAGGAATGTCGTTTAAGACAAGAAATACTTGAAATCTCCCAAGAAGGAAGCTCGAGGGCAAAGAGCGTCCAATACCTCACCAACATTTTACATCGGTCGTCTTTCAACAAAGATGCGCCGACAATCTTCAAGTATCAATCTAAGGATTTCTACCCTCGTCATGGATAGAGTGTGGAGATTTATGTAATATGAACTATTTTACTTTTATGCAAATCAAGTGACTCGACGTCTGTCGATGTTACCACCAACAAAACTTGATTATGTAACCGTACTCCAAGTTTTTAATTAAACTGTGTTGTTTTATCTTTAAAAGCCTCTTTGTTTAAGCAACGAGAAAGTTTTATTTTTAATTTTCATGTGGCGGAGAAAAATTCATCCACCAATATTTTTACTTAAGAAAGAACTTTCTTCTACAATATTTTTTTTACCTATCGTAGAAAAATAAATAAAGTAAATTTTCACTAAAAGATTTTTGAAAAATATTCTTTAGAAAGCGTCATAATTTTCTTTTAAGAAATCACCACCGGAAACACTTATTAGCGGGAATAATAACGACCGTGATAAGGTAAATTGAAAGATTAGTAAAGGTTTTATTAATCAAATGCCACAACTAATAGCGAGATATTTTTGGTAAGAACTACCATGTAAATTTTTGGAACTTGGTTTGATGACCAACTCAATGTGGAGAACAAAAACTATTGATAAACTTGACGGGAACTAGTACGAATAATCATGGGAATTATTTTGTCGATTGTGAAAAGGGAGCGTTGATAACAAATGAAATGCATTACGGACTAACTTGTTGGTTATGAAAGTGAATAACGTTAACGAACGAAATACACTATGGACTACCAATATATAATTACAACCTCAAGGAATTATGATGAAAAGGAGGATGCAACCGTTTGTCCCGAGACGTACGTAGCCTGATCAACTACGTATGATCGTGGCCGAACGCGAGTATGCTCATAGTAGTCATCTTAAAGATAAAAGATATTAGTACTATAAAAATATATTCAGGTTGCCCTATTCGACAAAGAAAAATCTATTTGTGCTATAGACGTCAAACATTTTTATATCGTCCTAAGTAAAAGCGTCGAGTACGCGATACGAGTAAACTTAGTATAATTATTTTCTTCGCCACTATTACACACAAAGCGTTTATGAAACGCGAATACTAAGAGCACCACTTGTTTTGACGACAATTATACTCAAATAGATCAGAGTTGAAAAAAAATCGAAACAATTTTTAAATAATAATGAGAACGAAACGTCATTTGAGAAAAATCCAAATTTAACGAATATCAAGAACTCGCCGTAACATAACCCATGATAAAGAACAATTGGGTCAAGATAAGCGTGCTTTCGTATATGATTGGAATACCGAAGCCGTCCGGACAAGAATCTATTTGACGATGTTTGAGCATCACACCATACTCGTAAGCTTAAGAAGTATTACATACTTTCTTTATAGAAGGAACCCGAACGAACTATGATTTAAAAATATTATAAATTGTGCACCCGTTCTCCCCTCCACGAAAAAGGAAATAAACGAGGAAGAACGCAAACTAAATTGATTAATTAACGAAGTTATCTAATATTGATTGTCACATAAAAGTAAGGAACGTCTTGACCACCATGCGTTAGGACGATCAATTGTTCTAGATTTTTGGGAAACCGATTCAAGAAACCTTGACGCATACGCTACTTATCACTACCAAGTAGACAATTAATGTGAACGGGATTAATTGAACTATGTGGAACAATTTTCAAATGTGCGATATCTAGTCATCTAGGCGAAAAATGACGATACGCGACATTTTAAAGTGGAAGTAATACGCGGGACGACGCGAAAGTTAATAATGAGAAAAACTCGTCAGACAAAACCGACGTTATAAGGAAAAATTTGACATACGAAAAAAAATATTTGGGGAACGCTATAGAACCATGTACAAGTCGAAATAAATTTTCGTTTGTTTTAATCCTAACAAGATTATAGTAATTTTAATCTTAGCAACAAACTAAAAACGAGCGCATTGAACACCATGAAAGGGAGGTAAAAATTTAGTTGACCTCTTGTTTTGACAACGACAATGACGTGCTAGTTTTGAGGACAAAACTCAATTTAAGGGATTACGAATGTCACACACGTGAATTTTTGAAGCTACTTAATTTACGTAAAACGCGATGGTTCGGGTTAGACTTGTATGTCTATTGATGTTCCCGATTGTTTACGCGTATTTTGTGTACTAATTTAATTTTTTTTATGAATAACATTTATATGAAATATTACGCGAAAGACTATTATTGGTTTACAATACGTACTAGGAATTCTTATTTTAGAGTCAACGCAACTTCATTTAAGAATACCACCACACAAAACATATATTCCCACTTGATACATTTAAATGACACACACTTAAAAAATTTCCCATTTTCACTCCGCCAACTTACTTAAAACCACTACTAGGAAACTTTCTCAAATTCACTACTACACTGAAAAAGATTTGAAGCTTTCTACTACATCACACAAATAAGCCTTCTCAAATATAAATAAATCTTATATGTAACTTTATATTTAACAAATACAATTTAATAAAAACAAAGCCACCTTTTCTTTTATCCTAGCTCAAAACTGGTCCCCCTATTTTCCCATGAGCCACGTTTTTAATATTGTCAGTCCTATACCCATTCAATTTCAATTTACTGTGCTCTTTTACAACAAGTACTCTAATCCTAGCCAACCCAAGTACTCCCTTACCCCTATTTTACTGCCATAAAACGTGATCTCTGTCCCATGCTTCTTCCCCATACGAAACGCATCTTCCCATGCTAGTTCACTTACCCAATCCTTAGTTACATTCAAACGAGACCCTGAACTAAACCCCAACTAGTTTACCTTAACCCTAATGACACCCTCTTGGCTATAAATACAAGCCTCATTCTTCACTTAGACACACACAAAACCTCTCAAGACAAACACAAACAAATGATGTTAGGTCACGGCTGAGAAAGAAGTAACCAGGATCTTGGATTGATTTTAAGCAAGCAAGTGTTAGATTAAAGCTCTCTAGTTCTTGTTCAATCGCCTTCATCAAATACTTAGAACTCTTGTAAGTTACGATAACCCTTAATCATTTTATCTTGGTTGATAAACACACTTGCTATAAACATTTGAGAACCTAAAAATTACACTAAACAAGTAAAGCTAGTCACGGGGTAGGGTTTGATGTGATATTCACTTAATGACCAAGACACCCATTGACAAACCAACTGGACCAAAACATGTGAAACGAAAGGAAAATTAGGTTTAAGGTGTGTGTATGCAAGATTGGTCTCAAGACTACTCTCTCACATGTATCTGAGATTACATATATTAATGCCTCAAAACAACCCTCTGCCAATTTATGTTATGTCGGATGGAAGACAAATTGGAAAGTAGTGATAGCTAAACATTCTGTCTAAGTCATAAGCCACTAGCTAAACAAAACTAACCCATAATGAAATGGTAAAAGATGTTGCATAAATGGTAGTTTAAGTAATAAACAACTGGAGGTGTGCATGTGGTATTGTTAACGAGTGTAACAAGGAAACAGTTATGGAAATAAGAGTGATTCGAGTATGATTTTATGTGTGTGTCACGAGTATAAACGAGTACATGAAAATCTGAGAAAAAGCATGTCGTGTGTCATGCCATGCGTGTGATTCGTTATGTGTATGCATATCTATGGTCATTAGTACTTATTAACACAACATGTAATTCAGGAAACATAAAACCTGTTAGACGTAAGTAAAAAACAAGGTAAAGTATTAGTAGGATTGTGTGTGAATTCCTGCATGAAATGAAATGATTAATAGAAGCTGAGATATATAAGAGAAACGTGGTCATTTGTTTGTGATTTCATGTTTATGTTGCGTGTTCGTATGCATGATAAGCATATATGATAACGTACTTAGGATAGCAAAGCAGGGACACCTTAGGTGATTTTGTAATACATGCGTGTATGTGGAGATTATGTGTGTAGCAGCAGGCATTTGAAACTCCATGTTTTACTATGCGTGTATGTGTAAACAAACCAATACTTTTCTCAAAAGCTACTGTGTGAATACTTTTCTCTTTGGAGTGCCCTGCTGCGAGGCAAGTGAGAAAACAGTAGGCACACTTCCCCTTTTTTTTCCTTGGGCTGTAATGCTATGTGACTTAGGTGTATGCCATGTTATGAATGCACATGTATGTTAAGAATGTAAAAGAAAATAGGACCCCTCCCTGACTGATGAACAGTGAGCCAGGAACCAACCCATGTGCTTTTCCTTCTTTTGCAAATTGTGGCAGGTCATGTAGTCATGTATGCATATTATAAACACTAGCCAAGTAGACACATATTTGTGTGTTTACTCTTCCGTATAAGACTAAGAAAACAAGGACCACCAGGGGAGTAGTGTACTATCCTAAAAATAGACAACTATGCTTGTATACGTTTATGCATACAAGTTGAAAACGAGTACAAAACTCCTTTTGACTGAAGTTCTCGTGTAGGCAATGAACGGTGAACCCAAAAGCACCTTTGTAGCTATCAAATGAGAAGAAAATAATGCTATAAGACATGTGAGAATATGAAAACAAGCTAGTACATTTCCTTTATTTCCTAAATGGCAAAAATGCTTACATTTAACATAATAAAACTCGATCATGGAGCTCACTCTGTGCCATGTTTTTTTACCCAACAAATGACCATGCCCCGGAAATATATATATACCTTGGTAAACTCGACGTGGCCTAGTTTATAACGTGACTTTCCGATTATCTTGAAGTTGAGAAACGAACACGCAATTTATGTCTAAAAATGCTTGTTTGACACTTAGTAATAATGGAACTTTACGTGTTTAAATATGTGTGCAAGTACACCACTTTGCATAATTATTTACCATACTTGGAGATTATATTAAAATACGATATTTATCAAATATCGGAGAGCTCGCGGTCTCGTTTTTATAATGAGAACCCGATAATTTTTCGGACTAATAAATAACGAGTTATTAAAGCCCAAAGTCGACCCCGTGACTAAAATGGTTGAACGAGAAAAATGTATAAAAACATTTTATTAACCTATAGCAAGTATTAAATATCAACCAAGTGCATCGTACATTATTATTTATTGTATTTAGCCTAAGTACAGATATATTTTACTTAGGTTACAAGTAGATCGTTTGCGCATTGTTTTGCGTGCCTTGATATTCCGTGCTATCTTTGTTGATCATTTCACTATCGAATCGAGGTGAGTTTCATAGCCCCACTTTTAATTTCTTTAACTATTTTGGGGTGAGAACATTGCTTGTTTTTAACGGATGAACATAAGTGCTTTAAACTCATACGTTTGCCTACATGATGTCTAAGTAGCGATATCCCTAGATGCTTTAGCCCACTATCGTGAACCGTTAATTACTTTGTGTAAGCGCGAATGTTAGGATAGATCTATCGGGATTAACCTCCCTATCTAATTTGGTTGTGTGGCCAAAGTTAGATACACTTACATTTGAGGATTTACAAATGCTTCGGGATAGGCATTTGCTCGGGCTCTTATTATATCTTGGTGGTTTAGGTTAACGCTTCGGTGTCACGAGCTTAGACGTAGGTGATTAAAATGTATACTCTTGATTATAATCTTGTATTTGTTATAAGATTATATGCCGGTTGCCTTGGAAAATCTTATGGTTCATCACACTATTTAAACTTAAACCTATGAACTCACCAACCTTTGTGTTGACGCTTTAGCAATGTTTTTCTCAGGTATCAAGACGGAGGAGTGACGTGGTTATGCATGGGATATTTTTAAATGAAAATGGTCGTGACTAGTGTATGGATATTTGGATCAATGTTAAAGTCTTTTGAAACAATGTTTAATTATGATCTGGTGTAATTCGCTTCCGAAACAAGTTTTATGCTTTTAATTAAATTAAAACGACTTTTAAATAGTCGTTCTTTGTATCTATGTCTTTTGATAGTCATGACCGTCGCACCCCATTGTGTTGTATTACTCTGATAAATTGGGGGTATGACAAATCATTCCGGCATCTAGAAGTTTGATAACTTCTTTCTTGATGACGTCATGAATTTTTGGATTAACCCTTCTTTGGCTTTGGATTACGGGTTTAAAGTAATATTCCATGAGAATTTTATGAGTACAAAAGTTAGGATCATTTCCGCGGATATCGGAAATTTTCCAAGCAATTGCTTTCTTATGATTTTTGAGCACATCGATAAGTCGAGATTTTTCATCCTCTTGTAAGTCCTTTACAATGATGACGGGTAACTTCTTATTGTCTTCTAGGAAAACGTATTCAAGATGAGACGGTAAATCCTTAAGCTTTAAATCCCGAGGATTGTCGATTGAAGGCTTAGACAAATTCGGATCATCGTTTGTAATTTCCATAGGAGAAGGTGGAGAATTATGGTCCTCATTGAGAAGTTTCTCAATGGTACGAATGTCTTCTTTCCAATCGGTGGGAGAATCGTCATATTTTAAGTCCATATCCCCTAAAGGTTCTTCAAATTCTTTCAAAAGGAAGTTACTTCCTCCAATTGGAGTCAATGAGGGAGCAATAGAGGCAACGGTCTCAACAATGGGCAGAGAAGAAAAACCACTTTTACAAGCGTCTTTGAAATGTTCTTCACAAGCCTCATCAAGTATGTCAATGAAATTAACGCTCTCCTGTTCATAAGGTTGCTTCAAAAGTTTACCCATGTTGAAGACGATTTTGTCATCACCAACTCTCATGATTAATTCGCCCGCGGCTACATCAATAAGAGTGCGACCGGTCCTCAAGAATGTACGTCAAAACGATTAATGGAACACGGGGGTCCATCTCGTAGTCAACGACAACAAAATCCACCGGAAAGGTGAATTTTTCGACACCGACGAAGACATCTTCGGCTATCCCCACCGGATAAGCAACTGTGCGGTTAGCTAATTCCAATGTTATTCGTGTGGACTAGCTCGGGTAGAGATAATTGTTTCCAAACACTTAATGGCATTAAGTTGATACTAGCACCTAGATCGGCTAGGGCCATACAATTCTCTACCCCGGGAAAGTTGCAAGGAATGAGAAAGTGACCCGGATCACCAAGTTTGGTTGGTAATTTCCTTAAGAGAACCCCATAGCAATTCTCATTAAGTTGGGTTTGAGCAATATCAAGAAGTTTTTCCTTATCACTAAGAAGATCTTTGAACATTTTAGCATATTTAGGCATGTGAGCGAGAGCCTCAGCGAAGGAGATGTTGAAATTCAATTGGTTTAAACATTTTAAGAAAGTTTGAAACTTGAATATCATCCTTATTTTTCAACTTCTCTTTCCTCAACCTTGAAGGGTAAGGTATATCGGGTTGAGACGAAGGCTTTGGAATGGAATTCTCACTCGCATCCTTGGGTGGTGGAGGGGTAGAAGTAGAAGGTGGAGGAATTGGTGAAGGGGACTCGTTATCCTTTGTCACAATCACCGGAGTAGGTTTAGGAATCTCAGGTTCCTTATAACCTTTTCCACTTCGGGTTTTGATTTATTTCATATCTCCTCTTGGATTAGCAACGGTGTTACTCGGAAGAGAACCCGAACCAAAGGTTTGATTACTTGGGAAGAAACTAGCCATCATATCCCTTAAGTCATTCGTTTGACTGCTTAAAGAGTTTCGCATGTCATTCCTAAGCTCGGCTTGAAGATCATTCCCTTGTTTCGCCATGTCACCTTTTAAGTTGATGATTTGACTCTGAAGATTCTTCACCAGCGCGTCATTAATCCTCATGTACGTTTCAACCTCTTGATTATATGTCGTGGGTTGGTTGGGATGGGGAACTTGGTAAACGGGTGGTTGATAAGTGGGTTGTTGGTAAACTTGATTATTTCCTTGAGGTGGATATGGGTTTCTTTGGGTTTGATATTGATTAGGAACTCGAGGTTGGTTTTGATTGTTGCGATGGAAGTTGGTTTGGTTTTGAGGAGGAAAACTGGGTGGTGAAAGGAAATTGTTTGAACGATAACTTAGCAAATTGCGGTCACCTTGAGGACGAGCTTGATAGCCTCCCGTGGAAAAGTTACCGTTAGCCGCATACACGTTTTCCGGATTGTCATAAATAGAAGTACAATCAGTGTATGAATGAGGACCACCACAAGTCTCACAAGAAATTGCTACAGCTTTAGCTTGTTGATATTGGTTTGTAGCCATGAGTTGGATATTTTTGTTCATTTCGGCTAGTTGGCGGGTGATTTCGGTCATCTCGGGGTTGGTTGAAGTAGAAGAAACATTGACTCTCGGGTTATTTCTTGAAGATGCGAATGAATCCCAATTTTTGTGATGAGTGGTCATGTTCTCTATAAGCTCTCTACACTCCTCAGGTCTTCTTTTCATAAATGTACCACCGGCGGCTACATTAATCGTATCACGATCACGAAAAGTTAAACCATTGTAGAAAGTATCAATCAAAGTGACGGGGAGCATATTATGGTTAGGACAACGGTCGATCAAGACATTATAACGTTCCCAAGCATCAAAAAGCGACTCATCAGGTTCTTGAGTGAAACCACTGATTTGATTGCGAAGACTAGTGACCATGTATGGTGGAAAGTAGCGCGACAAAAATTTTTGAGTCATCTCGTCCCATGTATGAATTGAGTTTTTGGGAAGACGATCAAACCATTTTTCGGCATGGTGGGATAAAGTGTGGAAAAAGATGAAGGCGAAGAAAATCCATGGAAACACCGGGCAATTTCATGCTTTGAGTGACGGTTATGAGTTTATCGAGGTGTTTGTTGGCATCATCATCGGGTAATCCGCGAAATGGACAAGCATTTTGAACTTGTTGGATCATGTGATGCTTCAACGAAAATTCAGGAGCCTCGATTTGCATCGGCACAATCGGTCCTCCACGTCCGTTCATAGTTGGTTGACAAAGCTCCTCCATCGTACGAAGGTCGGGTTGAGGAGCATGCTTGTTACTATTCATGTTGGGGTGAGGTGGGTTGTTATTATTATGCACACCGGCCATATCTAAGTCTCTATGAGTCTCGGGTTCCGAATAAGACGAAGATCGAGTACGCATACACACTAAAAAATGAACTACAATATTTTTGATTTTTTATCTTTTTTTTTGGATTTTTGAAATTTTTATATTTTTTGGATTTTTTTTGAAATTTTTATGCTTGAAAATAACGTTCCCAAAAGAACGGATCCCAAAATCCAATTTTTCACACTAAAAACCGTTAATCTTTACGAAAAGAGCCGGCAGCGGCGCCATTTGATTTAATGGGATTTGCATATGTGTACTCAATCGTTCTCGGTATCTAATCGAATTGATCACGGTTTAAGGTGGAACTATCGTATTTGGTCACTAAAAGGGGGAGCTTTTGATATCTATTTTAAATTAAATGACAAGATAACAAAACTAAGATTTAAATGAAATGACAAGGTAATAGAAGTAACTAAAAACTAAATTAAAAGTAATTTTAAAAATAAAATGAGGAAAGACAATTAAAAATTAAACTCGACAAAAAGTAAATTTGAAAACTTGAATAAAAACAAATTTGAAAAATCTAATATTAAACTAGGACAAACTAATTGTAAAAATAACACTAAGTAAAAATGCGGGAAAAGTTAAATTTGAATTTAAAATAAAAACAAGAAATAAAATTCAAAACTTAAGAACGGATAATACCCTATGATCGCAACACATGATCGTACTCACGATCACAGTCACGATCGTAGCCTTGGATCGTGGTCCTAGATTGCAATGATGGATCGTACCCACGGATCGCAACTAACGATCGTGGTCCCTAATCGTGACGAGTGATCGCGACAAGGGATCGCAGCCAACGATCGTAGCAAAGCGATCGCCGCCACGGATCGTAGCTCTAGATCGTACCCACGGATCGCAGCCACAAATCGCAACAATGCGATCGTAACCCTGGATCGTGATGGACGATCGTAGTCAAGATCGTAGTCTTTAATCGCAGTAATGGATCGCAAGTATAAGCCCTAGGCTTATGCGATCACACTTACTCGATCGGAACAAATAAAACCCTTAAACATGTTACGATGGGATTCAAAAGGCAAATAAGCAAAACCAAGTAAGCACTTTTTCAAATAAGCATTTACCGAAACTTAACTAAATCTAAATAAGCACAAATTTAAAAACTTTTAAAACACTAAATAAGCAAAATTTATAAGACAAACTTTAAAAAGATTAAACTTTGGAAAACACTTAAAAAAAGCTAAACAAGAAATAAGCTATAAGCACAAAAAGCTAAGATCGTAAATAGCATGAAATTGATAGGAACAAAAAGATAAACTTTTTACTCAAACAAACATCAAGATGAAACAAGATGCATAATTGATCCGAATCAAGAACAAGAAAGGTATAATAAGATAGATGATGAAAAACTCGAACTTGAACTTGTAGATTAAGAATTCCAAATACAAGATTAAATGAAAAGCTTAAAACTTGAAAGAAAAGATGGAAGAAATCTGGAGAGAGAAAGTTGAATCACCTACTTCTCTCTAAAGATATGAAAAACTAAAAAAAATGAAAAAAATGACAGTCTAACTAACTAACACCCTCCTAATGAAGCATTAGGAGGGTATTTATAGGATAAGGGAGTTGGTAGGATGCTTCCTTCTTTCTTCCTTTTGTCTTCTCGTCTTTTTAAATGACTCGTCTTTCTCGACTTTGTCTCGGGATTAGTCGAATGATAATATGAACTCGTCTTCTAATTTCTTCATTTAGTTGACTTTGTTCTTCGACTTTGTCAAACTTCCGTCTTTAGACTTTTTCTTCGATAAATCTTTAGAATAGGCCTTTGACTTCCGTTCTTCTTGCACTTTTGATCTTTTGACTTCGTCTTTTGTCTTTTTCTTCGATAAAAGCCCGTGAAAGCCCGTGTTTTCTTCATTTT
This sequence comes from Glebionis coronaria, assembly GCA_025667525.1. NCBI lineage: Eukaryota > Viridiplantae > Streptophyta > Magnoliopsida > Asterales > Asteraceae > Glebionis > Glebionis coronaria. Next base: position 591,553,478 of record CM046875.1, on the reverse strand, counting down.
TCATATTTTTGTCCTAAAACACAATAAAAACACAAACCACGCATAATTATAACTTTTACGACATAAAATATACGTTTTGGTCTTGTTTTTATTATACTTAAGTGGTAAAAGGATAAGTGTTTTCACACTTATTACGCAACAACCTCGATATCCTCTCACAATGATGCAATTCACAACACTAACTTTCCAATCCATCAAAAACTTGAAAATTAACAAAAAGAATGGAGTATAATCTTTAAAGTTCGTGCCATAATTTACCTGACTATAAATCATTATCAGAATATAACACAAACAAAAATATACACACAACGTATTATTCACAAGTGGATCTAGTCATAAAATGAAGCACTGATTGTAGTAAATTACACCTCTTGTTTAGGAAAACAAAGGAGGGCAAATGAGCGGTAAGTATCGAGTGATGATTTAGGAAAATCAACACTAATGACCCTTAATGAAATGAAAGTTCGTTTCCCAAGGAGGTATATGTGTGTGACTAAGATGTACAAGATTTGAGATTAATATTTGGTTTAGAAGGGGATGAGAAAAGAAGATGACGAAGACGTAAAAATAAAAATAAGTACTACTAGAAAGTTAAGACGTAGAACCTTAAAATCACAAAAATAAAAATTAAATCTAAAAACTACCAAAAATTCACCAAAAAAAAATAATAAACTAAGAGTTTACCAATGATCAAAACTTTTTCAAACCATTTAAATAATTAAGTATTCAATTTTTAAATGCTAATTAAAGCCCTAAAAATCAAATAAATTATCAAAAAGCCCAAATAAAAATTTTTCAATTGGTAAACCTCAAAAATGACCTAAAAAGATTAAAAACTATTTTTAGAAATTTTTAAACTAATAAAAAATATTTTAAATGATTTAAAAACTATTAAAACTTAAAAATAATTATAAAAATTAATCTAAAAGTGATAAAATTATTCTAAAAGTTGCTAAATTCCTATTTTAATGTATTAAACCTAAGAAAAATGTAAAAAGTTGAAAAATGTGAAATTTTAAAAATAATAATAAAATAATAATAAAATAATATTAAAAATCCAAAAATTATAAAAAACACTAAAAACTTGCAAACTAGTTTATTTTAACCTAAATAATCAGAAAATCAAAGTGAAATTACCAAAATACCCCTATTGGGCCCTCAAATGGGCCAAAACCAAAAACAGTCAACCAAATTGGGCTTTTGGGCCCAAAAAGTCAAATTTGGCCCAATTGACTTGGAAAAGCCCTATCTGACTCAAAATTCAATTCTAAGAACAAAACTCTAAAGGCCCAAAAGCTGAATGTGAGCTTATCACAGCTTATTGAACACTCAGCTTATTCTTATTGGGCTTTTCAGCCCATTAAGCCATAAGCTAATGCCATAAGCTCTAATTTGACACACAACCTTCTTTTGGGATGCTTATTAGATCTGTAAAAAGAATTTTTGAAAAAGCTCACTCAATAACCCAGAAATAAGCAAAGTAAAAATTCACTAAAAGACAAAATAGTCGTTTTAGAGATTTAGGGCACCTCAGGACTTGATTCAACTTGCAAAAGATTTCAAATGGACTAAATAAGCAAAATCAATCAACAAAAATCCAATAAGCAAAACCAATAAGCCAGAATAAGCCAATAAGCACTTATGAAAAAGTCAATGGAGTTGGTTTTCTAGTCAAACCCTAAAGTCAACCCACCAAATGCTCTAGTATGAACAAATGGGTCAAAATATGAGCACCTATTACAAAAACAAAGTTGTTGCTGGTTGGAATAAGCTATTATAGCTTATTGATAAGCTGACACCAGTTTTACACTAGCAGTGGCAACTAACAGGGGAAAGGAGTTCCCACTGCTTTGACTATTTAACCAAGCTTATATGAGAGTTCTGGTTTGATTCAATTGGAAACAAAGGTACCCTTGTGATTAGTGAATCACAAGGAGTCAATAGCAACAATAAAATCACAAATTGGTTCACACAATAAGCCACAATAAGCCAAACAGTCACCAGATATGCACCAGATATGGAAATAAGCAGTTAAGCACTTAATAAGCAGATTTAGCCACAATAAGCCAACCAAACTTAGCAGGATGCATACACAAGCTATATAAACTAAGAACAAACACAAAGCAACAAGAATCAAACACTGAATCAAAGTAAATAACAAGATCAAAGCACAAAAAGTTACTGATGAACAATGAACATATGCAGAAACAAGTTTGCTGATATATTTGGCACTTGATCCAATTTCAAGCCTCAAATCCTTCTTCCCTGGTGTGATTAACTAAGGTTTAGCACTTGTTAGCCCTAGCCTAAGCTTAGATCTAGGTGTCCTCAAAATCCTAGCCAATTTTACCAAGTATTTAAGATTTTATAGCCAAATTATGAATCTATGTGTTCAAACCCACAAAACCTGCAAACAGATGAACAATTGCTTCTAACAAACAGATACCAACACTTGCTTACACAAAACAAGCACTTAGCAAACCACAAATCCAAAGTATGCAGTAGACCCAAACACTCCTTAATCTACCACTTAACAAAGAAACTTGTGATTTCAACTAATAACCTACTGATTTTAATTATAAAAAACACTTCCTAGATAGCAACTAACACAATCAAACTCAAAAATCATCAGCACAAACACAAATACTCAAAATCAAAGCACCAAATCAAAAACAGTCATAAACATGAAATTTTTAGGGGAATTTAAACCAAGAGATTATACTTGCCTCCCACAACATCCTAGGAAGGCCAGCAATGCTCCTTGGACCTTGTTCAACAACTAGAACAAGACCAAGGTACTTCAATGAAGATGATGCAACACTGCCTTGGTTGATGGTTCAAAGTAGAACCTCAAGGACTTGATGTCTTCAACACAAGCAGCAAACAACTCAACCAAGGGCTCTAATCCCTTCACAAGCTTGGTGTCAATAAGCTTGTAAGAGCTTATAGCTTATGGCCAAGGGTTAGTACACAAAATAAGCTAAAACAGAACCTAGGATTTCAAGGTATTTGAACCTTAAAAACCTTATGAACCAAGACGTGCCTTAACCACAAGATCAAGGTAGGCCTTAACAATCAAATGGAACTCAGAATTAGGCTACTCAAACACCAACTTTTAATCAAATCAAAAAGAGAATTCAATATTTTCAGAAATTTAAATTTTATTAAACTTAAAAAGGAATTACAAAGATTGATAGCCTAAAACTGGAACAAAGGGACTCTCACATGTTGAGATCTCCTTTTATAGGCAAATGCCTAGCTACACTATTCACAAACCCTATATGTAATTTCTCTAAAATACCCTTGAGTGCTTGAGTGCGTTTGTTGTTGATGAGCTGTCCAAAGTGATCCAAACCGTTTATATTAGCTTTGGGGTGAAGCAAGGAACCTTGGTTGTTGATTTGGACACGTCAGATTGCTTGGGGAGTAAGTTGCATTTTGATTGGGTGACGTGTTGAATGGTGGGGTCCAAGGAGTAGTGGGAGTGAGGGTTTTATGTGTGGGATGTGTTTCTGCACATGTGAATCAAACATGTGCCAAGGTAATTGGGATTTACCCTTTGTTTTAAATGATGGTAAGACTGGGTTCATAAGGGTGAATAGTAAATGTTTTAATCCGAAATTGGGGGAATGGGATGTGTTTGGCGCAATATTCAGGTTTGAATGTTTCAAATGCACACAATTGGCCCTTCTTTTTCCTTTCTTTTGTCACTTGTGTTTAAAAGTCTGTCAGCGTCTAAATCCTTTGTAACAACTTCTAAGACTTGGCAATTTTGGCACAAAACTTTCTAAAAAGTGTTTCAAGGATTATTTTTGACACTTTTGCATATTTCAAGGGCTGATTTTGGACAATGTTGATCTTTAAAGGTCTTTAATGTATCTTTGGCTTGATGAGGGACCATAATTGACAATTTGAAATTGTTGAGGGACTAATCTTGCCATTTCTTCAAAGTTGAAGGATCTTTTGTGTAATTTTGACAAACTTAAGGGACCAAACTTGTAATTATTAATATACAAGGGTTTTAAGTGTCATTTCTTCAATAAATGAGGATCAATCTTGTTTGTCTTCAAGTCTTCAAGGGTATTTGTTAAGTATTCCATGATTAGGGCCTGGTTCTTTGTACGGCTTCGTTTCTCGTGTCCGTTTTTCCTTGTAACTTGTGATCTTTTGTCTTTTTCACGATATCCATACCTAAAATACACAAGTAAACAAACACAAGCATATATATGGTATTTTTATGACATTTTATGCATTTAAAGCCCGAAAAGAACGATGAGATCATGTATAAATGCCATCTCATCACTCCCCCATACTAAGCCATTGTCGTGCCCTCACGCAATGCTAGAATAAAGTATCAAAGCATCACCAAAGTTCAATTTTATTTACCTTTATTGAAGAGTAAAAGACTTGCAACATACTACGAAGATGTGTAAAGACATAATGTATGATTTTCATCACAAAAAGTGACTTTTAGGGTCAAAGAATAGAAACAAGTAAATGTCCCTTAGAGTAAACTTCGTCATCCTTGATTGTCATACATTCCATGCTAAGTGCAAAAACGAGATCATTGTTGGTACAAGTCACAATGCTAACACTACTCATACGTCCAAATTGTGTAATACTTTTTCTCCCCGCAATCATAGTTATTATAAAAGGAAATGGGTTACTAGCATTTTTTTATCTATTTGTCATGGATCACAAGTGATTCATATTGACTTATTTGAGTAGTTATTAGTCCGAAAGCAAAGTAGCACGATTTGATCAATAGTTAGCCGAAGGACAAAATCTTTTAAAACGGCTTCTCGTGTATCTCCTTAAGTTCATATCTTGGCATAACTCGTTTCACGATTTGAGACCTTTCTCAGACCGATATTTGGCATGTACTTCATACTTCAAATCTTGGGAAGACGTTCTTGAAATTATGGTCTTCTCTTCATATATTTGGAATTTCTTCACTTGACGTTTTTTTGAGAGATTCTTCATATTGGACCACGACTTCATCATTTTTTCTTCAATCTTTACTTTGAATTTTGATATACAACGATCCGCCTCCTTTTTGGACTTGGATATATTTATCCTCATACCTTGTTAGGGTCTTTTTGGATAGACTTTCTCCATGATCTTTAGGGGAGTAATTGCTTCTCGTCGTGTGTCTCGATCCTTCATATTGATTTAGGAATAATGATACTTCACATCATCTTGGATCTTTAGCAAAAATAGAGCTCCTCATGCCTTGTTAGGGCCTTTTTGGATGATCGCCAATCTTCGCGTCCCGCTTCAATAAGTTATGCCTTGGCTATGAACTCTATTCAACCCCGAGCAACTTTTAAACGATCTTGCGCTAGAGGCTAAGTAACCTTTCAAATCGTACGACCTTACTTATTGCAATTATGATTTATTCCTAATGCATTGATCTTATGGGAAGAAAAAGCACAATTAAAAACATATGAGTTTTTGAAAGAACACTTTCATGTTCTACGTTTAGCATGATCACTTGTCTAACTCTATCATTTCTCGTTCTTCACTATATAAAGACCTCTAATTAAAGAGACTCGTGAATACTTAGCCATGCAAGTCAAAATTAAGCCAAATTTGGATTAGCTTTCATTAAGACTAAATCAAATCAAAGTTTTGGGTTTTCAAGCCACCTATAGGATCTTGCACTTTCTTGGACTTTTTCAAGTTTTAGAGAATGCATTTTAAAGTTCCCTTGATAAGTGACTTTCTAGAATCAATTATAGGAACTTGCGAGAAGTTCTTGTTCTTAACCCGTATGAATTAAGACTTTCGCGTTTTAAAGCTCCCTATATAAAAGTCTAGCAAAACTTGAATTGAGCGGGTTAAGGAATGTAAATGGCTCCAAATGCCCATCAAGTCAAAAATTAACTCTTATTCTACCCATCGGAAAATATACATTCGTGTCTTAAAAACACTTATGAAAACTAAGAAAAATTTTAAAATTTGGCCATTTTTAGCCTTAATAGCAAAACAAAACATTGAAAGTTGGAAAGCGTGAGGGTGTAGCAAAGCAAGTACCTATTCACCCCCCCATACTAAAAGTAAACATTGTCCTCAATGTTTCGAGTCTAAAGGTGGAGCACCCCCATACTAGAGACGAAGAGTCAAATGCTTAGGATCTAGCATGGAAAGGGTGAGCAACAATATATCTAAAGCCGTTTATTAAGTATGCTAAAAGATAATTGTTAGAACAATAAAGGATATGTCATGGATTCGTGAAAAACTTCTTCAAACGAACGATGGAGGCTCACGTAAACGAACACGAGAGTCTTCAATCGTAGATGATGATGATGATCTAGATAACACAATCACAAACAACCACGAGACAACGAGTTGAAAGGGTACACGTCCCCTTATTAGTGAATAGTAAGCATAAAAGATAAGCATGGGATCTCCCCCACGAGGCACCTCGTTTTTGATTACCGAGTCATGAGCTCGACTCGATCCCCTCAATGCTAATTATCATTGGGGAAGGTGACTTGGTCGAGGGCAACCATTGAAGGAATTTCCCCACCAAAGTAGTGCTTAAGCCTATGTCCATTCACCTTGAAATTAGGACCATCATCTTGAGCTAGCTCAATGGTCCCATATGGAAACACTTGTGTAATGGTGAACGGACCCGACCAACGAGATTTCAATTTCCCGGAAAATATCTTAAGACGAGAGTTAAAAAGCAACACTTGATCACCAACGTTAAAAACCCGGTTTTTAATCTTTGAATCATGAAACTTTTTAGTCTTTTCTTTAAAAATTAATGAATTTTCATAAGCATTATCTCTTAATTCATCCAATTCATTCAATTGTATTTTCCGGTGATCTCCTGCGGTCTTCAAGTCAAAATTTGCATGCTTAAGGGCCCAATATGCCTTATGCTCCAATTCAATGGGCAAATGACAATTCTTCCCATAGACTAACTTATAAGGAGTGCAACTGATAGGTGTCTTATAAGCGGTCCTAAAGGCCCATAAAGCGTCATCAAGTTTGTCGGACCATGAAGCACGGTTTTCTCCAATTGACCTCTCTAAAATCCTCTTCAAAGCTCGGTTCGAAACCTCGACTTGCCCACTCGTTTGCGGGTGATAAGCCGTAGAAAGACGATGAGTAAATCCATATTGCTTTAGAACCTTTTCGAATTAGTCATTACAAAAATGGGTTCCACGACCGCTTATAATAGCACGAGGGGTTCCGAACCGAGAGAAAGTTGCTTCAAAAACTTCACTACCACACGAGCATCATTAGTAGGCAAAGCCTTAGCTTCCACCCACTTAGAAAGGTAGTCCACCGCGACGAGGATATATTTGTTGCCATGAGACGATGGGAACGGCCCCATAAAGTCTATTCCCCATATGTCGAAAATCTCACACACTTGAATTATGTTTTGCGGCATTTCATCACTTTGAGACGATTTTCCTTGACGTTGGCACGAATCACACGACTTTACAAGTGCGTGTGCATCACGATAGATAGAAGGCCAAAAGAAACCGGCATCGAACACTTTCTTAGCCGTGAGATTAGCACCGTGGTGACCACCCGTGGGTCCCTCGTGACAAGCTCTAAGGATATTAGAAGCTTCGGCACCAAAAACACAACGTCGAACGAGTTGATCCGCACAAACCCGAAAGAGATAAGGGTCGTCCCAAAAATAGAACTTGACGTCACGAAAGAATTTTCGTTTTTGTTGTGTCGTCATACCCTTGATTATGAAATTGCCCGCATGGTAATTTGCAATGTTGGCAAACCATGGGGTGGTGTCTTTAAAATTCACTACACCGAGAGTCTCGAGAGGAAATTTTTCGGTGATTTCCTTGTTTTCGAAAACATCTTTGTGAGGATCTTCTAGACGAGAGAGATGATCGGCCGCTAGATTCTCGGCTCTTTTTTTGTCAAGCACGCTGACATCAAATTCTTGGAGGAGGAGCATCCAACGAAGCAATCTCGGCTTAGCATCTTGCTTAGCTAAGAGATACTTAATAGCCGAATGGTCGGTATACACGATGCTTTTAGTCAAGACGAGATAAGGGCGGAATTTCTCAAAAGCATAGACCACGGAAAGGAATTCCTTTTCCGTTGTGGTGTACTTTAATTGAGCCTCGGTCATCGTCTTACTAGCATAGTGGATAGGACGGAAATGCTTGTCATAACGTGGCCCTAAGACGGCCCCTATAGCATAATCACTTGCATCACACATGATTTCAAAGGGTAATTCCCAATTAGGAGCAACAAGAATGGGAGCTTCGGTAAGTTTCCTTTTGAGAGTTTCGAAAGCCTTAACACAATCCTCATTGAAGTTAAAAGGAGCATCCTTCTCGAGAAGGTGTGTCATAGGTCGAGAGATTTTCGAAAAGTCCTTGATGAAACGACGATAAAAGCCCGCGTGGCCTAGGAAACTCCTAACTCCCTTAACGGTTTTGGGATGAGGTAACTTGGCGATGACGTCTACCTTAGCTTTATCGACCTTAATCCCCGCCTTCGACACCTTATGTCCTAAGACGATTCCTTGTTTACACATAAAATGACATTTTTCCCAATTAAGCACAAGATTGGTTTCTTCACAACGTTTTAACATTTGCTCGAGATTAGATAAACATGACATGAACGAATTACCAAACACCGAGAAGTCATCCATAAACACTTCCATCGACTTCTCGATCATATCGTGAAAAATCGCCATCATACACCGTTGAAACGTACCGGGTGCATTACAAAGTCCGAAAGGCATCCTACGATAAGCGAACGTTCCATAAGGACACGTAAACGTAGTCTTCTCTTGATCACGAGGGTCGATAGGGATTTGAAAGTAACCGGAAAAACCATCTAAAAAGCAATAGAATTTATTTCCCGCAAGTCGCTCCAACATTTGATCCATGAAGGGCAAAGGAAAGTGGTCTTTACGAGTGGCGTCATTTAACTTTCGGTAGTCAATACACACCCTCCAACCGGTCACAACACGAGTGGGAATTAACTCGTTGTTTTCATTAGGTACAACGGTCATTCCTCCCTTTTTAGGGACACAATGGATTGGGCTCACCCATGGGCTATCGGATATAGGATAAATCATTCCCGCGTCAAGGAGTTTAAGGACCTCCTTTTTAGTGACATCGTGAATTTTGGGATTCACCCTTCTTTGACTTTGAATTGCGGGTTTGTAGTCCTCCTCCATTAAAATCTTGTGAGTACAAAATTTTGGGTCAATACCCTTAATGTCGGATATTTTCCACGCAATTGCCCCTTTATGAGCCTTAAGAACTTTCAAGAGCTCGGTTTTTTCATCATTAGCAAGACCTTTTGCAATAATAACCGACAACTTGTCATCACCTTCCAAGAATGCGTATTCAAGGTGAGAAGGAAGATCTTTTAATTCAAGGATAGGTGGTTCCTCGATTGAAGATTTTGGTTCAACACTCATAACTTCCATCGGCGAAAGAAATGGTGGAATAGAAGTATCATCACTAATCAACACCTCATCTTCATTGTCGATTTCATTTGAAGTGAGATCGCCTCCTTGGAATGGAGTGAGATTTGGTGTGGAATTAGCAAGAATCGGATCCAAAATAGTGGGATTGCCACTTGACGAGCTATCGGAAAAACCTAACACTTCTTGTGAAAACTCATCGCAAACCACATCAACTATGTCAATGTGATTGATGGTAGCGATTGCATAAACATGAGAAGGTTTCGAGTTTTGAGCAGTGTTTATAACAAGTTCCTCTTCGTTGAATCTCAAAGTGATAGTTCTCGCATGAACATCGATAAGCGATCTCGAAGTGTCTAAAAATGGACGACCTAAAATTAGAGGAACTTGAGGATCCGCGGGGATGTCAACTACTATAAAATCAACGGGATAGTAGAACTTCCCCACTTTCACGAAAACATCTTCGGCAACTCCACATGCCATAATCGTAGAATGATCGACCATCTCGATGGAGATGTTCGAAGGAATGAGAGCCGGAAGCGAAAGCGATTTCCAATGGAAAATGGCATCAAATTAATGCTCGCACCAAGATCGGCCAAGGCGAGGCATTCTTTCATATCTTGTATGTCACAAGGAATGAGAAACTTTCCGGGGTCACCAACTTTTTCCGGTATGCGGTTAAGATAAACCGAAGAACAATTAGCAAGCTTTGAAAGCTTTTCCTTATCGCTCATCATACTTTTAAAAGTGGAAGCGAAACGAGGCATATATAACAACGCGTCGGCTAAACTCACATCAAAATGCACTTGTTGAAACATTTTTATCAAAAGCTCGATTTGTTGTTTGTTACGTTCTTGCAATTTCTCTTCGTTTCGTCTCGAAGGGTAGGGTAAAGGTGGTGTGGGTTGGTCACTAGGCAACGGCCTTGGAAACTCGGGTTCCATAATTGGTATTGGTTCAACCGTAGGTGTGGTTTGAGCGGTACTTCGTGGGATTGCAATGTGCTCCTTTTCGACCATCACCTCGGGTTCTTTCTCGATTTCCTTCTCCGTAGAAGTACTTGGACGAGAGATTGGTTCCTTGAAAGTTTTACCACTTCGTGTAGTAATAACCTTCATTTCTCCCTTCGGGTTTGCAATGGTATCACTAGGAAGACCACCCGAGGAAGAGGGTTTACACATGATTGCTTCAAACATCTTAGCCATTCGGTCCTCAAATTTTGATTGCCTAGCATCCGCTTTTAATAACTCTTGCTTAATCTCATGTTGTCCTAATTCCATCTTTTGTTGGTTTTGTTGAAGACGTTGGACATTTCCTTCCATTTTGTTTGCATGAGTTTTAAGTTCATTAGCAAGTTCATTTTTAAGCTCATTTTTCAACTCGGACCTTAAGCTAATCATCTCACGTTGCATGTTATCAAATTTAGCATCATTTGCTTTAGCATAATCCAAAAATTCTCCTTGCAAATTTTTAGTGTGAGCATTTTGAAAACCTTGTGTAGTGTTTTGAAAATCACGGTTTTGGTTTTGATTAGAAATTTGTCCATTCCCATTTTGATAATTCCCTTTGTTGTAATTGCGTGAATTGCCTTGGTAATTACCTTGGTTGTTGTTTCTATAATTGTTAACATTTTGGTTTGGTGGAGCTTGATTTTGGCGGGAACCTTGACCGTTTTGGTTGTAAGTTCCAGTTGCTACATAAGCACTCGAAGTGTTACCATCCGCGGTAATGCACTCGGAAAGATCATGAGCTCCCCCACAAGATAAACAACTCTTAGCAACCGCTTTAACCGAAGCGGAATTCGAAGCTTCTTGAGCTTTCCAATGGGACATTAGATTAGCAAATCTATCAAAAAACCGATTTTCCTCATTAGGTTCATCATGTAAGGAATTAATGCTACGAGACGATTGTGACGAAGATGACGAACCCAAATTGGCAACACTCGGTGTGTTACGAGGGCTATAAACCTTAGATCTATGCTCGATGATTTGTAAAGCCTCATTTGTCGTCTTACACAAACAATTACCACCCGCGGCGGCATTCAAATAATCTCGTTCATGATCATTAAGCCCATTATAAAAAGTATCAACTTGATGCAGTTCCGTAAAATCATGGTGTGGACATTCATGTAACATTTCTTTAAATCGTTCCCATGCCATTGAAAAACTTTCATTATTTCTTTGCACAAATCGTGAAATCTCATTTTTCAAGTGTGTTGTTTTAGATGGTGGAAAAAACTTGTTCACAAACTTAGAAACGAGATCGGCCCATGTCAAAATCGAATTTGGCGGTTCTTTCTCGAGCCAAATTTTTACGGGTATGTCCAACGAGTATGGAAACAACATCATCTTAATGGCGTCGTGTGGAACATCCTTGAACTTGCTAGTGGCGGTGAGACGGTTAAAATTCCTTATGTGGTAATGCGGGTTGTCTTTCTCGTGACCTCTAAACTTATTTGCTTGCAACATCGACATTAAACCCGTCTTAATTTCGAAATTCTCCGCAAGGATGGCGGGAATCACAATATCCTCTCCAAAACCCTCGGTGGGTGCTTGTAGCAACTCCATCATAGTACGGTTAGCCATGACGACTTCTTGTTCTACAATAGGTTCAACAATTGGAGGTTGTTCCTCAATCAACGACTCTTGATTGGTTTGCTTTTGAAGACGTTTACGAGCTCGTTTTGCTTGATTACGAGTGATCATAAACTTCACGAAGAATGGGAGGTGAGCAAAGAAGATTCTTTTTGGGTGTTTTGTGTGTTTTTAATTTTTTTTTGTTTTTGATTATATTTAAATTTTTTGGATTTTGGTGTATCTTCGTAGACAACAATCTACAAAATCTCTCCTCGAATCAAACTCTTGATTAAAGAAGCCTCAAAGGAATGAAAACGATCAAGTGGAGTGAACGCCTTCGAATGACTTTAGAACTTTGGTGAAAACCAAATTGTTCAAGAGGTTTTAATCACAAAGAAACCAAGCAAATATACTATACGTAATAATACTTTGGGCGGCAAAACCCTCGATTAGCCTTCAATCTCAAAATACTCACAAGCAAGCGGGGAAACGAGGCGGCACGAAGCACTTAAGAGCCTTTTTCCTTAGGGTATATTTTATAATACCCGACTTATACCCACCTTATAGTTTGTATCTTTCAAAATCGAGCTTCACGAAAGTATTTATCTATTTTTGCCTTTTCCTTTTTGTTTGAGATTCGAATACAATAATTGAGTGATGAAATCCCAATCAAGGTTGTGTTTTCACACTTTTGGAGATATTGTGAATTTATTGTGATACTTAATACAATATAGTAATAATATTTGTACAAGAAAAACCAAGAAAACCGATAATACGTATTAGTAGAGTTCTACTAATACAAATACTATTTTTGGTTAATATTAAAAACAACAATGCAAATTAATCACGACACACCTCCCCGGAAGCGGCGCCAAAATGATTGTAGTAAATTACACCTCTTGTTTAGGAAAACAAAGGAGGGTAAATGAGCGGTAAGTATCGAGTGATGATTTAGGAAAATCAACACTAATGACCCTTAATGAAATGAAAGTTCGTTTCCCAAGGAGGTATATGTGTGTGACTAAGATGTACAAGATTTGAGATTAATATTTGGTTTAGAAGAGGATGAGAAAAGAAAATGACGAAGACGTAAAAATAAAAATAAGTACTACTAGAAAGTTAAGACGTAAAACCTTAAAAATCACAAAAATAAAAATTAAATCTAAAAACTACCAAAAATTCATCAAAAAAAATAAAAAATAAACTAAGATTTTACCAATGATCAAAACTTTTTCAAACCTTTTAAATAATTAAGTATTCAATTTTTAAATGCTAATTAAAGCCCTAAAAATCAAATAAATTATCAAAAAGCCCAAATAAAAATTTTTCAAATGGTAAACCTCTAAAATGACCTAAAAATATTAAAAACTATTTTTAGAAATTTTTAAACTAATAAAAACTATTTTAAATGATTTAAAAACTATTAAAACTTAAAATAATTATAAAAATTAATCTAAAAGTGATAAAATTATTCTAAAAGTTGCTAAATTCCTATTTTAATATATTAAACCTAAGAAAAATGTAAAAAGTTGAAAAATGTGAAATTTTAAAAATAATAATAAAATAATAATAAAATAATATTAAAAATCCAAAAATTATAAAAAATTCTAAAAACTTGCAAACTAGTTTATTTTAACCTAAATAATCAGAAAATCAAAGTGAAATTACCAAAATACCCCTATTGGGCCCTCAAATGGGCCAAAACCAAAAACAATCAACCAAATTGGACTTTTGGGCCCAAAAAGTCAAACTTGGCTCAATTGACTTGGAAAAGCCCTATCTGACTCAAAATTCAATTCTAAGAACAAAACTCTAAAGGCCCAAAAGCTGAATGTGAGCTTATCACAGCTTATTGAACACTCAACTTATTCTTATTGGGCTTTTCAGCCCATTAAGCCATAAGCTAATGCCATAAGCTCTAATTTGACAAACAACCTTCTTTTGGGATGCTTATGAGATCTGTAAAAAGAATTTTTGAAAAAGCTCACTCAATAAGCCAGAAATAAGCAAAGTAAAAATTCACTAAAAGACAAAATAGTCGTTTTAGAGATTTAGGGCACCTCAGGACTTGATTCAACTTGCAAAAGATTTCAAATGGACTCGATAAGCAAAATAAATCAACAAAAATCTAATAAGCAAAACCAATAAGCCAGAATAAGCCAATAAGCACTTATGAAAAAGTCAATGGAGTTGGTTTTCTAGTCAAACCCTAAAGTCAACCCACCAAATGCTCCAGTATGAACAAATGGGTCAAAATATAAGCACCTATTACAAAAACAAAGTTGTTGCTGGTTGGAATAAGCTATTATAGCTTATTGATAAGCTAACACCAGTTTTACACTAGTAGTGGCAACTAGCAGAGGAAAGGAGTTCCCACTGCTTTGACTATTTGACCAAGCTTATATGAGAGTTCTGGTTTGATTCAATTGGAAACAAAGGTACCCTTGTGATCAGTGAATCACAAGGAGTCAATAGCAACAATAAAATCACAAATTGGTTCACATAATAAGCCACATTAAGCCAAACAGTCACCAGATATGCACCAGATATGGAAATAAGCAGTTAAGCACTTAATAAGCAGATTTAGCCACAATAAGCCAACCCAACTTAGCAGGATGCATACACAAGCTATATAAACTAAGAACAAACACAAAACAACAAGAATCAAACACTGAATCAAAGTAAATAACAAGATCAAAGCACAAAAAGTTACTGATGAACAATGAACATATGCAGAAACAAGTTTGCTGATATATTTGGCACTTGATCCAATTTCAAGCCTCAAATCCTTCTTCCCTGGTGTGATTAACTAAGGTTTAGCACTTGTCAGCCCTAGCCTAAGCTTAGATCTAGGTGTCCTCAAAATCCTAGCCAATTTTACCAAGTATTTAAGATTTTATAGCCAAATTATGAATCTATGTGTTCAAACCCACAAAACCTGCAAACAGATGAACAATTGCTTCTAACAAACAGATAACAACACTTGCTTACACAAAACAAGCACTTAGCAAACCACAAATCCAAAGTATGCAGTAGACCCAAACACTCCTTAATCTACCACTTAACAAAGAAACTTGTGATTTCAACTAATAACCTACTGATTTTAATGATAAAAAACACTTCCTAGATAGCAACTAACACAATCAAACTCAAAAATCATCAGCACAAACACAAATACTCAAAATCAAAGCACCAAATCAAAAAAAGTCATAAACATGAAATTTTTAGGGGAATTTAAACCAAGAGATTATACCTGCCTCCCACAACATCCTAGGAAGGCCAGCAATGCTCCTTGGACCTTGTTCAACAACTAGAACAAGACCAAGGTACTTCAATGAAGATGATGCAACACTGCCTTGGTTGATGGTTCAAAGTAGAACCTCAAGGACTTGATGTCTTCAACACAAGCAGCAAACAACTCAACCAAGGGCTCTAATCCCTTCACAAGCTTGGTGTCAACAAGCTTGTAAGAGCTTATAGCTTATGGCCAAGGGTTAGTACACAAAATAAGCTAAAACAGAACCTAGGATTTCAAGGTATTTGAACCTTAAAAACCTTATGAACCAAGACGTGCCTTAACCACAAGATTAAGGTAGGCCTTAACAATCAAAAGGAACTGAGAATTAGGCTACTCAAACACCAACTTTTAATCAAATCAAAAAGAGAATTCAATATTTTCAGAAATTCAAATTTTATTAAACTTAAAAAGGAATTACAAAGATTGATAGCCTAAAACTGGAACAAAGGGACTCTCACATGTTGAGGTCTCCTTTTATAGGCAAATGCCTGGCTACACTATTCACAAACCCTAGATGTGATTTCTCTAAAATGCCTTTGAGTGCTTGAGTGCGTTTGTTGTTTATGAGCTGTCCAAAGTGATCCAAACCGTTTATAATAGCTTTGTGGTGAAGCAAGGAACCTTGGCTGTTGATTTGGACACGTCAGATTGCTTGGGGAGTAAGTTGCATTTTGATTGGGTGACGTGTTGAATGGTGGGGTCCAAGGAGTAGTGGGAGTGAGGGTTTTATGTGTGGGATGTGTTTCTGCACATGTGAATCACACATGTGCCAGGGTAATTGGGATTTATCCTTTGTTTTAAGTGATGGTAAAACTGGGTTCATAAGGGTGAATAGTAAATGTTTTGATCCGAAATTGGGGGAATGGGATGTGTTTGGCGCAATATTCAGGTTTGAATGTTTCAAATGCACACAATTGGCCCTTATTTTTCCTTTCTTTTGTCACTTGTGTTTAAAAGTCTGTCAGCGTCTAAATCCTTTGTAACAACTTCTAAGACTTGGCAATTTTGGCACAAAACTTTCTAAAAAGTGTTTCAAGGGTTATTTTTGACACTTTTGCATATTTCAAGGGCTGATTTTGGACAATGTTGATCTTCAAAGGTCTTCAATGTATCTTTGGCTTGATGAGGGACCATAATTGACAATTTGAAATTATTGAGGGACTAATCTTGCCATTTCTTCAAAGTTGAAGGACCTTTTGTGTAATTTTGACAAACTTAAGGGACCAAACTTGTAATTATTAATATACAAGGGTTTTAAGTGTCATTTCTTCAATAAATGAGGATCAATCTTGTTTGTCTTCAAGTCTTCAAGGGTATTTGTTGAGTATTCCATGATTAGGGCCCGGTTCTTTGTACGGCTTCGTTTCTCGTGTCCGTTTTTCCTTGTAACTTGTGATCTTTTGTCTTTTTCACGATATCCATACCTAAAATACACAAGTAAACAAACACAAGCATATATATGGTATTTTTATGACATTTTATTCATTTAAAGCCCGAAAAGAACGATGAGATCATGTATAAATGCCATCTCATCAAGCACCAATCTCATTTTCATGCATTCCCTATGGATGTAATTGGCACATTGGTTAATAAATCGTCAAAGAACTCAAAGAAAACATACTATTAATTAACCTTCATCTTTCCTCCGCTACTCGGCTCTATAAAAAATTGCAAAGATAATTAAGAAAAAAAGTTAAAAGACCCACAAACTTTTTAATTTGTGCCATTTCAGTTATTGTACTTTGATCACGTCCTATATAGACATAAAGTGTTAAAAAACTCGATATTCAGCAGCTTGGAAGAAAAAAAACTAAAATTTTTGTAAAATATTCTAGCTACCTCATTATTGTTTGTCTTGGATTATATGTGATCTTATGAGCTTATTTGATTTCGCTACCTCATTATTGTTTGTGTCAGCTTATATGTGAGCATATGAGCTTATGTTATTTAGCCTTATATTTCCTAAGCCCCAATGTTATGGCTTATTTTGAGACTTATGCATATAAGCTTACCATATCGTAATAAACATATATAAGCCCACAAGTCTAAAATAAGCCAGAAAATTGGGGCTTATGAAATATACGCCGAAATCAGATAAGCTCATAAGCCTACGTATAAGCCGAAACAAACACCTCCTAAGGGAGTGTTTGGGAATGAAGTGCCTATCTGCTTAAACATTATCAGGTACATTGGTTATATTCAGGTGCTTATTTTAGAGAATAAGAGGTCGTTCGTTCAAGCTTCTATATGGGCTAAAGAGCTTATTTGATCTTGTCATATATTTCAAAAGCCCATTTCTAGCTTATATTCAGCCTAACTTGCACATGCATGACCTTGAAAATTAAGAAAAAGTTATATATTTAGCCCGAACATTACTAACTCAAAATTTCTAAAAAAACAAAGAGGCAACAAATGAAAGCACACGCAATTGCTCAAATACCACTTACAATATATAAATACTCAATACAAAAAAGTCTAGTTTTATCAAATATGCAGATTTTTAGTCACCTTGTTCGGGAATGACGGGAGCTTCAACATCCTCAGTAGGACCAATGCTTCCTTCATTATGATTTAAGTACTAATGTCTTTTACGTCCAAAAGAGACTTGTTAAATTATTCTTATCAAAAATATTATTTGATGAGTTTTACATGGATGAATTGCTACTTAGACTAAAAAAGGTTGGATAATGACCGGTTAACACTTTACCTCTTAAGATAGAGGTAAAAGACAATAGAAAACTCATAATGAATAATTTGAGTTTTAAAAGATCATCGAACACATAAACTTAAGCAGATTCTACATCAATCAATTCCCAATTCCCAAATGAGCTTAGAATTAAATTATCATTAACATAAAAATTCTTGAACTACAAATTACTAACATATAATTTTAAAAAACAAAAACATAAATAAAGATCACTTACGTTCGGGTACTCCAAAGAACTGTGTTGTCTGAAAAAAAGTGTTATTCCAACTGACATAATTAAAAAGATGATTTGAAGGATGACGATGAGAGAATCAAGAAACGATTGTTACAGTTTTAAAAGAACGCCATTAATTATTATGCGAATCAATTTTAATTATTTTTATTTTTGGAGAAGATTTGGAGTCATTTTTGGGAGTGCATTTCAAATTTTATGGTATGAATTAAATTCTGTAGACTTTTTTCAGTTGACTGGTTAAAACATCCACGTGGCAGTCTAATATTAAAAGTTATATTTAGAAAAATCTATTAGATTGATGCTTTAAGAATTATACAATGGTTGTTTTAAAGAGTTGTACAAAACTATGTTATATTAGATATAATAGATAATAGATATGATTTACAAGAAACCAATCCTATTAAAATATTATTATTATTATTATTACTACTACTACATATAAATACTAATGGTTTAATGTATAAAAATAATGAATTACAACGTAATTAAAAAACATCCAACTTTTTATGTACTGGATTCCTTCTCTCGATGTAATTGTAATGTCTAAATTACAATTATGACGCAAACCAAACAAACCACATGATTATAGATAAACATCGTGCGTCTTATCTATGTTCAACATAATAAAAATTTTGCTAGTAAAGGTCATATAACCTAATAGGACTCACAATTCAAATGTTCTATAAGCTTTCATCATATTGCAACCGTACTCGAAACATGTTTTATAATACTTAACGTATTGGGACTATATTCCAAAGTGTCTTATTAGGTTCTATCATAAAAGGACCTCAACAAAAAGTGTCTTGTAAAAGTTAATGTGAGAGTATAACATACAGAGTGTCCTGTCAGGTTCTACCATAATGCAACCCTTACGAATGTGTGTCATGTAAATGCTCTTAATATGACTTTAAAAATGAGTGTCCTATTAGCTTCTAATGTACCATATTAAAACTTAAAAGCTACGTCGTTCTATTAGATATGTATTTAGGACGCCGCTATAAAAAGCTTCCCACAAAATAGTCCAAAAAAACCACTATTTGTTGTAGTGCCACCAAACAATCGTGAACACCCATAACAACTTGGAGGCCACAACTATTGTTACGAACAAACACAAACAAGAACCCGAACTGTTATTATCAACAAGCAGCAAGGGAGCCTACGTGGTAAACAAATAAACCCCTTAAATTTGATATCACAAGCAGCAAGGAAAGCTATTTGGTTTCAAAGGAATGAAACCCTATGAATGAATTTGTACAAAGGGAATGAAACCAAAACCCAAAAGACATGTCCAATCGAAACCCGCACTCCAACTGAGATGTTGAATCAATGATGCAACTAAGATATGGTATCAAAGGTCAGAGACGATCGAGGAGAAACGAGAAGAAAGATATGGTTTCAATCGTCAAAATCACCCCGATGGTGAAAGAGAACATGTATTATTATTACTATCAATATTATTTTTTTACTTTTATTTTTAATTTTTTTATAAACTGATATTTTTATTATTTCTATTATTATAAGTAAAAGGTTATTTTAAGCATTCTATGCAATGAGACAAAGGTATTTAGTCATTTTATACATTTTAACTGGTCAAATGTTAGTCAACTAACGGGATAACGTTTGAGACTAAAAGTGTTACCAGTCGAGCAAAATAGAACTGAATCCATTAATTTTCAAACCTTTGGACCAAAACTATTATACCCGGCAAATCATAAGGACAAAAAAGGGTTAAGTCTATAAAATAGAAACGAACTTTTTAAAATTTACAATGCTAGCAAAGCAACTTATTTTATTACCAATCTAGTAATTATACTTTCAAATTTATAACATTTTAGTAAACATAGTAGCATTCTACCGGCTGACAAGTTAAAATGACTGACAAGTCATCCTTATTTGTTTTACTTTGGTTGACTAGGGTTTGCTGACTAGTTTTATGTTTGTCTTTTTGTTTTATACTGCATTTATCTTCTTCCTTAAATGAATAAATTACCATGTTCCATTTTGAATACAATATAATACTGTACATCATTACCAAACAATCACAGATCTCAACATAAATAAAGTTTCTTTATTTAACTCATAATCTACATTTATTGTCTTAAACACAAAATGTACATCCACATCTTCCGTTCATCTAGATCCTACCGATCCCACTTCCGCCATTGACGCCACCATCGCCGGACAACACCGTTGTTAACACCGTCTGCCCACCATTAAAGTGAATCACGTCATTCGCATATGAACCTGACATGAAAGACTTGCGGGATGTTGTTATTGAGAAATGAAATCAAAGATGTTATATTCTTTCTTTTCTTATAAATTTGTGGGAATGATAAAAAAAATGATGATTGGATTTGTTATATGACAAGATTGATGATATCGATATGAACAATAATAAAAATTATGTTTGTGATAATTTGTTGTTGGGATATGAGGATTAAGGATTAAGAAAAAGATGAAGGATATATATGATGGGTCGAATAAGTAGATAAAGGATATATATGACGGGTCGAATAAGTAGACCAATTCAATGGGCCGGGTAATTAAAAGGTTATCTTAAAATATTCACGTGGATAAAACATGTGAGAAAAAAATGACATCTAAATTTATTTGATGACATGGAATTTAAACCGGTCATATTTACTAAATTTATAAATATCAACAAGTTGCAATTACTAGATTGATAATAAAATATTTTGGTTTACTAGAATTGTAAATTTTGAAAAGTACGTTTCTATTTTATATACTTAACCCGACAAAAAATGTAGTTACCTCCCATTATTTTTTTTATTATTAATAATATTAATAATATTATTATTTTTTGAATGATTTTATTATTATTATTATTTTTATTCGCATTACTGTTATGGTTATTATTAATTTATTAATGTTACCATTGTTTTTTTAAAATTATTATCATTAGTTATTATTATTAATTATTTTAATATTTATTAATATTATTATTATTTTTAAATATTATTAGTAGTATTCTTAATTTTTATAATTCTTATTCTTATTATAATTTGTTTTTTTATGTTTTTTTAAAAATGTGTATTACATTACATTGGCATGCAACAATACACATTGATAAAATATACCAATTACAATTTCAACACAATACCATTAGAGCATTAGGTGCGACAAAAGGTAAAAAATGTTGTCATAGCAAAAAAGTGTTGCCACATAGGCTATTACATAAGAATGGTTATGACCACACATTTGATGTGTTTTTTAGGGGTGTGATAAGCCATGTAAAGTGGTGCCATAACCTTTTATATATATATTATTATAGCCAAAAAGTGGTTTCTTCATCCATGTCAAGCCTTTTTTTTCACGAGGTATGTATCTACAGGAGAACTTCGTACCCGGTCCTGAACCCCTAGCTTGTTCATTACACAAAGCTAAGTATTTTTTGTAATCCTAGTATCTTTGAACATATGGTTCCACATCGCCTTGAAAGTATACATCGTTGTTGATGCTAAAATCTTCCGGTAGGGCCTACTGGAGAAAAGCTCCCTCCACGTGAGTCGAGTAACCTTTGGAACACCTACACACAAGTAACAACACACGTTAGCTCGCCTCGGGTGTTATCCTAGGACCCAACTCCGGTGTGAGAATGAGTATGGATCGGAGACGAGGGGTACAAGTGATAGTATTAAGTGCATTGTCAGAGCATTCAATGTGTGTGTGATAATAAATGTAAAGACTATTTATACGATATTGTGGATACCTGTGACGTTGACCGTTCATACATGTATCCTTTCCTAAAACGAGCCTGTGCCCATTTCATCTCTGACACTGTCTCTTTGGGTATAAGTCAAAGTAGTAGGTGGGACCTGGCCTATGCTGACGTCACTTTCACATCACTGTTCATGATAGGTCAGATCGTGTTCCGTCTTGGTTTGGTTCTGGTATGTGACACGTGTCATGGTCTCCGGCACTTGACCGCGACCATACACGAACAATCGTAAAGATCGCAAATGTTAGGAGTGTTTGGATCCATATTTTCTTTTTGAAAAAATGACATGTTTGCGAAATAGAATGTAAAGTGGAAGTGATATATAAAAATCGGACGATAAAAGGGTTTTGATAGAGTTTTAAAGGTTAAATGTTGAAAAAAATAGAACTTTTTAATAGCCCAACAACTATTAACGGATAGTTTCTCAAAACTATGTTTTCCATCGTTCATCAAGAGAAATCGGAGACTTGTTAAAGTTGGTTCAAGCACTTTGTTTAGTGTGTGTCGCACATTTTCTAAACTTGGGGACCAAGTTTCATTAATGCTGAGGAAAAGTGCGCCACACTTTTGAAATGTGCGGTATACATTTGCATGTCCAAATTTTTCTAAGTGTTGGGAAAAAGTGCACCGCACATTTCATTTGTGCGCCGCACATTCTGACAACACAAAGTACTTCGCACATTATGGTAAAACCGACGCATATCTGGGCATTTTCAGCATTTGGACCAAAAATCAAAGTTGTAGATAATTCATTTCTCTTTCCGTGGCTGCTTGAACCAACTCAATCGAAGTTCGTATGCTCAAGTTATGATTAAAACAACGACAGGTGTCGAGAGATCTTAAGCTTGACTTTATTTCTTCGTTTGAGCTTCATGTCTTCGTGTTTTCTTCCATTTCCTTCCACTACACGTACTTGGAACCTATAACATCAAATACACTCTATTAAGTATCGAAAGTTCATATAATTAACCTAAATACATACTAGATAACACACACGCAAACATGTATAGTTTGAGCGTTATCATCAAGCCTCTTCTCTTTCACGAGGTATGTAACTACACGAGAACTTCGTACCTGATCCCGAACCCCCACCTTTTTCCTTACACAAAGCTAAGGAAAATCACAATCACCATGCTCATACTCAAATCAAATCAAATCAAAATTATAATCACCATGCTCATACTCATCATCAGACTCACTTTCTTCCTTCTATTCATCATCTCCCACACAATCGCTTCCAAAGAATTCAACTTATCACACTTCATTTACCCCATTCTTACCGACTCTTATCATCCCAAACCCTCCCTTTTCCTTACTGTACGTAATCATCTCTTTCATTTTCATCATCCTTTTTATTAATTAAATCCCTTCATCCTCTTTTATTTTCTCTCAATTTAACGCACCTAAGCTAATTTTACGCGTAATGTAAGGCTTTTTCGACTTTTCAAAAGACGTTTCCGGTCATTTTTTAGATGTAATGGTTAATTAATGTGGTGTTACCACCAGATTAAGTATTTATTTCGGCTATAGATAATTCATTTCTCTTTCCGTGGCTGCTTAAACCAACTCAATCGGAGTTCGTATGCTCAAGTTATGATCAAAACAACGACAGGTGTCGAGAGATCTTAAGCTTGACTTTATTTCTTCGTTTAAGCTTCATGTCTTCGTGTTTTCTTCCATTTCCTGCCACGACACATACTTGGAACCTATAACATCAAATACACTCTATTAAGTATCGAAAGTTCATATAATTAACCTAAATACATACTAGATAACGCACACGCAAACATGTATAGTTTGAGCGTTATCATCAAGCCTCTTTTCTTTCACGAGGTATGTATCTACACGAGAACTTCGTACCTGATCCCGAACCCCCACCTTTTTCCTTACACAAAGCTAAGTATTTTTCGTAATCCTGGTATCTCTGAACGTATGGTTCCGCATCGCCTTGAAAGTATACATCGTAAAGATCACATGTGCGATGAGTGTTTGGATCCATATTTTCTTTTTGAAAAACATGACATGTTTGCGAAATAGAATGTAAAGTGGAAGTGATATAAAACTCGGACGATAAGAGGGTTTTGATAGAGTTTTAAAGGTTAAATGTTGAAAAATAGAATTTTTTTTAAAAGTCCAACAACTATTAACGGATAGTTTTTTTAAAAGGTTACGAAGACGTGATATTTGCTGGACGGTGCCGATGCGTGGCCTTACGACGCGAGGGACAGTGTGATGCGCCGTAAGTATTGCGAGCCACGACGTCACCATACCCATGTGCTCTTACAACATTATAACCCTTTTAGTTACAAATTCCTTTCACAAACTACACTTCTTTTCGAAACATACTACAAACCAAACGCTCACTACGAACCAAACGCCCACAACAATTACTTCCTAAAACGGGATTTAGGGGGTGTTTGAGATTGCTTTATGAAAATAGATTATGCGTTTTAAAAATAAATAATCAGATAATCAACAATTAGAAAACGTGGTTTGAGAAATAATATTTGGATTTAATTATCTTGTTTGAAATCTAATAATCAAATTATCAATTTTATTTTATGTTTTGAAAATCAGACTATTTATTTAGTTAATAAGTAAAATGACTACTAACTCTATTTTGAAAACTCTACTTTTAAAAAGCAGGAAAAAGATACCCATATACCCTTAATTTAGCATAGACTCAACCAACCAATCACAACCATCCATTTTTATTATGTAACAAAAAAAACTCATTTTTTAAAAATTAAATATCTCACAAACCGTTCATCGTTACGTAAAACAAAACATATCATCGTGACGAGAATTAAATCATCTATCTATCGAGGGGCACATGTATATACTTTCGACGAACTATTTTTTTGATTTTTTTTCTTAAGTCACGTCTGGAGAGAATCATATATGATTCGTTACGAAACATATATGATTCTCGGAAAATCATATATGATTCATATCACGAATCATATATGATTTTCTGAAAATCATATATGATTCATGACGAATCATATATGATTCTCTTCAGACGTGACTTAAGAAAAAAAAGTTCGTCGAAAGTATATACATGTGCCCCTCGATAGATAGATGATTTAATTCTCGTCACAATTGTGTATTTTTTTTCATTTGACGATTTACCGTTTGTGAGATATTTAAATTTTAAAAAAGTGGTGGGAAGTGTGTTTTTTTAAAAATGAATGATTATTATTGATTAGATAGATCTACGCTAATTTAAGTGTTTATATAGATCTAACTCTTAAAAAGCAATAGCCTAATTACTTTTTTAAAACTTCATTTTCCAAACGCAAAATAGTTAATTTTTTATATTTTATTATTTAAACATTTTAATCGTAATTACCATAACAACAACACCTCCTAATCGTGATAAACAGATCTACAAAGCACAAACTCATCAAAACTCACAACCTGTTCATCCCAAACTCAAATCAAATCAAAATCACAATCACCATGCTGATACTCATCACCAGACTCACTTTCTTCCTTCTATTCATCATCTCCCACACAATCGCTTCTAAAGAATTCAACTTATCTCACTTCATTTACCCCATTCTTACCGACTCTTTTCATCCCAAACCCTCCCTTTTCCTAACTGTACGTAATTATCTCACTACATTTTCATCATCATTTTTTATAAATTCATCGCATTAAAAGTATTATTTTAAACTGTAGGTCATTTTTTTAGGTGTACTGGTTAATTAATGTGGTGTTACCACCGCATTAAATATTTATTAAGGCTATAGTTATGACGTGTAACGTCTTTTGAAAAGCCGAGAAAGCCTTACATTGTGCGTAAAAATTAGCTTCGGTGCGTTAAATTGAGAGAAAATGAAAAAGATGAGAGTAGATTTTTTTCGAATTAAATCTATTCATCCTTTTTTATTTTCTCAAATTTAACATATCAAAAGTTAATTTTACGCGCGATATAAGGCTTTCTCGCCTTCTCAAAAGACGCTTCCGGTCATTTTTTTAGGTGCAATGGTTAATTAATATGGTATGCCACCACATTAAGTATTTATTTCGGCTATAGTTATAACGCGTAACGTCTTTTGAGAAGCCGAGAAAGCTTTAAATTGCGCGTAAAATTAGCTTTTGATACGTTAAATTTGAGAAAATGAAAAGATGAATACGTTTGATTCGAGCTGATCTAGAGTTTTAATACTTTTTTGTGTGATTTGCGTTAAATTAGTCATTAATTTGATGTTATTTATTGTTTATTTATTTATTTATTACAGGATGTTGTGAAAGTGATATCGGCTACTGAGAAATGGAAGTACGAAGAAGTTAGTGTTTCGAAAGTGGAAACCGAGAAGGTTAAGTATGGATATATGAAGCGATATGAGATCGAGTTTATGTTTGGTGATGAGAAGAAGGATTATTTGTTTAGTATGATGGAGAAAGTGAGAAAGTGGAAGAGATTGTTGTTATTTAAAAGTGGTGGTGGAGATGATGTTGTGGAGGAGTTTGAGGATTTGGCGAGTCGTGTGAGTGAGAGAAGTGTGGTTGGGGTTGTGAGGGTGGAAGGTCCGGTTGAGCTGCGTGTTAGTGGAGACGATGAGTTGTCGTTAACAATGCCGGTACGGTTGCATACTTGCGTTCGGTTTTGTGTGACTGTATTTGTAGACTGTTTTAGATTTGTTTAGTTCTTAATGGACATGTGAATGTTGATTACATTGTCGGTTAATAATCCATAGGCTCTTTTTGCTTGGTTGCCTTGGGTACATATTTGCTTTTGCCTTTTAGGTGTAGAGACTTGTAGCTATATTCATTCATCTACAACTTTTGCTGCATCCCTCAGGCCATACACCTAAATATACTCATAAGCCCGTATTTTCTTATCTGCTCTCATTTTTATATGATTTTATTTGTATCTCTGATCATATTGTGGGTACCACGTAGGTAGTAATCCGTCCGTGTACCTTTGTTTAGTTGCTAGTAGACCTGTTAAAGTTGGTTACAATGCCGGTTTGTTAGTAATCCGTATGTGTTGCCTTGTTTAGTTTGCTAGAATGCTCATTTTGCCGCATAGGATGAGATGTCATTAGTAATGCCGATATGCTCATTTTGCCACATAGTATGAGATGTCATAGTAATCCGTACGTGTTGCCTTGTTTAGTTTACATTGCTCCATCATAGGTAATGCGGATATGCTCATTTTGCCGCATAGTATGTTACATTGCTACTAAACTTGCGTGTGTGTGATTGTAGATTGTTATAGCTATGTTTAGTTGCTAATGGATTTGTTAAAGATGATAACAAGGACGGTCGAAGCCTTTCTAGCCGACGGCGTGAGGAGAAGGGGTAGACCTAAACTTTGATGGGAGGATAGGCTTAGGCAGGACATGAGGGAGCTTCTCTTGTCCGAGGACATGACCTCTGATAGGCGTTCGTGGAGAGATAGAATTAGGATTAGCGAGTAGTGTTCTTAGGCCTTCGTGTCGTTTCTTGCGTTTAGGTCTTAGTGGTGCCTTTTAGTAGAGTTGCCTCTTGCCGTCTTTGTTCTTGTTGCTTTGCCCCTAGGTTAGAGGACCCCCCCCCCCCCCCCCCCCCCCCCCCCCCCCCCCCCCCTCCCTCCCCCCCCCCCCCAAAGGTTTGTTTCTCTTTTAGGTCTTGAGTTTTGAGTTTCAGGCCCCTTAGCGTTGCCTTCGATGGTTAGTCGTGTGGCTCCTTTTGTTTTTGCGTTCTTGTTTTTATTTGGCTTTTGTCTTTGTTTCTTGTGTTCCGTTAGTCTGTATGTGGTCTATGGTGGCTTTTTGCTATGGGTGTATGTTCGCTTTCTTTTTGGCTATAGGTTGTTTATGTGCTTGCTTGTTGTTCCTGTTTGATTGACTCTTTCTCATTTGATCTTTTCGTTTGCGTGGCTGCCTGCTTTGGTGTCTAGTATCGTCTTTTATTTTTGTTTTCTTTTGTTGCCTTTCCTCCTTCGTTTTGCTTGATCGTCTGCCCCTTGCTTCTATGTTGTTTTTTTTGTATGGATTGTTTGTGTGTTTATCGCCTTTCTTTTTGTGTTCTTTCCTTGCCCTCCCTTTTCCTTGAGCTTCACCCTTTTTTTGCACACGTACTGTGGCCGGAGGTCACTTGGAAGCAGTCTCTTTACTTTCGGGCTAGCCTGGAAGTAGGGGTAGGATTTGTCTACTCGTCACCTCCCCCTTACCCTGCTTCGGCGGGATTGGGTATGTTATTGTTTAGTTGTTGTTGTAGTTATAATTGATTGTAGCTTTATTTAGTTGTTAAATAGTGTTGCATATTATGATTATTCGTTTAGATAGTTTTTAGGAAATTGGTTATCTCTAAGCTTGAATGAACACTATTGTGTCATTGTCAGGCCTTAGTTTTGTTACTGGGTTTTTTTTAGTATGCGGGTATATCTGTTTAACTGATTCACTAAACAAAAAAAATGTGATAACGCATTCCCAAACACGATTCATGTCAATGCTTTACATTGTAGTTTACCTTTCGTTGTGTATGCATTCATGTATAGTGTATACAATGCTTTTTGCATGCAGTTTGCAAGCTTTCTTTGTGAATATGTCTATTGAGTTGGTTTGTATCATTGAATGTGAAGTGAGGCTCTGAACTGGAAGAGTAAAAGAAGACTGTATTATATAGTTTATAGTTTTATCGTTATCAGTATGAAGCGTGCTTTTACTTTGATTGAGTGTGGTCCCTTTTCATAAAATGTTTATGTCCTGTTCCAGCAAAACTTATGTATTCCAGCTAAACTTATGTACGTGTTGGCCATGTGTTTCAGTGGAACGCATCACATACTGGTCTAAAGCGGATACTTGTTGGCGAAGACGTTACTGTAGAAGTGAAGAATGCGCAAGAAGTGTCTGTTTTACAAACATCCAATATTGGGCAACAAGCGGAGCAGAGTATTATTGCTCATAGGGAGCAGTGTAATTTATGGTTCTTACCTTGTTTGACATGTAAGCCATTACTTCCCGTTAGGATTTCTGGCTCTGCATCGGTAGTTGCTTTCAGGACTCGAAATCCTAATGAATACATCACTTCCAATCTCACATCCCATGATGTTATTCAGTTGCTGCCGGAAAAATGTTACTCTAGACATACCCATGAAAAGCAAGAATGTCCCATTGAATCCTTAAGGTTGAGAATAAGACTGCTGGAAAAAGTATTGAAGGGCTTTTTAGGAGTCAGAAATAATCGCAATGCTTCCAGTACTAAACTTAAAGCAAAGATTGAAGCGTCAACTGCATTTCGTTTTCAGTTGGAACTAGAAAGGAATATTAGGATGAACGATACTCGGTGGAATACTATGGCAGAATGGCGTACAAGGCCTACTGTTGAGCATGTATGGTTTGAGGTACTAGCAAGAATTGAAAGGAAGAGGTTAAAGCCCTTAGCTGTAAAGAAGATTAAACCTTTCGTTGGAGTAGATTCATCTGCATGGAGTAATTTGATGGCCAATATGTCATTTACTAAATTGTCATCCGTCCTTGTAGCTCCGGAAGCTCTTACACTGGATGTAAATTGGTAGACTAATCGTATGTGTATGCGTGTATCTCCGGGAAATCCCTTGTACCATGAAATAACATGTAAAAATAGGTTTATAGTCTTAAGTTTGTAAATCAAGGTCAAACACATTGTTGGAAAGAGATGATAATGAAGATTTGATTAATGATGAACGAAAAGGATACGTTTTTTCATGGCAGATGCTTTGTCTCAAAAAGTGTTGGATACGATGTGATATATATTTCTTACAGGATATGATGTATGATGTACTTTGCCTCACTGGTGACACGTCACAGCAGAAAAAAGAAGCATATTCTGGTACTCCGGTATGTAAAACACTCTCCCTTCTTCTTCTTTTTAAACAGTAAGAGCAGATCTAGTAGTGCTGTAGTGGAAATAGAAGACCTTCATATAGATACATCGGGTTCTCAATTTATTATTTTTTAATCTAATATAGTCATTAAAGAACCTACCGTAAACCTCTCTTAGAAAGTAGACATTGTTGGTTACCTATCAGCCACCCTGTGAGTGATTAAAAGACATTAGGCGTGCTGTTGTGATACATGAGAAAATTGAAATACTACAGATATTATGAGAATGTATAAATCATGTGTTTCCTTACATTTGTAACCTATGTGTTGGACATCTGTATCTTCCCTTCACTTGTGTCATGACCATTAGTCCATTACTACCTGCACTGATCTGCTTCACACCCACTTTTTTGTGTTTATACGAATTGCCATCATAAATACCTGAATTTGATGTATAAATATCTTTGTATCCATGTTTTATGCAAAATGCTTTGGTATAGATGTGTCGGTATACCTGTAAAATTCGACCGATTGGGCTTCCTATAGGTATATAATCACGATAGATAGATTTTCCCCTGATTAGAATAAGTGCTTATATAAAATATGTATAGAGCACACACCGTACCCCCATCCCATCCTTTAGTAATAGAGTTAGGTAGTAAAATTATTTGATGTGGAAGAACCAGTCAAATTGCCGAAACATCGACCAAACTGTTGGTTGCAAAAATCTTGTATCTGTTTTTCTTAGAGTCAAATATCAAAATACTATGTATTTTGACAACAGTAAACATGGTTTGTAATATATTATTTAAAAAAATCACGGAACACTAAACACATAAACACGGACATACACACACTACACGTCTACTTGTATGTTGTTACTGATAGTAGCTGTGGTTTTTGTATGCCAAATTTCCTTCAACTTCAAAAGCTATATGCTGTTTGCTTTTATAATACACATGGAAAGTACATAAATCAATACATATTACGAGGATGGGTGCATTATGTGTGTTCCCATACACTTTTTATGATATCTTTAGCATGTGAAATTACCTATGCTACATCAACAATATTGCTACCTGTATCTATATGTTTCACCGACACCTTTTTGTATTTATACCAAGAGGCGCACATCAAATAAACCCCAAAGTTCACTAAACTTAATCCTGCTAACAACCAATAAAAGTAATTTAACTTGTCCCTATTCAAATTATTACTAGCTAACCACCCGCCACTCACTTTATTCACCACCTGAACCACTATTGAGCTCAAGTAGTATCCAAATGCCATTGAACACCATGAGATAGCTGTTCCAAGTGACTTCATACCCGGTGAACTTTCTTCATAGAAAAACTCTAGCAGTCCTATCAATGTAAACATATCAGCCACCCCAAAAATTGCATATTGGAACCCCAACCAGAAAACCGTTAGTGGCACAGGGTCTGGTGAGTCAACCATATTATTGTCAATAGCTACCGATTTCCGATGAGTTTCTACTATTCCGGCCACTGCCATTGAGATAGCCGAGAGAACTAATCCTACACCAATTCTTTGAAGGTGTTTAATTCCTGTTGGGATCCCAGTGAACTTTCTCATAAATGGGACTAAATACCGATCATAAATTGGGATTAAGATAGACATGAACGCCAGTGGAATCACGGGAATGGATGGACCTGGAACTTTAAAACCAAGAAGGTTCCTGTCCATGGTTGTACTTTGTTGAATGGTGAATGTTTGCAGTTGAGCCAAACAGGTGTTCATGAATATAGTGCTCAATATAATTGGGAGCATGCGGATTAAGATTTTTGTTTCTTCTACTTGTGTTACTGTACACGGTTTCCATGATCCTGAAGGGCTGAACTCTGCTGCATCAAGGCCACTGCTAATCATTGCTGCCCGATCCAGACATCTGATTATGTTTTATAAGTATCAGCAACCAAATAGCCATAGGATGAAGTGGTAAACATTAATATGAAATTCTGGTTTTTACTTAGACCCCACCTGAAATGCTCTGTTCTTTGAAGAATTTCACTTTCTACTCCAGCTTCTTTGTCACGAGTCTCATGCAACTCGTTTGTCATCTCTGGTATTATTATGTTCCGGTTTCCAATTGCCACCACAAAAACCTGAATCCAATTTATAAGTATATGTTAATCTGGTATCTGTTTGATGATAAAAGATGTGTTGATTTTTCTTATGTTAATATACCTGTAGAATTCGACTAATTGGGCTTCCTTTAGGTACATAGTTCCGATACCTAGATTTCCCCATGAGTAGTATAAGAGCTGAAACTAAGACAGCTACAGCGCATATACCAAACCCCCAATCCCAACCTTTGTTAGCGCTTATCCAGACCACAAAGGTGACACCAAATATAGCACCAGTTGTGATGCTAAACAGAAACCAGTTGAAGAAGCTTGCAAGTGATTCTGCTTCATTAGGGTCACTTTGGTCAAACTGGTCAGCTCCCAATGAAGGCAGGGCCGCTCTAATTCCACCTGTGCCAAATGCAATTAAATATAGACCCGTGAATAGTATCGCCTCGTGACCACTTTCTGCTTGTTCACATTCCTTCCCTAGGCTAGCATTACAGGGAATTGGTCGTAACTGTTGGAAACGTGCTTGAATTGCTAAAAGTGCATAACCCTGAGTTTACACATTAGTTGCATCATATTAAATCCGTTATGAATACAAGTGCAAGTTATAAATTATTAGTTGATGAAAGTTTGCATGGATGTACCACGACTTCGAAAGATGCAAATAGGATACAAGTCTTGAATCTTGACAAGTATGTGTCAGAAATAAAACCTCCAAATAGTGATAGTAAATAGGCAGTGCCCGAGAAGTTTGTGAGTGTTGTGGCTGATTTGGTCAAACTGAAGTTCATATAACCATAGAAGTAAGTTACCAAGCTGACAGAAATGGCAACGAAAGCCATGTTCTCGAGCCCTATCATAGCTGCATTAGTCAAAATACATTAAGGTAAACAGAAATATATAGAAAATGCTGTGAATTCTTATTGTATGCTAATGTATGTCTTATTTTAAGATACCATATGCAAACATGGCAGCTCTTGTCCCACCCAGTCGTTTTTGGTGTCTAGGTTGTATATTGACATCACCGGTGATATCCTGCATATTGTACAAAGCCTTAAGTAAAAGCGGGTTGAAGATAGAATATAGGCCTGAAAATGTAGCCACTTGAGAACAGATTTAGCATAAGAATTACCATTTTATGAAGGTTATGTTGCAAGATCTTCAGTGTTGCTGTGAGTATGTTGTACCGACATAGTGAGAGGTTGTTTATATAGTGAAGGGCGTTTGTCTTACCATTCCAACGAATCAAATGGCATCGTTAAAGTCAATATATAATTAATTTAATACAAGGTGAACCAATGCTTGAGTAGGAACATGTCTATATCTGTTCAACTGATGTTTTTTTCTCTTCATCTGTTTGTTCATGTCATCATTTGGCCTGTTAGTGACATTACAGTTGATTATAAATCGTGGTACATTTTTGACCATGAGCTTTGTTGTTTTGTATGTTGAAATATCCGAATCTTTGTTTACTTGATAGTTTGTATATGACATGATTTTATGATGGACTCCCAACCTTGCTTTACCTTGGTAAGAACTAGATATCAAATGCATACTGTAAGTACTTATCCAGCAATGAAACTGTTGAAAACCTTGAAAGAACGCATAAACATGAATGTCCTTACAATCCCCTAATAAACTGATTTCGTTGAGTTCAAGCTGTAATTTAATATGTCATCTATTAGAATTTCAGAACTAGCTCGATTAAGGTTTTTGTTTCAGTCCTTAAGTTGGCTGATTGACCATTGTGTTACCTAACCAGGGGTATAAAATGGATGGCAGGAGGAAAATATCGCTACATACGTTTATGATATTTGCTAGTTGTGTATAATGGATTAAACTAATCTTAGTTTGACAGCAGGTTGGACTAAATGTTATGATTAACTTTGGTGTTTGTCTTGTTGCCATTATTGCCTGTCGTGTCATTGTTACTTCATCATTCAAGGCTACCTTCAAAAAATTAACATTAAGGTCTATTTCTTACTTTGTCTCCATTTAGAATTTGTTACTGTGGTCCTTTGTTTATTAACTAAATGCATATTTCGTATCTCATTATACATATCTGAAGTCCAAAGTATGCTTAGAAACGAGTAAATTAC
The DNA here is from genome assembly GCA_025667525.1 of Glebionis coronaria. Lineage (NCBI taxonomy): Eukaryota > Viridiplantae > Streptophyta > Magnoliopsida > Asterales > Asteraceae > Glebionis > Glebionis coronaria. The sequence continues at coordinate 591,519,499 of CM046875.1, read as the reverse complement.
TAGGTATTACGGAGTAAATAAAAACTCGTTCCTGAAAATTTCTAGCAAATACACAGCGTTACATTGTTTGGAGGCATGATAATCCAAATACTATAAGTTAAAGTACGTCCAGTTGATTACTTGGGGCATTTCTAGTATTGGAGGACGAGTATTTCACCATTCTGATTGTAAATTTTTTAACTATTTCGTATAGAGAAGTTGTCAAGTTGAAGATCAGCACGATGTGTTAACTGAGGCTATTTTCATTTCCGCACATTCTTTCACGTGACCTTTATATGAGATTATAGTTAACAGTATTAGAACAAGGTGAATTAAGTATTTGATGTGGAATAACAGGCGTGAGAAGATCGTGTAAATTGGTGTCTGTTTTTTCTTCATAAAGTCAAATATCAGTATGCGATATATTTCGATAACAGTAATTCTGTTCTATCATAGTAATAGATTATGCTGTAAGCAACAATTGTGAACATGCAAAAACCAAAGCATGAACTCACAGGACACTTTTGCTAGTATATAGATGCTGATAAAATTCGGCGCTTTCTGTACAGAAAATTCCTTTTCTTCATAACCTTTTTGATATTCTCTTTAGTGCGACACACGGAACGTACATAATATAATATACATTGTGAAGATGAGTACATGTTATGAATACATATCAAGCATGTGAATTTGGCTATGCTTTAGAAAATGTTCTTTCACCTATGTCATCACCACTGCAACCTGCATTAGTCTGGTTCACAACCAGCTTTTTATATCTATACCATGAGGCACACATCAAATAAATCCCTAAATTTACTACACTTAATCCCGCCAATAACCAATAGAAGTAATTTAGCTTGTCTCTGTTTAAGTTGTTACTAGACAACCACCCGTCGCTCACTTTATTTACCACCTCCACCATTATTGAACTCATATAGTATCCAAAAGCCATTGAACACCATGAGATAGCTGTCCCGAGTGACTTCATGCTTGGTGAACTCTCTTCATAGAAAAACTCTAGTAGCCCTACTAATGTAAACATATCGGCTACTCCAAAAATGGCATACTGGTAACCTAGCCAGAAAACTGACATAGGTAACGGCCCAGGAGAATCAACCATGTTATTGTCAAGCGCTACTGATTTACGGTGAGTTTCTACAATCCCAGCCACTGCCATTGAGATGGCTGAGAGTACTAATCCTACTCCAATTCTTTGAAGGTGTCTGATTCCTGTTGAAATCCCAGTGAACTTTCTCACGAATGGCACAAAAAAGCGATCATAAAGTGGGATTAATATAGACATGAACACTAGTGGAATCACTGGAATGGAGGGACCAGGAACTTTAAAACCAAAGAGGTCCCTGTCCATGGTTGTACTTTGTTGAATGGTGAATGTTTGCAGTTGAGCCAAACATGTGTTCATGAATATAGTACTCAATATAATTGGGAGCATGCGGATTAAAATCTTTGTTTCTTCAACCTGCGTTACTGTACACAGTTTCCAGGATCCTGATGGTAAGAATTCAGATTCAATAACTGCATTACTAACAATTGCTGCCCTGTCTAGACATCTGAGGCGAAAATGTAAGTATTAGCAACGTAAGATAAGATTGATGTAAGTAAGTTTTGACACTTTAAAATCTACAAGAACACACCTGAATTGATCTGTTCTTTGAAGAATATCAGACGTCACTCCAATTTCTTTATCATGTATGTCATGCAACTCCTCTGTCTTTTCTGGTAATGGTAATTTTCGGTTTTTAATGGCCACCACGAATACCTGAACCCAGTGCATAAGTTGAGGATCTTATTTCAAGTTTTCTATACAAAGTATGTTCAATTTTGTTTGTTTTTATACCTGTAATATTCGAAGAATTGCGCTTTCTTTAGGTACATAGTTCCGAAACATGGATTTCCCCATGAGTAGAAAAAGAGCTGCTACAAATACAGCTAAGGAGCAGACGGCTAATGCCCAATCCCATCCTCGGTTAGAGCTGATCCAGACTACAAAGGTAACACCAAATATAGCCCCAATTGTGACACTGAACAAAAACCAATTAAAGAAGCTTGCAAGTGATTCTGCCTCTTTTGGGTCCCGTTCATCAAATTGGTCAGCTCCCAATGATGGCAGAGCAGCTTTAACTCCTCCAGTCCCAAGTGCAATTAAGTACAAACCTGTGAATAGTATCGCTTCATGACCACTATCCACTTGCTGACATGGACCTACTTGGGCAGGGTTACATGGAATCGGTCTCAACTGTTGGAAGTGTGCTTGAACTGCTAGGAGTGCGTAACCCTATTAATTGTCAGCGAGTTTACACAGTTATATTGATAACTTCCTTCAGAAAAAAAAAAACATTCTAGAAATTTTATCGGATGTCCCCGAAGGGACAAACATTCTAGAAATTGTACACTTGTCTATGTGAGTTTTATTCAACGTACCACAACTTCAAAAGATGCAAATAAGATGCCAGCCGTGAATCTTGACAGATAGGTGTCTGAAATGAACCCGCCAAATAGTGATAGTAGAAATGCAGTGCCCAAATAGTTTGTGAGTGTTGTGGCTGACTTGGTTAAACTGAAGTTCATATAACCATAAAAGTAAGTTACCAAGCTTATAGCTGTCGAAATGAAGGCCATGTTCTCGAGCCCTACCATTGCTGCATAAATTGCCACACGCAATCCAGTCAACACAAGCAAATACCTTTGTAAAATCCCATTAGATGCATATATTTAACGAGTTTAAATTTAATACCGTATACAAACATAGCAGCTCTAGTTCCACCCAGATTTTTATGATGTTTAGCGTGCAATTTGACATGTTCACCGATACCCTACAAATAGTTGTACAATGTGTTAGTATCTTGTAGGCTGTTAATAAAAGGTAGTCCTTGAAATGTAGCGATTCAAGAACATTTTTACTGTGTAAGAATTACCATTTTGTGAAGGGATCTCGAATGTTGCAGGATCTTCAAGTTTGGTGTGAGTATGTGCTACAGACATCGTGGAAGGTTGTTTTTATAGCAAATGGCATTTGTCTTATCATTCTCGGGAATCAAATGGTATCTTTTAGGTATGTAAAAATCCTCCTCTCTCCTTCAAATAAAACAATATGCTAGTTCATCATACATGTTGTCGGGTTATTATTTTGTATACTTAAGTATAAGCAGACTGAACCTATGCTTGAGTGCGGAATATGTCTATATCTGTTTAAAATGTCTTTTCGTTCTGTCGGCTATCTGTTAGTGATATCACAGTCGATATATAGTTCTTTTGTTTAACCCTTTAGACTGCAAGCTTACTATTTTGTAGGTTGAAATGTCTTAATCTCTGTTTACTTTATTATTATGGCATGAGGGTTTGTAAGTCCGTCGTTCATATAGTCTTTATTGTGAGTACCAAGTAGAATAGCATCTATGTCTTATATTAGTTTTTTTTTTTATGTATGAAGTATGATGCTAAAATATCTAATTAGTATATCCTAGTAGTCTTATTATTTTTCTACCAGAAATTGTTTAGGTTTTCATTATGTTATTTTTTTTATTGATTTAAGTATACATAATAAAAGAGTCAAGAAGCTCATTCAACTTCTTGGTAATATTCAGCCATTTGGTAAGATCTATTATCCCGCCACGTCCATCTACACAATAGTTATACCCTTAATGCCAGACAATATCTTGATTTACTAAAATCTGTAGCATCTCGCTGCAATAGTTACATAGTATGGGTGTTAAAACTACACAAATTACATGACTTAAAAGCATATTTTGGACAGTTATAGAGCATTGGGAACACTAAAACGAATGACTTTTATCTATAACGAGTCAACTCTAACTTATGAATTCCATAGTGACATCACAAGTTAAGTTCCAAACGTCCTATAAGATCTTTTAGTCCCTGAAAGTGTTGAATTGACCTTATTCACCTAACATGATTATAATATGTAAGGCCGGAGGTGACGTCTCTTCATCTGTTAATGAATTAGTATGATATTTGCTACTTGTACTTATATACCGTGGATTAAACAAATACTCTTTTTGGCTAGACCCGCGATTATTATCATTTCTTTAATCTGGTGTTTGTATAGTTCCCACCATCATCACATAGTGTGTCAGCATCAAATTACTTATATAATGTGTGTCAAAGTCAACATCGGACAAAATATTCATATACAATATCTTCTTACCTATACTAGCATAATAAGCTATTAAGAAAAGAACCTTTGATGACACACACACGTATCCATGAAGTCATGAACACATACTACACGGGTAGTATCTACTGATTTTGGACATACTAAAGCTGAGATTAAAAATTTGCTAGTTGCATTTTTTGAGTTTATGCGTGATCATTGAATAACTAATGTAATTTACGATTTGGAATTTGCATTCATCGAAAGTAGTTTTGTTTTGTAAGGTGTAGATTCTCCCAGTGAAAAGTAACCTTTCTACACTGTCTTAGAGAACTCGATTATTGAAATCTAAAACCTTGTTAATTTGCTGGGTTTTGGATAATTTACCAGTCTTAAAGTTAATTTTGGTGCTATGTAAAACGGTTCAAAAGACTAAATTCCGGCAAATCATGTAAACGAAACACTTTGCATCGAGTCTGTAACATTAGTTGCTAAAACCTTAGGTATCAAATACCAAAGTGTTATAAGGGTATTTGAGTTTTGGATCATTTGTCACTTTGCAGGTGAGTCGTCCATATACTTTTGACGGTTTTATATGGCTAGTTTGGTCATTAAGGTTATGATTTATACTCCTATTTTACTCTTGATCAGATTTTTAATCACCAAATTTATTGTCAAATTATACTACGATTCGTTTTTGGGGTGTGCATATGTTAATTTTTTGATCTGAGAAAGAACTAAAGTTTTAATGCACATCGTACTCTATAGATTGATATTAAAAAGAATTCGTTTCTTAAAATAAGTACAGTATATATAATACCATCGTACTTATCAAAATGTACCGACTTTAAACACTTACAATTTATTCGCTAGACATTACCATTGAACTTTCAAATTGATTGTAGACTTTACCAATATGACCATGAAATGACGATATTACCCTTGTCTTCTTTAACTTAATTACCTATATTGCCACAAAACCTCCATCTTGTAAAAAGACAGCTTGTCACCACTGATGTGCAAAATCCATAGTTGTAAAATGGGAACTACTGCTTGTATATTGCAAATCAGTAAACATATTTTGGATCCTAACATAAAAAATTGAAATAAGTGTCTTAATATCCTTGCGTTAAGAGCTATGCATATTTTTCTTAAAAACAATTTTCTTTTGGAACTAAGGTTCTAGTGGAGTGGTTGGGTTTTAAAACATGTCATCAGAACTTCAACCCAAATCATATGAAAGAAATGGATTTACACTTTATCACCAGTTTACTAAATTTTAAAAAAGGTGTTAAAGACATTTCAATAACGGAATGAGGTGCCTATTCCTCTTCATCTTTATCATTGTTGTCTTCATAACGAGGTTTGCATTGGACTAAATTTAGGAAATATACCAGGCCTTCGACCAGTTTTAGGCCTCTCCAAATTCTGTAACGTACAAAATATGCATAGCTCTTAACGCCATTTGTAAAAATATAACTAATTTTAAGACACTTATTTCAATTTTTTATGTTAGGATCCAAGATATGTTTACTGATTTGCAATATACAAGCCGTAGTTCCCGTTTTACAACTATGGATTTTGCACATCAGTGGTGACAAGCTGTCTTTTTACAAGATGGAGGTTTTGTGGCGATATAGGTAACTAAGTTAAAGAAGACAAGGGTAATATCGTCATTTCATGGTCATATTGGTAAAGTCTACAATCAATTTGAAAGTTCAATGGTAATGTCTAGCGAATAAATTGTAAGTGTTTAAAGTCGGTACATTTTGATAATTACGATGGTATTATATAGCTTTTACCCTATGAAGTTTCTTACACATAAATACTCCAATACGTTTTAATTTATTTTTTTTGGGTATAGATGGGTCCAAAACTATATGGTGTTATTAACTTATTACAATTTTACATCTCCATCTCCGTTCTTCTGGATTCATCTACACCAAATACTTGTTCTTACAAAGCACAATCTGGCAAGGTTTACTTTTTAGTGCTTTTGTTTGTGGTTTGAGATTCAATAGCCGTTTACCAAGGCCTGAAAGTTTGGGTTTTTGATTTTTGGATATTTTGGGTACCGGAAGACTGGAGATTTGTGTACAAAAAGGTATGTTTCGACATTTTGAGTTATGATTATCTATTTTAATTCATCTGTTACCAGTGTTTGCATTTTTTTTTTATGGAGGTATGTCTTTTTCTTTTTGTTGTATTAGGGGTGTTTGTTTCGGCTTATTTACTCGGGCTTGCGGCTTATTGCGACAATGACAAATAGTGGCTATTGTATAGGTTAATTTAAAGATTTGGTCTGTTTAATCCTAAATGTACATTTAATAATTATAAATGTGAAGTACTTATACTTAACCATTCCTGGACGACTAGGTTCCGTGTCTAGTATCCTATTTAAGATGAGCCAGTTCCGATGAATGCCTTAGATGTTTATTCATTATGTTTCTTGGCAGGAATGAGACACCGACTGGGCGACTGGCATCAGGTTGGTGTTGTTATAAAGAACTGTAAAAAACATTTCAACTGTGTATCCACTAAGGTATAGCATTCGATAAATCATAACCTTAAAGCGTTGTCAAACTGGATGTTGTATTATGTTTGGAAATGAGGTAGTCAAATGAATCCAGCAATGGTGCACTGTGATTACATCTTTTACTCATGAATATCAGTGGTTACATGTTGGCAATAATAGTAAAGAACTACCCATATCTTAAATGTTAGTAGATCCATAGTAAGAATAAATGAAATGTTTGGACAGTTGAAAATAAAAGTATATTGATCATTTGCGCAGAAAATATTAAAATGTTAGAAGGACCGCTGTATATGCTGGCATGAATGCAACTGATGCAAATGTTAGTGTTAAACCATAAGCGGCAAGCGGCTTCAAAAGTACGAAAACTGAACGGGTAAACTGTCGTTTTTTAAGCTTTACAATTACATTCTCTTAAAATTTTAGATATGAAAGGCTTGATTTGTTTAGTTAAAAGTTGTTGCACTAAGGCGTGTGAGATCCTATGTTGCGTGCTACATGATCACGGGTGCCTAGATGATGTTGTCTTTACCAAAAGGCTCTACAAAGTTCTATATGCTGAAACTTTATACTTTAAGTAATAGTTGTTCGAAGCAACCCATGATACACGTGGCTGCCTAAACTCACTTTGTAACTGTTATGAAGAGATGTTGGGATACAAATCTTGAAAAGAGGTTGCTGGAGATGGATGAGATGGTAGCAATATTGGAAGCAATTGACACATTAAAGGGTGGAGGAATGATACTCGGCGATCATGAAAAACATGGATGTTTTTGTTTCACCCGGACTAGAAGCCCGTACGTCTATCTCTCTTCGATAGAAATGAAGATCCTTTTATGGTTTATTGTATCTTTATGTATTTTGAGGTTAATAATACTTGAAATTTAGCTTCACTTCTTATGCACACAATTGGAAAAAAAAAAAAACTGTCCGCAACGCGCGGGTATTGTTTTATTCATGAAAGATTGACCAATCCGTTTTTTTGCAGAAGAACTGCCCAACCAATTGTTCTGGGTAGGAGCCCATTCTCAACCACTCAGTCCTCACCATGAAAATTATGTCATTACTCACTAGTTAGGCTGGTGGTCTTGTGTCAGTCATTGACCACTTTAGGGGTATGAAATTGGCTAGATTTGAGGCAGGCTTAAAGCATTGACCATTGAGAGCGGTTCCATATGCCTCACTTATTAAAAAAAAAAAAAAAAGTTGTTTGGCGTGAACCGGCGGCCTCGTCGCCACCTTCTTTAGCACCGCTTTTTGTACAATGCGCCAAGTAATTTTTGGTGCCAAACTCTTTGGCTCAAGCCAATAGCCCACTGTTCTTCTCCCTTTTAGGTTGAGGTTGAGGCAGAGATTGAAGTCGGAGTTGGAGCTTATATTATAACTAGAAGCTAAAACTTATATTTTTGTAATTTGTTTAACGAAATCTTTTAGATAAGGGTTTGTTTAACGAATTAGTTGGAACTTTAACTCATAAATGTAAAATTATATAAAAATATGAGTAAACTGCAAAATACATTTACGTGGTTTGAACATCCTCACATAACTCGTTAAAAATATTGACACAATACATCACCCGTTAAGCAAATTTTGCCATAATACATCCCTCAAGACTATCGATGCAAACATTTTTCGTTATTTTCTCACAAGGCGTGTATTTTGCAAAAAAAAAAAAATCTAATTTTTTTGGAAAAAAAATGTTTTGGTTAAAAGTTCTAATTTTTTTTTTTACATGTCCGAACTCTAAAATTACGTTTTTGAAGAATCAACTCTGAAATTACTTTTTCATAACTAGATTTATACCTAGTTATGAAAAGGCAAAACATTGCTCTAAATTACTTGTTAGACAATTCTTTTTTTAAAGTGTTTAATTGGTTAATAGGCGTAAAGTTTAAATCTAACGTTTAAACTCAGTACATGGTAAAAGTACGTTTTAACATCTAATTATTTCTAACAACTTATGCCAACATCGACCGACCACCAACGTCATTCGTCACGAACGACGGCAATAAAAAGATCGGCGACATCAAAGGTTCTGCGATGGTGTACATTTGGAACAAATCATATTGATCTAAAAGGGTACATTCACCAAAATAGGTTCTTCTTCTAAATGGTGTACATTCACCAAAAACGTTATATAAACAATAACTGACACCATTTAAAAGAAGAGAAGTGAAAACACTTGTCCTTCATGAGAGACAAGTGAAAAAAAAAACGCAGCTATGAATAACTTAAAAAACAAAAGTTAGTGAGACTAATGTGAGTATAAATGCGTGATTAAGCTTCAGTTTCCCGTAATCCTAATGCTTGGAATAAATAACCAATATAAATGGATAATTGCATACAAGCGCTACTAATTTTAGTCTTAGCGTACATAATTAAATAACCAATATCCTAAATTCCTAATGGCTTTTCAATTTCACGTTGTCAAATCATATTAACGAGATAAACTCGAGCATGTCTAACATACAACGAGCCGAGCTCGAGTTTACATAATAAGACTCGAAACGAGTCAAACTCAAATTTTATAAAACTTAAATGCGTCAATCTCGAGTTTTGACAAGCTCTTACTCGGCTTAGCTTATTTCCATCCTAACCGTGTTGTATTGGAAAACAATGTAAAGAGGAAAAGAACATCACACGTGATATGGTGGTACTTGCAAATGCGACTTTCATGTCGATGCCTAAGCTATTTTAAGATCCATATTTTAACTCGGGTGGGGTTTCAATGCACCGACCTAACACTAGTCTTCATTTTACATGACACAACTACCTTTAAAAACATCGTTTCTTTGTTTCTACACACGGATTTTCTGTCCTAAAATTTCTACTTTGTTTAAGCGACGCGAGAAGTTAAAAGGAAAAAACTAATTGCATTTACAAGAAACTAAATATTTATATAACATATATAATGAAATTAGTATTTCATTTTTTATTTAACTTTCATTTAATACAAATTTAAAAACTTATTTTACAAGTCCATAAACCATTACACTTGAATCGATTCATGGATTCTAAAAATTACAAAGACAATTTATGCAAATACCACCACTCTTTGGAACTGAAGATTTTATATATTGGAAAAACTGTTTTGAAACTTATGTGAAATCTAAGGATATATATCTTTGGCACATAATCATTGAAGGTGATTATGCACCAACGGTTAGAAATGTCACCACTAACCAATTTGAATCGGTATCACGCGAAAAGCAAACCGATGATCAAAAGAAAATATTGGTAAAAAATAATGAAACCAAAATGATGATTTACAATGCTCTACCTAAAAAGGAGTATGAAAGAATCTTCATGTGTCAAACCGCCAAAGAAATTTGGCACTCACTAATAGTCACACATCAAGGAAACTCGCAAGTTAAGGATAATAAAATTGATCTACTTGTTCAACAATATGAGCAATTTTCTATCCTTGAAGAAGAGTCAATTAATGTGGGGTATGCTCGGTTTAACACTATAATAACTTCACTTAAAGCACTTGACGAGTCTTTCTCCAATAAGAACTTTGTCAGGAATTTCTTAGAGCTCTTCATCCAATATGGCAAGCAAAAGTCACAGCCACTGAAGAATCTAAAGATCTTTCAAGCTTGTCACTAGACGAACTCACCGGGAATCTCAAGGTATATGAAATGGTAATGGAAAAGATTCCGAAATCAACCAAGGAAAGAAAGAAAGAAAAACAAAGGTCGCTAACGTTAAAGGCTAGAATTGAATCAAGCGATGATGAAGAGTCCGATAGCGACGACGGAGAATATGACGTGGCCGTACGTGACTTCAAGAAATTCTTCAAAAGGTGAGGAAGACTTGTGAGACAACCACTCGACAACAAGAAGACACCACAAAATCCCTCTGACATAAAAAAGGCCAAAGATGAAAGGAAATTCTTCCAATGTGGTGATCCAAATAACTTCATTGATAATTGTCCAAAGGTAAAGCCAAAAACATAAAGAGCTTTCGTGAGTGGAGCATGGAATGCTAGTGATGACAGAGGAGACGACTCTAAAAAGGAAGAGCTAGCTCTTGTGGCACACAAAACCAACGAGGTACATTCTGACTCGTCTTATTATTCTTTCTCGTTAGATGATAAGTAACACATTACAAATTGAATATAACAAAATGTGTGATTTAAGCTTTAAAATCATAAACAAAAATACACTTTTAAAAGCTAAAAGTGAAAGTTTAGAAAACGAAGTTTATGAACTTAAAGCTAAATTACAAAGACTAGAAAAAGGTAAATCATCTAAGGACAAATATGAAACGTGTCAGGAGCTCAATCTCAAAATTAAGAAACTTTAAGCTAGTCAAGAAGCGTTAACCAAACAAAGATTAAAATTTGTGAAATTTAACAAAAATGCTAATTGCATTGATGAAATGCTAAATTTCCAAAGAAATACCAAAGACAAGGAAAACAAGATGTACCTTCTAGCTCAACTACACCACCACAAAATGACACAATCAACGTTTTAAGAAATAGTATCACAGAGAACCACGACAATCGTCGACCCCTTTGCATAGGGGGTCAACACCCTTCAAAGGGTCTGTGGGTCTAACAGAAGAACAAAAAAGAAATCGTGTCAAATTCGTGGTTGTGTCTAGGATACTTAAACAAGTTAATCTAAAAAGATATAATACAAGCTTTAGAAACATGGAAAGAAATACTAGAGCTAGAAACATACAAACTCGACCTAAACCATCTTACCTTAAACGCCCCTTTCCTAAAAGTAACTGAGGAGTACTAGGAATATATAGTCAAGTACCATTCAACTAGTACTACCATAACCAATTCTCAATGGGGAATTTGTTACCTTGGGATGTATTTAGCAACACTCCAGTTGGGATTGGCATGAGAAGTATGTTTAACCAAAACGGACCCATGAGACGATAGGGACCAAACGCTTGAGTTTCATATGGTGTAGGTATGCTTGAAGGTAGGACTTGAACCGGATGAATGGATCAAGGAAAACGGATGTTCGAGACGTATGACGGGTAATAGAAACTAGGGGTGAAAATGAGCCGAGCCGAGCCCGAGCGCAATAGGGCTCAGGCTCGGCTCGAACATAAATAGTGGGCTCAAGCTCGGCTCGATAGCTCGTCGAGCTTTTACCTTTAAAGATTGAGCTCGACTCGATTAGGATTCGAGCAAAGCTCGAGCTTAGCTTGAAAAGCTTGAAATTATATATACGAAACAAATATATCACTATCGTTTACACACCACCACAAATTCTATGTTTGTAGTAAACTATGATAATGACTATCAATAAATTATTTAATTTTTTATTAATTACTCTTTTTAATAATTCTAATACTCAAATCAACGTTTGCTTACTTATATGAAAATATATTTATACTAAGGCTCGAAAAGATCGATAAGGGCTCGAGTCAAGCTATCAAAATCTCGAGCTCGGCTCATTATATGTTTCTAGCCATACTATTGGGCTTGAGCTCGGGCTTGGGTTCGATAAAAGCTCAGCTCGATCGGGCCGAGCTTGAACTCGAGCTCGAATAGCTTGATAAAAGCTCGGCTCGTTTGCACCCCTAATAGAAACCTTTTTAGCACCTACACATCAACGGACGGAGGTAATGTTATTTTTGGTGGCAACGTCCAAAGCAAAATCATCAGCAAAGGTATGATTTCTAATGACCACATCACCATAGATAATGTTGCTCACGTCGAAAACTTAGGATTTAATCTGCTTAGTATTATTCAACTTTGTGGCAACAAATGCAAAGTTCTCTTCAAAGAAAACAAAAGTAAAATACTAAAAGACGCCATAACCATAGCAAAAGGAATTAGTAAAAATAACATATATGTGACGAAGTTTGATTCATCAAAAGACGCCATTTATTTGACCACTATGGATGGCACCTCCACCCTTTGGCATAGGCGTCCCGGTTATATCAACATGGGTCTTTTACAATCTTTTGCCAACAAAGATCTTGTTAGAAATCTACCAAAATTAAAATATGAACAACACTTTTGGGATGCATGTAAAATCGGAAAACAAACACACTCAAGGCATAAGGCAAAAAATGTTATGTCCACAACTAAGTGTCTATAACTCTTACATATGGACTTGTTTGGTCCCGTGGTGCAAAGTTACGAAGGTAATCTTTACACTATGGTTATCGTGGATGACTACTCAAGATATATTTGGACAAAGTTTTTTAAAACTAAAAATGAAGCCTTTGACCATTTTGAGATTTTAAGCAAGAAAATTGAAAATCAATTAAATTGTTGAATTGTGTCAATTCGTACTGATCATGGTCGGGAGTTTGAGGATGAGGTGCAATTTGGAGCATTTTGTGACGCAAAGGGTATCACACATAAGTTCTCGACTCCTAGAACACCTCAATCAAACGGGGTAGTTAAACGTAAAAATAGAAAGCTTCAGGAAATGAGTAGAACAATGTTAAATGAGTCAAACATGCCTCAAAATTTTTGGTGTCATGCGGTTGATACCTCAACTTATATTTTAAATCGAGTTTTAATTAGACCACTTCTAGATAAAACACCGTATAAAATATTAAAAGGAAAAAACCAACCATTGGATACTTTAGAGTGTTTGGAAGCAAATGTTTTATTCTTAACACTAAGGACTATCTCACTATGTTCGACCCAAAGTCATACGAAGGAGTTTTTCTTAGATACTCTCAAAATAGTAAAGCTTACATTGTTTTAAATAAACAAACCATGTGTGTCGAGGAATCGTTGAACATAACCTTCGACGAAAGTCCACCTCCCTCGAGAACATTACCATTGGTAGATGATGATCTAGTTGAAAGTAAAGCCAATAACCAAGAAGTTAATCTTGAATAAGACAAGGGAAATGAACCATTTAATATTGAACCTTTAAATATCAAAGAGTCAAAAGGTCATTCTTTAAATAATGTTATTGGTAAACTAAATGAACGGACCTTAAGGTCACAAGCTCAAAATGAAAGTAAGTTCTTTTGCTTCGTATCTCAAATTGAAGCAAAGAATATTGATGAAGCCATTATTGATTAAAGTTGGGTCCTTGCTATGTAAGAAGAATTAAATCAATTTGTAATTAATGATATTTGGTTCTTGGTACCGAGACCTAAAAATCAAACGGTAATTAGAAAAAGATTGGTCTTTCTAAATAAATTAGATGAAAACGATGTCGTGTCGAGAAACAAAGCTAGGCTAGTGGCTCAAGGGTATAATCAACAAGAACGTATATACTATGGCGAAACCTATGTCTCGGTTGCTCGGCTTGAGTCCATAAGAATTTCAGTTGCTTATGCTTATGCACACGATTCCAAACTCTATCAAATGGATGTTAAACGTGCCTTTTTAAATGGCTTTATAAATGAGGAAGTGCATGTTGCACAACCTCCCGGTTTTGAAGACTCTGAAAAAACAAATCACGTTAACAAACTCAAAGGCTCTTTATGGCCTCAAGCAAGCACCCAAGGCATGGTACGACCGACTTAAGTCTTTTCTAATTTAACATAAGTATTCTATGGGTCAACTGGAAATAACGTTGTTCACTAAGAAAAAGGGGTCGCACATATTAATTGTTCAAATATATGTTGACGATATTGTTTTTGTGTCTACATATCAAGAACTTTGTGATGAGTTTTCTAAAATCATGCATGACAAATTTGAAATGAGTATGATGGGTGAACTTAATTTTTTCTTCGGTCTACAAATTAAGCAAATAGAAGACGACATCTTCTTCAACCAAGCTAAATATATAAAAGAATGCTTAAAAATTTGGACTAGAAGAATCTAAACCAACTAACACTCCAATGTCAACCGAGACTAAACTAACTAAAGATGGTACTAATGACTATGTTGATATCACCAAATATTGTGGTATGATGGGTAGTTTACTTTATCTCACGACAAGTAGGCCGAATATTATGTTTAGTGTTTGTATGTGTGTTCGCTTCCAAGACAACCCAAATGTATCACATCTTGAAGTCGTCAAGAGAATTTTTAGATATATCAAAGGAACAACTCATCTTGGACTTTGGTATCACAAAGGTACGGGTATGGAAATCGTTGTCTATGCGGATTCGGACCATGTTGGTGACTATGACAATAGAAAAAATGCAAGTGGTGTATGTATATTTATGTATGTTGTCTTACCTCATGATTTTTGAAAAAGCAAACGACACTTGCCATCTCTACAACCGAGGCCAAATATGTGTCGGCGGGGAAAGCATGTCAACAAGCATTATGGATGTTGACTAATAAGTGTGAAAACACTTATCCTTTTACCATTGATTTCTAATAATAACAAGACCAAAACGTGTATTTTATGTCGTAAAAGTCAAAACTATGCGTGGTTTGTGTTTTTATTGTGTTTTAGGACAAAATTATGAAAAGGAAGAAAACACGGGCTTTCACGGGCTTTTATCGAAGAAAAAGACAAAAGACGAAGTCAAAAGATCAAAAGTGCAAGAAGAACGGAAGTCAAAGGCCTATTCTGAAGATTTATCGAAGAAAAAGTCTAAAGACGTAAGTTTAACGAAGTCGAAGAACCAAGTCTACTAAAAGAAGAAAATTAGAAGACGAGTTCAAGTTATCATTCGACTAATCCCGAGACAAAGTCAAGAAAGACGAGTTATTTAAAAGACCGGAAGAAAAGAAGAAAGAGAGAAGAAACAACACCTTTCCCTTCCCCTATATATAGCACATATATGTCATTAGAAAAAATAGAGTCTTTAATTTTTTAGTTAGTTTTATTTTTAGTGTGTGTTTTACTTTTCTCTCTAGCTTTTCTTTCAAGCTTATTAATCTTTCATCTTGATCTTATAATTTTGGATCTTAGTCTTCAATCTAATCAAGCTTTTTAATTAATTCTCATTCTACCTTTCTTAATCATAATCTATTGTTTTGCCTTATTAATCATGTAGTTGGTTTAATCTTATTGAATGTGTGATTGTTTTGCTTATTGGATTGTGCTTATTGCTTTGGTGTGTTTGAGATTTTTAGATTATAGTGCTTAATTGCTTATTTTTGTGTTTTTCTAGTTTTTTAATAAGTTGATTTTGGTAGATTAATAATTTTATAAAAAGTTGATTTTAAATATTTTGATTATTTAGTGTTTCTAAAAGTTTTTAAATTGTGACTTATTAGCTTTTTCTAAAAAACAATTTGGTTAAAGCTTTGGTAAGTGCTTATTTTCATTTTGTTTATTTTAAGTTAATCCGGGTTTTCAAAACCCTTTTATCCCGACTTGTGTACTGTATGCTTTATTCCGACTTAAGTTGCAAAACTTCATTATTCAGGCTTGTGTCTAAGATCCTATATTCCGGATTAGGTGCAACATTGCCTATTCCGGATTAAGTATAGAATTCTTCATTCCGGATTACGTGCTAAATCTTTATTCCGGATTAGGTCGAGGAGAATTATTCCAGATTGTGTCCCAAATCAGCATTCCGAATTATTATCTTGTGGTGCATTCCGAATTAACATCTAAACACACATTCTGGATTATTATCCGGAATATGCATTCCGGATTAGGTCACGAGTTGGTTATTCCGAATTAGGTTGAAGACACGGATTCCGAATTAAGTACAAATTTTGGTATTCCGGATTACATTGAAGACTCGGATTCTGAATTAGTTGTAGCACGTAGATTCCAAATTGCGTGCATGATAGCCATTCCGAATTAGGTGTGATTTAGGGTGATTCCAAATTACGTGTGAAATACCCATTCCGGATTAGGTCAAGTATAAGGTATTCCGAACTAAGTGCATCACACACATTCCGGATTGTGTGTAGTTTAGGATTCCGGATAAGGTTAAATATTTGGTTTCCCGACTTAGGTTTGGTTTTGGTTTCTGTTTTACTTTTAAACTTTTAATTTTCCCGCCAATTTTACTTAGCATTCTTCTTTAAGTTTTATTTTAAATTGTCTTGTCTTAGATTTATTTAAAGTTTATATTTTCATCAAGTTTTCAAAATTACTTTTTAACAAGTTTAATTTTTCGTCAATTATTTTAAAAGTCTTAGTTTTTAGTTTAAACCTTTCAAGTTTACAACTTTATTTTAAAATAGATAATTACCTTTAGTTATTTTCACTTTGATCTACTGTGCAGCATTCACTCTGGATAAGCAATCGAGGTTAGACATCTTTCTTTATTTTTATGTTTAAAAGCTTGACGTTTATATTACTAGTAGACTTAGATAATCAAAAGCTCCCCCCTTTTAGTTACCAACACCAATAATCCCACCTTAAACCGTGATCAATTCGAATTGAATCGAGTACGAACAACACTTCAACTCCACACACAAATGCCATTAAATCAAATGGCGCCGCTGCCGGCTCTTTTCGTAAAGATTAACGTTTTTTAGTGAGAAAAATTGGATTTTGGGCTCCGTTCTTTTGGGAACGTTATTTTCAAGCGTAAAAATTTTCAAAATCCAAAAAAAAAAAAGATAAAAACCAAAAATATTGTATTTCATTTTTAGTGTATGTGTACTCGATCTTCGTCTTATTCTGAGCCCGAGACTCGTAGAGACTTAGATATGGCCGGTGTGCATAATAATAACAACCCATCTCACCCCAGTTTGAATAATAACAACCATGTCCCTAACCCGACCTTCGTACGATGGAGGAGCTATGTCAACCGACTATGAACAGACGTGGAGGACCGATTGCCCAAATGCAAATCACGGCTCCCGAATTTTCGTTGAAGCATCACATGATCCAACAAGTTCAAAATGCTTGTCCATTTCGCGGATTACCGGATGATGATGCCAACAAACACCTCGATAAATTCATAACCGTCACTCAAAGCATGAAATTGCCCGGTGTTACCATGGATTTTCTTCGCCTTCACCTTTTTCCACACACTTTATCCCACCATACTGAAAATGGTTTGATCGTCTTCCTAAAAACTCCATTCATACATGGGACGAGATGACTCAAAAATTTTTGTCGCGCTACTTTCCATAATCCATGGTAACTAGTCTTCGTAATCAAATCAGTAGTTTCACTCAAGATCCTGATGAGTCGCTTTTCGATGCTTGGGAACGTTATAATGTCTTGATCGATCGTTGTCCTAATCATAATATGCTTCCCGTCACTTTAATTGATACTTTCTACAATGGTTTAACTTTTCGTGATCGTGATACGATTAATGCTGCCGCCGGTGGTACATTCATGAAGAGAACCGAGGAGTGTAGAGAGCTTATAGAGAACATGACCACTCATCACAAAAAATGGGATTCATCCGCATCTTCAAGAAATAACCCGAGAGTCAATGTTTCTTCTACTTCATCAAACCCCGAGATAGCCAAACTCACCCAACTCACCCGTCAACTAGCCGAGATGAACAAAAATTTCTTAACCATGGCTACGAACCAATTTAAACAAGTCAAAGTTGTAACACCTTCTTGTGAGACTTGCGGTGGTTCTCATTCATACACCGATTTTCCTTCTGCTCATGACAATCCGGAAAACGTGTATGCGACTAACGGAAACTTTTACACGGGAGGATATTAACAAGTGTGTAAACACTTATCTTTTTGCCACTAAAATCAAGGAATAACAAGACATAATCATGTGTTTAATATCATAAAAGTCGGAATTACGCGTGGTTTTGTGTTTTTATGTTAAATAGGTACAAATGATCAAAAGAAGAGAAAACACGGGATTTCACGGTCTAATGTTGAAGAAAAGTCCAAGAAAGAGACGAAGACAAAGTCAAAGACCAAAAGTGTGTCCAAGTTCACGAAAACCGGGTAAACCGACACATTTTTGAAGAAACTATCAAAGAAGCCGAAATCAAGTTCGTTTTTAGCGGATTAAATCTTTTTGAAGATATTCGAGCTTTGTGGGTCCCACATTTGGGTATTGAGCCCAAAGGCCCATTAAGATTTTTAAGTTCTTTAAAAATATGGGCTAAAAGCCCATTTGCCAAATGATGAGACGGGTTAAAATTGCCCAACTCCAATTTTATAAACGGATTCAAAAGCCTATTTGGCTAAAATCAAAATGGAACGAATAAACCTTTCACTTAAGTTTTGTTTCTGTTGGGTCAAAGCCCACACAAAAACCCGGTCTATCCCACTCACCCCATAAATAAACAATCCATCACACGTGTTTTCAACACACATCCCTACTCACGGTTAATAAAGTACTCACCCCACACGTTTCATTAATAAAACAACTTTATTATTTACCCACCTCCCCCACTTTCACATTCGATGTTTACAAGAAAACACACCCACACCTTTCTTTCTCTTCCCCAAAAAACGCAGCAACCAAACTTTTACCCTAACCCTAAATTCACCCTTCATCAATAATTACTCAAAATTCGGGCTTTTAATCCAAGCGTGTAATTCACACGCTCACAAATTAAATCCCCACAAGATTCGGGGATAAACACTAACTGTGGTCCTCAATTTAATCCTACATGGCCAAATCCCTTGTTTTGATTGGTGAAAACAACTCACACATCACAAATCTACCAATCATGTGCATCCACATCATCCCACAACAAACACAAACCATTACAGCTTGGCAATCCGTGGCACAAGGTGCGTTTTCTACCGTTGGATTGATGAAGAGAAGAAAGAGAATGCAAAATGAAGGATTTAATGGCCAAGATTAATTGCTTAATCATGAAGCTATGAAGAGGGTTTCCAGGGTTTCTCCTATAAAAACCCCATCATTATGTGTAATTTGGAGCACTTTTCTTTTATTTTATTTTCTGCAAATTAGTTTTAGAATTAATGTAATTTTCATTTTTCAGTAATTGTACTCTTTTTATTATTAATGAAAAATTGTTTTTTTAATTAATTTCGTTGCATTTAAATTCCTGTCAAGTTTCTTTTAATCTGCCTTAATCTCTTTATTTTTGTTACTGTTCGTCTTGATTATTATATAAAAAAATAAAAATAAATAAAAATAAAAATAAAAATAAATAGAAAGTGATAAATAATTTTCCCTACTGGAAAATTATCAAAGTTACTGTTCGAAGAAGATACTGTTGATGGTTCGTATGGTTTGATTTTTGGTTCGAATTCGAGATGATTAATGGTGGTGTTTGCTTCGGTTCATAAGGGGGTTCAACACCACCCTTCGTCACAATAGAATCGACAAAAGGTGTTTAATCTTCTTTTTAATTTTTGTTAAGTTTTTTTAGTTAATATTAAATCTGCTTATTGATATTTGGTTTAATTGATTTAAGAATTTTATCTGCTTGTTTGGGTTATTTAGTTTATTTAAGTTGTGTTTGGATCTGCTTTTGATTATCAATTTTATTTTTAGTTTATTGCTTATTAAGTCCTTTGCTTATTGGATTAGCTGTCATTGCTTATATCTGTTATTGCTTTTATCTGCTAGCTTGATTTTGGGTATTTAATTGTTTTGAACTGCTTATTGTCTAATTTGGTATGACTGTTTGCTATTTCATTTTATCCTAAATTTTTATTTGTTTTTTTTGCTTACTGTTTTGTTATTCAGTAGCTAGATCTGCTTGTTTATTTGGATTATTATTTGATTTTACTTATTTGCTATTTTTTTTTGTTAAGTGGTTATGCTTATTATCTTCTTGCTTTTTCTACTGCTTATCTGACATACCTGTTTTAGCTTAGTCGGTTTGTTCCTTTTATTGCTGAATTTACTGCTGGGAAACAGATCCACTTGATCTGATTTCTATCAAAGTTCCAAAAAAATAGCATAATTTTTGTCTGTCAGGGGACTCGAACCCCTGACCTCTCGTTTACCAGTCGAACAACCTTACCAGTTGTGCTAGCACCTTTCTTGTGTTTGTTTTCTCTGAATTTAATTAATATAGGATTTCTTAATCTGGCAGTTTTATTTTAAGTAGTTCAAATACAATTTTAGTTTAATTAATTTTTAATATAAAAGTTTTATTACTTGTTTTCTTTTATTCAGTTTTTATAAAAAGACAAAAAAATATTTAATTTTAATTACTTTTATAATTTTAAATTAGTTTTCATTTAGAGAAATTAGATTTAAAATTTAGATTTAAGTTTTTTTTAAATTTAAAATTAGTTTTCATTTAAAAGTCTTTATTTTAGTTTTCGAAAATTAGATTTAAAGTTTTATTTTTAAAAAATAGTTTTTTTACATTAGATTAGTTTTATTTAAAAATAGATTTCAATTAAAGTTTTTAGTTCAATTAGATTTAAATTTTAAAAATTTTAATTAGTCTTTTGTTTAAAATTAGTTTTAAATACCAAAAATAGTTTTCATTTACCAAGAACAAATTAATCCACGTTAATTGGAAATCAATTCGAGTGAGTCGAGAAAAAACGAACATTCATTGTTTAAAAAGGATTTGCAAAATCCCAGTATTAAAATGGCGCCGCTGCCGCTTCGCTCGTTACGATTGACGATTTCGTGAGACGTTTGGATTTTGGGATCCGTTCGCTTTGAACGTTAATTTTCTTGCAAACAAAATCAAAAATACAAAAAAAATCAAAAACTTAAAATACAAAAAAAAATTAAAAAACCACAAAAGCAATTTCTTTCCTAAGATTTGCACCAAAAAATTAAAAAAAATACAAAAGTAATACTTTTTCCTAAACGTATTACACCAAAAATATTACGTATTAGTGTTATTTTTCTTAATTCGATTTATTTCGTTTTTATTGTGAATATATATTTTTCTAAAAAAATACAAAAAGATTTTTCTTTTATTAAATTATATTACGTAGAACATTAATTACCTACTTTTCAAATAAGCCTTGGTTGGGATTTCATCACTTAACTATTCTATTCGCATCCTAAACAAATAAAAAGGCAAAATAGATAAATACTAGTAAGACGTTTGAACTCGATATATACAAACTATAAGGTGGGTATAAGGCGACGCGCTATAAAAGGCCGTCTAAGGAAAAAGGTTTTTAAGTGCTTTGTGCCACCTCGTTTCCCCGCTTGCTTGTGCGTATATTGAGAGGGACGACCGATTATTGGTTTGCCAACTCAATTAGTATTTAAGTATATATTTTTGTATCTTTTTACTATTGCACATCGAGAGGGAAAATCCTTTTCCTCTCAAAGTCGACCGAGGCCACCTACCTCATTCCAAGTTTTATATGTATGCCCACTCGCGCGCATACATACATACCGATTGGTGTACCAAATTCTTCCAATTCTTCCAAAAAGAAGAAGAAGAAGAAAAACAAAAAGACCGTCATTCAAGCCGATCCCGAGAATCGTGCTTTCGACAATACAATGGAAACGGATAACCGACCTATGCTCGAGATTTTTCAATCACACGTTGAGGGAAACGATGACCCTATCGTTGTCCCCGCAATTGGAGCAAATAATTTTGAACTCAAATCGGATTTAATTAAAATGGTTTCCGCTACACCATTTTTGGGTCGTTCCCAAGATGATCCTCATGATCATATCAAGAGATTTATCCATTTAACCAACACCGTCAAATACAATGGGGTGCCACAAGAGGCTATTCGTTTACAACTCTTTCCTTTTTCCCTCGAGGGACAAGCCCGGATTTGGCTTGATAAGGAACCACCCCAAAGTATTACAACATGGATCGACTTAGAAACCAAGTTCATTAATTACTTTTTCCCACCATCACGGACCACCTCTTTGAGGAATAACATAATCACCTTTGAGCAACAATATGGGGAAACGTTTAGTGAGTCTTGGGATCGATTTAAAGAGCTTTTGAGAAAATGTCCACAACACGGTTTCACTAAAGTGCATCAAATTAATACGTATTATAATGGTTTAACTCTAAATGACCAAGACTAACTTAATAGTACCGCGGGGGGCAATATTCTTGTGAAAACCATGAACGAGGCTTAGGCCATAATTGAAAACAAGGCTAAAGTACAAATCAAAAGTGTTAGGGCCACTATGGTAAGTGCTAGTTCTAGTGAGAGTGACAAGAGAATCGATAAACTCACTTCGCTTGTTGAAACAATTGCTTTACAAACCCAAACCCTCAAAGGTCAAGTGAATGCCTTGAAAGAAACTAGTGAAACGTGTGAGACTTGTGGTGGACCACATTCATATTTCAATTGTGACAAGGTTTACAATAATCAACAACAACAAGTTTGTGCTTTGAATGCTAATGAAAGGGTTCCATTTAAACCTAATGTTGATGTTAACCATTTGTCTTACAAGAGTACTAATTATTTGGCTCCCCCGGGTTTTGTAGCACCACAAAGACCACCCCCACCCGCCCAAAATACCCAATACCAAAATAGGAACCAAGGTCCTCAAATGGGTAATTTTCAAGGGAATGCAAATCAAGGGAATCTTAATGGTCAAAATCAAGGTTTTCAAAATAATAACCAAGGTTTTTATAATAACAATGGTTTTCAACCTCAATATCAAAACCAAGGTTTTCCTAATCAAGGGTTTAATCAAATGAACATGCAAAATCCTCAAATGGACTTGGTTCTACAAAAATTGACCGACCATGAGCGAATTATGAAAGAGATGCAAGAATCGACCGATAAGAAATTTTTAACAATGATTCAAGCCCTTAGACCCTAAGGAGCCTTACCTTCAAATACCGAGATTAACCCTCGTGCTAATGTGAGTGCTATCAATACTCGAAGTGGAGCCACTTTAGTGGGACCTTCCATCTCTTCGCCCATAAAGGAGAGACAAGGCCCGGAGGTCATAATGAGTAATCCTACTCCCCCTACGGTGATTCCTCCCACTACCACTCCTAGTACTAGTCCTTCATTACCGAAAGAGCCTATCCCTACGGTTGTTCAAGAAGCGAGTCCTTCTCCTTCTCAACCTTCAAAGTCTAAGCCTAATATTCCTTATCCATCTAGGTTAGACAAGGCTAAAGTGCTCACCAAAGATGACGTTCATGTCTCTAACTTTTGGAAAATGATTTCCAACGTCAATGTTAACATAAGCCTTATTGAAGCACTTGCTCAAATGCCAAAATTTGTCAAAATGTTTAAAGATTTTCTTAATAAGAAAGAAAAAATGGTTGAGCTCGTGAACACCCATTTAAATGAGAATTGTTCCGCGATTCTTCTCAAGAGCTTCCCGAAAAGCTAGGAGATCCCGGACGATTCGTGTTACCTTGCTCGTTTCCTCAAATCGATGATTGTATGGCTTTAGCGGATTTCGGCGCTAGCATCAATCTTATGCCACTTTCGGTTTGGAAACAATTATCATTACCCGACCTTGTACCGACTCGCATGACTCTCGAGTTAGCTAATCGAACTCTCGCATACCCCGTTGGTATTACCGAAGATGTTTTTGTTCGAGTTGGTACATTCACTTTTCCCGTGGACTTTTTCGTCGTGGACTATGAGGTGGATCCTCGTATTCCGTTAATACTTGGTAGACCATTCTTACGATCCGGAAGAGCCTTAGTTGATGTGGCCGAAGGGGAGTTAATTCTTAGGGTTCGGGATGAACAACAAGTTCTTAAAATGGGAAAAATCACAACAAAATCAAATGGAAAAGAGTCGGTCAATATGACTGATGTTCTTAATTATGATAATGACGAGATTTTTATTAATCCTTTTGCAATTAAAACGTCTAATCAAAATGATTTTGTGATAACTTCATCCCTTCCTTTAGAGCCTCAAATTTTTGAACCTCCCAATTATGACACCTATAGTGATGACACTTCTTCAAGTGATCACACTATCTTCGGTTTAGACGACCTATCTTTTGACCCACCCATTTTTTGATCAACCAATCTTTGATACTTACGATGATGACACTTCTTTTAGTGATCTCATTAATTTTGATGACCCACCCCATGATCTTAATGCACCTCATATCTCTATGAGTGATTCTTCCATGGAGACTCCTTTTGACTTTTATACTCTAATTTTAGAGTCATGACATTCGAGGAGGATCCTCCACTCTTAGAGATCATTCCTAATTTAGAGGTTATTCCATTTGAGGAGGATTTAGATATCTTTCTAAATACCTATTTTCCTCATGAGGAAGAGGACGACCTTCCCACTTTGGATTTTGATGATATTTTGAGCTTAAATGTCACTACCTCTTGCTATTTTCCCGTTAAGGAATCGGTGTTTGATCCCGGAATAGAGACTTTCGTGCTTTCATTGTCTTATCACCATAACACCTTTCCTTGTAAAAGACTTTTGCCTAAGGATACCCCACTTTTCTTTGACTTGCGTACCACCTCGGGGTATATTTCCTTTTGTGATGGAAATTATGTGTTTGACCCGGGTGGATTTTCATGGGGTATGCCTTGTATGACTTTGTTTCACCTTTATCATGGAGAGATTTTCCTCCCTTGGAAATCTCGGTTTTCCCATGATTTTCCCACTTGACTGATGACATTCGGGAAATCGAGTCGAGCTAGAGAGTCGTGATAAATAAATCAAGCATCGTTTAACTAGGTTAGATTTTTACCCTTTTCCACCCTTTTTACCCTTTTTCTCCTTCACCCATGTTCACCAATAAGTGTAGGGGGAGCCAAGTAGGTTGTTTGTGTTGTGATGTTGTGTGCAGGGACATGTGCTTAATGATCCACTTTTGGTATTTTTGACGCGACCCGTGTTCCCGTGTTTCCCGTGTACCCGGTTCCTTCGATAAGTTTTTGCTATTGTGATTCAATCTTGTCTATAAATAAAACGAATAAATGAAATCACTTTAGTTGTCCCTTTCTTAGCTCGATTTTAAACAATGTACGAATATGCTTAAACATTGAGGACAATGTTTATATTAAGTGTAGGGGGGATTTCTATCGAAATTTTAGTGGGCTTTTCCATGAATTTGACCCCATTTAACCGGAAAATTTAAAAAAAATTCAACGTTTTTCAATTTTTTGATCTATTTTAGCCTAGTTGCATTTTTTATTTATTTTTCTTTTTGTCATCGCATCGTATTTATATTTCAAGAATAAAGTCAAAAAATAAATAAATGAATAAAAATGGTTTTAACAAGTTTAGATATCTTTGATATATTAGGCTCGTCGTGAATATTTTGACTCAACCCGAGTTTACTTATCCAAGTTTA
This sequence comes from Glebionis coronaria, assembly GCA_025667525.1. Classification (NCBI taxonomy): domain Eukaryota; kingdom Viridiplantae; phylum Streptophyta; class Magnoliopsida; order Asterales; family Asteraceae; genus Glebionis; species Glebionis coronaria. The sequence continues at coordinate 591,493,887 of CM046875.1, read as the reverse complement.
CTCTAGCTAGTATCCTTAACCATATGGACCTTAATTGGTTTATTAGGCTAAGCATCCACGAGTCTCATTCCTTGAGATTTTAAATTGTGGAGAACGAGAGATGATAGAGTTGATAATAAGTTTAAGGGTTAATTTTTGCTTATATGAGTTTTTGTGGCTCTTTCTTCTCGCTTGTATAATTAAATTGCTTAATAAATGAGGATTTTTGCGGTGTCGATTCGATATCTTAACTCTTAGCCAAATCTTTATTCTCCTTGTAATTAAAGCATGAACACATTGAGGGTGCCGGCGTTGTGGACTTCCGACTAAGGTGGCTCATAACCACTAAGTAGGAGGTATTCAGACCATGGGACCGCGAAATTTAGCCTACTATATATATCATAAATAAAAAGAATAAGATTAAAACATGACCTCAAGGAGCCTTAGGGTGTGGGGCATGTAGCATGAACCTTGTCATTAGAGCCTTAGGGTGTATGGCATGGTAAGTGTTGAATAAAAATTGATTCAAAAATCAATTCCCTCGTTTATCGTTCAAGGAGCCTTAGGGTGTGGACAATAGACGGGGAGCATTTTTACATCTTAAAGAGCCTAAGGGTATATGATGTGAACTTGCTAAACTCCACATAAAGTCTACATGACTTTGGAGGAATAATTAATAAGTAGTACTATTTGGCCAAATTTTGGGTCCAGGAATTTATTCCCCAAATCGTGTTAAATCGTCCTTGATGTGGGCTTACTTTAGTGACAACGTTTTTTAGGACGAGGTTGGTTTTGAGTATCGGGTTTGCACCGTTTGGACTTCATTTTTGGAATAATAATTATCAAATAAGTCAAATGAGCCTACGGGTGAATGACAATCAATAAAATCTAGAGATACAACGTAGGAATTGGAGAAAGAGTTTACACAATTGTCTTATATAAGTGGTTTTAACTTAAGGACTTATGGTAAACAATGATCTCGTTTTTAAGCTTGGTTTGGGGAACGTGAAACTTGAGGGTGATTAATATTCATGACACCAAAGCCCTAATCTAAGTCTTAGATTTCTTTACGAGTTTCTTCCGTCAAATAATTTCCAAGTTAATAAATTGTTATAACTTTAGTTTTTATCTTTTCATCGTAGTAGTAGTAGTAATAGTAATAAAGGCCGAGATGGATTAATTATGAGAAAAATGTAACTTTATGCTTTAAAATAATGCATTGCATGGGGTCATTGCAATGGTCAAGTGTAGGGGATTTAATAAGTGTGTAAACACTTATCCTTTTGCCACTAAAATCAAGGAAAAACAAGACCTAATCATGTGTTTAATATCATAAAAGTCGGAATTACGTGTGGTTTTGTGCTTTTGTGTTAAATAGGTACAAATGATCAAAAGAAGAAAAAACACGGGATTTCACAGTCTAATGTTGAAGAAAATTCCAAGAAAGAGACGAAGACAAAGTCAAAGACCAAAAGTGTGTCCAAGTTCACAAAAACCGGCTAAACCGACACGTTTTTGAAGAAACTATCAAAGAAGCCGAAATCAAGTTCGTTTTTAGCGGATTAAATCTTTTTGAAGATATTCGAGCTTTGTGGGTCCCACATTCGGGTATTGAGCCCAAAGGCCCATTCAGATTTTTAAGTTCTTTAAAAATATGGGCCAAAAGCCCATTTGCCAAATGATGAGACGGGTTAAAATGGCCCAACTCCAATTTTATAAACGGATTCAAAAGCCCATATGGCTAATATCAAAATGGAACGAATAAACCTTTCACTTAAGTTTTGTTTCTGTCGGGTCAAAGCCCACACAAAAACCCGGTCTATCCCACTCACCCCATAAATAAACAATCCCTCACACGTGTTTTCAACACACATCCCCACTCACGGTTAATAAAGTACTCACCCCACACGTTTCATTAATAAAACAACTTTATTATTTACCCACCTCCCCTACTTTCACATTCGATGTTTACAAGAAAACACACCCACACCTTTCTTTCTCTTCCCCAAAAAACGCATCAACCAAACTTTTACCCTAACCCTAAATTCACCCTTCATCAATAATTACTCAAAATTCGGGCTTTTAATCCAAGCGTGTAATTCACACACTCACAAATTAAATCCCCACAAGATTCGGGGATAAACACTAACTGTGGTCCTCAATTTAATCCTACATGGCCAAATCCCTTGTTTTTTATTGGTGAAAACAACTCACACATCACAAGTCTACCAATCATCTGCATCCACATCATCCCACAACAAGCACAAACCATTACAGCTTGACAATCCGTGGCACAAGGTGCGTTTTCTACCGTTGGATTGATGAAGAGAAAAAAGAGAATGCAAAATGAAGGATTTAATGGCCAAGAGTAATTGCTTAATCATGAAGCTATGAAGAGGGTTTCCAGGGTTTCTCCTATAAAAACCCCATCATTATGTGTAATTTGGAGCACTTTTCTTTTATTTTATTTTCTGCAAATTAGTTTTAGAATTAATGTAATTTTCATTTTTCAGTAATTGTACTCTTTTTATTATTAATGAAAAATTGTTTTTTTTAATTAATTTCGTTGCATTTAAATTCCTGTCAAGTTTCTTTTAATCTGCCTTAATCTCTTTATTTTTGTTACTGTTCGTCTTTATTATTATATAAAAAAATAAAAAAAAAATAAAAAATTAAATAAATAGAAAGTGATAAATAATTTTCCCTACTGGAAAATTATCAAAGTTACTGTTCGAAGAAGCTACTATTGATGGTTCGTATGGTTTGATTTTTGGTTCGAATTCGAGATAATTAATGGTGGTGTTTGCTTCGGTTCATAACGGGGTTCAGCACCACCCCTCGTCACAACGGAATCGACAAAAGGTGTTTAATCTTCTTTTTAATTTTTGTTAAGTTTTTTTTAGTTAATATTAATCTGCTTATCGATATTTGGTTTAATTGATTTAAGAAGTTTATCTGCTTGTTTTGGTTATTTGGTTTGTTTAAGTTGTGTTTGGATCTGCTTTTGATTATCAATTTTATTTTTAGTTTATTGCTTATTAAGTCCTTTGCTTATTGGATTAGCTGTCATTGCTTATATCTGTCATTGCTTTTATCTGCTAGCTTGATTTTGGGTATTTAATTGTTTTGAACTGCTTATTGTCTAATTTGGTATGACTGTTTGCTATTTCATTTTATCCTAAATTTTTATTTGTTTTTTTTGCTTACTGTTTTGTTATTCGGTAGCTAGATCTGCTTGTTTATTTGGATTATTATTTGATTTTACTTATTTGCTATTTCTTTTTGTTAAGTGGTTATGCTTATTAGCTTATTGCTTTTTCTACTGCTTATCTGACATACCTGTTTTAGCTTATTCGGTTTGTTCCTTTTATTGCTGAATTTAGGGAAACAGATCCACTTGATCTGATTTTTATCAAAGTTCCAAAAAAAAAATAGCATAATTTTTGTCTGTCAGGGGACTCGAACCCCTGACCTCTCGTTTACCAGTCGAACAACCTTACCAGTTGTGCTAGCACCTTTCTTGTGTATGTTTTCTCTGAATTTAATTAATATAGGATTTCTTAATCTGGCAGTTTTATTTTAAGTAGTTTAAATACAATTTTAGTTTAATTAATTTTTAATATAAAAGTTTTATTACTTGTTTTCTTTTATTCAGTTTTTATTAAAAGACAAAAAATATTTAATTTTAATTACTTTTATAATTTTAAATTAGTTTTCATTTAGAGAAATTAGATTTAAGTTTTCTTTTTAAATTTAAAATTAGTTTTCATTTAAAAGTCTTTGTTTTAGTTTTCGAAAATTAGATTTAAAGTTTTATTTTTAAAAAAAAGTTTTTTTACATTAGATTAGTTTTATTTAAAATAGATTTCAATTAAAGTTTTTAGTTCAATTAGATTTAAATTTTAAAAAGTTTAATTAGTCTTTTGTTTAAAATTAGTTTTAAATACCAAAAAGAGTTTTCATTTACCAAGAACAAATTAATCCACGTTAATTGGAAATCAATTCGAGTGAGTCGAGGAAAAACGAACATTCATTGTTTAAAAAGGATTTGCAAAATCCCAGTATTAAAATGGATTTCTATCGAAATTTTAGTGGGCTTTTCCATGAATTTGACCCCATTTAACCAGAAAATTTAAAAAATTTTCAACGTTTTTCAAAATTTTGATCTATTTTGGCCTAGTTGCATTATTTATTTATTTTCCTTTTTGTCATCGCATCGTATTTATATTTCAAGAATAAAGTCAAAAAATAAATAAATGAATAAAAATGGTTTTAACAAGTTTAGATATCTTTGATATATTAGGCCCGTCGTGAATATTTTGACTCAACCCGAGTTTACTTATCCAAGTTTACTCTAGCTAGTATCCTTAACCATATGGACCTTAATTGGTTTATTAAGCTAAGCATCCACGAATCTCATTCCTTGAGATTTTAAATTGTGGAGAACAAGAGATTATAGAGTTGATAATAAGTTTAAGGGTTAATTTTTGCTTATATGAGTTTTTGTGGCTCTTTCTTCCCTCTTGTATATTTAAATTGCTTAATAAATGAGGATTTTTGCGGTGTCGATTCGATATCTTAACTCTTAGCCAAATCTTTATTCTCCTTGTAATTAAAGCATGAACACATTGAGGGTGCCAGCGTTGTGGACTTCCGACTAAGGTGGCTCATAACCACTAAGTAGGAGGTATTCAGACCATGGGACCGCGGAATTTGGCCTACTATATATATCATAAATAAAAAGAATAAGATTAAAACATGACCTCAAGGAGCCTTAGGGTGTGGGGCATGTAGCACGAACCTTGTCATTAGAGCCTTAGGGTGTATGGCATGGTAAGTGTTGAATAAAAATTAATTCAAAAATCAATTCCCTCGTTTATCGTTCAAGGAGCCTTAGGGTGTGGACAATAGACGGGGAGCATTTTTACATCTTAAAGAGCCTAAGGGTATATGATGTGAACTTGCTAAACTCCACATAAAGTCTACATGACTTTGGAGAAATAATTAATAAGTAGTACTATTTGGCCAAATTTTAGGTCCGGGAATTTATTCCCCAAATCGTGTTAAATCATTCTTGATGTGGGCTTACTTTAGTGACAACGTTTTTTAGGACGAGGTTAGGTTTTGAGTATCGGGTTTGCACCGTTTGGCATTCATTTTTGGAATAATAATTATCAAATAAGTCAAATGAGCCTACGGGTGAATGACAATCAATAAAATCTAGAGATACAACGTAGGAATTGGAGAAAGAGTTTACACAATAGTCTTATATAAGTGGTTTTAAGTTAAGGACTTATGGTAAACAATGATCTCGTTTTTAAGCTTGGTATGGGGAACGTGAAACTTGAGGGTGATTAATATTCATGACACCAAAGCCCTAATCTAAGTCTTAGATTTCTTTACGAGTTTCTTCCGTCAAATAATTTCCAAGTTAATAAATTGTTATAACTTTAGTTTTTATCTTTTCATCGTAGTAGTAGTAGTAATAGTAATAAAGGCCGAGATGGATTAATTATGAGAAAAATGTAACTTTATGCTTTAAAATAATGCATTGCATGGGGTCATTGCAATGGTCAAGTGTAGGGGATTTAATAAGTGTGTAAAAACTTGTCCTTTTACCACTAAAATCAAGGAAAAACAAGACCTAATCATGTGTTTAATATCATAAAAGTCGGAATTACGCGTGGTTTTGTGTTTTTGTGTTAAATAGGTACAAATGATCAAAAGAAGAGAAAACACCAGATTTCACGGTCTAATATTGAAGAAAAGTCCAAGAAAGAGACGAAGACAAAGTCAAAGACCAAAAGTGTGTCCAAGTTCACGAAAACCGGCTAAACCGACACGTTTTTGAAGAAACTATCAAAGAAGCCGAAATCAAGTTCGTTTTTAGCGGATTAAATCTTTTTGAAGATATTCGAGCTTTGTGGGTCCCACATTCGGGTATTGAGCCCAAAGGCCCATTAAGATTTTTAAGTTCTTTAAAAATATGGGCCAAAAGCCCATTTGCCAAATGATGAGACGGGTTAAAATAGCCCAACTCCAATTTTATAAACGGATTCAAAAGCCCATTTGGCTAAAATCAAAATGGAACGAATAAACCTTTCACTTAAGTTTTGTTTCTGTTGGGTCAAAGCCCACACAAAAACCCGGTCTATCCCACTCACCCCATAAATAAACAATCCCTCACACGTGTTTTCAACACACATCCCCACTCACGGTTAATAAAGTACTCACCCCACACGTTTCATTAATAAAACAACTTTATTATTTACCCACCTCCCCCACTTTCACATTCGATGTTTACAAGAAAACACACCCACACCTTTCTTTCTCTTCCCCAAAAACGCAGCAACCAAACTTTTACCCTAACCCTAAATTCACCCTTCATCAATAATTACTCAAAATTAGGGCTTTTAATCCAAGCGTGTAATTCACACGCTCACAAATTAAATCCCCACAAGATTCGGGGATAAACACTAACTATGGTCCTCAATTTAATCCTACATGAAAACAACTCACACATCACAAATCTACCAATCATGTGCATCCACATCATCCCACAACAAACACAAACCATTACAGCTTGGCAATCCATGGCACAAGGTGCGTTTTCTACCGTTGAAGAGGGTTTCCAGGGTTTCTCCTATAAAAACCCCATCATTATGGCCAAGATTAATTGTTTAATCATGAAGCTATGAAGAGGGTTTCCAGGGTTTCTCCTATAAAAACCCCATCATTATGTGTAATTTGGAGCACTTTTCTTTTATTTTATTTTCTGCAAATTAGTTGTAGAATTAATGTAATTTTCATTTTTCAGTAATTGTACTCTTTTTATTATTAATGAAAAATTGTTTTTTTAATTAATTTCGTTGCATTTAAATTCCTGTCAAGTTTCTTTTAATCTGCCTTAATCTCTTTATTTTTGTTACTGTTCGTCTTGATTATTATATAAAAAAATATAAAAAATAAAAAAATAATAAAAAAATAATAAAAAATAAATAAATAGAAAGTGATAAATAATTTTCCCTACTGGAAAATTATCAAAGTTACTGTTCGAAGAAGCTACTGTTGATGGTTCGTATGGTTTGATTTTTGGTTCGAATTCGAGATGATTAATGGTGGTGTTTGCTTCGGTTCATAAGGGGGTTCAAAACCACCCTTCTTCACAACGGAATCGACAAAAGGTGTTTAATCTTCTTTTTAATGTTTGTTAAGTTTTTTTAGTTAATATTAAATCTGCTTATTGATATTTGGCTTAATTGATTTAAGAAGTTTATCTGCTTGTTTTGGTTATTTAGTTTGTTTAAGTTGTGTTTGGATCTGCTTTTGATTATCAATTTTATTTTTAGTTTATTGCTTATTAAGTCCTTTGCTTATTGGATTAGCTGTCATTGCTTATATCTGTCATTGCTTTTATCTGCTAGCTTGATTTTGGGTATTTAATTGTTTTGAACTGCTTATTGTCTAATTTGGTATGACTGTTTGCTATTTCATTTTATCCTAAATTTTTATTTGTTTTTTTTTGCTTACTGTTTTGTTATTCGGTAGCTAGATCTGCTTGTTTATTTGGATTATTATTTGATTTTACTTATTTGCTATTTCTTTTTGTTAAGTGGTTATGCTTATTAGCTTATTGCTTTTTCTACTGCTTATCTGGCATACCTGTTTTAGCTTATTCGGTTTGTTCCTTTTATTGCTGAATTTCCAGCTGGGAAACATATCCACTTGATCTGATTTCTATCAAAGTTCCAAAAAAAAAATAGCATAATTTTTGTCTGTCAGGGGACTCGAACCCCTGACCTCTCGTTTACCAGTCGAACAACCTTACCAGTTGTGCTAGCACCTTTCTTGTGTATGTTTTCTCTGAATTTAATTAATATAGGATTTCTTAATCTGGCAGTTTTATTTTAAGTAGTTTAAATACAATTTTAGTTTAATTAATTTTTAATATAAAAGTTTTATTACTTGTTTTCTTTTATTCAGTTTTTATAAAAAGACAAAAAATATTTAATTTTAATTACTTTTATAATTTTAAATTAGTTTTTATTTAGAGAAATTAGATTTAAAATTTAGATTTAAGTTTTTTTTAAAATTTAAAATTAGTTTTCATTTAAAAGTCTTTATTTTAGTTTTCGAAAATTAGATTTAAAGTTTGTTTTTTTATAAATAGTTTTTTTACATTAGATTAGTTTTATTTAAAAATAGATTTCAATTAAAGTTTTTAGTTCAATTAGATTTAAATTTTAAAAAGTTTAATTAGTCTTTTGTTTAAAATTAGTTTTAAATACCAAAAAGAGTTTTCATTTACCAAGAACAAATTAATCCACGTTAATTGGAAATCAATTCGAGTGAGTCGAGGAAAAACGAACATTCATTGTTTAAAAAGGATTTGCAAAATCCCAGTATTAGCTATCAATCACGTCCTCAAGGTGACCGCAATTTGCTAAGTTATCGTTCAAACAACTTCCTTTCACCACCCAGTCTTCCTCCTCAAAACCAAAACAACTTCAATCGCAACAATCAAAACCAACCTCGAGCTCCTAATCAATATCAAACCCAAAGAAACCCATATCCACCTCAAGGAAATAATCAAGTTTACCAACAACCCACTTATCAATCACCCGCTTACCAAGTTCCCCATCCCAACCAACCCACGACATATAATCAAGAGGTTGAAACGTACATGAGTACTAATGACGCGCTGGTGAAGAATCTTCAGAGTCAAATTATTAACTTAAAAGGTGACATGGCGAAACAAGGGAATGATCTACGAGCCGAGCTTAGGAATGACATGCGAAACTCTTTATGCAGTCAAACGAATCACTTAAGGGATATGATGGCTAGTTTCTTCCCAAGTAGTCAAACCTCTACTTCGTGTTCTCTTCCGAGTAACACCGTTGCTAATCCAAGAGGAGAGATGAAAGCAATTACCACCCGAAGTGGAAAAGGTTATAAGGAACCCGAGATTCCTAAACCTACTCCGGTGATTGTGACAAAGGATAACGAGCCCCTTCACCAATTCCTCCACCTTCCACTTCTACCCCTTCACCACCCAAGGATGTGAGTGAGAATTCCATTCCAAAGCCTTCATCTCAACCCGGTATACCTTATCCCTCAGGGTTGAGGAAAGAGAAGTTGAAGAACAAGGATGATATTCAAGTTTCGAACTTTCTTAAAATGTTTAAACAATTGAATTTCAACATCTCCTTTGCCGAGGCTCTCGCTCACATGCCTAAATATGCTAAAATGTTCAAAGATCTTCTAAGTGATAAGGAAAAACTCCTTGATATTGCTCAAACCCAACTTAATGAGAATTGCTCCGCGGTTCTTTTAAGGAAATTACCAACCAAACTTGGTGATCCGGGTCGCTTTCTCATTCCTTGAAACTTTCTCGGGGTAGAGAATTGTATGGCCCTAGCCGATCTAGGTGCTAGTATCAACTTAATGCCATTAAGTGTTTGGAAACAATTATCTCTACCCGAGCTAGTCCCCACACGAATGACATTGGAATTAGCTAACCGTACGGTTGCTTATCCGGTGGGGATAACCGAAGATGTCTTCGTCAGTGTCGACAAATTCACCTTTCCGATGGATTTTGTTGTCGTTGACTACGAGATGGACCCCGTGTTCCATTAATCGTTGGACGTCCATTCTTGAGGACCGGTCGCACTCTTATTGATGTAGCCGCGGGCGAATTAATCATGAGAGTTGGTGATGACAAAATCGTCTTCAACATGGGTAAACTTTCTAAGCAACCTTATGAACACGAGAGCGTTAATTTCATTGACGTACTTGATGAGGCTTGTGAAGAACATTTCAAAGACGCTTGTAAAAGTGGTTTTTCTTCTCTACCCATTGTTGAGACCGTTGCCTCTATTGCTCCATCATTGACTCCATTTGGAGAAAGTGATTTTCTTTTGAAAGAATTTGAAGCAAGTTTAGGGGATGCAGATTTAAAATATGACGATTCTCACACCGATTGGGAAGAAGACATTCTTACCATTGAGAAGCTTCTCAATGAGGACCATATTTCTCCACTTACTCCTAAGGAAGTTACAAACGATGATCCGAATTTGACTAAGCCTTCCATTGACAATCCTCCAGGATTTAGAGCTTAAGGATTCACCGACTCATCTTGAATATGTTTTCCTAGAAGACAATAAGAAGTTACTCGTCATCATTGCAAGGACTTAAAAGAGGATGAAAAATCGACTTATCGATTTGCTCAAAAATCATAAGAAAGCAATTGTTTGGAACATTTCTGACATCCGCGGAATTGATCCTAACTTTTGTACTCATAAGATTCTCATGGAAGATGACTTTAAACCCGCAATCCAAAGCCAAAGAAGGGTTAATCCAAAAATTCATGATGTCATCAAGAAAGAATTTATCAAACTTCTATATGCCGGAATGATTTACCCTATTTCGGATTCGCCATGGGTTAGTCCCGTCCACTGTGTGCCTAAGAAAGGCGGAATAACCGTTGTTCCCAATGAAAACAACGAGTTGATTCCTACTCGACTTGTCACGGGATGGCGAGTTTGCATAGACTATCACAAGCTCAATGATGCCACTCGTAAGGATCATTTTCCTCTTCCTTTCATGGATCAAATGCTCGAGCGTTTAACGGGTAATGACTATTATTGTTTCTTAGACGGTTTTTCCGGGTATTTTCAAATTCCCATCGATTCAATAGACCAAGAGAAAACCACATTCACCTGTCCTTATGGAACATTTGCTTACAAAAGAATGCCTTTCGGCTTATGCAATGCTCATGGGACGTTCCAAAGGTGTATGATGGCTATATTTCATGACATGGTTGAAGAAACTATGGAAGTCTTTATGGATGATTTCTCGGTCTATGGTGATTCTTTCTCATCTTGCCTTGCCAATTTAGAACGTATGCTAAAACGGTGTGAAGACACTCGTCTTGTTCTTAATTGGGAAAAATGCCATTTCATGGTAAAAGAAGGTATTGTTCTTGGTCATAAAATTTCCAAAGCCGGTATTTAAGTTGACCGTGCTAAAGTCGATGTGATTGCTAAATTACCTCCTCCTTCAACCGTGAAGGGTGTGAGAAGTTTCTTCGGTCATGCGGGATTCTATCGTCGATTCATTCAAGATTTCTCTAAGATCGCTCGCCCGATGACCCACCTCTTGGAAAAAGATACTCCTTTTATCTTTTCTAAAGAGTGTATCGAATCTTTCAATCTTCTTAAAGATAAACTAACTAAGGCATCGGTCTTAGTTACCCCTAATTGGGAGTTACCTTTTGAATTGATGTGTGATGCTAGCGACTTTGCTATTGGAGCGGTTTTGGGACAAAGAATCAACAAACATTTCCAACCAATCCATTACGCTAGCAAGACAATGACGGGGGCTCAATTGCATTATACTACAACCGAAAAAGAGCTTTTAGCCTTTGTATATGCTTTTGAAAAATTTCGCCCCTATCTTGTCCTTTCCACCACTATTGTGTACACCGATCATTCCGCGTTGAAGTACTTGTTAACAAAACAAGATTCTAAACAAGGACTTCTTCATTGGGTTTTACTCCTTCAAGAATTCAAAATTGAAATTTGCGACAAGAAGGGAGCGGAAAACCTAGCCGCGAATCATCTTAGTAGACTCGAGGATCCTTATCAAGGGGAGCTCTCAAATCAGGAGATTAATGAATCTTTTCCCCTTGAGACCTTGATGTCTGTTAACTCCAATCTTTATGAGACCCCATGGTTTGCGGACTTTGCAAACTACTTGGCGGGTGGAATTCTCATCGAAGGGTTATCGTCCCAACAAAAGAAGAAATTCTTCAAGGATGTGAAAACTTACTATTGGGACGACCCTTATGTCTTCAAAAAATGTGCTGACTTGATCCTTCGTCGGTGTGTTGACGGGTCCGCAGCTTTACAAATCTTGGAAGCTTGCCACAAAGGACCCACCGGTGGTCACTTTGGTCCTAACTATACCGCGAAGAAAGTTTTCGACTCCGGATTCTATTGGCCCACCATTTATCATGACGCTCATGAAATGGTTAAGCATTGTGATGCCTGCCAAAGACAAGGAAAGATCACACATAAAGATGAGATGCCTCAAAATTTCATCCAAGAATGTGAAATCTTTGACGTATGGGGCATCCACTTTATGGGGCCATTTCCATCATCTAAAGGGAAAAGTACATCCTCGTAGTCGTTGACTACGTATCCAAATGGGTTGAAGCAAAAGCTTTACCTACTAACGATGCGAGGGTGGTTGTGAACTTTAAGAAACAATTATTTGCTCGATTCGGTGTTCCTCGTGCTATTATTAGTGATCGCGGGAATCATTTTTGCAATGATCAATTTGCTCGAGTCATGGCTAAGTATGATTTCAATCATCATCTTTCCACCGCGTATCATCCACAAACTAATGGTCAAGCTAAGATTTCAAACCGTGGACTTAAGAGAATCTTAGAGCGTACTGTGGGAGAGCATCGTGCCTCATGGGCCGATAAGTTAGATGATGCTTTGTGGGCTTTTCGTACCGCATATAAGACACCTATTGGTTGCACTCCATATTGTCTTGTGTACGGAAAGGCATGCCACCTCCCCATTGAGTTGGAGCATAAGGCTTATTGGGCCTTGAAATGGACTAATTTTTATATCAACAAAGCCGGTGATCTTAGGAAAATCTAACTCAATGAACTTAATGAACTTAGGAACGAGGCTTATGAGAATTCATTGATCTACAAGGACAAAAACCAAGCTCATTCATCCTTCTAAGATCAAAAACCGAGAGTTCAAAATTGGTGATCAAGTTTTACTCTTTAACTCTCGGTTGAAAATCTTTTCGGGCAAGCTTAAGAGCCGTTCGTCTGGTCCATTTACCGTCGCCAAAGTCTTCCCTTATGGCACCATTGAGCTATCTCAACCAAATGGGCCAAACTTTAAGGTGAATGGCCAGCGTGTTAAGTTGTACTTTGGTGAGGACATCTCTCATGTGATGATTCCAACCCTCACCACGTTTCCCTTAAATTAGTTCTGGGTCGAGTTAGGCTCGGACTCGGTTAACAAAAACAAGCGCTTCTCGGGAGGCAACCCGATGTTCTATCCTGTACCCGTTTTCATAATAAGTGTAGGGGGAGCTATGTAGGTGTTTGTTGTCTTGTTTCTTATGATGTGCAAGGATTAAAGCTTCAAAGAGCACTTTTGATGATATTTGACGACCCGTGATCCCGTGTACCCATCTTCCCGGTTCTATCCTAAACTCTTGTGATTCAATATTTCATATCCTATATGTTGACATTGAAATCACTTTAGTTGTCCTTTCCTTAACAAGATTTAAACAAAGTGCACAATCTCCTAAGTGTAGGGGAGTGATACACGGGTTTTGCATGGGGGTTCAGATTAGTTCTCGGAATCTTCTCGAATTGATCACAGCTCCAAGTGGTACTAGTTGTTCTTGGTTACAAAAAAGGGGGTTTGGTTTTCTATTCTACGGAAAAGGAATAAAAAGAGCAAGGTCGTAAAAATAAGCTAAGACAATTGACAAATGAAAATCAAGTTTAAAAGAAATAAAGATCAGTTCAAAATTAAAAAACAAATGAGAAGTGATTAAAAACGTAACTTAAAAACTTAGAAACTTGAAATAAGAAAAGCTGAAAAAGATGTTCATTCGGAATAAATGAAACTTAAAACCTTGAGTCGGAATAATGGATTTGATCCGGAATAATATTGTAAAAGAGCTTGATTCAGAATGTGAAGGTTGATCCGGAATATTGGATATTCCGGATGAAGAAGCTTGATGCGGAATAAAATGGGAAGGAGCTTGGTTCGGAATATTTGAAGAAAATGATTGATCCGGAATAAAGGTTGATCCGGAATATTGGATATTCCGGATGAAGAAGCTTGATGCGGAATAATTGGAAAGAAAGTTGGTTCGGAATGTTTGAAGAAAATGATTGATCCGGAATATAGGTTGATCCGGAATAAAATGGGAAGGAGCTTGATTCGGAATAAAGTAGTTGATCCGGAATAATTGATTATTCCGGATGAAAGGTCTTGATCCGGAATATAAGATATTCCGGATGAATGATATTGATTCGGAATAAAAGGTTGATGCGGAATAATAACTTATCCGGAATATCCGGTTGATCCGGAATAAAAAGTGAAAATCACTGATGTGGAATCTGGGGATGATGGAGAACTCAGAAAAACAGGGGAAGACGATTTTGATCCAAACAAGGCAAATTTAAACAAAAGATTTAAACCAAACTAAACACTAATCATCTACTAACCATAAATATCAAATCCTAACAATAAAAGCACAAAACCCAATAACTTTTGATGATCAAATCAACCAAATAAAAACTTAAAACTTGGAATAAAAAAGATGAAGATGAACAAGATTAATGGAAGGATTATATTGAAAGCTTAATGTTAAACAAACAAAGGGAAAGATTAAAAACTTACAAGATTAAAGATTCAACAAGAAAGAAAAATCACCAACACCTTAATGGTGTTGGCTTCCTACGAAAGAAAAAGAAAAGACTGGAAAACTAAAAACTAGCTCAAAATGTGTGAAGGTGGTTTCTATATATAAGCCAAGTGGTTGGTTGGTGAGTGGGCTTTCTTCTTTCTTTTCGTCTTCTCGTCTTTTCAGTAAAGTTGACGTTTTCGATTCTGATTCAGGATTTGTCGACGATTAAATTCAACTCGTCTTTTAATTTCTTCGTTTAATATACTTGAGTTCCTTCGACATATGTAAATCTTCCATCTTTGGTCCTTTTCTTTGATAAATCTTCAAATAGGCCCATTGACTTCAAATCTTTTGCATCTCTTGGACAATAGACTTCGTCTTGAGTCTTTTTCTTCGATAAAACCCGTGCAATCCCATGTTTTCTTCAATATTTATCCGGTTGGCTCTGAAAACACAATAAACACAAAAACCACGCATAAGTCCAAACAAATGATATTAAATACGCGTTTTGGTCTTGTTTTAGTAAGAAATAAGTGGTAAAAGGATGGGTGTTTTCACACCTATCAAATCCCCTACACTTAACCATTGCCATGCCCTCATGCAATGCTTAGTGATAAAGCAAATTTACACTTTTCTCATAACAATTAACCTTGGCCTTATTAAAATACTACTAAACAAAAATTAAAGTACTAAGAGAAATTAAAACTTTAAAGTAAACAAAAGGATAGAAAACCATTTTCACTTGAAAATAGCTATATGGAAATAACTTGCAAAGAGATCAAGGACTTACATTAGGGCTTTGGTGCTGCGAAGATTCATCACCGTCAAGTTTCACGTTCCCCAAACAAAGCTTAAAAATGAGATCATTGTTATTATAAGTTAGCAAATCAAACACTTACACACATGGCTTAATTATATGCTTAAACTCCCTTATTCCTAGGTGTATCTCTTATATTTTATTTTTGTCTTAGAATGATCATGAAGATGCATTTTTGGACTTATTGCGATAGTTTATTGATACAATGATTTTGTATGGGTTCAGATTAAATCTCGGTATCCTCTCGAATTGATTACAGCTCAAAGTGGAATAGTTGTTCTTGGTACAAAAAGGGTTGTGATTTTCTATGCTACTAAAAAGATCAAATGCATGAAATAGAGAAAATAAGCCAAAAATAACTAATAAAAAAAAGTTCTGAATGAAGGAAAAAAAAGTTCTGAATGAAGGAAAAAAAGTTCTGAATGAAGGAAAAAGTTCTGAATGAAGGAAAAGTTCTGAATGAAGGAAAAAGTTCCGAATGAAGGAAAAGTTCCGAATGAAGGAAAAGTTCCGAATGAAGGAAAAGTTCCGAATGAAGGAAAAAGTTCCGAATGAAGGAAAAAGTTCCGAATGAAGGAAAAAGTTCCGAATGAAGGAAAAAGTTCCGAATGAAGGAAAAAGTTCCGAATGAAGGAAAAAGTTCCGAATGAAGGAAAAAGTTCCGAATGAAGGAAAATGTTCCGAATGAAGGAAAATGTTCCGAATGAAGGAAAATGTTCCGAATGAAGGAAAAAGTTCCGAATGAAGGAAAAAGTTCCGAATGAAGGAAAAAGTTCCGAATGAAGGAAAAAGTTCCGAATGAAGGAAAATGTTCCGAATGAAGGAAAAAGTTCTGAATGAAGGAAAAAGTTCCGAATGAAGGAAAAAGTTCCGAATGAAGGAAAAAGTTCCGAATGAAGGAAAAAGTTCTGAATGAAGGAAAAAGTTCCGAATGAAGGAAAATGTTCCGAATGAAGGAAAAAGTTCTGAATGAAGGAAAAAGTTCCGAATGAAGGAAAAAGTTCCGAATGAAGGAAAAGTTCATCCGGAACCTGGGAACATAAAAACAGTCGTTTACCCGAAGAACAAGGAAACCAATTTTGATCCAAAAATCACCAAGTTTTTCACCAAAAACTTAAATAAACTAATCACAAAGCATCTACTAACCATAAACTACAAATCCCATCAACAAAAACACAAAACCCAACAACTTTTGAAGATCAAATCAATCAAATAAAAACTTGAAAACTTGAAATAAAAGATGATGATGAACAAGATGAAATGGAAAGATTAAACAAGAACTTGTATTGATGATTAATGTTGTAACAATCATAAAACAAGAATTAAAATTACAAGATTAAAAATCAAAGATCAAGATCACCAAACACCCTAGTGGTGTTGGTGATGATACGAACTAAAAGGGAGAAAAAAGGGGAGGAGAGGAAAAACTAAAAACTAACTGGCACTATGTGTGTGAGGGGATTCCTTTTATAGGCTTGTCTTTTGGTTGGTGAGTGGGCTTTCTCTCGTTCTTCTTGTCTTCTCGTCTTTTCAGAAAAGTTGACGTTTTCGATTCTGATTCGGGATTTGTTGTCGATTAAATTCAACTCGTCTTTTAATTTCTTCGTTTAATAGACTTGAGTTTCTTCGACTTATGTAAATCTTCCATCTTTGGTCCTTTTCTTCGATAAATCTTCGAATAGGCCCAGTGACTTCAAATCTTTTGCATCTCTTGGACAATAGACTTTATCTTGAGTCTTTTTCTTCAGTAAAACCCGTGCAATCCCATGTTTTCTTTAATATTCATCCGATTGGCTCTGAAAACACAATAAACACAAAAACCACGCATAATTCCAAACAAATGATATTAAATACGTGTTTTGGTCTCGTTTTAGCCAGAATTAAGTGGTAAAAGGATGGGTGTTTACACACCTATCAAATCCCCTACACTTAACCATTGCCATGCCCTCATGCAATGCTTAGTGATAAAGCAATTTTACACTTTTCTCATAATTAATCAACCTTGGCCTTATTTAAATACTACTAAACAAAAATTAAAATACTAATAGAAATTAAAACTTTAAAGTAAACAAAAGGATGGAAATAACTTGCAAAGAAATCAATGACTTACATTAGGGCTTTGGTGCTGCGAAGATTTATCACCCACAAGTTTCACGTTCCCCAAACTAAGCTTAAAAACGAGATCATTGTTATTATAAGTTAGCAAATCAAACACTTACACACATGGCTTAATTAAATGCTTAAACTCCCTTATACCTAGGTGTATCTCTTGTATTTTATTTTTGTCTTAGATTGATCATGAAGATGCATTTTTGGACTTATTTCAATAGTTTATTTAGGCTGAAAGCAAAGTAGGACGATTTGATCAATAGTTAGCTAAAGGACAAAATCTCTTAAAACTGCTTCTCGGGATATCAAAAAGTTCATATCTTGGCATAACTCGGTTCACGATTTGAGACCTTTCTCGGGCCGATATTTGGCATGTACTTCATACTTCATATCTTGAGAGACGTGCTTGAGATAATGGTCTTCTCATCGTTCATAGAGTTTCTTCACTTGGAGACTTTTGAGAGGTACTCCAACTTTGTTGACCACGACTTCATGATTATTTCTTCAATCTCTATTTGGGATTTTGAGATACAACGATCCACCTCCTTTTCGGACTTGGATCTATTTATCCTCATACCTTGTAAGGGTCTTTTCGGATAGACTTCTCCATGATCTTTATGGGAGTTGATTGCTTTTCGTCGTGAGTCTTGATCCTTCATATTGACTTTGGGAATAATGCTTTTCACATCACTTTGGATCTTTAGCAATAAAATGGAATCCTCATGCCTTGTTAGGGCCTTTTCGGACTCGCCAATCTTCACGCCCCGCTTCATAAGTTATGCCTTGGCTATGAACTCTTATCATTACCGAGCAACTTTTAAACGATCTTGGGCTAGAAGCTAAGTAACTTTTCAAATCGTACGACCTTACTTATTGCAGATAAATTATTAGCAAGTGATGGGAGAATAGGCAAATAATTACACCAAGTGAGCTTGTGCAAGAATACCGACTTATAATTGACTCTATCATTTCTCGTCCTCCACAATTTAAAATCTCAAGTAATGAGACTCGTGGATACTTAACCTAATAAACTAATTAAGGTCTACATGGTTAAGGATACTAGCTAGAATAAACTTAGATAAGTCTATTCGGGTTGAGTCAAAATAAACGCAACGGGCCTAATATGTCAAAGACTTCTAAACTAGCTACACCACTTTATTAATATTTTTGATTTTATTGCGGGATATATACATATGAAAGCAAAGATAAAAATTTAAAAATTACGACTAAGTGGCCAAAGTTAATAAAAAATTTGAAAAATGTTGAAAAATAGGATTTTCTGGTTAAATGAAGGCATTTTCATGGAAAAGTCCACTTAAAACTTCGATAGAAGTCCCCCCTACACTTAAGATAAACATTGTCCTCAATGTGTAAGCATGTGGGAAAAGTCTCCCCTACACTTATGACATTGTGCACGTTGGTTAACTCAAGTTAAGGATGGGACGACTAAAGTGATCAATTTCAAATGTGAGTATGAAGAAAATTGAATCACGATAGTTGAGAGATAGAACCGGATTTCGGATAACACGGGAGCACGGTTCTTCAAAGTTTCCAAGAGTGCACTAATCCCTGTAATCACATCACCACACAAATACAAACACTCTATAGAGGCTCCCCTACACTTAGGGGGTTAAAACATAAAAGGATAGATACTCGGGCTGCCTCCCGAGGAGCGCTTGTTTTTGATAACCGAGTCACGAGCCTGACTCGACCCAAAATTAGTTCATGGGGAACGTGGTGAGGGATGGAATCACCTCCTGAGAGGTGTCCTCACCAAAGTACAACTTCACTCGTTGGCCATTCACCTTAAAATTTGGTCCATCAGGTTGAGCGAGCTCGAGAGTACCATATGGAAAAATTTGGGCAATGGTGAATGGGCCGGACCAACGAGATTTGAGCTTTCCCGAGAAGATTTTCAACCGAGAGTTAAAAAGTAAGACTTTGTCTCCAACATGGAACTCTCGGTTTTTGATCTTGGAGTCGTGAATGAGCTTAGTTCTTTCCTTATAGATCAAAGAATTTTCATAAGCCTCATTACGGAGTTCATTGAGCTCATTGAGTTGGATCTTGCGTAGGTCACCGGCTTTGTTTATATCAAAATTAGCCCACTTCAAGGCCCAATAAGCCTTGTGCTCCAACTCAATGGGGAGGTGGCACGCTTTCCCGTACACAAGACGATAAGGCGTACAGCCGATCGGGGTCTTGTAAGCAGTACGGAAAGCCCACAAAGCATCATCAAGTTTATCATCCCATGAGGCACGATGCTCTCCCACAGTTCTTTCAAGAATTCGCTTCAGTCCTCGGTTGGATATTTCAGCCTGGCCATTAGTTTGTGGGTGGTAGGCTGTGGAAAGACGATGGTTTACACCATACTTAGCCATGACTCTAGCAAATTGGTCATTGCAGAAATGAGTCCCACGATCACTAATAATGGCACGAGGCACACCGAATCTGGCGAATAGAGCTTTCAAAAAGTTACAAACCACCCTTGCGTCATTAGTGGGTAAAGCTTTGGCTTCAACCCACTTTGAAACGTAGTCAACGGCTACAAGGATGTATTTGTTTCCTTTAGAAGAAGGGAATGGCCCCAGAAAGTCGATACCCCAAACATCAAAGATTTCACACTCTTGAATGAAATTCTGAGGCATCTCGTCTTTATGTGTGATCGTGCCTTGTTTTTGGCAAACATCACATCGTTTAACCATATCGTGAGCGTCACGATATATGGAGGGCCAATAAAATCCCGAATCAAACACTTTTTTGGCGGTGTAGTTGGGACCAAAGTGACCACCGGTGGGTCCTTTGTGGCAAGCATTAAGGATTTCTGAAGCTGCCGGTCCATCAACACATCGGCAGATAATCAGGTCGGCACATTGTTTGAATAGGTAAGGGTCGTCCCAAAAGTAAGTCTTAATGTCGGTGAAGAACTTTTTCTTTTGTTGGGACGTCAACCCTTCCTTGAGAATTCCACCCGCCAAGTAGTTTGCAAAGTCCGCAAACCACGGGGTTTCATTAGAATTCGAATTTATAGACATTAAGGTCTCTAAGGGAAAAGAATCATTGATTTCTTTGGTCGGATGATCCCCTTGGTAAGGATCCTCAAGTCTGCTGAGATGGTCCGCGGCTAGGTTTTCAGCTCCTTTTTTATCGTGAATTTCGATTTTAAATTCCTGGAGCAGCAAAACCCAGCGAAGAAGTCTTGGTTTGGAATCTTGCTTTGTCAACAAGTACTTCAACGCGGAATGATCGGTATACACAATTGTGGTGGAAAGGACAAGATAGGGGCGAAATTTTTCAAAGGCATAGACAACAGCTAAAAGCTCTTTTTCGGTTGTCGTATAATGCAATTATGCCCCTGTCATTGTCTTGCTAGCGTAATGGATCGGTTGGAAGTGTTTGTTCACTCTTTGTCCCAGAACCGCTCCAATAGCAAAATCACTAGCATCGCACATCAACTCAAAAGGCAGCTCCCAATTAGGGGTAACCAAGACAGGTGCCTTAGTAAGCTTATCCTTAAGCGAGTCAAAGGCTTCAAGACACTCTTTGGAAAAGATAAAAGGAGTATCTTTTTCCAAGAGGTGGGTCATCGGGCGAGCGATTTGAGAAAAATCTTTGATGAATCGACGGTAGAAGCCCGCATGACCCAGGAAACTTCTCACACCCTTCACGGTTGAAGGTGGAGGCAACTTTGCGATAACATCGACTTTAGCACAGTCTACTTCAAGACCGGCTTTGGAAATTTTATGTCCCAGCACGATGCCTTCTTTTACCATAAAATGGCATTTTTCCCAATTCAGAACTAGGCGAGTGTCTTCGCACCGCTTGAGCATACGTTCCAAATTGGCAAGGCAAGAAGAGAAAGAATCCCCGAAGACCGAGAAATCATCCATGAAGACTTCCATGGTTTGTTCAACCATGTCATGGAAGATAGCTAACATGCACCTTTGGAAAGTCCCGGGCGCATTACATAAGCCAAAAGGCATTCTTTTGTAAGCAAATGTGCCATAGGGACAAGTGAATGTCGTCTTCTCTTGATCTTGGGGATCGATGGGTATTTGGAAATAACCCGAGAAACCATCAAGAAAGCAGTAATATTCATTACCGGCTAAACGTTCAAGCATTTGGTCCATAAAAGGTAGAGGGAAATGATCCTTTCTCGTGGCATCATTGAGTTTGCGGTAGTCTATACAAACTCTCCACCCAGTAACGAGACGAGTGGGAATCAACTCGTTGTGTTCATTGGGAACAACGGTTATTCTGCCCTTCTTGGGCACACAATGGATTGGACTAACCCATGGTGAATCCGAAATAGGGTAAATCATACCCGCATCAAGAAGTTTGATAACCTCTGTTTTGATGACTTCATGTATTTTTGGATTCACCCTTCGTTGGCTTTGAATTGTGGGCTTAAAGTCGTCCTCCATGAGAATTTTGTGTGTGCAGAAGTGAGGATCAATTCCACGAATATCAGACATCTTCCAAGCAATAGCCTTCTTGTGATCTTTCAACACGTTGATAAGTCGGGCTTTTTCTTCTTCCTTTAGGTCCTTAGCAATGATGACTGGCGACTTCTTCTCTTCTTCAAGGAATACATACTCAAGATGGGGCGGCAACTCCTTAAGTTCTAAATCCGGAGGATTTTCGACGGGAGGCGTATTTAAAGTCGGAGTATCGATAGCAATGACCGTGGGAGATGGAGGAGAAGGATTGTCTTCGGTGAGAAGATTGTCAAAGAAATTCATGTCTTCATCCCCATCGGTGGGAGAATCATTAGTAGCTAAATTCACATCTCCCATGGTATCTTCAAGATTGTTCCAAAATAAATCACTATCTCCAAATAGAGACAATGATGAATCAATAGAGGACACGGTCTCAACATTGGGAAGAGAGGCAGGAATACTTTTGCAAGCATCATTAAAGTGTTCTTCACAAGCCTCATCAAGAACGTCAATACAATTAACACTCTCATATGAATAAGGCTGTTTAGACAACTTTCCCATGTTGAAGACTACTTTATCGTCACCTACTCTCATGATAAGCTCACCGGCTTCAACATCAATGAGAGTGCCACCGGTCCTCAAGAATGGACGACCAACAATTAGTGGTACACGAGGGTCCATCTCGTAGTCGACGACAACGAAATCAGCAGGAAAGGTGAATATGTCGACTCCTACAATGACGTCTTCGGCTATCCCCACTGGATAAGCAACCGTACGGTTGGCTAATTCCAAAGACATTTTGGTGGGGACTAGCTCTGGGAGAGATAATTGCTTCCAAACGCTTAGAGGCATAAGATTAATATTGGCACCTAGATCGGCTAGGGCCATGCAATTCTCTACTCCCGGGAAATTGCAAGGGATAAGAAAACGACCCGGATCACCAAGCTTAGTTGGCAATTTCCTTAAGAGCACTGCAGAGCAATTCTCATTAAGTTGGGTGTTGGCAATATCGAGGAGCTTTTCCTTATCGCTCAGAAGATCTTTAAACATTTTTGCGTATTTAGGCATGTGAGCGAGAGCCTCAGCGAAGGAGATATTGAAATTCAGTTGTTTGAACATTTTAAGGAAATTCGAAACCTGAATATCGTCCTTGCTTTTGAGCTTCTCTTTCCTCAACCTAGATGGATAAGGTATATTGGAAGAAGAGGAAGGCTTTGGAAGAATAGGATCACTCACATCCTTGGGTGGAGGAGGGGTAGAAGGAAGAGGTGGAGAAATTGGGGAAGGAGAAGGATGAGGAATAGGAGTAGGTGACTCGTTCTCCTTAGTCACAACCACCGGTGGAGGTATAAGAAGCTCGGGTTCCTTGGTACCTTTACCACTTCGAGTAGTGATTGCTTTCATCTCCCCTCTTGGATTCGCAACGGTGTTACTCGGAAGAGTACCCGAAGAAGAGGGTTGATTACCTTGGAAGAAACTAGCCATCATGTTCCTCAAGTCATTTGTTTGGCTATCCAACGTATTTCTCATGTCGGCTCTCAAATCGTTTCCTTGCTTGACCAAGTCTGCTTTCAAATTGATCACTTCACGCTGAAGATTTTCCACGATCACATCGTTTGTCCTCATGTAGGTCTGCACTTCTTGGTGTAGAGCGGTGGATTGGTTGGGAGGAGCATTGTATGCGGGTGGTTGATAAGCAGGTTGTTGGTAAACTTGGTTGTTACGTTGAGGTGGTTGTTGCTGCTTGTGAGGAGGGATGTATGGTTGTCGAGGTTGTTGTTGTTGTTGAGGAGGGCGATTGAGATTTGATTGTTGGTTTGGGTTGGTTGGAGGAAAACCAGGTGGTGAAAGATAGTTGTTGCTGCGGTAGCTAAGTAAATTACGGTCACCTTGAGGTCTAGCTTGATAAGCAGGTTGAGGATAGGTTCCATAAGCTGCATTAACATTCTCAGAAGGGTAGTCTTGGGTGGCGGTACAAGTGGTGTAAGAGTGAGGACCACCGCATATCTCACAAGGTTGGCTGACAGCGTTAACTTGAGCGTGTTTAGCGTTGTTGCTGTTGTTGTTGCTGACGGTGTGGGTGACAAGCGATTCAAGAAGCGTAGTGATTTTGTCCAATCGCTTGTCGCTGTCACTAGTGCTAGCACTAGCGACATTGGTCCGAACACTCTTGGTTTGCACACGAGATTTATTCTCAATGATGTCCCAAGCAGCATTGGAAGTCTTAGCCAATAGATTACCCCCCGAGGCACTGTTCAGTGAATCTTGGTCACTCATGCTTAAACCATTGTAAAAAGTATTAATTTGATGTACTTTGGTAAAACCATGTTGTGGGCATTTTCTTAAAAGATCTTTAAAACGATCCCAAGATTCACTGAACGACTCATCGTACTTTTGTTCAAAATTTATGATTTCATTCCGCAAAGCGGTAGTACGAGAGGGTGGGAAAAAGTAATTGATAAACTTTGTTTCCAAATCCGTCCACGAGAGAATACTCTGTGGCGGTTCCTTAGCAAGCCAATGCCGGGCTTGTCCCTCTAAAGAAAAGGGAAAAAGTTGTAACCTGATAACCTCTTGTGGAATACCATTGAATTTGACCGTGTTGGTGAGTTGCAAGAATCTCTTGATGTGGTCGTGTGGATCATCAATGGTACGTCCCAAGAATGGTTGAGCGGAGACCATCTGGATAAAGCCTGATTTTAGCTCGAAATTGTTGGCGGCAATTGGTGGTATAACAATTGGGTCAGTGTTGCCATCTACATGAGCTTGCAGCAATTCAATCATCGGGCGATTATCCGGAAGGGGCTCATTGTGGTTGTTATTGTTCATGTTGTTGAAAGGTGGGTTGTTGTTGTTATTATTGTTTGGAGGTGGTACACCGGCCATGTCTAAGTGATCGAGAGGCTCGGGCTCTTGATAAGACGTGGATCGAGTGCGCATACACCTGCAAAAGAACTAACAAGGCAAAAACAATACAAAAATATTTTTTTGGTTTTTAATTTTTTTTTTATATATTTTTGAAAATTTTATATTTTTTAGGATTTTTTGAAAATTTTTATGAAAAAGTAACGTTCACGGGGAACGGATCCCAAAATCCAAGTTCTCACAAAAAACTTTTGATCTTAACGAGAAGAGCCGGCAGCGGCGCCATTTGATACAATGATTTTGTATGGGTTCAGATTAAATCTCGGTATCCTCTCGAATTGATTACAGCTCAAAGTGGAATAGTTGTTCTTGGTACAAAAAGGGTTGTGATTTTCTATGCTACTAAAAAGATCAAATGCATGAAATAGAGAAAATAAGCCAAAAATAACTAATAAAAAAAAGTTCTGAATGAAGGAAAAAAAAGTTCTGAATGAAGGAAAAAAAGTTCTGAATGAAGGAAAAAGTTCTGAATGAAGGAAAAGTTCTGAATGAAGGAAAAAGTTCTGAATGAAGGAAAAGTTCCGAATGAAGGAAAAGTTCCGAATGAAGGAAAAGTTCCGAATGAAGGAAAAAGTTCCGAATGAAGGAAAAAGTTCCGAATGAAGGAAAAAGTTCCGAATGAAGGAAAAAGTTCCGAATGAAGGAAAAATTCCGAATGAAGGAAAAAGTTCCGAATGAAGGAAAATGTTCCGAATGAAGGAAAAAGTTCCGAATGAAGGAAAAAGTTCCGAATGAAGGAAAAAGTTCCGAATGAAGGAAAAAGTTCCGAATGAAGGAAAATGTTCCGAATGAAGGAAAAAGTTCCGAATGAAGGAAAAAGTTCCGAATGAAGGAAAAAGTTCCGAATGAAGGAAAAAGTTCCGAATGAAGGAAAAAGTTCCGAATGAAGGAAAATGTTCCGAATGAAGGAAAAAGTTCTGAATGAAGGAAAAAGTTCCGAATGAAGGAAAAAGTTCCGAATGAAGGAAAAGTTCATCCGGAACCTGGGAACATAAAAACAGTCGTTTACCCGAAGAACAAGGAAACCAATTTTGATCCAAAAATCACCAAGTTTTTCACCAAAAACTTAAATAAACTAATCACAAAGCATCTACTAACCATAAACTACAAATCCCATCAACAAAAACACAAAACCCAACAACTTTTGAAGATCAAATCAATCAAATAAAAACTTGAAAACTTGAAATAAAAGATGATGATGAACAAGATGAAATGGAAAGATTAAACAAGAACTTGTATTGATGATTAATGTTGTAACAATCACAAAACAAGAATTAAAATTACAAGATTAAAAATCAAAGATCAAGATCACCAAACACCCTAGTGGTGTTGGTGATGATACGAACTAAAAGGGAGAAAAAAGGGGAGGAGAGGAAAAACTAAAAACTAACTGGCACTATGTGTGTGAGGGGATTCCTTTTATAGGCTTGTCTTTTGGTTGGTGAGTGGGCTTTCTCTCGTTCTTCTTGTCTTCTCGTCTTTTCAGAAAAGTTGACGTTTTCGATTCTGATTCGGGATTTGTTGTCGATTAAATTCAACTCGTCTTTTAATTTCTTCGTTTAATAGACTTGAGTTTCTTCGACTTACGTAAATCTTCCATCTTTGGTCCTTTTCTTCGATAAATCTTCGAATAGGCCCAGTGACTTCAAATCTTTTGCATCTCTTGGACAATAGACTTTATCTTGAGTCTTTTTCTTCAGTAAAACCCGTGCAATCCCATGTTTTCTTTAATATTCATCCGATTGGCTCTGAAAACACAATAAACACAAAAACCACGCATAATTCCAAACAAATGATATTAAATACGTGTTTTGGTCTCGTTTTAGCCAGAATTAAGTGGTAAAAGGATGGGTGTTTACACACCTATCATTTATTTAGGCTGAAAGCAAAGTAGGACGATTTGATTAATAGTTAGCTAAAGGACAAAATCTCTTAAAATTGCTTCTCGGGATATCAAAAAGTTCATATCTTGGCATAACTCGCTTCACGATTTGAGACCTTTCTCGGGCCGATATTTGGCATGTACTTCATACTTCATATCTTGAGAGACGTTCTTGAGATAATGGTCTTCTCTTCGTTAATAGAGTTTCTTCACTTGGAGACTTTTGAGGGGTACTCCAACTTTGTTGACCACGACTTCATCATTATTTCTTCAATCTTTATTTGGGATTTTGATATACAACGATCCGCCTCCTTTTCGGACTTGGATCTATTTATCCTCATACCTTGTTAGGGTCTTTTCGGATAGACTTCTCCATGATCTTTATGGGAGTTGATTGCTTTTCGTTGTGAGTCTTGATCCTTCATATTAATTTTGGGAATAATGCTTTTCACATCACCTTGGATCTTTAGCAATAAGATTGAATCCTCATGCCTTGTTAGGGCCTTTTCGGACTCGTCAATCTTCGCGCCCCGCTTCATAAGTTATGCCTTGGCTATGAACTCTTATCATTACCGAGCAACTTTTAAACGATCTTGGGCTAGAAGCTAAGTAACTTTTCAAATCGTACGACCTTACTTATTGCAGATAAATTATTAGCAAGTGATTGGAGAATAGGCAAATAATCACACCAAGTGTGCTTGTGTAAGAATACCGACTTATAATTGACTCTATCATTTCTCGTTCTCCACAATTTAAAATCTCAAGTAATGATACTCGTGGATGCTTAGCCTAATAAACCAATTAAGGTCTACATGGTTAAGGATACTAGCTAGAATAAACTTGGATAAGTCTATTCGGGTTGAGTCAAAATAATCGTAACGGGCCTAATATGTCAAAGATTTCAAAATTAGCTACACCACTTTATTAATATTTTTGACTTTATTGCGGGACATATACATATGAAAGCAACGATAAAAATTTAAAAATTACGACTAAATGGCCAAAGTTAAATAAAAATTTGAAAAATGCTGAAAAAGATGATTTTCCGGTTAAATGAAGGCATTTTAATGGAAAAGTCCACTTAAAACTTCGATAGAAGTCCCCCCTACACTTAAGATAAACATTGTCTTCAATGTTTAAGCATGTGGGAAAAATCTCCCCTACACTTATGACATTGTGCACGTTGGTTAAATCAAGCTAAGGAAGAGACAACTAACGTGATCAATTTCAAATGTGAGTATGAAGAAAATTGAATCACGATAGTTGAGAGATAGAACCGGATTGCGGATAACACGGGAACACTGTTCTTCAAAGGTTCCAAAAGTGCATTCATCCCTGTAATCACATCACCACACAAACACAAACAACCTATAGAGGTCCCCCTACACTTAGGAGGTTAAAACGGAAAAGGATAGATACTCGGGTTGCCTCCCGAGGAGCGCTTGTTTTTTATAACCGAGTCACGAGCCTGACTCGACCCAAAATTAGTTCATGGGAAACGTGGTGAGGGATGGAATCATCTCAGGATAGATGTCCTCACCAAAGTACAACTTCACTCGTTGGCCATTCACCTTAAAATTAGGTCCATTAGGTTGAGCGAGCTCGAGAGTACCATATGGAAAAATTTGGGCAATGGTGAATGGGCCGGACCAACGAGATTTCAGCTTACCCAAAAAGATTTTCAATCGGGAGTTGAAGAGTAAAACTTTGTCTCCAACTTGGAACTCTCGGTTTTTAATCTTGGAGTCGTGAATGAGCTTAGTCTTTTCCTTATAGATCAGAGAATTTTCATAAGCCTCATTCCGGAGTTCATTCAGCTCATTGAGTTGGATCTTGCATAGGTCACCGGCTTTGTTGATATCAAAATTATCCCACTTCAAATCCCAGTAAGCCTTGTGCTCCAACTCAATGGGGAGGTGGCATGATTTCCCGTACACGAGACGATATGGTGTAAAACCAATCGGAGTCTTGTATGCGGTACGGAAAGCCCACAAAGCATCATCAAGTTTATCGGCCCATGAGGCACGATGCTCTCCCACGGTTCGTTCAAGAATTCGCTTTAACCCTCGGTTAGATATTTCAGCCTGGCCATTAGTTTGTGGGTGGTATGCGGTGGAAAGACGATGATTTACACCATACTTAGCCATGACTCTTGCGAATTGATCATTGCAAAAATGAGTCCCGCGATCACTAATAATGGCACGAGGCACACCGAATCTAGCGAATAGCGACTTCAAAAAGTTACAAACCACCCTTGCGTCATTAGTGGGTAAAGCTTTGGCTTCAACCCATTTTGAAACGTAGTCAACGGCTACAAGGATGTATTTGTTTCCTTTAGAGGAAGGGAATGGCCCCATAAAGTCGATACCCCATACATCAAAGATTTCACATTCTTGTATGAAATTTTGAGGCATCTCATCTTTATGTGTGATCTTGCCTTGTTTTTGGCAAGCATCACAATGTTTAACCATCTCGTGAGCATCACGATAAATGGTGGGCCAATAAAATCCCGAGTCAAACACTTTTTTGGCGGTGAAGTTGGGGCCAAAGTGACCACCGATGGGTCCTTTGTGGCAAGCTTCGAGAATATCTAAAGCTGCCGGTCCATCAACACATCGGTGAATAATCAAATCAGCACATTGTTTGAATAGATACGGGTCATCCCAAAAGTAAGTCTTAATGTCTTTGAAGAACTTTTTCTTTTGCTGGGATGTTAACCCGTCAATGAGAATTCCACCCGCCAAGTAGTTTGCAATGTCCGCAAACCACGGGGCTTCATCATTACTCGACTTGATAGACATTAAGGTCTCCAAGGGAAAAGAGTCATTGATCTCTTTGTTCGGATGATCCCCTTGATAAGGATCCTCAAGTCTACTGAGATGATCCTATGCTAGGTTTTCAGCTCCCTTCTTATCACGAATTTCGATTTTAAATTCTTGAAGTAGCAAAACCCAGCGAAGAAGTCTTGGTTTGGAATCTTTTTTAGTTAACAAGTACTTCAACGCGGAATGATCGGTATACACGATGGTGGTGGAAAGGACAAGATAGGGGCGGAACTTTTCAAAGGCATAGATGATGAGACTGCTTTTATACATGGTCTCATCGTCCAAATCGGGCTTAAAATGCATAAAATATCATTAAATATACCAAATATATGCTCGTGTTTGTTACTTGTGTATTTTTAGGTACGGATATTGAGGAAAAGGCAAAAGATCACAAGAATCATTCAAAAACGAACACGGGAAACGAAGACGCACAATGAACCAAGCCCAAATTTGGAAATTTGCAAAAAGACCCCTCAAGTTTGAAGAATTGGCAACTTTGGCCCCTCATCTTTGAAGAACTTGTCACATTTTACCCTTCTATAGTCAATTGTACAAGTATGGACCTTTAAGTTTGAAGACATGTCAAAAGAAGCCCTTGTAAAGTGATTAATATGGCAAAGTTAACCTTTAAGTCCATAAAGTTATCATTTGGACTAGATTTGCGAAGTATTTGGACTGATGGTGAAAAGAGATAACAGGCTGGACTGGAAATGAAAGGAAGATAACAAGTGTTAAGCTATTTTGGACGGGTAATGAAATTTCCCCACTTGAGCCCAACAAAACCCTTAGCCCAAACCCCCCCCCCCCATGTGTTAACCCGGTATTATTTAAAAAGTTGGTCAACCGGTCAAACCCCTTTCCCTCTTAAACATTTTTTTTAAATTCGTTTTTACCCAAAAAGGATAAACCCCCCTCCCTAATTACCATAAACCCTAAATTACCCCAGGCTCAATCGACCCCAAATCAAAGGGTTTTTACCCAATCCCTTCCAGATTGTTAATTAACCTCCATGTCACTTGATCCCACCTCACACAACAAGCTCACATGGGCTGTGGACCCTACCCCGACCTTCCCCTGCCCCGTCTTTTTCACACCAAAACCAATACCCGACCACTTAAACGTTTGAGATCACTCTACTTGGCCTCCAAGGTATTTTCAACGTCTATGATCACATTTTCAAGATTGGCATCCACCAAGCATTCACATGGTCCATCTTTTTGACCAAGATTCGATCAAGACTTCAAGGGCTCTTTAGGCAATTCAATGTTTAGGGTTTTAAGCATTCTAGATTATTCTTTTCAGTGTATAAATAGAAGACGCCTGTGTCTCTATTTACTTGTTCCAGTTTTTAGCAAAAACATTTGTAATTCTTTTTTTTAATTTAAAAGTTGGTATTTGTTAAAGAGCAAGTGTAATTCCTTTTTAATTTTATTGAAAGTTAGTATGTGTTTATGCTAATACTGAGTTCCATTTTAAGGTTGTGAAACATTGGTGTGTTTGATTTTCAAAAAGTTTATAAAAGGTTTTGAAAATAATTTATAAAATTCAGAAATCATAGGGTGTTAAGAAGTGAAAGTGGAATAACAGTCCTTGATTTGTGACTTATAAGTGTTTTTAAAACGTGTTTTAAGGGTTTCAAGTTTCTTGAAAAAGTTTTTAAGAAAGAAAGAAAGAAAACAGATTGCATATTATTGTTGTTCTTCATTTTTTTTTAAAACAGGTTTGGAGATTTGTTGTTGATAAAGGTCCAGCATATACCCGAGTATATTAGAAGTGGCTACCTAGCCACTGTTGGTCTTGGATGTAAGACCAACAAGGTAAAACTTTGTTCTAGAGTTTCTAGTTAATTGTTTGTGTTTTATATGATTTTGCATGAAAGGCTGTGAAGTGATTGTTTAGCTATTGGATATTACTTATTTCAGTCTTTGTTGCATGTTACAAGTGATTTAAATCAGTTTGGGTGGATTTCAAAGTGATTTGGTTTGAAAAAGTGGAAAACAGATTTTTAAGGGAGTGTTTGGATCAGCATATTAGCTAAGAGTTTTGTAGTTTTTTTTTTTTGGGTTTTGAAACCTGTTAGAAATACTTGGTAGGGGTCTAAAAGGTTGTAAGACAGCTTTGGTTGCAGTTTGGGATAAGTTTGAAACATTGATGCATGATAAAAATTGGAAAAAGAAGCTTAAATCTGCTCATTCATTTTTCTGTTTATTTTTGAGTAAAATTGGTGCTTGGATCTTGAAATCTGTTAGAAGTTAGGTTGTTATAGGATTGTAGGTTGTTCGTTTGACAATGGGTGAATGTGTATGCAAGCTATGGGCATTGGAAGTTCTGATTTGAGCTTGTAGGAAGCATCAAAGTCCACCAGACCCATATAAGGATCTCAGCAAACCTTATTTGCCCTGTTTACGCATTTTTGTGTTTGAATTTGATTTGAACTTGCTTGATTTTGTGCTTACCTTGACTCCCTACACTCAAACTGAGTGTAGGGGTGCCTTTGTCCAACAAATACACCCACAAAATATTCAAAAACCAAGTCCTCTTGGTTTTATTCACAAGTGAAGAATACAAGTCTGCTTGAGTTCTTGAAAAAATAAAAACTGGTCACGTCTTGGTTGATTTTGCTTTAATCTTGTGTAAAATTGGTAATTGGGTTTGTGTTTCTAGCATAAAAGTGTCACTGGTTTGGTGTTTAAAGTTAAAAAGAAAAAAAAATAAATAAATAAAAAGAAACAAAAAGGGGTTTCACAGCCTCGAACCCACGACCACACGCTCACAACACACACCTCTTACCGTTGCCCTAGGGACTTTGACTGGTAAGAGTGTGTGTTGTTTTAAACTTAAGGTAACTTTGGTTTGGCTTTTTGAAAATAAGCCGTGACCATTTTTTAGCTTATTTAAGCTTATTTGTTCAGCTTTTTGGCCAAGTTTATTTTTCCTAGGTTCTGATTAGGATTTAGGACTTTTCTGTCTAAAAATATTATTTTTCCCTTTATTTAATTATTTATTAGGATTATTTTTAGATTAAATTTTAGAAAGTAAATTAAAAATAGTAAAAAGTATTTTAAAAATCCAAAAAAATAGTTTTTAGGTTTTAATTTATATTTTTGAGGTTTACATATCAAAAAGTTTTCAAAAACTTTAATTTTTAATTTTATTTAATTTTAGGGATTTAAGGCAACTTTAAAAATTAATATAAAATTAATAAAAAGGTTTTAGGAACTTTAATTTGCATTTTTATCTTAGTTAGAATATTTAGGATTTTTGATAATTTTTTAGAATTTATTTTTGAACTTTTTATTTTTTAGAATATTTTAATATTATTTTATTATTAAAAATAGAAAGTTTTATTTTTAACTTTTTTTCATTTTTCCTAGGTTATAGACATTAAATTAGGAACTTTGTCACTTTCCAATTAATTTTTAGGCTTTTCAATTAATTTTTAGAATTAATTTAAGATTTAATAGATTTTAATAGTTTTTAAGTGTTTGAAAATAGTTTAATTTGGTTTTAAAATTTTTAAAAATAGTTTTTAGCTTAATTAGGTAATTTTTGAGGTTTGCAAACTATTAAATCTTGTTTAGGGCTTTATAATATTTAAAAGTGATTTTTAGGGCTTTAATTAGCATTAAAAAGTCATTATTAAATTAATTAAAAGGTTTTAGCAAGTTTTGATTTTTTGTAAACTCTTAGAATTTTATTGTGGATTTTTAGTAATTTTTAGGAATTTTTAGGTTAAAATTTTAATTTTTGTGTTTTTACGTTTCTACGTCTTAACTTTCTAGTAGTAGTTTTTGTTAAATTTTTATTTTTTTTCGTCTTCGTCATTTTCTCTTCTCTTTTCTTGTTAATAATCAAAAAAACATTAATCAAATCAATTCATTACACAACACACGTGCCTCCTCGAGAGAACGATACCCATTAAGGGTCATAACTTGTGGTTTTCCTAAATCACTCGTTAACGCTTACCACTATTTTGTCATCCTTTTCCTAAAGGGTACAAAAACACTACATCATTTTTGGCAGCTAAAAGCTCTTTTTCTGTTGTCGTATAATGCAATTGAGCCCCTGTCGTTGTCTTGCTAGCGTAATGGATCGGTTGGAAGTGTTTGTTCACTCTTTGGCCCAAAACCGCTCCAATAGCATAGTCGCTAGCATCGCACATCAACTCAAAGGGAACCTCCCAATTAGGGGTAACCAAGACCGGTGCCTTAGTTAGCTTATCCTTAAGAAGGTTGAAGGCTTCAATACACTCTTTGGAAAAGATAAAAGGAGTATCTTTTTCCAAGAGGTGGGTCATCGGGCGAGCGATTTTAGAAAAATATTTGATAAAGCGACGGTAGAAGCCCGCATGACCCAGGAAACTTCTCACACCCTTCACGGTTGAAGGTGAGGCAATTTAGCAATAACATCGACTTTAGCACGGTCCACTTCAAGACCGGCTTTGGAGATCTTGTGTCCTAGCACGATGCCCTCTTTTACCATGAAATGGCATTTTTACCAATTAAGAACAAGGCGAGTGTCTTCACACCGCTTAAGCATACGTTCTAAATTGGCAAGGCAAGCAGAGAAATAATCGTCATAAACCGAGAAATTATCCATGAATACTTCCATAGTTTCTTCAACCATGTCATGGAAGATAGCCATCATAAACCTTTGGAACGTCCCAGGAGCATTGCATAAACCAAAAGGCATGCGTTTGTAAGCAAATGTTCCGTAGGGACAAGTGAATGTGGTCTTTTCTTGGTCCTTGGTATCGATGGGAATTTAAAAATACCCGGAGAAACCGTCTAAGAAGCAGTAATAGTCATTACCCGCTAGACGCTCGAGCATTTGATCCATGAAAGGAAGAGGAAAGTGATCTTTTCTCGTGGCATCATTGAGTTTGCGATAGTCAATACAAACTCTTCACCCAGTAATGAGACGAGTGGGAATCAACTCGTTGTGTTCATTAGGAACAACGGTTATTCCGCCCTTCTTGGGCACACAATGGACGGGACTTACCCATGGCGAATCCAAAATAGGGTAAATCAAGCCGGCATCAAGAAGTTTGATAACCCTTGTTTGATGACGTCATGAATGCTAGGATTAACCCTTCTTTGGCTCTGGATTGCGGGTTTAAAGTCATCTTCCATGAGAATCTTGTGAGTACAAAAGTTTGGATCAATTCCGCGGATATCGGAAATTTTCCAAGCAATTGCCTTCTTATGATCTTTAAGCACGGCGATGAGGAGAGATTTCTCTTCTTCTTTCAAGTCCTTAGCAATGATGACGGGCGACTTCTTCTTATCTTCAAGGAATACGTACTCGAGATGGGACGACAACTCCTTAAGCTCTAAATCTGGAGGATTTTCGATGGGAGGCGGACTCAAATTCGGTTCATCGATAGCAATATCCTTGGGAGATGGCGGAGAAATATGGTCCTCTTTGAGAAGTTTCTCAATGAGACGAATGTCTTCGTCCCAATCGGTGGGAGAATCGTCATATTTTTAAGTTCACATCTCCCATGGTTGCTTCAAAATCTTTCCAAAGGAAATCACTTTCTCCAAATAGAGTTAGTGATGAATCAATAGAGGCAACGGTCTCAACATTGGGAGGAGAGGTAGGAATACTTTTACAAGCATCTTTAAAGTGTTCTTCACAAGCCTCATCAAGAACGTCGATACAATTAACACTCTCGTATGAATAAGGCTGTTTAGAAAGCTTTCCCATGTCGAGGACGATTTTATCGTCACCCACTCTCATGATAAGCTCACCCGCTTCAACATCGATGAGAGTGCGACCGGTCCTCAAGAATGGACGTCCAACGATTAATGGCACACGAGGGTCCATATCGTAGTCGACTACGATGAAATCGGCAGGAAAAGTGAATTTGTCGACATCTACAAAAATGTCTTCGGCTATCCCCACTAGATAAGCAACCGTACGGTTAGCTAATTCCAGAGTCATTTTGGTGGGGACTAGCTCAGGGAGAGATAATTGCTTCCAAACACTTAAAGGCATTAAGTTAATACTGGCACCTAGATCGGCTAGGGCCATGCAATTCTCTACTCCCGGGAAGTTGCAAGGGATTAAGAAACGACCCGGATCACCAAGCTTGGTTGGCAATTTCCTTAAGAGAACCGCGGAGCAATTCTCATTAAGTTGGGTGTTAGCGATATCAAGAAGCTTTTCCTTGTCACTAAGAAGATCTTTGAACATTTTTGCGTATTTAGGCATGTGAGTGAGAGCCTCAGCGAAGGAGATGTTGAAATTCAATTGTTTAAACATTTTGAGAAAGTTCGAAACTTGAATATCATCCTTGCTTTTGAGATTCTCTTTCCTCAACCTTGAGGGATAAGGTATATCGGAAGAAGAGGAAGGCTTTAGGATAGTAGGATCACTCACATCCTTGGGTGGAGTAGGGGTAGAAGTAAGAGGTGGAGGAATTGGGGAAGTATAAGGATGAGGAATATGAGTAGGTGACTCGTTTTCCTTAGTCACAATCACCGGTGGAGGTATAGGAAGCTCGGGTTCCTTGGTACTTTTGCCACTGCGAGTGGTGATTGCTTTCATCTCCCCTCTTGGATTAGCCACGGTGTTACTCGGAAGAGTACCCGAAGAAGAGGAGTGATTACCTTGGAAGAAACCAGCCATCATGTTCCTTAAGTCATTCGTTTGACTTGCCAAAGTGTTTCGCATATCAGCTCGAAGATCGTTCCCTTGTTTCACCATGTCTGCTTTCAAGTTGAGCACTTCCCGCTGGAGATTGTCCACGATCACATCATTAGTCCTCATGTAGGTTCCAATATCTTGGTGTAATGCGGTGGATTGGTTGGGAGGAGCATTGTAGGTGGGTGGTTGATAAGCAGGTTGTTGGTAAACTTGGTTGTTTCTTTGAGGTGGATATGGTTGTCTTTGAGGTGGTTGGTATGGTGCACGAGGTTGTTGTTGAGGAGGGCGATTGAGGTTTTGTTGTTGGTTTGGGTTGTTAGGAGGAAAACCGGGCGGGGAAAGAAAGTTGTTTGAGCGGTAGCTAAGCAAGTTGCGGTCTCCTTGAGGACGAGCTTGATAAGCGGCCGGAGGATAGGTACCATATGCTGCATTAACATTCTCAGAAGGATAGTCTTGGGTGGTGGTACAAGTGGTGTAAGAGTGTGGACCCCCGCATATTTCACATGGTTGGCTTACAGCATTGACTTGAGCATTTTTAGCGTTGATGCTGTTGGTGTTGCTAGCGGTTTGGGTAGCAAGCGATTCAAGACGCGACGTAATTTTGTCAAGTCTCTTGTCGTTGTCACTAGTACTAGCACTAGCGGCATTGGTCCGAACACTCTTGGTTTGCACTCTAGACTTATTCTCAATAATATCCCAAGCGGCATTAGAAGTCTTAACCAAAATATTACCCCCCGAGGCACTATTTAGTGAATCTTGATCATTCATGCTTAAACCATTGTAAAAAGTATTAATTTGGTGCACTTTGGTAAAACCATGTTGTGGGCACTTTCTTAAAAGTTCTTTAAATCGGTCCCAAGATTCACTAAAAGACTCATCGTACTTTTGTTCAAAATTAATAATTTCATTCCGCAAAGCGGTAGTACGAAAGGGTGGGAAAAAGTAGTTTATGAATTTGGTCTCCAAATCCGTCCACGTAAGAATACTTTGTGGCGGTTCCTTTGCAAGCCAATGTCGGGCTTGTCCCTCTAAGGAGAAAGGAAAAAGTTGTAAACGGATTACCTCTTGTGGAACACCATTGAATTTGACCGTATTTGTGAGTTGCAGGAACCTTTTGATGTGGTCATGAGGATCATCAATGGTACGCCCCAAGAATGGTTGAGCAGAGACCATCTGAATAAAGCCGGATTTGAGCTCAAAGTTGTTGGCTGCAATCGCGGGTATGACAATTGGATCATTGTTGCCCTCTACATGTGCTTGCAAAAGTTCAATCATCGGGCGATTGTCCGGTAGAGGTTCATTGTTGTTGTTATTATTGTTGTTTTGAGGTGGATTGTTATTGTTGTTGTGTACACCAGCCATGTCTAGGTCTTCGAGAGGCTCGGGCTCTTGATAAGACGTTGATCGAGTGCGCATACACCTGCAAAAGAACTAACAAAGCAAACAAGAAATATTTTTGGTTTTTATGGTTTTTTAATTTTTAGGATTTTTTGAAAATTTTATATTTTTTTTTGGGTTTTTGAAAAATTTTTATGATGAAAAAGTAACGTTTACGGCGAACGGATCCCAAAATCCAAGTTCTCAAAAAAAAACTGTTAATCTTTACGAGAAGAGCCGGCAGCGGCGCCATTTGATACACGGATAACACGGGAGCACGAGATGATATTAAATACGCCTTTTGGTCTTGTTTTAGTAAGAAATAAGTGGTAAAAGGATGGGTGTTTTCACACCTATCAGGGAGTTTACTCCCACATGCTTAAACATTGAGGACAATGTTTATATCAAGTGTAGGGTGGACTTCTATCGAAGGTAAGTGGGCTTTTCCATGAATATGTCCTTATTTTAACCGGAAAATTTAATTTTTCGACAATTTTGAAAATTTTTGATCTATTTTGGCCTACTAGTATTTTTCATTTATTCTCTTTTATGTTCTTTTCTTTTGTTATCGCATCGTATGTATATATTTCATTTCAAACATAAAGTCAAAAGAGAAAAATAAAATTAAATAAAATTGTTTTAATGTGTTTAGATGTCTTTGATATATTAGGCCCGTCATGAATCTTTTGACTCAACCCGAGTTTACTTATTTAAGTTTACTCTAGCTAGTATCCTTAACGTGTTTAAGTCAAGTTTTGCTAGGCTTTTATATAGGGAACTTTAAAACGCGAAAGTCTTAACTCTTACGGGTTAAGAACAAGAACTTTTCGCAAGTTCCTATAATTAATCCTAGAAAGTCGTTTATCAAGGGAACTTTAAAATGCGAATTCTAAACTTGAAAGGGTCTAAGAAGTTGCAAGATCCTATAGATGAATTGAAAACCCAAAACTTTGATTTAATTGGCTAAGCATCCACGAGTCTCATTCCTTGAGATTTTAAATTGTGGAGAACGAGGGGTGATATAGTCAATTATAAGTTTGGTATTCTTTCATGAATTTATGTGAGTTAATTATGAGCCTTTTCTCCCATCGCTTGTTAATAAATATAATTGCAATAAGTAAGGTCGTACGATTTAAAAAGTTACTTAGCTTCTAGCACAAGATCGTTTAAAAGTTGCTCGGTATTAATTAGAGTTCATAGCCAAGGCATAACTTATTGAAGCGGGATGCGAAGATTGACGAGTCTGAAAAGGCCCTAACAAGGCATGAGGGCTACATTTTGTTGCTAAAGATCCAAAGTGATGTGAAGAATCATTTATCAAAAATCAATATGAAGGATCGAGACACACGACGAATAGCAAATACTCCCCTAAAGATCATGGAGAAGTCTATCCTAAAAGACCCTATCAAGGTATGAGGATAAATATATTCAATTCCTAAAAGGAGGCGGATCGTTGTATATCAAAATCCAAAATAAAGATTGGAGAAAAATGAAGAAGTCGTGGTCCAATTATGAAGAATCTCTCAAAAATTTCAAGTGAAGAAATTTCTATTATGAAGAGAAGACCATTATTTCAAGAACGTCTCTCAAGATTCGAAGTATGAAGTCATTGTCAAATATCGGTCCGAGAAAGGTCTCAAATCGTGAAGCGAGTTATGCCAAGATATGAACTTTATGAGGTCCCGAGAAGCAGTTTTAAAAGATTTTGTCCTTTAGCTAACTATTGATTAAATCGTCCTACTTTATTTTCAGCCTTAATAAATTATCGAAATAAGCCAACAATGCATCCTCGTGATCATTCAAGACAATGGTAAAATATAAGAGATACACCTAGGAATAAGGGAGTCTAAGTGAATAATTGATTCACATGAGTTTGTGTTAGTTTGCTAACTTATAATAACAATGATCTCGTTTTTAAGCTTGGTTTAGGGAACGTGAAACTTGAGGGTGATAAACATTTATGACAACCAAAGCCCTAATGTAAGTCTTAGATTTCTTTACTTGTTCTTCCCCTTCAAGCATTTTGTATTTCTATCTTTTTAGTTTCCTTAGTGTTTAGTATTTAATAAAGGCCAAGGTGGGTTAATTATGATGAAAAATGTAAATCGTGCTTTGAAATTAATGCATTGCATGAGGGCATTGCAATGGTCAAGTGTAGGGGATTTAATAAGTGTGAAAACACTTATCCTTTTACCACTGATTTCTAATAATAACAAGACCAAAACGTGTATTTTTATGTCGTAAAAGTCGAAATTATGCGTGGTTTGTGTTTTTATTGTGTTTTAGGACAAAATTATGAAAAAGGAAGAAAACACTGGCTTTCACGGGCTTTTATCGAAGAAAAAGACAAAAGACGAAGTCAAAAGATAAAAAGTGCAAGAAGAACGGAAGTCAAAGGCCTATTCTGAAGATTTATCAAAGAAAAAGTCTAAAGAAGGAAGTTTAACGAAGTCGAAGAACCAAGTCTACTAAAAGAAGAAATTTAGAAGACGAGTTCAAGTTATCATTCGACTAATCCCGAGACAAAGTTAAGAAAGACGAGTTATTTAAAAGACCGGAAGAAAAGAAGAAAGAGAGAAGAAACAACACATTTCCCTTCCCTTATATGTCATTAGAAAAAATAGAGTCTTTAACTTTTTAGTTAGTTTTCTTTTTAGTGTGTGTTTTACTTTTTTCTCTCTAGCTTTTCTTTCAAGCTTATTAATCTTTCATCTTGATCTTGTAATTTTGGATCTTAATCTTCAATCTAATCAAGCTTTTTAATTAATTCTCATTCTACCTCTCTTAATCATAATCTATTATTTTGCCTTATTAATCATGTAGTTGGTTTAATCTTATTGAATGTGTGACTATTTTGCTTTTGTACTTATTGCTTTGGTGTGTTTGAGATTTTTAGATTATAGTCCTTAATTGTTTATTTTTTTTGTTTTTCTAGTTTTTTAAATAAGTTGATTTTGGTAGATTAATAATTTTACAAAAAGTTGATTTTAAATATTTTGATTATTTAGTGTTTCTAAAAGTTTTTAAATTGTGTCTTATTAGCTTTTTCTAAAAATCAGTTTGCTTAAAGCTTTGGTAAGTGCTTATTTTCATTTTGTTATTTTGAGTTAATCCGGGTTTTCAAAACCATTTTATCCCGACTTGTGTACTGTATGCTTTATTCCGACTTAAGTTGCAAAACTTCATTATTCAGACTTGTGTCTAAGATCCTATATTCCGGATTAGGTGCAACAATGCCTATTCCGGATTAAGTATAGAATTCTTCATTCCAGATTACGTGCTAAATCTTTATTCCGGATTAGGTCGAGGAGACTTATTCCGGATTGTGTCCCAAATCAGCATTCTGAATTATTATCTTGTGGTGCATTCCTAATTAACATCTAAACACACATTCCGGATTATTATCCGAAATATGCATTCCGGATTAGGTCACGAGTTGGTTATTCCGAATTAGGTTGAAGACACGGATTCCGAATTAAGTACAAATTTTGGTATTCCGGATTACGTAGAAGACTCGGATTCCGAATTAGTTGTAGCACGCAGATTCCGAATTGCGTGCATGATAGCCATTCCGAATTAGGTGTGATTTGGGGTGATTCCGAATTACGTGTGAAATACCCATTCCGGATTAGGTCAAGTATAAGGTATTCCGAACTAAGTGCATCACACACATTCCGGATTGTGTGTAGTTTGGGATTCTGGATAAGGTTAAATATTTGGTTTCCCGACTTAGGTTTGGTTTTGGTTTCTGTTTTACTTTTAAACTTTTAATTTTTCCGCCAATTTTACTTAGCATTCTTCTTTAAGTTTTATTTTAAATTGTCTTGTCTTAAATTTATTTAAAGTTTACATTTTCATCAAGTTTTCAAAATTACTTTTATCAAGTTTAATTTTTCGTCAATTATTTTAAAAGTCTTAGTTTTTAGTTTAAACCTTTCAAGTTTACAACTTTATTTTAAAATAGATAATTACCTTTAGTTATTTTCACTTTGATCTACTGTGCATCATTCACTCTCGATAAGCAATTGAGGTTAGACATCTTTCTTTATTTTTATGTTTAAAATCTTTACGTTTATATTATTAGTAGACTTAGATAATCAAAACCTCCCCCCTTTTAGTTACCAACACCAATAATTCCACCTTAAACCGTGATCAATTCGAATTGAATCGAGTACGAACAACACTTCAACTCCACACACAAATACCATTAAATCATTGACTATGACATCAAGTTAGAAGATGTGACAATTATTTGCCACAACAAATGAGCCATTGATCTCAGAAAAAATCCCGTGTTACATTCACGAACCAAACACATCGAAATTCAGCATCATTTTCTACGAGACAACGTCCAAAAAGGTAATATGTCCATAGAAAAAGTATCTTCGGAAGATAACATAGCCGATATTCTAATAAAACCTCTTAAACGTGAACCATTTAACTTATTAACACTAGGTTTAGGATTAATGGAAATCTCGTCTTAAAAAACAAAGTATTTTGTCCCCTACACAGACGGAACCCGTCGGACCCCTTCCCCCAAGGGGTCGTGCAAGGGTCCGTCTGTTTGTGGAGTACTCCAAAACTAAGATAGCCAAACAAACACCCCATTCATATTACTCCACTTTGGCTTTATGCAAAACACGACCACCACCATAATTTTTCCATTTCTCTAACCATTCTAGGGTGAAACTAATCTTTTACATTGTGCAAATCAACCACTGTAAATACTTCTAACTTTTCTACATTCTTTTATCATTACATTATCCTTAATCTAAGCCTAGGGTTCTATTTGATTGCATAAATTTAAAATAGAGGATTCATCTAGGTTAGTAAAATTAACCAATGCATTGATCAATTATGATGTTAAAACTACTTGGTATGCCTAATTCCTTTAAACCAAATCAATAGGCATTACTAGGAATCCGTGATTGATCAAAAGATTTTCAAAAATCACTCTCACTACTTAGGTCATGCCAAAAAATCATTTTTTAAAACATTGTAAATACCAAATACCTAAAAACGATGTTTTAATCATAACATAAGGACTCATGAACGCTAAAGGAATTGCATAATTCATATGCATTTTCGGGTACGTTCATTTGAAGCTACATTGAACATAAGGAGCGTTTGGGTTATCTAAAAAATTATGCACTTTTTCATTGGCAAACAAAATTTTCAAGTTGAGATAACCGCACCTCCACATTTGTTGCATATAGGCATACAATAGACATTCCCCAAATTATTTCCTAAATTTGACTAATATGGAAAAATTGTGCCTTAAGATAAAAAATGCGGGACGCATGGACATATGACCATAAAGACACCACTAGCTACATACCCAAACATCACAAATCCAAACACTTCTCTTCCGCACAAAGAGCTTTGTGCAAAGAGCTAGAAAACCGTACCTTCCACGAAGGTCGAGGAGTCCACCCTTCCTTCATGGATAACAACAACATCCATGATGTATTTTCTAGGATCAACTTTGATTGCTATCTAGATATAGACGAGCAAATTTGTATCGAATTTGTTCTAGGGTTATATATATGCGTCAATGTCACTTTTTACGAAGATCACACCCTTCTCATAAACTTTGAAACAGATGGTAATAGCTATTCATACTCATTAGACCATTTTGATCACATTCTTAAGATACCAAACGAAGGAGCATGCTTTTATTCCGAACTTCACTCTCTTATAGCCCTCGAGAAAACCAATATAGCTAGAAACGCTCAAGATAAGTATAACTCTAGACTTGACGACAAGGACCTTGTCAAGACAACCTTTTCAAACGAAGAGTCGATGGCACTAGAATTCAAACACAAATAGGGTTATCCACAAAGATCCATATGGAACGGAGGCTAGAGAACTCAAGGATAAGTATGAGAAATGGGAACGGATTTTAAGGTGCAATGTCATGAGCTTAGTTGGCAACAAAGATTACATAAACGCATGTGAAAGCTACATGCTTTATAGTCTAGAAACCGATAAACCGTTTAATCTTGCCAATTACATAGCTAATAGGATGTCCCATATTTGGAATATTGTCACATCCGTGCTTCCCTATGGTATGTTACTCACCCGCCTTTACCACCGCATCACACCCATTCTGCCAAGCCCTAATGGTCAAGAGGGTATCTATCACCTTGTTGACCATGTCATGACCCCAATTAGTGATCAAAGAGTGACAAGGATCATGGCAAACCACCCTAGGGGTAAAGGGAAAAGACCTCAACATCCCTCAAGTTCATCATCATCGGGTAGTGAAATAATGGTCTTCCGGACTCTAGGCTACTACCATGAGAATACCTAAGCCAATTACCCGAGATCCTTAATGCCTCTCCTGAGTTCAAGCAAACAAAGGGTATGTTCAAGTGTCTAGGAAGGTTCCTTGCCAAGATGAACAAGAAGAAAAGCAAGTGAAGAACGGTGGTATGAGCGGGTACAAATGGACATGTTCCATGTTTAAAACAATGATGGTAGTAAAACACTTAACATTCATGTTTTATTTTTCATTTTTTCACTCTAACGATTGTTGGTAATTAATGCTAGGATTATCAAACTTTTATGTGATATGTGGCTAGTTGCTCATACTTGGCGAATCATGCGTTGGATAGCAAAAAGGTACATCCCCTTACCCTATACAAGTTTAATTACAGTACACTCATGTGAAACATTTCCTCACTTCACTTCCAATCTGAAAAACACTTAGGTTCGGATCAAAAATCTCACATTTCTTTCTTTTAAAAATCTGCTAGTCACAGACAAGTACGGACCCCGTCGGACCCCTTGAGGTAGGGAAACCGATTCCATGTTCTTCCCTCAATAAAAATAAATTTGAAAAATTGTCCGTTTTTCACTCGGACCCCGTTGGCCCCCTTGCCACAAGGGGCCGTCGGGTTCCGGGGTCTGATGTCATTAAGATTAAAACAACATCATTACCACCATTTAATTACCCACTTCTCAAAAACTTCTTTTCTTCCAACTTTATGCCTTCTCAAATGATAATTAGCACACATTTACTCTTTCTCTCTTCTTCTCCCAATCATCTTCATCACTCATTAATTCTATCCTTCTCCTAAACCACTATTTAAAAGAACCTTTTTCTTCCTTATATCCTCACATACTCCTCTCACAATCTCAGAAAAACACCATGACCAAAGGCTCTTCCTTCTCTTTTCACAAGAAACTTGGGATAACGACACGTATAAGTATCTGTCCATCATGTTTTGGCTTTCCTAAACCTTCAACCACACCATCCATTTCTGAAAACCCTCATGAATCACCAATTCACCAAGAAATATCTCAAGAACTAGGAGACATCCTAAGAAACTAAGATCACCCATATTCCTCATCTAACCCCACTTCTCCTATCACTACTTCACCTACCTCACACACCTCTCCTACCACCATCC
Organism: Glebionis coronaria; assembly: GCA_025667525.1. Lineage (NCBI taxonomy): Eukaryota > Viridiplantae > Streptophyta > Magnoliopsida > Asterales > Asteraceae > Glebionis > Glebionis coronaria. The sequence continues at coordinate 591,449,014 of CM046875.1, read as the reverse complement.
CACCTTCATCACCCACACAACCTATCGAGATCTTCGATACACCACCAACATCTTCATTTCACTGACAACCTACTGTAGCAAATTCTACCAATGAATCCACATCTCCTCCAATGCCACCTCTATACATACAACCACCTATCTCCGCTCCACCACCACAAACACTTCCTATTTCGAACATCTCCTTCACCACCACACCTTCTGTAACATCTCGCCTACTCAGACCATAATATTTTCCGCTTTACCCACAAGCTCATGGCTTTGCTTTGTGGCCCTCTTGTGACGACTTCTCGGCATGTCGCCCAAGCCAGTACTACTCTTCCATGAGCACGCTTAACTGCCAGCTCCTAAGAACCCCACGTGCAGTAGACCACAAAACGCGTTGTGTCATGAGAAGGCGACTGTTATCTTATGAACCATGCATCTCTCCTGGCCACAGCCGATATGGGATTTGCCTAGGATGTCATAATCACCGCCCCTTCGGGACTTATCGTCCTCGATGAGGTTTGTCCCACCATCCTGAACGGCTCAGGAGTGGCTCTGATACTACTTGTAACATCCCGCCTACACAAACCACAATATTGTCCGCTTTACCCGCAAGCTAACGGCTTTGCTTTGTGGCCCTCTTGTGAAGACTTCCCGGCAGGTCACCCAAGCCAATACAACTCTTTCATGAGCACGCTTAATTGCCAGTTCCTAAGAACCCCACGTGCAGTAGAGTAAAAAACGCGTTGTGTCATGAGAAGGCGATTGTTATCTTATGAACCATGGATCTCTCCTGGCCACAGCCGATGTGGGATTTTCCTAGGATTTCCCGCCTTCAATTCCATCCTTTATGGATTTGGACGACTCCTTATGGATTGAGGAACCTTTTTTTCGCCACTCACCATCTCATTCCTCACCAACTAGCGTTTTACCTCCTCCTACCATACAAAAACAAAAGTTTAATAGGCAACAAGCCTTCCATGACATGGTCCATAGACATCTTAGAGAGACCCAACAACACATTGCTCTCCATGGTCCCTCTTCGTCCCTCTTCATCCCTCTCCAATCAAAAACCTCACCTTCATCCCACCAATCTTCGCACTTCCCCTCGATGCGAACATTGTCGCTACACTCACTCACTCGTCACGGATCTCCGTCAAGAGTTGCGTGTAGCACTCCACAATATCTTAGATGGAATTGAGGCTCTTCTACATCCTCCATCTCAGTAGCATCACTCCTAACGAACTCGCGGGATCCTATTTCATTCTGTCTACAAACACAGCCGGCACTCGTCGCACCCCACCACACAGGGTTCCGACACATAATAAGGGGGCGTGTGTCTTCTATTTGGTTTTTATCTTTTTATTTCTACATGTGTCCATTGTAATTCATCTCTTTCACCAATGTTTCACATGCTTAAGGCTGTAATTTTACTTAGGGCAAGATGAATGAAGTATTTTCTTTCTAACTCATGACTTGTACATGTATGCTCATGTGTTTGAATGTTGTGCTCATATTCCTATCTCGGGTATTTTCGAGAAACTAACTCTCTTTTGCAGGAAATATGTTAACCGTTGCTTGATCATATGAGAATGATTCAAAGGGGAGTACCATGTGACTCAAACAAATTGTTCAAACTATTTACATGTTTCTTGTACTTGTAAAAGTGTGTAAATTCATACGGTTCTATGTTGGGCCCTCTCATGTACATGTATATATTTCTCTATCTTTCTAACCCTTTTCTTGCAGGATTTTTATAATTCATGTCTCTCGGTTCTCCAAATTAGGGGGAGTATGAACCGAGGGGGAAACAAGGGAAAAATCTTTGATATCTATATTGCTTTATCATGATATCTCAATATATCTCTTAAAAAATTTCCATTTCGCCTTCCTTTTTTATTTCGACAAAAAGGGAGAAGAGAAATAAGTTCATATTTTTAAAATTTATATGTTGATGCTCTTACCAACTAAAAATAAGTTCAGGTTTTTGTATTCAACAAAAAGGGGAGATTGTAAATGCAAATATCGCACTAAAATGATATTTACGTTTTAATCATGCTTAATGTTTTGTTAATGACAAAACACCAAACATATTTTTATGTTTATATTAAGAGCAACATATAAGTCTTTTAATTCCATGAACATACATACTAAACTTTTTATAAAAGTTTATACAACTTATATAACTTAAGTGGAAAAATAAAAATAGACAATAATTGACTTCTACCTCCTTCCATCAGACATATACAGTTAATCAAGGCTACATACAATGTTTACTTGTAATCTAGGACAAACATTTACGAGGCAACAAAATTCAGACCCCGCGAACCCCTGGGTAAGGGGCCAACGGGTTCCGTGGGTGTCTGATGTTGTGCCTATAAATACCAAGCTTTGTCAAGCTTAAGTCTCACCCCTCTTCTATCTTTTCTCTCTAATCTCTTTTCATATATCTTACTCTCTAACCTCACTCTTGTCTATCTCTTGTCTCTTGTGATGTATATCTTTGTGCATTTCAAGATCGGTTACGAGAAATCTCTATTTTAAGCTTTGATCCTTCAAGGCTTCACTTTGTATGAATGTGTTAAGTGTTACCTACACAATCACCATTGTTGTGTCTATTCTTCTACCTACTTGTGTAATAGTGTGGTTGGTGTTGTAAACCACAAATATATATTGTATAAGGCGTTGTTGTGCCTTTGTAAAGAACACGACATCATAGCTTAGGTGTCGTTAAAGATTGTAAGCATAACTGTGAAGGTTTCTCCACCGGTGTAAAGGAGATTCGTTTACTAGTGAAGTAGAACTCTCGAGTGGATACTCGAGGAGTGGAAGTAGGGGCAAGATATGTGAGATCTTGCTAGGCCGAACCACTATAAATCATTGTGCATTGTGGTTTGTCTCTTTATTACTTCACGTCTATTACTTTGCTAATCACACTTCATCTATATCCATAATAATCACGAAAAAGTTTCAAAGTAATAAAAATTAATCGGTAAAAACTATTCGACCCCCTTCTATTTTTCTACACATGTTATAAAACATATTTTAAATGTATACACTAAATAAAGTATTAAACACTTTAATTAATTTTATTTTTAAAATACCCCTAAAAAATAAATATTACTATACATATTTTATAAACTAATAAATACACAAAACTTTATACAATTTATACGCTAATAAGTTAATGGTACATAAGATTTTAAAAACCAGATTAGATCAACGGGTTTAACCAGAATTTCGGTTCAACTAACCAATAAAGCAATCAAAAGACGAAGACAAACGGACGAATTCTATAAACGGGTCAGACTATAATCATTTTCTTAATTATTTTTCCATTGATCGTTATTATTTTGATGACATTTAAAACTTAACCACAAAATATATATCATCGCAGCACCCAGATACACTGTTAGTAACTATAATAAAATATACTAGTATCTTGAAACCCTAAAAGGCTAAAACCCCTAAGATCCACCGTAGTTATGTCACTGCTACATGAAAATACTAATATATTTTTATGTTATATAAAAGTTGATGGAATACATATGAATGAATTAAATATTATATATATATTGATTTAAGTTTATTTGGATACTAAAATTTATGTGGATATTAATGACTAATATCCATCCTCCATATCCATCTTAATTAATGGATAAAATTAAACCCAAATCACATTTCCTCCTTTTTTTTCAAATATTAATATATTTTAAACCGTTAATCGTTATGTGAAAAAAATATCATCTCGATGAATATTTAATTATCTTTCTATATATATGCTATATAATATACTTTCGACAAAAGAAGTTTTTGTTTTCTTCACGTTTTTTTCGTTGTCGAAAATTATCATATATGATACTGATATCATATATGATGTAACACGAGTACCATATACTGTATGATATAACTTATCATATATGATATAAACCAACATCATATATAAATAAATAATAATTTATAATCTAGCACTAGTATTATATATGACGAAACACTATTATCATATATGATACTTCATGCAAGTTTAAAAAACAAAAAAAAAACAAAAAAAAAATTCTTCAAAAGTATATCATAATACCTATTTGTAGAAAGCTAATTAAATACTCGTCGTGATAATATTTTTTTTTCGTTTAACACTTAACGGTTTAGAAAATGTTTAAATTATAAAAATAAATGAAATAATAAAATACTTTTAATCTTATCGATTATATAAGGTAAACATGAATGATAGGGATGAGTTCCTTGGTACCCAAGATAAATATGGTATCCAAAATAACTCTCCTCACATTTGTGAAAGATAATTTAAAAACAAGCTTGGGAAAAGTAAAGTTAACAAAATGACTAGATAATTAGAGAACGTTTGATAAAGAGGATTTCAAATATTAAAAATACAGTAGAAAATAGAAATTTAAAGAAATAGGATTGAGTGAGAAACTTATTGAATTCCGCTATTTGGTACTATCATTGAATTGAAATAAAAAATATTCACGAAACTTATGTTTTTTTGAAAAATATCTAAATGAAACATTATTGTCACAAAATCCGTTTTAAAAAAAAATTCAAACACAAACGTAACTTATTGTTTTTTTTTTAGATTTTCAATAAATTATTACTGAAAACAATTACAAGAAAAAGAATAAAAACTAACAATTAAAATATATTTTTTCCAAAAAAAATCATTTTTTAATTTCTATATCAAAATAATAAAAATGAACCTAATCAAATTACACTACACATTTGTCTTAAAACTCTCTACTCATTTCTCTTGAATTCTCCATCTTATTTGTTTAAGTCTATCTAACATAAAAATTAAATCTACGAGGCAAGCAGACCCACGCGATGCACGCGGGTTGGGGCCATAGTTGACTCTTTATATGTTTGTTGTTAATGGCTAGTAGCACGGATGTTGATCGCGTGGTAAGGGGACGTTTACGTTTCTATTATAATTTAACATTTTGTATCATTTTTAGTAATTATTATCAATGTATTTAGGGTGTGTTTGGTTGGATGTATTAAGGGGTGGGGAATAGGAAAAGTAATCATTAGCTATGCTTGGTTTAGTATAATGACATGTACCATTACCCAAAACAAGGTAATGAGGCATTCCTCCATAAAATGAGGGTTATGATAATGATTACCTCATGTAACCACCAAATTCATATTGTAACTTCCATTTATCAGTTATTATAACAAAAGAAAAAACTTCAATCTCTTTTTTCTTCACGTAATAGTAGTATAGGTAAAAAATCTGCCATGATTTATTAATAATACATTAATACCATAATCAATGTTTAAGATAATATATATTACAGTATAGAATTCATATGTTTGACTTTTTTTTCTTAAATCGTAGATATATACATGCCAGAATTTGATGGTTACGAAATTTAATTTGATTCTAAAATTTTTATTATGTTATTATTCACAAAATGAATAGCATTTTTCGTATATTTTAAGTTTCGAATTTTATTAGTTAGTGCTAAAAATGAAGAGAAATAAACTACCTATGTAAATAATTTTAACCATTGTTCAGACTAATAAAATGAACCAAGCAAAATGAATCATAATGTAATATCCATTGCATTTCTTTAGTATTCCTATTACCTTTCCCTTTGCCATTACTCTATTCGAACCAAGCGGCCCCTTAATATAGAGTAGTATCGTGGGAATATCAAATAACTAATTTTTCTTAAAAGTAAACCGGTTCACTCTACTATTTTACAATATGAAAACGTTTATGGTAAAATCAGGGTTAAGGGCAAAATATATTGATAATGCTGGGACACTTTTGTTTATTTTTTATATTTCAGGGACCAATTATGGTGTTTTTTAAATTTTTTAGAAGCCTCTTGAAATGCCCAGGAACAGTTTGCCTCTTCAGTTTCATTTCATCGGTAACCGTAAAATGGTTACGGTCTACAAATCAGTCGTCATGTCCATTCAATATATACTCTCTCGGTTGTATCGAATAATCACTGTATCTAATCTTCTTGGTATAAACTCTCTAATCTCACGCAAACATGATCAAGAGAAAAATGAATCCGATCATCAATGAAATCAAAGAGATCAGTGGTGAGAGCAGCATCGCACGTTGCTTGACGTGTTACTTTAATCTAATGCAGGTGGAGGAAGAGAACTTTGCTAATGTTATTCGTGGTCAAACTAACGTGGTTAGTGGTTTTATTTCAAAGGTTGGGTTGTTGATTGGAGAGTTCAGGAAGAAGAGACGGAAGAGATTGATGAGGGGTTGGAGCATTTGAGAGACCTCCGTGCATTCAAAACGGATAAGCTTCGTGATTTGAATGGTTTGTTAGCATATGCTAGGGACGGCATGACTATGAAAGCCATAGCTACGGAACTTATGGAGCGTCATGATCCTTAGGGCTATGGTGATAAGCTTTTGAAGCTTCTTTTATGTATCAATGAATGATTATGATCATTATCTTTTGTTGTTTATAATATAATGGTCTGTAGTTTTATTTTTATGTTTATGAATGATGAATGATTATGTATGTGAAGCTCCGATCCTTTTATCTTTGTTTATGAATCCCAAACAATGGTCTGTAATAACTTTCACTCTTAAATGAATGTAGTTAGAACGTTAGTTTAATCATTTGATTGTGTTGTTGAAGTTATTAATTTTTATGGTTATTTCTTTTGAATTATCAATTGAGCTTATGTTCTTATAAAGTTTTGTTTGATCATCCAATGATATAACTGTTGGATTTCCTGCAGATTATGAATGTTGAAAGCATCAAACATGTATAATCCATTTTTGATCAACATAGTTACACTGACCTACTAATTGAAGGTATCACTGTTAATTTTATATAACATTATGATATGATGTTGCGATGACAGAAAGTTATTCTGTGTTTCAGGTTAAGAGTTGGGGAAATAGAATTTCACGATTCCTCGCATGATCTAAATGCACTTCAAGCAATGTGAGTTAAACCCACCTTGCACACATATGTTGTAGTCATCTGTAGCTTTTTACCCGGTTTGTGATTAAGGTTCATTTGGGAGTTGGTATTTTTTTGTTAGGCAGACAGCTTGTGATTCAGCTATGTAATTAGTGTACTCTAGTTATATAGGCATGAGTTTGACCGTCATAATTTGTTTAAATTGAGTATGTGAAGAGAATGTGAGTTTTAAATCTGTTTGTCTACTTTAATGAATGCTTAGCAGTTTAGAAAGTAAGTGTTTATTGCATATTTATAGCGGATTTGAATCATAAAGTATTTGGTATTAAGTATTATCTCTGTCATGACTGAGTCTTCAAAAGCTGCTCATTGTAATAACCCGATTGATATGTTGGTAGATATCTTTAAAAAGGAAATGGTAGATGATGATATGGTGGCTGATAGTTTAGATACGTTGGCTTTAATGTTAAAAGATGGCGCTTCTAAGAGAGTTGCATACCTCAGTGAATTAAAGAAGTTAAGTGGTAGTATTGAATTGCAGCAAGGAATTGAGTTGCTACAACAGATTCATAAGGATGATGTGGCTAAGTGTGTGGTTTTGCAGTTAATGTGTAGAGAGACCAAGCATAAGAAGAATGATAAATCATCGTTTATTACTAACTTGAAGGATTTTACCGTTTGCGTATAAGTTGAAGGATTTTACCGTTTGAGTATGAGTCGCTGGAATGAAGATTTAGGCAGTTATTGGGTGCTTTTGAGTTTGATGTAGCAGTTTTTGCATAATTACTTTTGTTGCTCTTATTATTTATTTTTAATAATAATCTCTGAATTCTGAAGTATGCTATGTGTAATTATGAAATGGTATGAAAACTCATGAGACTAGTTAGTAAATGAGTATACGATAAATGTGTTGGGTTAAATTCCAAAAATTTTAATTTTGCATGTCATAAAGTGTAACATAATACAGTTGTTACCAAGGTTCCAGATAGCGTGAGGCGTGGCATGGCGGCATAGCCAAGCCTTATGCCTTTTCGAACCATAGCGGGTCATAGCGTTTTTAAGGCGTGAATTAAATCGTCACAAAATATGAAAAATCTATAAATTTATATATATTTATATCATAGTTTAAATATATTGAGTGCACAAAATATACGATACATATGAAATAAAGTTAGAAAACTTCCTTTGAACGTAATCCTTTCATTTCTATATAAAAGTAGGATTTCTATCAAAATTGAATGTGAAAAAGCCTTCACGCATCATGTTTTATCGCGGCTTATCACGTTTTTTCACTCCTCATCTCGCGTCAAGCCTTAAAACCAAGCCTTGGTCAATTACGTGGCGTGGAGGTCGCGCCTTGCGCCTTTGCGAAGCCATTTCTAGGCCTTTGCGAGCCTTTTAGAACCATGACTGTTACACAATTAGTATTCAGTTGTTTCATTTCTAATTTTGATTTTATATTATTTTCAAATCACAAAGATGTTGGTTGTTATTGAATTGAAGGCATAAGATTCAATTAAAAACGGTATATAAAAAGCATTAACAGAATCAAACAAATTCTATAAAGGCAGATATGTAGATGTTTATTCCGGTGGCTATTTTTCTTTTATATTAAGATAAGTTGCTAAATGCCTCTTTAAAGAATATGTTACGGGTGTGATGCCTTAGTTCCCTGTTTTGGTCTTCAATCATTAAGATTTTTAGTCCCTTAGGACTTGTTACTCTTGATAATGCCACGTAGAGTTGCCCATGACTAAAAACTGGGTTTGGCAAGTATAGGCCAACATCGTTTAGAGACTGCCCCTGACTCTTGTTAATAGTCACTGCGTAGCATGGTTTGACCAGAAATTGCCTTCTTTTGAGTACAAAGGGCCATTTTGATTGAGTTGAAGTAAGAATGATTATGTGGATCACAACGTTTTTGCCAGCGTGTGTTCCAGTTAGGATTTTACAATGAAGTACAAATTCACCCAAATCTGTAATAAGAAGCCTTGTTCCATATAGACCAAGCCCTGAATTAAGATTCCGCATTAACATTATAGGTAACTCCCTTTTTTAAACAGAGTTCATGTGGTGGCATACCGGAGAAAGTTAAGGACTTTAAAAACTCAACGGGATATAGGTTGTGTTGAGCTAGTATTTCCGTAGTACCCATACATATTTCATATGCACTTTTGTAAGTCACAGATGCCCCTTCTAGTTGGCTGAACATGTATGCTTTGATTGCATCAGCGTCCTCATTTTTGTGTGTTAGAATGACTCTCTCCTTTAGGAATGCATTATCTCTCTCCCTTGTTGTAAAATCTGGATAGGTTTCTTCTACTATTTTTGCAATTAGAGAGTCCCATGATGTGATCAGGAACTTCTCTGGAATTTCAATCCATGAAGCTTCAACTTATTCTTCTTTAAGCTTGGCTGGAACTACACCATCGCCAATATCTAAAACCCAACGATTGAAATTGCGGGTTTCAATGTTAATTTGACCATTACATCCATACTCATTTACTCGCATGCTTCGAGACAATGTGAAGACTTTGCAGTATTTCTAAAGCTCAGACCTGTTAATGCAAGCTTGAACAACTTCTGGTCTTCGGGCTTTTGGTATGACCGGCAGGATCTGTCTAAAGTCACCACCTAGCAAAACAATCATCCCACCAAATAGCTTGTTTCGGTTGTCGGGCTTTTCAAATCCTAATATATCTCTTAAGGTTTTGTCTAATGCTTCAAAATCATATCTTTGCGTCATTGGTGCCTCATCCCAAATAATTAGCCGGGTCTCTCGCATTAACTGTGCTAGTTGAGTATTTTGCTTTATTCCACATGTAGTATTCTCCACTACTTTTAATGGTATTACAAATATGCTATGAGCGGTTCTGCCTCCCGGAAGGAGAAATGAAGTTATTCCTTTGCCAAGTTTAAACGTATAATGAGATTTAAGGTTTTTAAACATGAGGTGTTTGTAACTTATTTTATGCGCATAAGAGTAAATAATTTTTTATAGAGTAGTATACCTAAAGATGCGACTGGTAGCACGATTATTCTTTCAGATCTTAGACTTGCTATTATAGTCGTGTAAAGGAAAGTCTTCCCTGTTCCACCAGGTCCATAAACAAAGCAGAAGTCCCCCTTATTTGTTGTGTACTGAGTCAATAACATGTTCATAGATCAAGCGTTGTTCTGGATTTAGTTGGCCATGTAACTGAGCATGCTGAAATCTGAATTGTACTTTTCTTGATTTCAAAATCCATTGCTTCTCTAATAAGTCTATTGTCCATGTTTGTCAGTAAAGTTGGATTTGGTCGAGGCAGATCGGGGAAATCTGCTAAGTACTTTCCATGATTTTTCAGCAAACCGTCAATCTCCAGAATACAATAGTTTTGTATTTGTTCTGGAGATATTTGCAACTCCGGGTAATTACAAAGCTTCCGCTTTCGATGGAGAATATCATCTGATAAGTGTTCCCAACTTTCATCCCATAACTTTAACGGCTGACTTACGTCACATAATATTAACAAGGAAACAAATGTGTCTCGTAGCTGTGGGGCAAGAGCCCATTGGCTTGCCTCATTGATAGCATGCCTCCATTCTCTATCATTATTAACGAGACCACAATAAAAGCATGCTTCTTTGAATGTTGTGCATAATCTAGTATTAACCGTCATGATTTCTTCAAAACCTTCAGGCCCTTTAACAATATTCAATAGCATTCTAAGATAGTAACGCTCCCCCGCAGCTGGCGTCGAATATACAATACTGCCTATGCATTTTTGCTGTTTTTTGGGTTGCCTATACTTCCGGTCTTGTTTCCATACATAATGCTCAGGAATCTGAGCATACGTGTATGCCTTCGCATTGGTATCACGCTTGTTCAATTCAAACCAATCAGTGAACATTGTTACATCGATGCCTTCTCTTTGTAGTAGAGCCGGTAAACGATCTGAGTCCTGTAATGTTACTGCATTCTGATTAGGTAAGTGGAAATTGAGTTGCACTACTCTTGGATAGGAGTAGTGGATGTCGAAAGAGAATAGGTGCCAAACTGCTTCACATGTGGATAAAAACCGGCAGTTTAAATAGTTCTATACTTCATCAACATTTACAACATGATCAGTACCTGGGGTCACGCCTTTTTGGACATTCTCGTGTATTGCAATTGATGCTCTATCAGGACCTTTATTCAAGTACTTGAACAAGTACTTGATCGCTTTTGATCTGTCGCACCACTCAACGTTAATATGTGCCTGATATTTTAGTAGTAAATACCTATTGTGAGGGACAACATGTTGATTGGTGAACGTGAACTTTCCTTTAACAACGTTTACTTTTTTGTCTCTCCGGCGATAATTTGGGTAACCATCTTCATCAATTGTTGTTTATGCCAAAAATGCTTTTGGAAAATGTCTGTTGCATTTCCCCTCATTTGTGCATGCATCATTTTTCCCATTTTTGCCACATGGTTCGTGTAACATGAAGTCAGAAACCACCTTGTACCCATTTGGATCTTCTGTTGGTGATGGGAGTTCTGCTAAAATTACATCATCAATTTCAGCTGGAGTTTTGCATTTAGCTGCTTCGTCCAACCACAACAGAATGTGAGCGTGAGGAAGACCGTGTTTTTGAAATTCAATTACATACACAACTGAAATTGAACATAAGAGTATTAGTAAGTATAATTTACTATACTCTATAAAGCAGATTAATTGAGCTAATAATTTTCACTCCTTACCTGCACATGATTTACCAAAAATATGGTTTTTAGTTAGGTCATCTAAGAGAGATGTTAGTTTCATCTTAAAAATCCGTGTTCCAACTTCTGGCCGATCGTGCGAGCTCTGCCCAGGTATGAAAGCTAACATTACATTTATTTCCGGCCATTTAGGATTAGAAGTAAAAGTGATGAATAGGTCAGAATTACCATTTGCTCGGCAGAGAGCCATTGCATCTTGGTAGTTATGCATCATATACCTTGGACCACCAACAAAAGATCTTGGTAGCACTATCCTTTTACCCAGTCCAACTGCACATGTATCACCTCTTGTGAGTGCGTCACATAGATTTTGATACAGGTCAACACGGAGTGTATCTTGATTGTTCCTTGTCCATTTGAGCCTTTGCTCTTCAACAGCTGTGAAGGCATCTACTAAAAATTGCTGATATAATCGACCTCCTTTTAGCAATGTAGATCCCTGATTGTTTCTTTGTTGAATTACGTAACAGTAATACTCTTTCATTGTAATAAAAGCCCGCCTTGTTCGCCGGTTACCTGTATTGTAATGGTATGGTATCTTCTCATAAAAACCATCTTCCCTGTATGGAAACGGCAATGGGTACTGCAATGCCATGTATTGCGGGTGCAATTCGGAAATTCTCTGAGGGAAGTGTGCCTTATTAGTTATAATGATATCCCTATTAGGCTCGCCGTCTCCAAAATCATTAGGTATTAAGCCTGCTACTTCAGACACAGATGGTGCATTATATTGACACGCTGAAAGCCGTTCACTAAGTAGGCGCGGTTCAAAAGTGGCTAAATTGTTTGAATTATGCCAATCTCTCGCCATCCGGAATGCCTTGGCTAGTGGACTGTGATCGTCCAACATTTGAAGCAGACTTGCTACAATATTTCTGTTAACACCTTGCCCTGACTCTTTATCCATGAAAGCCTCCCATGCGGTTTGATATTTCATTATGTGTGTCCAAGAAGTATAGCTGTGCATATCTTGGTTGGAATCCTTCTTGAGGTAATAAAGAACCCATTCTATGATAGTTTTGGTCATTTATTCAAAACGTATATGGGCCCACACCTGTATTGATAGAATGATCTATTTTTGCTCCAAATGATGTAAAGCAAAACATCCCATTATATACTCGTATTTGATCTCTGAATTTTGATGTTGCATGAGCATTATAATCTAAAAGATGATCTAACGGTGGAGGCGAGGGTAGGAATTTGAGTAGTAAGACTTTACCATCTTGAACGCAAAGTGAGAAAGTTGGACTTACAACCTATTTTGCTTTGTTGCTTCTTTCTTCATACCACATCAATGCATTACAATTTTCGCATTCGTATGATAGAGCACCAACATCATAGTAAGTAACATCAACACCTTACAAATATGTCGTTCATATCTATTCAATTTAAGTTATATTATTTAATTTAAAACTCTCCAGAATTAATACCATTACCTGCTGATGTGAGTGCCGCAGTTTTTTTAGAAGCTCGGATGTGTGCTGGCCCTGGACAAAGAAATTTAACTTTATTTAATCACATAGAGCAAGTCTTCCTTTTGTTGAGTTTCATAAAGTGATTACCTGTGGAGTTTCTGTTCGCACGTTTTGATGCTGCCTTTGATGATTCAGCTGCTGGAACTGAAAAATGTAAACAATCATCAGGCAACTTCACATAGTAAGTCTTCCTTTTGTTGAGTTTCATAAAGTGATTACCTTCTGAGTTTTTCTTTACACGTTTTGACGCTACCTTTGATGATTCAGCTGTTGGGCCTAAAAGAGGAACCAATCATCAATCAACTTCACATAGTAAGTCTCGATTTGGTTGCTTATTCAAACTGATTACATGTTGTAACTTTGCGCCCACGTTTGGATGCTACCTTAGACGATTCACCTACCGTGTCTTTTCCTGTTAATTGCAACCCACAGTAACTTTGTAACTTTCCATCATCCCTGATAATTGTATTTGACTCTATGCTTACAGAATCATTTAGTATGTTTGATAGACCATCATTTTCTATAGCACCACTCAGTTTTGCTGTACAAAAAACATCATAGAATCCTATGTATGAAGTTAGGGGCTTAATTTTGAAATCTGATAAGGCATAACCACATATCTATAATAAATAAGTTGTTCAATTAATAAACTGGCAATCAACTAAACAGGTAAGTCATTAATAGACCACTTAAGGCTATCATTTGATGTTTCATACCAAAGATCATAACTGATATAAGTTTAAGAGTTGATATATTTAAAGTTAATTCAAGGATATCATGAAGATTTAGTAGTTAAATACTAAAAAACTTTAAGATTTGGCGCATTTGAAATTGTAACATTACATGAACTTGTATACTTGTATTATTGTCATGTGTAATCTGGGTGTCAGCAAGATCAAAGTTTACTTGGTTACGAATTATGTGTATTTAATTCTTAAAGAGGTTGGGAATGTAAACCAATAAAAAATTGGATCAAAAATAAGAAAATCCAAATGATATTAGCATTGACATTGTAACAATACATGTACTTGTATTTTATTCATAAACAAACATAAAAACACGGACTGCAAAATCGTTTTTAGTTGCTCTTGCTTGATTAATAGCTCATTTGTCCATCTATTGTGGTATAGCAACCATTTTACTCCGCGTCAGATTCCGATGCTACATACCTGCAATCAAATTATATCCACTTAGTTATATTAAAGCAGATTAAAGTGTATCATAAGATTTCTTACTGAAAGATTTGAGTTGTTTTATGCAGACTCACTTGGCCTTGGTTTTCTGCTTAACTGAGTCATTGTTGGGGTTTTCCTTAGATGATGCTTCGGAGTCCGAGCCATCAAGGCTAATACTATAGGTATGTGATAACCTAATAAGTTAGAATAATCACGAATGAAATTAAGTTGTTAAACTATTTCAATTTTAGTAGACAACACATAACATGCCTCTTATTTTTATTCTTCTCAGAAGTCTTGGTGGGTGTTGGAACCAAAAGTTGTTCCGCTAATTTCTTCAAGTGTTTACTTTTGCGGGTAGACACTTCCACTACAGGCACAGGGACAGGATCTATAGTACCTGAGTTAGCACTACCATTGGTATCATCAACTTCCTCAAGGGGAATGATTGCCCAGCATGTAAAGCTTTCAAAGTTTGAAAACTCATAGTAGGTGTGAGTTTTGATTTCCAGAGTGTGAGTTTGCCCGATGATATTTGTAAAACCCGCATAAATTTACCATGAGTAGTATCCTTTAGATCGTACGTACAAGATTAGAACTTTCCTCTTATAGCATGTTTACATTTCACGTATAAGAATTTTTAAGTATTACGTACGTGTTAGAACACGATAAGTATTTATTACGTATGAACACACGATAATTATTCCAATAATAATTATAATTACGAACATGCGATCATGAAATCATGAACGTAAATTAATCACGAACTAATATTACGTATGTATATATATTTATTACGAACACAAATAAATATATTAAGTCACGATCGATAACTAATTAAAACACGTAAAACACGAACACGAGAACACACTTATTAATTAGACACGGAAAATGTTCGGGTTACCCCATGTGGGCCCCATACCCACGAAATTTAGAAGGAAAAGGGCCTAGCCCATCAATTTTTACTAAAACATAGAATTAGGAAATCTTGTGTCATTTATCACAAAACAAGAAAAATAACAAAACCCCAATTCTTTCTCCTTTGTTCTTTTGGCCGCCACTTTTGATCACAACAAGGGGTGATTCGGTTTGATTTTAACCTTGGAATTTTTACAATGATCGTTGTATGTTCGTCCTTGATTGATCCACGCATTCGGTATAACCTTTTTAACCTTTTTCTTTTATGTTTTGATTTAATAAATTACATAAGATCATGATGTTTTTAAAAACTAATTAAAAACATTTATTAAACATGTCTATGATTATGGGGTAGATCAAAACAAGGGTTTTTAGGGGTGTTTGTCTAGCCGACGCCTAAACCGAACCCCTAAGGGGTCTCGGCTTGGCTTGTGAACCACCACCGAGACCTCATGGTCTCGGTCTGGTGGTGTGGGTCCCACGGCAGCAGCAAACAAGGGGAAACCCTAAAGTGGTTCGGGGTATGGTGTTGATTACGGGTCCGGTTCATGGTTTCTAGTCACGATCCGGTTCATTGATTATGTTAAGGTTTATGATTTTAATAGTTAACCTATAGTTTATTTAATTTACATGTAATAATTAATAAACTATACTTTATAACAACATGACTTAGAATAATAATCAGAAAACACTTAAGCTTATAGAATTAGCTTATTTAACCAGCTTATATCTAATTAAGGAAACTTTCTATTTTTAGACACTTATTTAATTAAGGCAGCTAATCTATTTATGGAAACTTTATATTTTTAGAAACTTATTTAATTAAGTCAGTTAATCTATTTATGGAAACTTTCTATTTTTAGAAACTTATCTGTTTTAAGCAGTAATTCTATTTTTGGAAACTTTCTATTTTTGGAAACTTTCTATTTTTGGTAACTTTTTATTTTTAGAAACTTTCTATTTTTGGAAACTTTCTATTTTTGGTAACTTTCTATTTTAGGAAACCTGCTATTTTTTTTAAAAGTTACTTATTATTACACAACAAGTATAATAATACATGAAATACAAGTAATACTTAATCAGAATAGACACAATGCAAGATAAATACAGTATAAAGCTTCAAACAGTAAAACATGACATGAACGTATAAAATAAGCTAAGACATGACATAAAATCAGTTACGTATTTAGCAATCAGATACTTATACACGTATGTATTTATGTAGCATTAGTGATACCGAAGTAGGACTCTCTTCTGTTCGTCTTCGTTCACTGGACATAAGGTATGGATTTCCGTCCTTTTAGTATGGACATTCTTTCCTTATTAGGATTTCCCGTATGCGGCCAACTGTTTTCCCGTAGTATAAGTTTATATGTTTGATTTGCTTATGTTTAAATTAGAATACCTATAGACATATACATGCATGACCAGTTTCACTTAGTTATGGAGGTACCATAACCATAACACTAGAGGCACTGGTGTTGTGACTTCCCCACGGCGGAGTGATTGCTCGTGGCGTCCCTTCAGCTTTTGGCCATATTATTATATTTATCATGTGGGGCGTATGGGTGCATCCTAGTTACATGTTTTTCAGCAAGATTACTCAGTGTGAATGTGGTGTGTGCCTTGCATCCTTCACAAGGAGTTGATCCCTCCTACCCAAACCAGTATATTAAATTAGAGGCAGCCCCTCTAATTTGCATGATGAGGTCACCCCTCCAAGTATTCATGCACGGTGGATTTTCATGACCTATATTGGCTAATGGTAAAATATGTTAAACAGTTTTCATAAGATAAACATAAGGCTTTTCAAAATATAAAACCAGTTTTATGAACATGTTCCAGGTTTTCCAGGACTTATACATTTCCGCTGCTATTAAGTCTTTATTATGTTTTAGTCATTTATACTATGTCTATATCCGTGCACTGAGCGTTTTGTCCAGCCGTTACTTTCCTTTCCATGTCCCTAAACGGCAGGTACCCTAGGAAAGACTCGAGCATTTGGAGGACGTGCATAGGATGGAAGCTTCTAGAGACTTATTTTCCTTTTTGCCTTCATACACTTATGCTTGTTTAGTCTTTCATTCATTTCTTTTGCTTTATTATGTTTGGGCTTATGTTTGGGAATCGATGTTTGATTCTGGTTATCCCTATGGTCATGTAATGTTTTAGACATTTATCCTTGTATGCTTTGATGACACGCCATAATTACATGTGACATTCCATTTATCAAAATGGGGCGTTACAATTTTGGTATCAGAGCCAAGGCTTCGACCTGTAGGCTCTAAAACTTGACCTGTGACTAGTGGGTAGTCACCAGGAGCTTCCTAAGCCAACGTTTGTTATTCTACGTATTGATGTTTTCAGCGCATTGTTGCTTTAACCATGATCTTTTCAGCACCTTGAGGCTTTAACCTTGATGTTTTCATCGATATTGTTTACTAATATGGATAGACTACCGTCATTCATATTTAGTTATGTGTCATTGTTTCATGCATAATGTTCCTCGTGAACTATGACTATATGGACTGAACCTCAGTAGTTCATAATTAGTCACATAAATTTTTTTTTGATAAGTTTTAACATATGAGTTTCTTTATTCATGTTTCATGCATCATTGTTGCGTTGGTACAGGATTGGCCCTATTTAGTCGCATGTGCTTTTATCGAAACTTTTAACTTTGCGACCGACCCATAGGCGTCCCCTCGCCATGTCTTTTGTTTTGGGACTGACCCATAAGCGTCCCATCGCACATATAAAGGTTTTTATAAACTACATTACGCATTCATGCACTGTTTTTCATGCATAAAATTTTTCTCATGATTTACTGGCATAAATTTTTTTAATTTTTTTTATGTCCCCTCATAAGTTACTATGTTTTTTTATGTCAAGTATGTTTTCATACTGTCATGGTTAAACTCAGTTTCATGCTGATTATGTTATACACTCCTTCATGTTAAATCGTTTCATGTTTCTTCATGATAATTCCGTCTTCATGTGGATTACGTCTTACGCCTCTTTTGTTATTATGCCTTCATGCAAGACATAGTTGGATTTCATTGAATTCTGCTTCATGATAGTCATGGTTGGTTTTCATTGATCATGCTGTCAGGCAAATCATCGTTGAATTTTGTGTAACCACACTTTAACGTTTCTCGATATAACCAAAATGATGTCTATGCTAATACTGCCAGGTTATCATGATGGTTTTCCTAACCGTTTAACCGATATACTTTCCTTAAATCATGATAAATGATCGACCCCATACCGATCATTTCATGTGTATTCCACGTGTACTCCGCGTACCGTATTTCATGTGTATTACACGTACCTTAATCCATGTGTATTCCACTTGCAATACTTCACGAGTATTCGCTAGTCGATTCTGAATCATCTCAGGCGTATTTTCAATTGCTGATATTCTACAAGATTGTTGATGCCGCTCATAACTTGGAGATGTTACTAAAGGTTGATGTTGCTGACGTTCGAAGACGCTACGAGATGCGGATGTTGTTCACAACCTGGAGATCCTACAAGATGAAGACAAAGGCGTCAAAGCAAAGCGATTGGACGAGAAGATGCTTCATCATCGGACGATTTCCATCAATCATTGTCCCTAATTCTTAGTTACATGTCACACGTCATTCGGCTGTCATTTCAGCCATATGAGTGCAAACCGGTACCAGCCGGCCACTCAGCTGAATAGTTACATGAATCACGGTCATGAGAATGACCGTCATGCAACTGACAGACAGGACGATAGTAACCACAACTATGACAGAAACTATCCTAGAAATCGCAACCGAGGCTCCGGCCGCGGATGTGATCAGAAGTACGAATGATCAGTATTCCAACCGATCCGCCAATTCTGACATAATATTGTAGTTCTAATTGTTTCACATCTCGAGACACATGTCAAGACATCAGTCAAGACACATGTCTCACGTATACTTTCTGAAGACACATGTCAAGACACCAGTCAAGATGTGAGACCCCAGAATCAGGCAAGGAAACAACTAGGCAACAAGGGGGTTCCACGTCATGATACAAGAAACAATGAATTATATTTGACATAAAGTTGACGTAATAAAAACATATACATTACATCATAAAAGATCAGAGTTTTACTACAAAGGTCCCAGAGTTTTATAAGCGGAAAAATATATTATTTTATCCCGATTTATAACATAAAGTTGCTCAAAAGATAGAATAAACTTCTAACAGTTTTTACTAAAACTAATCTTTTAAAAGCATCACAGAAATCTCCAAGCTGTGATAATATCCTACGGGCTCCCATCCAAGCAAAGCTAAGTAATAATACCTGAGATTAAACATGTAAAATCGTCAACATAAAGTTGAGTGATATTCATAGGTTTAGCAATAAAGGTGTGGAACACAAGCATTCATTTGTAAAACAAGTAAATAGGGAAAATGGTTATGTACAGTAACCATTGTCCGAAACTATTATTATTATTGTTGTTCAGTTCATGAACCGAAACTTAACTCAATGTAAGTTCCTCTAGGGAGTATTCAGCCTAAATACTCAAGTATAAACAAATGAAATGCGTCATGGTTAAACAACCGCAACATGGGACAGGGATTGTCAATCCCGATGGATCCACCCACAACATTCGCGCTTAGCAACACAAGTAAATTAACGGTTCATGATCAGGAGAGGAAACTTAAGGCTATAGACTAAAAAGCAATAATAATATCGAAAGTCTGGAAAGCATACTCGTTCTGGATAGCATACAAGTTCTGGATAGCATACAAGTTCTGGATAGCATACAGTTTTTTAAATGGTCGTGTTCCACCATGTAAAATCTCACCCCGCGTTTAGAAACAATGTATAAGTAGTAAAAAGGGGCTATGAACTCACCTTACACAAGTGGTGACAAATTGTGATAGCAATCGTGATGATAATAAAATATCAGAATAGGATAGGTTGAGAAACCACGACTTCTGACGGTAATCTAGAATAAAGTGGCTCGTCTAGTACGAGAACGACGTTAACCAGGAAATGGCGTAGGAACTCGATGATCATGTGTCTTTACCAACGACCTAAAATAAATAATATAACATTTGTTAGGATCTAACGATATGCTCGGACCCGATTACAAAAAATGATTAAATCAAAAATATCGCCAAATGACACTTGATTGATAAAGACTCGCAAGTTCGAATCTATGCTCTGTTTTAATGTCGTTACGGGCGACCATTTCACCAAGTTCAAATTATAGACTTATTAAATACTTTTATTATGTCAATATATCATGTCTTAGGTGTTTCCTATATTTTTGCGGGTTTTATTAAATACATTAACTCAACCGTTTGGACTCGACTTAAAAAAATGATCCAATTTTGAACATATCGAGGTAATTCAACTAAAAGATGGACTATATAGTCGTTTTATGTTTGGGCCGATGGATATCTCTAAATAACACATAGGATCATCTCCCATAACAGTTTCAAGCATTCATGTAAATATTGGGGGATTTACACACTATAACATCTCACTTGTTACATTTTATAAAATCGCCAAGTTTGACATTCAGTTTGTAATTCAATGAAATAAACGACCAAACAGGGGCATCTTATTACAAAATTTACATTTTTAGAAAGTACACTCAAAGTAGATGATCTTAGGCTCAAGAATTATGTCAAAAGCTTATTTTATGAGTGAGTTATGACTTTTACCAATTAACATACAATAATTGTTGGTAAGTTGTCTAAAAATTTAAATCATCCATGTACACTTTTATCAACCAAAACTGCCATAACCGACAACAACAAACTCAAGTATTCTTTTACAAATGTCTTAATATCATTCTTATGTAATAATATCAGTAGCAACTTAAATAACAAAAAACACCTCATCAATTACATGTTCATCAAAGTGAAACAAAAGGTCAAAATCATAAGATACAAAGCTTTATTTGTACACTATCATTTTAACCATGACTCAAAATCAACTAATATTAGTTCCATCATATTTTATGACTCCTAATATTAATATTTCAATATGGAAACTCATATTCAAAATTCTATTAAAATTTATATATAAAAATTATAAAAATAGATAGATGATATCTTACAAGTAAAGCGATAAAAATCACGAACCAAGATTACAACTTCTATTTTCCAGCCCCAATATAGCCAACAAAATTAAACCAAAATCCAACACTTACAAACCCTTTTAACGTTTACATAAACTCAGCCTAGGAAAATTATGTGTTTACATTTTGATGTATACGACAAAGAGAAAGAATGATATATGATGATAGATTATTTTGTTTTATAATGATAAGTAATTGTTTGAAGTTATGCACTAATTTTCTTACACGTGTGTTGGTTATATCGAAAATGAATAAACATGAGGCACGTTATTATATGTGGTGGCGTTTTTATGGAATGAGTTGGGAAAGTTTATATAACTTTTGTCCCATAATTTGAAAAAGCGGGTATTATCGAAATTCGATATTTTAAAAGTTACGTAATTTAAAAATTACGTTTAAAGCACGAAAAATAAACGCTCAATATAAAATAAAAACATCGACGTTCGGATCACGTTGATATTTCGATAAATAAACGAGGGCTTATAATTTAATTATTATTAACGCGTCGTATAAACGAATAATTAAAATAATGACAAGAAAAATATTTCTATGTCATAACAAGAATATGTACGGTCAATATCGGACATATACTTTGTCGATAAATAATAAATGACACGTATACGATACGTTAAATACTTAACCTTGCCGGTTAGTCGAAAATTCAATATATATATATTTTTATAACTTCGAATAAAATATTATCAATGATCAGAAAAAGAAAAAAAATCAAAATATAATTTAATTAAAATTCTCGAGATCTCAAGATTACGTATGAAAAAGTAAACATGAACAAGTAAAAAAAATTATAAAATCGAGAAGTACGAATAAAAGAATAAAATAATGCTGAGAAAGTACGGGTTCTTACACAAGACATATGTCATGCTTATATTTCCAAGACACGAGTCAAGACACATGACTCACGTCTAATTATGGAACATTTCTAAGAAATTCAGGGTACCCTCCAAGGGTATATCCATTTTTGTTGTGCCATGTATTAATCAGGCCACAAGAATTTCGGTACCATTATCGGCGCATCAGTGGGAACTATCACGTTTCCCGATGACACTTTCATTCCTTGTAACCATAGCTCATAGATTCATTACCTTAAAAGACGCCTTTCGTATTCCCATGTATACGAAGGTTTTCCTTCAGCTTAATGATGAGATCCAAGCTGCTAACGCATTTCCTCGGACATACACGAGTTGAATTTTATCATAATTATGGACTATGAACAGCACACCCTGCTACGATTCATAATTATGTACAGTAATGTTCAGGCTCCTGAATACATTCAGCTTGATTTTCCATCAGGAAAATCTGTACAAATTATCTATGCTTACAAGCATGTGCGTTGTTAGCCATAATCGCTAAGATCATCTAGCTGTCAGTAAGACACGACTACTGAAGTCCTTTTACGCATAGCCAGTTGATTATTCCAAAATCTTCCCATACATTTCAGAAGAACTTACAAGGAGAAGGACGGTACCATGAGATTATGTGTCGACTACCGTCGACTTAAACAAATCACCATTCATGACCGTTATTCTCCTCCACGTATTGACAACATGTCCAATCGACCTTATAGTGTTAATCACTTTTCCAAGATTGAACTCATGATCATGCTGCCAACAGTGACGAGTGAAAGAGCAGGACATGTCCATGACTGCTATTCGTACACGACTCGGTCATGCTAGATTTATGATTTTGAATTAGTCTCATCAATGCTCCAACGACATTATAAGAATGAGTTTCCATGAACTCATAGAAAATTCATCAGTGTTTTCATAGAGGATAACCTGATTTCCCTCTAAGCCTAGAGAAGAACAGGAAGACCATATCTGCACTATGTTGCAAATTCTATGACAAGCGAAATTTTACCCTGGAATTTTTTTCCAATATCAATTCTGTTTGATTACAGTGACACGCTAAATCACATGCGTTTCTACGGTTAATCTTACCATGACTCAGCTTATGCGTAAAGGAGAGAACCCTACACTACATTAGGTGTTCTAGAAAATCCTACGCTAGGAGAAGTTTAGATTCAGAGACTCAGAGTTTCGCAAACTCCTATGTATCAAGTTCTACGAAGCAAGATACAGTTAAGTTCATATCTAAGTACCTGACATACCAACAGGTTAAGATAGGACACCAACAGACTGGGATATTTTCATCATCTGAAATTGTGAATTGAAATGGGACAAGATCTCCACGGATTTTGGTTACCAGTTTAACGTAAATTCAGAAGAAGCATGATGCTATCTGGTTTATTGCAAACAGTTTGATCAAGTCTGCAGAACCCTTACATCCGCAAGGCTTTCAGAACCAGCAGATTGATCGGACATGTTCCAGCCAAGGCTCATCCGATCACTTGGCAATTCCTCAGTTATCGAGTCAGACAAATATTCATAATTGTGCTCCTTATTTAGTTCACGTCCTTGTTCTAATTTCACGACTTGCTTTCGCGCTCGCGTTTATGACACTATTCACGTTCATGATGGCATCTCGGATTACGATTTTACGTTCTATTTCTCATTCTAGGAAGTTCTGCAAGAACTTGAGAGACCAGACCCAAGTTTAGTATAACTCCATATCCTCAGATAGACGTTTCTCGTCATATTCTATGTCTCACCTTGTAGCGTTTGGCGTTACCGCCATTATATTCTATGTTCACGATATGTTTCACATGTCATGTTCATTCCACGTTCCTCATATCAAGATCAAGATATGTTACACGTATCATGGATCACGATATGTTACTCATACTACACTCACCAAATTTTCCACGTATCACGTTCAAAAATTTTCCACGTATCACGTTAAAAAAATTTCACGTATCACGTTCAAAAAATTTCACGTACTACGTTTCTTTGTGTCTCGCGCATCGTTGCTAATTATCAGTTAAGTTAGAGTGTTTTGCACGATAACGTTTCAGTTGCCTTACATGTAAATTCTTATGCCCTCGATCAAATTAGGGGATCCACCTTACGTTGATAACCAAGAACTTCTTCGTATGTCAAGTCAAAGTCAGGAGGACAAAGATTTATCATTCGCGTCAAGATCTTGTGAAGGAACCGTTCCAAGAGGGAGGCCACTTGGAAACGGACAAGTTCATCCGGACTTCTTATCCGTTTTTCTCTTATCAATTAGATATGTCCTTTCAGTCACGTCACGTTCCATGTCCTTTCAAGACATGTCACGTTCCGCGTTCCTTCTGCCAGGTCACCTGCACGTTCATTTATCTTACATACCCTCTCAGTTGATTCGGGTATGTTCCTCTTTCAGTTTACGTTATCTATAATTCGGGGACGAATTATTCTTTTTAGGGGGGAAGAGTTGTAAAACCCGCATACTTTTACCATGAGTAGTACCCTTTGGATCGTACGTACAAGATTAGAACTTTCCTTTTATAGCATGTTTACGTTTCACGTATAAGAATTTTTAAGTATTACATACGTGTTAGAACACGATAAGTATTTATTACGTATGAACACACGATAATTATTCCAATAATAATTATAATCACGAACATGCGATCATGAAATCATGAACGTAAATTAATCACGAACTAATATTACGTATGTATATATATTTATTACGAACACAAATAAATATATTAAGTCACGATCGATAACTAATTAAAACACGTAAAACACGAACACGAGAACACACTTATTAATTAGACACGGAAAATGTTTGGGTTACCCCATGTGGGCCCCATACCCACGAAATTTAGAAGGAAAAGGGCCTAGCCCATCAATTTTTACTAAAACATAGAATTAGGAAATCTTGTGTCATTTATCACAAAACAAGAAAAATAACAAAACCCTAATTCTTTCTCCTTTGTTCTTTTGGCCGCCACTTTTGATCAGAACAAGGAGTGATTCGGTTTGATTTTAACCTTGGAATTTTTACAATGATCGTTGTGTGTTCGTCCTTGATTGATCAACGCATTCGGTATAAACTTTTTAACCTTTTTCTTTTATGTTTTGATTTAATAAATTACATAAGATCATGATGTTTTTAAAAACTAATTAAAAACATTTATTAAACATGTCTATGATTATGGGTAGATCAAAACAAGGGTTTTTAGGGGTGTTTGTCTAGCCGACGCCTAAACCGAACCCCTAAGGGGTCTCGGCTTGGCTTGTGAACCACCACCGAGACCTCATGGTCTCGGTTTGGTGGTGTGGGTCCCACGGCAGCAGCAAACAAGGGGAAACCCCGAAGTGGTTCGGGGTATGGTGTTGATTACGGGCCCGGTTCATGGTTTCTAGTCACGACTCGGTTCATTGATTATGTTAAGGTTTATGATTTTAATAGTTATATGTTAAAAAAATTAAATTAATAAAACATGACATAATTAATTTAATTAACATGACTTAGGTTATAAATTTAATTATTAGATCATGAATTTTAACCTAAGTATTTATTTTTAATTAGACTTTATAATTAATTAATTATTAAAAACCATGACTATAATTAATTAATTAACATGACTTAGGTTATATTATTAGTAATTAATAATACATGTTTTAACCTAAGTACTTTACTTTATTTAACTAAAAACATGATATATTTAATTAAATACTTTTAACCTATAGTTTATTTAATTTACATGTAATAATTAATAAATTATACTTTATAACAACATGACTTAGAATAATAATCAGAAAACACTTAAGCTTATAGAATTAGCTTATTTAACCAGCTTATATCTAATTATGGAAACTTTCTATTTTTAGAAACTTATTTAATTAAGGCAGTTAATCTATTTATAGAAACTTTCTATTTTTAGAAACTTATTTAATTAAGGCATCTAATCTATTTATGGAAACTTTCTATTTTTAGAAACTTATCTATTTTAAGCAGTAATACTATTTTTGGAAACTTTCTATTTTTGGAAACTTTCTATATTTGGAAACTTTCTATTTTTGGAAACTTTCTATTTTTAGAAACTTTCTATTTTTGGTAACTTTCTATTTTTGGAAACTTTCTATTTTAGGAAACCTGCTATTTTTTTAAAAGTTACTGATTATTACACAACAAGTATAATAATACATGAAATACAAGTAATACTTAATCAGAATAGACAGAATGTAAGATAAATACAGTATAAAGCTTCAAACAGTAAAACATGACATGAATGTATAAAATAAGCTAAGACATGACATAAAATCAGTTACGTATTTAGTAATCAGATACTTATACACGTATGTATTTATGTAGCATTAGTGATACCGAAGTAGGACTCTCTTCTGTTCGTCTTCTTCGTTCACTGGACATAAGGTATGGATTTCCGTCCTTTCAGTATGGACATTCTTTCCTTATTAGGATTTCCCGTATGCGGCCAACTGTTTTCCCGTAGTATAAGTTTATATGTTTGATTTGCTTATGTTTAAATTAGAATACCTATAGCCATATACATGCATGACCAGTTTCACCTAGTCATGGAGGTACCATAACTATAACACTAGAGGCACTGGTGTTATGACTTCCCCACGGCGGAGTGATTGCTCGTGGCGTCCCTTCAGCTTTTGGCCATATTATAATATTTATCATGTGGGGCGTATGGTTGCATCCTAGTTACATGTTTTTCAGTAAGATTACTCAGTGTGAATGTGGTGTGTGCCTTGCATCCTTCACAAGGAGCTGATCCCTCCTACCCAAACCAGTATATTAAATTAGAGGCAGCCCCTCTAATTTGCATGATGAGGTCACCCCTCCAAGTATTCATGCACGGTGGATTTTCATGACCTATATTGGCTAATGGTAAAATATGTTAAACAGTTTTCATAAGATAAACACAAGGCTTTTCAAAATATAAAACCAGTTTTATGAACATGTTCCAGGTTTTCCAGGACTTATACATTTCCGCTGCTATTAAGTCTTTATTATGTTTTAGTCTTTTATACTATGTCTATATCCGTGCACTGAGCGTTTTGCTCAGCCGTTACTTTCCTTTCCATGTCCCTAAACGGCAGGTACCCTAAGAAAGACTCGAGCATTTGGAGGACGTGCATAGGATGGAAGCTGCTAGAGACTTCTTTTCCTTTTTGCCTTCATACACTTATGCTTGTTTAGTCTTTCATTCATTTCTTTTGCTTTATTATGTTTGGGCTTATGTTTGAGAACCGATGTTTGATTCCGGTTATCCCTATGGTCATGTAATGTTCTAGACATTTATCCTTGTATGCTTTGATGACACGCCATAATTACGTGTGACATTCCATTTATCAAAATGGGGCGTTACAATATTGGTTAAAGCAAGAGGTAAGTCTGAAACGTATTCAGGTTCACCGTAAGCGATGCTTTCAGCTGAGCAGCCAGTTAATTGTGTAGCTGCTTCATAAAAAAAACACAACCACAGTGGTGGTCGTTGTGTCAGCAACACCAAGCTCAAGCCGATACCTGCAAATATGATGAAGCATAAGCACAAATAAGTAGATATTTAAGTGGTTTGTAATTACAATGTTAGTAACACATAAAAGCATACATACTAACCTTAATACGGGGTATTCCACAGGTTTTACACATGCTTCACAACCCCACCCCCCATCTTGGCGTGTTACTCCTTTCATGCATGCAGCAGAACCACATGAGGGGTAATTCCAGCCCTTTCTTGTTCGTACACGGTCAAGCCTGACGTGACAATGGAAAACCGCAGACTGCATATAAAGATAACTGTAAGTATAATGTAATACACCCACAAAGTATGGTCTTCTAATTAAAACCTTACATCATTACGACGATTGCGTGCCCACATCAATAGGTTCTCCAGTATGCCTAACGCGGTTGTGTTGGATCAATGAAGTTACCTCCAATCACACTTTTAGCTTCGCCTCTGCCATTCAATTAAAGGTGTCACACTTGCTGATATATAACATAATTTTTATTCAATGTATCATAAACCATTAATGCATACTTACACATTGGTTTTTGAGCTCTTGGATAATAGGTATATTCGAGTCATCGTAAATAGCTGTCGAGGAGCTACTGGATAAGCATAACTTATCTGAAAGGTAATAGTGTAATACACTGTTTCTTATTAGAGGCTCAAATATAAATAGTTTGTATGGGTAAAAAGGACACCTACTTTGCCATATCTTAGCTGATAGCGAAGTTAGAACAACCGGACAGTCACCAAGCTGTTTGGTTTTCTTTTCTATTAGAATCTCACCAAGTGCACCCCATAATGTAACCCTAAGAGACTCACCATTGTTTCATGTAAACATATAACAAACTAAATTTTACTAAATCGGCAAATAAATTTGGCTAATGTAAATATAGGAAAGGCAACTAAAAGTGAAAGAACCTTGGACTACTAAGGAAAAAATCTAGAGCTTTAGATCGTGTTTTTTTAACTGAAGTTCTCTCAACATTTGTAACATACCCAACAACATCTGTAATTTCAAAGCACACATCCATACGCGGATAACTAACCTTTATTACCAACTAAAACCATAATTATTATTATTGTAGGGGAAGAGGGAGAAAACTCACCAATCAGAAACTTATTGTTTGTGACCTCAACGCGGTCCAAAGGAATTACTCGAAAAGGATATCTAATAAAGCCATCATGTGGAACAGAAACCTTTCGCACCACAATCGCGCCATCAAATTCCAACATGAAGGTATCATCTTTGAGAATTTGAAAATCTAGTTTGTTTTGATGAACAACAAAGTTCTTTATTGAATATATACCTCCTTCTTTTAACCGCATAAAATTGTGAGCTACATTCGCCTTGGCACTACAATGAATGAGCTTTCCCTGAAACAATAGGTGTTTACCATCATAACCAAAACCCTATAACAAAAAAAAATAAAAAAAAAATTATATTAATGTTACCTTGCTATCAGACACCACAAAATCAGTAGACAGGTAATGACCATTTGGAGCATTCACATCCCATATCCTCCCAATCATTACAATAATAAAACCTCTGATATTCATATCCAGTTGGCTCAAGAACACATGCTTTGTTGTTTGTAGGCTATTGATATCTGGTTTCACACTACCATCAGCATTTGATGTTTCAGTAGCCTTGGATGTGCCGCATACAGCCTTAGCTTCAGATTTTTTTTGGAATGCTTGGAAGAATTAGCAGCAGGCATTCTTTTGGTTGAAGATTCAACATTCTTGCCTGAACTCAACACAGTCTTGCTAACGAACTTCTTTTGGGATTCCTTGGGCGAATAAGCAGACATGGCCGACTGAGAAGAATTGCAAGACATGGCTGCCACTTGATTAAATTCAGTTAGGGTGTGAGGAATACCAATACTGACGCCATACATTTATACACAAAACATTAATGGAGGCTTTCAATTCACATCTTTGTAACTGTTGGATGTTTTTCATTCCCCTAAGATGTTTTGCATTCTCAACCGTGGAACCATAGCACTTGCACAGCCCGCCCAGAAGTTGTGAATTTGTTTAACCCGTATATGTTTTTTGAGCATTATTTAGTTGTACTATGCTTAACATAGCTTCACCCATTGTGCTGGAATTTAATGTACTCCTGCATTTCAAAGTTAACGACATAAAATTTATATATAATAGATTTTCATTTCTCTACCATCAATTCTCTTTATTAAATTTATACAACAAGAATAAATGGACTTTTTAGCCCGCAGTGGATAGCTTTTGGGCTATGTATAGTTGACCATGAAAATGTTCATTCCCTAAGGCGACCTGCAACGGTTACTAGGTCGCGACCTTGACACGTCAGCTTTCTTTCTCTTGCGACCGATTTGCCCCAACAAGGCGACCTAGTTCAAAAAAATATTTAAATCATTTTATTTTCTTTATAAATACCACATATTCACATACCAAAATGTCACACACAACTTTTAGTATTTTCACACACAACTCTCTGCTTTTTCACATACAATTTCAGAAAAAAAAATGGCATGCTCTTTCCCACACACCGATGACGAGATTAAGGCTATTATTTAGAATCAAATAAATCAACAACAACGTCGTTGCGATAAGCTTACGTGGTTAGCTGATGAATTCGATGTCGCGTACGGAGATAATACGAAGCTGCGCACAGTATGTGAGAAATGCCATGATCTTTCCCCATAGAAACGTCATTTAATCGACACGTATCTAAGTAATCAATCTGATACCGATTTCAACATCTGCGGATATTTGTTTAGAAAGTCGGAAAAATCAGAGGCTCGAATTGAGAAAAATACTGAATGGCTTAAGAACTTGGGTTCTTCATCCCAAACTTATATCGGTTCTTCATCCCGAACTCAAACAACTCATATTGGTTCTTCGTCACAGCAACACCGACGCCGAAATGATTCTCCCGATCTAGCCTTTCCAATTCCAAACGACTCAAATGGCTTACTTACTGACAATGGGGTGTATCAACTATACCTAGATCATAAAGTATTGAGACAAACACTGGAAGAAGAAAAAAGGGAACGAAGGGAGCTGGAGGCCCAAATTATGGTCGAAGAAGATGAAGAAGAAACAAGGCTTTGGGATTTACCTGGTCAGTTATCGGATTCATATCCGAAACTGACTAATCGTATTATGTATTTTTATTTTATCTATCTAGTAGTGTATTTCCTTTCCAATTGTATTCGAATTTAAGTATTTTCATGTTTTAAGTATGAAATAAATGTTTTAATTTTCGAATAAAAACTGTTTACGTTTACAATATATGGTTTAAATTTTAAATTTAAAAAAAAAGTTTTTTTTTTATACAAACACAAAACACAAACACAAACACAAAAACAAAAACAAAAGGTCGTGACCTCGACCCTTTTGCCTCGACTGATTTGCAACGACCGAATCGCCGCAATGGGCCGATTCGGTTGCGACCAATTGACGACCAAGAAAAATACCCCGCGTTGCGGGTAGCCTAAAATTTCCAATTGCAACTTTAAGGGTGCGTTTGCTAGAGCTTTATTGGAATGGATGTATGTGTGTCAAAGGCATATATAATGTTTGTTATGTGTTAATGATTGAATGAAAATTATAGTACCTACCTAATATGATAAGAGGGTAAAGAGCTAACTATCATTCTATCATGTTTACTTTGTAATATAAATAATTATTTAATTTATTTTTTTCCTCTCACACTCACATAATACATATTTATGGAGTAATTCATAATTGGTCCCACTACTCTATAATCTATCACCTTAAAATTTTATTTATTATTAATTACATAACCTCACTAATTTGATATCCATTCTTTCAAAACTAAACCAAACACGATTAATAAAGTTATCATACCGAATGTCATACATTTTTTATATTAAAGTCATACCTATAATGATTCCATCTAAGAAACCAAACACACCCTAAACTTTCAATATGATTTAGATATGATCGATGCTAAGTTTCTCAACTATTTCATCTTATTCAAATTAATAGTTTATATTTTTTAATGTTTTAATTTAAAAATTTTATTATTAGAAAAGATAATAAAAACTGATAAAGTTTATCATATATATTTTTTTGAAATTATAATTATAAATTCTAATTATTTAATTAAAAATAAAATTATCATTATGCTAAAACTAATAAAAATTAAACAATAATATATACATTTTTTAAATAATATGTTTTTTCATATTTTTTAATAGTTCATTTGTTTCCATTAAAAGTTCATATATTCGACAATTCTTTCCAATGCGTGTGAAGAGAAACTTTCTCATTGAGATTATACGTAGAAGAACGTTCATCATTGAGCATTATGAGCGGATGGAATTATAAGTGGTGTCATCGGGTAAACACGGTGCCACGTAGATTATGTTACTAAAAACTTTATTACATAAAAAAAATGACGTTAAAAGATTAAAAAATACTCACTAAATTAATTAAAAATAATACTCACTAAATTTCATGAGTCCACCTATAACTCATTTTATTAATTAAAATAATACTCACTAAATTTCCTTGATTGATAGCCACGACGCGAGCATGATAGCTCGGGATGAAAAATGATGCGCCGTAAACTTTTTGAAGCTACCAGCCCCACTTATAACGTATCCATTTCTTATGCTCTCAGAAGAAAAGAACTAAGCTTGTTAATTATCAAAATTAAGATGTAGAAAAAGGTTTATAACAACATTATCAACAACAAAATCAAATTATCATCATTAACTTTTAAATCACAACGACATTTTTAAAACAACACTGAGTACTATAATTAAATCATAATTTTCAAAGAGCAATGATAGATTCCCATTTCTTTTTAGAAAAGGAAAATATGAATTATTAGCACAAAATATTCAAAACAGCAATGAAGTTGTAAGAATTAAAACACTCTGCGGATCCCACGTTACCCTTTTGTTACTAATACGGTTATAATCGAACTAAACGTTCATATCATGTTTTATGAATTTTTGGTTAAAAATTTGTTTATATTTGTTTATTTATTAAATAAACGAACATGAACACTATTTTACGTTTATTTAGTTAAGTAAACGAACATGAACAAAAATCGTGTCCGTTTTTTTTATGTTTGTGAACGTTCGGTTTATATGTTGATACTCGTATATCATATCTTTTAACTGTGTACTTTTAGAACTCATATGCTTAAACAAAACAACACTTATAGTACAAAATATTATGCATAATCTGATAAATTTTATGTCTCTTCATTCATTTATGATCTAAGTATATATTAGTTTAAAGTTCATTTAGTTTTTTAATGAATGAATGTGAACATATCATTTTCTTAATAAACGAACATGAACAAAAATAATCGTTCACTTAAATGTTCGTTCATTATTTGTCCGGCTAAAATTAAATAAACAAACATAAACAATGATACGTTTATGTTTTGCTTATTGTTTATTATTTCCTCCATCTCATATAAATTGTTCATAATACAAAAGCACACAATATTTATTTGTACGGTTGAGTTAACCAAATAAGAATAATATTTTTATTTAATACAAAAAGTAAAAAAAAAAGAATTTTTTTTATGTGGATCATGTATTTAATTTTCTTTTAAGAAAATTTAATTATTAAGATTATTTATTTATTATAGTATACATTTAATATAACACCATCATTGTAAACATAAAACACTTAGAGGGAACGGTATGGCGGCGAGGCAGGCTCGCCGTGCCTAGGTGGCAGGCTCGCCGTCGCTCGCCGC
Source organism: Glebionis coronaria (assembly GCA_025667525.1). Lineage (NCBI taxonomy): Eukaryota > Viridiplantae > Streptophyta > Magnoliopsida > Asterales > Asteraceae > Glebionis > Glebionis coronaria. The sequence goes on along the minus strand of CM046875.1, from coordinate 591,415,553 downwards.
CCTTCGCCGTTACACTGACCCCCCCTCGCCGGTTCTCAAATGTCACTTTGTGACATTGCTCGTTGGAAAAGAAGGTGGGGCCCAAAATTTTTTATTACCGTTACAACGGCTATATTTTAAAAAAAAAAAAATAATATTTTTATTATTTTTAAACCCTATATAAACTCATTACCTTATACATTTTTAAACACACAAAATACATTCTACAATCAAAAAAACACTCCAAAAATCACAAAAAAAATGTCAAACCTCCCAAACGATTACCTCAACTACGTTAACATCCTCAACCACGGCACGGATCCGAATCAATCGTCGTCTTCTTCTCCCGCGACGCAATCCGGCCAAGGATCCGGCCAAGGTTCCGGTCAAAACTATTCGCAACAATACTTTCCACCATTAACACCCCACCAAATTTATCAACAACAACTAGCGTTTCACCAAAATCAATATTCACCACCTCAATATCCATATCCACCATCTCAATATCCATATCCACCATCTCAATATCCACCATCTCAAAATGTCCCCGAAACTCAATTCAAAGTACCACAATCTCAACCGCCACAAATTTACGCTTCTTCAAAAGCCTTAAAAAGGCTAGCGGTGAAAACGAAGAATATGCCTTAAAAACGCTTCTTCAAAAGCCTTAAAAAGGCTAGCGGTGAAAATCAAACTCAATTCAAAGTACCACAACTAGCGTACGAAGAATATGCTGACCGGGAAATGGAGTCGTTCGCACCGCGATGTTCAAAAGTTTCACGCTATCTTCAAAAGCCTTAAAAAGGCTAGCGGTGAAAACGAAGACGACGTGCTTGAAGCTGCACGACGTGAATTCGCGGCTTGTAACGAACGCCGAAAATTTACGCTTGAACATATGTGGAGGGTGCTTAGACACTTCTCAAAATGGAACGCACCCGAGGGTCTTGACCAAATTGATCATAGCAACGTATTTGCTCCAGATGCTAAGCGTCGACCACCCGGCAAATAGAGACCCGCCAAGAAGACACGATCAGAAACAACTGAGAGCAGCACGGGTAGTGGATCGACCACTTCGAAGGAAGACATAAACGAGGCTTTACTCCGCAAATTAAACGCGAGTAAAGAGCTGTACGAGTCGAGGAAAGCTAAAGCCGATGCCGAGAAGGCTAAAATGGATGCCGATATGGAGTTTAAAGAGCTGGAGTTTCTCGCCATTCGGACCGACGATTTGCCAGAACCTCAAAAGTCGGTTATCATGAGGAAACAACTACAAATCGCGGCAAAATATCAACTCTAGGATGTTTTTTTTTTGTATTGTTTTTTTTTCGTATTGTCTTTTTTTTCCGTATTTTTATATTCGTAGCGTAATTTTATTTCTCGTATTTGTATTTTATTTTTTAGTATTTTGTAATTTTTAATTTTATGAAATGAATTTTTATTTTGTGTGAAAATTGAAAAATTAAATAAAATGGTGAGTGGTGGGACCCAAGTGAAGAGAAGAGAGACTAGTTGTGATAAAGGGGGTGTTTTTGGAGAAGAAGAGAGAGATTAGTTGGTATGACGTGGCGCTGATGTGGCGCAGTGAAGAGGTAAACACCTCTTTGTGATACCTTTCCCTCTTAATATAAAACGAAACGGGCAATTTAATGCTAATCATGTACGTACTTCCACGGTATCAAATTAAATGTTCACGAATAAAATGTTAACTTGACTGTTTTGGAATAAGGTGTTGCAATTTTTAACGGAAATCACATTCGTTTAATTTATTTTTGCTCTTTTTCAGAAAAAACTGAATCATATTATTTAATAAGTGAGCAATAAACTACGCTGCAAATTATTTTTAAATTATAAAACTTACAATGTGAAAATTACATTTGTAAATCTAAACGTCATTTGAACGATAATTGTTTTTCTTTCTTACTTTTTTCGAATTTTAGCTACGCTGCATTCTAGTTACTAAAGCACAATCTATATCTACTAATAAAATGAAACTCCTAATAAAATGAAATAATTTACAAACCTTTTAAGCTTGCAATATTAAAAACAATTACATATATAACACAATTATACAAGTTGTTTAAGCTTAAGCATTAAAATCGTATTTAAAACATTGCCATATATACTTTGAATTTTAATATGTTTTTTTCACAAAAAACTTATACTACACAACCGAAGTATAGAAAATAAACATGTTCTTTTGCAAAAAAAAACCAGTTTGGTAAACAAAAGTACACATTAAAAATAAGCCGGTTTCCAAAAGGCTCATGTATAAACATCCACGAATGAATTTGTTAATAAATAAATAATGTAAATATTTATTATATAAAAGATCAATAAAAGTTATTTAAAAAATATAATTTTTGTAATTAAAATTATATATTTTAAATAACTTTTATTGATCTTTTATATATTAAATGTTTACATTATTTATTAAAGACAATATTAAAAAATATATTTTTAATAAAATAAATTGATAAAATATATAAAAAGTCATGACAAAAAATTGAATTTTGAAATAAAATTAATTTTAGTTAAGCAACTAATTGTCGTGTGATTTTTGCAAAGTTGGAAACCTGTTTCATGTCATTAAAACGCAATCCAATCGATACAAACGCTGCCATAAAACACTTTCCTTAAATATTCCGATCAATACAAACGCTGTGTTTTGTAAAAATTCAAATTTTTCTAAAATTTAAATTTTGAAACCCAGGTTTTATCTATGGTAATGTTTTTATGGTAATTAAATGTAAAGGCGTTTTGATAATAAATAGGCTCCTCCCCTAAAATAGAGCATATAGGAATGTAACCCTAAATTTAAAACCTATATAAATCTATGCATTGCATTACATTTTGTCCACAATACTCAACATCCATGTTTGTGCAATCACTTAGATCCAAAATCTCCCTTCTTTATTGTGCTGCCATAGAATGGAATGGATTGATGTCCATTCCTGCAACAGTACATGATGCTTTAAAGCACAAACGTATGGATTGATTTCCATACTCTTTCATTCGGGTTACAACTATGATCTTCTAAATCAATGGATTTATGTCCATATGTTTATTTGTAATGTTTTGTCTCATCTTTATAATGACTTTTTTTGTTCAGATCAATTTGATTAATTGTTAACTTTTTACAACTGCGGACATGTAGTATTTCATTGCCTCAATAGGCATATAAAGTAATGTTTGAATCATAACCAAGGCCGGTTATAAGGGGTGCAGCAAGTGCAACTGCACAGGTCCCCCAAAAGTATAGGGCCTCCAATTTTATAGTTTGTTCAGTGTACTTGGTAAGCCCATAACAAAATGTACAGCCCTATAGTTCTTATTCTTTCACTTTCAAATGATTTCAGGCATCATTCCAAAATTATGTGTAATATTTTTCTTTATAGTTTAAGTACTTAAAATTTAAAGCAAAAAATAGTGGTATTTTTTCAGATTTAATATTAGAGGACATATTTATAGTTTAAGTATTGTGATGCCTTTTCTTGCGAAAATATTTATACATTGTTAAAACTTTAGTCTTTTTTATAATTTGTAGAACATGAAAATAAGTGTGATAGGCTGACAAATAGACCCGGTTTTAGTAATTTGTTGTTCTGCATACTAACTTTAATTTCGTATTAAGGGGGCCACGTCATAACTTTGGCACAGGGCATCCGAAATTCATGAGACGGCCATAATCATAACATCAGTTGGAAAATAAAATTGCAGACATGTAGTAATGTATGAAATTAACTATAAAGATGACGATTTGCAACTTAATAGTTTCTCAGTTATATCACAAGGTTATATAATTATGAGAATAACCTGATTTTGATGGATATAGTATTCCTAATGTTGGTTCACCTGTATTATCATTATAGAAAGGTGGTTGAAGGATGAGGTCCAAGTTCATTTACAAGCATACTCCTACCATATGCTGCTGAGTAGGAAAAACGAGAGGTACAATGTGCCAAAAAGATCTAAAGGCGTTATACAAGTGTTTCTTAAAAACGAGAGGTACCCATCTTCCATTCATCTCATGTAGGATGTCATAAATTTGTTTTATATATTAGACCTCATTCATGTAGTATGATATATCTTTTTATCTAAAAGTATCACACAATACCAATTCCGTAAATAAAACAAACTCTTAGCATTTTTTTATGTCTCCGTGATATTACTCCTAGCAAAATATTTTTTAGGTTTCCATTAGTTGTTGAAGGATAACCTTTATAAGTCGTGGCCAAGGAATAGTTTAGTTACCATCACGCAAGGTGGACTTCGATATGATTGAATTGTTTAAAAGTACTATAGAATCAACGCTCAAAAGACAAATTGATGTTGCACCTTTTTTTCCAGTAAGGATCATTCGCTCTTTAGTTATGTTTGAGTGGTGGTCGGTCATGGTCGATTGATTAGTTTGTGCTTAGATACGATAAGATTTATGAAAAAAAATAAGATGATAGCTTATGAACACGCTGTGAAATTCTGTTGCAGGCAGCGCTACAAAAGAAAAAGTTGCATACTTTTTTACGTGTTACGGGTATCGTTGGATGTACGACAATGCTGCTGAGTGACACGTAAGTTTCATGTCTATTTATATGACTTTATATCTGACTTTTTAATCAATATGCATCGAAATATACTTTTAAGCAGCATCTGGTATTTTAAGTCAAACTATATTGGGCTGCTATTACATGACATGTGTTAAGTAAGCTTAAATGATAAATCTCATCGTAGGATCCAAATGGTTCAACACGTTTAAATGGAAAAAGTTGTCTAAATTAGTTTGAAGTATCTTTAATCTATGTAGGAACCATCTTTAAAAAAATTTAGATGAATTAGTTTAGTACTCCCATCTGATAAAATGCCTCGAATAGGAAACCAACTGCGTGCTAAAGTCTTTAAATGTCTAAAACTAATATTTTGATTTTATGACATTTGGTGGGGCGATGGTTTTTGAAAGTCTTGACACATAGCTAACAATTTTCAAAAATTGATGTATTTATGAAGCTCTAATTTTATATATAGAAAGTCTGAAGGTTGTTGAGACAAATGTGAATTTATACAATGAATCTTCGACAATGATTCCATCATTCCCATCTGGATTGTAAAGATCTCAATCTTGGCTAAATGCTTGAAGTTAATTTAAATGTTGTAAATCTGTCTATATAGCATACAAAAAGAATTTGTGGAGTAATTGAGGTGATAACTTGGTTTTCTAATATATTTGAACAAACATATATTATTTCAAAAATTTTGTAATTAAATCTAAATTATTATTCACATTTTTTTCTTTTAATTATTTTTATGTTCAACTTTTAGGCCCCGTTTGGTTCACTTAATTTGTTGTAATTTGATGTAATGTAATTTAGATTCCAATTACATTAGGTGTTTGCTTGGATAAATAGTGTAATTGTAACTTTTTATATTACATTAGGCCCACTATATTGATGTAATCTCAATTACATAGATATATTGAAGGAAAGTTTAAAATTATAAAGGAATTGCCCACTTGCATTAATAAACCAATCAACAACAAACACATGACACTTTTTTACATTATTAAAAATATATATAAATGAGGTTATACCTAATTACATTACATCTTGTCAAACAAACAAATAACAAAATTACATTACATTACATTACAATTCATTAACATTACAATTCCTTTAATAAATTACAATTACATTACAAATATTCAACGAACCAAACGCGACCTTAGGTGTTCATGGAATGGGAATTGGATGCTAATTATATCGGGACTCACATACGTCATGCGTGAAAACCCCATAATGGATCGAATGCTTTTATTTTTATTTTGTTACAAACTTTAGTAGCTTATCGAATACTTCATGTTGTTTATAATTATTTTATTCATCTATTACAAGGACCCGTTCATTTTCTTTAAATACAAACATCCATTAATTTTTTTTACGAAAATCATTCTTTAAACTTCTCCCGACGTTAGACGGGTCTTTAAGCTAGTACTTACATATTTTCCTTTTGGTTTAGGTAAAAGCTAAACAATACCAATATACTTTCGAAAATATATTGATTTTAAACATTTACTTATTTATCTCGTGACTTTAACAATAAACTTTCAAATTCGTTTTGACTTTACCAATATGGTAACTTGTAACTGACACGTTGGCACGGTTATTTCCACGTCAGCATAAATATTTATTTTTCTTTAATTAAAAAAATAAATTGTAGGGAGGGCTCTTTTACTTTCTATTATTAAATCAACCCTTTAAAACCCAAATTCACATCTCTTCGTTACAATTCAATACTACTGAATCTTGCTTTTGGTTGCTACAAATTGATCAAAAGTTCATATTACATCTTTTTTTTCATCTCTCGTTTTCATGTAAACCTTATCTGGTTATCCTATTTGGCATTCATCGTCACTTTCTTTGTTATTTCACGTCTTTTCTTTTGATCTTAAGTTAGTCAACTCTCTTTCCACCAATTCAATTCCCTCCTAGAACTATTAAAATCCAGATTCACGTAGCCACCTTAGTTAAGTGGGCCGCCATTTATAGATTTGTTATAGAAAATCCAGATTCAAAAGCACAAGAGCACATCGAAAACCTAGATTCAAAAACACAAGAATATATTTAAAACTTAGATCCATGGTTAGTGGTTTTATTAATATTGTTTGAAGAGGATGGTTTTTCAATAAAGATAAAAATAATGGTTTTTTTTTAAATGATGAAGATAATTTAATGATGATCCTGTGTCAAAGAAGAACATGATATAAGTTTTGAACTTTAACAAAAAAAAGTTTAAAGTATAAGTAAAATAAAAAAGGTAAAAAATCAATTTATTGATAACCACACAAATCCATGTAATGTAAAAATTACAAATGTATTGTTTTTTAAATTACACCTAGATATAAAGAATGACGTGGAAATATAACCGGTCATCTTGGTAACATTAGTACAAAACAAACAAGTTCGTTGGTAAAGTCAAGATATAAAAAAATAAATGTTTAAAGTCAGCATACTTTAACAAGTACGTTGATATTGTTTAGCTTTTACCTTTTGGTTTAATACAAATTTTGACTGTTTAAGAAATACACACAAAGAGTATACCAATTTGCCAAGAATATGAACCGACTTTTTTGTAGAGAATTAATTAGCACATTTAAATTTTTTATTATAACACTTCAATATACAATCTGTTAAAATATAGTATAATTGTTCGATGCATAGTCTAAAATATCTCAATAAATTTATAAGTGTGTAAATTATTACTCCCTCCGTCTCATATTAATAGATTACTAATAAAAAACACGTAGTTTAATAAAAATATCATTTTTTCAGTTTTGTTTATATATTTTTTACACAATAACAATTTTACTCTTGACCAATTAATTTACAACTTCTTTAATGTTTATAATAATACCTTCAAATAACGGTGATATAATAAACTTAATATTTTTTATTAAACTATTAATTTAGAACGTCCAAAAATAATAACTTAGACTATTAACATGAGACCGACCGGAGGAAACCAAAAAAACAATCACTGCAATAAATAACTGTTTTTTACTTTTTTGCAAATGAACTTTATAGTAATAAAAGAAACTTTAGGCTGGTGAGAGTGGTAAGAAACTCACTCATCGCCACGTCAGCGCTACATCAGCTTTTTCACAAACTCACTCAAACTCCCCACAGAAGGTAATGACACTCATCCAAACTCACTACAACTCACATTTCATTCCATTTGTTTATTATTTAAACACATATCACTCACAAAAAACACCTAATAATAAACCTAACCAAAAAAATAAAAATCAACTCAGACCCACAACATTACAACTCACTCAAGTGAGTTTGCCCCTTGTTTTTTGCTTGATGTGAATAAGTCGCGCACGATATATATGAGAAGGAATGGAGACCCATGAGCGACTCACGAGTGAGAATTGTCCCACTCCCACCAGCCTTATAGATGCAAATAAACAATCATTAAAAGGTTCCCATCATGACCCATAAATATTAGTGGGACCATAACAATTTGGCCATGCGTTTACGTCTAGAGACACTCCCCCCTCTTCTCGGCCTTTCCATCCCAAGTACTCAAAACATCATTTAATACGGAGGCATCATTTTTCCTTTGTCGACGAGAATAACTACTGTAACTTTTTATTTTCAATTCTTATCTATACTATAAATAACTAGTATGGATATCGCGTAATGCGATTACGGGTATTTGACGACGGTTTTTAAAGGAAATAAGTGTTTTTTTTATCGTTAAGGAAATAAGTGTTACTCCGTACTTTTTTACCCATTAGATTTGTATTAATGTTAAAGTTAAAAAACCGAATTTAAATAAAATCATTAAAAAAAACTAAAAATTAATAATAATATATCAAAATAAATATTATATTAAAAAACATAAAATTTAAAAAATATTATAAAATATATTAATATATTAATAATAAACATATAAAAAAATTTAACTTAAAACTTAAAATGTTATTTTAACAAGTTGTTTCAAAAGTTTATTACAAAATGTTTTTATAAATAGTCACGGTATAAAACTGTGATGAAAACATCAAAAAATTACTTTACCTAATAGATAAAAAGAGTATGAAAAGTCATCGTTGCTATTTTAAAAAGGTATCAAATGTTTTATAAAGTATTTATAAAAGAGTGTATATCTTTATCTTAATTTTAAACTAAACTTTAAATCAAAAATTAAAATTAAGAGAATGAATCTCAATCAATAAAGCATTGTGTCGATCATCATCTCAACTTCAAACCAAAAGTTAAGATAAAGAGAGTAAATTTCAACTATTCGATGATTTTAACTAAGATAAAAAGGTGTAATCTTGATTGTTTATCTGTTTTTTTAATAATCTTTTATATAAACACATTTATTTTAAATTAAAATAATTTTTAATATATTTATTTTTACCATCTAGTTATATCAATTTTTTAAAAATTATATGCTCTTTAATTAAATATTTATTTTAATATATTATGTTTTTTTAGTAGATTCATTTTATTTTATTTTAATTCATACTTTTTACGCTTTAATATTAATTTTGATCATCAAAAAATACCGACTATCTACCACCGCATTGCATGGATACCATGCTAGTTTGTTATAAAATAAAAAATTAATTTTACTAAGATCAGTATAGACAAATAAATCAATTCTATTCGGTTATTTTTTAATCAAAATAAAAAACTTTCTTTTTAACTTTTTTTAAAAACAAAATATAATGCAACAATAAATCTTTACGCGACAAAGTATACACTATCACGACGAGTATTTTTTTATCTTTTAATTGATAGATACTTTGATATATTTTCGACAAATTTTTTTATTTTTAATTCAGTTACTTTTGAAAGTCACATGTGAATTTTTATATGTAACTAAGAAAATAGTCAAAAGTATATAGAAATATTTTATTAAAAAAGAAAAGATAAAAGTGAGGTTTTTTTATATTTGATGGAAAATGAATGGAATGTATTAAAATTTTACCTCAATAATGAGTATATATTAAATTTTCATTTAGGCTGGTCGCAACGTTGTATGATCGAAGTCGGTCGGCTGCGTTACGTCAACCGACTGGAATCAATCGTCGTAGGAAAATCGATCTCACCCTCAACCATTTAAAAAAAGGTTTCTCTCTATCCAAATATATTGTTAGAATTAAAAAAACTTTTGTTTTAAAATTTAAATTTAACTCTATACCTTTATAAATAATTAAATACTCAACCCATTATAATATTTTTCTCACACACTCAATTTACAAAACCAAAAAATTAACCATCTCAACATGTTTAGCAAGAAAACTCTCAAAACTAAAATCCCGAAATCTCGAGTTCCTCAACAAACTGTTCCCCATGTGACACTGGATTCGACTTTCCGATTATCTAGAGTGTCACCACACATTCAGTTTGGACCCGCCGACTTGAAATATCAATTACAAAGCCTAAACATGTACAATCAAACCATTTGTTCTCTCCTAAGTATAATAACAACCAACAAGCTTTCTTTGAATCTCCAACTGGTTTGTATCGTCCTATTATGGAGCATCCATTTCTTCGCATGTTAATCCGTCGTATTCTCTGGTTAATATTTTAATACTGATGTTGATTCTGATCAATTGATGTATAATCAAGAGTACGTTGCGGGTCAAGGTTCGTGTCAAGGTCTGAGTCAAGATCAATCTATGGGACAAGGTTCGGGTCACGGGTCCTATCACGGTACGATTAACCTTTCGACAACGATGACGCATCTCTCAACGAAAAGATGTCACCCGTCAAACCTAAGAAGCCTCGAGACGTGCTTCAAAATCCAACCAATTCGAGACCAACAATAAGGAGCCAGCAAATGAATGGACAATAGTGGAAGAAGTCGCATTGTTAAAAGGTTGGTGTCATGTGTCGGAGAATAGCAAGCAAGGAAACAATAAAAAAACAAAGGGTTTTGTTGGGACACGTCCTTAAGTACTATGAAGACGAGACGGGATCGAATAGAGGGTACGACGCGGTTTTGAGCAAATAGAAAAACAAGGTTCGCCCTATAATTGTTTTTTTTGCTATCGTGAATAAATTGAGCTTAATCGCGAAAGTGGTGCCAATGACCTCACCACATACCAAAAAGCTTGTGTTAAATACACATTGATTTTATAAACATCCTTTTCCGTTAGAGGCGGCGTGCAACGTGTTGAAAGATCAGCCAAGTTGGCATCACGTTGAGATGCCAAGGTTTCACATAAAAGGTAACAAAAAAGCTAAGACTTCTGAAACCACCTCCGGTTCTAGGTAAGGTGGTTATGTGAATTTGAACGATGAACCAGACGAGGACGAGGATAAGACTTAAGAACACCGACCAATTGGTCATGAGCGAGCTAAGAAGACGTCATCTACCTCATCAACAAGGAAGTTTTCATTTGTTGACGTTGTAACCAACAAATGAGAGAAAATGAAGGACTTCAACTGGGGGAAAAGAAGGAGCAACAAGACTCCTACTTTCACTTGAAGTAACGTGAGTTGGATTTGCAGGAGGCAGCTCAACGGGAAGCAATGGCCTTGAAAAAGTAAGAGCTCGAATTACAATGTCGAGCAACTAAACTTGTTAGAAAAAAAGAAACAAGACAAAGACACAGGGACGGAGCCAGGGGTGTCCCGTGGGTGCCCGTGACACCTATGGATTTTTTTGATTTAGTGTTAATTTTCGAAATATACATCGATTTCTTCTAAATGCATCTTAAATGCACCCGGTCCTTTGAAAATGTGTTTCTATTCTTATTTAGTTAGTATATTTACAAATAGAAAACAAATTTTAACTTTTATAAATTATGGTTCAAAAAATTTTGTGCACCCGATCATATATGGTCCTGGTTTCGTCCTTGCAAAGACATAATGTTTTACAACACTGAAATCAACCACAATTTGACCCCAGCACAACATGCCTTGTTGTGAAAACAAATCGCATGTAAGTCGCCGGAGAGAGAAAGGTGATATGCCAAAAAAATTATGGTCGTACTAGGTCACTGTTGTGCCTAGCTTTATTTTTACATTGCAACGATTCCAAATTATTTCAATAACCAAGATGACATGTTATTGGTTTTTCTAACCATCTACACTATAAAATGTTATAATTTTCGCCTAATATATAACTTTAGAGTCAACGTTACAATTTTATAATTTCCTTTATAGTGCGAAACTAAATCAAAATTGTGGCAGACATAAATTCAAAAGTAAATAATGTAGTAAGATTACATGGTAGATTTTTAAATTGTTTGTCACTAACAATAAACCGTTTGAAATCCATTGACAGATTCAACAACATAATCGTTTGCATGCAAGACCCACGTGTATTTTTAATGATAATCGTAAAGAACTAGGTGTTATTGACACGCAACCACAATATTTGAAATATATACAAAGAAATTCGAATATGACATCCATTCTAACTACTACAAAAATATAATGATAATGTTGGACAACTAGATTCGTGTTTAGATCACAAGCTAGTGAACCATAAAATGTAAAGCTCTACGATTTATAGTTCACAGGTTGGTGTTCCAAACACTAATAAGTTGTGCGAGAAGCTAAAACTTAAACATGACCACAAAAATAGCAATGAATACTTTGTATTAAGGTAGAGCCCAAAAACATGTTCCACCGCAAGACTAAGTGGATTGATTTTCATGTCATGAATGTTGTCATTTGTTGATGGCATTGATAATTTCAGAGTACACCTTTTGTCCAAAAAATTTCCAGCTTTTCTAGCATTTGAAAATGTTACAATAATAATTAGATATTTGAAACTCTAAAATGAAATTATATAAACATGTTAGAAAAAGAAAAAGTTTGGTTACTATGTTGACTAAGAAGATCTTAATGGCTTTACCTGAAAAGGGAGGGCTTTACCTGGTTTGAGTCTGTGTGGTGGTGGGCTCAAACCCCGTGGATTAGTCGGCCAATGAATCGAAAATCACGGTTACAAAAAAAAAGATCTTAAGGGCTCAATGATTGTGTGGTAACGAAGTTGGCTGCTAAATGAACCCAATTTGATTCCATAAATGAGCCTATCCCATCTTAGTTGTTCACCTGATCTACAAACTTCGAAAAAAATGCATGTTTATGAATTGAATGTCTTGAACACATATAAGCATTTAACATGACAACTTATGCCAAACATATGGAATATCTAAAAACCCAAAACTTTTATGGCATTATGTTTAGGAATCTTACACCATTAAAGAACATAAAAAACTGATATCTTACGTTAGAGACAACAAACAAACGTTGTGTAAAAAAGGTGGCACAATCTAACAAATGTTGAAATGCATAACATGAGATATTATTCGTTTTTTATTTAGATTGAGGAGTTGATTTACACACTTCTTATTTTGATTGAGACACTCGTTGTATAGGTATATGAAACATATTGTAAACATTATAAAACCACGTTATGCACAAAACATAGTGCCCCAATCAAAACCATGAGTGTGCAAATCAATTCCTTTTAGATTATGCTCAATATACAAAATGGATACATTAACATCGGGACAAAGAGGATGGAAGAAATCGATGTAACAATTCTTAAAGAAGCGTTCAATAAAATTTGTTGCTATTGAAAAAAGATAAGATAATGGTTTGCCTTTCACGTAACACTTCATTGTAAGCATATTGATTTCTTCTACCCTTCTTTTACTCTAACATTGATGTATTCATTTTTCTTTATTATGGAGAGTCTAGGTTTAAAAGATGATAACCGACCAATAATATGACACTTGTCTTGAATAACCATGATTTTATTTGTATGCCGTAGTGCCTGAAAATTCATGGTGCATTTTATGACAATCAAGTTTTTTTAAGTCAAAGTACGACATAATGATATACCAAATCATCATATCGAAACAACTAATATTTAAATTTGTTAGTGCAAAACAACCCACACTCTATGAAAAGCCTCATTGACATTAACACGCTTTAATCGTCTAAATAACTGATTGCCATTGTGGTATAAGTGTAAGTAAGTTAGCTGAAACATTAAAACAAACAACGCGCACCGTTGTGTTAATATTCACGTCACTCATATTTTATAGTATAACCATTCTAATCTTAATTTCTAGGAAATATATGAGACCCACACAAAAATAGTAAATATCATACCCCAGAATATTCGTATGGTATCAGTGGTGAACGTAAAGGAAGTCTGACGCTTGTAAGCACATAATTGTTCCCATAAGCTCGCCTTTTGCCACCCAAAATGGTGTGTTATGCACAAATGACTAGCTTGGATCCCGACAATGCGATATCCACACGACCATTCTTTGTAGGAACATCTTACTCATATTGATTTCTTCCATCCTCCTCACTCCAACAATAACATATCATGCAAACGTTTATTTTATTGTCGAAATACAAAAGAATTCAATCTATGAATAAATGTATAAAAAATTTATTTGTGTGCTCAAATCCAACAGAAGATGGATAGACGACTTGCAGTTTATGGTTTACAATCAAGTATGTGAAAAGCTGAATCAACCAAGACTAATTATTTGACAATTTAAAGCATTAACATTACAAATTTAATTTATGCCAATGTTGCAACCAATATACGGTCAATAGCTATTGGATCTGTGGTGAACATGGACATATCCATAACAACATTAATGCTTGTTTTGAAGCATGAATTTGAATATAAAAAAATGATCATTAACGATATTTAGGAAATCTAAATACAATCAATAAGCCACTATGAATGATATAAAGGAAAAATGACACTATTGATATTTTGCATTCACCATCTGACTTTATATAATGCCACACTATCTCAGTGTAACAAATACTATAAACACAACATACCATCAAACAAACACACGTCTCCATTTTTTTAATTCGCAAGACACAAAACAAACAAATATTACCACAAGGTATACAGTATACACTATGCATTAAATAAGAACTCACAAGCATATGCAAGTAGCAACCTCAATAATTCTTTGTACAAAGTGTGTAAAATCAACATTTGTTACTACACTTCATTCTTCAAAGAATATCATAAAACACATACGATCACAACTTGTAAAAGAAATATATGCATTTTTTTGCACATAACTACATACCATAATCTATAAGATATGATATAGCTTAAATAAGCATAAACACGCTCACATGAATCTAATCGCCATAATAGCATAATCAATGTCGAATTTAGAGCACAAATTCAAATATAAAATATCCATACTCAGATTTTAAAGTCTAAAGAATAAAAAAATACAATAAATGACATTAATCAAAAAAACAAAAAACCAGCTTCCTAATTAACAAGAATTATAAATCTCGAGTAAGGTGTACTCGAGGAGTGGAGTACGAACGAAGATAGAGCTTCGTTGCCGAACCACTATAAATCTTGGTGTCTTCTATTAGGTCGCTTCTTTCCTTACTCTTTACTTACTTTCATTATTAAATCACATACAAGAATTACTTGTCATTGTTAATGCATTAGAATTAAACCTAATCATTGTGCAACTAGCTTTCAAGTAAAAGATAGTTTTGAGACAAACCTAATTGAAAGGAATTTTAATTAGGACATAAACCAAAGAGAAACTATTCACCCCCTCTTTATAGTTTCTACACAAAACTCCCTCCTAACATGACATGTTTATTACTTTCTTCAAATTATAAGTATAATATAATATATAATTTATATCCTTTAGTTTCAAAGTTGGCAAAAATTCCTCTTTTATTGTAATTTTAGCTTAATTACATAATTTTAACCCTTTAAGTATATAGTTTAAGTATATTTACAATTTCAACCTTCTAATATTAACCTCAAGGTTTCAAACTTAACAATATTAATCCTTATACTTTTAACTTTAATAAAATGATACTTTTGGCCCAAAATGTTAATAGTTTTAAAAATAACAGTTTTAGTCCCTGTACTTGCTTAAAATTACATAACAACCTCAAAATTGTACAAAAAGATATAGGAACTTAATAAAAAGTTTATAAACGCATTTCTAATCATAATAACATTAGTTTTCCAGATCTATTACTTTTGAAATGGACTTTATCTCATTAATTCATGTAGATTACAAAACTAGGATTTTATTACACCTTTAACTTATAACTTCAATTTTAGCTTATTATATGAACTAAGGCTTATTAAATTAGCTTAGTAACATCTTATTAACATTATAAAAAGTCTTAGAAAATGAATCTTTTGTCGAAGGATCAGAAAAAAAAGGTCCGAATCTCCTGCAGGAATGATTTGGAAGAGCCAAAACAAAAAATAGTGGTATTTGCTAGCAACAACATAATGGAGACAATCAATCAATATAGATTGATCCAAATCTGATGCAAATCCAACATAGCACCCATAGGTACATAATAAATGTATTGAATCGATTCTTTTTAATGAATAAATCCGATCGCAACTTCGAATATGGAATTCAAAAGGATCAAATAGGAAATGATACTCTGAATCATAGAACTCTAATGAAATATACGATCAACCAACATTTATGAATTTGAAAAAGATTTAGAAGAGATGGTTTAGAGACTCTCTTCAGATTGAGCCCTAATTTTTTATTAATTTGGATTTTATATTCATTTTTTTCCAAGAACAAGAAGTTAGACCCCTTTCTAATTTCTCATTTTTTTCTTATATATATTTGGATTTTTGGGACTTATATTAAATGTGAATGTATCTTACAACCAAGAATAATTAAGAGGATCATTAATAATTAAGAGGATCATTTTGGTTTTGGATCTAGGACAATAGGTTCAAGAGATAGAGAATTAAGGATACCCACCAGAAAGACTAATCCAAGCCATAACGATGTACCTGAAAATACAACATTTTTGTTACTTGACCAACCATCAAGAGAAGCAAATACAACTCGTACGCCGGTTAATAAGATGGATGAAGTAGCAATTAATGCAAAAACAACCAATTGAAAAAAAGTCATGCTTTTAATCCTCCAAGCTACCAACAAATGAACTATATCATTTGATCCCTATATCGGTCAAAAATTGTTCTAAAATAATTATTTCATGAATTAAATATTTATCTATTAAAATATTTTCACATTAATTTATATACAAAATAAGCATGTATTTATTAGACATCTCAAAATTGAATCATTGATGGTTAATAGGACACAGAATACTATATACTACTAAGTAAAATTTAAAATGTTGCTAAAAAATGATTATGAATAGTACTAGGTACTATTTTAATAGTTTGAACATGCTGAGGATCTGGTTTTTACTAAAAAAAAAAAAAAAAA
Organism: Glebionis coronaria; assembly: GCA_025667525.1. Taxonomy (NCBI): domain Eukaryota; kingdom Viridiplantae; phylum Streptophyta; class Magnoliopsida; order Asterales; family Asteraceae; genus Glebionis; species Glebionis coronaria. Next base: position 591,398,809 of record CM046875.1, on the reverse strand, counting down.
AAAAAAATATTTCTTAAATCATCACTTGTAACTTACACATATATGTACTCTTTCCAAGAAACACTTCTTTGAACCCTTTGAACATCCCATCCCATCCCATCTCTCTCACTTCACCTTTTTCTCAAGATTCATTTCATTTCAAATATATTTTTTATTTTTATAAAAAAGTAAGTATATAAACTATCATGGTGGAACACGGTGAGCAAGCAGCAGCAGCAGCTCCACCACCCCCTCGACCTGCCACTGTTCAACAACCACTTGGTGCTGCCAGAGGACCTGCTTATCCTCCTGCTGAACAGCTTTCTTCACTTAACTACTGCATCCATTCTAATCCTACATGGGGTTTGCTTTTTTTTTTTTTCTTTTTTGTATGTATCATTATCTTAATTATTATTATTTTTTTTTATATATATATCATTATATCTTAAATCTTTTTTTTTTGGTTGAGTTTTTTTAAAAAAGTTACAAAGATTTTGTAGGTATGTTGTAAAAAGTTGAATATTCTACAAAAAGTTCATAAAGTTTTTTTTTTGGTATTTTTTTAAGTATGCTTCATGACCCTTTTTGGATGTTTTAAGAAACCCTTCATGTTCTTTAAAAAAATAGTTTTATTTAATTGTTTAAATGAGTATTGTCTGAAGTTGTATATTTGTATCTTTAAAATAGCTTCATAGAAGGTTTTTGTGAAATTTCATAGACTGTGATGTGATTAGTTCTGTGCTAAACAAGATAGGGTAGGTTGTGTTAAGGATTGCCTACCTTAAATATGATGTTGACCTATTTGACTATTTGGTCAAGCCAATTTCACTTTTAAGCTTTTTAGATTGAGATAGGAATTTCTTTGTCTTTATGAAAAAAAATAAAAAGTTAGTATATGAAAAAAAAAAAAAAAGTTAGTACCAACTTTTGGATTTTAAATGTTTTTTGTTACACTTGAAGATATTTGTGTTAGGTTTCTAATTACTTTAACGGGGACCATATAGTGCTTAGATTTCATAATCATATTTATAAGACATCAAATTCATAGTTTGTTAAGTAATAAGCATATTAACAAGGGCGATTGATATGCGGAGATTATTGAATTCTGAAATTCAGTATTTTGAACTTTGGACTATTAGTATGTTTGTAGAAGCTTATTGATCATTAAATCCTATTTAAATAATTATTTGGTAAACTATATTTTGCAGCCCAAACTGCTTTACTTGCATTCCAACACTATATTGTAATGCTTGGGAGCGTAGTCATGATCGCCTCTATTCTGGTTCCTCGAATGGGTGGTGACCCTGTGAGTTAACTTTTTATCTTCTCTTTTAAACTCTAAAAAACTTGATGAAGATATCATATTACAAATTTGGCTGAAGTTTATTATCTCTGAACTAATATTTGTGCCTTTTTTCTGGTGTACAGGGCGACAAGGCCCGTGTTATTCAAGTATTGCTGTTCATGTCTGGAATAAGTACACTTTTTCAAGCATTACTCGGTAGCAGGCTTCCTACGGTCATGGGACCGTCCTTTGCTTACATCTTAGCCATATTATCAATCATAAATGATTTCAGAGACGAAGATTTCTCATCTGAGCATGAGGTATATATAGTGATATAAATTTACTCTGAGCTTATAGTTTGTTTATTTGATGTTCTTAATGGGTGGTGATTATGTGGCTTAAACAATAGAGATTTTTACACACTATGAGGGCTATTCAAGGATCCCTGATAATTTCATCGTTTGTCAATATGCTACTTGGATTCAGCAGGGCATGGGGAGAGTTCACAAAGTAAGATAACTATCGATAATAAATAATATTTTCTTTTATTTTTATCAATTGTACTTTTGTACTCTGATTTTTAACTAGTTCGGCTATTATCTATTGTGTGCAGGTTCCTTACACCGCTTATTGTTGTTCCGTATGTTTGTCTAGTTGGTCTTGGATTATTTGTAAGGGGTTTTCCACAGGTATAATCTTGTTATTAGAATGTTTTGTACCAATATGTTAATTTATAACTCTTAAAACCCCAAAATCATAGTATACATTGTATTTTTTACAGCTTGCAACATGTGTTGAGCTTGGCCTACCTATGCTTGTGTTTTTGGTTGTACTTCAGCAGGTATTCTTTTTGGTCAAATGAGTCATTTTTTTCCTCTAAATTTGAGATAGTTATAGGCAAGAGTTATTGTAGACACTTGTTGTCTATTATTTTACATATTAAAATTTGAAAACATACGGCCTGTTTGGTAAGAGCTTTTATGAAGTTTTTTTTGGAGCTGTTAGCTTTTTGTTTCAAAAATAATCTCCTCTAGAATAAGTAGCTCTGTTTGGCAGAACAACTTTTTGGAACTGTTAGCTTTTTATTTTAAACAATTAACTCTTAAATGAAAAGCTGATTTATTAAGCTTTTTAAATTGTTAAGAGCTGTTAAAGCTGTAAATTACTGATATATCCTCCAACCATATTATAATTTATTTAAGTATGTCTTTTTAAGTCATTTTGCATCTTAATTTTATAGTCAACAGCTAATACTTCAGCTATGTTTGGTAAAAGTGGCTGTTAGTTGTAAGTTGTAAGCTGTTAATTATAAAGCTGTTAACATGAGCTATTGGCTGTATTGTTTTTCAATAAGTGATTGGTAAATTAGCTGTTGACTGTAAAATTTACATGTAAAATGATTTAAAAGGACATGTTTAAATAAATTATAATATGAATGGAGGGTGTATCAGTAATTTACAGCTTTAACAACTTTTAACAATTTAAAATAAAAAGCTTTTCATTTAAGAGCTACTTGTTTGAAATAAAAAGCTAACAACTCCAAAAAGTTGTTGTGCCAAACATAGCTACTTATTTTAAAAGAAATTATTTTTGAAACAAAAAGCTGACAACTCTCAAAAAGTTTAGAAAAAGCTCTTGCCGAACATCTATTAAAAATATATACAGCTTGTAGTTCATGTTAGTTTACAGTTCGGGGAGTAGCCCGCTTCCCATCACTCGATAGGGCAATTCCTCGCACATACAGTTAACAACTTACAGCATACAACTAGTTTTGCCAAACATAACCATAGCCTGAAATCATCAATAGGAAAACAAGCCTTGGTAATTGTGCACTCAATACAAATTGGTCTGACTTTCGAAAGTCAAATGTATCTACTTATGTTATATTGTAGTACTTGAAGCACCTCCATCCAACCGCACATCCGATTCTCGAGAGATTTGCTTTGCTCGTTTGCATTGCACTCGTGTGGGCCTTTGCAGCCATTCTCACAGCCGCCGGCGCCTATAACAATGTTGGTGATGCAACCAAACGCAGTTGCCGTACTGATCGATCCTTTCTGATGTCAAATGCTCCATGGTAAACATTATATCTCTTGACAACTATGTTTAGTAGCTCTAACCTTTTTAAGTTTTAAGTAACCATGATTTACCGTATATAGGATTAAGGTCCCGTATCCTTTTCAATGGGGGACACCTATATTTAGAGCAAGTCATGTTTTCGGAATGATGGGAGCTGCTCTAGTTACTGCAGTCGAGGTTTGTTCCAACATATTGAGTAAATTACATAATTGGTATATGTGGTTTGCACAAATTTTGCGGAATTTGTCTCTCGCTGATAAAATCATGGATATTGTCCTAAGAACATAGTTTGCTTCACATTTGGTCCCTCAGGTATGTAACTAGTTAAACTTTTAGTCCATCAAGTATGTGATTAATGTCACCTTTGGTTCAGAAATGGTAAAGGGTGAGGGGCCAAATATGCAAGCAAACATTAGCGAGGAACCAGCGTAGTCATTATGGGCAAATTACAGGAACTATTCATGTAATTTGTTTTCTTTTTAAACATAATGAATTCACATTTACTATCGTGAGTTTTTTTTTTACAGTCAACTGGTACATTTATAGCTGCTTCACGTTTTGCGGGTGCTACACCTCCTCCAGCACATGTTCTCAGCCGAAGCATTGGTCTGCAGGGTGTGGGACAGCTGCTTGATGGGATATTTGGTTCTATCGTTGGCACAAATGCATCAGTGTAAGAAGTAGAACTTAATGTCTTGTTCTTCACATGTCCATTATGCTTTTTTCTGTCACTAAACGTAATTTAATTATAACATTCAGCGAAAACGTTGGACTACTAGCACTAACAAGCGTGGGGAGTCGAAGAGTGGTTCAAATATCCACTATCTTCATGTTCTTCTTCGCCATATTCGGTCTGTACTTTATGGGTCCTTTTCTTTTCTTTTGCACCGACATACTTTTTCATTTGATGCCAGTCTTGTTTTTATTTTCTTTATTTGTGTGTGAATCACAGTCATTGTATTGTACGATGACTTTGTTACCTACTAGTCATTTTGTAGTCAATTTTCTTTTCTTTCTAAAATTGGCTTTCAAAGATGCAACTTCTATACAAAACGATCAGGTTACAAAACGACCTGTATATGACACAAAACCTATGTAAATGAGTAAGATTTACCAAAAAAATTACAATGACTAAAATGGAGTAGTGAAAAACTAAGTTGGTATTTTATATAAAAAACCGTATTATTATTTATAACCTTGTTTCCCTATTCATGTCTCACTTGAACTCGTTTTTTTTCCAGGAAAATTTGGAGCCTTCTTTGCATCAATTCCCCTACCAATATTCGCAGCCATTTACTGTGTTCTGTATGGTCTCGTAGGTGAGTTGAGTTTTTCATACGCTTTACTTATACCTTTTCTTACACGAATCTTCAAAATATTTTATATGATTTTGTTTATTACAGCTTCGGTTGGAATTACATTTATTCAATTCACAAACATTAATTCAATGAGAAACATCTACGTAATGGGATTATCACTGTTTCTTGGGATATCTATACAACAATATTTTGTGGCAAACACCAATGGCGGGAATGGCCGAGGACCTGTGCACACTGGTGGCGGATGGGTAAGGACGCGCAATACCTAATACTATACTATGAACATTTACTGATTTTTTTTCCAGTTTCTAACTTGAACATATGTGGGCAGTTTGATAATATATTTAACACCATATTTGCGTCGGCTCCTATGGTGGCGTTGATAGTGGGGACGGTTCTGGACAATACATTAGATGCGCACCATGCAAGCGCCGAGAGAGGGATTCCATGGTGGGGTCCGTTCCAGAAGAAGAAAGGTGATGGTAGAAACGAAGAGTTTTATAGTTATCCTCTTAGGATTAACGAGTGGGTTCCTAGGAGGTTTATTTAGACGTAACTTTTGTTATATATTACTAACTCTTTGGAATTTGATGTTGATGAACCGATTGTTTTTGCTGGTTCTTTTTTGCTCGTTTGGTAGAGTTCTTTTTGGTGATGTATCAATCAATCTAAAGCTTTTATGTTCTTTCTAAAATGACAACCTTACATAACCAAACTTAACCGCCTGACGTCTATATACGATCAAACAAGTCCTAGTATCGATCTAGTTATCACATCAAAGTGTGCCATTGGGAGTTCTGATTTCATCATGCTTGTGGTGATCAAGATTGATGCTACTTGGATCGTGTGGGTAATACTAGCACGCAAAAAATTACCGCGCTTAGCTTGACACTGTTTGGCCTTTTCTTTGTTGTTCAGTTCTCTGGTGTATATGTTTTGATTCGCGACATATTTCTGTATCAGATACATGTTGTCTTCATTTGCACTCTTAAAAGATCGATTTCTGCAGTTCCATCAGATAAATGTTGTCTTCATTTACTGTGGCCACGCTAACCTCCTGAAAAGGGAGGGTTTTAGCTGGTTTGAGTCTGTGTGGCGGTGGACTCAAACCCCCTGGATTAGTCGACCAATGAGTCAGAAATCACGGTTAAAAAAAAAAAGATCAATTTACTTGCAGGACCTTATGTGGACTATTATTTTCCCGTGCCTCATTGTGTATTTGATACATTATTGTGTTCGAGACTAGAGCTGACCATCATAGATCGCAAGCCGGACTGATACAAAAAACAGGACCGAACAGACCAGCTTGAATGTATTTTGGTCCATTATTCGATCCACTTTTTTTAATTATTTTTGGTCCTCGGTCTGATTCGATTTACAACCAGACATCATGCTTTCTTGGACCAGATCGATATAATCATATGTCAAATATACTGTCCGGTCTCCGGTCTGATGTTTTGTGATGAATCGGTTTTTGGTCCTGTCCGATTGATCACGTCCGATTATGAGACGATTCTTAGTCTTATTTGGGAATTAGGACCCTTGTGTTTTCTTTAGGGTTGTAAACGAGTGAACATTTCATGAACCGTTCACTAAAAAGTTCGTTTATTTATTAAATGAACGAGCATAAACATTATTTTGCGTTCGTTTAGTTAAATGAACGAACATGAACAAAAGTCAAGTCCGTTCGTTTATATTCGTGAAAGTCTGATTATGCGTTCATTAACGTTCGTTTATATTCATTGTATATCATATCTTTTAAGTGTATACTTTCAGAACTATGTTTAAACAAAACAATACTTATAAAACAAAATATTATGTATAATTTGATAAATTTCATGTTTCTTTTTTCGTTTGTTTATAATCGATCGTTTATGTTCGTTTAGTTTTTTAATGAACAAATATAAACAAATCATGAATATATTTTTTTTAATAAGTGAATATAAATAATAAAATTTGTCATTTTAAATGTTCGTGATTATTATTTATCTAATTAAAATTAAATGAACGGTTTATTATTTGTCCGTTTGCTTTTCTTATTAAAGTGAAATTAATTGAATCATAAAAATCAAAGCATTTGATGATATGTAAACGACAATCTGAAGTGTCAGTGGGGGTACTCGAAATTATTGATTTTTCACATTTGACATGTAGTATGTCGTCATTCGTGACTATTAATATGGACAAAAATAACGTACGCAAGAATTACGTGGAAAAGAGGCAAAAAGAAAACCACGACAAGTGTGAAAGAATGGTTGGTACTTCAAATATCATGACTTTGTGACTTTATTTCATTTCATCTATGCATGCAATGGACCTACTAGTGAAAGCCATAAAAAAAAGATAAAGTTGGTTTTCTATTCTAGGATATTATATCCTTAATAAGAGGGGGGAATCTCGGTTCCCAATGAACAGTTCCCCCCTCACATAACCCCAAATATTATATTTCTTCTACTCTCTCCTCACTCACACACATCCCTCACAATCTCAAAAAGCTGACCATGGCCGTTGATTTCCAACGGAACGGATTAACGGGGTTAATAATAGGCCTCAACCGTTGATTGGGGTTTTTCCGTTTTCCTTTGTGGTTGGAATCCGTTTGCATTTAATTGTGATATCAACAATTGTTGAGTGGTTTAAACGGGATCCACGTTGAGTGGTTTAAACGGGATCCACGTCGATTGGCCTTTCGTAAATAATTTATTTGACCTCTCTCTCACACACGCTCATAAGTTTTTTTATATCTCACCCACCATTTTCTATCTCTCTGGGTGTTTCTTGATTTGATCTCTGGGATCATTGGATCATCTACTTTGGATCATATGCTTTTTATTCTTAACTTTACAATGATCTTTGGTATGATCTTTGGGATGATCTGCTTGCTTTTGGATGGTGTTTCATGTTTCTTGATATGCTCTGTTTGGGATGATTTTGGGAAGATCTTTGATGTTTGTTGATCTGCTCTATCTGTGACGATCTATGGGATAATCTTTCGAGTTTGGGGACGATCTTTCATGTTAAAACAAAGGTACCAATTTTTTTTTCTTACAATTTTTTAAGAGTTACTTATGCATATAAGGCGTTTTTTATAAACTTGAGGTTTTTAGTACTTCTTTTCGTCTTATGTGTTGGTTAAATAACAGGTGATGTGGATTCATGTTATTGGTTGAATTGGTTGCGTGTTGTGATGATGGTCTTAGATAGGCTGTCATGATGGTCTTAGACCCTGTTTGGCGGGTTAGAGTAATTATTGGATTATGCGCAGCTTGGCGAGGCTGTAAATATTTGTTTGTATTTACGAATGAGTGTAACGGTGTTTTGCCAAGGTGACCTTTTTAGGTTGCCGGCTTACCACCTGCTTTGCATTTCGTGTGTATGAATTGCTTTCAGCTTCCTATATAAGCCAAGTCGGATAAGCTCATATGCTGCTAAATAAGCATATTGTGACATAAGCGAGAACTGTTTCTGGCGGTATATGTTGTTAGGGCCTTTCATGATTCAAACAGGTTTATTGCATATGGGATTCCCCATCGTTTTAATGCCGCATGCGTTTGAGAACCTGAAAAAAGCCGTATCTTGGCAGGGCGTTAACATGAACGCAGCCATGACGGTCTTTCCAGTTCGATGATGTGCAGTTGCATTGTTAGTCTACATTAAAAAAAACTTCAGATAGGCTGTGATGAGTATAACCGAGGGTTGTTAAAAACGAGATTACCCGTATGGCGTGGCGACCTTTTAAGGTTGCAGCCATGACGTGTGAGTGGTCTCTTTTCTAAACGCCGCCATGCCTGAGCCTACACATTTATTATAACTCTAATAAAAAGCATCTATCAAACTATACATGCTTAACAATACATCTTATATTTATAATGGTTAATTTGAATTTTGTTAATACGACTTTTAGTCATAATGCATTATCAGGGGAAATTCCACCACATGTTGGACGACTTACTGAACTTAGATCACTGTAAGTATCATTTCTTTTTTCACTTTGTTACTAAATTGTGGCCCCCTTGACTCGACATTTTCGATGTTTTAGACGTAAACATATGCTCTTTGTTCTATCTGTGCAGCTTACACTTGACAATTTGAGAGAGCAAAGAATTACTTGCAGTAGAAAGACAAAAAAGGTATGTCTTTACTTTATTATTATATATTTTTTTTTTTGACATGTTAGGGATGGAAAATTTGTCGTTCGTCGAGTTACAGATAAGTTCGGCAGGTTTACTCAAGTATGATAGGAAAGTTCTAAATATATGACTTATATAGTTCTATTAACTGTTTAAATGCTTTCAACACATGCTATAAATAGCGTTTCCAGTTGTGAACTAGGCATGCCATCTTTTGGAATAATGAATTGTTGTTTTGGTTTATATAGTAGCCTTATGGCTTATTTGGTTTTGGGCTTATGGTTCATAAGCTCACTTTTCTTGGCTTATTTTGGAACTTTGCGGCTTATATTAGTTTGGAAATTTCAAAATAAGCCACAAAAGCTAGATTATCAAATATAAGCTGAAAACCAACTAAGCCATTAACCCACTATATAAGTTTGGAAAGTTTCAAAATGGGTATGTTTGTATCTCATGAGTAAGGTTATAATAAGTTAAGATGGTAGTTTTCCAAAATGTTAGGTGTAAGAAAACATAAAAAGTAACCTTATTAGTTTTTCCAAAATCTCAACGAGTTTTTAAATTAAGATAATAAATAATTAAACATCCCTATTAATCTGTTTGGTGTTTTGTAGGAGATTGTTCACAAAAATCCGAGCTACATTAGCAACTATATTAGAGAGGAAAACACGAGCCACAACATGAGATGAAGCGAGGCGAGATGGATTATCTAGATGATAACACTCTACAGGTGTTGAAGGTTTTGGATTTAAAAGCCCGGGTCAAGACATGTATATTGATATAGTGGAATCGTGAGTAAAGTGGGAGAGAGCGAGTGAAGCAGGAGACAACAGTTTATGGAATTATGGCGGGGCGTGCTCAAACAGGAGGTAAGATTAAGGATTATGTTGTTGGTGATATGTGTGTTAAACACTCGATGAATCTAACTGTTGTGTTGTTTGCAGATGGGCGACCTTATTTTTGAGAAAATTAATGGCCTTTTATTCATGGGTGAGCCAAAGATTGAACACCGTAATACAACTGACAACTGATGATGAGAAAGAATGATAAGGGAAGGCAAATGGAGTTGGAGCTGCTGCAAATATATGTCTCTTCAAACCAAAGGTCAGGGAGGAACCTGATGGAAAAAACGCTTTCTTACCGGAAGGAGAAGAGTCTTCGACATTGACATATATGAACGTAATTTTGTTTGCAAGGTCGCTAAAATTGATTTTCGTTTAAAGGTAACATTCTTTTAGTTGTATATCAATTAAATCCGTCATTTGTTTCTATTCATAGTCGTGCATCCCTTCTTCTGCTCCAGAAGGGGTTGTTTGGATCCTGCTAAAACAGTAGCCAAACACCCCCTTTGCTGCAAAAGGGATGTTATTTTATAAAGAGTTACTGTGAAGAGTTTTTTTCATGTTCACATTGCAGGGACCTAAATAATTCCCATTGACTGGGGTAGAAGAGGGTATCTTTTGTGTCTCTGAAATGTGAGATACAGTTTTCGATCTTTTGTTCTTCATAACGTATTCTGCCTTTCGAAGAATGACGAGGTAGTCGTACTGAATAAGCGTGACTTAAAGGACTACGAGTGATACCAAAGAACCCACTTTTCTACCACTTGCATAAACTAAGGTAGTTAAATTAGTTTATGTTGCAGGTTTATCATTCACTCGCGCTGAATATTTACCATTTTATACTTAATGTGTCGATATATGCTGATCCATAACTCTCGGTAGATTGTGCAGGTACGTATTCTGACATTTTAGTACATACCATAAGAAGGATCGTTTTTTTATCAGCAAGTGGAGAAACTAGAAGGAATGGTGACAGGGGATGGCCTTTGAAATTGAGCATTACGGGTAAATCGTCTTATGTTTCATAAGTTCACTTTTGTGTCGCTTATTTCAGAACTTTTCGGCTTATATGAATAATAAACTTATATAAGCCAAACGGTTCTGAAATCAGAAACTGTGTTACCTTTGAGACTATATTGGGTGTTAAAAAGGTATGCTGACATAAGTTTTTAAGAACACACAACCTCTTTCCGAAACTTAGTTTACAAAAAGTAGGCTGACACACACTTTTCACACAACAACAATCTGTCTTAACAAGGTAGATATAGTGTGTTATCTCAGTTCTCTTCTTGGTGCACAGTAACAAAAAAACCAACCTCTCACTTCCCTTTTTTTGTGCATGCGATTCACATCAGCAACACTAAAAAGAGACTCACTTTTTTATCGTATCCAACAAAGTAAAAAGATAACACTTCCCTCTTTTTTTTCTTGACAGTAATCAAAGACAAAAAACTAATCCTCTTTTTTTTAATGTTTTTTTCTGTATAAAGAAAACCCAAAAAAGAATAAGAAAACAGATAAGTACCAGTGAGTCTCTTTTTAGTGCTTCAAGATCATGTAACCTGTACAATCTATTTTACATTTTGTTAAATGATAAAAACATGTATAGGCGTATAGCGTGGAGCTTTTTTACTACTGTTAATGAGACTGTCAGCCATTTTCTAGCACAAATGTTTATTAGTGTTTGTAAAGTTAATAAGAATAGGTAATTAGACATTTATAAGTCGACCATAAGCTCTTATTCAATTTGTTAATGGTATTTCAGCATTTTCGGTTATTGTTGTTTCAGGTACTTAAATGAACTGGTCGAAGATAGTCTCTTTTAAACCAGTATTGCGCCTATTGAGTATTTTCATTAGTTTGTACATAGTAATGCATTTTTTCTCATAACAACCTCTTTGATGGATTCTGTAGACGGAAAAGAGTTGCGAGTGTGTTGCTCAAACATTGTAGACACAATAAAATACTTGCAAAAAACGCCCGCCCTTCGCGCCGCAGCGAAGCGCGGGCAAAAACCCTAGTATAGTAAAGAACCAAGAAAACGATGTGTTTGTGACCCTCACGCGTCTTACCACGTAACATTTGACAAAGAGAGTTGAGATCCCACTAGACATAATATATAGCATAGACCAAATGAGACAATCTAGGTCATCTATTTATTTTGCATTCAATGGTCAAGATTACACCCACTTTTTACTAATTAAAAATAGAGAGAAGTGCAAAAATCATCTCTGTGGTATGTCGAAAAATCGAATTACATCCTTCGTTAACTTTTTGGACAACAGTCATCCCTCCGTTAGTGCGCGGGGCACAATACATCCCTCATGGACTAACGGTGCAAATATTTTCTCGTTAAAAATTAACAAAGTTTAAAAGAGAGGGTATTCTTGTCTTTTTCCTTTCCCAGGGATGTATTGTGAACCTTATCATAAATAGTTTCAAAAAAAAAAAAATTTATTTTTGAAAAAAAAAATTATTTTCAGAAAAAATAAGTTTTATTTTCTCGAAAAAAAAATTATTTTCGAAAAAAAAATTATTTTCAGAAAAAAAAAGTTTTATTTTCTAAAAAATAATTTTTATTTTCGAAAAAAAAAGTTTTATTTTCAAAAAAATATTTTATAAAAAATAAGTTTTATTTTCGAAAAAAAAATATTTTCGAAAAAAAAAAGTTCTATTTTCTAAAAAATAAGTTTTATTTTCGAAAAAAAAAGTTTTATTTTCGAAAAAAAAGGTTTTATTTTCGAAAAAAAGTTTTATTTTCGAAAAAAAAAGTTTTATTTTCGAAAAAAAAAGTTTTATTTTCTAAAAAATAAGTTTTGTTTCGAAATATTTTATTAATTTTTTAAAAAAGATTTATTTAAAAAAAAAATTATTCTTGAAAAAAACTTGTTTCGAAACAAAAAAATATTTAAAAAAAAAAGTTTTATCTTTTTCTCGAAAATTAACCATTTTTTCGTAAATAAAACTTTTTTCCGAAAATAAAACATATTTTTTCGAAAATAAAACCTTTTTTTTTCGAAAATAAAACTTTTTTTTTCGAAAATTAAACTTATTTTTTAGAAAATAAAACTTTTTTTTTCCGAAAATAATTTTTTTTGAATAAAACTTTTTTTTTCGAAAATTAACCATTTTTTCGAAAATAAAACTTTTTTTCCGAAAATAAAACATATTTTTTTGAAAACAAAACTTTTTTTTTCGAAATAAAACTTATTTTTTAGAAAATAAAACTTTTTTTTTTCCGAATATAAATTTTTTTTTCGAAAATAAATTTTTTTTCGAGAAAATAAAACTTATTTTTTCTGAAAATAATTTTTTTTTCAAAAATAATTTTTTTTTGAAACTATTTATGATAAGGTTCACAATACATCCCTGAGAAAGGAAAAAAATAAGAATACCCTCTCTTTTAAACTTTGTTAATTTTTAACGAGAAAACATTTGCATCGTTAGTCCATGAGGGATGTATTGTGCCCCGCGCACTAACGGAGGGATGGCTGTTGTCCAAAAAGTTAACGAAGGATGTAATTCGATTTTTCGACATACCACAGGGATGATTTTTGCACTTCTCTCTTAAAAATATAAATAGAGTTTTAGAAATTAATAATTCATTTTTTTCTTTAAAAAAACACACAGCTCTCTGAGCTCAAAACGTTTTTTCCGTTTTTCCCGTTATCAAAACCGGCGACCACCACCTCCTCCATAACCTTTTTTTTCCGGCGACCTCAACCATCACAACAACCTCCATAACCGTTTTTTCCGTCGACCTCAACCACCACAACTCCCTAATCACAGATCTCCCTAATCACAGATCTATAAACATTAATTTTTCCAGCGACCTTAACCACCACAACAACCTCCATTCCATTTTTTCCGGCGACCTCAACCTCCACAACTACCTTCCCTAATCACAACTACCACAAATATGGCTGATGACGATGCGATTGATGCAGATTCAAGTATAGTTCAATACGAAGAAGATGAAAACCCTATGACTCAGAATCAAATTGAAGAGTCAAATGTTGAAGCCAATATCATTCAAACTCCAGGTAAATCATATATGATTCATTCAATATACAAAACAAGTGATTCATGATGAATCATATATGATTCATGATGAATCATATATGTTTCATTCAACATACAAACATATATAATTCTGTTAAAATAGTCACTCTTTAAAACACTGTAATTGGTAAAGGAAATTAACTTCAAAAACAATTTCGATGAATCATGTATGTTTCATCATGAAACATATATGTTTCATTATGAAACATATATGATTCATCATGAAACATATATGTTTCATTCAATATACAAACAATTGATTCAAAATGAATCATATATGATTCTATGATTTTGTTTAAATAGTTATTCTTTAAAACACTGTAATTAGTAAAAACTTCAAAAACAAGTTGGATGAATCATGTATGTTTCATCATGAATCATATATGTTTCATGATGAAACATATATGATTCAACATGAAACATACATGATTCACTGTAAAAATAATTTACTAAAACAAAACCTAAATGTTATTGTTTAACAGTTCCAAGGAGCACTCCAACTTTGTTCCCAGAAGGCGAGACACCTGGAGGAACGATATACTGCGAACCATATGTCGAAACGCAGTACCTACCTTTTGTGCGGCAAACTTTTGATACAATAGAGCAAGGTGTCGATTTTTATAACACTTACGCTGAAAAGGCAGGGTTTGAAGTAAGATGACATGCCAAAAGAAAACAAAAAGTGGTTTGGTGAAATCAAAGTATGTCATGTGTAATCGAGAAGGGAATCCAAAGGAGATAAATATTAACACATTGGATCCTCAACACAATGATAAGCAAGTTAGAAATACAAGACATAGACTAACGGGTTGCCGTGCGAGAATTAAGATTGCTTTGGATAATCGTACCGGAAAGTATGAAGTAGTTACATTCGATCCGAGACACAACCACCGAATGATTCTGAAAGAATTTGAGCATCTTACAAAGAAACAACGAAAGATGACTCAGGCGGAAAAAATGTTTGTTATAAAAGCTTCAACAATGAAACTTGGTGGAACAAAGGCGCACCACTTGTTTTCTATGATGAAAGGGGGTTCTCAGTATTTTCATGGCACGACTGATGATTTTAAGAATCATATGAGAGACGTTAATGAGGTTATAGGAGAAAGTGATTCACATATGTTGATAGAGAAGATGGAAAATAGGAAGTTGTTTGCGCCAAACTTTACATTTCAGTATAAGGTTGAAAACGGCGTGTTAGTTGCACTTTTTTGGGCTGATGAAGTTGATAAATGCAACTACAATGAGTTTGGTGATGTAATATCATTTGACGCAACATTCAGAACGAATAAGTAAGTTGTTGAATAAAAACTTTTTCTTGTAGAATTCTGTATGGTTTACTATGAAACATATATGTTTCAAGATGAAACATATATGATTCATCATGGATCATGTATGTTTCATCATGAAACATACATGATTCATGATGAATCATATATGTTTCATGATGAATCATATATGTTTCATCATGAATAATATATGTTTCATTCTGAAACATATATGTTTCATGATGAAACATGTATCTAATGAACCATGTATCTAATCATTCTCATCTGATTATGATTTACTTAATTTGCAGTTACGACATGGTTTTTGTTCCATTCGCCGCCATAGATAATCACAGAAATTCGGTGACAGTCGGCGCAGGATTGCTGTTAAGTGAAGACACAGATGCTTATATATGGCTATTAACTTCATTCTTGACTGCTCACCCAAAGCAACCCGATATGGCTGTAACAGATCAAGATGGGACAATGAAGCGAGCAATTGAAGCAGTGTTTACGCAGTCTAAACATAGATTATACATGTGGCACATCATGCAAAAAGTTCCATCAAAGGTGAATTTCATTTACCATAAGTCTGTATTTTTCTTGTAGAATTCTGTATGTTTTATCATGAATCATATATGTTTCATGATGAAACATACATGATTCATGATGAAACATATATGATTCATGATGAAACATATATGATTCATGATGAATCATGTATGATTCATGATGAACCATGTATCTAATCATTCTCGTCTGATTATTTTTACAGATATGCAAAGAAACATATGAAGAAACAAATTTCAAAGAACGTTTCAACAAACTTGTGTGGAATATGTTCATAGAGCATAAGGAATTTGAAGAAAGATGGAATAAATTAATCGAAGACTTCAAATTGCAAGACCAAAAGTGGATGAAGAAGATTTTACCCTTCGAGAAATGTGGTTACCGGCATACTTTATTACCTCTCCTTTGTTTGGCTTAATGAGAACCACTTCCAGATCCGAGAGTGAAAATGCATTTTTCAAATGTTTCACGAATCATAGGTCAACATTACTCAAATTCATGATGTGCTATGAAGCTGCCATGGAAAGGCAAAGACACAGGCAAGAGTTTTTAGACTTCAAAACATTTGAAGCAGCTTCAAAACCTTATACAAGGTTAGAGATGGAAACACATGCGGCTACGATATATACTAGGACAATATTTCTGCTTGTTCAAAAGGAAATAATGGAATCGGATTGGGCTTGTCAAATAGTAGAGCTTAGAACGGAAGAGGGAGTTGAGACGGTTCATGTTAAAGACACGAGGGCAGGGGAGTACCAGACAATTTATACCGAGGAAGGCAAAGATATGGTTATACAAGAAGAAGACAAGGTTGCTACCTACAAGGTTAGTGAGTGAAATCAATTAAATGTTGTTGCTGTTTCCAAAATAGTATATGATTCATTCACCATGAAACATATATGATTCATGTTGAATCATACATGTTTCTTGATGAAACATATATGATTCATCATGAAACATGTATGATTCATCCTGAAACATATATGATTCATGATGAAACATACATGATTCATAATGAATCATATATGTTTCATGGTTAATGAATCATTAATTATTGTTACTGTTACCAAAATGATGTATGATTCATCATGAATCATATATGTTTTATGATGAATCATACATGTTTCCTGATGAATCATACATGTTTCCTGATGAATCATACATGTTTCATGATGAAACATACATGTTTCATAATTGTTTTGGTAAATGCCCAAGTATTAATTTTGTTTTTAATGTTTCATAATCAGGTTCTGCGTCATCGAGAAGACGGTTCAGTTAATTGTACTTGTAGACATTTCACTCGATATGGTTTTTTGTGCCAACACGTATTTTGTGTTTTGAAGAACCGTGATGTTGGAAAGATTCCAGAAAAATACATTCTAAGGCGTTGGAGAAGGGATTTAATACCACTTGGATTGAGAAGAAAGACAAACAGATACGGAGAAAAGAACGAAACCATTGAATGGTTAACTAACGACGCCAACAACGTGGTCGATGAATGCTTGTTTTGGTTGAGTAAAGATGAAGCAAAGTTGGTAGAATTTGTGCAAACGTTGGAAAAAATTAAGAAGGAAATACAAGTTCAAGTTCCTAAGCCACCTTCTCAGAAATCGAGTGATGTAATCCTAGATTTATATGCAATTGGAAAGCCGGCTGCTGATAAACCGATCATAGGAAATCCAGAAGGGGCTCGAAACAAAGCCGGTCTTAAAGGAGAACGTAAAGCAGCACCTAAAGGAGCACGTATAAAAAGTGCAAGAGAAATCGCTATAAAAGCTAAGAAAAAGCAGGCTAGGAAATGTTTATGTTGCAAACAAGTGACAAATAAACATACCAAGAACACATGTCCATTAAATCCAAAGTATATTGCAAAGTTGGCGCTTATGGAAGCTGCTCAAGCAGAAGCTAGAAACGTTGCTGCTACAGAAGCTGGAAACGTTGCTGCTACAGAACAAACATCAAACACAGCTTGTTGATCATTCTATGTTTTTTCAAGTCATATTTACTATCAATATGTTTTCAATTAACACTTTGTTTTACACTTAGTTTTATACTTTGAATCAACTTTGTTTTGATATTTAGTTCAATTAATACTTGATTATTTCTGCATTATCATTTTAATTTGAAGTGTTCGGGGATGAATCATATATGTTTATTTCTGCGTTATCATTTTAATTTAAAGTGTTTGGAAGTGTTTGGGGATGAATCATATATGTTTCATAATGAAACATATATGATTCATCATGAATCATATATGTTTCATTATGAAACATATATGATTCATCATGAATCATATATGTTTCATTATGAAACATATATGATTCATCATGAAACATATATGTTTTATGATGAAACATATAAGATTCATAATGAATCATATATGAATCATGATGGATTCATTCAAGAGTGATACATTATTATTGTTAAAAAGAACTCTAATTAATACTTGATTATTTCTGCATTATCATTTTAATTTGAAGTGTTTGGGGATGAATCATATATGTTTATTTCTGCGTTATCATTTTAATTTAAAGTGTTTGGAAGTGTTTAGGGATGAATCATATATGTTTCATAATGAAACATATATGATTCATCATGAATCATATATGTTTCATTATGAAACATATATGATTCATCATGAATCATATATGTTTCATTATGAAACATATATGATTCATCATGAAACATATATGTTTTATGATGAAACATATATGATTCATAATGAATCATATATGAATCATGATGGATTCATTCAAGAGTGATACATTATTATTGTTAAAAAGAACTCTAATTAATACTTGATTATTTCTGCATTATCATTTTAATTTGAAGTGTTTGGGGATGAATCATATATGTTTATTTCTGCGTTATCATTTTAATTTAAAGTGTTTGGAAGTGTTTGGGGATGAATCATATATGTTTCATAATGAAACATATATGATTCATCATGAATCATATATGTTTCATTATGAAACATATATGATTCATCATGAATCATATATGTTTCATTATGAAACATATATGATTCATCATGAAACATATATGTTTTATGATGAAACATATATGATTCATAATGAATCATATATGAATCATGATGGATTCATTCAAGAGTGATACATTATTATTGTTAAAATGAACTCTAAATCTAAAAATTTCAAAAGCAAGTGTGATTATTCATACATGTGTCTTGATGAATCATGTATGATTCATGATAAAACATGTATGATTTATCATCAACCATATAAGATTCATCAAGGCACATCTATCATTCTTTGTACACAGATAAACCTTGTAATTATCAAAGATTTGAACACATATAAAATACAAACATGTAATTAAAACTACCTTGTACAGACTATATTGTTTAGACTACGTTCAAAATACAATGATTACTAACAATTAGAAACATCAGGGGCCCAACAGCTAGATCTACCAAAAGAGACCCATATTAGTGTTTTTTCCTATCCTTCTACCATTCACAATCATAGAATAAAGTCATTCTTCATTTCCCTTCAATTTTCTTAGCCATATCACCCTCTCCTTTCTGAGCCATATCATCCTCTTCACTCTCGGCTGAAGCCTTCTCTGGATCACGCTCATATCTATGGTTTAGCGCATGAACAATGATTGCGATTCTTTCTTCCTTGTCAACCTTTGTCTCAAAATCATAAGCTAGCTTGAACATTTTGGCTCTTTCTTTGTTGAAATTATGAAGAAGAATCTTTGTAGCTATCTTGAACCTCATACGCTTCAACAAAGTTCTTTGCATAGCAGATTCTTCGCATAGACCAACATCCCAGCTCCTCTTACTGTTGCCCGTGTAGTTCTCTAAATGGATCATAGCAAATATACCGCAGTCTTCATGATTTGTTTTAGTACTCCAACTCAACTTTGGAACATAGCTTTTCATTTTTGAAACTTTGGAGTGACTTGGATGATTATGCTCCTCCAAATACCTTGCAAAGAACTTTTTCTACAAAACGAGAAAGAGAAAAACACGAAAACATATTAAATAAAAAAGATGCATGTGTAACGAAATACAATCATAATCCGTAATTATATATAATCCCCCATAATAAACTTACCAAAATATCGCAAGCTCCCTTGTATTTTGCTGAATAGGTAAATCCAGAAGCGTTATCAAGAATCAACATTGTAGTTGGAATTTTGAGGTTGAAAACAACCACATAAAAATGATTTGAAGCGCATATAGGAAAAAAAGCCAACTCAACGCGTGAGAGAGACGCAAAAGCTTCATCACCTTCAAACTGAGCCAATATTGCTTCCTTAAACAGTTTGTATGATGGTTCCTCACCAAGAACTCTGCTAATCATATCTGGTGTCTGTATAAGAAAAAAAAGTCCTAAGAGAAAACATGAAACTAATAGAACCACTCGAAGAATAGTCAAATGACAACTTACAATACAACTAGTAGAAAAATAGTGATAGTTCGTCTCTGGAAGTTTGGTATCATGCTCAACATTAAGAATGGCGATAAAACAGTCTATGACACTAGCATCTATCCATATCCTTGGTGCCAAAGTCTCCAAATTGACACGTACGGCTGATAGAGGATATCCAGATACAGTTTGAAAAACAATTTCACTACAAAATAAGAAAATAAATGGTGTTATCCAGTAATTTACACAAAAAGTTATGGATGAAACATACATGATCCATGATGAAACATAAATGATTCATCATGGATCATGTATGTTTCATCATGGATCATGTATGTTTCATCATGGATCATGTATTTTTCATAAACAGTTAACAAAAAAATTCTAAAAGACATGACAAAGAGAACTTACTATTTTTTGCCTTGCATAGAAAACAAACTGTTTCCCATGATAAACTCAACTCTGTTAATCAATGACGCAACATTGATTCTCTTATACTGATAAATAGAAGTTATTGGAGAATCTGGTTGGACCAATTTCTTAATACCCATTGGAGGATTCAGTTGTGGAGGAGTCTGTTGTGTAGGAGTCCCAGCAGGCACAACACCAGGCAGCGGTGGAGCAGTCCCAGTAGGCTCAGCACCAGGCAGCGGTGGAGCAGTCCCAACAGGCTCAGCACCAGGCAGCGGTGGAGCAGTCCCATCAGACACAGCACCAGGAAGATCCGTAGGCCAAGCCCAATACTCCTCCTGAAACATTGAACCTTTTTTTAATTAAACAATTCATAATAACATAACGTAAAAAATATGAATAAATAATGAAAGGTTAACAAATTACTTCATGGCCAAAAGATTCGACAGTCACATCAACCACATATGGTCCATACCATCATATGTTCGCATTAATCCACTAAGTATAAGATTCCACATTTAATTCATCAACACACCCCTCCTTCTCAGCAGCAACATCCTCAGTATGAGACGTCTCCTTGCCTCTGTCTCCTTTTTCAGCATCAGCAACATTCTCCGCCTCGTCTCTCTTGATCACCAGCCGACTCGTCTCTCTTCTCATCGTCAAAATCGTCAATATGGGATGACTTATCTTGCAACCACATAGTATCTTTAAACAATCCAATATATCTGTGGTACAAAGCATCAACTTGTTCATCATTTGGGAAGTCGTTGCTAGCCCTTTTCAAGAGAGTTTCTATCTCAGACTTCTCCTTTGATACTCTCGACAGCTTATCTTCAATAACTTTGCATATGCTCTACAAATAAATGTAAAATACACTGAAAGTTAGAATCAAAATATGATTCATGATGAACTTTGCATATATGATTCATCATGAAACATATATGATTCACCATGAATCATATATGTTTCATGGTGAAACATATATGTTTCATGATGAATCATATATGTTTCATAGTGAAACATATATGATTCATGGTAAAACATATATGTTTCACCATGAAACATATATGATTCATGGTGAATCGTATGAACTTTGCATATACTCTACAAATAAATGTAAAATACACTGAAAGTTAGAATCAAATATGATCAATGGTGAATTATACATAGTATTGTAAACATTTAAAAATGTTGATTCATACCTTTTTCTCCTTAGGTGGTACACCTGAAGCTTTCATCTTCTTTTTAAGATCA
Organism: Glebionis coronaria; assembly: GCA_025667525.1. Lineage (NCBI taxonomy): Eukaryota > Viridiplantae > Streptophyta > Magnoliopsida > Asterales > Asteraceae > Glebionis > Glebionis coronaria. The sequence continues at coordinate 591,377,207 of CM046875.1, read as the reverse complement.
GTGGCACCAAAGAAACTCTCAGTTTGCCGTGCCTCATCCGGACTCCATGCTCCACGAAGCTCCAGTTTACCAAAAACTTGATCTTGAAGCTCAAGTTCTTGCCGCTTATGCATGTCAGTAGAACTCCAGTCCCTGATGGCTGGTCTTGAACGAACAACTGTATATCGGTCATACTTCGTTGAATCAAGATAAAGGAGCTGCACACAATAGAGAAAAAACATGTATGTTTAGTGTTACAAAATGTTAAAATTAGCTAAAAATGTAAAACAAATAAAAGTTAATAAAAAAGATAGGGGACTTACAACTAGAAAATACAAGGGACCTGTGTAATAGCCTTGGAGAGTTTCAGGTAATACACCTTCTTTAAGACAACAAGAGTGAACGAAACGACACCAATCCACCTTAGAAATATCCGTATCTTCATAAATGTGGTTAACCACATTAAGCCTTGGTGTTGCTTTCATGAAGTCCGCGTCACCCATCACAGTTGCGAAAAGTGTCAGGAAGTTGAGTTTAAACATAAAATCAACTTCCGTCGCCTGCATCAACTTGTCACTGATGTCCTTAGCCGTGATTTTTTTCCGACCCTTTGGCGCAAACTGTTGTAGCCATGACTTAACAACAATGTCGTTTGAAGGTCTCTCGGGCAAATCAAACAAGGAAATTCCACCAATAGGAAGTCCTAGGATTTCATGGATTTTCTCGGGCGTGACTAGAAAGCTGCCTGTATCAAGCTTAAATTCATAAGTCGACTTATTAAAAGCATTCACAGCAACCCTCGTTAAACGATTTGGTAACTGATCAACCTTAAGAGCCCACCAGTTAGAAAAACCAATCTCATTCAAAAACTGTTCCATGTCAACAAGAGAAGCATCTTTTATGACATCCAAAAGTGACTTTGGTACAGTTCTAGAAAAAAGAGGCGGAAACTGATTCGAGTACGCAACTTTCTTAGTCTGTTCCTCAGTAACAGGTTTCTTCTTCTTCACCTCTGCTTCTTAGATGGTGATTCATAAACAACCATGGTAGATTCTGACTCCCATTTCATATCCACCTTGGGTTTCCTATCAACCTCTTTTTTCACAGCACCCTCTTTTTTCAAATCCACATCTTTTTTCACAACGCCCTCTTTTTTCTCAACCTTTGCTTTTTTCACAACACCCTCTTTGGCAGCTACATTCCCAACACGTTTACTAGGCACTTTCTGACTTGCCTTTGCAACTTCTACTTCTTCTTCATCTGTATCAACCAGCCCATCATCTGTGTTAACCATCTCATCAGTTTCTTCACTCTCACTCTTCGCCACATAATCACTATCACTTGAGGACGGCTCCTTATTCCCAATCTTTGCAACTACCACATAATCAGTTTCTTCACTCTCACTCACATATGTCTCACCAGTCTCAGCCGGCTGCTCACTCCCAGCCTCATCAAATTCCCCACTCCCATCATCACCACCCGCCTCACTACTATTCTTATGCTCTTTAGCCTCTACATCAGCCAAGTTATTCTTATCCTTTTTAGCCTCTACATCAGGCTCACTACCCTTCTTATCCTCTTTAGCCTCTACATCAGGCTCACTACCCTTCTTATCATCTTTAGCCTCTACATCAAGCTCACTACCCTTCTTATCGTCTTTACCTTTTCGAGAAAATACAATATTAACTTTTTTAGGAAATGGGGGTTTGTCAGTGTTTAAAGGAGGAGGTGGAGGTGGTTCAAGATCAGCTTGCCTAGTTCGCATAGTGGTTTTAGGGGGCGGGGATGTTTTGACAGCTTTAGGTTTAAGAGGCGGTTCAGGATTATCTGTGCTAGGAGCTATAGATTTAGGAAGTGGGATTGTTTTACCAGCTTTAAATTTAGGACGCAAGGTTGTTTTAGGAGCTTCAGGTTTAGGAGGCGTACTTTTTATACCAGCTTTAGTTGTAGTAACGGCAAAGATAAATGATTCGTCAGGATTCAGAATAAAACACTTGCAGAATACAAATGACTACCATCATAATCTTAAAAAACAAAAGCTAAAGCTATTTCCCTTTCATGTATGTTTTACCATGAAACATATATGATTCACTATGAATCATATATGTTTCATGGTAAAACATACATGATTCGTCAGGATTCAGAATAAAACATACAACTTATCAACAAACTAACAAAACTGCCTAAAAAATTTGTAACAATATCAAAATGCAGGGACTAGAACTTACAAACCCCAAAAGTGTATTATCAAAAGCTGATTAAATCAATCCCTAAATATTAGGGACTTTTTTGTAATTAAAACTAAATTTTCAATGAAAACAGGTAAACAATGTTTGATAAGCTCGTATGAGCTTATTTCTAAACCAAATAAGCTCTGGTTTTCTTTAAACTTCCTAAAATGCAATTTCAGCCGAATTAAGCTAAGGAAATAAGCTGAATTAAGCCAGAACTCAAAATAGCTTTTTCAAATAAGCCCAAATTAAGCTAACAGCTTATCTAATCAGTCACAAGTTGATTTTTCTTTTGAAATTGAAACATTAAGCTTCAAGAAGAAGGGAATGTCAAAAATTATCAAATTTCATCAAGAAAATAAGCTGGAATTTGAATATAAGCAAAATGAGCTTATGGTTGACTTTTGTTGACCAAAATTCTCCAAAAAGCTGAAACTTTCCAAATTGCCTTAAAACAAGTTTGGCAACAAGAATGTGCAATAAAATCGACCAATTTATGAAATGGAAAAGTGAGAAATGCTAAGCAGTCCAATCTTTATCACAGAAACTGAACAAGGCCAAGCAGCTTATTCAAATGCTTATAACTTGCTTATTTTGGAATACTGTATGGTCTACTTTAGTAATTTGAAAAACTTATATTTTGACCTTTACTCAGAAACAAAAATGAGCTCCTAACATTCACTAATAAGGAAACGGGAAGTGAATGAATCTTGCTTGTTTTGGCTGTGAAAATGACCCAAAGTATTTTTATGGCAAATTACCTTTTTGACAAAAGAGTTGACCACAAAAGCTTGCAAGGTTACTAGTATAGGTCTATTGAATGAATGTAAACTCAAACAACTACTAACATCAGCCCAATCAACAACTCAACTCTAATCCAAACACTAGTTATTAAGCTGATATGAAAATTTTACAAAGGCACTCTACTCAAAAGCTAATGGAATCACTAGAAACTTATCTGAATATATCAATCTACTCAAAAGGACCTCAAACAAGCCAAGAACCTACAAGTATGCACTAAGGAACACAAAATAGTAAACTAATGACAGTTAAGCAATGAAAGGCCAAATATTAACAAGTCTAACTGAATCAAAAGCCAAGAAATCAACTCTCAATCAATCAAAACATATCAGTTAGGTCAAATGAACACTAAATCATGCATAATCATGTATGTTTCACCATGAAACATACATGATTCGTCAGAATCAAAATAAAACAATCAAATATAAGCATAATAAGTTACCAGATAAGTGTAAATAAGCATTTCCCTTTAATAAATCAAATATAAGTTACCAGATAAGTGTAACAAGCATAAAACCCAGATAAGTTACCAGATAAGCATAATAAGCATAAATTAAAAGCATAAAAATTAAAAAAAGACCATTACCAGCTTCTCCAGACGGGTTAGATGATGATTTAAACTTCGCCGCGTTAGCAACAACATACTCATCTCGTATATCCATATAGATGTAAAAGTTAGGGTTAGGGTTACGATTATATGTACATTAGAACGATTAGATGATTCCGAATAGATCGGATCTATAACAGAGGTGGTTGGGATGATGGTTGGGGTGGTTCCGGTGGTGGTTGGGGTGGTTGCGGTTGGGGTGTTAAACGAGTAGAGAGGAGAGTATGTGTGTGTAAAAAATGGAAAGTGTGTAAAAATGGAAAGGATGTGTGTGTAAAAAACGGTTTTATTTATTTTCAGTTAAAAAAAATTAAAAAACCATAACCGTTGAAATGTATAAAAATGGAGGGCCAGGATTATCCCACTTGGTCTATGATAATGTTGGGGTCTATGGGGAACTTTTTCCTGCCAAAGAAGATTGGGTATCCTATCGTGTTATTAAGTGACGTTAAAAAACAAATACTACTATGAAATTAGCGTTTTATCTTATGACATCAGGATTAAGGATGGAGGCAGTGGTGTCTCATAGATGCGCGTAACATTTATAGATTTTTTTGATATAATATTAATTTTCGAAAAAAATATCGATTTTTTTCAAATACATCTTAAATACATCCGGTCAATCAAAAATATGTTTCTGGTCTTATTTATTTAGTATACTTACATATAAAAAACAAATCTTAACTCTTAAAAACTACGGTTTAAAATTTTTTATACACCCGGTCATATATGGTCCTGACTTCGTCCCTTACCAGGATAACTTTTTAATATCAAAAATACTTTTTCTTCCATAACATCATATTTTTGGGTATTGTCAAGTACTCCAAATTTAAAAAATACTTGAAAACTTCATTTGTGGTGTGAGTCTTGTGTCATCATTTAGCGTTTTCTAAAATCATTTAGTGTGGTGGTGGTGACTCAACACTTAAAAACACAAAATGCAATATAATGCGTTTGCCATCAAATGATGTTTTCGAAAATGGCTCACATAACGAGTTGCAACACAGAGGTTGATTCTTTGTGGTTGGTTAGTTGTTGATTTTTTTGTTCTTTGTATTAGTTGTTATGTGTTTTTATTTGTTTGGTTTACTTTTGTTTTGGTTGTTATATATATGCTTTGTTTGTTATATGCTTTCATGGCTATTTTGATCGATTTTTTATATCAAAGTAACTCTCTATATCTTCATGCTAATGACTTTAATGTTATTTCACTAATCACTATCAAGTTATCTGGTGTTGAAAATGATAAAATATGGTCAGATTGGCTTTACAAACTAAAAATAAAATGAAAATTATAAATGGAACTTGTGTTAAAGCCTATTATGTGGCTAGTAACTTTTTGTCTAATCAATGTGATAGATCTAATGTTGTTATATTGTCTTGGATTCTTAGGTCTCTATCCCAAGATGTTTATATTAAACAAGGTAGTTTGCTTGTTTCTGAGTGCTAACATAAGTTGAACTCTCTTTGGTGAAAAGTTGATATATTAACTAAATTTTTTGATTGTGTTTGTGAAGCTAAGGCTGAGCTTGTTCATCATAGTAAGATTTTGAAGCTCATACAATTCTTAATAGCCTTAATGAAGTTTATCATCTCATCAAGAACAGTTTGTCAACTAGTGAAATCCTCCTCGAGGTCAGAGATTCCTTCTTTAATATTTTCAAGGAGGAATCCCGTAGAGGGATTGCTCATAATTCTGTGAAAATTGGTAAGCCTCATGCTTTTGTTATTGTGTGTAGACCTAATGATATCGGAAGAAATAATTGTGATACCTAGAATAATTCTAATATAAATATTGGTAGCAAAGGAAATTATAATAATTTGTTGTGTAAGAATTTTTGGTTAAAGGTCATACGAGTGATAGATGTTTTGAGATAATTGGTTATCAACCTGGTTTTAAAAGAAATGCTAAGCTTAAACCTTCTAGAAATTTTATTAATACTAAGAACAACAATGTTTATACCGCATGTGCTTTTACGGGTAACCATGACATAGAAATTCAGTACTTTGTCTTTAAAAAATGAGTAGTTTTTGAAACTGATAAGTCTTTTGAATGATAAGAGCGGATCTGCTGCTAATGCCAATAAGACAGGTAGTGGCTCTTGTTCTTTTTTTAACTGGAATGTGTATTTTATTCAAAAAAATTATAAGTTTTTTATGCTAGTATCCATTTAAATGTAGTCGATTATCATTTTGGTTGGATAATTGACTTACGGTAAATCAAAATATGACTATTTTGACAAAAAAACATTTTTGAGTTCGCTGCTATTATTGAATTATAACTTAATATGAGACACCCAAATGGGAAATTGGCTAAAATTACACATGTTGGATGTTTAGAGTTAACTAATAATGTAGTTATGTTTGATGTTCTTGTTCTTCTTGTTCTTCTTGAATACTTTGTTAGTCTTCTTTATGTGCAAAAAGTTATTAAAAATAACAAAATATATGTTTGTTTTGATGAGACTAAATGTAATATTCAGAGGATTTGAAAAGAAAAATTGTTTTAGGGACTGGTATGGTCTTTATATATTTGATGTTGAATGTGATAAGTCTCCTAGTAGTAATCAAGGTAAGCTCGTTGGAACTTAGGATCTAATACACTTATTAAGCATACATCATGAGTAAAATACAACGGAAGACCAGATCATGCATACTCAAACAATTAACATAATGTAAAAGAAGAACTTACTGACTTGAATTCAATCAAGGTAATGAAAAACAAAATCACCAACTAATTTTGTGTATAGCTTACACGAATGGATCTTTTCACCACAACCATCGAGATCTAAAGGTAAGATCTCTTTAAAAGTATCCATTAACACTTTATGTAATTGCCTTTGAATTCTATATCTTACCACCTTCTTAAATACTTGATCAAAAAATCAACACCAAAACCTGAAATTTGAGTTATGGAATTAAAGGTTGGAAATCATGAGAATGAATAGCCTAAGGTTTTATTGATATAGGGTGAAAACCTTATTAGATAACTCCTTATAAGTCATTTTATAATTATAAAAAAAATACATAACTCTTACATTTATCTTGTTTGGCCGATTATAGGGATACAAATTCATGAGGTTGATTTTTTGAATTTCTCGATTCTTCTTGTGGTATTTACAATAATTACATTTAAGTTAGAAAGTCTTATAGTTTGTTATTTGTTAAACCTTTTAACTTTTAACTAACTATCTTTAAGTAATCTTTTTAGGAAATTAAATATACATAACAAATATACATAATAAATATAAAACTATATTAGTATACATATTTAATAAAGGGTAATCCAAATGAATAAGTGTGTGACCTCGTAGGCTCACGTATTCTAGCCGTATAAATATCTCTACGACTTGCGAATTTCTTAAAAGCTCCTACTTGAGGAATTGAGGACAAAGTACAAACTATACTAACATTGATGAATAGTCTAGAAGCACCATTAATGCTTCCAAAAATACCTGATTATGGTTTCAATAAACACCTCAAACATTATGGTACATATTATTACATCCCTTTTGTTTATGATATATGTTAATTATGAATATGGATCCTAGTCATTTCATAAATTAACAATTTTGTTTCTCATATAGTATTGATCTATATAACCAAATGTAAAAAGAATAATCTTAACTACACTTTGGGTGTGCACGAAAACATCTGGTCAACCCTACGAGGCCCCCAGTATGTATCATACTCCCTTCTTGCGAAGGAACGAAATATGACTACAAGTATCGATAACTGACTTCAAATACATTTTGGAAAATAGCTTTATTATCGACCTTGTAACAGGTAAAACATTTTTTCATGACCAAGAAATGATATCCATACATGCCAGACCTACTTGCATCTCAAGAATAAAAACTAGAAATACCTAACATATGTGTAATCATTTGATGACGTCGATCTATAAAGTTGATTTACACATGGTGGGGTAATTTAATTATTCAACCATATTGGATAACCTATGAATATGGAAGAATCATCAGTCTGTATTCAACATAATACAACCAACCCTCACATTTGTCTTAGTTTAACAATAATCGCATATTGATAATCAAAAATGGACAATTTATAATGTATATAATACATAATATATGCAAACATATCATTCATGGATTAAAAAATAAAAATATAAGACACAATAGTATTTAATGAAAACGATCAATCCTACTATGTCAATTTATTATTTAATACAAGTTCTTAATGATCCCTTTATCTAAATACCAAATAAGATCAATTCATGATAATCATAGTTCGAATACTATCGCCTTAGTCACAACAATCATAATTGTTGATAAGATATAAATTTCACAAACTAGAAATTTGATCTTGTGGAACTTTGAGAATACTTATTCAAAAATCACAAATAGTGATGTTCTTTGGATGATAGTTACTCTGTACGTGTGCACTATGATATAAAAATATCACTTTAATTAGTCACACTACATTTCATAAGATGTATGATATACATATCACTTATTGGAAATAATCATTGATAACATCAAATATTTAAATATTTTTTTACCATAATATCCTTTCAATTCTGCTCGTTTTTGTATGATTAACACCTAACATTGCAAAGAATCGTATATTTTATATTTTCCAGGTAAAAATAAGCAAGTAACGGAAGACGAGGGAAAAGGTTGAATTTGACATAAGTCTACGGTGTAGATGGTTTTCAGACCTACGCCATAGACATAACGATGATAGAAGATTCCATATTTGAAGGCTCTACTGCATAAATCATGGATTCATCTACGCCATAGGAGTTAAATCTCTATCATTATAAGCAAGGCGACAAGATCAAGGCTATTTGACAAAACTTTACTTATTCAACATCTATGACATAGGTACTTGCTCCCTCTATGGCGTAGATCCTTCGTAGCCATAATGGAAAGTGAAATAAATGAAGACCTATGGCATAAGTCATTGTCCCCTCTACACTGAATGCATAAATCATAATCAACGAGTCGTATAGTTAACTTGACGGTCTCTATAAACTATACATTAAGTAATTGGAACACGAACTGCAACTTTTTTTCATAAAAAATTTCAACTTTTATTTATAAAACATTAAACTTCAACTTATATCTATTGATTTTGAGTGACTGGAAAAACTTTTTGGTGATATGTAGCTTCAACCTCGAGTTGGATTTAGCGCCTAAAAACTTTCCACGATGTTTATAACGAGCCTTATGAGTAGTAAGATTCGATTTGTTTTTTCAACTACAAGCACTCGTCCGTTCCATGGCCCTTTTCTCCGTGGAAGACACAAAATTTATTACCGGTTCTCTTCTTTACTGGCGTTACCAACGGTAGTGGAGGTTTGAACAATCCTCGCTCGAAAGCGAGGATCTCTTTTTGTGTCTTGGTCAGGAGAGTGAACATGTTTGACCCTCGTCCGTCTTTCTGCTAACCCTAGAAATCAGTTTTTTGGTCGGACGCCTGTCGCCTAGACCGATCCTGACCTTTCTACACTTAGCGGCCCTTCTTTTTATAGCAGCAACCGTTTCCCTACGTGTAAAGGTTGTCGTGGATTTATTATTTTATCCATAGTTTTTGGGATGTGGTCATTCAAACGTTTGGTTAACTCGGGACTGTTGTCTTCATGCATAAAACTTGAGATTCGTATGCATTAGGGGCTCCCTTCACGTGACCACTTTCGATCTTGAAAAGTTCCATGAACGCCTCTACTGACTCTCCGTCTTTTTGCTTCATATTATGGATTTCTACGTGATCCTTAATGTAAAACCCGCATGCTTTTACCATGAACAATACACTTATAATCGTACGTACATGATTAAAACTTTCATTTTATAGCACGTTTACGTTTCACAAATTTAATTACAAGTATTACGTACGTGTTATTACACGATAAGTATTTAAGCATATTAATACACGATAATTATTATCAACAATAACTATAATCACGAACATGAAAAACATTAACGTAAATAATCACGAACATATTATTATGTATTTACGTAATTATGATTACGATTACGTATAAATATATATTCCAAAACGAACAATCAAGAAATAAGTCACGTAAACACGACCACAAGAACATGTAAATATTTAGAACACGGAAAATGATGGGTTTCCCCTTGTGGGCCCCACCTACCCGCGGCAAGAACAAAGAAAAGGGCCAAGCCCACTTTTAATTTTGCTAAAATAGAAAAAGGGAAAACATATTTTTCATTTATAGAGTTTTTCTAAAAAGAACAAAACCCTAGCCTCCTTTTTCTTCCCTTTTGGCCGCCGGTTTTAACACACAAGGAAGGGGTGTTCGTTGATTTTTGTTGATCCAATTCAAGTGGAATCGTTCGTGTTATCGTTCTCTTTTGTTTCACGCATTGGTAATCCGCTATTCTTTTTCTTTTTACCCTTTTTTATTAATTAAGAACACATGAAATCATGATAATTAAATAAACAAGATTAAAAACATGTAGATCTAATCATGGGGTAAATAAACATGGATGTTTTGGGATTTTTTGGTTCGGCCGACGCAAGGAACCGAGAGCCGAAGCTCCCGGTGGTCTACGAATCACCACCAACCGAGACCCCATGGTATCGGTGTGGTTTGGGTGTCTCGTCCGCAAGAAACAAGGGACCCCGACGCATGTCGGGGTACCATTTGGTTGGTTTGGGGGCTCGGCTGAAAACAAACAAGCACCACCGGCTTAAGCCGGTGGCGGTTTTACACAAACAGTGGCAACCGGCCAAGCCGGTTTGCCACTGTTAAGGGGGTTGTTTGTTTGGTCCGGTTCAAGGGTAAACACGGTCCGGTTCACGACATGTTTTAATAAAATAATACATGGTTTGGTTTATTATTTTATTTTACAAGTTTAGTTATTTTTACATGTGCTTTATTTTTACAAGTAATTAAATTAATTTAACATGGTACTTAATTAATTTAATTAAAACATGACTTAGGTTATTATTATTATTAATAATACATGATTTTAACCTAAGTATTTTATTATTTAATTTAGACTAAAGTAATTAATTAGTTATTAAAACATGACATGTAATTAATTAATTTCCATGACTTAGGTTATATTAATATAAATATTAAAACATGTTTTAAACTAAGTATTTTATACACTTTAATTTAATTAAATCATGCTATATTTAATTAAATCTTATAACCTATAGTTTATTTAATTTACATGTATTAATTAATAAACTATACTAGTAATCACATGACTTAGAATATTAATCAGTAAACCTTAAGCTTATTTTGTTAGCTTAATAATCCAACTTAATTCTAAAAATGGAAACTTTCTATTTTTAGAAACTTATCTATTTTAAGCAGCTATTCTATTTTTGGAAACTTTCTATTTTTGGAAACTTTCTATTTTTGGAAACTTTCTATTTTTGGGATCTTTCTATTTTAGGAAACCTGCTATTTTTAGAAAGTTACTTATTATTAAACAACAAGTATAATAATACAAGAAATACAAGTAATGCTTAATCAGAATATACAGAATACATGATAAACACAACATAACGTTAAAATCAGTAAAACATGACATGAACATATAAAACAAGCTAAGACATGATATAAAACCAGTTACGTACTTAGTAATCAGAACACTTATACACGTTTATTATTTATGTAGAATTAGTGGTATCAAAGTAGGACTCTCTTCCGTTCGTCTTCTTCGTTCACTGGACACAAGGTACGGATTCTCCGTCATTTCAGTACAGACATTCTTTTCCATATTAGGACTTCCCCGTATGCAGCCAACTGTTTTCCTGATGACGTTTAGTCCACAACCGGGTCATGAACCCGACCCACGGGTACTACCCGTATCCGGCCCATCACGAATGGGTTGGATTAATGTCATTCTAGCTTATGGGCTGGAATGAGTAGCGGCCGCATAAGATGTATGCGGCCCACGACCCGGCACAGCCGGAACAGGGTTAGACAAAATCACAATCCTATCAGGATTGGGATTTACCTCAAAGAATAGGAAATACACTCACCATAATTAGAAGATAACAATCAAGCTAATTATGGTGATTATCTTATGCTTGGGGCCGAAGTAAACAGTGAGCGCATTAGGGTTTCACTGCCTATATAAGGAACCCCCAAGGGTTCCACAAAGGTATTACATTCTCCATACTCTCACCTCACATCCGATTCTTAACCCTAACCGATTACTTACTCTCACGCCGGAGTCTAATCGTGGGATACGCTCCCACGGTAAGCCTAACGCGTGTTGCTTTAGTGTGCAGGATCTCAGCAAGTTATTTACTTGGTGCAAGAGCCGGAGCCCAGTCTATCCGAATTAGGCCTAATTCGGGTCAAGCAAAGACCATCCAACTTTTGTATCAACAAGTTGGCGCCATCCGTGGGACCCAAACACTAAGCTAGAATCTCAATCAACGATCTCTTTAAATGACGAAGGGACATCCGCAAGGGAATCCCAGGAACACGAATCCTGCGAATCGGAAGTCCACGGGGGATGGGATACTCATCTCCACCCAGTCCCCTGGCAACCAAACAGGTGGGCCAAATAAGCGAAACTTCTTTCAGCCTTTTGGGGGAGGGCAGGCACGTCCAGCAATACCCCACCACCAACCATTACCATGAATAATCCTGATCCGGGGAGTGCACCTAACGCACCTAACAAGGAGCCGCACAGGCCATCAATCGAGACAGAATTAGAAGTGGAACCACTTACTAACAAAGACCTCGCCCGTGTTCTCACGCAGAACTTTGACAGGATCGTCCCAGGTATCGCGTCAAGGTTAAACCTAGGTAGGAACCTCCAATCTAGGCTCAACTTTGGCAGGACCGTGTCCGACACCTCTCCTCAAACTCAAAAGAAGAGGAGGTCGCGCCCGCAGGAACGAACCCCCTTGAGGAAAACCCTCAACCTCGGAATGTGTTCGAGCGCATATGGGATCGCTTTATGCAGGAATTACTACAATCTCGTGAGGAAGGAGATAGGTCCGACGGCTCTGCCGAACGCCCGATGTTGGAATCAACCAGAAACAATCGCCGCACCAGCGTGTGAGATAGAATGAATAGTGGGAAGAAAGCCCCTAGATCTTCTCATAAAAGTGGTCCTCAGCCGAGAAGTGGGGCACCGCCCCCTCCTCCCGGCCCTTCGGGGTCGGATTCGAATGACCATCCCCCCAAGCGTCGTCGACCTAGGTATACTCCTCCACCACCATCGGATGATGAGGGATACTATGATGACTCTTACTATCGTGATGTAGAGGAGGAAGATATCTCCCGCCCATGGTGTGATCCTAGGGAGGGCCCCTTCACCCTCCGTATACGGAACTACTCCGAGGACAAGAAGCGCCGTATGCCGACGTGTGTAAAAACCTATGATAAATCTGGTGATCCGGATGATCACCTAAAGATATTTGACACGCAGACGCAGGCAAAGATCGAACGATGGCCCATGCCTATATAGTGCCAGATGTTCAATTCAACCTTGATTGGCAACACCCGTGATTGGTTTGAGGGGCTTCCACCCCGAAGCATTGATAGCTTCAGTGAGCTGCGCACTGCGTTAAAAAACAATTATACTCAGCAAAAGAGTAGGGACCCGGTCTCATTAGCAACCATCAAGCAACGACCCGGAGAATCTACGGAGGACTTCGCGGAACGTTTCAATGACGAGTGCACGCGCACAAAAACGATGCCAGAGCTCCTAAAAATTTCTGCTTACATGTATGCCATAACGGGCAAGGAATTAATTAGGCGCCTCAATGACAAGCGACCGGAGAAGTATGACGACCTCATGGAAAGGGTCAGAAACTTTGTAGAAGGAGAAACCGCGGTAGCCGCGGCATATCCTACAAAGGGAAACCATAACTATCGATCGAACGACCAGCCCAAGAGGCAATCAGGGGGCCAAAGCACCCAAGGTAATGGAAGGAGCTCGGACTACAAGAGTCAGAATAAAGGAGGGCGGTCGGATGACAAATTCACCCCTCTAAAGATGAGTTACATGGACATCTTGTTGACGGAAGAGGCGAACTTACCAAGGCCTCCCCCAACGGCAACTCCAGTGGACCGTCGTCAAGGAAATCGCTTCTGCGAATTCCACAACGACAAGGGCCACGACACGGAGGAATGCATCCAGCTCAAGAAGCACATTGAGTCACTAATCAAATCAGGCAAACTCAAACATTTGGTCAAGGATTGGAAGGATGGGAAGGATAACAAAAAGTGAGATAAAAAGGACCCTCAAAAGGACAAGCCTTCGACCATATATATGATCCAATTTTGGCAGCGCCGCACAAAGCAGAAAGTTAGTCAAAAAATTTCACGTGATAGAGAGATCTCATTCCCTCCCATTACGGCAAGCAACGTGGCCGATGCACCTCTCACGATTGAGGTAAGTATTGGAACACACAACGTTCATCGTATGTATGTGGACGGAGGATCGTCGGCAGAAGTCCTCTACGAACACTGTTTCGTACAGCTACGACCTGAGATAAAGAGCCAGTTAGTGCCAGCCCACACGTCGCCGCTCATTGGCTTCAGTGGAGATACTATCTGGCCAATAGGACAGCTGCGTCTACTGGTGACCATTGGGGATAAAGAACATTACACCACGGTGTGGATGAACTTTATGGTGATACGTTCACATTCCCCGTATAATGGTATTATCGGAAGACCAGGGATCTTAGCCATACGGGCTATCCCATCCACGACTCATGGCATGATTAAATTCCCAGTCGAAGGGGGAATTGTTACAATTTATAACTCGATCGTGTCGACATCTGAATGCCACACAGTGACAACACCAGTCCAGCCTGTTCCCATCAAGGAAGGATCACCACCCCCTAATTGGAAGGTGGTAATCCACCCCGACTATCCGGAGCAAGAGGTGGCCATAGGGGGAACGCCATCGGATAACGGGAAGAGGGCCATGTGCTCTATCCTAAAAGCGAATCTTGATATATTCGCATGGGAGCCCAAGCACATGACAGGTGTGCCGCATTCGATAGCAGAACATAAAATTCAAATCAGCCAGGGATATCCTCCTGTTAAACAAAAGAAGCATGGTCAAGCATCAGAACGCAGCCAGGTCATACTGGATGAGGTACGAAATTAGTAGACGCAGGAATTATGCGCGAGGTATACTACCACGAGTGGTTATCTAACCCAGTCATGGTCAAGAACCATGACGGGAGTTGGCGCATGTGTGCGGACTTCATGGACTTGAACAAAGCTTGTCCGCAAGACTGCTATCCGCTACAAGAAATTGATTGGAAGGTAGAATCCTTATGCAGATACCCTTTCAAGTGGTTTTTAGATGCGTACAAAGGATACCATCAGATCCAGATGGCGGAGGAAGATGAGGAGAAGATGGCGTTTCACACTATTCAGGGCGTGTATTGTTACACAAAAATGCCGTTCGGACTAAAGAACGCCGGAGCAACATATCAACGACTTGTTGATAAAGCCTTCGACACCCAGATAGGCCGCAACCTCGAGGTCTATGTTGACGATCTGGTCATCAAGAGTCATACGGAGGAAGCACTTCTCTGTGATATACAAGAGACGTTTGACACGTTGAGGAGAATCAACATGAAACTGAATCCAAAAAAGTGCACGTTTGGGGAAACCGAAGGGATGTTCCTTGGGTATATGATTAAACCAAACGGCATCAAGCCTTGTCCGGAGAAGACGGACGCTGTGATATAGTTACCATCCCCTCGGACACTCAAGGAGGTACAATCACTAAATAAAAAGCTGGTCGGGCTAAGCAGGTTCTTGTCGAAGTCCGCGGAGAAATCACTACCTCTATTCAAAACACTCAAGAAGTGTATGAAGAAAGGAGATTTTCGCTGGACAAAGGAGGCAGAGGAAGCCTTTGAGCAACTTAAACAACATCTCGCGGCTCTTCCTATGCTAGTTGCACCCCGACCTAAGGAGGAGCTCATCATGTACCTATCCGCTATGTACGGAGCAATAAGTGCAGTCCTTATGACCGACCGAGACTCAGTCCAGACTCCAGTCTACTTTATAAGCAGAGCATTGCAAGGACCGGAGCTGAGTTTTTCATCTATGGAGAAGTTGGTTTTGACATTGGTATACGCCGCGAAAAGGTTGCGCTGATACTTCCAGGCGCACCCAATTATGGTTATCACTGATAATCCAATAAAATAAATCATCTCTAAGCCAGATGTGGCCGGGAGGCTACAGAAGTGGAGTGTTCTACTAGGAGAACATAACATCTCCTATAGACCAAGGACAACGGTCAAGGGCCAAATCATGGCAGACTTCCTAATTGAGAAACCAGAGGAGGACGAACCAATGGTACAAAAAGAGGAAATTCCAGCGAAACCATGGGTTTTGTTTACTGACGGATCTTCGTGCACGGACGGATCAGGAGCCGGCCTTATTCTCATGAATCCGGAAGGAATGGAATTTACCTACGCCTTGCGTTTTGAGTTCACAGCCACGAACAATGAGGCGGAATATGAAGCATTGATTGCGGGTTTAAAAATCGCCGCTAGGATGGGAGTCCGCAACCTTGAGGCCTACGTGGACTCACGGCTTGTCGCGAATTACATCCTAGGAGGTTACATAGCCAAGGAGGATAACATGATCCAATACTTGGAGAAGGTCAAGTCTCTCATAGCCACTTTTGGGAAGTTTTCTATCAAACAGGTACCAAGAGATGAAAACAAGAAGGCGGATGCTCTTAGCAAAATTGCGTCTACAAGCTTCGCCCATTTATCCAAACAAGTATTGGTGGAAATACTCAAGGAAAAATCTATTACAGGAGGGGAAGTCGCAACTATAGTTGAAGAAGAGGGACCTACATGGATGACCCCAAACATCAGCTATCTAACTGATGAAACCCTTCTAGACGACGATAAGGCGGCACGGCGTATAAAAAGGTAGTCGCAACACTTCGAACTTTGAGAAGGTATCTTGTACAAGCGTTCCTTCCTACAACCATGGTTGCGATGCGTCGGACCATGCCAGGCTAGCTATGTGATTAGTGAAATACATGAAGGGTCATGCGGCATGCACGCAGGCCCCAGATCTGTAGTAGCACGAGCTTTACGCACAGGGTACTATTGGCCGACTATGCATCGGGATGCGCGAGACATGATTCGTAAATGTAGCGATTTCCATGTGCACAGGCCAGTACTGCGACATCCACAGCAAGAGCTAACACCCATCACATCCCCATGGCCATTCTATAAGTGGGGGATCGACATCGCAGGACCTTTTCCCGTTGCCGTAGGAGGAGTTAAGTTCTTCATCGTCGCAATGGACTACTTTACACGCTGGATAGAAGCTAAGGCGGTTAAATCCATTACGGGTAAACAGATAAAAAAGTTTGTTTGGGAAAATATTGTCTGCCGCTTTGGCTTGCCAGGCGAAATCATCTCAGATAACAGGAAGCAGTTCGCGGATAATCCATTCAAGGATTGGTGCGCGACATTGAATATCACGCGGCGTTTCGCATCAGTTAAACACCCAGAGACTAATGGTCTCGTGGAGCGGGCAAATAGAAGCCTAGGTGAAGGCATCAAAGCATGCCTAGATGAGTGAAGTGCCAAGTGGGTAGATGAGCTGCCACATGTTCTATGGGCACATAGAACGATGATCAAAACAGCCAATGGGGATACTCCGTTTGCGCTGGCCTATGGAACTAAGGCTGTAATCCCAGCAGAAATTAGGATGCCGACCATCCGCACGGCGGAGGTTAATGTCGTCACGAACGATGAGCAACTCCGGATTAATCTGGACTTGTTAGAGGAAAAACGAGAGATAGCGGCCATCAATGAGGCCAAGTCCAAGGCACGGATGAAGGCTTATTACGATTCCAAGGTCAGGGGTGTTTCCTTCAGACCGGGAGATTTTGTTTATTGTGCTAACGAGGCAAGTCGCGCGGAGAATACAGGAAAGCTGGGTCCCAAGTGGGAAGGGTCGTATGACGTTACAGAAGCTTTGGGACTAGGCGCGTACAAGTTGCATGATATGGATGGCCGTGACCTGGAACGTACATGGAACATTTGCTGTTGATACAAAAGTTGGGTGATCCTTGCTAGACCCGAATTAGGCTTAATTCGGGTTGGCTGGACTCCGACTCCTGCACCAAGTGAAATATCTGGTTGGGATCCTGCACACTAAAACAAGACGCGTTAGGCTTACCGTGGGAATGTATCCCACGATTAGACTCTGGCGTGAGAGTAAGTAATCGGTTAGGGTTATGAGAATCCGATGAGATGTGAGTGTGTGGAATGTAATACCTTTTTGGAACCCTTTGGGGTTCCTTATATAGGCAGTGAAACCCTAATGGGCTGTCACTGATGCTTCGGCCCCAAGGAAAGGATAAGTACCAGAATTAGATTGATTGTTATCTTCCAATTATGGTGAGTCAATATCCTCTTCTCTGGGGTAAATCCTAATCATAGTAAGAGTATGATTCTATCTAACCCTGTACCGGCCATGCCAGGCCGTGGGCCGCACACGTGTGTGCGGTTACTGTTCATCTAAGCCCACTAGCTTAAATGACATTAACCCCACCCATCAGTAATGGGTCGGATGCGGGTAGTACCCGTGGGCCGGGTTCATGACCCGGCTGGGGACTATACGTCATCATGTCCCCCTAGTCTAGTTGTTACAGCCGTAGGCGTAACCTCTAGACTATACAATGTCACGTAGACCTGTTTGTTGTAATTACGTCCGCACTCCAAAATAAGCCAACCGGGACAACTTTAATGAATGCATTAATGGTAGTCAATAGTCAGACGCACGCCTGCAAAAGTGCACCAGAAAGGCCCACCCTTGAGCCACGTAAAACTGTCAAGAAGTGACCCGTGGGTCCCTTCTGACATTTCAGAAGTGTCAGAAATCCCATCCGTTGGATGGGCGTAGTGGTTTACACGTGGCGAACATCCACGCTACCTCGGAAATCGAGGCAACCCTATATAAGAGTTGGTGTGTGCTACTGTTTACACACACAGTTTATATTCATTCCGCCATTGTTATTCCCAAGCTCATTCCTTCATACCTTCGCTTCTTATTCCACGGATTTTCTCCACTGCAGGTTAGATCATCACGCCTCTCAAATCCTTTTTATAAAACATGGTGAAGGACAATCCTCTTATTACGGATGTCCTGAACGTGATGCCTGCGGAGAAATACATAGACTTTTTGTCTAAGTATTATATTCCTGAAAGCGTACATCCGACCTATCCAGGTGACGGTGAAGCGATTACGGATGCTCCAAAGGGAAAGATAGGCGTGTACATGCGCCTATTTGATTCGGATAACTACCGCATCCCCTTATCCAAGTTTTTTGTAGATCTGCTTCTATATTATGACTTCCACATAACCCAACTGCACTGCATAGGGGCATGTAAAATCAATTAGTTTGAGATTACATGCCATACGTGCGAGGTAACCCCGACCGTGAATCTATTTAGGGTCTTTTACTCCCTCCAACTAGTGAATGGGTGGCTGTCGTTCAAAACATGACCCACGAACGCCCCCATGACTTATAGGAAACCCTTAGATTCCCTCAACAATTGGTACGACCATTACTTTTTCGTGGATGAGAAAGTATTCCCCACCCTATTCGTCCTCAAAACTAGAGTACCCAAAGACTATCCTCCCAAATACAAAGACTATAGTAGTAAGGATTTGAAAATTTTAGATACCCACCGCACAGAATTCCATAGGGGTTTGCCGGAGCACTTCCTGTGCCTAGTAGGAATCAACCGCTACTACTATGGAAGGGAGGATGGATATCCGTGCTTTCTGACCGAACGTAGGCAGGGTAGGTCTTCTTATATTTTTAGATGTAAAAGTGCCTCATTGTACGTTGTGAATTTACTAATCCTATATATGCACATGTCCGCAGAGATGAATCTACATGGATTATTGCGCCAAGGCGATCCAAGCAAAGTTCCTTAAGGATTCCGACCACTGAAAGAAAATGAACTCCCCCTACTGGAAGCCACCACAGACAAAACTATCCCGCTGGAAGAAACCACTGAGCCGCGATCAGATGAGGGAGAGCCCGTGATTGAGAAGTCCCCTCTTGACTTCCATAATGAAGATGGTGAAGAACTGCTGCTGGAGGACACCGTGCCGCACCAGGATGAAGAAGAAGAGGAAGAATTTACCAACCCTGCTGACAACCGCACCGGTGATGATGAAGAAACAATACAAGCTTGTTGGTCCCCGCAGTCATCAAAGCCCAAATCTAGGAAATGGAAGACTACCAGGAAGGTAGCAAAAAATCTAGGGGATGGGGTGGGGGTACATAATGCTCCCCCGAAGAAGCTAAGGAAAGACCATCCGCAGTTCCAGGAAGGGAGCAGCGCCGCTACGGCCCAGGTCGACCCCTCGCTACGCGTGGATGAGCAAGTCTGGATGGCCACCCCAATGAATGTCGTGGCTCCTACCATCACGAAACCCGTGACTAGCACTATGTAAGTACCTATTTAATACTCCAAAGGATATAAATCTATAAACAGAACTAATAAGTGTGTTAATAACAGGGTGGACCCATCGACAGTAGCCCAAGAGAAGGAGGTGGAAAGAGAACCTCACCCATGACATCAATGAGACCTCCATCCCCTCCCGTAACTCATGCCGAGGAGCCACGTCCTAAGGGACCCGACACTAGCCTTCGCCTAGCATGGAATTTATCCAGCTTAACAAGGTTGGAGGCGGAGTCCGAGTGCACTGAAATCATTGAACTCATCACTCCTCCAGCGCTGGCGTAAGATTTGGACAAACTAGAGAATGAGACGTTGCTGAAGCATTTTGATGTATCCTCCGCACACCAGGTGACAGTTGGTGCAGCCCTAAGATGCCGTCTGATCAAGGCCTTGGCTAACGTGAGCCGTGCTGATAAAAAGATAGCTCGCCGTGAAGCACTGGTGGATAAGCACGGGAAAACTATCACATCCTTGCAGGTAGCGTTGGTTGTGGCAGAGTCAACCGTCAAGGAGCAAGCCCATCACGCCAACGCTCGTGAGGAACGTATTGCCGAGCTGGAGACCCTTTTAGCTACATCCAATGAGAAGGTATACTCTTACATTAATACTTATTTGTGCACGCAAAAAACCACACAGTCTTTGTAGTAACTCTAGGTGTCATGTATAGGTATCCGCAGCCGAAGCTGCCACTAAAGCCGTAATCGTACAAGCCTTCACTATTGCTCAGGAGCGCGACACGCTGAAGGATGAACTAACCCAGGCGCGGACTACCTTGGAAGAGCAAGCTGCAGAAGCTGAGAGTGAACTAAGCAAGATGGCAACGGACTGCGCCGAAATGATGTGTCCTCCTTTGCTCACAGCCATAGCTGGGCGTAGATGGATGGTTGGCCAGGGAATGCGGCTTACCTTGAGCAAGGTAACGGAGGCTCCTTACCTGTTGCAGGCCTTTGCTGATGTTGTATCGGATGGTATTAACCGTGGTAGGCACGAGGGGCTGGTCAAAGCTGCGGAGCTAATAGAAAAGAAAGAAGATATTACCCAGCATGCCTACCACAACCCTCTAGCCGAAGACAAGATGACCGCCTCAATGGCCGCCCTTGCTGAAATCCAACACTCCTTCCTAGACGAGCTAGAGTCGCTGAAGGATGCTCCCAATGGGGTAATAATGTCGAAGCTCACCGCCGATCCCATCCAACTGACCCTGCCTACCTACGACTCTGTGTCGAAGGTGATGAAAGGTGAAAAGCTTCTGGCCGAGGCGCTGGACGCAAATATGATCAGGGAAAAAGATGGAAAGAATGCTCACGGGGAGGTCCTCCGCACCTTGATTGAAGAAGGGGAGAAAGAGATAGGGGAGTTCCTACCTCCTTTGTAATTTACATTGTAAACATTTGTACCATTTTATTCGTCCGTGTATGTATACGGCTAGAACTGATGTTATTGTGATAACTTGTTATACTTATGCAAGCAAGTCCGTGATGACCACGGCTATTTTGGTGTTTTGAATTTGAAACTTGTGTATTTTTGTTTTTTTTTGTTAGATATCATATACCCATGTTGCATGACATGTCACGTCTTACTCAAAAATACAATCAAGTCTATATTTTACTAGACGTGCGGCGTGCGTCTTTACCATGCAAAGCACTACGTGAGCGCGGCATATGGAAACTTATCACAACGTCTTGTGAGTAAGGTGTCTAGTAAGGATACATGATCCGCGTCACTGGGGTTGCATCCCTCTTATGCGACAAGTTGAATTATTAGGTTCACTTAATCCTCTTACCCCGTCTGGAGGCGCATAGTACATTTACGGTATTGAATGAATGCATATGAATAAGAGATATCACATTATAGTAATAACAACTAAATCTATACGACAATAATTTGTTCATAGAATCTAAAAAATAAGACAATAATTTGCACAAGAACGAGCCGTGGAGCTAGCTAGGCACCACGACATTTTATTAGAACGTTTACGTTTTTTGTTTTGACAAGAATGGGAAATCCTAAAAACAAAGGGAACCTAGAAAGCATAAAAAACAAAACAAAGAGAACACATGGATCTTCATTGAAGCCCAATATAGCGAAGTGTCCATGCGGAAGCCGTAGCTTTTCAAAGATAGCACCTTTTAAGATTGTAGATATTCCATGTGCGTTCCAGGTCACGGCCATCCATGTCACATAACTTGTACGCGCCCCGTCCTAAGGCTTCTGTAACCTCATACGGTCCTTCCCACTTAGGGCCCAGCTTTCTTGTATTCTCCGCTCGAATTACCTCGTTGGCACGATAAACAAAATCTCCCGGTAAAAAAGAAAAATCTTTAACCTTGGCGTCATAATAAGCCTTCATCCGTGCCTTGGACTTGGCCTCATTGATAGCCGTTATTTCTCTTTTTTCTTCCAATAAGTCCAGATTGATCCGGAGCTGCTCGTCGTTTGTGACGACATTAACCTCCGCTGTGCGGATGGTCAGCATTCCGATTTCTACTGGTATGACAGCTTCAGTGCCGTAGGACAATGCAAATGGAGTGTCCCCATTGGTTGTTTTAATCATAGTCCTATGTGCCCATAGAACATGTGGCAGTTCATCTACCCATTTGGCACTTCGTTCATCCAAGCGTGCTGTGATGCCTTCACCCAAGCTTCTATTTGCTCGTTCCACAAGACCATTTATCTACGGATGTTCAACAGATACGAAGCGCCGCGCGATATTCAATGCTGCGCACCAGTCCTTGAATGGATTATCCGCGAACTGCTTCCCGTTGTCCGAGATGATTTCTCCTGGTAAGCCAAAACGGCACACGATGTTCTCCCAAAACAAACTTTTTAACTTGTTTGCCTGTGATGGATTTAACTGCCTTAGCCTCTATCCAGCATGTAAAGTAGTCCATTGCGAAAATCAAGAACTTAACTACCCCTGCAGCTACAGGGAAAGGTCCCGCTATGTCAATCCTCCACTTATAGAATGGCCATGGGGATGTAATTGGTGTCAGTTCCTGCTGCGGGTGTCGTGGTACTGGTCTGTGCACTTGGCAATCACTGCATTTGCGAATCATGTCGCGTGCATCCCTATGCATAGTAGGCCAATAATATCCTGTACGTAGAGCTCGAGCTACTACAGATCGGGGGCCCGCGTGCATGCCGCATAACCCTTCATGTATCTCACTGATCACATAACTAGCCTGGCGTGGCCCAACACACCGCAACCATGGCTGTAAGAAAGAGCGCTTGTAAAGAATACCTTCTCGAAGCCTGAAGTGCTGCGACTTCCTTCTGGTACACCGTGCCGCCTTTTCCTCGTCCGGAAGGGTTTCATTAGTCAAATAGTTGATGATCGGGGTCATCCATGTAGGTCCATCTTCCTCAACTATAGCTACGACTTCCCCTTCCGTTATAGACTTTTCCTTTAGTATTTCTACCAAGACTTGCTTGGATAAGTGGGCGAAACTTGTAGACGCGATCTTGTTAAGAGCGTCCGCCTTCTTGTTTTCACCTCTTGGTACCTGTTTGATAGGAAACTTGCTGAAAGCAGCGATGAGTGACTTGACTTTCTCCAAGTATCGAACCATGTTATCCTCCTTGGCTACGTACCCCCCTAGAATGTGGTTCGCGACAAGCCGTGAGTCCACGTAGGCCTCAAGGTTGCAGACTCCCATTCTAGCGGCGATTTTTAAACCCGCAATCAACGCCTCATATTCTGCCTCATTATTGGTGGCTGTGAACTCAAAGCGCAGGGCGTATGTAAACTCCATTCCTTCCAGATTCGTAAAGCTGAGACCAGCTCCTGATCCATCCGTGCACGAGGATCCGTCCGTAAATAATACCCATGGTTCTGCTGGAGTTTCCTCTCGTTGTACGGCCGGTCCATCCTCGTCCGGCTTCTCTATCAAGAAATATGCCAAGATTTGGCCTTTAACGGCTGTCCGTGGTCTATAAGAGATGTTTTGCTCTCCCAACAGAATGCTCCACTTCTGTAGCCTACCGACCACGTCTGGTCTGGAGATGACTTGTTTTATTGGTTGATCAGTGATAACCACAATTGGGTGTGCCTGAAAGTACCGGCGTAACCGTTTCGTGGCAATCACTAATGCCAAAACCAATTTCTCCATAGAAGAATAATTCAACTCCGGCCCTTGTAGTGTTCTACTTATGAAGTAGACTGGAGTTTGGACTGTGTCCCTATCCATCATGAGTACCGCACTTATTGCTCCATGTGTGGCCGACAGATACATGATGAGCTCTTCCTTGGGTCGGGGGGCCACTAGCATGGGAAGAGCTGCGAGGTGTTGCTTAAGCTGAGCTGACCAAAAGCTTCCTCCGCTTCCTTTGTCCACCGGAAATCTCCCTTCTTGATGCACTTCTTGAGTGTTTTGAATAGGGGGAGTGACTTCTCCGCGGACTTCGACAAGAACCTGTTTAGCCCGGCCAACTTCCCATTTAATGATTGTACCTCTTTTCGCATCTGGGGAGATGGTAACTGTATTACCGCGTTCGTCTTTTCCGGGCAAGGCTTGATGCCATTTGGATCAATCACATATCCAAGGGACATCCCTTCAGTTGCCCCAAACGTGCATTTCTTTGGATTCAGTTTCATATTAATCCTCCTCAATGTGTCAAACGTCTCTTGGACGTCACAGAGAAGTGCATCCTCCGTATGACTTTTGATGACTAAATCATCAACATAGACCTCAAGATTGCGGCCTATCTGTGAGTCGAAGGCTTTGTCAACAAGTCGCTGATATGTTGCACCGACGTTCTTTAGTCCGAACGACATTTTTGTATAACAGTATACGCCTTGACTAGTATGGAACGCCGTCTTCTCTGCGTCCTCTTCCACCATCTGGATCAGGTGGTATCCTTTGTATGCGTCCAAGAAGCACTTAAAGGGATATCCACATAGGGATTCCACCTTCCAATCAATCTCCGGTAACGGATAGCAGTCTTGCGGGACAGGCTTTGTTCAGATCCGTGAAATCCACGCACATGCGCCAGCTTCCATCATGCTTCTTTACCATGACCGGGTTGGATAACCACTCGTGGTAGTATACCTCGCACATGATACCTGCATCCACCATCTCCGTACTTCATCCAATATTACTTGGCTGCGTTTTGGTACCTGACCGCGCTTCTTTTGCTTAACGGGAGGATATCCCTGGCGGATTTGGAGCTTATGTTCTGCTATCGCACGCGGTACACCCGTCATATGCTTGGGCTCCTATGCGAATATATCTAAGTTTGCTTTTAGGAGAGAGCACATGGCCCTCTTGCCGCTATCCGAGAGAGTTCCCCCTATGGATACCTCTTGTTCCGGATAATCAGGATGGATTACCACCTTCCAATTGGGAGGTGATGATCCATCCTTGGGGTGAACAGGTGGAACCGGTGTTGTCACGGCATGACATTCGGATGTTGGTATGATTGTATTATAGATAGTGACAATTCCTCCTTCCACAGGGAATTTAATCATTCCGTGAGCTGTGGAGGGTACTGCCCGTATGGCCAAGATACCTAGTCTGCCTATGATCCCGTTTTATGGAGAGTGTGAGAGTATCACCATAAAGTTCATCCATGCCGTGGTGGAATGCTCTTCATTCCCAATGGTTACAAGCAGACACAGCTGTCCTATTGGCCAGATGGTGTCTCCACTAAAGCCGATGAGCGGCGATGTGGGCGGTACTAATTGGCTTCTTATTTCTGGTCGTAACTGTACCAAACAGTGTTCGTATATTACTTCTGCTGATGACCCTCCATCCACATACATACGGCGGACATTGTGTGTTCCAATGCTTATCTCAATCGTGAGAGGTGCATCGGCTATATCACTTGCCGTGATGGGAGGGAATGAGATTTCTCTGCCACGTGAAAATTTTTGACTATTTTTCTGCCTTGTGCGGCGCCGCCTGGATTGGATCATGTATATAGTCGAAGGTTTGTCCTTTTGGGGATCCTTCTTGTCATACTTCTTGTTGTCCTTTCCGTCCTTCCAATCCTTGACCAAATGTTTGAGTTTGCCTGACTTGATCAATGACTCAATGTGCTTCTTGAGCTGGATACATTCCTCCGTGTCGTGGCCCTTGTCGTTGTGGAATTCGCAAAAGCGATTTCCTTGACGACGGTCCACCAGAGTCGTCATTGGGGGAGGTCTCGGGAAGTTGGCCCCTTCTGTCAGCAAGATCTCCCGGTAGGACATATTTAGAGGGGTAAATTTGTCCTCCGACCGCCCTCCTTTGTTTTGGCTCTTGTAGTCCGAGCTCCTCCCACTGCCCTGGTTGCTTTGACCGCCCGACTGTCTCCTGGACTGGTCGTTCGATCGATAGCTGTTTCCTTTTGAAGGGTAGGCCGCGGCTACCGCGGTTTCTCCCTCTATGAAGTTCCTGACCCTTTCCATAAGGTCGTCATACTTCTATGGTCGCTTGTCATTGAGACGTCTAATTAATTCCCTGTTTGTTATGGCGTGCATATAATCGGAAATTTTCAGAAGTTCCGGCATTGTCTTTGTGCGCGTGCACTCGTCATTGAAGCGTTCGGTGAAGGCCTCCGTAGATTCCCCAAGCCGTTGCTTGACGGTTTCCAATGAGACCGGGTCCCTATTATACTTCTTTCGCTGAGTATAATTGTTCTTGAACGCAGTACGCAGTTCAGTGAAGCTATCAATGCTTCGAGGAGGAAGTCCCTCAAACCAATCACGAGCATTGCCGATCAAGGTTGAATTGAACATTTGGCACCATATAGGCATGTGCCATCGTTCAATTTTTGCCTGCGTGTCAAATATCTTTAGGTGATCATCCGGATCACCAGTCCCATCATAGGACTTGACGCACGCCGTCATGCGACGCTTTGTATCCTCAGAGTAATTTCGTATGCGGAGGGTAAAAGGATCTTCCCTGGGATCAGCCCATGTACGGGTGAGATTAGGATCACACCATGGACGGGAGAGATCTTCTGCTTCCGCCTCGCGATAGTAGGGGCCGCCGTAGTACTCTTCATTGTCTGGTGGCGGTGGAGGAGTACGCCGGGGTCGGTGACGCTTGGGTGGAGGGTCATCCGAATCCTCTCCTGATGGACCGGGAGAAGGGGGCGGTGCCCCATTATTTGGCTGAGGATCACTCTTGTGAGAAGAGCTAGGAGCCTTCTTCCCGGTATTCATCCTGTCCCACACGCTTGTGCGACGATTAGTTTTGGTTAGCTCCAGATCTGGTCGTTCGGCTGAATCGTCGGACCTCTATCCCTCGTCACGGGATTGTTGTAATTCCTGCATAATACGATCCCCTATGCGTTCGAACACATTCCTAGGTTGGGGAGTTTCCTCAAAGAGGTTTCGTTCCTGGGGTCGTGCCCTTCGCTTCCTTTGAGTCTGAGGAGAGGTGCCGGGTCTGGAACTGCCAAAGTTGAGCCTAGATTGGAGGTTCCTCCCTAGGTTCAACTTGGATACGATTCTAGGGACGATCCTCTCGAAGTTCTGCGTGAGAACCCGAGTGAGATCTTCCTCACTAAGTGGTTCGACCTCCACTTCTTCCTCAGTTGATGTCCTGCGCGGCTCCTTATTAGGGGGCTTAGGCGCGCTCCCTGGATCAGGGTTGTCCAAGGTCGAGGTTGGTGGTGGGGTGATAGCGGACGTGCCTGCTCCACCCATGGACTGAAAAACTCTCCGGTTATTCGGTCCACCTGTTTGGTTGCCGGGGGACTGAGTGGGAATGAGTATCCCGTCCCCTATGGACTTCCGATTCACAGGATTTGTGTTCCTGGGGTTTCCTTGTGGATGTCCTTTTGTCATAGAGAAATTGAGATGATATTTTCTCTAGCTTAGTGTATTGGTCCCACGGATGGCGCCAACTTGTTGATACAAAAGTTGGGTGATCCTTGTTAGACCCGAATTAGGATTAATTCGGGTTGGCTGGCCTCCGGCTCCTGCACCAAGTGAAATATCTGGTTGGGATCCTGCACACTAAAACAACACGCGTTAGGCTTACCGTGGGAATGTATCCCACGATTAGACTCCAGCGTGAGAGTAAGTAATCGGTTAGGGTTATGAGAATCGTATGAGATGTGAGTGTGTGGAATGTAATACCTTTGTGGAACCCTTGGGGGTTCTTTATATAGGCAGTGAAATCCTAATGGGTTGTCACTGATGCTTCGTCCCCAAGGAAAGGATAAGTACCAGAATTAGATTGATTGTTATCTTCCAATTATGGTGAGTGAATATCCTCTTCTCTGGGGTAAATCCTAATCCTAGTAAGAGTATGATTCTGTCTAACTCTGTACCGGCCATGCCGGGCCGTGGGCCGCACACGTGTGTACGGTTACTGTTCATCTAAGCCCACTAGCTTAAATGACATTAACCCCACCCATCAGTAATGGTCCGGATGCGGGTAGTACCCGTGGGCCGGGTTCATGACCCGGCTGGGGACTATACGTCATCATTTGCAACCTTAAAAAATGCTATCTCTGAACGACTACGGTCTCCGCATGGACACTTCGCTATGGTTGGCTTCAATGGAGATCCATGTATGATTTGTTTTCATGCTTTCTAGGTTCTATTTGTCTTAGGATTTTAATTATGTCAAAAAATCGTAAACGTTCTAATAAAATGCTGTGGTGCCTAGCTAGCTCCACGGCCTGTTCTTGTGCAACTTATTGTCTCATGTCTTAGATTTATTTGTTATTTCCATAATGTGCTATTTCTTATTCACATGCATTCATTCAAACTGTACATGTACTATTCGCTCCCAGGTGGGATAAGAGGATTAAGTGAACCTAATAATTCAACTTGTCGCATAAGAGGGATGCAACCCCAGTGACGCGGATCATGTATCCTTACTAGACACCTTATTGACAAGACGTTGTGATAAGTTTCCGCATGCCGTACTTACATAGTGTCGGACATGATAAAGACACACGCTGCATGTCTAGTAAAATATAGACTTAGTTTTATTCTTGATAAGCCGTGGCATGTCATGCAACATAGATACACGATATCTAAAGAAAATAAACAAGTTTCAAATTCAATAAACAAAATTGTCGTGATCACCACGGACTTATATATATAATATTCAAACAATATTATGAGTTCCAGCCGTGTACATGCACGGACGAATAAGTACAAGATACAAATGTTTACAAGTTAAATTACAAAGGAGGTAGGAACTCTCCTATTTCTCTCTTTCCTTCTGCAATCAGGGCACGGAGGGCTTCGCCACGAGAATTCTTGCCACTTCGCGCCTTAGCCAGATTGGCATCTAACGCCTCGGCTAAGAGCTTCTCAAATTCATAGCCTTCAAGCTAGCATCATATGTTGGCAAGGTAAGTTGGATTGGGTCTGCGGTGAGCTTGGCCATGACTTTCTCATTGGAAGCATCCTTTAAGGATTCAAGATCATCTAGGAAGGGGTGCAGAATTTCCACAAGGGCGGCCATGGAGGCGGTCATCTTGTCCTCCGTTTCAGGGTTATGGTAGGCATGCTGGGAGACATATTCTTTGTTGCTTATCAATTCCACAGCCTTGATTAAACCCTCGTGCCTACCACGTTCAATGCCGTCTGATACAACATCCGCAAAGGCCTGTACAAAATGAGGAGCCTCCGTTACCTTGGTCACGGCTAGGCGCATCCCTTGGCCCACCATCCACCTGCGACCGGCTATGGCCGTGAGCAGTGGAGGGCACAACACTTCGGCGCAGTCTGTGGCCAGCATGTTTAGTTCTCCTTCTGCCATCGCTACTCGCTCTTCCATGATGGCCCGTGCCTGGGTGAGTTCTTCCTTTAGTATGTCACACTCTTTGGCAGTGATGGAGGCTTGGTCCGTTGCGGCTCTGGAGACGGCTTCGGCTACGGATACCTGTGAATAATACTTGGGGTTACTATCAAGAAAGATAGGGCTCATGCGAGCAACGGGTATAAATAAGTAAGGATATGTACCTTGTCATTGGATGCTGCCAGGAGAACTTCTAACTCAGCAATGCGCTCCTCGCGGGCGTTGGCATGATTGGTTTGTTCTTTTATTGTGGACTCTGCCATGACCAAGTCTGCCTGCAAGGAGGCTATTATCTTCTCGTGCTTCTCCACCATTTCCTCCCTACGAGCAATTCTCCTGTCAGCACGACTCACGTTAGCTAAGGCTTCCTCCAGGCGGCACCGTAGGGCCGCACCAACTGTTACTTGGTGCGCCGTTGACACATCATACTGCTCTAGAAGAGTCCCATGCTCAAGTTCGTCTAAGTCTTGTGTCAGTGCTGGAGGGGTTAGGTGGTCCATAAACTCTTTACACTCAGACTCCGCCTCTAGTCTGGTGAGGCTGGACAGGTTCCATGCCAGGCGGAGCTTGGTGTCCGGACCTTCAGCGCAGGGCTCCTCTTCATGAGTCAAGAGAGGAGATGGGGACCTCATGGATATCATAGGCGAAGTTTCTCTTTCCACCTCCTTTTCTTGGGCTGCTATCGATGGATCCACCCTGTTATTAAAACAAAAAGTTTTTTGTTAGTGGATTGGATATTATAGAGTAGCATCAGTACTTACGTCACGTCTATCATTGGTTCCGTGATGGTAGGAGCCACGGTACTAACAGGGGTCGCCTTCCAAACCTGGGCATCTACTTGTGGCAGGGGGTTTCCTTGGGGCATTGTGGTGCTGCTTCCTTCTTGGAACTACGGGTGGTCTTCCCTCAGTTTCTTAGGAGGGGCATTGTGTTCCCCCGCCTCAACCTCTACATTCTTCACCACCTTCCTGGTGGTTTTTTGCTTATTGGACGCAGGTTTTGATGGTTGAGAGGATCCGGCCCCCTGCGCCATTTCTTCTTCTCCTCATTCGTCATCATCAACTAGACGATTGATGGATGGATCCGTGAGTTTTTCTTCGCCTTGGTTGGAGGTGGTGTTCTCCAGCAGCAGCTCACCACCGTCTTCATTATAGAAATCCAGTGGTGACTTCTGGATCACTGGCTCCTGCTCATCCGTCTGCTGCTCATCCGACCGCTGCTCGGTTGTTTCTTCTAATGCGATAGTCATGTTGACAGTCGCAACTAGTAAGGGGGACTCGCCCTCTTTCAAGGATCGGAATCCCCGCGCCACCTTACTTGGATCACCTTGGCGTAGAAGACTGTTGGGTTCACTAGATGTGAATCTTGCAGCCTGTCAGGACCGGTGAATGACTTCTGTAATCACAAGTCAAATCACAAAGAACTCTATACACAATATGAATGTAGAAAACAAATATAATCAAAGAGAACAGAGTAACTATAAAGACTTGATCCTTTCTAAGGATTTCTAATATTGATAATGACTAGAACTACGTTTGGTGAAGGTGTATCTAACCCTTTTGCCTAAGGTTCCTTTTATACTACAAGGAAACCCTAATACAACATTAAAGAAAACGTTAAAACTGATATGCATATCCTTTCCTAACATATCTCATGCATATCCTAACAGAATATTAAGTAAATAATAAAGTTTGACTTCGACTAGGACCAGGAGCAGGACTTGCTCCTACTACTACTAGGACCAGGAGGAACTACATACCTCCTAGTCTACCTATTACATATAACTATTACAATGGTCCTAACAATCCTCCCCTAAACTTGAATTTGACCTGTTAAGTTCAAGTTTCCTGGAAAACGTGCAAATAAAGCCCGAGGATTGTATCAGCAAAACAAATAGCAGCATCAGCAAGATAAGAATCAGAGTAACCGCCACAATATGAAACACTAGAAGCTTCTCCAAAGCTTGAAACAAATCAGCATCGTGTTGAATCTTTTCAGCAACATGAGAAGATTTGATGAGCCTTTACCAAGTAGCTGCTCGCTCTTGGGCTAGCCAGTCATTCTGGTGGAATAAGCATCACCCTGGGAGACTAGAACCCAGCCCAACTCTTAGAACGTGAATCAATGGTGAGTGGGGGTACCCTGATGATTTTAGGCAAACCATCACAGCCGTCAACGGATTTGATATGTCTTTACCAGAAGCCGTACCCCTCTGGACTCGCCAACTCTTAGCAATGAAGCATCGGTGAGTTGAACACCCTATAGCTTTAAGCAAGCTATTACAGCTATCAACGGATTTTATAAGATCTTTACCAAGAGCCGTACCCCCTTGGATTAGCCACTTTCAGTCCAAGACTATGGCAAGTGAAAACCATCCAGTTTTGGGTAACCTGGCAACCATCAACGGATTTGAGAATCGCACCAGGAGCCATACCCTCAAGGTGAATCAACTTTTTCCTGTCGATTAGACATGGTAAGTTGAGAACCATTTGTTGTGCGGACCACGCCCAACACCAAGTGAAACCAGTAACCACAATAAGCACAATTCAGTAACCAGAACCCACAATGTGAAGCAGCCAAGGGGTATCATATTCACAAGTATAAAATCCATTATGTGTTAGAAGTATAAGCAGAGATTATATAAAAAGTATTTTTTTTTTAATTTTTTTTTTTTTAACTATAAAGAATGAAGTCCACCAATCACTTTACATATTGGTGAAAAGAATGATAAAATGAACAAAAATACAAAACATAAACACTTACAACCCAATCACATCATAAACCAGAAGCAGCCTTCTTATCTGTGATCAAACGCGCCTGAATACCTTCCACCAATGCCGTGGCCATAGAGGACTCATTTCCTGATGGAGCATTGGAAATTTGCAAATGACTAGCCAACATCGCCTCCATCGAAGAAATTGTCAAAGGATAATCCACATCAGTCAGCATAAAAACCATATGACCAGATTCTAATTCCAACATATGCACACCACATCCAGCATATAACTTCCAGCGCTGAATCACCCATTGCATTTGATCCTTCCATATGCCCGAAACAGGAGCATTAGGAGGGGCATCCAACATCAGCTTAAGATCAGCCCAGATACGCAGACCAGGCCATGAAGACACCGCCATGGGATCAAAAGGCATACTAGAATCCACAAGTCCATACAACGCCATAAGATCCATACGGTCAGCCCACGATAACACACCCTGCATACCCGAAGCCAAACGCACAGACCCATCACTCAAAGTAATACGATGGGATACCACACCAGGAAGAGTTGTGGAACGCTCAACCGTGTAACCAGTAATGTTCCCATTTCCCAACGGCAAATCCGAATCACTGTCAGAAGCTGCATCAATGAAATTCTCAGGATCACGCTTCTCATAAGGGACTGTCTTACCACGGCGAACACGACGAGCTTGTTTCTGACGAAGCGAACGTCTAGGTGTGGAATCACTAGGTGTGGGTTCAACCTTTACCGTAACCTCAGCAGCAGCAGTGGGAGCAGGAGAAGTAGACTCATGAGTTTGCCCACCCAATGGAGCAATAGGAGCTGCAGCAGAAGTTGGAATTGGTTGAGTGCCAGTAACCGGTGGTGATGGAGATGACAGATCAGGTGTAGCAGTAGTAGGTGTGGTGGTAGCAAAGGTGGTGGTTGGAACAGGTATGGTGGTGGAAGCATGAGTGGTGGTGGTAGCAGCAAAGGTGGTGGTAGCATGACCAGCAGTAGAACCCAAAGGAGCAACCAAAGGAGAAGTAGAGGTACCAACGGAAGTAGCAACAAAACCAGATAGACTAGCAGCACAACCAGGAGTGGGAGTAGATGAAAGACCAGTAGAAGCAGCAGGCGAAGTAGAGGTCACACCACGAGGATGATAAATAAATTTTTCCGGAATTGGTTGACTCTGACGCTTAACCATACTTTCATAAAGTGCCTTGAGCTCATCAAAAGTCAAAGCCCGAACCCGGTCCCACTTCCAAGGAGCATTAAAATGAGCAGCAGACTGATATTTCACATAGCGTTGCATCTGCTTGCGCTCCTCAGTTTTAGATAAAGGTCTGTTCTTTCTCTTTTCCCAAAGCTGTGCAGCAAGGGCCAACTGGTGCTTACGCATCAATACCATAGCTCTCGGAATACAATTGTGCTCATCAACATCGTCACCCAAAAGATCTGTAAACTGAGCATAATCCCTGGTGAGAACAGTCAAAACTTGCATCCATTCACTATCACTCCAATGCATGGCATCGTGCTGAATTTGTTCACGCCTCCGCTTTCGAAGCTCTTCTTCAGCAGCCCTATCAGCTTCATCAATCTCGGCTTGAATCCGACGAGCAGCCTCCTCACCTAGCCTTTCTTCTTCAAGCTGTCGACGGGTACGCTTGCGAGATGGTGATGGAGCATCAGTCATTGGGGCCTTGCCCTTCGAATCATGGGAGGGACCAGCATTGGAACCATCAGCAGGACCAGAATCACCATCCATAGGAGTGGGAATAGCACCAGGAGAAGGAACACTGGAGGATGCCGAAGGAACCGGCAAATCATCATAAACTTTATCAGCAAAGGCAACCTTTGCCAATAATGTCAAACCATCCTCAACATGCTCCGTACCCTCCTCATCAGAATCCGAATGGATCACATGCTTCTTTCGGCGCCGTTGCTGAGTTTCCAAAGCTTTGATGCGATCAGCCAAAGGAAGAACAAACTCCCTAGTAAGTTTCCTGTGTTGGTTCAAATCAGCTTCCAATGAAATCATCCGCTCATGGTACCTGCACATAAGATCAAGCAAAGACATAAGTGTAGTAGGCTCCTCCGCCTGCCCACAAAGAGAACCTGAGTCAGGGAAAGCGTCATTGGAGCCCGAAGCAACATATGGATCAACCTGTGGAGTACTAGTACCAAAAGGTTTATCAGCCGAGTGTGGAGCAGGACTAGGAGGTGGAGTCTCCACAAATGGAGACTTTTGTGGGACTAAAGAAGGACCAGCCTTGGAAGGGGATGGCTTTTCAACCACCACCTCCTCAACCAGCTCCTCCTCAACCACATGAGTGGCACCATCAGTAGGAGCCTCCTCCTCCATGGGGTCATCATCAATCACAACAAACTCAGGAGCCTCCTCCTCCTCACCCATAGGACCCTGAGCCAATTCCAACATGGCCTCAGTCAGGGGCCTCCATTCCCCAGTAAACCCATTGACCATATTGTAATACACTTTTGCAGTAAGCTTAGACGGCACATGTTCAGTCCTATCACGAGGAATGCAAACCAGTATTTGCTGAAGAAACCTAGGGTACATAAGAAACTTCTTTCTCGAACCAGCATTAGACAGATTACTAACCATCCCCTCAAATAGATAATGAGAAAAGTTAAAAACTCTACCCTGGGCTAAGCAAATAAGACCAGTAGCCAAGGGAGTAGGGAAAGCATCCCAACTCCCAGACTTGGGACTCATACAATGGATTAGAAAGTGGACCAGAAGCTTCCATTGGGGGGAAAACCTATTTTTCTGGAAGTTAAACTTCCCCCCATGTTCGTATCCTAAAGCAGCCGTCCCCTCCAATACCTCCGAATTGGGGATGGATTCAACACCACCCTCATCCTGAAGATGAAGAGAAGAGCGAATAGAAGCCTCAGTCACCACATATGCACGTCCATCTATGGTAGCATGGAGTGCACGTGGACGACCAACCACATCCACAAGTCGAGCAGATGCCCAAAATTGACGAATAACACTATCATATATGGTGGGACATACGGTAAATGCAAACCTTAGGTTGGAAGCTTCAATGAAATCCAGAATGTCAGCAAAATGTTCACGATGTGGACCATCACCCAGATAAGCAACTCCGTTGTGAGCAGGTTGGTAAGCAAGAGCAGCCATGGATCTTGATTAATTGATGGAAGAAGGATTGGGATTAGGGTGGAGATAGTAGGAGCGGTTTTGTATGTGTGTTGATTGTAATGAGTGAGTCAAAGGTGTAATTTGACCATAAATAAGGAAAATGGTAACTGTTCATTGACCCCTATTAATGGGGGATTGCCCTTTCAAATTTAACCATAATTGCATAGTAACCACTTGCCCTTTTTAACATAAGTACCAACTCCCAATTTACTATACTAAATTAAAAATGTAAGTACCAGGATTGGGAGCGTTGACCAAAAGTCAAAGCACACAATGGTCAGACCAGGAGAAAAACGTGATTAACAAAGGACAAAAGGAATGAACAGTGTGCCAGACCAGTACCAGGAGCCAATCACCAATTGACATGGAAGGATTTTGAACCACCAGAAGCCAACCAATTATGACTAGAAGCTGACCAATGAGGACCAGAAGCCAGTCTTGTAAGACCATATCCACTAGAAGTGGGCAAAAACCTCCACCAGAAGTAACACACAACACCAGAACCAATATAATAAGTTGTTAAAATCTATCAATACGTTAGTCTGTCCTACGAATATGTACACAAAGCCTCCCCTTAGGCTTAGCCTCCCCTCAATCCTAGACCTCAAGGATTGACCATCCCAATGTGAACCACCAAGTGGTTAAACCGAGGACCATCAAACGCTTTAGTCAGCAAATCAGCAACATTATCATCCGTATGAACTTTAAGAACCTGAATCAGCTTCTTCTCATTGGCATCTCGTATAAAATGATGCCGAATTTCAATATGCTTCGTTCCCTGATGAAAAACAGGATTCTTCACAATGCAAATAGTGCTTTGATTGTTAATAAAAATTTTCGTGTTCATAAAATTGAAACCATAATCCAACATCTGATTTTGGATCCATAAAACTTGTCCACAACAACTAGCAGCAGCAACGTATTCAGCTTCTGTTGAAGAAGTAGCCACTATTGTCTGTTTCTTGCATTGCCATGAAATAAGTCGACGACCCAAGAATTGACAACCACCAGTAGTAGACTTTCTGTCATTATTAGCACCAGCATAGTCACTATCACTATATACTTCTAGCACAAAAGGTGATTCTCTAGGATACCATAAGCCCAGTTTAGGTTAAGCCTTGATATACTTGAAAATCTTCTTTACTTCATTTAAGTTCGAAACCGTTGGAGTCACCTGGTGTCTAGAACAAGCACTTACTGCAAACATGATATCCGGACGAGATGCAGTCAAATACATGAGTGAGCCAATCATAGACCTGTACATGTGAACATTGACCGGGGGGTCTGGCTCATTCTTAAGTTTGATTTTAGCAACTTCATAAGGAGTCGCTGCTGGTCGAAGAGGA
Organism: Glebionis coronaria; assembly: GCA_025667525.1. Taxonomy (NCBI): domain Eukaryota; kingdom Viridiplantae; phylum Streptophyta; class Magnoliopsida; order Asterales; family Asteraceae; genus Glebionis; species Glebionis coronaria. Next base: position 591,340,138 of record CM046875.1, on the reverse strand, counting down.
TCCATGTCAAACTTCTGAAGAATCTCATGAACATATTTATCTTGACTGATGAAAATCCCATCCGATTGTTGCTTGACTTGAAGACCAAGGAAGAAAGAAAGTTCTCCCATTGCACTCATCTGAAATTCGCCTTTCATCAAGTGTTCAAACTCATCACACCATTCCTTCCGAGTAGAACCAAAGATAATGTCGTCCACATAAACCTGAACAAGGATAATGTCCTTGGTATTCCTCCGAAGAAATAATGTTTTGTCAATAGTACCCCTTCTATAGCCATTCTTTAACAAGAAAGTTAAAAGACGCTCATACCAAGCTCTAGGAGCCTGATGTAATCCATAAAGAGCCTTGACCACCTTGTAAACTTTCTTGGGATGAAGTGGATCTACAAAGCCCTTAGGTTGAGTGACATACACCTCCTCGTCAATTTTGCCATAGAGAAATGCACTCTTGACATCCATCTGAAACACCGTAAAGCCCACATAAGAAGCAAAAGCCAAAAACAGACGAATGGCCTCGATCCTTGCAACCGGAGCAAAAACTTCAGTGTAGTCAATGCCCTCAATTTGAGTGTGGCCTTGTGCGACAAGCCTAGCTTTATTCCTCACAACAATTCCCCGTGCATCCTTCTTGTTCTTGAGAATCCATTTGGTATTTATTGCTGTCTTTCCATCTGGTAAGTCAACCAGAACCCAAACATTCTAAAACAAGAATTGCTGCATTTCCTCCTGCATAGCCTCCACCTAACTTTGATCCTCAAGAGCATGAGAAACAGACCTAGGTTCCACCTGTGAAAGAAAACAAGCAAACAGACAGTGTTGAAAGTCCGTATGATTATTACGCTTTTGATCTTCAATATAGCTCACAAGAGCATGATGATCAGACGAGGCCTTCTGTTGCATTCTGCGTGTCTTGACAGTAGAACCAGGATCTCCAATTATTTGAGTGGTAGGATGATCTTTGTGTGATTGCAAGACTGGATTGGAAGAAACCTCCACTTCTGGTGCCAAGTTATTGAGATCACCAACAAAGTCAGCATCATAGGAAGCATTGTGGAAAATCCCATCTACTGGTTGTTTATGAATATCATCCAGCTTGGTAGAAGACTTCTTTTGATGGTTCCCCAAATCAGAAGGACTGGAGAAACGAGTATTGGAAGCAGACTCACTAGCTGGAGTACCAGTAGGTGATAAGCTAGCACTAGGAGCAGAAGCTGGAGTACCAGGAGCAGCTTTGTCAGTAGGCTCAACCAAGGGAAAATCAAAACCACCTTGAGCAGCTGCTTTAGTAGCTTCTTGTTGTTGTTTGAGAAGAGTGTCAAGAGCTACTTGGGAATCCTGTACATCCAATGGAGTTGCATCACTAGGAGGAGTAGGAGACACTGTGGTGGAATAGGATGGAACCACAAAAATGTCATCCTCATCATCTGAATCAGAAAGACTAGAAGGTACACCAGTACTAGAAGTTACAAACACTTGTGGTCCTGCATCATGGTTAGTTTTGAAACGAAAATATCCTAACGAATCACTAAGATAATCAAGATCAAAATACCATTCTGGACCCTTGCCTTGAATGTTTGACTTCTCTTCAAAGTACCTGAGATTTATAGTTTCAATGATCCGCTTGGCTTGGAGATTGTAGACACGATAAGCCCGAGAGTGAGCTGAATATCCCACAATATATCCTTCATCTGCCTTGCCATCAAACTTCCCCAAATAGTCACTAGTATTCAGAATGGTGACTGGACACCCAAAAGGCTTCAAATGAGCAATATTTGGAACTTTGCCCGTGAGCAGCTCATAAGGAGTCTTCTTGTGAGGATTGGTAATAGAAACCCTATTCAAAACATAACTTGCAGTATTAACAGCTTCTGTCCAGAACATGGTTGGAAGCTTGGAATCGGCAAGCATAGTTCTTGCTGCTTCTATTAGTGTCCTGTTCTTTCTTTCTGCCACACCATTCTGTTGAGGAGTCCTTGCTGCACTATAATCTCTTCTGATGCCCTTAGCATTACAAAGTGCGATGAGGTCTTTATTTTTAAACTCGGTTCCATTGTCGCAACGAATACCTTTAACTTTCTTGGACAACTGGTTCTCTATCAGGGTAAGAAAATCTCTAAGTATTGAGTAGGTCTCACTTTGGGCAGCCATGAAGAACACCCATGAAAACCTGCTATAACCATCAGTTACCATCAGACAGAATTGCTTGTGGTCAATGCTTCTAATGGAAGTAGGACCAAATAAGTCCATGTGTAGTAGCTGCAATGGTTCAGTGATAAGACTAAGAGCAGTAATGGCCTTGAAGGATGCTTTGTGTTGTTTGCCTTTGCTGCAGGCAATACAATTTATATCATTTCTAAACGTCTTGGGAGGTAAACCAGAGACCAGATTCAGATTTGCAAGTTTGTGAATGGTCTTGAAGTTCACATGCCCCATCCTTCGGTGCCATTTAGTGGCTTCATCTTCTGAGGCTTTAGAAACTAGACATGCTAGTTGACTAGTAGGGTTAACTTCATTCAACTTGATGCTATAGAGATTGGGTCTTCTAGGGATTCTGAGTAGAACTTGTGAGTCATCCGGAAGTTGAAAGTCTTTGGAAAGCACAAGTACATCAGTATCGGTGAAGAGAACAAACTGCTTCTTGTCACAAATCTGAGAGACCGATATCAAGTTGAAGTGCTGAAGTGCTTCCACATAGTAGACCTGCTCAAAATTTAGATTAGGAGTCTTTATCGTCCCTTTGCCAGTGATCCTGCCTTCACCCCCACCAAAATAGACCTTGCCTCCATAAAATGGTACAAAGTTAGAGAGAAGACTTTTATTTCCTGTCATGCTCTTGGAGCAACCACTATCAACAATGCCTAGACTAGGATCTTGGTATGGAGTAACCTACAACAACAAGTTAATAAAAATGCAAAAGTTAGTGTCTTAAGGGGACCCAAACCTTTTCAGGTTTGAGCCTGCCTTGTGGATCTTTAGAAGAGTGCCAAGAAGATTGATGAGATCCACCGTTGTTCCTTGGTTGCCTATGCATCATATGGGTATTATTATTTGACCAAGAACAACTTGCTGAGGGCTTAACAGCAGTTCCCAAATTTCCCAAACCAAAATACGTGTGGTCCAAAGTATATGGATAGATTGGATTAAAATTTTGAAAATAATTACTGGTGGTTTGGAATCCAATATTTCTCCAATGATCAGAAGCTAAAGGAGAGGTCCTTCTAGAAGAAGAAAACGATTGAGCACTAGGATTAAGTCGTCTAGGAGCATATGGGGCAGCTCCTGGTGGACCAGGAGCAGACAAAGCATGATTAACAGAAGCGTGTGTGTCATAATAATCACAATCTTTAATTAAATGAAAGGCACTGCCACAAACAAAACATGTTTTGAAAGACCTTTTATTAGAATGAGATTGTTTCATACTGCCTACTTTATTACACACAATTCTAGGAGAAACATTCTTCCTAGGACTCAATAAACTAGGACTAGACACACTTGACACGACAGCAACTCTTACTTCACACTTCCTAGCACCAGTAGCAGCATGTTCATTCAACTTGGAACTTGTAGGTCTTGACTCTTCACTTGAACCACTAGATGCAGAGTCACTGGCTTTGTCACTGAAAGTACATGAGACAAAGTCATTAGTATTAGTAGAACTTGTTGGGGACTCAAGCATCTGTGATCCATCCAAGTCATTATGCCATGAAGTGGGCATAAAAGTTCCAGTAAGAGGAGGAGGGACAACATGCATTTCTGCAGCTGGTTTAAACCTATTTTGGACAGCATTCATACCTCCTAGTCTACCTATTACATATAACTATTACATATAACTATTACAATGGTCCTAACAAAGACCAAACAACTTCATCTCTGCGAACAAAAACACGAATATGTGTTAGTAAGTTTACAAGTATTTTGTACATGCTTACATGCATATTCATATATGAAATACCCACCCTGTCTATGCTCGGTTAGAAAGCATGGATATCTATCCTCCCTCGCAAAATAGTTGCGGCTGATCCCTATTAAGCATAGGAAGTGCTCCAGCAGGCCCCTATGGAAATCAGTGCGATGGGTATCTAGTATTTTCACATCCTGGCTGCTATAATCCTTGGATGAGGGTAGGGGTCGAATCTTACTTTTTACTTCATAACAAACGGGGTGGGGAATACCTTGGCGTCTACGAAAAAGTAGTGGTCGTACCACTTCTTAAGGGAATCTAGGGGTTTCCTATACAACATAGGGGCTGTTGCGGATCGCTTTTTAAACGATAGCCACCCATTTACCATTTGGGGGGAGTAGAATACCCTAAATAGATTAACTGTGGGGGTTACTTCGCAGGCGTGGCAAGTAACCTCGAATTGGTTAACCTTGCACGCCCCTATGCAATGAAGCTGCGTTATGTGGAAGTCATAATACAACAGCACATCTACGAGGAACCTAGATAAGGGTATGCGGTAGTTAGCCGAGTCGAATAGGCGCATATACACGCCTATTTTCCCCCTAGGAGCGTCTTTGATAGCTTCACCATCACCTGGATAGGTGGGGTGTACGCTCTCCGGAATATAATATTCAGACAGGAAGTCTATATATCTCTCCGCCTTCATCACATTGAGGACGTCCGTGATAATGGGATTATCTTTCACCATGATTTATAAAAAGGATTAGAAAGGCGCGGTAGTCTAACCTGGTGTGGTGAATTTCCGTGGAAAAAGAAGAGAAGGAGTGAAGGATTGAGCAAGTGTATAACAATGGCGGAAATGGAGATGTAAACTATGTGTTTACATAGTTGCACACACCAACTCTTTTGTAGGGTTGCCTCGAGTTACGAGGTACCATGGATGTTTGACAAGTGTAACCCACTACGCCTATCTAACGGTGGGGATGTCTGACAATTCTGAAACATCAGAAGGGACCCACGGGTCACTTCTTAAACAGTTTTGCGTGGCCCAAGGGTGGGCCTGATTGGTGCAATTTTGCAGACAAAACGTCCAACTAATGCCTACCATTAATGCATTCATTAATGTTGTCCTGACCGGTATATTTTGGGTGCGGCTATGTTTGTGACAGCCATATATACAGAGCATTCGTTAGTCTAGAGGTTATGCCTACGGCTGTAACAACTAGACTGGGGGGACATGATGACGTATAGTCCCCAGCCGGGTCATGAACCCGGCCCACGGGTACTACCCGTATCCGTCCCATCACGAATGGGTTGGATTAATGTCATTCTAGCTTATGGGCTGGAATGAGTAGCGGCGGCATAAGATGTATGTGGCCCACGACCCGGCACGGCCGAAACAGGGTTAGACCGAATCACAATCCTATCAGGATTGGGATTTGCCTCAAAGAATAGGATATACACTCACCATTATTAGAAGATAACAATCAAGCTTATTATGGTGATTATCTTATGCTTGAGGCCGAAGTAAACAGTGAGCCCATTAGGGTTTCACTGCCTATATAAGGAACCCCCAAGGGTTCCACAAAGGTATTACATTCTCCATACTCTCACCTCACATCCGATTCTTAACCCTAACCGATTACTTACTCTCACGCTGGAGTCTAATCATGGGATATGCTCCCACGGTAAGCCTAACGCATGTTGCTTTAGTGTGCATGATCTCAGCAAGTTATTCATTTGGTGCAAGAGCCAGGGCCCAGTCTACCCGAATTAGGCCTAAATCGGATCAAGCAAGGATCATCCAACTTTTGTATTAACATTTCCCAGTATATGTTTTATATGTTTTGATTTGCTTATGTTTAATAAAATGCCTAAGCCATATACATGCATGACCAGTTTCACCTAGTTATGGAGGTACCATAACCATAACACTAGAGGCACCAATGTTATGACTTCACCACGACGGAGTGATAGCTCGTGGTGTCCCTTTCAGCTTTTGGCCATATTATTATGTTATCATGTGGAGCGTATGGGTGCATCTTAAGTTACATGTTTTTACAGATTATTCAGGTGAATGTGGTGTGTGCCTTGCATCCTTCATAAGGAGCTGATCCCTCTGACCCAAACTTATATTAATTAGAGGCAGCCCCTCTAATTGCATGATGAGGTCACTCCTCCAAGTATTCATGCACGTTGATATTTCATGACCTATATTGGCTAATGGTAAACATGTTAAACAGTTTTTATAAGATAAACATAAGGCTTTTCAAACTATATAACCAGTTTTACTAAGTTATACCAGGTTTTCCAGGATTTAATCAATTCCGCTGCTATATGTTTTATATGCTTACGTTATTCATTCTATGCTTGTATATCTGTGCACTGAGCATTATGCTCAACCATTTTCCTTTCATGTTCCCAAAATGGAAGGTACTCCGGGACGCTCGTAGACTCTAATCGTACGTGCATATGGATTGGAAGCTTCTTAGCCTTTATTACTTTATGCATTTCTTCATACATTTTGCTACTCATTTTCATGGACATTGTTTAGTCCTTTTCATTTACAGTACTTATGTTTATGTGTGATGGGTTTTACTTTGGGGTACCGATGTTTGTTTCCGGTATTTCCTCTATGGTCATGTAATGTGTAAGACATTTATACTTGTATGCTTTGATGACACGCCATAATCACGCGTGACATTCCATTTATCAAAATGGGGTGCTACAATTATGGTATCAGAGCCAAGGCTTCGACCTGTAGGCTCTCAAAACATGACCTGTGATTAGTGGATAGTCACTATGGTCTTCCTAGAACTGACAGTCGGTTTTCATGCATTCATTGTTTTCATGCATTCGTATATATATGTCATTGTCGCCGGTTTATGACTAACTAATGGTTGGTACAGGACTGGCCCTATTTAGTTGCATGTGTTTTATCGAAAGTTTTAACTTTGGGACCGACCCATTGGCGTCCACTCGCCATGTCTTTTGTTTTGAGTGAACTTACCATAGGCGTTCACTCTCGCGCATATAAAAGTTTTCATAAAACTGCATCATGCATTCATATACTAGTTTTCCTGCATAAAACTTTTCTCATGATTTATTGGTATAAATTTTTTTCATTTATATATTTTATGTTTTGATCAGTTTGATCATGTATTTTTATGTTATACTGTCAGATGGTAAACACACAAAATATCCAGGAGATGGTTGCAGCTGCCAATGCAGATTTGCAGGACATCCTTCACCAAAACGACAACTATCCTCCCCCACCTCATATCTTTTCCACGGAGGGAAGGAATAGGCTCATGAGAGAATACTACGCTATTAGGCAGCGAGCTGAGGAAAACAGCAACGATTTCATGCAGCGTTTCTTTCGGTTCGCTGGTGTCCTGAGAGCAGCAGCGGGCACTGCTGAAGAGCAGGCACACCATTTTTGTTGGGCCCTTTGTCCAATGATTGCCAATAACTTGGAGGGCACTACCTTCAACACGGTGGCACAAGTGGCCAATGCAGCACGTAAGCTTGAGATGCTGCAAGAAAGAGAAGAGTTCGGGGAAGCAGAGAGACCCGAGAAGAGGTAAACATTCGTCATTCAGCGGTGACCAAACCGTATTCTTTCAGTATATGTCAATATTTATATCTCTTAAACTGCATCTTCCAGGTAGAAGACTGGGGACCGGTCTCAGCCGGCTACTTAGCAACAACCTACTCAGCCCAAGGGAAACAGCCAGACTCACGACGTTCTGCTACGGATAGGCGTGGCGGTAATGATAATTACCGTAACAACGCTGGAAACTCCAACAACAGCAGGTCCTTACACTTACTCATTTTCTTATGTTACATGCAATAGTTCACAATTCCGACACATTAGAAATCTTCTACCAGGAATCATGGTAACGGGAGGGACCAGAACCAAAGAGGTTCGCAGCCTAACCGCCCAGCTATCAATGGTATTACATCTTATGAATTTTTCCGCATTGTCCTTTGTACCTATAAACCATGTCTCATGTATATTGTTCTTAACAGGCTCCCAGCCAGCAAGGGCACATGCTAGAGGGTATACTCATCCTCTTTGCACTACCTGCAACCGTAGGCACCCAGGGCCATGTCGCCGCGACAGCGACGCATGCTACAAGTGTGGCCTTACTGGTCATCGCATGAAGGAATGCCGCTAGGGTGAGATGGAGGGCACATATGGACATGCTGATACTAAGCCGCCTCCTACTAGTGGACGCGTTTACACGAATTCTCGCGATTAGGCCAACAAGTCTACAGGTACCATCACTGGGATCTTGTATATGTATGGTCAAGCTGCATGTGTTTTATTTGACACGGGTGCTACTCATTCGGTCATTCCTACTGCTTATGCTAAGAATGTTAGGATACCCCCTATGCCCTTAGAAAATGTACTGAACATTTCCACGCCTTTAAGAGACTCTGTACGCATAACCCATGTGTACAAGAGCCTTCCCCTAGAGTTTGACGACAAGGTCCGTCCTGTTGACGCACTTCCGCTGGACATGAATGATTTTGACATGATATTAGGCATGGACTGGCTATCCAAACATCATGCCACCATAGACTGCCATACATATCGGGTCATCTTCGGTGATGTTAATGCACCAGAGTACATTCACAACGGGTTCGTAACCGGAAGGTCTGTACAAATCATATCAACCCTGCAAGCACGTGCATTACTTTCACATGGTTGCGAGGGCTATCTAGCTATTGTTCATGACATGGACGTTGAATCTCCATCAATTCAGAATCAGCCGATAGTGTCAGAATTTCAAGATGTATTTCCAGAAGTACTTCCAGGCATACCACCTGCACGTGAAGTAGAGTTTAATATCGAGCTCATCCCAGGAGCTGAGCCGATTTCCAAGGCTCCTTATCGCATGGCTCCCATAGAGTTGAAGGAGCTGAAGGACCAATTGTAAGAACTTCTTGAACGAGGCTTCATTCGACAGAGCGCATCTCCATGGGGCGCACTGGTCTTATTCGTGAAGAAGAAGGACGACAGTATGCGTCTTTGCATAGACTATCGCGAGCTCAACAAGATCACCATCAGGAATAGGTATCCTCTACCACACATTGACGATATGTTTGACCAACTCCAAGGGGCCAAACATTTCTCCAAGATTGATCTGAGGTCGGGCTATCATCAGCTACGGGTCAAAGAGCAGGACATCCCCATGACTGCTTTCCGTACACGCTATGGGCACTATGAATTTGTAGTCATGCCATTTGGCCTTACCAATGCTCCAGCAGTGTTCATGGATTTGATGAACAGAATCTTCCATGAATTTCTGGACAAGTTCGTAATTGTCTTCATTGACGACATCCTAATATTCTCTAAGTCTAAGGAGGAACACGAAGACCATCTTCGTACAGTGTTACAGATTCTTCGCCAGGAGTAGCTGTATGCTAAATTCTCCAAGTGTGAGTTCTGGTTAGACAAGGTGGCGTTCTTAGGTCACATTGTATCAGCAGAAGGAATTACCATGGATTCAGCAAAGGTTGAGGCTATTACCAAGTGTCCAAGACCGACATCACCGATTGAGGTTCGTAGTTTCCTAGGCTTGGCTGGTTACTACCGTAGGTTCGTAAAGAACTTTTCCCGTTTAGCACTACCATTGACCAAACTGATGCGGAAAGGGGATAAATTCGTCTGGACTGAAGAAAGAGAGAAGAGCTTTGAAGACCTAAAGCAGAAGTTAGTATCTGCACCGATTCTTACTCTCCCATCTGGTAGAGGTGGATTTCAGATCTACAGTGATGCATCGGGGAAGGGACTTGGCTGTGTTCTCATGAAACACGAGAAAGTGATCGCGTACGCTTCACGGCAGTTTAAGCCTTATGAGAAAAATTACCCTACGCATGAATTGGAACTTGCAGCAGTCGTGTTTGCATTGAAGATATGGAGGCACTACTTGTATGGAGAATCATGTGACATATTCACGGACCACAAGAGCTTGAAGTACATCTTCACTCAACGTGAATTAAACATGAGACATAGGAGATTGTTAGAGCTGTTGAAGGATTATGACTGATTGGAGTAAAAATTACACCTCTTGTTTAGGAAAACAAAGGAGGGTAAATGAGCGGTAAGTATTGAACAAATGATTTTAGGAAAAACAAAGTGTTAATGACCCAATGAAGTTCGTTTCCCAAGGAGGTATATGTGTGTGAAAAACTTGTCAAATGTTTGTGATTAATGATTGGTTTAGAAGGGGATGAGAAAAGAAGATGACGAAGACGTGAAAATTACTACTAGAATGATAAAACGTAAAAACGTAAAAACTACAAAAATAAAAAATAAAAATTAATTCTAAAAATTACCAAAAATTCACCAAAAATCAAAATAAATAAACTAAGAGTTTACCAATGATTAAAACTTTTTCAAACCTTTTCAATAATTAAATATTCAATTTTTAAATGCTAATTAAAGCCCTAAAAATCAAATAAATTATTAAAAAGCCCAAATAAAGATTTTTCAATTAATAAACCTCTAAAATGACTTAAAAAGATTAAAACTATTTTTAGAAAATTTTTAAACTAATAAAAACTATTTAAAATGATTTAAAAACTATTAAAACTTAAAATAATTATAAAAATTAATCTAAAAGTGATAAAATTATTCTAAAAGTTGCTAAATTCCTATTTTAATATATTAAAGCTAAGAAAAATGTAAAAAGTTGGAAAATGTGAAATTTGAAAAATAATAATAAAATAATAATAAAATATTATTAAAAATCTAAAAATTATAAAAAATTCTAAAAACTTGCAAACTAGTTTATTTTAACCTAAATAATCAGAAAATCAAAGTGAAATGACCAGAATACCCCTATTGGGCCCTCAAATGGGCCAAAACCAAAAACAGTCAAACCAAATTGGCTTTTGGGCCCAAAAAGTCAAACTTGGCCCAATCGACTTGGAAAAGCCCTATCTGACTCAAAATTTAATTCTAAGAACAAAACTCTAAAGGCCCAAAAGCTGAATGTGAGCTTATCACAGCTTAATAAGCAGGCAGCTTATTCTTATTGGGCTTTTCAGCCCATTAAGCAATAAGCCAATGCCATAAGCTCTAATTTGACACACAACCTTCTTTTGGGATGCTTATGAGATCTGTAAAAAGAAATTTTGAAAAAGCACACTCAATAAGCCAGAAATAAGCAAAGTAAAAATCCACAAAACGACAAAATAGTCGGGTTTGAGATCTAGGGCACCTCAGAAGCTCTAGTTTGTTGCAAAAGCTCACAAATAGCTTAACTAAGAATAATCAATCAAGAAAATCACAAAAAGCCAAGTAGAATAAGCTGTAAGAGCAAATAAGCTGGCTGAAAAAGCCAAATAAGCTAGTTTTCTAGCAAAAGCTTAACCAAAAGACTTGTAACCTTCCAGATTTGTTATTAAGCTAAGAAAAATGATTTCTATTACAAAAGCCAAGTTGTTGCATATGCCAATAAGCAGTTCTCAAAAATAAGCCAATTTGTGCTTATTTGACCAAAAGTCAAAGTACTCCAAAGTTCACCAAATGATCAGGAATGGTATAAGGGCTTGTTATAAGCAATTTTTGTGAAGGACTCAAGGAGGAGGCCTTGTGAATCAAGAGGTCAGTTGACCTTTTGATGGCAAATTTTGGCAATAAGGGCTTAATAAGCCAGTTAGCTTATAAGCCAGATACAAAGCACACCAAATAGCAAAATCCACTCACAAGCAGCACTTAAACAAGTTCCAAGCAGCAAAATCACAAGGCATACAATAGGATAACAAATGCAATCACAAAATGAGGTGGTCACTTTGCTGATGCAAATGACCACTTCAGCAACTTTTGATAAGCTATAACAATCACAATAAGCCACCAAATTCAACAACCAGATAACCAATAGATAGCTTATCACCTAAACTATTCCCAAACCTGATTTCAGACCTTAGATCCAACAAACAAAGAAGTTATTGGATCTGATGTGTTTGACCAATTTCAAAAGCACTTTTATCAGATTTTTGCAAAACTTCAAATCCCTTTTCCCAACTTTTAGAAAGAAAACCAATGACTAAAACTGGTATATTAAGACTTGTTTAGACCTCCCAAACCCTAAGAACCAAGGGCACAAGGCCACAAGGCCTTATGAACCAGTAATCCCAAACAGTCCTTAATCAACCACTTTTCAAACAAACTTCTTAATCCTTCAAACAACCTACTGATTTTAATGATCAAATAGCTATACTAGGTGACAACTAACAGATTACAACCATAAAACACAAAGAACAAACACAAGAACACAAAATCAAAGCTCAAAATCCAAAACAGGCAGTAACATGAATTTTTGAGAGGAATCTTAACAAGGGGTTAGACCTGCCCTCCACAACATCCTAGGAGGGCCAGCTATGCTCCTTGGACCTTGTTCAACAACTAGAACAAGACCAAGGTACTTTAACAAGAAAGATGATGAATGCCTTGGTTGATGTTTCAAAGCAGAAACTCAAGGGCTTGATTTCTTCAACACAATGAACAAACAACCCAACCAAAGGCCCTAATCCCTTCACAAGCTTGGTGTCAACAAGCTTGCAAGAGCTTATAGCTTATGGTTAAGGATTAGTACACAATAATAAGCAAAATCAGAAACCTTCTTTCAAGCTTTTTCAAACTTGAAAAACTTACCAAACATAAACGTCCTTGAACCAAATGATTCAAGCACACTTATAACAATCAATGGAACTCAGAATCACCTTTAAACAATACCAACTTTCAAAAACATAAAAAGGAATTACAATTTTCTCAAAATACCAACTTTTATAAATTTCAAAAAGGAATTACAAGTTTTAAAGGTAAAGACTGGAACAAAGGGACTCTCACATGTTGAGGTCTCCTTTTATAGGCAAATGCCTGGCTAAACACTATTCACAAACCCTAGCACTGATTTCTCTAAAATGCCCTTGAGTCTTCTAGATAATTCTTGGTTGTGAGCTGTCCAAAATGATCCTAGACGTTTAAAGTAGCTTTGGGGTGAAGCAAAGGATCTCAGCTGTTGATCTTGACACGTGGCAAGCCTTGGTGAGGAAGTTGGCACATGATGGTGAAACGGTTTTGGTGGTGGGGCCTCTTGGTGAGTGGGAGTGAGGGTTTTAAGGTTGGGATGGGATTATAGGCGTGTGAATCAAGTGTGGGTAAGGGTAATTGAGATTTACCCTTTGTTTTAATGAAGATAGTTACTGGGTTCATGGGGTGAACAGTAGTAACTTTTGATCCGATTTTGGGGGATTGGAAATGTTTGGCGCGTGTTTGTGTGTTTGAATGTTTGAGTGCACAACTTTAGCCCTTATTCCTTTTCTTTTCTTTCATTTGTGTTTAAAAGTGTGTCAGCGCCCAATTCCTTTGTTGTCAACTTTCAGAATTTGGCAATTTTGGCATAAAACTTTCCAATAAGGTTTACAAGGGTTGTTTTTGTCATTTTGAGATATTTCAAGGGCTAACCTTGGACATTCTTGATCTTCAAAGGTCTTCAATGTAACTTTGACTTCATGAGGGACCATTGTTGGCAATTTGAAATTGTTGAGGGACTAATCTTGCCATTTCTTCAAAGTTGAAGGACCATTTATGTAATTTTGACAAACTTAAGGGACCAAACTTGTAATTATTAATATACAAGGGTTTTAAGTGTCATTTCTTCAATAAATGAGGATCAATCTTGTATATCTTGAAGTCTTCAAGGGTATTTGTTGAGTATTCCATGAATTAGGGCCCGGTTCTTTGTACGGCTTCGTTTCTCGTGTCCGTTTTTCCTTGTATCTTGTGATCTTTTGTCTTTTTCACGATATCCATACCTAAAATACACAAGTAAACAAACACAATCATATATATGGTATTTTATGACATTGTTATGCATTTAAAGCCCGAAAAGAACGATGAGATCATGTATAAATGCCATCTCATCAATGACATTAATCTGCAGCATCATCCCGTCAAGGCGAATGTAGTGGCAGATGCACTTAGTAGAAAGTCCGGAATGATAAACGGCATTGAAATAAAGGAGGATGTTATTAGAGACTTGGAGCGACTAGACATTGAGATCATGGTACGTGGACAACACGGTTACTGGGCTAATCTTAGAGTGGATCCTGAGTTACTCTCTAAGATCAAGGAAGCTCAGAAGGTTGATGGTGAAATCTGGGCGATAATTCAGAACTTGGAGAAGCAAACAAAGTTTCGAGTAGACGCAGACGGTATCTTATGGCAGGGCACGAGACTTTGTGTTCCTGATGATCAAGAACTCCAGGAAGCATTGTTAGTTGAGGCTCATAGATCCCCATTCTCTATTCATCCTGGTTCGACCAAGATGTACCATGACATCAAGCAATACTTTTGGTGGAGTGGTATGAAACAAGATGTTACGACTTACGTCTCCAAATGTCTTACCTGCCAGCACGTTAAGATCGAGCATCAACGATCTGGCGGTCTTCTACAACCGTTAGATATTCCAGAGTGGAAGTGGGACAAGATCACCATGGATTTTGTTACCGGTCTTCCACAGACAAAGAGGAAGCATGATACGATTTGGGTTATCGTTGATCGACTTACTAAGTCAGCTCATTTATTACCGATCCGCAAGGAATATTCGGTTAGTAAACTCGCTGATACATACAAGAAGGAGATCATGAGACTTCTCGGTGCTCCATCCAGCATCGTCTCGGACAGAGATCCTCGTTTCACTTCACGATTTTGGAGGAGTCTGCAGAAAGCTTGGGGTACAAAACTTAAGCTTAGCTCGACTTTTCATCCTCAAACAGACGGGAAATCGGAGCGAACGATTCAGACATTAGAAGACATGTTGAGGTCATGTGCGTTGGAATGGACGAGAGATTGGGACGATTACATCTGTCTGGTAGAGTTTGCAAATAACAACATTTTGCTCGCAAGTATTAAGTCTGCTCCATCTGAGATGTTGTATGGTACAAATTGTCGCGCCCCAATCTGCTGGGATCAGGTTGGTGAGCGAACACTTGAAGGACAGAAATGACAGAGTTGACAAACGAGAAGGTCGTAGTAGCTAAGCAGAAATTGCAAGAAGCACGGTCACGTCAGAAGAGTTATGCCGACAAGCATCGTAGGGACTTACATTTTAACGTAGGAGATCACGTCTTCCTTAAGGTATCGCCGACACGTGGTGTTAGACGTTTTGGAATCAAAGGGAAGCTCAGTCCTCGATTCATCAGACTGTTTGATGTCTTTGAGCGAGTCGGTGAAGTATCTTATCGTTTAACGTTACCTCCGCAGCTTTCTCATGTTCACGATGTTTTCCATCTGTCCTTACTCAGAGGGTACAAGTATCATCCCCTTCACATGGTTCAGTATCCACTGGAACAGATTCGTGAAGATCTTACCTTCATAGAGGAACCCGAACGAGTTCTTGACGAACAAGAACGAATCATGAGGAGGAAGACGATTCCATTCGTCAAAATCCTTTGGAGAGATCTACCGAGCGGGAAGCCACTCGAGAAACAGAGGAGTCTATCCGGGCTTCTTACCCTCATTTCAAGTTTTAAATTCGTATATGTTCCTTTTTTCCAGTTTACGTTATCTATAATTCGGGGACGAATTATTCTTTTTAGGGGGGAGAGTTGTAAAACCCGCATGCTTTTACCATGAACAGTACACTTATAATCGTACGTACATGATTAAAACTTTCCTTTTATAGCACGTTTACGTTTTACGAATATTAATTACAAGTATTACATACGTGTTATTACACGATAAGTATTTAAGCATATTAATACATGATAATTATTATCAACAATAATTATAATCACGAACATGAAAAACATTAACGTAAATAATCACGAACATATTATTATGTATTTACGTAATTATGATTACGATTACGTATAAATATATATTACAACACGAACAATCAAGAAATAAGTCACGTAAACACGACCATGAGAACATGTAAATATTTAGAACACGGAAAACGATGGGTTTCCCCTTGTGGGCCCCACCTACCCGCGGCAAGAAAAAAGAAAAGGGCCAAGCCCACTTTTAATTTTGCTAAAATAGAAAAAGGGAAAACATATTTTTCATTTACAGAGTTTTTCTAAAAAGAACAAAACTCTAGCCTCCTTTTTCTTCCCTTTTAGCCGCCGGTTTTAACACACAAGGAAGGGGTGTTCGTTGATTTTTGTTGATCCAATTCAAGTGGAATCGTTCGTGTTAACGTTCTCTTTTGTTTCACGCATTGGTAATCCGTTGTTCTTTTTCTTTTTTACCCTTTTTATTAATTAAGAACACATGAAATCATGATTATTGAATAAACAAGATTAAAAACATGTAGATCTAATCATGGGGTAAATAAACATGGATGTTTTGGGATTGTTTGGTTCGATCGACGCAAGGAACCGAAAGCCGAAGCTCTCGGTGGTCTACGAATCACCACCAACCGAGACCCCATGGTCTCGGTGTGGTTTGGGTGTCTTAGCCGCAAGAAACAAGGGACCTCGACGCATGTCGGGGTACCGTTTGGTTGGTTTGGGGGCTCGGCTGAAAACAAACAAGCAGCACCGGCTTAAGCCGGTGGCGGTTTTACACAAACAGTGGCAACCGGCCAAGCCGGTTTGCCACTGTTAAGGGGGTTGTTTGTTTGGTCCGGTTCAAGGGTAAACACGGTCTGGTTCACGACATGTTTTAATAAAATAATACATGGTCCGGTTTATTATTTTATTTTACAAGTTTAGTTATTTTTACATGTGCTTTATTTTTACAAATAATTAAATTAATTTAACATGGTACTTAATTAATTTAAATAAAACATGACTTAGGTTATTATTATTATTAATAATACATGATTTTAACCTAAGTATTTTATTATTTAATTTAGACTAAAGTAATTAATTAATTATTAAAAGATGACATGTAATTAATTAATTTCTATGACTTAGGTTATATTAATATAAATATTAAAACATGTTTTAATCTAAGTATTTTATACACTTTAATTTAATTAAATCATGCTATATTTAATTAAATCTTATAACCTATAGTTTATTTAATTTACATGTATTAATTAATAAACTATACTAGTAATCACATGACTTAGAATATTAATCAGTAAACCTTAAGCTTATTTTGTTAGCTTAATAATCCAGCTTATTTCTAAATATGGAAACTTTCTATTTTTAGAAACTTATCTATTTTAAGCGGTTATTCTATTTTTGAAAACTTTCTATTTTTGGAAACTTTCTATTTTTAGAAACTTTCTATTTTTGGAAACTTTCTATTTTTGGAAACTTTCTATTTTTGGAAACTTTCTATTTTTGGAAACTTTCTTTTTAGGAGACCTGCTATTTTTAGAAAGTTACTTATTATTACACAACAAGTATAATAATACAAGAAATACAAGTAATACTTAATCAGAATATACAGAATACATGATAAACACAACATAACGTTAAAATCAGTAAAACATGACATGAACATATAAAACAAGCTAAGACATGATATAAAACCAGTTACGTACAATATTATTTATGTAGCATTAGTGATATCGAAGTAGGTCTCTCTTCCGTTCGTCTTCTTCGTTCACTAGACACAAGGTACAGATTCTCCGTCCTTTCAGTATGGACATTCTTTTCCTTATTAGGATTTCCCCGTATGCAAGCAACTGTTTTCCCAGTATACGTTTTATATGTTTTGATTTGCTTATGTTTAATAAAATGCCTAAGTCATATACATGCATGACCAGTTTAACCTAGTTATGGAGGTACCATAACCATAACACTGGAGGCACCAGTGTTATGACTTCACCACGACGGAGTGATAGCTTGTGGCGTCCCTTTCAGCTTTTGGCCATTTTTATATGTTATCATGTGGGGCGTATGGGTGCATCCTAGGTTACATGTTTTTACAGATTATTCAGGTGAATGTGGTGTGTGTCTTGCATCCTTCACAAGGAGCTGATCCCTCCTACCCAAACTTATATTAATTAGAGGCAGCCCCTCTAATTGCATGATGAGGTCACCCCTCCAAGTATTCATGCACGTTGATATTTCATGACCTATATTGGCTAATGGTAAACATCTTAAACAGATTTTATAAGATAAACATAAGGCTTTTCAAACTATAAAACCAGTTTTACTAAGTTATACCAGGTTTTCCAGGATTTAATCAATTCCGCTGCTATATGTTTTATATGCTTACGTTATTCATTCTATGCTTGTATATCCGTGCACTGAGCGTTATGCTCAGCCGTTTTCCTTTCATGTTCCCAAAACGGCAGGTACTCAGGGACGCTCGTAGACTCTAAGCGTACGTGCATATGGATTGGAAGCTTCTTACCCTTCATTACTTTATGCATTTCTTCATACATTTTGCTACTCATCTTCATGGACATTGTTTAGTCATTTTCATTTATAGTACTTATGTTTGTGTGTGATGAGCTTTTACTTTGGGGTACCGATGTTTGTTTTCAGTATTACCTCTAAGGTCATGTAATGTTTAAGACATTTATCCTTGTATGCTTTGATGACACGTCATAATCACGCGTGACATTCCATTTGTCAAAATGGGGTGTTACACTTAATATACTTCTTTTGTTGCATGTAGTTTGACAAGAAAGCTTTCCACAACTCTTCATAGTTGTCTATGCTCCTGTGGGATAGGTCGTCGAACCATACCCGCACATTCCAAATTAGGGTTGAGTTGAACATGTGGCACCACGTGGGCATTAGACAATGTT
This sequence comes from Glebionis coronaria, assembly GCA_025667525.1. Classification (NCBI taxonomy): domain Eukaryota; kingdom Viridiplantae; phylum Streptophyta; class Magnoliopsida; order Asterales; family Asteraceae; genus Glebionis; species Glebionis coronaria. The sequence goes on along the minus strand of CM046875.1, from coordinate 591,321,500 downwards.
CCATTTCTACTGTTGCTTGGAAAATCTTAAATTATCTCCCGGATCGCCAGTCCGTCATAGGTCTTGATGTTGTTTGGCATCCTCGTTTTCTTTAAGCACTCAAAGGTCCGGATTCAGTGAACGGGCCTGTCTCCTTATGTCGCCAGGGCCGCGACAAATCATCCTCTTCCTCCCTTTGCTTCTTTAATCGGACTTCTAGTGTCCTCATTCACTACTCTGCTCTCGGAGATTCGAGATAGGGGAGATATACTGTCTCAGGATCGTTTATGCCAGCAGGATCCGGTTACGAAAACCGAGTCACTTCTGTTATTGGAACGTCCGTAGCTACGACCTCGTGTCTCTTCATGCGTTGATTCTGATCTTTCCAAGTCGGGTGTTCGGCTCTTCATACTGCTCCCTAGCTTATTGAACACACTCTGATCATTCTTTTTTGACTGGTCGTGTCCCTTAGGTCTTTCTGATCGGTCTTTAGCCTTCAGTCTTTCTTGGCGGCTATGGTTTCTAGGTCGCTCTATGCGATCATGAGTTTTAGGATTTCCTAAACGATCGTAGGCTCAAGGGCTTGTGGCTTTAATCGATCGCGAACTCTGGGCCTCTCCTCGTAGTCGTGGGATTCCTTCTGTGAGGCTCCAATCGCGAATATTGAGACGTTTCGCCTGGCCGATGACTTTTGGCGGAACTAGTACCAAAGTTAAGTCGAGCCTTAAGCTCTTCCCATTTTTCTTGACACATTTTTTCTGCCATGATGAGAAGGAATTCGTCATAGTATGTGATGGCAAATTCCCAAACAGCAGAGGTGTTGATCAAATTGCCTTCTTCGTTCTCTAGTTGAGTTTCCGATCCCCCTGTGTTCCTAGGGGTGGATACCTCAGGGGTCGACTCGACGTGCTTGCTCGTCGTTTTATTTCAAGTATAGGGTCTCACGGATGGCGCCAACTTGTTAAGACAAAAGTATGGTTGGGTCTCTAGTGGCCGGGTAGGAGGCTATTCAGGTTTGGGTGGCTTGAATCTTGTATTAAGTGAATATGTTGAATCTTGCACAAGGAAGTAAACACTGTTAATCTTACCGTGTGGACGTACCCACCATTAGACTCCGACGTGAGAGTTAGAAGAAATTCCTTAAGTTATCGAGTATTATTAGGGTTTGTAAGACACATGTGATAATGCCTACATCGTTCCTTGTATAGCCAGAGTACCCCATAGGGTTTCCTAAAAGTTCGACCCTAGTAATGGCCCGTGATACTCGGGATTTGCACTTATCCGACCCTTTTAAATAAGTAAACTATTTGTTATACTTATTTAAGTTATCTCCTTCTTAAATACAATTCACCATGACTCTTTCGATGCCGCATACGGCAAGGCTGTGATCCAGACAACGTGTGACCTACTGTGGGTCGGGCTTAATGGGTTATCAAAATATATCCTTATTATTGGTAGATAAGCCCATAGGAATAGTATTGGGTCGGACGCCATACTATACGTCATCATGAGCACTCGTTGATTCATTCGGTTTATTTGTGGAACCAATATTGAAGGAGGTCTTAAAACTTTGAGTTTTCATTTTTGAGAGCATTTGATATTTTTAAGAGTGTTTAATTATTATAAGATTTAATAAAGTAAACCAAACTCACAATTGAAATTATGAAATAGTTTCTATGCTCAAAAGGACATAACATACTATCATAAATGACTACAAAATACTGTTCGATAACAAGACTCCTGCAAAAGCTATGATTTTTGATAATTTAGTCTCTAGTTCTTTTTATTAGTCCAAGTTTATATATTAAGCGTCGTTCAAATTGGACGATTTTATCTTGTAACTGTTTATTATAGCTCCTTGCTAGTTTTTTTTAATAAAATTACCGTTTAAAAAAAAACTTTGCCTTTTTTTCTTCCTCTTGACAATAAAAGTGATATTCCAACATTTAAAAGAGACAGGTTACAAACCGGTTATTTTCTAAGGCAGGGCTGTTCCGGAGATTTTGAGTGCCCTGGGCGTTAACTAAAAAACGACCCTTAAAAAATTATGTGAGAAAGAAAATGTATCGTTATCGATGCTAAACAAAATTGCAAATATCCAAAATATACTAATCGATGTTAATTTTTTTTATAAATATCCTAAAATAATATTACAAAGGCCATTTTAACTTATACTTAAATGTATAAATGAGTTAGGCTTTTAAAAAATGTATAAATAACCTAGGTTTATAAAAAATTTAGTGCCCCTCTAAAATATGGGGCCTTGTGTCATGGCCATGTTGCCCTTTTTCATCTACGGCCCTGCTCTAACCGGTAACCGGTTACTTACTAACCGATACTAACGGTCGAAAACCGTAACCAATTAGTAACCGCCGCGTAACCAAAACTGGTTATGGTTAATAACCAGTGTCGACCGGTTTCAGTTTTATCTTTTTTCTGATTATGATTTCGATTACTGTTATTACGTGGACTACTTGAGACTACAAGACATTTGATATGCTAATGTGTCTCCTTATGGTACCATTTGTGATTATACATGATCGTTGTTTTAGGTAAGAGATAATGCATAAAAAGGTGCTAAAAATATCCAATCATTGTTGCGGCCAAATTTATGAAAACTTTAGAACCGACACCAATGGTTTACATAAATTATTTGAAGATTAAGACTACAGTTGAAAAGAAACTATATGTTGATTCTTCTTGTCCAATGATATATGATTTACCACCTATTAGTTAAATGTTGTCGGTTCCAGTTTTGTTAAAGATATCATTTGTAAGATAAATGTCGCGTAATTCGAAACCTCAATGTTCAAAATAAAAAGAGTAAATCACAAAGAGCGTTTTTTACTTCGTCTAAATTGCATGTTTCATTCTTAAATTTTCGAAACGCAGGCACCATCCCGTGGGGATTGGGGAACTTCGGGATGCAGCTTTCGTCCTTGTGCAAAGTAAAATGGTTAAAGTTTTTTACAGACACGATTTTTACAATTCATAGAAAATATAAATTTGCAACTTCATATTGCCATAAGAGAATTGGCCCAGCTAGTTAAAAAAGTTTTCCCATCTTTTTTTTAATTTCCTTATTACTTAAAACAACCTAAAATGGGGTCACCGTCGGATAGATGATAGAGTATGATAAGATTAAGAAACTGACCAAGTCTAGGGATTGTTTATAATGAAAGTCCATGTAGGGAACATTAGGGGTGAGGGTGACTACAAATCAATGTTTGGGTGTAAATTGATGTACGCATAACAACTAAGATATTTGTTTATAGCCTCAAATGTGATGTTTCCACGCGTAGATTATGTGGAATGATTAATAAATTTATCATCGTTACGTTAAGATTATTTCAGTTCTTCACTCACTCAACTTACCTTTTAATCTTATTGGTGATATAAAAACTCACTGTTACGTCATACTTTATTTTTTTCTTCTTAATTACTTTAATTCATAAACTAAAAACGTAAACATTTTAACTTGAACATAAAAATTTTATTCAATAATTAAAAACAGTATATAAACCCGAATATTATAACTACAAATTAGCATTAACATACAAATGTTCGACTAAATCAGTTCGAAGATTATGACGTTTTTATGCCCATCGGATGTACCTCATAAATGCTCGCTTTTGCTCATCGTTTCGGACAATGTCCTCGCGTGTTGTTCTTCCTCCCAGAACCATATGAGAGAAATTGCACACTTTTGTATTTTCGAATCATATTGCGTAATATGATGCATGTACACCTCATATTCTGTATTTGTTATTTTCCCATTGTTCAAGTAGGAGTGTCTATTTGGGCTCATTTCTTTTTCAGAACACCAAAAGCTCGTTCCACATCCTTCCTTGCCGATTGTTGTTTTTTCTTATACAAAATTATTTTGTGGTCATCATCAGCTCGTTCTGGTATTGTCTTACAGGTGGATCAACTCCGGATATATCCTGTCAACGAGATAATATCCCCAAGGGTAAGAAACACCGTTGGCCACAAACGGAATCTCTGGTGCTCGTCCGATCTTGAGATCGTTAAACAAAGAAGATTGGTATAAAACTTTGATGTAGTTGTTGGATCCAACGACACCAAAGACAACATGTCACATCCACAAGTCTTGCGACCCAACATCTTCCAATAAAATAAACGGATTCAAATCATGATCACGTCTACAATATTGGCCTTTATAGGTGTTCGAACAACCAAACCACTCCTAATTTGTATAATCAAGGCTTCCTAACATCCCTGAAAACTCATGTTTTTCTTCGTGATGTCGGTAAAGTTTCTAAATATCAGTGAATGTGAGCTTCCACAAATATTTTGGACCAAACACGTCCATAATAGAAGTGCAAAAATGATCACGAGCTTCCCGTGAAGTTTTCTCCATTTGCAAATATTCATCTAGAAAATCCGGACCAGACCCATAAGCCAATTGACGAATTGCATATGTGCATTTGACTAACGGTGATATACCTAATTTCCTAGTACAATCAATGTTTTTTTAGTAAAGTAGGGAGTTACTTCAGTAACTATCCAGTTATAAAGGGGCTTGTCCTAACTAAACGTCTTTCCGAATTTATAGTTATCGTAATGTGGATGCTCGGAAAAAAAGGTGGACCACAAACGGTCATGAGCGCCATAACGATGTCGATTCATCAGTGCTCTCGGCACTCGATTATTTTATTTCTGACGTCTAAGAAACGACATGGCTTTTGTAAGAAAAGTCACTTTTTTAAGGATTTCTTCGGCGTTGTATTCGGGGGAACATAAACTCATACTCATCCATCTCGGTAAGTATTTAAGTTCTTTTGTAAAGAATGTGTTTGTAGATAAATGAGTATGAAATGAAATATTTATAGAAAAAATGGGATTTTTTTTATTTTTTTTTTGAAAATTAACGCTTAGTTTGTATGAAAAAGGGAGTAACAAATGGTAACTCACCGAAGTGAGTATCCCACCGATTTGGGGACAACTCGCACGTAGGTTTATCTTTCGGGAACGCATGTGTTTATCACTCACAGATGAGTTTACCCTTCATTCCGTTCGGCCTAAAAAGCAACAATTTACGCACAAAACATTTATTGAGTTTTCGAGTTTAAAGAGGGAAAAAGGAAAATGTATAAAAGAAAAAATATGAAAAATTAAAAAAAGCAGGAGATTTTTTGTGTGCTCTGAAAACGAGAAAAAAGAAATAACTATTTTTTGTTTCTTAGTTAAAAACGAAAATGCTGAGCTTGTTTAGCATGAGTTTTTTCAAAACTTTTGGGAAGCTGTTAGTTTTTTGTTTCAATTTTTTTTAAATAAGTAACTTTGTTCGATACAACAACTTTTTGAAACTGTTACATTTTTATTATAAACAAGTTGTTCCTAAATGAAAAGCTAATTTATTAAGTTTTTTAAATTGCTAAAACCCGTTAAAATTGTAAATTAGTGATATACCTTTCAACATTATTATAGTTTACTAAAACTAGCATCGCACCCGCGCAATGCAGCGACGAGTACTCGATGACTACTTTTTTAGCGATAAGATTCAAATTAAAGTTAAAATAGTATAAAAATTAAATTATCATAAATAAACTCATTAAAAATAAAAAACCCTAAAATTAATAAGATTATATCAAAATGGATGTTGAATCAAAGAGCACGGAATTTTAGAAAATATGGTGAATTTAGATTATAAAAAAAATAAATATATCAAAAGATATTTCAATTTAAAGATAAAAGTGTTTTGAATTGTTTGTTACTAAGCTTGTTACGAAAGTTTGTTATAAAAATATATGGATGAATGAGATCAATTTAACAAAATATGATATAAGGGTTTAAATTTAACCTTCATATCTTAATTTTTGGTTTGGATTTAGGTTTGAAAATTTTAAATTCGGAATTAAGATCGGAGTTAAGATCGAAATTAACCTCTTTATATAATAATATAGATATATTTTTTTTAATCATTTTATATCTTAATTTTATAATCAATAACTAATTTATCAAATATTTTTAATAAAAAAATACACCTTGTAACTTATATTAATAATTTTATAATTTATAATTTACTATTAACGGTTAACAACATATAACTTACAATTAAGTTTGCCAAAACACTATTGTAATAAATCTTAAATTGATGAAAACTTAAGTAATCAAACCATTATTTACTCAGGGGTGAAGATCCCTCACACACCTATATTTAACAAAGGCTTCATGGATCAATCCCCACCCTCCATCTTTAAATGATCTAACGGTTGTGATTAAACCCCTCTTTCTTATAACTTATCTTTATTTATAAAAAAAAACTACATAACAAACACCGGGAAATGGAACCCGATCCTCACCCCCCCGGCGACCACCACAACCACCTCCACCTAACCACCGACCACCACAACAACCTCATCCCCCACGTTTTTCCGGCGACCACCAACCCAACAACCCCACCTTCTTCCCACGACCACCACAATCAACCCACGTTTTTCCGACGACCTCCACACCAAACCACTCTTTTCCGGCGATCTCCACTCCAACCCACCTTTTCCATACATATATGAGGCTGATGCCGATGTTAATTAAGATGCATATGTAGTTGTTGTTTGTAATATAGGTAAAGTACATGCTATGATATTTGATGCACACCATGTGTTTGATGAAATGACACAATGATAATCACATGTGATTTAGCAAGTTCTAAGTTACGAATGAGCATATTCATTGAATTTTGGTCGATTTTTGTAGTTGATAAGCTGATTACAGAAGTAGGATTTTTGTATTTGATAAGTTGTTGTGACTCATATATGAGTCGTTGTGACTCATACATGAGTCATAGTGACTCATGTATGAGTCACTGTGACTCATACATGAGTCACTATGACTCATGTATGAGTTAGTGTGACTCATGCATAAGTCAGTGTGACTCATACATGAGTCAGTGTGACTCATACATGATTTATGCTCACTTATTAATTTGTTTCATGTTTATGTTCAAGGTTCTCCGTAATCCTGGAGATGGACCAGTTGAGTGTACAAGTAGGCATTTTATGCGTTACGGTTTTCTTTGTCGCCACATATTTTGTGTTTTGAAGAACCGTGATATTGAAGAGATTCCAGAGAAGTACATTTTAATGCATTGGAGAAGGGATCTGATACCGCTTTCATTAAGAAGAAACACAAGAAGATACGAAGAGAAGAATGAAACAATTCAGAGACTAACAAACGAGGCTAACTTCCACATAGACGAGTGTTTGTTTTGGTTGAGAATCAAATACAACAACTACTTTAAGTGTTGAAAACATGTGTTGAATATCTGATTTAGTTTTCTGTTTTTCTTTTATAAATATGTAAAAGTGAAAACATGTCTTGAATATTTGATTTAAATTTATGATTTCTTTTATTGAAGTGTTGAAAACATGTCTTGAATATGTGATTTGAATACTATGTATTGAATATCATGAGTCACCTGACTCATGCATGAGTCGCCTGACTCATGCATGAGTCGCCTGACTCATGCATGAGTCGCCTGACTCATGCATGAGTCGCCTGACTCATGCATGAGTCGCCTGACTCATGCATGAGTCATATAAATTTGTAAGTATTTATAAACACTTGTACATTTGATTGTTATCATTTCTACACTTAATACAGTTTTATAAATATGTAAAAGTGTTTTTAACAGTTAAAACATATTCTGAGTCATTATGACTCATGCATGAGTCATATAATTTTGCAAGTGTTTATAAACACTTGTACATTTGATTGTTGTCATTTCTGCACTTAAGACGTAAAAGTGTTTTTTTACAGTTAATACATATTTTGAGTCATTATAATACATATTTTTCATTATGACTCATGTATGAGTCATACTGACTCATACATGAGTCACATGACTCATGTATGAGTCACTGACTCATGTACGAGTCACATGACTCAAGTATAAGTCAAAGGCACTTATGATTCTCAGACACCAAAAAACATACTACTATTATTTTTAAAACATACTACTTAAAATCATAAGTATGATTCTCAAACACCGATGAATCAATCTCATACTTTAACAATTACATAACAAAAAAGAATACATAAAAAAGATAACATCCAATATTTTGCATAAAAACTACTATCAGTTTTAACACCAAGTACATCAAAATATTCAGAAATATTAGTTTACCAACAAAGTACATCAAAATATTCAGAAATATTAGTTTACGAAACTACATCAGTTTATCAAACATCATAATTTCCTTGATTTTCTAGTAGCATATGTCTTACTACACTATCAACAAAGTCATCGGATCTCTTTCTCTTCCCAACTGCTTTACCAGCAGCTTCCTTCTTAACAATAGCTTTTTTCGGAACAGCATCTCTAGATTTCTGTGCAAGAGCTTCCGGTTTTGGTTTAGTTTTAGCAGGGGTAGGTGAATGAGGAGATTGTTTGCGAGCAATTGATTTCTAACGTTTATCTGCAATAAGAGAACAATCAGTTAACTAGTTAAAAGTTACAAATACATAACACATATATGATTTCAAAAGTATATGTAAATCATTCATGATGAATCATGAATGATTAAACACGAATCATGAATGATTAATCACAAATCTGCAATAAGAGAACAATCAGTTAACTAGTTAAAAGTTACAAATACAGAAAACATATGATTTCAAAAGTATATGTAAATCATGCATGATTCGTGATAAATCATGCATGATTTACATATACTTTCAACAACAGTAGAAAATAAGGACAACTCAGCAAATAACTTAAACACCCCTTCACTACAGAAAAAACTATTGCAATCGACTATAATAGCAATAACAGTTATACGTAGCATCGACATATTTACTTTAAATCCTATACTGAGTTGCATCAAACTACATGACCTTTAATCTCATCGTGATTCTGCATGGTTCATGAACTCATTTCTGAAAAAGGAGGAAGTGGAGATAATCACCTTTTTTTAATTTGGTTTGCTAAATTGCGTTTTCTGATTGTTTGCTTGTATTAAACATAAGAGTGAAACAAGGATGACTATGCGCAATCATGATAGAGGGTTTATGGTGGAGGTAGGATGTAGACAGTCATATATCAGGTAGTTTAAGGATGACTATGCGCAATCATGATAGAGGGTTTATGGTGGAGGTAGGATGTAGACAGTCATATATCAGGTAGTTTAAGGATAGACTTAACAGGGATAAATTAATTAGTATGCAATTTTAGTAACGCCTATCTGTTGTTGTATTAGATGTTCAACTATTTTATCTGTTGTTCATAGGTTTTATTATTATATGCGCCTGCCTGTTTTTCAGCTTATCAGCTTCTTTCATTTCGCCATATATTTTCAGCTTTCCTAGGGTTTTTTATTATATACGCCTGTATGTCTATCTGTCTAGATTACCTTCTTTTATGTGCTTACAATTAACATAAGGCAAGATGATTTAAGCTCACAAGGCCACACTATCTAATTAGCCTCGCTTCATTCATTCATAGTACGTGAAATAACCTGTTTTCACTTATCCTGTTTTCACTTATCAGCGTATTCAGGTTTTGCAAAACCCGATATACAGGTGTCTGGATTCATTTTAGGCTTTCTTCCTTTCGTCTGTCTATCTCTCTGAATTCATTTTAGGCTTTCTTTCTTTCTACTTATTACCCCACATATATTCCCTAGACAAAGCCGGACTGTAATCCACCGGTCCCGCACCCAAATCAATCCACAAATACCTCTTATCCCCGCTCGACATCGTCCCGCTACACATGGTAAACCCTAACGAACTTTCACCTCCACTCTAATCTAATCTAATAAACAAATAAGCCTAAAATAATCTAATAAACAAATAAGCTTAAAATAACCTAATAATTATAAAAATAAGCCTAAAATCTTAATCTTAAAATAAGCCTAAAATAAAAACAATTAAGCCTAAAAATAATCTAATAAGCAAAAAAAAAAGAAGAATCAAAAAGCTTACCGCGGGGCACTACTTCATCCATTACTCAAACACGTATGGTGGCGGCGTTGATTGGGGTGACCGGATATGATTGGGGTGACCGGAGATGATTGGTGGTGGCGGCGTTGATCGGTGGTGGCGGCGTTGATTGGGGCGGCGACGTTGATAGGAGATGAAGGTTGCGGTTAGGGTTAAAGAGAGAGACCGAAGATGAAGATTCGTTGATTGGTGTGTGGGGGATTAAGCATTGTTTTTTTTTTTTAATTTTTTTTTAATAAATAATTTAATATGGATCGTCAGATGTAATTAAAATGAATAGATGGGATGAGTCCATTAGGATTTTGTTAAAAAGTAGGACTTTATTGAACTTTTATACCACTTAATTAAAAACATTTTTAACTAAATCCCATGAGACATGACATGCAAAGTGTCGTAATCTTACACAAATTTTGTAACTTAAAAAATATATAATCAACTAATTAAGAGCCATCGATTTTTCTTAAGCCATGATCACACGCGTTTGGATTATTATTGATAACAACAACAACATGAAAAGTAACTTACAAAAATAGATATCATTGTGCATGTATCTGGCCGTACATACAACAATCCAATCTGACCGTCATTAATTTACTAACAACCACTACTGACGGCAGTCGGCATTAACTATGCCTTGACAAACACTTCTAACTGATTACACGTACGTATTCACGACAAAATTGTCTGTGAACGTTTATACATATGGTTATCACTACTTGCTCTTAAGCCCTGATAATAATTTGCCCATGACAAATCACCCCATCTTAAATGAAATTTAGTCTTTTCTTCAATATGTACTTAGGTAGTTATCTTGTTTTAGGTTGAGACGTGGTATATTGTATACTAGTCATATAGGTAGTTGCAGAGTATATATTGGTCATGGATCTTAGGGGCGGAACTAAAATTTTAAGTGGCACACCGGGTTTTTTTTTCAATAGGAATGCTTTGATAAATAAAAGTGAAGATTCTAATTTCACATGAGTTATTTTAAAATCATAACAGCATCGGGTATGGGTGGCGTTTCCGCGAAAACGTCACATGACAGCGCGACATACCGTACTCAGGTGGTGTTTTTACGTCTCGCGTCATACTCCCCAGCTATAAGAGTGAAAGGAGTGATCACACAACCACACAAAAAAACACCTCGTTACGTTAGCTTTTTCACTTTCACATCAAAAAAAAAATACATCTTATCATCATACCATTTTCACACCGCCACGCCAATTTTTTCACTTATTTTCATAAACTACCCTTCACAATTAATTTATTAAAATCCTAATTTACTTTATTTATAAAATAAAAACCATTACATCCTAACAAAACAATAATACGGAAATTAAAAAAATATCAATACGGAAATTAAAAAAAAACAATACGGAAATAAACAAAAACCTAATTTTCACATCAAGTTTCTTTTTTATTTCTTCTTTTTTCACAATGATCAAACGAGCCTCGGTTTCGTCACAACCCGAGTCGATGTTGTGAGAAATTTTAGTTGCTCCATCAGAAGCCACTCGTTGTCTTTGTTTATCGACACTTCGTAGGCTTCTTGGGCGGCTTGCCTTTTGAGTCGAAACTCGGCGGTTAGAGCATTTCTGAATGGGTTCGACCTACTATTCGCTCCCATGCTCGTTGACCGGATCTTGCCTTTTTTTCGGTCCGTTCTTTACCGAGGGACGAGGTCTTGCATTCGGTGTAAAAAGAGCCTCATTTGTAAGAGACAGAACGTCGCCGGTTAAATCAACGGCTTCAGGAGGGTCCCATTTCGCATGGGCTTTCAAAACATTTCAAGCGTCTTCGAGGTGGAAAGTATTGTTTTTATTTTCTTTCCGATACATTGTTCGAGCCCTCACCATCACATTCAAATCATATTTCCCCACTTTTGATTGCCGCCTTGCTACGTCGGTAACAACCATTGAACTTTTGGTAAGTGTGGTTCAAATCTTTAAATTTACACGAAATCATATCCTTGGTACGATTTTGAAAATTTTGGTTATTAAAAGTCCCCATAACCCTATACCAAAACGTTTATCCTTTTTGAGATCTCCCGACATTCGGGTCCTTCGAAATCTCACCATAACATTTGGAAAGCAATGCCTCCTCCGATGCAACCAAACGTGACTTAGTTTTCGACACATCCGGATTTTTCTCGAAATCCGCCCCTAGTTGACTCAAATCAACATTCTTTTTTTTGGCCGCCCGTTTACGGGTTTTTTTTTGTGATTGGGGTGTGGGTTGTGAGGATTGTGAGGATTGTGGTTCATCGAAGGATGGTGGGTTTTCTTGAAGATTTTGGAATTCAATATCCTCGTCGGATTGAAATTGAGTGTATCTTTGTCGTTGGAAATTTTCTACGTTTGACGTTGGACTTATAGCCATTCCAGATCTTCGGAATATAGTTCTTGTGAAGACGGACCTCCGGTAAAAGTGTTAAGGAGGCCAACGAAAGAAGGTTTGTTGGGGTTTCCAGACATGATTTCGTATGTGATATGTAAAAGATTAAGAGGATTTGGAGTGTCTAAATTTAGAGGATATATTGTTATGTATATATAAGGGTTTAAAAAAAGGTTTTTTTTGTTATTAAAAAACTAGCCGTTGGCTTTGTTGATCCCAAACTCAGATCTTAAACCTTTATAGCTTGTTTAAGGGTTGTGATAGAAAGAATAAATTCAATCTAACACTAGAGAAACTTTGCAACACAAAGTAACTAAATAAGATGCGGAATGTAGTGTTTAGCATAAGAATAAATGATTAAAGCAAACGTTGAACCTTAATATATCAAAGATATACAAATACCCAATAATGGCATTAGGGTTAAAAAAACCCTTAAAGTATGAAATGAAAGACAATAGAAAAAGACACACTTTGCATGATCACCTAGTGAGTCTTTTTATAGAACAAGGACTCACGTACAAGATTAATACTAACAAACTTGGAAAGTATCTCGGAGTAGTAACAGAAACGCCTTATAATCTATTCCAAGTTTATCTCTAGCGGTAGGGTCTTTGACTTCAGTAGGGGAACCAATCCCCCTGCCTTTGTTATATAGCAGGGGGAACTTACTCTAACAGGGGAACCATTGACCAACTAGCAAGGGTAACTAATATACTTATATTTATTCCCAACAATCCTCCCCTAAACTTGTGCTTTCTCCTAAACACAAGTTTCTGAATAAATACTAGCTGATGATGGTGCTTACAAAGTTCCTGGCCAAAGCTGACTATGCATCATCCTTACCAGATCATAAGCAACAGGTGCTTTAGCATCTACAATCAAGTCAGCCTGTGCTAATTTCTTCAAGGTCTACTGATTGAAAGGATAGTAACGATAGTTGATCAAGTAAACACTTACCCCTTCCATAACTATCTCATAGACCCTTGAATTAGTAAACAGCTTCCAATACAACATATTTCCTCCATTTACTGCATCAAATATGGGATCAAACAATTCATGCTCATACATCCTATGCATGTATTCCCAGATCACCCAATCCTTCTCTCCACCATCCATAGTAGGAGGCTTTGCAGTAAAGGTCTTCTTCAAAATCTTCCACATATCTTCTAAGTCCTCACTATCCAAAGTTTGAAACATGACATCTAGACTTAGAAATGTCTGTGCTTTATTGTCAGCTCTTGTAAGCTTCCACCAAGTCCTCCCCCTGTGTTCATAAACAACATATTCCACTATGGAAAATTTCTTCCCAAGCTCACTAGGTTAGACTTCATCATTTTCCTGCACAATTAGCTGTTTATCAATTTCTTCATTTGAGGGATGTTGAGACTCCTTAGTAACTATACCAACTTTTTCCATCCTCTTGAGTCTTTTGGTTGTCCTTTGTACATTGAGTACAAATCTCTCAATTGCTTGAAAACTTGCACCTGTTTGATGTGATACCCCTGCTTGTGATGATGCACCTGCTTGGGATGATGCACCTGCTTGTGTATTTTACAATGTTATTCCTTCAGCCTTTCTTTTTCTAGATTCCCTAGCTTTCTGTAATAGTTCATTTTGCCTCCTGACATACTCAGCTTCCTCAGGAGAGTTGATAGTCATGAAGTCTTCCACATTTAATTCTCTTAAAACTGGTCTGACTGTCTTCTCTATATCCCCAAAAGTCATGTTTGTGAAATCACCATCCTTCCACTTCTTATGTCTTTTGAGCAAAACTTTGTAGTGTGCAAGCCTCCTCTTCTCAGACTTCAAATATTTTTCCTTCTGAATCTGATTTGCCCTTCTTTCCAGATATTAATTTTGATATTTGTAAACTAGACATATCAATTCATACCTATCTTCCAAAGGAGCATTCACCAACTCCTTTTCCTATTGATTTAGAAACTCTTGAACATGAGGCACCCTGTCACCTAACTCTCTATGCATGATTTCAATCTGCTTAAGCATCTCTCTGGGCCTCATTTTTTGCATTCTCTGATCCTACATATCAATCTCTTGTTGTTGCATTCTGAGAGCTACCTGTTCATCATATTCTTCTTGAGCCCTTTGCTGTTCAGGAGTTCTGTGCTTGTACTTTTTCTTCTTGGGTTGTTCAACCATGATCCCTTTTCCCTTGTCTTTTGGATCCACTACTGGTGCTGGTTTGGCTTTAGATGCAGGTTCTTTAATTGTAATTCCCTTCTGAGCTAGTTGCCTTTTCTTCCTAACAAATGTTTGAGTGATAGGCTTAGCAGGGGAAAGACTAACAACAGTGGGATCAGTTACAACAGGGGAAATTTTTGAAGCAGGGACTTCTTCTTGATTGCCCATAGTTAGCAATGTTTGAGCAATCTCTTTTGTGGCACTCCCCTTGTCACTTCCTTTCTCAGCACTCCCTTTCTCAATCCCTTTCTCAGCACTTGCTTTCTTTCCTTGTTCTAGATCCTGACCACCAGGATATTCATACCACTGAGTAGATTCTTCTATATTAGGAACTTCCTCCTCATTTGGAAGCATCCTCATCTGTAGATATGATAAGCTTGGGCGTTCTCCTCCCCTCAAGTGTAGCAAGTCTGGTTTCCAAATTATTGATAACCAAACCTTGCTTTTTAACAGTTTATACAAGTTGTGCATTCTGCTTTTTCAAGCTCATGCACATATTCGTCAATTCCAATATGGTCATTGGTTGCATGCTGCTCTCAACCCTAGAAGGGAATTTCTCCCCTTTTTGGGTATCACTGAGTGAGGGAGAGGACTTACTGATGGTGTCACTATCATGCTCACCCCTTGAGGATGAGACAGTAGTGGCAGCCAAACCCTCAGTGTGCTCCACCTTTTGGAGGCTCTCCTATCTGCTACTTGTGAAGATTCACCAGGCAAAGGAGACCTGGCAAACCTGGATTTAGTTTTCCTTTCATGTTGGGATCAGCAGGGGGTATAGTACTGGCAGGGGGTAGTTTCTTGGCAGGGGAATCAGATGGTTTATGTGTGGCTGTTTTTGTCTTGGCTTCTTCCTGTCTGATTTGTTTCATCATGATTGAAGTGAGTGGAATAGCCCTGCCATAAAATTGTGGAGATGGTGCAAGAAGTGTGGTGAACAGTTTAGTAGTATGTTTGGTTGCTGAAAAATAGTTTTTGTGTGTGATAGGACCATGTTCACTCATATTCAGCAAAAGTTCTATAAACCTTGGGTACATACAAAATTTTGTATTGCTTGTGACAGTTTTAACCATTCCTTTGAAAATCATTTGAGAAAAACAGTACTTCCTCCCTGTTGCTAAGCAAATCAGGGCTGACGCAACTTCACTACCAAATTCATTAAAAGCAGTGGTTTTAGGTGACAAACATTGTAAAATTGTATGAATCAAATATTTCCAATGTGGGGCAAACTGACCTTTAGCAAACTTACATTTTTGATCATCAGAAAGAGTGTACCCCAATTTAACAAGACCCTTAAAGATGTCAACCTCAGGTAGGTTGGTTATCCCATCCTCATCATCTGGAATAAGCTTGTCTCTGATGGAGGCAAGTGTAATCACCTTGGGATGACCATCTACTGTGCTTTGAATTATTACCTCTCCATTCACTGTTTTGGTCATAGATTGAGACCAAAACTGTTGAATGTGTGAGGTGTAAATCCTAGGATTGATGAGAAGAGCCACTCTAAAATACGAGGATTTTAGAAAATCCACTACATCAACGAATTCTGCTGGTTCATCATGTAGTAAAGCAATTTGATTGTGATTAGCAGCAATTTTGAGAGGCATGATGAAGGTTGAAAATGTTTGAAGGTTTATAATGGTGAGAGTTAGGTGGGATTTGATCGAATAAGAAAGATGGACCTGCTGGTGAAGGGAATAGGTTTTTATAGGCGAATTGAAGAGCTGTGATTGGACCAAATTTTCAAATCGCAAAAATATCAAAGATAAATCTTGATAAAAAAGTAATTTGTTTGAAATAATAAAGAAAAGATTGCCAATCAGCGAAGAAAGCGCCTTAAATATCTTTTGAAAAGAATAAAATATTCCCTAACCAAAATTTTAGCAAGCAGGCCCAACGGCTATAAGCAGGGTAACGGTATTGTCGGTCAACGGTCAAACAGGGGAATGTTGATCAAGCAGGGGAATCAAAAGGTGAAAGCAGGGGAAACTTTCTTAGGGGTATTAGACTAATCATGAAGAGACCAATGCTAAATAGCTCTGCTCTAATGCACACCCTTGTATACACAAGTTAGATACATAGAAACTCAAGAGTCCTCCATTCAGCAATGTTCTAAACACAAAAAGCTAACACATAAGCCACCCTGCACCTGGTCAACCCAAGAAAATAAGCATACCCTAGTCACCATCCCTACCTTTCCCTTACCTATGGTCATGAAGTCTTGGCAATGTGTACTAAACATCTGAATCTAGACAGCAAGCTGTTTAATAAAGAAGTATAAGTCCATATTACAGTGCCTCAAGGCTTCAGAATTCTGACAAGCTTTGCAACAAGTCTTCATTATTCTGAACCCTCACTCACCAATTGATATGATCTAGAATCATATATGAGTATCCTAAGGACACCCTAAATCCTAAAGGTGTGAACTAACCTCCCCTAAAACATAGAGCATATACCTGATTCACCGATGAGTGTAGTATGCACCATTTGGATCTCTACATTATTAGTCTAAAACCACATATAACCACTTTTTAAAAAGAACAAACCCAGTTTAAGAGAAAAACTCTTTAGCAGGGGAATGAACCCCAGCAGGGGAATCTTTATTCAAAAGCAGTGGAATGAAAAATGATGGAAAAATTGACTAACATTTATACAACAACAGTAATGAAGCAACCCTGGATATACAAGACACAATAGACATCAATTTTTAGGGAGAAACCATTCTGATACCTGCAACCAGGTACTGAAACCTCCCTACTTCAAAAGCTTTTATCAAAAGATCAGCAACATTAAGTTCTGTATCAATTTTCTCTGGGACAATTAGCCCTTTTTCAAAACAATCTCTAATAAAATGATGTATTATTTCAATATGTTTAGTCTTGCTATGAAAAACAGGATTCTTAATAATACAAATGGTGTTGTTATTGTCAATAAATATCTTGGTTTTAAGAAAATTATACCCATAATCAAGCAGCTGATTGTGAACCCAAAGAACTTGACCACAACATGCAGCAGCTGCTACATACTCAGCTTCAGTTGTTGATGTGGCCATAATAGTCTGCTTCTTACATTTCCAAGATATAAGCCTGCTTCCCAAAAATTGGCATCCACCTGTTGTAGACTTCCTATCATTGTTGTCACCAGCATAGTCACTATCTGAGTAGGATATCAGCTCAAATGGTGACTCATTGGGATACCAAATTCCTAAAGTTGGATGACACTTTAGATACCTAAAAATTCTCTTCACAGCAAATAGATGACACTCTGTTGGTGCCACCTGGTATCTTGCACATAAGCAGACTGCAAACATGATGTTAGGTCTTGAAGCTTTAAGGTACATGAGAGATCCAATCATAGACCTGTAATTCCTGACATCAATAAGCTTTCCAGGACCATCTTTTCCCCATGGATGATCCTTGTCCATTGGTGTGGAAACCTTCTTACCCTCACACATGCCAAACTTCTTCACAATTTCAGCCACATATTTGTCTTGTGAGATAAATATTCCATCTTTCCTTTGCTGAACTTGTAACCCTAAAAAGAAGTTTAGCTCACCCATGGCACTCATTTGGAATTTGTCCTGTATCAGCTTGGCAAACTCTTTGCTAAGCATAGAGTTTGTAGATCCAAAGATGATGTCATCAACATAGACTTGTACCAAAAGAAGGTCACCCTTTTGTTTCTTGATAAACAGGGTTTGGTCAATTTTCCCCCTGTTGAAGCCATTATACAACAGATATTTAGAAAGAGTTCCATACCAGGCCCTGGGAGCTTGGTGAAGTCCATACATAACCTTTTTCAACTGTATACCTTGTCTGGATGTTCTGGGTCTTCAAACCCTAGAGGTTGCATAACATAGACTTCTTCATCAATGGTGCCGTATAAAAAGGCACTCTTAACATCCATTTGGAACACTATGAAATCCATGAATGAAGCATAAGCAAGAAATAATCTAATGGCTTTAATCCTGGCCACTAGAGCAAATACTTCCTCATAATCAATGCCTTCTTCCTGTGTATATCCCTGTGCCACCAGTCTTGCTTTGTTCCTGACTACTATACCCCTCTCATCCTTTTTGTTCCTGAGCACCCACTTTGTCCCAATAGGCCTTGCCCATTTTGGACAATCTACCAGAATCCAAACCTCTTGAATGTCAAACTGTAAGAGCTCCTCTTGCATAGCTTCAACCCAACTTGGATCATTTAAAGCCTAAAAAATCTTCTTTGGCTCTTCTTGTGATAAAAATGCAGTAAACAGACAACATTGCATGTTGTCAAGATTAAACTTCATAGTGATGTTTGCAATGAAGCTGTGCTCCTTTGCTGTATACCTTGTATGTCTAGGAGCTTTAGGATCACCAATGATTTGTGATAGAGGGTGATCCTTATTGATCTTGTATGTAGGCTGCATACACATGATTACTTCTGTTTCATCCTTTTCCAAGTCAGAATTGATGGGGCTATCTTGATTGGGAAAGAACTCCTCAAAAGAGCTTCTAAATGATACAGCATGACCTAGAGATGGGTGCTGATGAGCTGAATGCAACTCTGAATAACTTGGACCTCCACTCTTAGTTATTCTGCTTCCACTGCTGGACATGAGAGGACCATCAGATATGGGTGAAGATGAGGAAATGAGTGGAGATTCTCTTTCCTCATCATTAATGTCATTGACAGTTGGATCCTTGGTAGCAGAGGAAGCAATTGATCTAGCAGGGGGAATCCTGGATTTCACTGCTTTCAGCCATTCCACTTCTTTCAGAAGATGACTTAGCAGGGGAAGAGATTGGCTGTTCTTTCCTTTTAGAGGTATCATCTTCTTCACCTGTTTTTGAAGCATCTTCAATGGGAAATAGTGAGGGTACATTTATGTACCTCAATGGTGGCTTCTCCACACCAATTAGTTCTTTGGTACCTGAAATGTTAGTATTCTGCAATGCAACAGGTACATAATTCATAGATTTTGAAAGAACCTTAATATCAAAGAACCAATCAGGACCTGTTTGAACATCTTCAGGCTTGTCTTCAAGAAAATCCACATAAATATTTTCTGTTATTTTGCTTATCTTCTTGTTGAAGACCCTATATCCCTTGCTGTTTAATGAATAACCAACAAAGTACCCATCATCCCCCTTTTCACTGAACTTGCCTAGATTGTCAGTTGTGTTCAAAATGATCACATGACATCCAAATGGTCTAAAGAAGTCAATTAAAGGAGGTCTTCCATTGAATAGCTGATAAGGGGTCTTGTTATGTGCCTTAACCACCAAGGCCCTGTTTTGAACGTAACAAGCAGTAGATACAGCCTCAGCCCAAAAGATAACTGGAAGTTTGGAATCAGACAGCATAGTCCTTGCAGCTTCAATGAGTGTCCTATTCCTTCTCTCTGCAACTCCATTTTGTTGAGGTGTTCTTGCAATACTAAATTCCCTCTTGATTCCTTTGTTTATGCAGAAAGTGTCCAGCTTCTTGTTTCTAAATTCACCACCATTGTCTGATCTCATGGTCACTACCCTCATACTTTTTGAAAGTTCAATCTGATTGATGAACCCAATGAGTACATCAGCTGTGTCATTCTTTTCAAACAGAAAGAATGTCCATGTGAACCTTGAAAAATCATCAGTAATCACTAGGCAGTACCATTTCTTCATTATGATTGCCATAGAAGTAGGACCAAAAAGATCCATGTGCAGTAATTCCAATGGCTTGGTAGTGGACATACTTGTTTTTTATTTGCAAGATGCTCTATAGTGCTTCCCTTTCAGACAAGCAGCACAAGTATGGTCATTGGCAAAGGACTTGGAAGGAAGACCATGAACCAGATTATATTTTACCAGTTTGTTCATGTTCTTAAAATTAAGATGACCAAGTCTTCTATGCCATTTCTTACACTCAACAACTGAGGCTTTGGCAATGAAACAGGTTTCACTTTCTTGAAGAGAGATGTCCTTGAGATCAATTGTGTACATGTTCTTTTGTCTTGGTGTTCTGAGTACAATAGGAGTGTTTGGTGGTAAAACAAACTCCTTTCCTAACACCAGACATTCAGTATCTGTAAACAAGACAAAGTTCTTGTTATCAGTCATCTGTGACACACTGAAGAGATTGTACTTGAGCTCTTTCACCAAATAAACATTGTCAAAGGTCATCACATTGGTGACAATAGTTCTTTTTCTTGTGATTGTTCCATGCCCATCTCCAACAGAAACACCATCATTGTCATGTAGGGGAACAAAGTTAGACATATAAGATTTATGTCCAGTCATGCTCCTTGAGCATCCACTATCCTAATATGCTTTATCATCCCTGGTTTTCTTTGTCACCTGCAAAAAGAAAAACAAATCAGTTTTTCTTGGGGACCCAAGCCATTACAGACTTGGATCTACCTCGTGTATCAATATAGGATAGCTTATCAAAGACCAGAGATACACCATTAGACTGAGCACCCCTTTTGGGTACCCAAACCCAACGAGCTGAGTCTTTCACAGCTTTTCCCCATCTGCCCATGTTCCTAGAGGGCAAAACTTTGCTAGCAGGGGATACCCCAGATTTAGCAGAGGAATCCCTATACTTAGCAGAGGGAACCCATCTTTTGTTTTGGCCTCTATCGATGTGTTGGTAAGGTCTAGAGATAGATTTATATGCATTATGAGATGCTGGGTTGGTCATGGAAGAGCTGGTTTTGGGACATGCATCATTCTCCTTTCTTAGAGATGGAACAACATATTTATCAAAAACCCTGTTTCTCAAGGCAGGGGCAAAATACTTGGCAGGGGAAAAGGATTTTGCCCCTGCATTCAGAAGAATGGCTTTAGGTTTCATGTCCTTTAAAGGATTTGCAGCCACTACTTCCATTGGTGCCTGACATTTTTGATAAGTGTGATCAAAGCTGCCATATGTGAAACAAGGTTTGGTATTTATCACAAAGTCCTATCCTAATTGATGAGACTTTTGGTCATTCCAATTTCTTTGATTACCTCTAACAGACCTATACATACCAGCATATTTAACAGTGGACTTAGAGGGCTTAGATCCTATTTTAGATTTAGGTGAACTACTCTTAGAACTAGAATCACTACCAAAAAGCCCTTCTCTTGAAAAGAGAACAGGGTTATTAATTTTCCATTGTTTTAAAGCAATCTGTTCCTTTTCAAAGTCCCTAACAATACTAGTTTTCACTAGTGACTCTTCTATTTCAAGACTATTAGGTATGTAGGCACTTAAGTCAAATTCAATGTCTTCCTGCTTTTTAAAACAAGAGAGACCAGTCCAAGACAAGTCTTTTCTAGGAAAATGTGCATGAATGTTGGCAGGAGGTGGTGGTATGGTAGCATGCTCATTTTTGACACCAAAACCTGTTTTGTCCCTAGGAGATTGTCCAACTTCAACTGCTTTAGTTAAATCTTTAGAAGCTTTTCCAAATTTTTCAACAGTTTCATCATCAATCTTTTTATTAGATCTAAAAATTTCAAGTTTAGTAGTCAATTCCTTAATGGAATCATTATTTTCTTTAGCATCTCTCTCTAGAATCATAATGTGATCTCTATAATCATTTTCTCTTTGTTTAAACTCTCTTATGGTGGACTCTAGCTGTTCGAAAGCACGTTTGTAATTATCAAGATCGTTTTCACAATTAATATAATCAACTTTTATCTTTCTTATTTGATCATTCAGTGACTCAGTATTTTTCCTACAAGCATTAATACAATATGAATCGTCATATACCTCATTGTCTGAGCTAGAGCTTGACATGGCCATAAGATAAAAATCTTCCTCTTTTTCCTCAGCAACCAAAGCTTGATTTCTTTCAACACTTTCTGTCATGGCACTCCAATCCCATCCACATGGTCCATCTATCCCCTGCACTGCTAGCATGGCCTTAGCACCAGAATCATCATCCCTACTTTCCTTCATATAGCTGTTCCCGGTCTTAGATCCTCTGCATTCCCTAGCAAAATGACCTTTCTTGCCACGGTTGTAGCATTCAACCTTTGTTTTGTCAAATCCAGCTACATCAGAAGGATTGATGGAGATCTTCTTTCCATATTTCTTGTAAAATATGTTGGCTCTCATACTGAGTAGAGCCATGTTCCAGTTGTAATCCATTTCCTCCAGTCCTTGCTTACTGATTTGACTCAGATCTTTATGTAACACAGTAGATCCTTGTGGCCCTTGAGATGCTATGAAGGCACAAGCAGTGTCAAGGCTGAAAATTGCAGGCATTTCTTCATCATAAGATGGTCCAGATCTGGTAGCAGGGGAATGAGTAGCAGGGCCAACTTCGATTCCACTGCCTTTGGAGATTCCACTTCTTTGAGATATGAAAGCCATGTTAGCAGGGGAATCAGTAGATCCACTTGAATTGGTGGGGATTGTTCCTTTTGACTTCATCTCATTGATAACAGGTTCAAAAACTTTCAAGTTATTGTATATGTCATCAATATTCTTGTTATCTAAGTCATCCTTATTCTGCCAAATAGCTTTGTAGATGAACCATTCTTTCTGAAGACTGTTAAGGAACCTGGTATTCACCTGTTCTCTTGTCACTTCTATTTCAAAGAACTCCAACTGAGCCACCATGTCTTGAAGCCTATTGTAAATAGCACGAATTGCTTCATCACCAATTGCTTTGAAAGAAGCAAATTGATCAAACATTTGATTCTTCTTCTTCTTCTTTGTGGCTTCATTTCCTCCAAAGGTTTTGCCTATTGCTTCCCAAAGTTCCTTAGCTGTTTTATACTTTCTGAATCTCAGCTGATGTCTATCAGGTAGGGCCAACAGCATGGAACTATGGGCCATGACATCATGCCTTCTTGCCAGTATTTCCTTGTCAGCAAGAGCAGCAGACTTCTTCTTGGCTTCACCTTTAGAACTTTCACCCTTATGTTCTCCCTTACCATTATCTTCAACCTGCACAGTCTTTGGAAATTGATCACCAAATTCTACGATTTCCCATAGAACATAGTGTTCCATTTTGAAGTATTGTTGAATCCTGAATTCCCATAGTTCAAAGTTTTCAGGATCCATAATGGGTAGTTTGAGAGCATTGTTGTTGGAAGAGGATGAATTGGAATCTGAGGACATGGTTGAGGTTGATTATGTGAGATGTTTTGTTCTTAGTTTAATCAAAGTTTCTCAACAAGCTCTGATACCACTTGTTGATCCCAAACTCAGATCTTAAACCTTTATAGCTTGTTTAAGGGTTGTGATAGAAAAAATAAATTCAATCTAACACTAGAGAAACTTTGTAACACAAAGTAACTAAACAAGATGCGGAATGTAGCGTTTAGCACAAGAACAAATGATTAAAGCAAAC
Organism: Glebionis coronaria; assembly: GCA_025667525.1. Classification (NCBI taxonomy): domain Eukaryota; kingdom Viridiplantae; phylum Streptophyta; class Magnoliopsida; order Asterales; family Asteraceae; genus Glebionis; species Glebionis coronaria. The sequence goes on along the minus strand of CM046875.1, from coordinate 591,297,653 downwards.
GTTGAACTTTAATATATCAAAGATATATGAATACCCAATAATGGTATTCGGGTTAAAAAAACCTTAAAGTATGAAATGAAAGACAATAGAAAAAGACACACTTTGCATGATGACCTAGTGAGTCCTTTTATAGCACAAGGACTCACGTACAAGATTACTACTAACAAACTTGAAAAGTATCTCGGAGTAGTAACAGAAACGCGTTATAATCTATTCCAAGTTTATCTCTAGCGGCAGGGTCTTTGACTTCAGCAGGGGAACCAATCCCCCCGCCTTTGTTATATAGCAGTGGGAGCTTACTCTAGCAGGGGAACCATTGACCAACTAGCAAGGGTAACTAATATACTTATATTTATTCCCAACATGCTTTTTTTAAATAAAAAATAAAATAAAAAACTAGCCATTAAGGCTATTTTGAATATTAAAAAAATAAATTATTTTAAAAAACTAGCCGTTGGCTAGCAGGTTTTTTAAAAAAAATTCAAATTTTATTAGAGCCAAAATAATATAGCCGTTTAGGGGTGTGTTTGGTTTGTTTAAATTGAAAAGAGGGTAGTGTAAAGTTCAAGAAGGTGAGTTTTGTAAAATTGCAAGGTCTCCACGGGTGTGGCTGTGGCCACGGTGTGGTTCACGTCGTGGATCACGGTGTGGTCACGCGAAGCCACGCAGAACAACGCCCCACCACGCCGTGAACACTCCTTTCACTCTGATGGTCGCGAAAATGCTAGCGTCGTACCGGCGCTTTTGTTTTCGCGATAATCTTTCTTTTTTAAAAACTAACAACTATTTTTTTAAAAACTAAAAATAAAGCTGTTGGGTTCAATTTTTAGCCACTTTTTTCAATTTTACCCTAAAATCATCCTACAAAAACCAAAATAAAGCTTTAATTATTTCATCCTCAACTCATCTCCTAACAAGAAAAATGAAAAATCCTGACCAAAATGGTATGTCTAACTTTTTAGAATACTACAATCAACTCGACATGGATCAATATGCACAATATTATGAGCAATATGCAAGTTTTAGGAATGACGAAGATGAAAGCTCGAGAAATGAAGAAGGTGAAAGCTCGGAACATGCTAGTAGGCGATACATACCACGTGAACGAGAAGATGCGGAGAAAAAGTTAATGAATGACTATTTTGGCGACGAAAACAACCCACCAAAATACACGGAAGAATATTTTAGGCGAATGTATCGTATGAATTCTCGATTTTTTTATGATATTAGTAATTATACCGTTCACCCACTTCCCGATTACTTTGATTTTTTCATCAACGTCTCGATTAAACCGGTCGTTAAGGTTTTAGTGCAACTATGAAATGTGCATCCGCTATACGCCAATTGGCGTACGGCTCTACATCAGATGCATTTGATGAGTATTTGCAAGTTGCCGCTCGTTGTTCACGTGAATGTTTGTGAAACTTCAGAAAATGCATTTATATTTTATGTGTTGAAGAATATCTAAGAAGAACAAATGAAGTTGATGTTCAACATATTAATTCATTACACCAAGAGAAACACCGGCTCCCGGGAATGCTCGGGAGCATAGATTGTATGCATTGAGAATGGACTAAATTTCCTAAGGCTTTACATGGTCAATTTAAGCGACGTGATAAAAAATACCCCACTATAATTCTTGAGGCCGTTGCGGATCAACAATTGTGGTTTTGGAATGCATATTTTGGGGTACAAGGGGCCAATAATGACCTAAATATTTTATATGGTTCACCCTTATTTGACGATCTTTTAGCGAATACTGAACCGGATGCTCAGTTTGTTGTAAACGGAACTACATACCAAAAAGGTTACTATTTAGCCAATTACATTTATCCTCCACGGGCTACGTTTGTGAAATCGTTTACTGTAGCAAGGGATGAAAAAATGATGAAATTTAAGCGGGTTTAAGAAAGTGCAAGAAGGCATGTTGAACGAGCTTTCAGAGTCTTACAAGGTCGGTGGGAAATTATATAACAACCAACCCGATAATAGTAGAGATTTTACTAGGTTGAAAGTTCGTTTCTCGATATCTTCTCGAATTGATTTCCGGTTCAAAGTGCGACTCAGTTGTTCTTGGTAGAAAAGAAATAGAATGGTTGTTGATGTCTACACTAATTAAAATAAAGACTTGAAACAATAAAAATAAAGTAAAGACTGTAAAAATAAATACTGAAAGATAAAAACTTGGCGAGAAGTAAATGACGAGAAATTAAAAGGCAAATAAAGTAAATAAGACAAACTTAAACTCAAACTAAAAGGAAGACAAGTAAAAGTGCGACCAAGTAAAAAGGCGGAAAAAGTAAAGTTCTAAAACTAAATATAAAAAAAATCAGAAAAATGAGAAAATCCTTCATCCGGAATAAAAACGTTCATTCGGAACAAATTCCTTCATTAGGAACAAAATCCTTTATTCGGAATAAAAACCTTTATTCGGAACAAAGTGGTTCATTCGGAACAAAGTGGTTCATTCGGAACATACGGCTTCATCCGGAATAATTTAAACAAAATGCTTCATTCAGAACATTCACTGATTCAGAACATTTATACTGATTCGGAATAATTTAAACTAGAAAGCTCATTCGGAACATTCACTGATTCGGAACAAAAATACTGATTCGGAATAATAAAATGAAAAGCACTGATTCGGAATAATTACTAGAAAACATTGATTCGGAATAAAAATTAAGACAGCTTCATTCGGAACTTTGATGATTCATCCAGAATATATCCTTCATCCGGAATATTGATTATTCCGGATGAACAGACTGATCCGGAACATTGCCTAAAATCCCTTCATTCGGAACGTAATGCTGGTTCGGAATAATCTGGGCAACAATAGTAACCATGAAAGAAGAACAGGGGAAAGAAAAGGGAATACGAATCTGATCAAGAATAACCAAAATCAACTTAAAGATTAAACCAAAATAACTAACAAACATCTACTAATGATAACCAATCAAAACAAATCAACCAAACTACCAATCATAATCAAAATAATTAAAACCCACTTGATCAAAACTATGAAACTCAAGAACACAAACACAACGATTAAATCCAAACAAGAAATGAAGATGAGAGATTAACCATAAAGATAAAGATTCAATAAACATAAAAGTAACTTACTTGGAATTAAAGGAATTAAAGGTGCATGACAAGATAATTAAAGGTGCAAGTAATTAAGGTGCAAAAATTAAAATGGAAGAGCATAGTTTGTCAAACTAGCCAACAACATGAAAATGAAATCCTAATGGCCTATTTATAGGAGGATTAGGGAGGTGCCTAGGAAGCTTCCTCCCCTCTTTCTTCTTTCTTTAATTGCATGATTAAGTCCTTGTCTTCTTAATTATTTGACTTTAATGACTTTGTCTCGGGATTTCTTTAACCTCGTCTTGAATTTCTTCAATAAATTAGACTTGAGTTTTTCGGCTTTTAGTAAACTTCCGTCTTTTGACTTTTTCTTCGATAAATCTTCAGAATTGGTCTTGGACTTCCGTTCTTTTAGCACTCTTGATTTCTTGACTTCGTCTTTTGTCTTTTTCTTCGATAAAAGCCCGTGAATGCCCGTGTTTTCTCCCCTTTTCAAATTTTCATCCTAAATCACAACAAAAACACAAACCACGCATAATTCCGACATAAACGTCATAAAATACACGTTTTGGCTTGGTTATTATTGTAATTAAGTGGTAAAAGGATGGGTGTTTTCACACCTATCAAATACCCGACACTTGACCATTGCAATGTCCTCATGCAATGCATTAGTTACAAAGCACGTTTTACATTTTCCATCATAATCAATCCAAATTGGCCTTTATTAAAAAGATAGAAAATTTTAAACATTCAAAGAAAGTAAGTAAAGAAATTAAAGACATACCTTAGGGTTTTGGAAATGTCATGAATGATCATCATCCTCAATTTTTCACATTCTCCAAACCAAGCTTAAAAACGAGATCATTGTTATTATAAGTTACCAAACTAACACGAACTCATGTGGGCCAATTATTTACTTAGACTCCATTATTCCTAGGTGTATCTCTTATATTTTATTGTTGTCTTGAATGATCACGAGGATGCATTGTTGACTTATTTCGATAGTTATTTAGGCTAAAAATAAAGTGGGACGATTTAATCAATAGTTAGCTAAAGGACAAAATCTTTTAAAACTGCTTCTCGGGACCTCATAAAGTTCATATCTTGGCATAACTCGCTTCGTGATTTGAGACCTTTCTCGGACCGATATTTGGCAGCGACTTCATACTTCAAATCTTGAGAGACGTTCATGAAATAATGGCCTTCTCTTCATAATAGGAATTTCTTCACTTGAAGTTTTGAGAGATTCTTCATACTTGGACCACGACTTCTTCAATTTTCTCCAATCTCTATTTGGGATTTTGATATACAACGATCCGCCTCCTTTTTGGACTTGGATCTATTTATCCTCATACCTTGTTAGGGCCTTTTTGGATAGACTTCTCCATGATCTTTACGGGAGTATTTGCTTTTTGTCGTGTGTCTTGATCCTTCATATTGATCTTTGATAAATGATTCTTCACATCACTTGGGATCTTTAGCAACAAAATATAGCCCTCATGCCTTGTTAGGACCTTTTTGGACTCGCCAATCTTCGCATCCCGCTTCAATAAGTTATGCCTTGGCTATGAACTCTAATCCATACCGAGCAACTTTTAAACGATCTTGGGCTAGAAGCTAAGTAACTTTTCAAATCGTATAACCTTATTTATTGAAGATAAATGTATTAACAAGCTATGGGAGAATAGGCTTATAATTAACTCACATAAATTCACTAAAGAATACCAAACTTATAATTGACTCTGTTATCTCTCGTTCTCCACAGTTTAAAATCTCAAGGAATGAGATTCGTGGATGCTTAGCCTATTAAATCAAAGTTTTGGGTTTTCGAGTCATCTATAGGATCTTGCAAACTCTTAGACTTTTTCAAGTTTAGAAATCGCATTTTAAAGTTCCCTTGATAAACGACTCTCTAGGATCAATTATAGGAACTTGCGAAAAGTTCTTGTTCTTAACCCGTGAGAGTTAAGACTTTCGCATTTTCAAGCTCCCTATATAAAAGCCTAGAAAAACTTGACTTAAACACGTTAAGGATACTAGCTAGAGTAAACTTAGATAAGTAAACTCGGGTTGAGTCAAAAGATTCACAACGTTTGAAAATTAAAACCACTTTATACAAAATTTATTTTTAATAAAGAAAGAAAATAACTATACAAAGGTAAAACTAATAGGCCAAAATAGATCAAAATTTTTGAAAAATGTCGAAAAATTGATTTTCCGGTTAAAATGAGGACAAATACAAGGAAAAGACCACTTAACTTCGATAGAAGTCCCCCTACACTTAATATAAACATTGTCCTTAATGTTTAAGCATGTGGGAGTATGATACAAGGCTTTTGGCCAGGTAAAAAGATTCGTTGATGTGTGTCTAATCGAATTGATCCTAGTTAACTATGCGACTCAGTTGTTCTTTGGTGAAACAAATAGTTGTGTCGTTGTAGTAATTAAAAAGTGCAAAACTTTAAAATTAAATGGCACTAAACGTAAATCTAAGTCTAGTTAAAAATGAAAGACAAGTATTTAAAAGCGTGACAAAAATTAAAGGGCACTTAATGTAAATAACGCAAACTTAAATCTATCTAAGGCAAACTTAAAACGCAACTAAAACTTAAACTAAGGCAAGTCTAAGATAAATCTAAGGCAGGTAAACTTAAAGTGCAATTAAGTAAAAAGGCGGGAAAAGTTAAGCTTGAAAATTAAAAACAGAAAGTTAAAAATAACCTGAACACAGCTTATCCGGAATAATCCTTCGTTCGGAATAAACATTCATCCGGAATGTCACCTTCGTTCGGAATGTTCTTCTTTACTCGGAATATTCACCAAAACCCTTGATCCGGAATAAATCCTTTATCCGGAATATGTCACTTATCCGGAATAAAGTCTTCATTCGGAATACTTGAGCTTGATCCGGAATGTCTACCTTGATCCGGAATATCTTCCTTGATCTGGAATGTTTTAATATTCCGAATAAAGCACTTTGATCCGGAATAATAAATTATTCCGGATGAACTTGCTGATCCGGAATATTTTCCTTGATCCAGAATGTTTCTTCACAAAGCATTGATTCGGAAAGTTTGGTTGATCCGGAATATGGACTTCTTCCGGAATATGTCACTTATTCCGAATGAAAGCCTTCTATTCGGAATATTTTCCTCACAAACCTTGATTCGGAACAACTTTCAACAAAACCTTGATCCGGAATGTGCTGTTGATTCGGAATAAACCTGGGAATACAGTAACAGAAACACGAAGAACAAGGAACACAAGAACAATACGAATCTAATCCAAACTAATCAAAATCAACCACAAGATTAAATCAAACTAATCACAAAACATCTACTAATGATAAACAAACAATCCAAAACAATCAAACTAACAAATATAACCAAAATAATCAAAACCCACTTTAACCAATAAAAACTCAAAACATATACATGAACATAAACATAAAAATCAAAGATTAAAGAAAGGTAGATAGGAGATGAACAATAAAAATAAAGATTGACAAGAATTAAAAGGAAACTTACTTGAAATTAAAGGTATTTAAGGTGCAAGACAAGTATTTAAATTTGACATGAAAAGTAAATGACAAGGTAATTAAAATTGGAAGAACTAATTGTCACTATTAGCCAACAAAAATGAAATGAATCTAATCTAATCTATTTATAGGGGAGGATTAGGGAGTGCTTAGGAAGCTTCCTACCCTCTTTCATCTTTCCTTAATTGCACACTTAAGTCCTTTTCTTCTTAATCTTTTGTTAATCTTCTTAATTCTTTGAACTTTAACGACTTTGTCTCGGGATTTCTACTCTCGTCTTGTGATATCTTTAATAAATAAGACTCGAGTTCTTCGGCTTTTAGTAAACTTCCGTCTTTTGAATTTTTCTTCGATAAATCTTCAGAATTGGTCTTGGACTTCTGTTCTTTTTGCACTCTTGACTTCTTGACTTCGTCTTTCGTCTTTTTCTTCGATAAAAGCCCGTGAATGCCCGTGTTTTCTCCACTTTTCACCTTTTCGTCCTAAATCACAACAAAAACACAAACCACGCATAATTCCGACATAAATGACATAAAATACACGTTTTGGCTCGGCTATTATTGTAATTAAGTGGTAAAAAGGATGGGTGTTTACACACCTATCAAATCCCCTACACTTGACCATTGCAATGTCCTCATGCAATGCATTAGTTACAAAGCACGATTACACTTTTCATCATAATCAATCCACGTTGGCCTTTATTAAAGAGATAGAAAATTATAAACATTCAAAGTAAGAAAGAAATCAAAAACATACCTTAGGGTTTTGAAAATGTCATGAATGATCATCATCCTCAAGTTTTCACTTTCTCCAAACCAAGCTTAAAAACGAGATCATTGTTATTATAAGTTAGCAAACTATCACGAACTCATGTGGGCCAATTATTCACTTATACTCCCTTATTCCTAGGCGTATCTCTTATATTTTATTGTTGTCTTGAATGATCACGAGGATGCATTTTCGAATTATTTCGATAGTTATTTAGGCTAAAAATAAAGTGGGACGATTTAATCAATAGTTAGCTAAAGGACAAAATCTTTTAAAACTGCTTCTCGGGACCTCATAAAGTTCATATCTTGGCATAACTCGCTTCGCGATTTGAGACCTTTCTCGGACCGATATTTGGCAGCGACTTCATACTTCAAACCTTGAGAGACGTTCATGAAATTATGGTCTTCTCTTCATAATAGGAATTTCTTCACTTGAAGTTTTGAGAGATTCTTCATATTTGGACCACGACTTCTTCATTTTTCTCCAATCTTTATTTTGGACTTTGATATACAACGATCCGCCTCCTTTTAGGACTTGGATCTATTTATCCTCATACCTTGTTGGGGCCTTTTTGGATAGACTTCTCCATGATCTTTTGGGAGTATTTGCTTTTCATCGTGTGTCTCGATCCTTCATATTGATTTTCGATAAATGATTCTTCACATCACTTGGGATCTTTAGCAATAAAATATAGCCCTCATGCCTTGTTAGGACCTTTTTGGACTCGCCAATCTTCGCATCCCGCTTCAATAAGTTATGCCTTGGCTATGAACTCTAATACATACCGAGCAACTTTTAAACGATCTTGGGCTAGAAGCTAAGTAACTTTTCAAATCTTACAACCTTATTTATTGCAGATAAATTTATTAGCAAGCGATGGGAGAATAGGCTTATAATTAACTCACATAAATTCCCGAAAGAATACCAAACTTATAATTGACTCTATCATCTCTCGTTCTCCACAGTTTAAAATCTCAAGGAATGAGACTCGTGGATACTTAGCCTATTAAATCAAAGTTTTGGGTTTTCGAGTCGCCTATAGGATCTTGCAAACTCTTAGACTTTTTCAAGTTTAGAAATCGCGTTTTAAAGTTCCCTTGATAAACGACTCTCTAGGATCAATTATAGGAACTTGCGAAAAGTTCTTGTTCTTAACCCGTGAGAGTTAAGACTTTCGCGTTTTATAGCTCCCTATATAAAAGCCTAGCAAAACTTGACTTAAACACGTTAAGGATACTAGCTAGAGTAAACTTAGATAAGTAAACTCGGGTTGAGTCAAAAGATTCACAACGTTTGAAAATTAAAACCACTTTATTAAAAATTTATACTAGCAAAGAAAGAAAATAACTATACAAAGGGAACAACTAATAGGCCAAAATAGATCAAAAATTTTGAAAAATGTCGAAAAATTGATTTTCTGGTTAAAATGAGGACAAATACAAGGAAAAGACCACTTAACTTCGATAGAAGTCCCCCTACACTTAATATAAACATTGTCCTCAATGTTTAAGCATGTGGGAGTAAACTCCCCTACACTTAGGACATTGTGCACGTTGTTTAAATCTCGCTAAGGAAAGGACAACTAAAGAGATTCCTATTTTAATATTGAAAAAATATAAAATAGTGAATCGAAAAGAGTTTAGGATAGAACCGGGAAGATGGGAACACGGAATCACGGGTCGTCAAAAATCATCAAGAGTGGATCATTGAGCGCTCGAATCCCTGAATAGAAGAAGAGAGGAAATAGCAAACACCAACGGGTCTCCCCTACACTTAGGATAAAGAAAGCTAAAAGATAGATACATGGGTTGCCTCCCAAGAAGCGCTTGATTTTTGTTAACCGAGTCGTGAGCCTGACTCGACCTTGATTATCATAGGAAGCAGCAAGAAACATATCTACCGGGATCAAATACATAGTTTTTGTCCATTAAATAGCACAAGCTTAAGGCGAACAAGGCAAGCCAAAGAAGAGTAGGCATGGTTCCCTTAAGCAAAGATGGAGCACGGTGGAAGCAAGGGTGAAGTGGTGCAAGCAGATTTCCAATAGTTCCAAAGTTTTTTCCTTTTATTTCATTAGAAGGATACTGAGATGGCTGAAGAAGATCGATACCGGGGTCGAACACCTTTTCCTTTAGGGGAAAATAGCACTCAGGCTCAGCAGAATGTGAAGATGATCCGCGAAGAAGATGCACAACCTCGTCCTCAGAAGGTGGACAAAGAGGTGTTAACTCATACGTGCTGCGGATGTCGGTGTCGACCGGTTGCTTCTCCTTTGAAAGAATTTTCTTCAAATCCAAAGTAGGACCAAGACGATAATCTTCAAAGTCTAAAGGAGGAGCATCACTCTCATGAGGGAAGTATGTATTAAGAAAAGTAGAGAAGTCTTCCTCAAAAGAGTAATCATCCAAAGTAGGATTAAGCATAGATGGCGGAGGATCTTCATCATGTGAAGAATCACTCGAAAGAGTATCGGCCTCATCAAAATCATCATAAATGGGCATGTCGGGATACTCGGAAGTAAGGTCATCATAATCATCCGAATCTGAGCTAGAATCATCATCATAAGCATCAAAGATCGGTGGAGAATCATATATGGGTGAAGGTTCCAAATTGGAGAGAGAATCATCCACATCCTCTTGAAAAAGTGGATTATCAATGCAAGAATCGAATAGAAGATTATTGTAGATGACAAAATCATCGATCACATTAATCATATTCGCAGATTCTCGTCCATAGGATTTGCTTGTAAGCTTCCCCATTTTAAAAACTTGTGCATCATCCCCGACTCTTAAAATTAATTCACCTTCGGCAACATCAACTAAAGCTCGTCCGATTCTCAAGAATGGCCGACCAAGTATTAAAGGAATACGAGGGTCCATTTCATAATCAACAACAACAAAGTCGACCGGAATGGTGAAGGTGCCAACTTTAATGAACACATCTTCGGTAATACCAACGGAGTAAGCGAGAGTGCGATTTGCAAGCTCAAGGGTCATCTTTGTTGGAGTAAGGTCGGGTAATGATAGTGTTTTCCAAACACTCAAAGGCATAAGATTAATACTGGCCCCGAGATCAGCTAGGGCAGTAAATTCTTCGGTTTTGTTAAAAATGCAAGGCAACACAAAACGACCGGGATCTCCAAGTTTTTCCGGAAGTTCTTTAAGAATAACTGCAGAACAGTTTTCATTTAAGCGTGTGTTGGCGAGCTCAATCAGCTTCTCCTTCTTGCTAAGCAATTCCTTAAATTCTTTAACAAATTTCGGCATGTGGACAAGTGCTTCAACAAGGCTAATGTTGAAATTCATTTGAGAGATCATCTTCAAATAATTCGACACTTGAATGTCATCCTTGGTGTGCATTTTGGCCTTGCCTAAGCGAGATGGATATGGGATGTTGGGGTTATAGGTGGAAGGTGTAGGTGTAGATGGTAAAGGTTGAGATGTTGAAGGGTTCTTCTTGGGAACATCGTCATGACGAGGCGGAGACGGTAATGGTGTACTAATACTAGGTGTAGGAGGAGTAGGGATAAATGGTGGTGGAGGAGGTGTTGATGATGGGTGCGGGATAGGTGGTCCTACTATGGTTACTCCACTACGGGTAGTAATAGCACTCACATTTGCTCGCGGATTGGTGACGGTGTTTGAAGGTAGAGAACTCGAAGTAGAAGGTTGAGTGGTGGGCAAGAAACTAGCCAGCATATTCTTCAAATCATTTGTTCGATTGCTGAATGAGTATTGTATATTATCTCGAAGCTCGGATCTTATGTCATTCCCTTGCTTGGTAATATCTCCTTTCAAATTGATAATTTGGCTCTGCAGATTCTTGATTTGCTCACCTTGGGTTCTCATCAAAGCTTCAACATCTTGATTCATGGGTGGGGCTTGTTGAGCGGGTGGGTGATAAGGATTAGAAGCTCTTGGTGGGATTTGGTTGCTTCTATTGTGGTTGTTGTTGAGGTTTTGGTTTTGAGGAGAAAAACCGGGGGAAAGGTAGTTGTTGGACCGGTAACTTAGCAAATTTCTATCCCCTTGAGGTCGGGCTTGGTAATTTTCCGGTGAATAATTACCATAAGCTGCATACACATTTTCCGGATTTCCTTGAGTAGAAGGACAATCGGTGTATGAGTGTGGACCGCCGCATGTTTCACAAGGATTGGCAACCGCTTTAACTTGTTGTTGTTGGTTTGTAGCGAGAAGCAAGATATTTTTGTTCATTTCGGTCATCATGCGGGTGAATTCGATCATGTCGGGGCTTGCTGAAGTAGAAGAAACATTGACTCTCGGGTTGTTCCTTGAAGAAGCGGAGGAATCCCAGTTTTTATGATGAGTAGTCATGTTCTCAATTAGCTCTCTACACTCCTCGGGTCTCCTTTTCATAAATGTGCCACCGGCGGCTGCATTAATCGTATCACGATCTCGAAAAGTCAAACCGTTGTAGAAAGTATCAATTAAGGTTACAGGAAGCATGTTGTGGTTTGGACAACGATCAATCAAAACATTATATCTTTCCCAAGCATCAAAGAGAGATTCATCGGGTTCTTGCATGAAACCGCTGATTTGATTGCGAAGGCTCGTGACCATGGATGGTGGAAAGTTGCAACTACTACCGTGGTTGTTGCCAACGGGGCGCGACAAAAAGCGTTGAGTCATGTCATCCCAAGTATGAATTGAATTCTTCGGGAGACGATCAAACCATTTCTCGGCGTGATGTGATAAAGTATGTGGGAAGAGTTGAAGGCGAAGAACATCCATTGTGGCACCGGGAAACTTCATGCTTTGGGTGATTGTAATGAACTTGTCGAGGTTTTTGTTGGCATCATCATCAGGCATTCCTCGAAAAGGATTTGTTTGCACTTGCTGAATCATGTGGTGCTTCAACGAAAACTCCGGAGCCGTGATTTACATCGGCGCAATCGGTCCTCCTCGTCCAAACATGGTGGGTTGACAAAGCTCCTCCATTGTCCGAAGATCGGGCTGTGGAAGAACATTGTTGTTATTATTGTTGAGGTGCGGTGGATTATTATTGTTGTTAACACTTGCCATACTTAAATCTTCTCGCGTCTCGGGCTCTTGATAATTAGAAGATCTAGTACGCATACATCTACAAAGGCAAAAGAAAACAATACTAAACACAAAGAGAATATATATACAAAATAAAAATAAAATCTTTTTGGATTTTTGAAATTTTTTAATTTTTATGGTTTTTTTATCAATTTATTATTTTTATGGTTTTTTTGAAATTTTTAAGCAAGAAAATAACGCTCACAAGTGAACGGATCCCAAAAAGCAACGCGTCTCTCACAGAAAACCGTTAATCTTTTCGAAAAGAGCCGGCAGCGGCGCAATTTGATACAAGGCTTTTGGCCAGATAAAAAGATTCGTTGATGTGTGTCTAATCGAATTGATCCTGGTTAACTATGTGACTCAGTCGTTCTTTGGTGAAACAAATAGTTGTGTCGTTGTAGTAATTAAAAAGTGCAAAACTTTAAAATTAAATGGCACTAAACGTAAATCTAAGTCTAGTTAAAAATGAAAGACAAGTATTTAAAAGCGTGACAAAAATTAAAGGGCACTTAATGTAATTAACGCAAACTTAAATCTATCTAAGGCAAACTTAAAACGCAACTAAAACTTAAACTAAGGCAAGTCTAAGATAAATCTAAGGCATGTAAACTTAAAGTGCAATTAAGTAAAAAGGCGGGAAAAGTTAAGCTTGAAAATTAAAAACAGAAAGTTAAAAATAACCTGAACACAGCTTATCCGGAATAATCCTTAGTTCGGAATAAACATTCATCCGGAATGTCACCTTCGTTCGGAATGTTCTTCTTTACTCGGAATATTCACCAAAACCCTTGATCCGGAATAAATCCTTTATCCGGAATATGTCACTTATCCGGAATAAAGTCTTGATTCGGAATACTTGAGCTTGATCCGGAATGTCTACCTTGATCCGGAATATCTTCCTTGATCCGGAATGTTTTAATATTCCGAATAAAGCACTTTGATCCGGAATAATAAATTATTCCGGATGAACTTGCTGATCCGGAATATTTTCCTTGATCCGGAATGTTTCTTCACAAAGCCTTGATTCGGAAAGTTTGGTTGATCCGGAATGTGGACTTGATCCGGAATATGTCACTTATTCTGAATGAAAGCCTTCTATTCGGAATATTTTCCTCACAAACCTTGATTCAAAACAACTTTCAACAAAACCTTGATCCGGAATGTGCTGTTGATTCGGAATAAACCTGGGAACAGTAACAGAAACACGAAGAACAAGGAACACAAGAACAATACGAATCTAATCCAAACTAATCAAAATCAACCACAAGATTAAATCAAACTAATCACAAAACATCTACTAATAATAAAAAACAATCCAAAACAATCAAACTAACAAATATAACCAAAATAATCAAAACCCTCTTTAATCAATAAAAACTCAAAACATATACATGAACATAAACATAAAAAACAAAGATTAAAGAAAGGTAGATAGGAGATGAACAATAAAAATAAAGATTGACAAGAATTAAAAGGAAACTTACTTGAAATTAAAGGTATTTAAGGTGCAAGACAAGTATTTAAATTTGACATGAAAAGTAAATGACAAGGTAATTAAAATTGGAAGAACTAATTGTCACTATTAGCCAACAAAAATGAAATGAATCTAATCTAATCTATTTATAGGGGAGGATTAGGGAGTGCTTAGGAAGCTTCCTCCCCTCTTTCATCTTTCCTTAATTGCACACTTAAGTCCTTGTCTTCTTAATCTTTTGTTAATCTTCTTAATTCTTTGAACTTTAACGACTGTCTCGGGATTTCTACTCTCGTCTTGTGATATCTTCAATAAATAAGACTTGAGTTCTTCGGATTTTAGTAAACTTCCGTATTTTGACTTTTTCTTCGATAAATCTTCAGATTGGTCTTGGACTTCCGTTCTTTTTGCACTCTTGACTTCTTGACTTCGTCTTTCGTCTTTTTCTTCGATAAAAGCCCGTGAATGCCCGTGTTTTCTCCACTTTTCACCTTTTCGTCCTAAATCACAACAAAAACACAAACCACGCATAATTCCGACATAAATGACATAAAATACACGTTTTGGCTCGGTTATTATTGTAATTAAGTGGTAAAAAGGATGGGTGTTTACACACCTATCAGAGTAAACTCCCCTACACTTAGGACATTGTGCACTTTGTTTAAATCTCGCTAAGAAAGTAACAACTAAAGAGATTCCTATTTTAATATTGAGAAATATAAAATTGTAAAACCCGCATGCTTTTATCAATAATAGTACCCTTAAGATCGTACGTACTAGATTAAAACTTTCCTTTTATAGTACGATTACGTTTACTTGTTAGGATTTTACGTATTACGTACGTGTTAGAACACGATAAGTATTTATTACGCACGAACACGCAATAATTATTTAAACAATAATTAATCACGAACATGCGATCATGAAATCACGAACGTAATTAAATCATGAACTATTATTATATATATATATATATATATATATATATATATATATATATATATATATATATATATATATATATATATATATATATATATATATATATATATATATATATATATATATATATATATATATATATATATATATATATATATATATATATATATATATATATATATATATATATATATATATATATATTACGAGCGTAAATAAATATATTAGGTCACGATAATTATTTAACGAGGACACACAAAACGCGAACACAAATAAACACGAACAAACACGTAAAACACGAACACGAGAACACACTTATTAATTAGACACGGAAAATGATCGGGTTACCCCATGTGGGCCCATATGCCACGAAATTAGGAAGGAAGATGGGCCAAGCGAGGTTAAGGAAATTTACACTACTCATTTAACTTTACAGAAGAATTTTACAGAAAACCTAAAATCCTCCTCCTCCTTCTTTTTCTCCTTTTGGCCGCCACCCTCAAACAACACCAAAGGGGTGTTTGTTGATCTTTGATCTTGGAATTCTTGTTGGTGTTCGTGTTTGTTCATTGTTACTTAGATCCACGCACTCGGTAATCCTTCTAAACCTTTTTCTTTTGATTTAATCTTTTAGTTAATTAAGAACATGTTATGTTTTTCATAAAACCTAATTAAATCATAAATCTAACATGAATTTGGGTTTGAATAAAATCAAAAGTAATGTTTTAGGGGTGTTTTGTTTTGGCCGCAACCTACACCGAACCCGAGAGGGTTTCGGTTTGGCTACACGACCACCACCGAGACCATATAGTCCCGGTTGGTTGGTGTGGGTCCCACGGCAGCATCAAGACAAGGGGTACCCCGATTTGGTTCGGGGTATGGTGTCAATTTCATGTCCGGTTCATGGTTCTTAGTCAAGATCCGGTTCATGGTGTATGTTTAGTTTATTTTTATTTTTATGATCTTATGTTAAAATTAATATAATAATATGACATGATTAATTTAATAACATGACTTAGGTTATTTTAATTATTAAAATCATGAAATTACTAACCTAAGTATTTTATATTTTTAAGACTTATAATTAATTAATTATTTAAAAACCATGGTTATAATTAATTAATTAACATGACTTAGGTTATATTTTTTATAAATAATAATACATGTTTTAACCTAAGTATTTAACCTTATTTAATTAAAAACATGTTATACTTTAATTAAATATTTTAACCTATAGTTTATTTTAATTACATGAAATAATTAATAAACTATACATTATATCATATGACTTAGAAAATAATCATGAAAACGCTTAGGCTTATATACTTAGCTTATTTAACCAGCTTAATTCTAATTATGGAAACTTTCTATTTTTAGAAAATTAATTAAATAAGGCAGCTAATCTATTTATGGAAACCTTCTATTTTTAGAAACTTATTTATTTCAGGCAGCTAATCTATTTATGGAAACTTATTTAATTAAGGCAGCTGATCTATTTATGGAAACTTTCTATTTTTAGTAACTTATCTATTTTAAGCAGTAATTCTATTTTTGGAAACTTTCTATTTTTGGAAACTTTCTATTTTTGGAAACTTTCTATTTTTGGAAACTTTCTATTTTTGGAAACTTTCTATTTTTGGAAACTTTCTATTTTTGGTAACTTTCTATTTTTGGAAACTTTCTATTTTTGGAAACTTTCTATTTTAGGAAACCTGCTATTTTTGGAAAGTTACTTATTATTACACAGTAAGTATAATAATACATGAAATACCAGAAATACTTAATCAGATTAAACAAAATATAAGATAAACACAGTTTAAGGCTTTAAACAGTATAACATGGTAAGAACATATAGAATAAGCTAAGACATGACATAAAATCAGCTATGTATTTAGTAAGCAGATACTTATTCATGTATGTATTTATGTAGCACTAGTGATACGGAAGTAGGATTCCGCTCAGTTCATCTTCTTCGTTCACTGGACATAAGGTACGGATTCCCGTCCTTTCAGTATGGACATTCTTTCCTTATTAGGATTCCCCGTATGCAGCCAAATGTTTTCCCGTAGTATAAGTTACGTGTTTGATTGCTTATGTTTGATTAAGATTACCTATAGCCATATACATGCATGACCAGTTTCACCTAGTTATGGAGGTATCATAACCATAACATTAGAGGCACTGATGTTATGACTTCACCACGACGGAGTGGTTGCTCGTGGCGTCCCTTCAGTTTTTGGCCATTTATATTATATTTATCATGTGGGGCGTATGGGTGCATCCTAGTTACATGTTTTCAGTCAGGATTTCATGGTGAATGTGGTGTGTGCCTTGCATCCTTCACAAGGAGCTGATCCATCCTACCCAAAAACCAGTATATTAAATTAGAGGCAGCCCCTCTAATTTGCATGATGAGGTCACCCCTCCAAGTATTTAGGCACGGTGGATTTTCATGACCTATATTGGCTAATGGTAAAATACGTTAAACAATTTTCATAAGATAAACATAAGGCTTTTCAAACTATAAATCCAGTTTTATGAGCATGTTCCAGGTTTCCAGGACTTATACATTTCCGCTGCTATTAAGTCTTTATTATGTTTTAGTCACTTATACTATGTCTATATCCGTGTACTGAGCGTTTTGCTCAGCCGTTACTTTCCTTTCCATGTCCCAAAACGGCAGGTACCCTAGGAAAGACTGGAGCATTTGGAGGACGTGCATAGGATGGAAGCTGCTAGAGACTTATTTTCCTTTTTACCTTCATATACTTATGCTTGTTTAGTCTTTCATTCATTTCTTTTGCTTTATTATGTTTTGGGCTTATGTTTGAGAACCGATGTTTGATTCCGGTTATCCCTATGGTCATGTATTTTATACATTTATCCTTGTATGGTTTGACGACACGCCATAATTACGCGTGACATTCCATTATCAAAATGGGGTGTTACAATTATGGTATCAGAGCCAAGGCTTCGACCTGTAGGCTCTAAAACTCGACCTGTGACTAGTGGGTAGTCACCAGGAGCTTCCTAAGCCAAAGCTTGTCATTCTACGTATTGATGTTTTCAGCGCATTGTTGTTTTAACCATGATGTTTTCAGCACCTTGAGGTTTTAACCTTGATGTTTTCATCGATATTGTTTTGCTAATATGGATGGACAACCGTCTTTCATATTTAGTTATGTGTCATTGTTTCATGCATAATGTTCCTCGTGAACTGTGGCTATATGGACTGAACCCCAGTAGTTCATAATTAGTCACATAAATTATTATTTTTCTAATAAGTTTTGACGGATGAGTTTCATTTATTTATGTTCATGTATCATTGTTGCAGGGATTATGACTAAGTAATGGTTGGTACAGGAATGGCCCTATTTAGTCGCATGTGCTTTTATCGAAACTTTTAACTTTGGGACCGACCCATAGGCGTCCCCTCGCCATGTCTTTTGTTTTGGGACCGACCCATAGGCGTCCCCTCACACATATAAAGGTTTTTATAAACTACATTACGCATTCATACACTGTTTTTCATGCATAAAATTTTTCTCATTATTTAAATTGGCATAAATTTTTTTTCATGTCCCCTCATAAGTTACTATGTTTTTATGTCAAGTATGTTTTCATACTGTCATGGTTAACTTCGGTTTCATGCTGATTAAGTTATACACTTCTTCATGATAGATGGTTTCATGTTTCTTCATGATAATTCCATCTTCATGTTGATTATGTCTTACACCTCTTTTGTTATTTACGCTGTCCTGCAAGACATTGTTAGATTTCATTGAATCCTGCTTTCATGATAGTCATGGTTGGTTCTCATTGATCATTCTGTCAGGCAAATCATCGTTGAATTTTGTGTAACCACACTTTAACGTTTCCGTTACAACCAGAATGATGTCTATGCTAATACTGCCAGGTTATCATGATGGTTTTCCTAACCGTTAACCGATATAATTTCCTTAAATCATGACAAATGATCGACCCCATACCTATCATTTCATGTGCATTCCACGTGTACTCCACGTACCGTATTTCATGTGTATTACACGTACCTTAAATCCATGTATATTCCACTTGCAATACTTCACGAGTATTCGCTAGTCGATTCTGATTCACCTCAGGCGTATTTTCTATTGCTATTATTCTACAAGGTTGCTGATGTCGCTCATAACTTGGAGATGTTAATAAAGGTTGATGCTGCTGACGTCCGGAGACGTTACTAGATGCGGATGCTGTTCACAACCTGGAGATCCTACTAGACGAAGACAAAGGCATCGGAGCAAAGCAATTGGACGAGAAGATGCTTCGCCATCAGACAATTTCCATCAATCATTGTCCCTAATTCTTAGTTACATGTCACACGTCATTCGGCTGTCATTTCAGCCATATGAGTGCAAACCGATACCAGCCGGCCACTCAGCTGAATAGTTACATGAATCACGGTCATGAGAATGACCGTCATGGAACCGACAGACAAGACGATAGTAACCACTACTATGACAGAACTATCCTAAAAATCACAACTGAGGCTCCGTCCGCGGACGTGATCAGACATACAAAGGATCAGTAGTCCAACCGATCCGCCAAGTCTGGCATAATAACCTAATATTGTATGTCTATGGAATTATGTCTCGAGACACATGTCAAGACACATGTCTCACGTATACTTTCTGAAGACACATGTCAAGACATCAGTCAAGACACATGTCTCACGTATACTTTCTAAAGACACATGTCAAGACACCAGTCAAGACATATATCATGCTTATAGTTCCAAGAAACGAGTCAAGACACATGACTCACGTCCAACTATGGAAAATTTCTAAGAAATTCAGGGTACCCTCCAAGGGTATATCCATTTGGTTGTGCCATGTATTAAGCATGCCACAAGAATTTCAATACCATTACCGGCGCATCAGTGAGAACTGTCACGTTGCCGATGTCACTTTCATTCTTGTAACCATAAATCATTGATTCATGACCATGAAGGACGCCTTTCGTATTCCCACGTATACGAAGGTTTTCCTTCAGCTTAATGATGAGATCCAAGTTGCTAACGCATTTCCTCGGACAGACACGAGATGAATTTTATCCTAATTATGGACTATGAACAGCACACCATGCTACGATTCATAATTATGTACAGTAATGTTCAGGCTCCTGAATACATTCAGCTTGATTTTCCATCAGGAAAATCTGTACAATTATTTATGCTTACAAGCATGTGCGTTGTTAGCCATGGTCGCTAAAATTTTCTAGCTGTCAGTAAGACACGACTACTTAAGTCCTTTTACGCATAGCTAGTTGATAATTCCAAAATCTTCCTATACATTCCAGAAGAACCTACAAGGAGAAGAAAGGTACCATGAGATTATGTGTCGACTACCGTCAATTTAAATAAATCACCATTCATGACCGTTATTCTCCTCCACGTACAGACAACATGTCCAATCGACCTTATAGTGTTAATCACTTTTCCAAGATCGAACCCATGATCATGCTGCCAACAGTGATGAGTGAAAGAGCAGGACATGTCCATGACTGCTATTCGTATACGACTTGGTCATGCTAGATTTATGATTTTGAATTAGTCTCATCAATGCTCCAACGGCATTATATGAATGAGTTTCCATGAACTCATAGTAAACTCATCAGTGTTTTCATCAAGGATAACCTGATTTCCTTTAAGCCTAGAGAAGAACAGGAAGACCATATCTGCACTATGTTTCAAATTCTATGACAAGAGAAATTCCACCCTGAAAATTTCCTATATCAGTTCTGGTTGATTACAGTGACACGCTGGATCACATGGAATTGCATGGTTAATCTTACCATGACTCAACTTATACGTAAAGGAGGGAACCCTACATTACATTAGGTGTTCTAGAAAATCCTACGCTAAGAGAAGTTTGGATCATAGACTCAGAGTTTCGTAAACTCCTATGTAGCAAGTTCGATGAAGCAAGATACAGTTACGTTCATATCTAAGTACCTGACATACCAACAATTTAAGATAGGACACCAACAAACTGGGATGTTTTCATCATCTGAAATTGTGAATTGAAATGGGACAAGATCTCCACGGAATTTGGTTACCAGTTTAACGCAAACTCAAAAGAAGCATGATGCTATCTCGTTTATTGCAAACAGTTTGATCAAGTCTGCAAAATCCTTACATCCGCACGGATTTCAGAACCGACAGATTGATCGGACATGTTCCAGCCAAGGCTCATCCGATCACTTGGCAATCCCTCAGTTATCGGGTCAGACAAAGATTCACAATTGTGCTCCTTATTTACTTCACGTCTTCATTCTAATTCCACGACTTGCTTTCGCTGTAAAACCCGCATGCTTTTACCATGAATAGTACCCTTAAGATCGTACGTATTAGATTAAAACTTTCCTTTTATAGTACGATTACGATTACGTGTTACGATATTACGTATTACGTACGTGTTAGTACACGATAAGTATTTACTACGCACGAACACGCAATAATTATTTGACAATAATTAATCATAAACATGCGATCATGAAATCATGAACGTAATTAAATCACGAGTTAATATTAACTACGTATATATATTTATTACGAACACGAATAAATATATTAAGTCTCGATCGATAACTGATTAAAACACGTAAAACACGAACACGAGAACACACTAATATTTTAGACACGGAAAACATTCGGGTTACCCCATGTGGGGGCCCCATACCCACGGCTACAAAGGAAGGAATGGGCTAAGCCCATTAAGTTTTACATGAAAGGGGGGTAAAGGTAAAAACTATTTTCATTTTTCACTTTTCAAGAAATAAACACAAAACCTAAAAAGTTTTCTCCTCTCCTCTTCTTCTCCTTTTGTGGCCGCCACCTTCAACACACCAAGGAGGGGTGTTTTTGTTGATTTTGATCTTGGATATTATACAAGTATTAGTGTTTGTTCATCCTCCATTAATCTACACATTCGGTATACCTTTTTAACCTTTCTTTTTAATCTTTTCTTTTGATTTGATTTAGTAAAATTAATTAAGAACATGATGTTTTTAAGACCTAATTAAAAACATAAAATAAACATGTATTTGGTTAAAGGGTAAAATCAAAAAGGGTGTTTTTAAGGTTGTTGGTTGGCCGACGCCTAAACCGTACCCCAAGGGGGTCACGGTTTGGCCATTAAGCCACCACCGAGACCATATGGTCCCGGTTTGGTGGTGTGGGTCCCACGGCAGCAACAAACCAAGGGGAACCCCGAAGTGGTTCGGGGTATGGTGTTGATTTCATGTCCGGTTCATGGTTCCTAGTCAAGATCCGGTTCACGGTTTATGTTAAGATTATTATTATTATATGATCATATGTTATAATTAAATTAATGTATATGACATGATTAATTTAATAAACATGAATTAGGTTATAATTTAATTATTAATATCATGGAATTATTAACCTAAGTATTTTATATTTTATAGACTTTATAATTAATTAATTATTTAAAAACCATGGTTATAATAAATTAATTAACATGACTTAGGTTATATTATTAATAAATAATAATACATGTTTTAACCTAAGTATTTAACTTTATTTAATTAAAAACATGATATACTTTAATTAAATATTTTAACCTATAGTTTATTTAAATTACATGAAATAATTAATAAACTATACATTATATCATATGACTTCGAAAATAATCATGAAAATACTTAGGCTTATATACTTAGCTTATTTAACCAGCTTATATCTATTATAGAAACTTTCTATTTTAGAAACTTATTTAAATAAGGCAGCTAATCTATTTATGGAAACTTTCTATTTTTAGAAACTTATTTATTTTAGGCAGCTAATCTATTTATGGAAACTTATTTAAACAAGGCAGCTAATCTATTTATGAAAACTTTCTATTTTTAGAAACTTATCTATTTTAAGCAGTAATTCTATTTTTGGAAACTTTCTATTTTTGGTAACTTTCTATTTTTGGAAACTTCCTATTTTAGGAAACTTGCTATTTTTGGAAAGTTACTTATTATTACACAGTAAGTATAATAATGCATGAAATACCAGAAATACTTAACCAGATTAAACAGAATATAAGATAAACACAGTTTAAGGCTTTAAAATAGTAAAACATGGTAAGAACATATAAAATAAGCTAAGACATGACATAAAACCAACTACGTATTTAGTAAGCAGATACTTATTCCTGTATGTATTTATGTAGCACTAGTGATACGGAAGTAGGATTTCTCTCAGTTCATCTTCTTCGTTCACTGGACATAAGGTACGGATTCCCGTCCTTTCAGTATGGACATTCTTTCCTTATTAGGATTCCCCGTATGCAGCCAAATGTTTTCTCGTAGTATAAGTTACGTGTTTAATTGCTTATGTTTAGTTAAGATTACCTATAGCCATATACATGCATGACCAGTTTCACCTAGTTATGGAGGTACTATAACCATAACATTAGAGGCACTGATGTTATGACTTCACCACGGCGGAGTGATTGCTCGTGGCGTCCCCTCAGCTTTTGGCCACTTATTTATATTTATCATGTGGGGCGTATGGATGCATCCTAGTTACATGTTTTCAGTCAGGATTTCATGGTGAATGTGGTGTGTGCCTTGCATCCTTCACAAGGAGCTGATCCCTCCTACCCAAACCAGTATATTAAATTAGAGGCAGCCCCTCTAATTTGCATGATGAGGTCACCCCTCCAAGTATTCATGCACGGTGGATTTTCATGACCTATATTGGCTAACTGTAAAATATGTTAAACAATTTTCATAAGATAAATATAACGTTTTTCAAACTATAAAACCAGTTTTATGAACATGTTCCAGGTTTTCCAGGACTTATACATTTCCGCTGCTATTAAGTCTTTATTATGCTTAGTCATATATACTATGTCTATATCCATGCACTGAGCGTTTTGCTCAGCCGTTACTTTCCTTTCCATGTCCCAAAACGGTAGGTACCCTAGGGAAAATTCGAGTATTTGGAGGACGTGCATAGGATGGAAGCTGCTAGAGACTTCTTTTCCTTTTGCCTTCATATACTTATGCTTGTTTGGTCTTTCATTCATTTCATTTACTTTATTATGTTTTGGGCTTATGTTTGGGAACCGATGTTTGATTCCGGTTTACCTTATGGTCATGTAATGTCTTAGACATTTATCCTTGTATGCTTTGATGACACGCCATAATTACGCGTGACATTCCATTTATCAAAATGGGGTGTTACAGTTATGGTATCAGAGCCAAGGCTTCGGCCTGTAGGCTCTAAAACTCGACCTGTGACTAGTGGGTAGTCACCAGGAGCTTCCTAAGCCAACGTTTGTTATTCCACGTATTGATGTTTTCAACGCATTGTTGTTTTAACCATGATGTTTTCAGCACCTTGAGGTTTTAACCTTGATGTTTCATCGATATTGTTTTACTAATATGGATGGACAACCGTCATTCATATTTAGTTATGTGTCATTGTTTCATGCATAATGTTCCTCGTGAACTGTGGCTAGGTGGACTGAACCCCAGTAGTTCATAATTAGTCACATAAAATTTTTCTGATAAGTTTTGACAAATGAGTTTCATTTATTTATGTTTTATGTATCATTGTTGCAGGGATTATGACTAAGTAATGGTTGGTACATGACTGGCCCTATTTAGTCGCATGTTAATGTAAAGAGATTTTACTAGTTGAAAGTTCGTTTTCTCCGAATCTTCTCGAATTGATTTCCGGTTAATTGTGTGAGATAGTTGTTCTTGGTGAAAACAATATTTTTGGTTTTGGAAAAATAAATGTGCAAGACTTAAAAATAAATGACAAGTAATTAAAGCTAAAACTAGTTGAAACGTAAACGGTGCAATATTCAAAACGTTAAAAGTAAATGACGAAAGTTGAAAGGACGTAAAATTAAAGCTTAACGAAAAGTAAATTGACAAATAAATAAAAATGCGAGACGTAAATAAAACGAGGAAAGTTAATACTTAAACTAAAACAAAATATTAAAATAAAACAAAACATCGATCGGAATGTACCCATCGGAAAGCTATGATCGGAATGTGCAAAAGTGTCCGATCGGAATATATTCCGATCGGTTAATCGGAATAAATGAAAACATCCCAATCAGAATAATTGAAGAGTATGCTAATCGGAAAAAGGAACTAATCAGAATACTTAAACAAATCAACACAATCGGAATGAAGTAAAATGCATTTAATCGGAATAAGGAAAAAGGTCCTGATCGGAATACTTGGCAAGGGGGTCCAATCAGAATATGCCAACAGGGAGCTAATCGGAAAAAGCAAAACCCTTTTCCGATTTGATGATCGGAAAAAGGGGCTGTTGATCGGAAAGAGTTGATCGGAAAAGGGTTTTAACACCTTTTCCGATTTGAGTGTGATCCGAAACAAAAAGCAAAGGAAATAAGCTATTGAAATTAGCTAATGACTAAAACTAGAACGAATCCAAAGAGAGATGAACTCAATAAGCATGAATAACAACTTATCAAAACTTTAAATAAACAAACTTTTAAAATCAAAACATAAAAAGATGAACTTTTAAGCACGAAAACATGAATGAACAACACGGATCAAATGTAATCGCACCAAAAGCAAACAAAAATCAAGAAAGGAAGATGAGAGATTAAGACAAGAAAAGTAAAGATTAAAGAACAATAATTGAAAACTTACTTGAAAATTAAAATGGATTAAAAGTGTATAACAAATGATTAAAGTGCAAGAATAAAAATGACAAGAAATAAAAATGGTGGAAGTGGTGGTTTGTCAAACCACCCAACAACAAGAAATGAAGTAGCTAATGGTTATTTATAGTGGAGATTAGGGAGGAGCTTAGGAAGCTTCCTCCCTCTTTCCTCTTTTCCTTAATTGCAAAGTTAAGTCCTTCCCTTCTTTATCTTTTGTTAATCTTGGACTTAATGACTTTGTCTCGGGATTTCTTTGAACTCGTCTTGAATTTTCTTCATAAATAAGACTCGAGTTCTTCGGCTTTTGGTAAACTTCCGTCTTTTGACTTTTTCTTCGATAAATCTTCAGAATTGGTCTTGGACTTCCGTTCTTTTTCCACTCTTGATCTTTCGACTTCATCTTTCGTCTTTTTCTTCGATAAAAGCCCGTGAATGCCGTGTTTTCTCCACTTTTCACCTTTTCGTCCTAAATCACAACAAAAACACAAACCACGCATAATTCCGACATAAATGACATAAAATACACGTTTTGGCTAGGTTATTATTGTAATTAAGTGGTAAAAAGGATGGGTGTTTTCACACCTATCACATGTGCTTTTATCGAAACTTTTAACTTTGGGACCGACCCATAGGCGTCCCCTCGCCATATCTTTTGTTTTGGAACCGACCCATAGGCGTTCCCTCGCACATATAAAGATTTTATAAACTACATTACGCATTCATGCATAAAATTTTTCTCATGATTTACTTGGCATAAATTTTTTTTCATGTCCCCTCATAAGTTATTGTGTTTTTATGTCAAGTATGTTTTCATACTGTCATGGATAACTTCAGTTTCATGCTGATTATGTTATACGCTTCTTCATGATAGATAGTTTCATGTTTCTTCATGATAATTCCGTCTTCATGTTGATTATGTCTTACGCCTCTTTTGTTATTTACGCTGTCCTGCAAGACATTGTTAGATTTCATTGAATCCTGCTTTCATGATAGTCATGGTTGGTTTTCATTAATCATGCTGTCAGGTAAATCATCGTTGAATTTTGTGTAACCACACTTTAACGTTTCCGTTACAACCAGAATGATGTCTATTCTAATACTACCAGGTTATCATGATATTTTTCCAAACCGTTTAACCGATATACTTTCCTTAAATCATGATAAATGAACGACCCCATGCCGATCATTCCATGTGCATTCCACGTGTACTCCACGTACCGTATTTCATGTGTATTACACGTACCTTAATCCATGTGTATTTCACTTGCAATACTTCACGAATATTCGCTAGTCGATTCTGAATCACCTCAGGCGTATTTTCAATTGCTGATATTCTACAAGATTGCTGATGCCGCTCATAACTTGGAGATGTTACTAAAGGTTGATGCTGCTGACGTTCGGAGACGCTACGAGATGCGGATGCTGTTCACAACCTGAAGATCCTACGAGACGAAGACAAAGGCGTCAGAGCAAAGTAATTTGACGAGAAGATGCTTCACCATCAGACGATTTCCATCAATCTTTATCCCTAATTCTTAGTTACATGTCAACGTCATTCGGCTGTCATTTCAGCCATAAGAGTGCAAACCGGTACCAGCCGGCCACTCAGCTGAATAGTTACATGCATCACGATCATGAGAATGACCGTCATGGAACTGACAGACAAGACGATAGTAACCACTACTATGACAAAACTATCCTAGAAATCGCAACCGAGGCTCCGGCCGCGGACGTGATCAGACATACAAAGGATCAGTAGTCCAATCGATCCGCCAAGTCTGGCATAATAACCTAATATTGTAGTTCTATTGAATTACGTCTCGAGACACATGTCAAGACATCAGTCAAGACACATGTCTCACGTATACTTTCTGAAGACACATGTCAAGACATCAGTCAAGACACATGTCTCACGTATACTTTCTGAAGACACATGTCAAGATACCAGTCAAGACATATGTCATGCTTATAGTTCCAAGAAACGAGTCAAGACACATGATTTACGTCCAACTATGGAACATTTCTAAGAAATTCAGGGTACCCTCCAAGGGTATATCCATTTTGTTGTGCCATGTATTAAACAGGCCACAAGAATTTCAATACCATTACTGGCGCATCAGTGAGAACTGTCACGTTGCCGATGTCACTTTCATTCTTGTAACCATATTTCTTATGATTCATGACCATGAAGGATGCCTTTCGTATTCCCATGTATACGAAGGTTTTCCTTCAGCTTAATGATGAGATCCAAGCTGCTAACGCATTTCCTCGGACAGACACGAGATGAATTTTATCCTAATTATGGACTATGAATAACACACCATGCTACGATTCATAATTATGTACAGTAATGTTCAGGCTCCTGAATACATTCAGCTTGATTTTCCATCAGGAAAATCTGTACAATTATCTATGCTTACAAGCATGTGCGTTGTTAGCCATGGTCACTAAAATTTTCTACCTGTCAGTAAGACACGACTACTTAAGTCCTTTTATGCATAGCCAGTTGATTATTCCTAAATCTTCCCATATATTCCAGAAGAACCTTCAAGGAGAAGGATGGTACCATGAGATTATGTGTCGACTACCGTCGACTTAAACAAATCACCATTCATGATCGTATTATCCTCCACGTATTGACGACATGTCCAATCAACCGTATAGTGTTAATCACTTTTCCAAGATCGAATTCATGATCATGCTGCCAATAGTGACGAGTGAAAAGCAGGACATGTCCATGATTGCTATTCGTACACGACTCGGTCATGCTAGATTTATGATTTTGAATTAGTTTCATCAATGCTCCAACGACATTATAAGAATGAGTTTCCATGAACTCAAAGCAAATTCATTAGTGTTTTTCATTGAGGGTAACCTGATTTCTTCTAAGCCTAGAGAAGAACAGGAAGACCATATCTGCACTATGTTGCAAATTCTATGACAAGAGAAATTCTACCCTGGAAATTTTTTCAATATCAATTCTGTTTGATTACAGTGACACACTGAATCACATGGGTTTCTATGGTTAATCTTACCATGACTCAGCTTATGCGTAAAGGAGAGAACCCTACACTACATTAGGTGTTCTAGAAAATCCTACGCTAGGAGAAGTCTGGATTCAGAGACTAAGAGTTTCGCAAACTCCTATGTATCAAGTTCTACGAAGCAAGATACAGTTACGTTCATATCTAGGTACCTGACATACCAACAGGTTAAGATAGGACACCAACAAACTGGGATGTTTTCATCATCTGAAATTGTGAATTGAAATGTGACAAGATCTCCACGGATTTGGTTACCAGATTAACGCAAACTCAGAAGAAACATGATGCTATTTGGCTTATTGCAAACAGTTTGATCAAGTCTGCAGAATCCTTATATCCGCAAGGATTGTAGAACCAACAGATTGATCGGACATGTTCCAGCCAAGGCTCATCCAACCACTTGGTAATTCCGCAGCTATCGGGTCAGACAAAGACTCGCAATTGTACTCCTAAATTACTTCACGTCTACATTCTGATTCCACGACTTGCTTTCGCGCTCGCGTTCATGACACTATTCACGTTCATGATGGTATCTCGGCTTACGATCTTGTGTTCATTTTTTCTCAATCTGGGAAGTTTTGCAAGAACTTGAGAGACCAGACCCAAGTTTAGTATAACTCCCTATCCTCCGATAGACGTTTCTCGTCATATTCTATGTCTCACCTTGTAGCGTTTGGCGTTACCGCCATTGTATTCTATGATCACGATATTTTTCACATGTCATGTTCATTCCACGTTCCCCATATCATGATCAAGATATGTTACACGTATCATGGATTACGATATGTTTACTCATACTACACTCGCCATATCTCCACGTAGCACGTTCAAAAATTTTCACGTATTACATTCAAAATTTTTCACGTACTACGTTTCCTCATGTCTCGCGCATCGTTGCTAATTATCAGTAAGTTAGAAGTGTTTTGCATCGTAATGTTTCAGTTACCCTAGCACGTTAACTCTTATTTTCCTCGATCGAATTTAGGGGATCTACCTTCAATTGATAATCAAGAATTTCTTCATATTCCAAGTCAAGGTCAGGAGGACCAAGATTTATCATTTGTGTCAAGATCTTCTGAAGGAACCGTTCCAAGAGGGAGGCCACTTGGAAACGGACAAGTTCATCCGGACTTTTATCCGTTTTTCTCATCAATTAGATATGTCCTTTCAGTCACGTCACGTTCCATGTCCTTTCAAGACATGTCACATCCCACGTTCCTTCTACCATGTCACATGTACGTTCATAAATCTTACATACCCTCTCAGTTTGATTCGGGTATGTTTCTCTTTCAGTTACGTTATCTATAATTCGGGGACGAATTATTCTTTTTAGGGGGGAAGAGTTGTAAAACCCGTATGCTTTTACCATGAATAGTACCCTTAAGATCGTACGTACTAGATTAAAACTTTCCTTTTATAGTACGATTACGATTACGTGTTAGGATATTACGTATTACGTACGTGTTAGTACACGATAAGTATTTACTACGCACGAACACGCAATTTATTTGACAATAATTAATCATGAACATGCGATCATGAAATCATGAACGTAATTAAATCACGAGTTAATATTAATTACGTATATATATTTATTACGAACACGAATAAATATATTAAGTCTCGATCGATAACTGATTAAAACACGTAAAACACGAACACGAGAACACGCGAGAACACACTAATATTTTAGACACGGAAAACATTCGGGTTACCCCATGTGGGGGCCCCATACCCACGGCTACAAAGGAAGGAATGGGCTAAGCCCATTAAGTTTTACATGAAAGGGGGGTAAAGGTAAAAACTATTTTCATTTTTCACTTTTCAAGAAATAAACACAAAACCTAAAAAGTTTTCTCCTCTCCTCTTCTTCTCCTTTTGTGGCCGCCACCTTCAACACACCAAGGAGGGGTGTTTTTGTTGATTTTGATCTTGGATATTATACAAGTATTAGTGTTTGTTCATCCTCCATTAATCTACACATTCGGTATACCTTTTTAACATTTCTTTTTAATCTTTTCTTTTGATTTGATTTAGTAAAATTAATTAAGAACATGATGTTTTTAAGACCTAATTAAAAACATAAAATAAACATGTATTTGGTTAAAGGGTAAAATCAAAAAGGGTGTTTTTAAGGTTGTTGGTTGGCCGACGCCTAAACCGTACCCCAAGGGGGTCACGGTTTGACCATTAAGCCACTACCGAGACCATATGGTCCCGGTTTGGTGGTGTGGGTCCCACGGCAGCAACAAACCAAGGGTAACCCCGAAGTGGTTCGGGGTATGGTGTTGATTTCATGTCCGGTTCATGGTTCCTAGTCAAGATCTGGTTCACGTTTTATGTTAAGATTATTATTATTATATGATCATATGTTATAATTAAATTATTGTATCTGACATGATTAATTTAATAAACATGACTTAGGTTATAATTTAATTATTAATATCATGGAATTATTAACCTAAGTATTTTATATTTTATATACTTTATAATTAATTAATTATTTAAAAACCATGGTTATAATAAATTAATTAACATGACTTAGGTTATATTATTAATAAATAATAATACATGTTTTAACCTAAGTATTTAACTTTATTTAATTAAAAACATGATATTCTTTAATTAAATATTTTAACCTATAGTTTATTTAAATTACATGAAATAATTAATAAACTATACATTATATTATATGACTTAGAAAATAATCATGAAAACACTTAGGCTTATATACTTAGTTTATTTAACCAGCTTATATCTAATTATAGATACTTTCTATCTTTAGAAACTTATTTAAATAAGGCATCTAATCTATTTATGAAAACTTTCTATTTTTAGAAACTTATTTATTTTAGGCAGCTAATCTATTTATGGAAACTTATTTAAATAATGCAGCTAATCTATTTATGGAAACTTTCTATTTTTAGAAACTTATCTATTTTAAGCAGTAATTCTATTTTTGGAAAATTTTTAGTTTTGGAAACTTTCTATTTTTATAAACTTTCTATTTTTGGAAACTTTCTTTTTTTGGAAACTTTCTATTTTTGGTAACTTTCTATTTTTGGAAACTTTCTATTTTAGGAAACTTGCTATTTTTAGAAAGTTACTTATTATTACATAGTAAGTATAATAATGCATGAAATACCAGAAATACTTAACCAGATTAAACAGAATATAAGATAAACACAGTTTAAGGCTTTAAAATAGTAAAACATGGTAAGAACACATAAAATAAGCTAAGACATGACATAAAACCAGCTACGTATTTAGTACGCAGATACTTATTCATTTATGTATTTATGTAGCACTAGTGATACGGAAGTAGGATTTCTCTCAGTTCATCTTCTTCGTTCACTGGACATAAGGTACGGATTCCCGTCCTTTCAGTATGGACATTCTTTCCTTATTAGGATTCCCTGTATGCAGCCAAATGTTTTCCCGTAGTATAAGTTACGTGTTTGATTGCTTATGTTTAGTTAAGATTACCTATAGTCATATACATGCATGACCAGTTTCACCTAGTTATGGAGGTACCATAACCATAACATTAGAGGCACTGATGTTATGACTTCACCACGGCGGAGTGATTGCTCGTGGCGTCCCTTCAGCTTTTGGCCACTTATTTATATTTATCATGTGGGGCATATGGGTGCATCCTAGTTACATGTTTTCAGTCAGGATTTCATGGTGAATGTGGTGTGTGCCTTGCATCCTTCACAAGGAGCTGATCCCTCCTACCCAAACCAGTATATTAAATTAGAGGTAGCCCCTCTAATTTGCATGATGAGGTCACCCCTCCAAGTATTCATGCACGGTGGATTTTCATGACCTATATTGGCTAATGGTAAAATATGTTAAACAGTTTTCATAAGATAAACATAAGGCTTTTCAAACTATAAAACCAGTTTTATGAACATGTTCCAGGTTTTCTAGGACTTATACATTTCCGCTGCTATTAAGTCTTTATTATGCTTAGTCATATATACTATGTCTATATCCGTGCACTGAGCGTTTTGCTCAGCCGTTACTTTCCTTTCCATGTCCCAAAACGGCAGGTACCCTAGGGAAAACTCGAGCATTTGGAGGACGTGCATAGGATGGAAGCTGCTAGAGACTTCTTTTCCTTTTGCCTTCATATACTTATGCTTGTTTAGTCTTTCATTCATTTCATTTACTTTATTATGTTTTGGGCTTATGTTTGGGATTCGATGTTTGATTCCGGTTTACCCTATGGTCATGTAATGTCTTAGACATTTATCCTTGTATGCTTTGATGACACGCCATAATTACGCGTGACATTCCATTTATCAAAATGGGGTGTTACATTCGCGCTCGCGTTCATGACACTATTCACGTTCATGATCGTATCTGGGCTTAAGATTTTACGTTCATTTCGTTCTGGGAAGTTTTGCAAGAACTTGAGAGACCAGACCCAAGTTTAGTATAACTCTCCATCATCAGATAGACATTTCACGTCATATTCCACGTCTCACCTTGTAGCGTTTGGCGTTACCGCCATTATATTCTATGTTCACGATATGTTTCACATGTCATGTTCATTCCACGTTCCTCATATCATGATCAAGATATGTTACACGTATCATGGATCACAATATGTTTACTCATACTAAACTCGCCATATCTTCACGTAGCACGTTCAAAATTTTCACGTATCATGTTCAAAAGTTTTCACGTACTACGTTTCTTTATGTCTCGCGCATCGTTTCTAATTATCAGTTAAGTCACATTGTCTTGCATCGTAACGTTTTAGTTGCCCTTATACGTTAAATTTTTTTTTCCCTCGATCGATTTAGGGGATCTACCTTAAGTTGATAACTAAGAACTTCTTCGTATTTCAAGTCAAGGTCAAGAGGACCAAGATTTATCATTAGTGTCAGGATCTTCTGAAGGAACCGTTCCAAGAGGGAGGCCACTTGGAAACGGACAAGTTCATCCGGACTTTTATCCGTTTTTCTCTTATCAACTAGATATGTCCTTTCAGTCACGTCACGTTCCATGTCCTTTCAAGACATGTCACGTTCCGCGTTCCTTCTGCCAGGAAACCCGCACGTTCAATTATCTTACATACCCTCTCAGTTGGTTCGGGTATGTTTCTCTCTCAGTTAGGTTACCTATAATTCGGGGACAAATTATTCTTTTTAGGGGGGAAGAGTTGTAAAACCCGCATGCTTTTATCATGAATAGTACCCTTAAGATCGTACGTACTAGATTAAAACTTTCCTTTTATAGTACGATTACGTTTACGTGTTAGGATTTTACGTATTACGTACGTGTTAGAACACGATAAGTATTTATTACGCACGAACACGCAATAATTATTTAAACAATAATTAATCACGAACATGCGATCATGAAATCACGAACGTAATTAAATCATGAACTATTATTAATTACATATATATATATATATATTTATTACGAGCGTAAATAAATATATTAGGTCACGGTAATTATTTAACGAGGACACACAAAACGCGAACACAAATAAACACGAACAAACACGTAAAACACGAACACGAGAACACACTTATTAATTAGACACGGAAAATGATCGGGTTACCCCATGTGGGCCCATATGCCACGAAATTAGGAAGGAGGATGGGCCAAGCGAGGTTAAGGAAATTTACACTACTCATTTAACTTTACAGAAGAATTTTACAGAAAACCTAAAATCCTCCTCCTCCTTCTTTTTCTCCTTTTGGCCGCCACCCTCAAACAACACCAAAGGGGTGTTTGTTGATCTTTGATCTTGGAATTCTTGTTGGTGTTCGTGTTTGTTCATTGTTACTTAGATCCACGCACTCGGTAATCCTTTTAAACATTTTTCTTTTGATTTAATCTTTTAATTAATTAAGAACATGTTATGTTTTTCATAAAACCTAATTAAATCATAGATCTAACATGAATTTGGGTTTGAATAAAATCAAAAGTAATGTTTTAGGGGTGTTTTGTTTTGGCCGCAGCCTACACCGAACCCGAGAGGGTCTCGGTTTGGCTACACGACCAGCACCGAGACCATATGGTCCCGGTTGGTTGGTGTGGGTCCCACAGAAGCATCAAGACAAGGGGTACCCCGATCTGATTCGGGGTATGGTGTCGATTTCATGTCCGGTTCATGGTTCTTAGTCAAGATCCGGTTCATGGTGTATGTTTAGTTTATTTTTATTTTATGATCTCATGTTAAAATTAAATTAATAATATGACATGATTAATTTAATAACATGACTTAGGTTATTTTAATTATTAAAATCATGAAATTACTAACCTAAGTATTTTATATTTTTAAGACTTATAATTAATTAATTATTTAAAAACCATGGTTATAATTAATTAATTAACATGACTTAGGTTATATTATTAATAAATAATAATACATGTTTTAACCTAAGTATTTAACCTTATTTAATTAAAAACATGTTATACTTTAATTAAATATTTAAACCTATAGTTTATTTTAATTACATGAAATAATTAATAAACTATACATTATATCATATGACTTAGAAAATAATCATGAAAACGCTTAGGCTTATATACTTAGCTCATTTAACCAGCTTAATTCTAATTATGGAAACTTTCTATTTTTAGAAACTTAATTAAATAAGGCAGCTAATCTATTTATGGAAACCTTCTATTTTTAGAAACTTATTTATTTCAGGCAGCTAATCTATTTATGGAAACTTATTTAATTAAGGCAGCTGATCTATTTATGGAAACTTTCTATTTTTAGAAACTTATCTATTTTAAGCAGTAATTCTATTTTTGGAAACTTTCTCTTTTTAGAAACTTTCTATTTTCGGAAACTTTCCATTTTTGGAAACTTTCTATTTTTGGAAACTTTCTATTTTTGGTAACTTTCTATTTTTAGAAACTTTCTATTTTAGGAAACCTGCTATTTTTGGAAAGTTACTTATTCTTACACAGTAAGTATAATAATACATGAAATACCAGAAATATTTAATCAGATTAAACAGAATATAAGATAAACACAGTTTAAGGCTTTAAACAGTAAAACATGGTAAGAACATATAGAATAAGCTAAGACATGACATAAAATCAGCTACGTATTTAGTAAGCATATACTTATTCATGTATGTATTTATGTAGCACTAGTGATACGGAAGTAGGATTCCGCTCAGTTCATCTTCTTCGTTCACTGGACATAAGGTACGGATTCCCGTCCTTTCAATATGGACATTCTTTCCTTATTAGGATTCCCCGTATGCAGCCAAATGTTTTCCCGTAGTATAAGTTACGTGTTTGATTGCTTATGTTTAATTAAGATTACCTATAGCCATATACATGCATGACCAGTTTCACCTAGTTATGGAGGTACCATAACCATAACATTAGAGGCACCGATGTTATGACTTCACCACGGCGGAGTGATTGCTCGTGGCGTCCCTTTAGTTTTTGGCCATTTATATTATATTTATCATGTGGGGCGTATGGGTGCATCCTAGTTACATGTTTTCAGTCAGGATTTCATGGTGAATGTGGTGTGTGCCTTGCATCCTTCACAAGGAGCTGATCCCTCCTACCCAAAAACCAGTATATTAAATTAGAGGCAGCCCCTCTAATTTGCATGATGAGGTCACCCCTCCAAGTATTCATGCACGGTGGATTTTCATGACCTATATTGGCTAATGGTAAAATACGTTAAACAGTTTTCATAAGATAAACATAAGGCTTTTCAAACTATAAAACCAGTTTTATGAACATGTTCCAGGTTTTCCAGGACTTATACATTTCCGCTGCTATTAAGTCTCTATTATGTTTTAGTCACTTATACTATGTCTATATCCGTGCACTGAGCGTTTTGCTCAGCCGTTACTTTCCTTTCCATGTCCCAATACGGCAGGTACCCTAGGAAAGACTCGAGCATTTGGAGGACGCGCATAGGATGGAAGCTGCTAGAGACTTCTTTTCTTTTTTGCCTTCATATACTTATGCTTGTTTAGTCTTTCATTCATTTCTTTTGCTTTATTATGTTTTGGGCTTATGTTTGGGAACCGATGTTTGATTCCGGTTATCCTTATGGTCATGTAATGTTTTATACATTTATCCTTGTATGCTTTGATGACACGCCATAATTACGCGTGACATTCCATTATCAAAATGGGGTGTTACAAAAATAGTGAATCGAAAAGAGTTTAGGATAGAACCGGGAAGACGGGAACACGGAATCACGGTTCGTCAAAAGTCATCAAGAGTGTGTCTTTGAAGCTCTAATCCCTGCACATGATAAGAAAGAAAACAAGAAACACCACGGGCTCCCCCTACACTTATGGTGAAAACAGGTAAAGATAGATAGATAATCGGGTTGCCTCCCGAAGAGCGCTTGTTTTTGTTAACCGAGTCATGAGCCTAACTCGTCCCCGAATTAAATGGTCCATGGGGAAGCCTCGAATGTAATACCAGGATCAAAGACCTTGTCCTCGTTCCCGGTTGACATCAACAAAGGAGAGGCGGGGGGATAAGTCTTGAATGGGAGAAAGGTTCTTTCAACATACAAAAAGTATGTGAAATCAAGATCCACGGGAGGTGGGGTGGGTAAAGTAAGCACATTGTCATCCCCCAAAGACAATGGATGTTGAGCACTCGGCAAAGCCGTAATGTTATCAATCATGAAATAGTGAATGTCACCTCCCGGGTCAAAGCACTCATCCTCCGTAATAGTGGCTAAAGGGGAGGATGAAAGGTGCTCAGGAGGGGGACTTGGGACAATACTTTCCTGCAGCAAATTATCAAAAATAATATCCCCCTCCGTGTCATCATCATCAATACCCGGAGGTATTGAGTGAATGTCGATTTCTTCCAGCAATGGGTCATTATCTTCAACGGGAGGAATAGATGGAGGTAAAGACTCGGAAAGAGGAGGAGAAGTCAACTCTTCGATTTGAGCAATAAGAAGATGCACTTTCCGTAATCTATCGCGGAGAATCACGTCTTCCACCTCATCTTCAAGAGCAAGTTCATCGGTGAACTTCTCGTAAGCCGGAGAGAATAAACCGTCATCGCCCGCCTCTCCCGGTGGAGAATGAGAAATCTCAAAAGTGAAATTCTCATAGCGTGGAGAAAAATCGCTATCATCAGGATCAACCTCCTCTTGCGTAAGAGCAACGTCGTCCTCAGACTCCATAGCAGTCGGTATGTCACAAACCTCATCAGCAAAGAATTTATCGAGACCAAAATCAGTAATCTCACTCAATGAATCATCATCCTTAGACGCATTAGGAATATCGAGAGTAGGAGTAGAAACTTCAGTATATGGGTCGAGAGCGTAGACATCATCGTCGTCATCATCATCATAATAGACGGGACCAGTCCAATTAGGAGTGACGTAGTCGGCTAACTCTTCCTTGATAACCTCCACATCTTTAAGAAGCTCATGAAGCAATTGTTGTTGTTCATCTCCCCGAGTATGTTAAATTAAACCAATTCTATCCCACGCTGTAATTAAACATTTTGGTGTAGAAAAGAAGGGAAAACAACCAAATTGGCTCAAAAAGGTGTTGGTGGTTTTCAAGATTTCGTCCACATCCAGCAAAGGTTGCCTTTCCTGATGCAAGTCAGCTCGGATTTGAGCTAAACTTTCTAGAACATGGTTCAAAGAAGTGAGTTGTTGGTCAAGATTAATTTGCTGAGAGGATTGATGATTGAAGGTGTGATGTGGGGGCTCAAAGTTATACACACTGGGATGATAGAACGGAACTTTCTCAAAGACCTGCGACGGATCACAAGAAGAAGCATCGTGAGGGCCCCCACAAATATAGCACCACGGGTATGGAGAAAAACTGGGTGCGCCATGTGGATAGCTATTACCATTGTCATAATTGTAACCTGGTTTTTGCCCGTGACCATACGGGTATCGAACCGGACACGAAACATGCCAATGATAATCGCTTCCACAATAGATGCAAGGGGGAATAGGAGGTGGATTAGAAAAGGACGAATTAGTCGAGTTGCACGATGGA
This sequence comes from Glebionis coronaria, assembly GCA_025667525.1. Lineage (NCBI taxonomy): Eukaryota > Viridiplantae > Streptophyta > Magnoliopsida > Asterales > Asteraceae > Glebionis > Glebionis coronaria. The sequence goes on along the minus strand of CM046875.1, from coordinate 591,259,033 downwards.
AAAAATCCGAATTGCGTGTAGTCGATATCGTTTCCGCACCGCTCACATGTACACCATTGACATGAGTCGTTCCCGTATAATCGTCTCCCACACCTGACGCAATGGACATAAGAATCCATAAAGAAAAATAGATAAGCAAGAAGAATATTTTTGGTGCAAAACTTTGAAAAAGAAATGCTTTTTATGATTTTTCAAATGTTTTTGGGATTTTTGAAAATTTTTGACACGAAAAATAACGTTCACGAGTGAACGGATCCCAAAAGCCAACGCGTCTCTCACAAACAACCGTTAATCTTCATGAAAAGAGCCGGCAGCGGCGCCATTTTAATAGTAGAGATTTTACTAGGTTGAAAGTTCGTTTCTCGGTATCTTCTCGAATTGATTTCCGGTTCAAAGTGCGACTCAGTTGTTCTTGGTAGAAAAGAAATAGAATGGTTGTCGATGTCTACACTAATTAAAATAAAGACTTGAAACAATAAAAATAAAGTAAAGACTGTAAAAAGAAATACTGAAAGATAAAAACTTGGCGAGAAGTAAAAGACGAGAAATTAAAAGGCAAATAAAGTAAATAAGACAAACTTAAACTCAAACTAAAAGGAAGACAAGTAAAAGTGCGACCAAGTAAAAAGGCGGGAAAAGTAAAGTTTTAAAACTAAATATAAAAAAAATTACAAAAATGAGAAAATCCTTCATCCGGAATAAAAACGTTCATTCGGAACAAATTCCTTCATTCGGAACAAAATCTTTTATTCGGAATAAAAACCTTTATTCGGAACAAAGTGGTTCATTCGGAACATACGGCTTCATCCGGAATAATTTAAACAAAATGCTTCATTCGGAACATTCACTGATTCGGAACATTTATACTGATTTGGAATAATTTAAACTAGAAAGCTCATTCGGAACATTCACTGATTCGGAACAAAAATACTGATTCGGAATAATAAAATGAAAAGCACTGATTCGGAATAATTACTAGAAAACATTGATTCGGAATAAAAATTAAGACAGCTTCATTCGGAACTTTGATGATTCATCCGGAATATATCCTTCATCCGGAATATTGATTATTCCGGATGAACAGACTGATCCGGAACATTGCCTAAAATCCCTTCATTCGGAACGTAATGCTAGTTCGGAATAATCTGGGCAACAACAGTAACCATGAACGAAGAACAGGGGAAAGAAAAGGGAATACGAATCTGATCAAGAATAACCAAAATCAACTTAACGATTAAACCAAAATAACTAACAAACATCTACTAATGATAACCAATCAAAACAAATCAACGAAACTACCAATCATAATCAAAATAATTAAAACCCACTTGATCAAAACTATGAAACTCAAGAACACAAACACAAAGATTAAATCCAAACAAGAAATGAAGATGAGAGATTAACCATAAAGATAAAGATTCAATAAACGTAAAAGTAACTTACTTGGAATTAAAGGAATTAAAGGTGCATGACAAGATAATTAAAGGTGCAAGTAATTAAGGTGCAAAAATTAAAATGGAAGAGCATAGTTTGTCAAACTAGCCAACAACATGAAAATGAAATCCTAATGGCCTATTTATAGGAGGATTAGGGAGGTGCTTAGGAAGCTTCCTCCCCTCTTTCTTCTTTCTTTAATTGCATGATTAAGTCACCTTGTCTTCTTAATTCTTTGACTTTAATGACTTTGTCTCGGGATTTCTTTAAACTCGTCTTGAATTTCTTCAATAAATTAGACTTGAGTTTTTCGGCTTTTAGTAAACTTCCGTCTTTTGACTTTTTCTTCGATAAATCTTCAGAATTGGTCTTGGACTTCCGTTCTTTTAGCACTCTTGATTTCTTGACTTCGTCTTTTGTCTTTTTCTTCGATAAAAGCCCGTGAATGCCCGTATTTTCTCCCCTTTTCACATTTTCGTCCTAAATCACAACAAAAACACAAACCACGCATAATTCCGACATAAACGACATAAAATACACGTGTTGGCTTGGTTATTATTGTAATTAAGTGGTAAAAGGATGGGTGTTTTCACACCTATCACCCGACAATATGAAATCAACACAATTAAAAGAATCATGTATACTTGCATCATCCTAGATAACATGATTTTGAAAGATCAAAACTTCGATATTAGTGACATGTTTTGTGTGACTGCACCGATTCAACGAACTTGGGTGGAACGATGCGAGATACAACAACGCAAAAATAAAGAACTTTGGGACAGGTGTGTTCACAACGAGCTTCGACATGATCTTGTGGAGCACTTATGGAACCTTAATCATTAAAAAAAATTTGGTTGTATTTTTTAAAGCATTTTATGTAATTTTCTTATGAAATTGTAATGTTTGTTTTAATGAAATTTATTTTAATTAATTTATTTTAGTTTAATTAATAAAAATAAATTGGTGGGGTCACCATAACACCAGAAATTCTGATTTTAAACAGGAAGCTTGAAATCGGGGGCGTTTTCGTGTTTATGGTGTTATGGTGAAAAAAGCTGACGTGACACCTATTTTTCCTATAACACGACGCGACGGATCAGGACCGTACCATGTGCTCTAAAATTGCATTTTTAATATTTTTATGCTTTTTATACCGAAGTGGATTGTTTCGTATTTTTTGCACACTTTATAAGTTCTATGCGTTTTCCTCGTTTTTTACGTTTTGTCCATTTTGTACAATTTTATATGTTTTCGTGGGCTTTTCTACATTTCCGTCCGCTTTGTGTTGTTTTTTTCGTGTTCATATGTTTTTGTCGTTTTCATACGGGTGTTTGTCTATTTTTTACATGTCTGCCCGTTTTCATCTGTTTTCATACATTTTTATAAGTTTTCATATGGGGTTGTCTGTTTTTTACATGTCTGTCCGTTTTTGTCTGTTTTCATACGTTTTTATCATTTTTGTACTTTCTCGGTTGTTTTCTTACATTTTCGCATGTTTTCATTCGTTTAGTATATTTTTTAAAGTTTTATATGTTTTCTTACATTTTCATTCATTTTTTATGTGTTTGTACATTTTTATACGTTTTAACGTTATCGCTAAAAAGCGAACAAAAACGTATAAAGAACATGTGAAGACGTAAAAAAAACATAAAAATCAGCTGAAAACGTAAAGTTGGACAAAACCTACGAAAACGTAAAAAAAAACTAGTGACAAAAATAAAGAGAAAAAAAAAGAATTTTAATAGTAATAAAAAACAAACAATTTTTTTCGTGTAAATAAAAACTTTAAATACATCTCTTCATCTACATACGGTCTAGAGATAAATAGATAAAACTTTTTAAAAAACAAACGTAGCCTAAGACTACTAATATAAGTTTTACCATATTCGTACTACAAAGTACTATCATCAATGAATATTTAACTTTAATGAAATTTTTACTCGGTAGTTTATGGTTGCATGTGCCAAATTAACTTATCAACCTGGTTAGTGCTTAATATCAACCTGGAAAAAGTGTTAATTGCTTGTTTGATGTTTGATTTTATGCTTTCAATCAAATAAGCTAAATCCCAGATCACATAATAAAACGGTTACTCTGTATTGAAAATATTGAGCAGACCAAATTTATGAATTTGACAACTTTAAGTAATGGTACAAACTATTACTATCTGTATTATATTGCACAAGTTATCATGGGCTTTTGTGCTATATTACACCAGATGATGATATATTTTGTTGACAACTTAAGATTTGTTACTCACTTTAATCACGTACGTAGTTAAAGCATGCACCAAAGATATAACAATTCGTTAATTACTCAAAAAGAACAACTCATGTGATTAGGGGTGTTCATCGGTTTGGTTTTCGGGTTTGTGGGTTGTATGGTTCGGGTTAATCGGTTTGAAATTTTTCAAAGTTAAAACCAAAACCAAACCAAACCAATTATATTACTGATAAAACCAAACCATAAACCAAATTAGAATTCGATTTGGTTTCGGTTTAAACCAAACAAATCAAATTCAAGTAAACTTCAATATATAATCTAGAAGTCACAAACAAAAACGAATTTTTTCAAGTAAAAATGACAAATTATAAACTCTTAAGTAAATTGACAAATTTTTCAAAGAAACCTAAAGGGTTTAGAACTTAACATAAATAAAAAAAATAAAGTAACGTAAAATTTTCTTTGAAAAAAGTTTTTAGAATTCTTATTAACTTGAATAGTCCATCTCCACGCATCCAAATATAAGTGAAACTTCAAACTCACTTCATGTATGAGAATTTATATGAATCAAGTAGAAAAACTGTAGCTCGGTACTCGGGATATACATCAATATTTAGTTTGGTGAATGGTTAGTTTGAAAGACAACTACTTAGGATAATAAGTTATAAAATATGTATATATAGTTACAAATTTGATGTGTATAGAGTTATTCAGTTTTTTTGGTTTAGTTTGGTTATATTTTTGTCAAACCATAGCCAAATCAAACACCAATTAAATAATTCGGTTCGGTTTCAAACCAAACCGTACATCAATTAAAATTTTTGGTTCGGTTTTACTCGGTTTCGATCCAGTTAAATTTTCGATTTGTTCGATGCCAAACCAAACACTGAACACCCGTACAATGTGATGAGGAAAGTGCAAAGGGTCATAATTATTATTAATGTCGTCAGGGCCAACGTCTGGGAGCAATAGTGACTTTTAAAACATAAAGGTCGCCACTTTACTCATCTACCACAAGTTATTCAACAAAAATAAATAAATATACTACATATAAAACAGACTCTTCAATCCGATAGCTATACATGCGAGAAAAAAGTTACTTGTTTGCATGCAAGCAACCAGAAAAATTACACTAAAAGTCAAATTCGTTATCCTACTTAAACAACAAGATAAGACTTGCTAAACGTTATGTTATACTAAAAATTCTTAAAACCTATTTAATTTATGTTTTTGCTCAAAAAAAAATTTAATTTATGTATAAAGATTTCATTATAATTTAATAAAGTTAAAATTATACTTAAACTTAGGTTGCTCAATGCGCAAGACAAACAAAGATAATATAAAATCTTAATTTTATAAGAATTTTACGTCTTATTTTTATAAGGGCTTTTCTATCTTTTCTATCTTTTGCGTTAAGGGCACATGATAAAAATACATAAAGTAACTAAAAAGTACATCGGGTTTTACAAAAAAATACACAAGAATCCATAAAATGTGAATTCTTGTGTACTTTATTGTAAGACCTGATGTAGTTTTTACATTCTTATCATATGTTCTTAGGGCAAAACATAGAAAAAACATTTTTATAAATAAAGGTGAAAGAGATGCTAGTTAATTCATTCTTTTTGTTTGATGTAGACTTTTATTGATTATTGTTAAATTTGAATCAGTGTATGTATTGTGTGCATGTTCTTTGTTGAATATCTTGTGATTTTGATGTTTTGAATTTTTCTTTAACTCTTTGATCAATTTCACGTTAAATTTTGTGTTTGTTAGATGTTTTTTCTTTGATCAATATCACAAGTTATACTCTTACAATCTTCATATATCTAGGAATATTCTGTAATAACTATGAGTAAACCTTTCTCTGTCGACAGGAATAACTTGTTCAATTTAGTTTGGTAAAGACTTCAAAGACAACTCTCCACTAGTATTATACAGCTATAGTTTTTTACATGACTTGGTATACGTATATTTTAATACAACAAATCACTATCCAATCGCACTTACAAATGTTCAAATATCACAATCTTCTTATTATCACTTGCATAATTTCATTCTTCACCAATTCCGTTTTGGGTAATAAGGAAAGCCAATCAAGCTATTTTAAATGAGAAGTAATCTATGGACATCGCAATTAAATGTCTTGTATTTTTTTAGTCTACTACGAGGAGTTCCCCACCGCCTTTAAGACGAGTGGACTAATCTCTCGTGGGAGTTTGCTCGATACCTCGATGGGTAATATTCCTCCTAAATGAGATTTTTTCCATTCCCAAGACTTGAACTCAAGACCTTTGGTTAAGGAGCCCAGTGCCTTGACCAACTGTGCCAACCTCAATTAGTTCACTTTTTATTATGAAAGGTTGAAACATATGTCTAAAAAACTAAAAAAAGTTTATGTTTTATATTAATTATAATGAAACTTTATTTTATACCCATGTGGTATAAAGAAATCCTTAATCTTAAATATTTGCATAATTTAATGCAAATGTTATATAAAACAATTATGAAACTTTAAAACATTTATACCATAGTGGAAGTAGGTTTATTAATTCAAAAAGTTTAAAACTTAGTGATGTGGCATGAGAAATTTAAGCTGAAGAGGTTTATAATATTTTACCATAATAGATGCCTTTATATAGTACGAGAAGTTTCGTAATTAAACGATTGGGAATTCAATTCCTTATTTAAATATTGATGATTTTAGTGTCATCGATTATATTTTAGATAATTGAATTTACTAGAGACCAATGTGACTTTTATATTCGGTTTTCTGATACGAGTACGAGAAGTATATAATGCACACTCGTTGAACTTATGTATTATCAATCACGACAAAGATGTGTCGGTTGATTTATAACCGATCCTAATCGTCATTAACTGCATAAACCTGTCATTTTGTTCTTATATATTCATTGAACAATTGTTTTCCAAGACATATGAAAATTAAATAAATTCCTCCTTGTTCTTGCTTAGTTATTTTTGTTGCCTAACAACTGAGTTTTCTTTGTGAATTATCCCGATAAAGATTTTGTGATACCCAATAAATTAAAGGATCGAAATACTTGATTCGGAAAATGAATTAACACGATTTGCAAAGATATATAATTAGATTATCATCACACTTTTAACTCGAGTTTCTAAAAAAACAAGTGAGAAATTTTTGTAGTGTATTGTAAATTACCACATAGTTAATACACTACTTTTCAGAAAAATAAAAAGAAAATCACTATGTTTTTTAATCTTTACTACTCATAAAGAAGAAATTATAATAATATTTAAAAAATTACGTATAATAAACCCAAATCAAAAATTAATAATGCATTTATTTCTTAAGAAAACTTGTTCTCTTTCACATACTCTCGATGAAATCAAAACTCTTGTCGAATTCTAGATCTTCAATAATTTCAAGGAGAAGTTCTTTTAGATAGTTTAGAATGTTTTCAGTTCGTTGTTCATGTATGTTTTTAGATGAAACTTCAAAATATAGACATAGGTGGTAGAGCATTAATAGAGGAGTTTGATGAATGAGTTCGATGTTGAGGTATAACATGTATTTCTTCATTATATGCTTGCATGACTTGCATATAGGGGTCATTGTGAAAAAAATGAACAACTACCGGGATTACCTGTTTTCTGAGGTATTATAAAGATTATTTGTTTGCAAGGATAAAATATAGTTTGGGAAAAGATTTCAGAATAAGTATCTTCATAATCCGATAAGACGCTAATATGATGAAGATAGGAAGACATAGTTATGGATCCGATATTAAAATAACATAAGCTATTTATATAGTAGTTATATAATATTATGTACCTAATATTATGGAGTGTAACGACACTGACACAAGCACGAACGACTTTCTTGAAATTCTGGAAAAATAGTTATAGTTAAGATTTTAACATTGTTCTCTATAACCATGACTCTGATACCAATCTGTAACACCCTCATTTTTTACATATAGCAGCAAAAGCTAATCTGGGATATTACTTAATGGAAACACAGTCACAATAATAGAAAACGATTAAAAAGATTGTGTTATAAAAATTTAGTTATCATTCAATACAATTCAGTGTTTTAAACAAGGGAGGTCCCAAAATCTATTTGAGTACATAAGTTTGAATGAAAGCAACTTCAAGTTCGTGCCTCTCCATGTTATTTCGTGTCACTCCATGTCATAAGTTGCTAGTTACCCGAGATACATGCTTAAAGGTCAACACAAAAGTTGAGTGATTTTGTATTTACAGTTTTTGAAAACATGTTTATAGCCGATAGGTTACGTTGTTATATACCCATAATAGAAATCATTATTGTTGTACTTAAGTTTATGATGTCAAGTATTAACATAATGATCACCTCACTGACATAGGCAAGAAATTAAAGTAAAATGATAATTCACCGCAGTGAGTTTAGTGAGGGACCACTATACTTGTGAAAGCAACATGATAAGTTGTAATGTTTAGGGTCTAGTATATAAATTTCACGGATCACGATTTAGGAAAATCGAGATTGAATTTAAAAGAGTTCGTTCTTCGAGGAGGTTGTTATGGGACAATGATTGTTTTTGGGTTAGTTTACGCTTTTGGAATAAAAAGGGTTTAAAAGTAAAGACGAAGCTACACTACGACGAACTAAAATACGACGAATTACGTTTTCATGCATATCAAGAAAAAATAATAATAAAATATAAAAATTCTAAAAACTTACAAACCAGATTAGTTTTATTTAATTAAACAAAAAATAAAAATTAAAATAAATGAAAAAGCCTAAATGGGTCTCAAACATCCCAATAACAAAAACATCCTAATTAAAATGTGTTTTTTGGCCCAAAATGAAATTTTTTGAAAATTAAATATCTAAAGACACTATCTGATGTAAAATTTAATTCTAAGACCAATTTTCTAAAGGCCAAAAGCTCAAACCCTACCAATAAGTCAGAAATAAGCAATAAGCACTTCCTTATTGGGCTTTGAAGCCCAATAAGCCAAATACTGATTGTTATAAGCTGATTTTTGGCAGACCTTATTCTTTTGGGAAAACTAAGACACAACAAAAAAAAAATTTGAAAATGATTAATTAAATAAGTAGAAATAATCAAAAATCACATTCCACAAAAGGACAAAATAGTCGGGTTTTTTCAAAACCCCACTATTTTGCTTGATTCTTTTTGGAAAAGCTTGGAAATAAGTTTAAAAAAGATAATGCAATGAATAAATTTCCAAAAATGTAAGTCCAAAAGCTGTATAAGCTAATAAGGACTATTAAAAAATAAAAATAAGTAGTAAAATCTAAACCATTTGAACTGAAAACTTGAAAAACTAATATTAAGCAAGAAAAATGAAGATTAGCTATAAAAACTAAAGTAGTGCCTGATTAAACAAGCTAAAATGAGTAAATAAGCTAAATAGTCAACTTTGGTCAGTTTGACCAAAAAGTCAATAGAAAAGAAAAAGCTAAAAATTGAACAATGGACTTAATAAAGCTATGAAGAATGCCTTGTGAGTTGTTGTTATGATGATTTAAGGACAAATATTTGGACTGACCAAATGGTCAAGTGGCCTTTTTGACTTGTTTTATGGCAGCTAAGCCTCAATAAGAAGTTGAGCTTATTGAGGTGACATGGCAATCCAAAAAGCACAAAAAGCAACACTCAAACGATACAAACAAAAATTTGACACAGACAATAAGTAAACATATGCAAAATAGTAAATCCTAAGTCTAATAGCATAACAATGTTATTTTACCCTAGAAGCACTCTGGCCAGTTTTGGCTTATCAGAAAATCCCAATAAGCTGTTTAAAAGCCTTAATTACCTAAAATAAAACAATTAACTAACCTAAACTAGCTGCTAACCAATTTTAACAGCTTAAAGTTAACTCTAAGATGCAAGAATCACAACTGGTGTGAATGACCAGTTTTGGCACAAAATTTGCACAAAAAGATTTACAAAAGCAACAACTAGCAACTCTACCTAGCAAACTTCTATCAGATATGGTTAATAACTTAGGCAACAAACAAATGCAATCATGAGATATCAGACACAACTAATTATAATGAACTCAGATAAAGAAAAGCAGAAAAATGCACAATAAGCACTCTAATTTAAAAACACTACACTACCTGATCAAATTCCTGATTATATTAACCTCTAGATTACCAAAAGTGTGCAATGCAAATTTAACTTATCTTTGTGTGTCAAATAGGCAAAAGACAACTAAACCAAACACCCTTTTTTATTTAGCAAAATAAACAGTTACAAAGGCAAATAAAAATTAAATCAATGAAAACAAGGAGATAAGCATGAACAACCATTATCCTTAATCCACTCATTGGGATCTAAATCAATCCCAAGCATATCTAGGTAACAACACACAAAATCAAACATTTGGTCCCAATATCTCATGGGTCCAAAGTTATTAGTTCCAGACATCCCTTGCATTTGGTTGGGATGCATGAATGGAGGACACATATCCCACGAAGAAAAACATTTCTGTCGAAAATTGTTCTAACTTACCGAAGTATTTTGGTACCCATTATTTTTCTTAGGTGTCTTAGACCTTGATATAGAACAATTGTTGTTTCTAGGTGTAGGTATTTTACTTCTAGGTCGTGACTTAGAATGTTTATTGTTTTAAGGTGTGGGTGTTCTACTTCTAGGCTTTGAATCATTTCTTACTCTTGGAGAAGAAGTAGATGATTTCCTCATTACGCCTTTTGTTCCTATTAAAGGTTTACTCAACGGAGTATAGCATTTACCAAACTCCTTTTCATCAATAATGGGTACTTTGGCTTTATTAATGACAAGATGTTTTGGCCCTTTACCTAAAACAGAGTTTTAAGAAAAGCTTATTTTCTCAGTTTTGGCACTCACTGTACGTGGCTCATTATCTCTGCCTGTGGTTCCATAATTATATGGAACCGTAGTGAACTTTATTGAACAGCGGCCAGTGAAAGCTTTCAAAGAAAATTTAACTTGTTTGGTTTCACTAGTAGATGCTTCATCAGTGTTAAAACCTAAACCAAGTCTTTCTTTAAAAGGAATTTTTCTACTTAGCATATCATCAAGATCATTAATACTTTTCATGAATTTTTTCAACTTAATGGATGTGATTTTCATTCTCTTGTCTAAGGTTTTCACAACTTAGACAACCTAAATCAACTTCTTTACTTTTCTCTAACTTAGCTAATTTTCCTTTTAGCTCACTATCTCATTTTCAAGCTTAGTCTTAGTTGATTTTAGCAATTTATTATTTTCTATGAACTTTAGACTTAGTTTACATAGATTATGATATTGACTCTCTAATTCTAAATCATCTAGGGAAGAATTATCGTTGCTATAATATTCGGTTTCGGAACTTACCTTTTTTGAAGAATGAGTCGAGACACTTCTCGTCTTTAGCACTATCATCGCATTCTTCACCACTATCACTCCAAGAACCTCCAAAAAACTCCGTATGATTCTTATCTCAATGTGGCTTGGGACATTCACTAATTAGATGATTTGGATCACCGCATCTAAAGCATTTCCTATCACTTTTTTCATTCTTGACAAATCGGTTCTTCGAGAATGCTTTCTTGTCGTTTCTTGGTTGCCTCACGTATTGACCTCGTCTCTTGAAGAACTTCTTGAATTCTTTAACCAGTATAGTATACTCCTCGTCATCACTATCCGATGATGAGCTTTCATGATCACTTTGTGCTTTCTTGGCCTCAATGCTAAAGACTTTCTTTCACTCTTGTTTTTAACCATTTTCGAATCCTTCAAGATAATCAACCTTCAAGTTTCCAATTAGTTCATCAAGTGATAATGTAGTGAGATCATTTGATTCTTCAATCATCGTGACTTTAGCTCTCTACTTTAGATGCAACGCCCGAAGAAACTTCCTAACCTTTTTCTTGCTAGAAAAACCTTCATCGAGTGCTTTTAGACTAATAATAATAGTATTAAACCTAGAAAATGCACAATCAATATGTTAATGCAAGTGATGCTTAAAAACATTATTAGTGTTAACTAATCTTTCTTAGTTTTGATCACAACAAACTATACAACACATTTAGTGTAAAACACAAAATGAATTATTTAACTAACACTATCATCAAGGTAATAATCATATCACTAACTTTTCTTAATCATACTTAGTGATCATCAAAGTGATTATCCTTAAAAAACTCACTTTTGTTAATATGACAAAAGATTTTTTAATAAACTTTCTTTTTAAGAAAATGTTTTATTAAAATAGAAAATGTAAATTTGAAAATGGCATATTCCATATGCCATAAGAATATCCTTTGAAGGTTTAAAAAACCTCAGATATTCCTACACCACTAAAAGACAAAATCGGAGCGTAGTCTACTGGGCGGTCCTTTAAATATCTAGGTGGTTCTCTAGCGATAAGGAACCGCCGGGATAGATAAGGAACCGCGCCCAGCTAGCCGTTGCACTTTGTCTCCTATAAATAGTGGATCAAATCTCATTTTCCAACAACCCTTTTTGGACGTTTTTCTCAGCCCCCTTTCTCTTTTCTATAGCATAATCATTAGTAAATGATCACTTAATGTGTTAAGTATGTTTACATATGATTATCCTCTTGATCCCCTCCTTTACCTTGTCCAAAGAGAAGATCACTCACTCACTAGTGTTGTGATAAAGATGAATCCATGAATTAGTCATTTTCATCATGTTAGCCTTTTTGTTTTATGTTAATCCATTGTATTTATGAATACTTGGACTAGTTGTGTTTATCCAAGCTATTTGTGAACACTTAGATTTGTTGTGTACATTCATTGCATATGTGTTTGCTTGGATTTATGTTGTGTAGATCCAAGCTACATGTGTGTACTTGGATATGTCTAGTTGAGTTGTAATAGATTGTGTAGTAGTTCTCACTAAACTATAAAGTGATGTGGTTGTGTCTTGTGAGTTCTCACTAAACTTGAAAGTGATTAGTAGTTGTGTTATGTGAAGTTCTCACTTAGCTTCAAAGTAAACAGTCATGAAGATTGGTTCTAGCTTTGGATTAGAACTCGACATCTAGCCTTGTGTCATAAAATGGTGAAGTAGGAAACGTCGTGAAGATTGGTTCTACCTTGAGATTAGAACTCGACATCTAGCCTTGTGTCGTTAAATTGTGAAGTAGGAAACGTTGTGTAGATTGGTCCTAGCTAAAGATTAGGTCTCGACATTGCTTAGTGTCGGAAAATAATGTACGCGACGATGTAAGGTTTTCTCCGCCAAGAAGGGAGCTTGTGGATATAGTGGAAATCTCGAGTAGGTGTACTCGAGGAGTGGAGTAGAAACGAGGATAGAGCCTCGTTGTCGAACCACTATAAATCTTGGTGTCTTCTCATTAGGTTGTCTCTTTCCTTACTATTTACTTATTTCATTATCATTACACTTACCTATTACCATTGCTAATGCAGTTGAATTGAACCTAATCATTATGCAACTTAGCTTCAAGTAAAAGATAGTTTTGATAAAACCTAATTGAAAGTAATTTTAATTAGGTGACTAATCGAAGAGAAACTATTCAACCCCCCTTCTAGTTTCTACAATTGGTATCAGAGCGATGGCCACTCAAGATATTTGAAGTATATTGTACTTTAAAACTTGGATCAATCCATTGTCTCCTCAAATTAGAAGGTCAAGTTGTACTAAAGTTTCTCTTTGGTCAAAACTATTTTTTTCTTGGAAAATAGGTCTTTTAATTGGTAATATTGCATCCCTCTTAGATTAGTAGCTTTTATGCATTTTAGATCCACTCTTGAAATGTATCTACTAGTTTGCATCTTGCTTTGTGTAGGTACTCATGAAGATCAATCATTTACTTGGTTGTGGATTGAGTTACTTGCACTTGTAGAAGACTCATCTTCATTGATCTTCAACATCTTTGAATGATGATATCAAGATGATTGGGAATGATACTAGTCCTTGAAGACTTATTACTCATCATAGTCATTGTTGTGCTTTGCATTGATTCCTTGATGGATTGGAATGCTCTTTGTGGCCAAGGTACACTTTCGTTCTTCCACACGTCCTTTGATCATTCTTTTGATCATTACTTGACTATGTGCTTGTTCTTGGCATCCTTGCCTTGAAATTTGTTTGTGGTTTGTGATTCTTTTCTTTTATCCTCTCAAACCTTCATTGCTTGGATACTTGACTCACTATGGTGATGTGGAGTGAGTTATAGTAGCTTAAAGTATCAAGCATGATATCCATGGTTTGCACACATACGGTTAGTAGGCCCTTTTGTGGGAGAGAAAGTGAATTAATACCTTGCTCATATTTTGGTTTAGACTAAGACTATTATTGAAAGTGATCTTAGTCTATGCATCAATATTTGCTTTGTGTTTATTCATTACCAAATCCGTTTAACACTTCGCCGGAAAGACACGTCTTAAACCACTATATATGACACAAGCTCTTCGTCTCCACGATTTGAAGATTGTCATTAATCCCTTGAGCATTGGTCTTAGTATTGATTCACTTTCCTTGACTTCTCTCCACTTTGTTTTTTCGCTACGAGTAGTCGTTTGTCCGTTTCGGTTCTTTTCGATCTCGATTCAACTCGTAATCCTTCATTAAGGCATATTGCTTAGTGTTATGATGATCCAATGATATTCTAAAAGGTTTAAGATATATTTTTAAGTATTTTTGAAAACTTGGTTTTCAAAAATTTGGCGTATTTCATTGATAAAAACCTGCCTCTGTAGGCGGTTCTTTATCTCTGGCGGTTCAAACCCGCGGTTCTCTATCGATAAGGAACCGCGGGCAGTAAAACTTGTCAGAGCGCCAGTTTTATTAATTTAATCTTTTTCAAACTAAACCCTCTCTCTCCCAAAAACACACAGCCGTGGGGTTCCCCTTTTTCCACCATTGTTGAAGCTTCAAAAACCTTCAATCACTCAAATTAATTGATTCCAAGTTGTGGGTTTTACTCATCCTTCATCAAACATCAATTAATTGTAAGTATTTTCTTTCAATTTCATCTATTTTTTTCTAGGGTTCCTCCTTTCATAATTGGGGATTTTTAAAAATTGAAATTGTATTAGAACCTTAATAGGAATATGGGTTGACATGGTTATTTTACTATGATTCCTTAGGTTCATATTCATTGAGATTTTACTAAACCCCACTTGTAGAACAAATTTGAATTTTGGCTAAATGATTTTGGTTAAAAGATGTAATTGAGATGAACCCATGAAAAAATAGGTAATTGCATTGTTAATGCTTACCTAAAAACCTTGTTTTGAAAAATCAATGTTCTAGTCCATTGTTGATCCAGCATAGTTCACATGTTCTTGGTTAATAATGGAATAGATACATTGTGAACATGAGAATGATATGGATTCAATCCTTTGTTTGTCAAGAAATTGATATAACACATTCTCATATTTTGATTTTTGATTTTATTTTTCATATGAGTGATTGGAAATATATTTTCTTGTGTTTATTTAGGTACTAATCATGCCTTCACAATACCAAAAGGATCATAAACTCACTAAACAATATATGCCAAACATTTCCCAAACCTTTGCATCCACTCAACTTCGAAACTCATTTTCATCACTTTCAACACGAAATTTCCATGAGGGTAGAGTTGATGAGGGAAAACGGGTTATATCTATATCAAATCTATGTTTAAGCATACGAGGTTTGATTGCTTGCTCTACATAGAAGAAGATATATACCCCTTGTTTCTTCTAGAATTCTTTAGCACTTACTCTATGTTTGAATACAATGGCAAAATCTTCATTCGATTCTTGTTGAACGAACAAATCATTCAATATTCTCTCGAAGATTTTGGTGAAATTCTTGGTGTGCCATATGAAGGCACTTATCGTTTCACAAACAAATGGAGACTCGATGCTCTCTTGGAATCCAACGGCAAACCTCCAAATGACCACGCCAAATTGATCCGAAATTTATCCTTGATATCATTTCGAAAGAGCGTGATGGAAATGTTGGGAGAAGCCTTCATTCTAATGTGCGGTATGTGAATCGCTATGAAGTGCTCTCAAGGGATCTTAAGGATTTTATGATCCAATGGGCAAATATCCTTAGGGATAATGTATTTTGTCTTGGTGGAAACCGAGATCATATCTCGGCTTGTATGGTGCATATGTTATGTTGCATCTTTACATCAACCAAGTTCAATTTGGCATACTATATCGCTCGATGAATAAATTATGCTATTTCAAAGCCCAAAACAAACCTTCCCTACTCTATGCTTCTTACTCGCCTTTTCAAAAGGGTTGTTCGTGACTTTCCCCACCTCGGCCTTTCTCGCTTTTACCCGCTTCATCGGGTTATGTTGCCTATTCAAGAGGTATATGAAAGAAAGCCTAGAAGTGATCGAGGTTCGCGAAAATCCGATCATCAAGAGCCGGATGATGAGGACACCTATATGAGAACAAGTGATGGTGATGTCATAGGTTCTAGTTCTCATTTCAACTCTTAGAGTAATTCCCACCCATCCTCAAACTCATTTGTGGATGGACTTGAAGACTTAGCTCCTCCACCTCATTATTCCTCTAGTGAAGTACCGGAAGATCTCAATATGGAGCATGTCTACCGTGAAAATCTTAGGACTCGAGGTGAATTACATGAACATCAGGTTGAGTCAAGGAAGGGATTCAAGTACTTGGGAAACATGATCAAGGGATTGGGCAAGAAAAGAAGATGAATACTTTGAATTGTTTCAAAGTATACATGTTGCTAAACATGTAATGTGATGTTGAACATTTGCTTCTTTTTAATTTATTTTGGTTGTGTATTAACTAATACTACTTGTTTGGATTACTTATTATTTTAATCCTAATGTTGTCTATGCCATCGTGTTTACGATGCATAGCTATATGCATCCTATGTGTTAGTTAGCTTCCTAAATTTTGGTCAGTAGTTAACTTTGGCTTGTTAATCCTTTGGTAAAAATCTGGGCTAACCAAAGTTTGAGGAAGTGCGATTTTTAAACACCTCTGGTCGCGGTTCCATATCGACCATCGGTTTATTATCGATAAGGAACCACCCATCCTAGATAGGGAACCGCCGGCTACTGTGTTCGACAGAATCTTTGCTTTACACTATTTTCCTTAATCTGTGTAAACCTTGCTTGATACTTTGCAAAAACCTGCACATTTCCTAAACTAGGTTACCTAAATTCATTATTCACATAAAATGTTTTTAACCCATTACTAGTTTGGATCATCCCCTCACCCTTTTTAACCCACCTTGTTAGCCATGTTCTTCACACATCAAACCATTCATCCTTAACTCTTAAACCACTCATTACAACCATTGTTTCTACAAGAACCTCAAACTCATCCAAAACCTCCACTTCAAAGAAAAACCTTAAGATTAAGATTAAGTTGCCCAAACTTAACTCTTCACCCTTTCACACACCTAAGAATGAGATTGTTCCAATTCTCATCTCTTCATCACTCTCACCACCTCTTGCTCCATGCAAGACTACCTCAACCCATGGTACCAACCATTCTCATGGTTCTACCTCTTCTTTATTCCAATTTAGAATGAATGAGCTAACCTCACCCTTCACTCCAAGTACTCTCTTGGATGTGACTACCCAACCTCAACCCATCCAAAGCATTCCCATTGTGAATGACTTTGTTGATACCTTGATGACTTCACCTTTTACCCCTCTGATAACTAGATTTTACTCAGTTAAAAAGTTCGTTGAAGTATGTCTAATCGAATTGATCTAGGTTCTATGTGTGACTCAGCTGTTCTTTGGTGGAACAAATAGTTGTGTTGTTGTAGTATATGAAAAGTGCAAAACAATTAAAGTAAATGACTTAAAAGTAAATCTAAATCTAATTTAAAATAAATGGTGCAAGTATTTAAAAGCGTGACGAGAAATTAAAGGGCACTAAAAGTAAATAACGCAAACTTAAATCTATCTAAGGCAAACTTAAAACGCAACTAAAGCTTAAAACTAAGGAAATGCTAAAATAAATCTAAGCCAATTAAACTTAAAGTGCGAGTAAGGAAAAGGCGGGAAAAATAAAGCTCGAAATTAAAAAGCAGAAAATTAAAAACTGAAATTAAAAGAACCTAAAAATCAGCTCATCCGGAATAAAACCCTTATTCGGAATAAATGGCTTACTCGGAATATGTCACCTATCCGGAATAAACACCTCTATTCGGAATATTTGGCCTATTCGGAATGTTGTTGTTGATCCGGAATAAGTCTTGATTCGGAATGTTCTCCCTATCCGGAATAACTTGCTATTCGGAATGTTGCTGTTCTATCCGGAATGTTCTCCCTATCCGGAATAACTTGTTATCCGGAATGTTCTCCCTATCCAGAATAACTTGCTATTCGGAATGTTCTCCTCTCTCCGGAATAGTCTGCCTATTCGGAATATCCTGCCTATTCGGAATAGTCTGCCTATTCGGAATATCCTGCCTATTCGGAATAGTCTGCCTATTCGGGATAATCTCCTATCCGGAATAATAGATTGATCCGGAAATTTTGGTTGATCCGGAATATTATTCCGAATAAAGCCTTTGATTCGGAATATTTTAATATTCCGAATAAGCACCTTTATGCGGAATAAATATTATTCCGAGTAACCCAACTGATCCGGAATATCCAATATTCCGGATGAACAGACTTGGAAATCCTTCGTTCGGAATAAATGGAAGATCAGAACCTGGGAATACAGAAACAGCAAACAAACACCCCGAAGAATAGGGAACAAGAAAAAGATGCGATCTAGATAAAAATTAAGCAAAATCAACCACAAGATTAAATCAAACTAACAAATAAACATCTATTAAGCATAAACAATCAATCCAAAACAATCAAACTAACAAAACTAATCAAGATAATCAAAACCTACTTTAATCAAAATAAGAACATGAACATGAACATAAACATAAAAAACAAAGATTAAAGAAAGGTATGATGAGATCAAACAATAAAGATAAAGATTAACAAGAATTAAAAGAAAACTTACTTGAAATTAAATGGTAATTAAGGTGCAAGACAAGTATTTAAATTTGACAAGTAAATAAATGACAAGGTAATTAAAGGTGGAAGAACTAATTGTCACTATTAGCCAACAAAAATGAAAAGATTAATCCTAATGACTATATATAAGGGAGGATTAAGGAATGCTTAGGAAGCTTCCTCCCCTCCTTCATTTCTTCTTAATTGCATGATTAAGTCCCTCAAGCCTTTAATCTTCATTTAATTGCACATTAGTCCTTAAGCCTTTAAATCTTCTTTAATCTTGGACTTTAATGACTTTTGGCTCGGGATTTCTTTGAACTCGTCTTTTAATTCTTCAATAAAATAGACTTGAGTTCTTCGGCTTTAAGTAAACTCCCGTCTTTCGACTTTTTCTTCGATAAATCTTCAGAATTGGTCTTGGACTTCCGTTCTTTTTGCACTCTTGACTTTTCGACTTCATCTTTCATCTTTTTCTTCAATAAAAGCCCGTGAATGCCGTGTTTTCTCCACTTTTCACAATTTCGTCCTAAATCGCAACAAAAACACAAACCACGCATAATTCCGACATAAAAGACATAAATACACGTTTTGGCTCGGTTATTATTGTAATTAAGTGGTAAAAAGGATGGGTGTTTACACACCTATCAAATCCCCTACACTTGACCATTGCAATGTCCTCATGCAATGCATTAGTTACAAAGCACGTTTACATTTTTCATCACAATCAATCCATAATGGCCTTTATTAAAGAGATAGAAAACTATAAACATTCAAAGTAAAGAAATCAAAAGCATACCTTGGGTTTTGGAAATGTCATGAATAATCATCATCCTTAAGTTTTCACTTTCTCCAAACCAAGCTTAAAAACGAGATCATTGTTATTATAAGTTATCAAACTAACACGAACTCATGTGGGCCAATTATTCACTTAGACTCCCTTATTCCTAGGGGTATCTCTTATATTTTATTATTGTATTGAATGATCACGAGGATGCATTGTTGACTTATTTCGATAGTTATTTAGGCCGAAAATAAAGTGAACGATTTAATCAATAGTTAGCTAAAGGACAAAATCTTTTAAAACTGCTTCTCGGGACCTCATAAAGTTCATATCTTGGCATAACTCGCTTCGCGATTTGAGACCTTTCTCGGACCGATATTTGGCAGCGACTTCATACTTCAAACCTTGAGAGACGTCCATGAAATAATGGTCTTCTCTTCATATAGAAATTTCTTCACTTGAAGTTTTGAGAGATTCATATTTGGACCACGACTTCTTCATTTTTCTCCAATCTTTATTTTGGACTTTGATATACAACGATCCGCCTCCTTTTATGACTTGGATCTATTTATCCTCATACCTTGCTAGGGTCTTTTTGGATACACTTCTCCATGAATTTTGGGGAGTTTTTGCTTTTCGTCGTGTGTCTCGATCCTTCATATTGATTTTTGATAAATGATTCTTCACATCACTTTGGATCTTTAGCAACAAAATATAGCCCTCATGTCTTGTTAGGACCTTTTTGGACTCGCCAATCTTCGCATCCCGCTTCAATAAGTTATGCCTTGGCTATGAACTCTAAGCCATACCGAGCAACTTTTAAACGATCTTGGGCTAGAAGCTAAGTAACCTTTTAAATCGTACAACTTTATTTATTGCAGATAAATTTATTAACAAGCGATGGGAGAATAGGCTCATAATTAACTCACATAAATTCCCGAAAGAATACCAAACTTATAATTGGCTCTATCATCTCTCGTTCTCCACAGTTTAAAATCTCAAGTAATGAGACTCGTGGATGCTTAGCCTATTAAATCAAAGTTTTGGGTGTTCGAGTCGCCTATAGG
The DNA here is from genome assembly GCA_025667525.1 of Glebionis coronaria. Taxonomy (NCBI): domain Eukaryota; kingdom Viridiplantae; phylum Streptophyta; class Magnoliopsida; order Asterales; family Asteraceae; genus Glebionis; species Glebionis coronaria. The sequence continues at coordinate 591,238,549 of CM046875.1, read as the reverse complement.
ATCTTGCAAATTCTTAGACTTTTTCAAGTTTTAGAATTCACATTTTAGAGTTCCCTTGATAAATGACTCTCTAGGATCAATTATAGGAACTTGCGAAAAGTTCTTGTTCTTAACCCGTGAGAGTTAAGACTTTTGCGTTTTATAGCTCCCTGTATAAAAGCCTAGCAAAACTTGACTTAAACACGTTAAGGATACTAGCTAGAGTAAACTCGGGTTGAGTCAAAAGATTCACAACGTTTGAAAATTAAAACCACTTTATTCAAAATTTATTCTAATAAGGAAATAAAATAACTATACAAAGGTAAAAACAACTATACAACTAGGCCAAAATAGATTAAAATTTTTGAAAAATGTCAAAAAATCAAATTTTCCGGTTAAAATGAGGACAAATACAAGGAAAAGGCCACTTAAATTCGATAGAAGTCCCCCCTACACTTAACATAAACATTGTCCTCAATGTTTAAGCATGTGGGAGTAAACTCCCCTACACTTAGGACATTGTGCACGTTGTTTAAATCTCGCTAAGGAAAAGACAACTAAAGAGATTCCTATTTTAATATTGAGAAAATATAAAATAGTGAATCGAAAAGAGTTTAGGATAGAACCGGGAAAATGGAACACGGAATCACGGTTCGTCAAGAATCATCAAGAGTGGATCATTGAGCTCGAATCCCTGATTAGAAGAAGAGGGGAGAAAATAGCAAACCAACGGGTCTCCCCTACACTTAGGATAAAGAAAGCGAAAAGATAGATACATGGGTTGCCTCCCAAGAAGCGCTTGATTTTTGATTACCGAGTCGTGAGCCTGACTCGACCTTGATCATCATAGGAAGAAGCATGAAATATATCCACCAGGATCAAAGACATAGTTTTCGTCCATCAAATAGCACAAGCTTAAGACGAACAAGGCAAGCCAAAGCAGAGTAGGCAAGGTTCCCTTAAGCAGCGATGGAGCACGGTGGAAGCAAGGGTGAAGTGGTGCAAGCAGATTTCCATAAGTTCCAAAAATATTTCCTTTTATTTCATCAGGTGGATACTGAGATGGCTGCAGAAGATCGATACCGGGGTCGAACACCTTTTCCTTTAAGGGAAAATAGCACTTAGGCTTAGCAGAATGTGAAGAAGATCCGCGAAGAAGCACAACCTCGTCCTCAGAAGGGGGACAAAGAGGTGTTAAATCATATGTGCTGCGGATATTGGTGTCGACCAGTTTCTTCTCCTTTGAAAGAATTTTCTTCAAATCCAAAGTAGGATCAAGACGATATACTTCAAAGTCCAAAGGAGGTGCATCACTCTCATGAGGGAAGTAAGTGTTGAGAAACGTAGAGAAGTTTTCCTCAAATGAGTAATCGTCCAAAGTAGGATCGAGTGATGGCGGAGGATCTTCATCATGTGAAGAATCACTCGAAAGAGTATCAGCCTCATCGAAATCATCGTATGTGGGCAGATCGGGATACTCAGAAGTACAATCATCAAAATCATCCGAATCTGAGCTAGAATCATCATCATCATAAGCATAAAAGATTGGTGGAGAATCATAAATGGGAGAAGCGTCCAAATTGGATAGAGAATCATCCACATCGTCTTGAAAAAGTGGATTATCAATGAAAGAATCAAATAGAGGATTTTTGTAGACAACAAAGTCATCAAGCACATTAATCATATTCGCAGATTCTCGTCCAAAGGATTTGCTTGTAAGCTTCCCCATTTTAAAAACTTGTGAATCATTCCCGACTCTTAAGATTAACTCACCTTCGGCAACACCAACTAGAGCTCGTCCGGTTCTCAAGAATGGCCGACCATGTATTAAAGGAATACGAGGGTCCATTTCATAATTAACAACGACAAAGTTGACCGGGAAAGTAAATGTGCCAACTTTGATGAACACATCTTCGGCAATACCAACGGGGTAAGCGAGAGTGCGATTTGTAAGTTCAAGAGTCATCTTTGTTGGAGTGAGGTCGGGTAATGATAGTGTTTTCCAAACACTCAAAGGCATCAAATTAATACTGGCCCCGAGATCAGCTAGGGCAGTAAATTCTTCAGTTTTGTTAAAGAGGCAAGGCAACACAAAACGACCGGGATCTCCAAGTTTTTCCGGAAGTTCTTTAAGAATAACGGCAGAGCAGTTTTCATTTAATCGTGTGTTGGCGAGCTCAATCAACTTTTCCTTATTGTTAAGCAATTCCTTGAATGCTTTGACAAATTTCTTCATGTGGACAAGTGCTTCGAGAAAGCTAATGTTGAAGTTCATTTGAGAGATCATCTTCACATAGCTCGACACTTGAGAGTCATCCTTGGTTAGCATTTTGGTCTTGCCTAAGCGAGAAGGATATGGGATATTAGGTTTGGGTGGTGAAGGTGAAGGCGTAGCAGGTAAAGGTTGAGATGTTGAAGGGTCCTTCCTAGGAACATCGTCATGACGAGGCGGAGACGGTAATGGTGCACTAATACTAGGTGTAGGAGGAGTAGGGATAAATGGTGGTGGAGGAGGTGTAGATGATGGGGGTGGGATCGGTGGATTGACAATGGTAATTCCACTACGAGTAGTAATAGCACTCACATTTGCTCGCGGATTGGTGACGGTGTTTGCAGGTAGAGAACTTGAAGTAGAAGGTTGAGCGGCGGGCAAAAAAACTAGCAAGCATATTCTTCAAATCATTTGTTTGATTACTGAAGGAGGATTGGATGTTATCTCGAAGCTCGGATCTTATCTCATTCCCTTGCTTGGTGATATCTCCTTTCAGATTGATAATTTGGCTCTGTAGATTCTTGATTTGCTCACCTTGGGTTCTCATGATGGCTTCAACATGGGGTTAATGGGTGGGGTTTGTTGAGCGGGTGGTTGATAAGGATTAGAAGCTCTTGGTGGGATTTGGTTGCTTCTATTGTAGTTGTTGGCGGGGTTTTGGTTTTGAGGAGAAAAACCGGGTGAAAGGTAATTGTTGGATCGGTAACTCAGCAAATTTCTATCCCCTTGAGGTCGAGCTTGGTAATTTTCCGGTGAATAATTACCATAAGCTGCATACATATTTTCCGGATTTACTTGAGTAGAAGGACAATCGGTGTATGAGTGTGGACCGCCGCATGTTTCACAAGGATTAGCAACCGCTTTAACTTGTTGTTGTTGGTTTGAAGCGAGAAGCGAGATACTTTTGCTCATTTCAGTCAGCATGCGGGTGAGTTCGGTCATATCAGGGTTTGCTGAGGTGGAGGAAACATTGACTCTCGGATTGTTCCTTGAAGAAGCAGAGGAATCCCAGTTTTTGTGGTGAGTAGTCATGTTCTCAATAAGCTCTCTACACTCCTCGGGTCTCCTTTTCATGAATGTGCCACCGGCGGCTGCATTAATCGTATCACGATCACGAAAAGTCAAACCGTTGTAGAAAGTATCAATCAATGTGACTGGAAGCATGTTGTGGTTTGGACAACGATCAATCAAGACATTATATCTTTCCCAAGCATCAAAAAGAGATTCATCAGGATCTTGCATGAAACCGCTGATTTGATTGCGAAGGCTCGTGACCATGGATGGTGGAAAGTAGCGTGACAAAAAGCGTTAGTCATGTCATCCCAAGTATGAATAGAATTCTTCGGGAGACGTTCAAACCATTTCTCGGCATGATGTGATAAAGTATGTCGGAAGAGTTGAAGGCGAAGAACATCCATTGTGGCACCAGGCAACTTCATGCTTTGGGTGATTGTAATGAACTTATCGAGGTGTTTGTTGGCATCATCATCAGGCATTCCAGCGAATGGATTAGTTTGCACTTGCTGAATCATGTGGTGCCTCAACGAAAAATCCGGAGCCGTGATTTGCATCGGCGCAATCGGTCCTCCTCTTCCAAACATGGTAGGTTGACAAAGCTCCTCCATTGTCCGAAGATCAGGCTGTGGAAGAACATTGTTGTTATTATTGAGGTGCGGTGGATTATTGTTGTTGTTAACACCTGACATACTTAAATCTTCTCGAGTCTCGAGCTCTTGATAATTAGAAGATATAGTACACATACACCTACAAAGGCAAAAGAAAACAATACCAAACGCAAAGACAATATATATACACAATAAAAATAAAATCTTTTTGGATTTTTGATATTTTTAATTTTTATGGGTTTTTTTAACGATTTTTAATTTTTATGGTTTTTTTGAAATTTTTATGCAAGAAAAATAACGCTCACTAGAGAACGGGTCCCAAAAAACAACGCGTCTCTCACAGAAAACCGTTAATCTTTACGAAAAGAGCCGGCAGCGGCGCCATTTGATAACTAGATTTTACTCAGTTAAAAAGTTCGTTGAAGTATGTCTAATCGAATTGATCTAGGTTCTATGTGTGACTCAGCTGTTCTTTGGTGGAACAAATAGTTGTGTCGTTGTATTATATGAAAAGTGCAAAACAACAATTAAAGTAAATGACTTAAAAGTAAATCTAAATCTAATTTAAAATAAATGGTGCAAGTATTTAAAAGCGTGACGAGAAATTAAAGGGCACTAAAAGTAAATAACGCAAACTTCAATCTATCTAAGGCAAACTTAAAACGCAACTAAAGCTTAAAACTAAGGAAAGGCTAAAATAAATCTAAGGCAATTAAACTTAAAGTGCGAGTAAGGAAAAGGCGGGAAAAATAAAGCTCGAAATTAAAAAGCAGAAAATTAAAAACTGAAATTAAAAGAACCTGAAAATCAGCTCATCCGGAATAAAACCCTTATTTGGAATAAATGGCTTACTCGGAATATGTCACCTATCCGGAATAAACACCTCTATTCGGAATATTTGGCCTATTCGGAATGTTGCTGTTGATCCAGAATAAGTCTTGATTCGGAATGTTCTCCCTATCCGGAATAACTTGCTCTTCGGAATGTTGCTGTTCTATCCGGAATGTTCTCCCTATCCGGAATAACTTGCTATCCGGAATGTTCTCCCTATCCGGAATAACTTGCTATTCGGAATGTTCTCCTCTATCCGGAATAGTCTGCCTATTCGGAATATCCTGCCTATTCGGAATAGTCTGCCTATTCGGAATATCCTGCCTATTCGGAATAGTCTGCCTATTCGGAATAATCTCCTATCCGGAATAATAGATTGATCCGGAACTTTTGGTTGATCCGGAATATTATTCCGAATAAAGCCTTTGATTCGGAATATTTTAATATTCCGAATAAGCACCTTTATGCGGAATAAATATTATTCCGAGTAACCCAACTGATTCGGAATATCCAATATTCCGGATGAACAGACTTGGAAATCCTTCGTTCGGAATAAATGGAAGATCAGAACCTGGGAATACAGAAACAGCAAACAAACACCCCGAAGAACAGGGAACAAGAAAAAGATGCGATCTAGATAAAAATTAAGCAAAATCAACCACAAGATTAAATCAAACTAACAAATAATCATCTATTAAGCATAGACAATCAATCCAAAACAATCAAACTAACAAAACTAATCAAGATAATCAAAACCCACTTTAATCAAAATAAGAACATGAACATGAACATAAACATAAAAAACAAATATTAAAGAAAGGTAGGATGAGATCAACCAATAAAGATAAAGATTAACAAGAATTAAAAGAAAACTTACTTGAAATTAAATGGTAATTAAGGTGCAAGACAAGTATTTAAATTTGACAAGTAAATAAATGACAAGGTAATTAAAGGTGGAAGAACTAATTGTCACTATTAGCCAACAAAAATGAAAAGATTAATCCTAATGACTATATATAGGGGAGGATTAAGGAATGCTTAGGAAGCTTCCTCCCCTCCTTCATTTCTTCTTAATTGCATGATTAAGTCCCTCAAGCCTTTAATCTTCATTTAATTGCACCATTAGTTCTTAAGCCTTTAAATCTTCTTTAATCTTGGACTTTAATGACTTTTGGCTCGGGATTTCTTTGAACTCGTCTTTTAATTCTTCAATAAAATAGACTTGAGTTCTTCGGCTTTAAGTAAACTTCCGTCTTTCGATTTTTTCTTTGGTAAATCTTCAGAATTGGTCTTGGACTTCCGTTCTTTTTGCACTCTTGACTTCTCGACTTCATCTTTCATCTTTTTCTTCAATAAAAGCCCGTGAATGCCGTGTTTTCTCCACTTTTCACAATTTCGTCCTAAATCACAACAAAAACACAAACCACGCATAATTCTGACATAAAAGACATAAAATACACGTTTTGGCTCGGTTATTATTGTAATTAAGTGGTAAAAAGGATGGGTGTTTACACACCTATCACCCTCCAAACTCACCCACATCACCCATTTCACCCTTAGAGAACATACCTCCACACTCACCCACATCACCCTTGGAGAACATACCTCCTCCACCTTTACCTCCCTCAAATACTCCCATTTTGGGTGTCCCACTTCCCCTCTTTATGGATGATCCTTACTTCTTTGGGTTCCTATAAGCTCATGGTTCTCGTTGTTCATGTTGCCTCTACAACAACTACATCATTCACAACCTTAGGATGGAGATGTTTGGACTTCATAGGAGGTTGCAAGATTTCTTGCTCACCTTTTTTACCATGCCTCTTCCTAGGAGATGAATGATGATTTTCTTTAATAAGTGTTTTTCAAGAAAAACCAAGCTAAGGAAGACTACTCATCAAGAACTAGTTTTAAGCTAACTTTGTTTTAGTTAGTTGTTTTCATTTCCTTATTGTATTTCCTTCCCTCCATGAGTTTTTCATGAGGATGATTTATGGATTTAGCTTTATGTGTTTCTATCTTTATGTGCACATTAATCAATTTTAATTTTAAATTAAAATTGAACCTAATTCTATCACAACCTCTAAAACTTGACTAAAATTGGTTCAAAATGTTATCTAAATATTTTATCACCCTTTGTCAAGACATTCTTTGTGATTGTGTTGCTTTTATGCAACCCTATCATAATTTAGTGCTAATAGAGGTAAAATTCCAACATTTGCAATTTTTTTTGAAAAAGTCTTAGTTTTTCTCAAAACCCTGAAAAATCATGGTTCTACGTCCACTGTACGCGGCTCATTAAAGTCGCGCGGTCCCTTAAGTGCTAAGGAACCGCCGGTCCCTATAAGGAACCACGGACTGATAGCCAATTTTTGGCTCGTTTTTGGTCTTTCTTCATCACCCTATCCCCTGTCAAGATTCCATGCTTACTCAATTTGGCTAAACATTCCTTGACACTTCACATTTTATTTTCAAATCTTTGCCTTGTCTACTTTCTTCTTATACCCCCACCTTGAGATTTCATACTCACACCTCAACAATGTCTAACTCCTCCTTTCATAACCTTGACATTTCATTGTCACATACCTCCCCATCCAAAGCTTCCTCATCCAAGCTTTCAAAGAAACCAAAGATCTCGGTTCGACCTATTTGGATCAAGAAAAATGAACCCTCTTCTTCCAAACCACCCAAGAACCCCACCTTCTCTCCAATCAAGTATTGTAATGAGACCTACTCTATTAACCCCATCACCAGAGAAAAGGAAAATCTTCCCCCACCACCAAAACCTTTCGACACCCCTCAACTTAATGACCTCTCAACCTTCCCAAACCTCACAAGGCATTGTGAAAACATTTCCTACCCACTCTCCTCACCACCACCAAACCCTAGGTTTAATGGCCTTCCCCCATCAACCGAATTTGTTTTGCATCATGGATCCTCGTGTGCTTGTTGTCGATTTCAACAAATTGAACTTGCTCATGTGTTTGAGAAGTTAAATTTTCTTGAATTACTCCTCACTCGACCTCCTCTCAAAGTTTTCGTTCCCGTGGACAAAACTTCGAATGATGCCTCGTCGTCTTATTTTTCCAACTAAAAGACTAAGCACTCTTGGAGTCAATAATACTTTAGTTGTTTTGGAGTCAATAACATTTTAAGCAATCTTGGAAAATTATCACTATTAGAATAGCTTATGCTTTGTGGTTTATTTTCTATATTTTTTGCTTTAGATACTCATATTGTGTGTGTGACTATCTACCTTGTTTGTTTCTTTTATATTTTTGTAATATGAAACCTTTGTGTTGTTTTTGTTTTCTTTCTTTGATCATTCTCTCTTTTTCTTTTGAGTTGATCGTGGTTAATCTATACAATTGATTATGGGTGATTCCATTAATTCTAAAATTTAACCCCTTGACAAATTTATCATCTTCATTGGTTGGATGTTTCTTTTCTACCTCCATTCCACCAATTGAACTTTGATTTTGTCATTTACCTCTTTGGACATACTTAGCAATACTTGCTTCTAATTTGAGATTTGTTCTCCTTCCCCCTCTCAAGTTACTTAGTAGGTAGTGATTATATATACATTGGTGTTTCTTTTCTATCTACTAACCTTTGTGTAGCATGTCACCTTAGCTCATACACTTGGTGCCCCAAGCAAGGGGGAGCAACCACCAAGGGGGAGCTACTAGCAAAGTCCGGTTTTCTTCAAAGACTTGTGCTAACCTTTTTTGCTACGACAAAGGGGGAGAAATGATAGTGATAAACTCGTTAATAATTCGATATTTTGTGTTTCTACGTAAATGAGTTTATAGTTTGTCGTAATAAAAAAACGGGAGATTGTTAATGCAAGTGATGCCTAAAAACATTAATAGTGTTAACTAATCTTTCTTAGTTTTGATCACAACAAACTATACAACACATTTAGTGTAAAACACAAAACGAATTATTTAACTAACACTATCATCAAGGTAATAATCATATCACTAACTTTTCTTAATCATACTTAGTGATCATCAAAGGGATTATCCTTAAAACTCACTTTTGTTAATATGACAAAAGATTTTTTAATAAACTTTCGTTTTAAGAAAATGTTTTATTAAAATAGAAAATGTAAATTTGAAAATGGCATATTCCATATGCCATAAGAATATCCTTTGAAGGTTTAAAAAACCTCAGATATTTCTACCCCACTAAAAGACAAAATCGGAGCGTAGTCTACAGGGCGGTCCTTTAAATAGCTAGGCGGTTCTCTAGCGATAAGGAACCGCCGGGCTAGATAAGGAACCGAGCCCAGCTAGCCGTTGCACTTTGTCTCCTATAAATAGTGGATCAAATCTCATTTTCCAACAACCCTTTTTGGACGTTTTTCTCAGCCCCCTTTCTCTTTTCTATAGCATAATCATTAGTAAATTATCACTTAATGTGTTAAGTATGTTTAAATATGATTATCCTCTTGATCCCATCCTTTACCTTGTCCAAAGAGAAGATCACTCACTCACTAGTGTTGTGATAAAGATGAATCCATGAATTAGTCATGTTCATCATGTTAGCCTTTTTGTTTTATGTTAATCCATTGTATTTATGAATACTTCGACTAGTTGTGTTTATCCAAGCTATTTGTGAACACTTGGATTTGTTGTGTACATCTATTGCATATGTGTTTGCTTGGATTTATGTTGTGTAGATCCAAGCTACATGTGTGTACTTGGATATGTCTAGTTGAGTTGTAATAGATTGTGTAATAGTTCTCACTAAACTATAAAGTGATGTGGCTGTGTCTTGTGAGTTCTCACTAAACTTGAAAGTGATTAGTAGTTGTATTGTGTGAAGTTCTCAATTAGCTTCAAAGTGAGGAGTCGTGAAGATTGGTTCTAGCTTTGGATTAGAACTCGACATCTAGCCTTGTGTTGTAAAATGGTGAAGTAGGCAACGTCGTGAAGATTGGTTCTACCTAGAGATTAGAACTCGACATCTAGCCTTGTGTCGTTAAATTGTGAAGTAGGAAACATTGTGTAGATTGGTCCTAGCTAAAGATTAGGTCTCGACATTTAGCTTAATGTCAGAAAATAATGTACGCGACGATGTAAGGTTTTCTCCGCCAAGAAGGGAGCTTGTGGGTATAGTGGAAATCTCGAGTAGGTGTACTCGAGGAGTGGAGTAGAAACGAGGATAGAGCCTCGTTGTCGAACCATTATAAATCTTGGTGTCTTCTCTTTAGGTTGTCTCTTTCCTTACTCTTTACTTATTTCATTATCATTACACTTACCTATTACCATTGCTAATGCATTCGAATTGAACCTAATCATTATGCAACTTAGCTTCAAGTAAAAGATAGTTTTGATACAAATCTAATTGAAAGTAATTTTAATTAGGTGACTAATCGAAGAGAAACTATTCAACCCCCCCCCCCTTCTAGTTTCTACACGATAGTTTCATCTTCTAAGATGACATTTGTTCATATTGTTGAACAAGAAGATCGATTTTGCTTTCTTTGGCTTGACTATTACCTTGGTGGGTTATGAGAAGAGTTTCCTAAATTTCTTTGGCGGTTTTACACATAAAATTGTTTTCATACGCTTTCTTAGGCGAAGCATTATAAATAACCATTTTAGCCTCATTATTTTTTACAAGTTTCTTTTTAGTGTCATCATTTGAATTTTTAAAGCAACTAGTTCTTTATTTTTAGAAACTTCATTATATTGTAAAGGAAAAAAGTCACTAATGGTAATAACATGCCAAAGATCTAAATCTTTTGATTTCACATAAGTCTCAAATCTATTTTTCCAATAAATAAAACTATCAGTTTCAAAAAGTGGTGGTCTTTGCATAAATTACCCTTCTAGGTACTTATTGGAATCCATAGATCGATCCAAGTTTTATAATACAATATATTTTAAAAGTTTGAGCAACCCTCTCTGATACCATTTGTAGAAACTAGAAGGAGGGGTTGAATAGTTTCACTAGTTAAAATGATCCAAAGATCGGTTTTCAAAAATCCTTTTCAAAAACTAGATTCATGTGATTTATGTGAAATCTTCTTATGCATAATATGAACAAATGATAGTGTATCTAAACTAATAATCACAAGTATATGCAATAATGAATAATGAATGGAAAGAGATAAGGAAAGGAAAGATCACCCTTTGTTCCTAATCCACTCCTCGAGTACTCCTAACTCGAGAGTTCACTAATCAACAAGTTCCTTGAGATGGAGAAACCTTACACGTAGCTTAACCCATTTCCGATTCTAAGCTAAAAGTTGAGGCCTAATCTTAGCTAGGACCAATCTACATCAATATACTTTGAGGCCTCATTATTAACCACAATACATACACAACTTCTAAATTACATAACAATTTGGATATTCGCAATGACACAAGAATGAAATAAAGTTTTGATCTTGAATGGATCTTGAACTAGACACAACACTTCAAGGATGAAATTGTTATTTTCTTTGCACTTGAGAGGATGAAATGGGAGGAGAATGATTCACTTCTAAACAAGTATAATCAACCAAATAACCAAGGATTTGTGTGATTAAAGAAGGTGGATTGAATATGATTACTTATGTGCAAAATAGGTGAAATGAAAATATGGAAATGGTCCACTATTTATAGGAGAAAGACCCAACGGCTATTTTTGAGTGCGACTCATTAAATAGGCCCGTGACTCATTATCACTAATGAACCGCAACCACCTATATCGAGCCACATGATCTAGACTCCAATCCTTTTTGTCCTTTAGCGGGGAAATACCGTCTAGTGAAGATTTTATCCAAAATGGATATTCTTAGACCGTTTGGAATATGCTAAATTCAAATTTCCATTTTCTATTTTGATAAAATATTTTCTTAAAAATAAAGTTTATTAAAAACTTTTGTCACTTTTAAATAAAAGTGAGTTTTAAGAAAAATATAAATCCTTGATCACTTAGTTAGGTTAAGAACTTGTTTATTCATACCTTAAGTGATAATCGATGAAATGAAAAATAATTGAACTCAAGAACTCGATTTTCGTTGTTTTTGTAAATGTTTGTTTTTATATATTATCGTAATCAAAACGAAGTGAAACAAAAAAATACAAGTAACTTCTTATGGCATCATTGCATTAACACATTAAGATAACTAGCAAAGTTCAATATTAGAATTTTTTATAATAGATCTCTTATAAAATTTGCTATACATGTTTATAGATTTAAACAATTACTTTTATCAAGAGAATAAGATATAACTTCAAATTATTATTATTAATGCAGTTGATCTATTAGAAATGATAATAAATCAAAAGGTAATCATCGAATGATAGTTTCCGCCAATGCAAGTAACGTTTTTAGGCATCATTGCATTAACACATTAAGATAACTTGCAAAGCTCAATATTAGAATTTTTGATAATAGCTCTCTTATAAAATTTACTACACATGTTTATGGATTTAAATAATTACTTTTATCAAGAGAATAAGATCTAACTTCAAATTATTATTATTAATGCAGTTGATTTAGTAGAAATGATAATAACTCAAAAGGTAATCATCGAATGATAGTTTCCGCCAATGCAACTCTTCGCATTTATGAAGCCATGACTACATTATCTTGTATAATCGTAGTCACGTCATGTTTTGCCTTATCTAGTACCAGGGAAAAAGGTCTGACTAAACATACTCATTGTAAGCCATCTAATACTTAGTCAGCAATTATATAATCTTGGCTCTGACCTTACGATTATTATATTCCCATCTATTGATTAAGACTTAAGACTATCTTTGATGAATGTATCAAGCTCAAGTGACGAGGTATATTAGATAGCACATAACTTACTTAAGTGTGTATTTAAATTTTGAAATGAAATGACAAAATTTATATAAAAGTAAGCATGCAAACATCCTTTTAATACTTGGTTTTAAAAAAACAATATTAGATAAAGAGTCAAAGATTAAACTTGAACTTACTTACATTAATAGAGTTGATCTACTAGAAATGTTATTAATTCAAAAGGTAATCATTGCTCATTATATTATTTTTATTATATAAAACTCGTATGCCTCAGTACTTGAATCCACCGGTGATAAAAAATGAGGTTACCCATTGTTTTAAAAATTGTTATATGATTGTTATAAAGTGTCATAGGTTTGTTCCATCGGATTTTCCTCCCACCTATTACGAGGACCATCAGAAAACTTGCATGAAACCTCGATACAGTCACATTTAAGTCTAAGTTTGTCTTGGAAGACACACCAACAAAGAAGTTGATTAGCGCGAAGCTAGTTAAGCACCTTCTTTTTTAGGAATGTAGAGCGATCCGTTTTTTTCTTTCTAGTGTTGGCTAACTAAAACTTTTATAAACCTCAAATAAAGAATCATTTTTTATAGAGTAATAAGTTAAGTAATATCAAGTTAAAAGACAAGAATATTTACTTACCTTACTTAGTCCTTTTTATTCTTGAAAAACATTTTGTACTTATTTAAACTAAACACTTTAGGCGGTAAATAAAACAAAATACACAAGAATATTCACTAACTAAATATATAAAAATACACGCTATAAAAGGAATGTTATTTATCACATAAACAACAAAATTTAACACAAAAAATATAAAATCTTGTAAATCAAATTTTAAGAGTTTAGTTGTTGCTGTTTTGTAGCCTAAAAAATGGTAGGAAAATGATTTTTCCCGATTTTGGTTAAAAGTAAAAAGTTGTCCAAAAACATGTTTTTAGCGTCATTTTGGAAATCAAAGGCTAAATACATGAAAATAATTTAATACAAAATATTTTTTGTTCGAATGTCTCAAATTCAACCATAAAATATTTTTATAACAACAATCTAATACATGCAAACACTAATCTAATTGGTAATTTATAGTTCAAATATTATTCCTAAGGGTGTTAAGCATGATATTTAGTATACGTGATTTAGTGATTCAAACAATTTAAACAATCATAACATGTCAGAAAACACGTAAAATTAACATGTAGTTGCAATTGACGTTTTGCTATCATCTAAAAACCATGTAAACTCATTTTTTACACATTATTATGGATCTAATCATCTCTAAATATGACAATATTAGAACCCTTATTAAATCATAATCATTCATTAAAAAATATTTTTAACATCATTTTTTTAGCATTTTATGTAATTACAAAGCGTATGAATTGGCTCGTGATGCCACTGTTGGAGTTTAACACATATATACAAGAAATCAAGAGAAACACAACGGAAAGTAATGGATCTCATATGAAAATATAATTAACATAAAGAGAAATAGAATACATACCTTCTTGATCAACAATGATGGAATAGCAAGAACACCAAATCAAGAACACCCTCCCTTGTATGCATATAACACAATACCACCAAAGATCTAAGACCCAAGATAAAAAACATGATCTCTCTAAATGTATCTACACAACACTTTAATCAACCACCCTTGATTGCTAGGTCTTGTCACCAAATATTTGAACAACAAAGAAGAAAAAACTCATCCATCTTATTTTCAAAGTGGACAACTAAGGGACACCATAAAAGGGAGTTCTAGGTTTTTCAATTGTAACAAACGAAGTCTCAATACTTTGTATTTATAGGGCTAGGGGATAAAGCTAAAAAAAAGAAGATGTCCAACAAGTGAGTCTTTCCTATGTTTAAGTTTGTCTCCCCTTCCCTTCCTCTCTTATGACAACACACATAAGGATATACATCCCTTGTGTTGACTTTTTGACTTTATATTTTAAGTATATGCATTTATACTTAATTTCTTTAAACTCCTTAAGTATTTTAGTTAATCTTTGTTATACATTTTAACTTATTAACTAATCATCGTTAAGTATTCGTTAGTGATAAATTAAGTATACATAATAAATGTAGCCATAAAGAGTGGTCTCAATGTTTAAGTGTGTGGCCCCTTAGGCCCACGTACTTCTAGCCGTATAAAATATCAACTATGACTTTCACACATTCCAACAACAACATGCAACAATAAGTCATGAATTAAAACGACTAAACTAAATAACAGAAATCATAAACACAATAGCTTAGACCTAGCCTAGCTAGGTCCTTCACACGTTGTTTCAAAGAGAACCGCTAAACAATCATAACTTTGGTCTGTGAAATTAACAAAAACTCAAAATGTACAGAATGCAACAACAATACCTCACCAATCAATACTTATAAACTAAACAACTAAAAACAAAAATCTTGAACACAATAAGCTACGATAGGCATTATAAGGTCGTCCATACATTGTTTCAAACTAAACCAACACTTAATGTGTGAAATTAACAGAATACTTGATGAGACTGCTTTTATACATAGTCTCATCTTCCAAATAGGGCTTAAAATGCATTAAATATCATCAAAATACCCAAATATATGCTTGTGTTTGTTGCTTGTGTATTTTAGGTACGGATATTGAGATAATGACAAAAGATCACAAGAATCATGCAAAAACGAACACGAGAAACGAAGCCGCACAATGAACCAAGCCCTAGTGAAGACTTTCCCAAGATCAACCCTTGAAGATTTGAAGAATTATGAAGAAGGGTCCTCCAATTATGAATAATGACACTTTATGCCCTTGTATCCTCATAATTACAAGTTTGGTCCCTAAAGTTTGTCAAAATTACAAAAAGGGCCCTTAACTTTGAAGAATTGGCAAGTTTAGCCCCTCAACAAAGCTAAATTGTCAACCAATATCATCTACAAAGTCAAATACATCATGAAGTCCTTCAAAGTACAAGAAATGACAAGTTTGGTCCTTTGAAAAATCCAAAATTACACAAAGGACCCTCAACTTTCAACATTTGGCAAAAATGGTCCCTCAATCATCAAGACTTGGCAATTTCAGTCCTCCAAATTATAAATATTGCAAGTCTAGACCATTATCATTGAAGAAAATACCAAACCAGCCCTTGAAGAATTCAATTATGGCAAGAAATACCCCTGATTACACTTTGTAGAAGTTTTTGGGCCAAAAATGTAAAAAGGCAAAAGTTGACAAAGCTTAAATAAGCGTTGATAGAAGTTTGGATTGAGTTTGACAAGTTTCTGAAAGATGGGGGTGATAAGCTGGCAGACAAAGAAGAAACCTAGACCAATGGTGGGGAGACACGTGCCCCACTCACCCAAAACAACCAATCACCACACACCATTTCTCCACCTCAGCTTTCCACTTAACCAGATTATAACTAATTAATATTAGTTACAAAAATACGCGCTAAACACCCCATTCAAACCTTAACCTGGATCAAAACATGCACTATTCATCATAAGAACAAATTTGGGTTTTCTTAATCCGTTTGTAATTAGCACCCAGTAACCTCCAGAATTATAATTAGGGTCTCCCTAATCACAACCAAACTCACAAACAGCTTGCCACATCATTCCTTTGTCACATGTTTTACCCTGCTTTCTACCCCTTGGAGAAGATGACAAAACAAGACAGCCATCCAACGCCCCACATCCTTGCTTCAAACTTAAGCTTATTATGGGCCATTGATCAAATTCTACACTTGCCAACTCACATATACAGCCAAGAAGACATCACATGATCTTGAAGATATTCAAATCCCAAGGGCACATTAGGAACTTCATGTATTAGGGTTTTACTTATTTCTTCAGCTTTCTAGGACATGTAAGGCTATATATAAAGCCCTTAGGTCTCATTGAGACGTTTGCTTTTGGTTTTTCCTTTGTTCAAACACTTGTAAATCCTCTTTCTGATTAATGAATTTGAGTTAAGTGCTTTGAAGAAAGACCAAGTGCCATCTTTATTCTGCTTGTTTATGTTCTTAGTTTACTGCTTTTGAAGTTTAAAACCTGTTTTCAAAAGAGGAGTGTGCACAAGTTTGCATATTTTCCTCATTCTCTTGATATTTTGCTAAGTCTTGTTCCAATCTTGGAATTCTTGGGCTATAGGGCTGATCATAGCATCCTAACTGAGTTGGTTAAGGTGTGGTGAGGCTTATAACTTGGGGATAATCAAGTGTGGGGTAACAAGTTTGCATTAATCAAGTTTTTCCCAAGTTTCTGATTTTTATGATATTGTGCTTTAACCTTGTTCAATCTTAGCAGGCTTTTTGTGGAAGCTTGTGCTTGTTCTTGCTAGCACATAAGCTCAAAATTCGTGGGTGTGGATGTACATCCATGAGGTTTGCATACTTAATCTCCAAATCTGCTTAAATTGTGATTTTTGGTGATATTTGTATGAAACTGTTGTTCTTGTGGATTTTGTGGCTTGTTCTTGCTTGAATCTGTTTATTAGACTTGTTTTAGTGTTAATTGATGCTTGGTTGGCCTGAAATCTTGTTTTGCTTTTGAAAATTTTGATTTGAAAAAGTTAAAGGGGTGTTTGGGTCTACTGGTTTATGCTTGTAATCTGTTTTTGTGTTAAGGGAAAGTGTTGTTTATGCTTTGTATCTGCTATACCTTTGTTTGAGAGTATTTTGCTGCAAGTTTTTGGGTTTGAACACTTGAATCAATCAATCTGCTATATAGGCCTTGTTTCTGCTTGTTTTGACCTAGGATTTTGGGACCACTTAGTGTGTATGCATGCTTAGGGATAAAAGTGGTTTAAACAAAGTTAACATAACCTGTTTGAAAGATTTGAGGTGTTGAAATTGGCTTGTGTGTCAAATACATCAGCAAAAGTAGAAAACTGCATGTGTAGTGTTCATCAGTAACTTTCATTGCTTGAATCTTGCTTAATTCTTTGAACCAGTGCATGAAACCTGTTTAGACTTGCTTATTGGAGTTTATTATAGCTTGTGTGTGCATTTGGTTGAATTTGGCTGGCTGAATTGTGCTAAAACTGCTCTTGAATGCTAAACTGCTTATTGTTCATGTCTGTGCAATGTCTGGTGATTAATTGATTAAACTGTATCAATTGGGTGTTTGTGATTGTGTTATTTTGATTGTGATTGACTCCTTTTGATCCAAAGATCAATTGGGTGCCTTTGTGAAATCTGAATCTCCAAAAAAGTCACTAAAGACAAAAAATCAAAATAGTCAAGCAGTGGAAAAAGTTTCCACTGCTCAACATCCAAAACTAGCCCCTGCTAGTGCAATTTTGTCATCAGCTTATCAATAAGCTATTCTAGCTTATTCTGACTTGCAACAACTTATTTTTTGTAATAGATCTTCATTATTTGACCCATTTAAGTGAACTGGAGCTTATGAGACTTTGACTTTGACTTTTTACTAGAAAACCAACTTGTTTGACTTTTAAGATAAGTGCTTATTTGATTTTCCAGCTTATTGAGTGTGCTTATTTGAAAGGTCTTTGGTTTTTAAGCTTAGTTTTGTCAAAAGAAACATTTTGCAACTTGAGTCAGCTTCTGAGGTGGTCTAGATCATAAAACGACTATTTTGTCGTTTTGTGAATAAGTGTGTGACTTGTTTCTGGCTTATTAAGTGGGCTTATTTGAAATTTCTTTTTGCAGAAGTCTTTGTTAGGTCAAAAGAAGGTTGTGTGTTAAATTTTAGCTTATGGCATCAGCTTATGGTTTAATGGGCCAAAAAGCCCATTAAGAATAAGCTGCTTATTATAAGTTAGCTTATTTCACATTTTCAGCTTTTGGAAAAAGTTGTTTAAAATCAAATTTTAAGTCAACCTGTGCTTTTTGGGCTTAATTTGAGCACTTTTTCTTATTGGGCCTTAATTAAGCCCAATAAGGGACTGTTTTGGGTTTGACCCATTTTCTAGGCCCAATAGGGGTATTTAGGTAATTTCACTTTCATTTCTGAGTTATTTAGGTTAAATTAAGCTAGTTTGCGAGTTTTTAGAATTTTTTATAATTTTCGGATTTTTAATATTATTTTAATATTATTTTATTATTAAAAATTAAAAGTCTGATTTTCTAGGTTTTTATATTTTTCCTAGGTTCTAAATACTTAATTAGGATTTTTGCAACTTTCCAAATATTTTTTAGGTCTTTTAATTATTTGTTATAATTAATTTAAGATTTAATTGATTTTAGGAGTTTTTAATGGTTTAAAAATAGTTTTAATTGGTTTTAAAATTTTGAAAAATAGTTTTAGCTTAATTAGAGTATTTTTGAGGTTTACAAACTTGAAAATCTTGTTTAGGGCTTTTTAATAATTAATTTTGATTTTTAGGGCTTTAATTAGCATTAAAAAGTCATTATCTAATTAATTAAAAGGTTTTTGCAAGTTTTGAATTTTTGTAAACTCTTAGAATATTATTAGGGATTTTTGGTGATTTTTAGAAATTTTTAGGTTTAAATTTTAATTTTGGTGGTTTTTACGACTTTACGTGTACGCCTTTTTAGACTTAGTTTAATCCGTCTTCATAACCGTCATTCTCTTCTAATCCCTTTTCTATTTTTCTTTTCTCAAATATAATCACAAATTAATCCAAATCATTACACACATAACACACTAGCCTCCTTGAGAACGAACTTAATTGGGTCATTCACACACGGTTTTCCTAAATCGTCGTGCTCACTTGCCCTATTTATTGCTCCCTTTTCCTAAAGGGGTAATTTTACAACTATCATTTTGGCGCCGCTGCCGGGGAGGCGTGTTGTGTTTTGATTTGGCATTGTTGTTTTTATACTAACCATAATTAGTATTTGTATTAGTAGCACTCTACTAATACGTATTATCGTTTTTCGGTTTTTGTGTGAATATTATTACTATATTGTATACGTAGAACAATAAATTCACAAGTACTCCAAATACGTGAGAAATCACAACCTTGACTTGGGAGGTCATTACCCAATCATTGTATTCGAATCTCAAACCAAAGAAAAAGGCAAAAATAGATAAATACTTTCGTGAAGCTTAATCTTGAAAATACAAACTATAAGGTGGGTATAAGGCGGATATTATAAAATATATCCTAAGGAAAAAGGCTCTTAAGTGCTTCGCGCTGCCTCGTTTCCCCGCTTGCTTGTGAGTATTTGATTGTGAGAGTGAATCGAGGGTTTTGCCACCCAAAGTATTACTAAGTATCATATATTTTCTTGGTTTCTATTGATTAAACCCTCTTGAACGATTTGGTGTTCCACCATTGTTCTAAAGTCATCGAAGGCGTTCACCCCACGTGATCGTTTTCATTCCTTGAGGCTTCGTTAATCAAGAGATTTGATTAGTGAGGAGATTTGTGGACTTTTTGTCTACTTAATACATTTCACCAAGTTCCAAAAAAGGTTAATACAATCAAAAACCACAAAAAATTGAAAAAATACAAAACACCAAAAAGAATCTTCTTTGCTCATCCCCTCGTTGTACGTGACGTTTATGCTAACTTGAAATCAAGCAAGACGTGCACGTAAACGAAAGAACAAAACTCCTACTCCCAACAATTCTAGTGAGGAGTCTCCTATTGACGAACCCATTGTGAGAGAAGCACCAACCATGGCGAATCGAACTATGATGGAGTTACTTCAAGCACCCACCGAGGGTTATGGAGAGGCTATTGTGATTCCCGCTATCCTTGCGGAGAATTTTGAGGTGAAAACGGGTTTGTTGTCCATGATTCAAAACAACAAATTCCGTGGTGATGAGAAGGACAATCCACACAACCATATCCGCCAATTCAATCGTCTTACCGCTACTTGCAAGTTTAAGGATGTCTCTAACGACTCGATTAAGATGAAGCTTTTTCCGTATTCCTTAGCGGGGCCCGCTAAAATTTGGTTAGAGAAAGAGCCACCCAATTCTATATTGACGTGGAAGGATCTCGTGTCTAAGTTTGTGAACCAATTTTTTCCGCCCTCTAAGACTACGCACTTGAAAAACGAGATTTCAAAGTTTTCACAAGAATTTAATGAAAGTTTTTCAACGGCTTGGAATAGGTTTAAGGAAATGTTACATGAATGTCCTCATCACGGTTTTTCCGATTTGCATCAAATTGACACGTTTTACAATGGACTTAATGATCATGAAAGGGATTATTTGAATGCCGCCGCCGGTGGTAATTTTTTGTGTAAAACGGTTGAGGAAGCTTTGGTGATAATTGAAAATAGATCTAAGGTGTATAGTCCTCGTAGCACGTCTAGTGTTCGTAAGGATTCATCTTCGGCTTCACCTTCTTTGTCTAATACCATCGATGCTTGCCAAATTGAGGCAAACTTGGAAAACAAGATTTTTGATAAGTTGAAAGGACTTTTGATTGAGTTTAAAGTTGGTGAACCAAGTGCTCCCGCCACGGCTAAAGCGGTTGAGGTTTCTTGCATGTATTGTGGTGGAGGTCATGATTTCTCCGAGTGCATTACCAACGGTGGTAACACTTCGAGTGCCTTCGTGGCCACGGGAAATTACAACCAAAACGGTCAAGTTTCCCGCTCTAATCAAATGACTCCACCGGGTTTTGGAACAAATCAAAATGCTAACAACTATCGCAATAATCAAGTTGGTTTTAAGAACAATTACAACAAGGGAAACTATGGGAATCAAGGGGCTAATAATCAAGTTTCAAACAAAAATGATTTTCAAAATAACAACAAAAGTTTGCAAACATTGAAAGATCTTCCAAGTGAGTTTGTTGAATATGCTAGTGGGAATGATGCTAGGTTTGACAACATTCAAAGAGAAATAATTAGCCTAAGATCCGAGTTTAAAAACGACTTGAAGAAAGAGTTGAAAAATGAGTTAGCTAATGAACTTAAAATCCACACCAATAAGATGGAAGGAAATGTCACTAGGTTGCAACAAAACCAACAAAAGATGGAACAAGGGCAACATGAGATTAAACAAGAGATGCTTAAGGCCGAGAAAAGGCAAACCGAAGCCGTATTGAGGCAATCTAATTTTGAAGATAAAATCTCGTCTATGTTTGAGGCAATAATGTGTAAACCGTCGTCAAGTGGTCTTCCTAGTAACACCATATCCAACCCTAAGGGTGAGATGAAAGTGATTACCACACGTAGTGGTAAGACACTTAAGGAGCCGATTCCTCAACCAATTGCTCCTACCGAGGAAGCAATTGAGGAAGAACCCGAGGTGGTGGTCCAAAAGGAGCATGTCCCAATCCCACGAAGTACCGCTCATACCACACCTACGGTTGACCCATTACCATCATTGGAACCCGAGATTCCAAAGGCTATGCCTACTATGCCTCAACCCACACCACCTTTGCCCTATCCATCGAGACTTAGGAAGGAGAAACGTCAAGAGCGCGACAATTACCAATTTGAGCTTTTTATGAAAATGTTTCGTGATTTGCACCTTAATGTGAGTTTCGCCGATGCTTTGGTCATGATGCCTCGATTTGCCGCTAACTTTAAGAGTATGTTGAACAACAAGGAGAAATTGCACCAATTGTCTAGTTGTTCGTCGGTTTATCTTAATCGCATACCTCAAAAAGTCGGTGATCCTGGTAAATTTTTGATCCCTTGTGCAATCCAAGACATGGAAGAATGCTTCGCCTTGGCCGATCTTGGTGCTAGCATTAACTTGATGCCACTTGCCATCTTCAAGTCGCTCAATCTTCCTAATCTTACTCCTTCACTAATGTCTATCGAGTTGGCCGACCATTCCACAATTCCCGCATGTGGTTTGGCGGAAGACGTTTTTGTGAAAGTGGGGAAGTTCTACTATCCCGTAGACTTCATTGTTGTTGATATCCCCACGGATCCTCAAGTTCCTCTCATTTTAGGTCGTTCGTTTTTAGATACGTCTATGGCTTTAATTGATGTGCATGCTAGAAAGATCACCTTACGATTCAACGACGAGGAACTTGTTATAAACGCAACTCAAAACTCTCAAATTTCTCATGCTTATTCCGTTGCAACCATAAACCTCGTTGATATGATCGACGTGGTTTGCGAGGAATTTTCACAAGAAGTTCTAGGTTTTGGTGATGAAGAAACTAGTTGCAATCCCACTATGTTGGATCCAATTCTTGATAATTCGACACCAACCTTCACTCCATTTGAAGGTGGTGGTTTTACGTTGGAAGAATGAAATGTTCCACGTACTTGTGACGAAGACCTCGACAACGATGAGGACTTCTCGATTATCAAGGATTTTCTTAACGATTTCCCATTTCCTCCACCCGAGGAGGTTATGAGTATCGAGCCCAAATCTTCACTTGAGGAACCACCTATTCTCGAGTTGAAAGATTTACCTCCTCACCTCGAATATGTCTATTTGGAGGAGGACGACAAGTTGCCGGTTATTATTGCGAAGGATCTTTCGAATGATGAAAAAACCGCACTTGTCGATGTTCTAAAGGCTCACAAAGGGGCGATTGCGTGGAAGTTATCCGACATTAAGGGAATCGATCCCAAATTTTGGACCC
Organism: Glebionis coronaria; assembly: GCA_025667525.1. Classification (NCBI taxonomy): domain Eukaryota; kingdom Viridiplantae; phylum Streptophyta; class Magnoliopsida; order Asterales; family Asteraceae; genus Glebionis; species Glebionis coronaria. Next base: position 591,215,585 of record CM046875.1, on the reverse strand, counting down.
ACAAAATCTTAATGGAGGAAGATTTCAAGCCAACAATCCAAAGTCAAAGGAGGGTGAACCCCAAAATTCACGACGTCATCAAAAAGGAGGTCCTTAAACTCCTTGACGCGGGAATGATTTACCCTATTTCCGATAGCCCTTGGGTGAGTCCTATCCATTGTGTCCCTAAAAAGGGAGGGATGACCGTTGTGCCAAACGATGCCAACGAGTTGATTCCCACTAGACTCGTGACCGGATGGAGAGTGTGCATTGACTATCGAAATTTAAATGAAGCCACTCGAAAAGACCATTTTCCCTTGCCCTTCATGGACCAAATGTTGGAGCGTCTTGCGGGAAACGATTTCTATTGCTTTTTAGATGGTTTTTCCGGTTACTTCCAAATTCCCATCGATCCTCGTGATCAAGAAAAGACTACGTTTACGTGTCCATATGGAACGTTTGCCTATCGTAGAATGCCATTCGGACTTTGCAATGCACCGGGAACTTTTCAACGATGCATGATGGCTATTTTTCATGATATGATCGAGAAGACGATGGAAGTCTTCATGGATGACTTTTCCGTGTTTGGTGATTCCTTTACTTCGTGTTTGTCGAACCTAGAGAGAATGTTAAAATGTTGTGAGGAAACCAACCTTATGCTCAATTGGGAAAAATGTCATTTTATGGTTAAGAGTGGAATCGTCTTAGGGCACAAGGTTTCGAAAGCGGGGATTGAGGTAGATCAAGCTAAGGTAGACGTCATCGCCAAATTACCTCATCCCAAAACCGTCAAAGGAGTTAGGAGTTTCCTAGGCCACGCGGGCTTTTATCGACGATTCATCAAGGATTTCTCGAAGATTTCTCGGCCCATTACACATCTTCTTGAAAAAGAGGCACGTTTTGTCTTTGACGAAGATTGTGTACGAGCCTTTGAGATCCTTAAGAGGAAACTTACCGAAGCTCCCATTCTTGTTGCTCCAAATTGGAACCTCCCCTTTGAGCTAATGTGTGATGCTAGTGATTACGCTATAGGGGCCGTTTTGGGGCAACGTCATGATAAGCACTTCTTGCCTATTCACTATGCTAGCAAGACGATGACCGAGGCTCAACTTAAATACACTACAACGGAAAAGGAGTTCCTTGCCGTGGTGTATGCATTTGAGAAATTCCGACCTTATCTCGTCTTGACGAAATGCATAGTGTATACGGACCATTCGGCTATTAAGTATCTCATGGCAAAGCAAGATGCTAAGCCGAGATTACTTCGTTGGATTCTCCTCCTTCAAGAATTTGATCACACTATCGTTGACAAAAAAGGAGCCGAGAATCTAGCGGCCGATCATCTCTCTCGTTTGGAAGATCCTCACCAAAGTGTTTACGAGCCTAAGGAAATCACCGAAACATTTCCGCTCGAGACACTTGGTGTAGTGAATTCTAAGCTTGATTCTTCCACCCCATGGTTTGCGGATTTTGCAAATTACCATGCAGGTAACTTCATCGTTAAGGGTATGACGACTCAAGAAAAACGAAAATTCTTTCGTGACGTCAAGTTCTACTTTTGGAACGACCCTTACTTGTTTCGAACTTGTGCGGATCAAATCATCCGACGTTGTGTTTTTGGCACCGAAGCTTCTAACATCCTTAGAGCTTGCCATGAGGGACCCACGGGTGGTCACCACGGTGCTAATCTCACGGCTAAGAAGGTGTTTGATGCCGGCTTCTTTTGGCCTACTATTTACCGAGATGCACAAATTCTTGTGAAGTCTTGTGATGCATGCCAACGACAAGGAAAAGCCTCACAAAAAGATGAAATGCCACAAAATATCATTCAAGTATGTGAGATCTTTGACGTTTAGGGTATAGACTTTATGGGGCCGTTCCCATCATCTCGTGGTAATAAGTACATTCTCGTTGCGGTTGACTACCTATCTAAGTGGGTGGAGGCGAAGGCCTTGCCCACTAATGATGCTCGTGTGGTAGTTAAGTTCTTGAAAAGTTTGTTTGCTAGGTTTGGAACCCCTCGTGCGATCATAAGCGATCGTGGAACCCATTTTTGTAATGACCAATTCGAAAGGGTTCTAAGGAAATATGGGGTTACACATCGTCTTTCTACGGCTTATCACCCACAAACGAGTGGGCAAGTCGAGGTTTCAAACCGAGCATTGAAGAGGATCTTGGAGAGATCCATAGGGGAAAACCGACAATCTTGGTCGGATAAGTTAGACGATGCTTTATGGGCCTTTAGGACCGCTCATAAGACACCCATTGGGTGCACTCCCTATAAGCTTGTGTATGGAAAGAATTGTCATTTGCCTATCGAGTTAGAACACAAGGCTTATTGGGCCCTAAAGCATTGTAATGATGACATGGAGACCGCGGGAAAACACCGGAAAATGCAATTAAATGAATTGGATGAATTGAGAGACATTGCTTATGAAAATTCATTGATTTATAAAGAGAAAACTAAAAACTTGCATGATTCAAAAATTAAAAACCGGGTTTTTAACATTGGGGATCAAGTTTTGCTTTTTAATTCAAGACTAAAAATCTTTTCCGGTAAGTTGAAATCCCGTTGGTCCGGTCCATTCACCGTGACTCAAGTGTTTCCTTATGGGACCGTCGAGCTAGCTCAAGATGATGGTCCTAACTTCAAGGTGAATGGACATAGGTTGAAGCACTACTTTGGCGGGGAAGTTCCATCCTTGAACTACCTCGACCAAGTCACCTTCCCCAATGATAATTAGTATTGAGGGGATCGAGTCGAGCTCATGACTCGGTAATCAAAAACGAGGAGCCTCGTGGGGGAGTCCCATGCTTATCCTATGTATATATTATCGCTTTCTTAGTCTAATGTAGCTTACGTGTAGGGATTTGTGCCCTTCCAACCTTTGTTTCGTGGTTGTTTGTGATATGTGGTTTTTAGATTATGATCTTCACGATTGGAGCCTCTCGTGTTCGTTTTATGGGAGCACTCGATCGTTTGCTTTGGAGACATTTCTCAATATCCATGATATATCCTTTGATGTTCTAACCATAGGTTTTTAGCACACTTCATAAACGGCTATTAATTTAATGGTTACACCCTTTCCATACTAGATTAGGCATTCGACTACGTCTCTAGTATGGGGGTGTTTGCACCCCTAGACTCGAAACATTGAGGACAATGTTTAACTTTAGTATGGGGGGTGAATAGATACTTGCCTTGCCAAACCTTCACGTTTTCCAAAGTTTATCGTTTTGTTTATCGTTTCGTTGCAAAATAAGGCTAAAAATGGCCAAATTTTAAAATTTTCTCATGTTTTATAAGTGTTTGAAGACACGAATGTAGATTTTCCGATGGCGAGAATAAGAGTAATTTTTGACTCGACCATGCGTGTTGAGCACTTAGCTTTGATTCCTTAACTACACATTAGGCTAAGTCTCTTAAATGAGGACGAGAAATGATAGAGTTAATTATGAGATACTATGCTAAACGTAGAGTACTCGTATTCTTTCAAAAACTCATGTGTTCTCGTTGTTTGCTTATTCTCCCTTCGCTTGTAAATATTTTTTGCTTAATAAATATTGACTTAGCGGTTTAGTTTTGATTGTTTGGTTTCTAGTCTTTTCTAGTAGCTTCCGTGTAATTAAATTGGGAAGAAATTAAGGTATCGCCAGCGTCACGGTTTTGAAGTATTGGCACCCAAATAATCGAAAGCTTCACCCAATAATAAGATTTCAAGTGCTCACCTAAATCTAGCAAACAATTTGAAGCCCCACAAGGCCGAAAAATCTATGCAAAAATTGAAAGTGAATCAAGCCTTAATCTTCGAAGCTTTAAAGATCCAAAATTCGCCTTAGCGTGAGGATATACGTCTTTGGCTAATAAAACCACCGATGAGGCGGATAATAAAAGGCAAGGCAAGACCGAAGTCATAATAAAAGCTTCATGGCGAAGTTGAATAAAAGATGGAGGTAAACCAAAGATAATAAGGCCCTTCCGTTAGGGGGCGTATAAAAGTCTTGGTAATAAGTCTCATGTTCAACACCATTATAAAACCGTGTTTATCGATTCTTCTTGTCAACTTAATTTTTTGACATCGTTGTCTATTAGGAGGGGTTATTGATTTGATGGTCTTAGTTACACCGTTAGGACTCTATTTTTAGACCTAAATCTCTATTATCGCATAAGTCAAACAATGTATCCTCGTGAAACATTCAAGACAAAATAAAATATAAGAGATACAACTTAGGAATAATGGGAGGATAAGTACGTGATTAGGGCATATGAGTAGTGTTAGCATTACTAACTTATAATGACAATGATCTCGTTGCACGCTTAGCATGGAATTGGGGTGAAAATCGAGGACGATGAAATTATTTCTAACGAAGCATTCACGTGTTCTTATTCTATGAACCTAAACGTCCCATTTTGCGATGAAAATCATACATTATGTCTAAAACACAAGTAGTAGTAATAGAAGTAGTGTAGCTAGTTTATCGTACAATAAAGAGAATAAAATGAATTTTGGAGATGCTTTGATATTTTATTCTAGCATTGCGTGAGGGCACGACAATGGTTTAGTATGGGGGAGTGATGAGACTGCTTTTATACATAGTCTCATCTTCCAAATAGGGCTTAAAATGCATTAAATATCATCAAAATACCCAAATATATGCTTGTGTTTGTTGCTTGTGTATTTTAGGTACGGATATTGAGATAATGACAAAAGATCACAAGAATCATGCAAAAACGAACACGGGAAACGAAGCCGCACAATGAACCAAGCCCTAGTGAAGAATTTCCCAAGATCAACCCTTGAAGATTTGAAGAATTATGAAGAAGGGTCCTCCAATTATGAAGAATTGACACTTTATGCCCTTGTATCCTCATAATTACAAGTTTGGTCCCTAAAGTTTGTCAAAATTACAAAAAGGGCCCTTAACTTTGAAGAATTGGCAAGTTTAGCCCCTCAACAAAGCTAAATTGTCAACCAATATCATCCACAAAGTCAAATACATCATGAAGTCCTTCAAAGTACAAGAAATGACAAGTTTGGTCCTTTGAAAAATCCAAAATTACACAAAGGACCCTCAACTTTCAACATTTGGCAAAAATGGTCCCTCAATCATCAAGACTTGGCAATTTCAGTCCTCCAAATTATAAATATTGCAAGTCTAGACCATTATCATTGAAGAAAATACCAAACCAGCCCTTGAAGAATTCAATTATGGCAAGAAATACCCCTGATTACACTTTGTAGAAGTTTTTGGGCCAAAAATGTAAAAAGGCAAAAGTTGACAAAGCTTAAACAAGCGTTGATAGAAGTTTGGATTGAGTTTGACAAGTTTCTGAAAGATGGGGGTGATAAGCTGGCAGACAAAGAAGAAACCAAGACCAATGGTGGGGAGACACGTGCCCCACTCACCCAAAACAACCAATCACCACACACCATTTCTCCACCTCAGCTTTCCACTTAACCAGATTATAACTAATTAATATTAGTTACAAAAACACGCGCTAAATACCCCATTCAAACCTTAATCTGGATCAAAACATGCATTATTCATCATAAGAACAAATTTGGGTTTTCTTAATCCGTTTGTAATTAGCACCCAATAACCTCCAGAATTATAATTAGGGTCTCCCTAATCACAACCAAACTCACAAATAGCTTGCCACATCATTCCTTTGTCACATGTTTTACCCTGCTTTCTACCCCTTGGAGAAGATGACAAAACAAGACAGCCATCCAACGCCCCACATCCTTGCTTCAAACTTAAGCTTATTATGGGCCATTGATTAAATTCTACACTTGCCAACTCACATATACAGCCAAGAAGACATCACATGATCTTGAAGATATTCAAATCCCAAGGGCACATTAGGAACTTCATGTATTAGGGTTTTACTTATTTCTTCAGCTTTCTAGGACATGTAAGGCTATATATAAAGCCCTTAGGTCTCATTGAGACGTTTGCTTTTGGTTTTTCCTTTGTTCAAACACTTGTAAATCCTCTTTTTGATTAATGAATTTGAGTTAAGTGCTTTGAAGAAAGACCAAGTGCCATCTTTATTCTGCTTGTTTATGTTCTTAGTTTACTACTTTTGAAGTTTAAAACCTGTTTTCAAAAGAGGAGTGTGCACAAGTTTGCATATTTTCCTCATTCTCTTGATATTTTGCTAAGTCTTGTTCCAATCTTGGAATTCTTGGGCTATAGGGCTGATCATAGCATCCTAACTGAGTTGGTTAAGGTGTGGTGAGGCTTATAACTTGGGGATAATCAAGTGTGGGGTAACAAATTTGCATTAATCAAGTTTTTCCCAAGTTTCTGATTTTTATGATATTGTGCTTTAACCTTGTTCAATCTTAGCAGGCTTTTTGTGGAAGCTTGTGCTTGTTCTTGCTAGCACATAAGCTCAAAATTCGTGGGTGTGGATGTACATCCATGAGGTTTGCATACTTAATCTCCAAATCTGCTTAAATTGTGATTTTTGGTGATATTTGTATGAAACTGTTGTTCTTGTGGATTTTGTGGCTTGTTCTTGCTTGAATCTGTTTATTAGACTTGTTTTAGTGTTAATTGATGCTTGGTTGGCCTGAAATCTTGTTTTGCTTTTGAAAATTTTGATTTGAAAAATTTAAAGGGGTGTTTGGGTCTACTGGTTTATGCTTGTAATCTGTTTTTGTGTTAAGGGAAAGTGTTGTTTATGCTTTGTATCTGCTATACCTTTGTTTGAGAGTATTTTGCTGCAAGTTTTTGGGTTTGAACACTTGAATCAATCAATCTGCTATATAGGCCTTGTTTCTGCTTGTTTTGACCTAGGATTTTGGGAACACTTAGTGTGTATGCATGCTTAGGGATAAAAGTGGTTTAAACAAAGTTAACATAACCTGTTTGAAATATTTGAGGTGTTGAAATTGGCTTGTGTGTCAAATACATCAGCAAAAGTAGAAAACTGCATGTGTAGTGTTCATCAGTAACTTTCATTGCTTGAATCTTGCTTAATTCTTTGAACCAGTGCATGAAACCTGTTTAGACTTGCTTATTGGAGTTTATTATATCTTGTGTGTGCATTTGGTTGAATTTGGCTGGCTGAATTGTGCTAAAACTGCTCTTGAATGCTAAACTGCTTATTGTTCATGTCTGTGCAATGTCTGGTGATTAATTGATTAAACTGTATCAATTGGGTGTTTGTGATTGTGTTATTTTGATTGTGATTGACTCCTTTTGATCCAAAGATCAATTGGGTGCCTTTGTGAAATCTGAATCTCCAAAAAAGTCACTAAAGACAAAAAGTCAAAATAGTCAAGCAGTGGAAAAAGTTTCCACTGCTCAACATCCAAAACTAGCCCCTGCTAGTGCAATTTTGTCATCAGCTTATCAATAAGCTATTCTAGCTTATTCTGACTTGCAACAACTTATTTTTTGTAATAGATCTTCATTATTTGACCCATTTAAGTGAACTGGAGCTTATGAGACTTTGACTTTGACTTTTTACTAGAAAACCAACTTGTTTGACTTTTAAGATAAGTGCTTATTTGATTTTCCAGCTTATTGAGTGTGCTTATTTGAAAGGTCTTTGGTTTTTAAGCTTAGTTTTGTCAAAAGAAACATTTTGCAACTTGAGTCAGCTTCTGAGGTGGTCTAGATCATAAAAACGACTATTTTGTCGTTTTGTGAATAAGTTTGTGACTTGTTTCTGGCTTATTAAGTGGGCTTATTTGAAATTTCTTTTTGTAGAAGTCTTTGTTAGGTCAAAAGAAGGTTGTGTGTTAAATTTTAGCTTATGGCATCAGCTTATGGCTTAATGGGCCAAAAAGCCCATTAAGAATAAGCTGCTTATTATAAGTTAGCTTATTTCACATTTTCAGCTTTTGGGCCTTTGGAAAAAGTTGTTTAAAATCAAATTTTGAGTCAACCTGTGCTTTTGGGCTTAATTTGAGCACTTTTTCTTATTGGGCCTTAATTAAGCCCAATAAGGGACTGTTTTGGGTTTGACCCATTTTCTAGGCCTAATAGGGGTATTTAGGTAATTTCACTTTCATTTCTGAGTTACTTAGGTTAAATTAAGCTAGTTTGCAAGTTTTTAGAATTTTTATAATTTTTGGATTTTTAATATTATTTTAATATTATTTTATTATTAAAAATTAAAAGTCTGATTTTCTAGGTTTTTATATTTTTCCTAGGTTCTAAATACTTAATTAGGATTTTTGCAACTTTCTAAATATTTTTTAGGTCTTTTAATTATTTGTTATAATTAATTTAAGATTTAATTGATTTTAGGAGTTTTTAATGGTTTAAAAATAGTTTTAATTGGTTTTAAAATTTTGAAAAATAGTTTTAGCTTAATTAGAGTATTTTTGAGGTTTACAAACTTGAAAATCTTGTTTAGGGCTTTTTAATAATTAATTTTGATTTTTAGGGCTTTAATTAGCATTAAAAAGTCATTATCTAATTAATTAAAAGGTTTTTGCAAGTTTTGAATTTTTGTAAACTCTTAGAATATTATTAGGAATTTTTGGTGATTTTTAGAAATTTTTAGGTTTAAATTTTAATTTTGGTGGTTTTTACGACTTTACGTGTACGCCTTTTTAGACTTAGTTTAATCCGTCTTCATAACCGTCATTCTCTTCTAATCCCTTTTCTATTTTTCTTTTCTCAAATATAATCACAAATTAATCCAAATCATTACACACATAACACACTAGCCTCCTTGAGAACGAACTTAATTGGGTCATTCACACACGGTTTTCCTAAATCGTCGTGCTCACTTGCCCTATTTATTGCTTCCTTTTCCTAAAGGGGTAATTTTACAACTATCAATACTCAAAATCTACATGCGACAACAAAAATTTACCAATCAATACTTAAAAACAAAACAAATAAAAAACAAAAATATTAAACATGATAAGCTGTTATAGGCATAATAAGGTCATCCACTCACTGTTTCAACGAAACCTCAACACTCGAAAACCACAACATGCAACAACAATAGCTCATGAATCAACACTTTAAAACGGTAAAATTTAAAAACACAAATCTTTAATACGTTCATTGATCAATAAAGTAATTAAACAAAAAGGTATTACATACATGCAGTAGCAAACGTTTTTCGTTTGACTCTTCTTACTCTAGATTTAACAGTCTTAATGTTTGGGTGTCTTTTTTTGTTTATTTGTGTGTGTGTGAATTTATGTTTATGCATGTGTGTGTTTCTCGCATGTTTATATGTTTATGCATGTGTGTGTTTCTCGCATGTTTATATGCAGCCGCGAAGCGCGGGAGTTTTTGACAACGTATTTAGCGGCAATGCATTGTTCAACAGGTTAGATAGTGGTCGTTGAGTTATGACATAAGTCTCTAAACTCAGAATGTACACCCGACCTCCAAAGTATGACCTCTCTTACACTATGTTACATGAACTTTATATTTTTGATTATGCAAGAAATTAATAAAATTATGGAGAAAGAACACTCGAGTTTGTTCCAGCACTAATATACCAAGAAGTATTTACATAATAAAGTTAAACATAACATCTAAAAAATATACAGAACCATTTTCATTTGTTTGCTAGAGAGACGGACACATAAAAAGTGGTAGCCTGTCTTAATTTGTACTTTGGCCATTGTATACTACCTTTATATCACCACAGGATGTTGGCGCGTAAACTGTTGATGCATATGCTTTTTCACATGGGCGGGAATTAACCTGTTGATAAGCTCGGGAGATACTCCTGACAGTTGGAACCAAATACATAAAATGTAGTAAGCCACCTTGCAAACATGAGTGAGATAACCAGCGAGACCTAAACTAACACATGCTTACCTCTTGTCTGAAGTTGAAAAGAGTAGGCAACGGTCGACCATTTGGTAAGCGAGCATTCGGATGGCGTATGTGATCTAAGAACCGATGTGCCATCGCTTCAAGCTGCAGGCAAGAAGCATAGTTCAAATATTTTAAGCAAACGCACAATATTATATAAAACCCTACTTATGTATCAAGTTATCACCTTCAAAAAGCGTGTAGGTAAAGCTGAAGTTGCTCATATCAATCTCATCAATCCTATGCTTCCCACTTGCAAAACGGACGTCTGCATCACACAAATTCAAAAGAAACCTTATTGAATAAGTTGGTGTTGATCCTTTTTCAAGAACCCTCTTCGTTGGAGTATATTTTTTAGTCCGTAAGCAATTGACACTAACTTTGGCGCTTCTCTGAAAATGCATCTATTGGCCCTGCATTGTATATGATTAGTGGAGTTTATGAGTAGTCTTATTTTATATCTAAAAGTTTTATGCTACGATTGGCTCAAACCCAAGCAACATTAAGATGAGATAAAACATTATAGTTCAAACACGAAAATCTGATGGCAGCGTGCCTATTTACAATAATTAAATAAGCAAGCAGTTCAATATTTACAACAATTCTGTTGGCAATAATGTGTTTTTGGATTTACTTGCAAGTACTAACTGTTAATGTATCTACTTATTTGAAATTAAAAGGCATATGTGTATTGGTATGTATGTAATAGTTATTCTGAAGGCCTACCATACCTGTTGGTGACAACCTTCATTTGTGGTTAGGGTTTAGTCAAACGCCCATTAAGTTGTTTTTTTGTAACTGCGCATGCACATGGGATTCTACTGGAGTCTGTGTTATAGGTGTGACATAATGCTGAATCATGAGGGTCAAACTGTTCATGAAAGGGTTGCAGATTTTGTTGGGTGTATATTTTAAAGTAATATAAACTCCCAATGGTATGTTGCAATAGTGTGCTGGTGCAGTTGTATATAAGGATGTCATGCCATGTATTAGCAATACATTACTGTGCATAGAGCAACCGATAATCAGTCATGAAAAAATGTGTTGGTTGAGAAGGCTGCGTGCTTTGCAGACAGCTTGCGGTTCTTAGGAGTACCACAACTGTTTTTGGTTCTACCTGCGTGAACAGGTGGCTGATGAGATGGATTGGATGGGGAGACTTGAAGTTATGTATGGCCGTAAAAGGGCTGCAATTGCTGAGAGGGACAGCTTGATAAGCGAGTTATCTAGTATTAACCCATAACCGCTTTTGAGCTGCATGGTTTGTTTGCTATTGGACATGCAAGACAGAACTGAGGCGGAGCTTCACCAACTACAAGAATTGATGGGTGCGCCTGACAATCGTGTGACCGATATGAAGTTTTTCATCCGCAATATGTGATCATCGAAAGTGTTTGTAGGGCGCCGCCAGTGAGTGTCTATGTGTTTGTATGTTTTTAATAAACTGTTGTTCTTAGGCGTGTGTGGGAAGGTTATGTTTGGTCTTCGTTGTTTTAACTTTATGTGTATTTTTCGTACTCTATGCAGTCATACGCCACCTATGTGTATGTTCCGATATGTTTATGTTGTTGTTGATTATCTTTAAATTCGGAACATATTTTAATTTTAATACATCTTGTTGTGATTTTAGTTCCCATATATGGACATGATTGTTTATAGAGTTTCTTGTTGATAGGGTTACCTATACTGAATAATTGTAATGATAGGAACCAATGTATGATAGCAAGCATTAATCTGTGGCTCTTGGTTATTGTACTGGCACATTTTTGGATGCACATGTGCTTGACATTTTTCTTGGAACCTGTGTCACTCATTTAGCCTGCAATGTGCTTGTGAGAATCTAACAGTTGCAAGCTTTAGTGGCTAGTTGGCTAGCAAGTAATAAAAAAATGAATCAGATGTGACATGTCAACAGTAGGTTGGAGCTGTTCTATTTAAGTGTGCCATTCCAGTTGGGTATAGCACATTGCAGCCAACAGCCAGGGTAAAACAGTCAAGGAAAAAAATGAGTTGGCGAGGAATGCTTCAGTGATTTTGGAAGCATTTCCTATTTCTATCTGCGGAAGAAGATTGAGGCTGAGACGGAGTGGAGGGCCAGGATTGAAGATCTGCATGCGCGAAAGAAAAACGACATTGATGAGAGGGCCTAGTTTATAAGTGAGTTGTCTAGCCTTAGCCCGGACCACCGTGTGAGTCGAATGCTTTGGCTGCTAGGTGACATGAAAGAGCGTGTTGTCGCGGAGCTGTGGAAGATACAGGCACTGGTGGATGATTCTGATGGACGCCTTCAGGATCTGGATATTTTTTTTGATCCTTGTAACCCATGTAATGACAGAACGGATCTTTAGAGCAAGAAGCTTGTTTGTGTGTTTGTAATAAACGGCGTGTGGGATCCGATTATGTATAGTCTGGCCGTATTTATTGGTGGTATGTCTTTTATACGGCCAAAATCGTTGTTATGTTATTTTGCTTGAAGTTGTGTTGTATGTTGTTTGTAATATAACGAATGTTGTTTATGTGTGAAATGTGCTCTTTCATTATGTTATAATGCTCTTTCATTAGGTTGTAATGGACCTGTGTAAGATGTTTTGTTTGTGTGTTATAATATGTTGATAACTTGATACGTAGCCTTCTCAAAAGGGCAACTGTACACAAACACAACATTTTAGAACATTTTACACTTATTTGGTTGTGTGCTATAATATGGAGCTCTGAAGTTATGTTCTATATGTGTTGTGTTTTTGCATTATAGAACATAGTAATATTTTACCGTTTTTGCATTATAAAAGGTTGTAATAAAGGCTGAAGGAACCAAATACGTAGCCTTCTCAATGTAAAATGTTGTGTTTGTGTGTTATAATATGTTTGTGTGTTATAATACGTAAAATGTTGCTCTTTCATTAGGTTTTTTCATTATAGAACATAGCAATAGTATGCTACTGTTGTTGGTGCTTTGTTTTTTCACCACTTGTGGTAAAGATGTGCAGAGGCCCATGTTGTCCCTAATATTATGATTGTATAATACACGAATTTGTGAAAAAAAGGTAGAAATGAGATGAATTTTAGTGAGAGAAAATAGAGAGAGAAAAGAGAGAGAAATGGTTGGAACTAGGTGAATGTTAGATTGAGAAGTGAGAATACAAAATGAACCAACACCCTTCCTAACATGCTAGGAAGGGTATATATAGTCCACCCACATGCGGGCTTCTTTATGGACTATATGGTTTGGGCCGGGCTTTCCTTTTGGGCTTTAGTTACTTATTAATGAACTTTAGCCTAAAGTTAAGCCCGTATAACACGACTAATATACTACCTATTACAACGTTCTAAAATACGATACATAATAACCATATGGCCGAGCATTCTTGTTTGACTCAATATTTTGAGGCTAACAATCTCCCCCAATGAGAGGTCATAAACCTTGGTCATTTAGGAAATTTGTAGAGATTACTAATCTCGCCATAAATGAGCCTTGAACGTGTAATCGTAGTCTTGTTCCTTCATGCTGTGATCTTTGAGCCTTTGTCGTTGTCTTTCGACTTTGTCTTTAAGCTTGAGATCTTTAAATCATCCTTGACTTGTCTTTGCCATCTTGCGATCTTGTGTCTTCATCCACATGCTCACACTATTAATTGTTGAATATGTCTTTAGGCATAAGTATGTGGTTTCTGAATCATTGACTTTGCTGTGTACACCGTGACGCCACCTTCTCGAGACAAAACATAGACACGGACTGAATGGCTTTGACATTCGTCCTAAATCGGTAGCGTTTTACCCCCGTTCGGTGAAGACCGTTATACGATATTAAATACCATACCTGTGATCAGGTAGATTCAATTAAGAATCTCCTTGACAGGGTTTCGCGGCTGTACTAGCCGTTCTCTTTACTCGACCGTCTCAAAGCAAGACTGCGAACATAAAGAGTGAATCAATTGGATAGATATCCGCTTGATTAAAGTCGTCAATTCAAATTCCTGGAACAAGTTTGATTTGTAAAGAATCTTACCATTGTTGCTTTCCAGTTGACACAAGTTTGATTCATAAGAATCTCACAAGTCACCTACCGTAGCGCTGTTTGATGTTGACGCTAGAAGGATTTCCATTCGTCACTGTGGATATTAATGAATATCACTCTCAATGTTCTGGCAAGACCATAAAGATATTGCGTAGAAACCTGAAACGAGTTTGAATCAATTCAAAATCAAACCACTTTTGCTTTTCAGTTTTGCACATGTTCAATTCATAAAGAATCTTGCATATGACCTACCGCAGTGCTGTTTGATGTTAACACTGGAAGGATTTCCACTCATCATTGTGAATACTATGTAGTATTACTCTGAGTGTTCTAGCAATATCACAAGGATATAGCGTAGGACTCTCTCGATCTTCATCCGTGTGTCCTAACGAGATTTGATTGATCTCTTGGCTCTAGACTCGATTTGTGCACTTTTAGTGATCGAAGGCTGGAGCAGATGCCACCTATTCAATATCAACTATCTTGGAGTGAGAAAGTCAATAGAAATTGTGTTGATCTCCGTGACAATAAAACAAACTTCTTTTGAGAGAAGTCTGGGTAGCTAGGAAAGGGTTGTGCTTCACATCACTGGGTCCATGATGAGTTTGTCTTCATGATGAGTTGACCTGGTTTCTGCCTAAGTTGTATGGAGGGCTTCTTTCTTTAGACCCTTTATCCTTACATTTCTTTTTCATTCTTCAACCCCTTCAATGCTTACCAAGACATCATTACTAGCACCTTGTTGTGATTGTTCCAGTGCTAGCATCAGTACTTAGTCGGCATTCAGCTACGTTCACATTCTACTCCATCTTTCCTAAGGACTTATAATAATCTATTGGATTGTCCCTGGGAAGATTCCTCCGGTTCTGGTTGGATCATAGGACTTAAACCTAACCACCCTTTTGACACCAATAACGTCGTGAATTAAAGATGTTGTGGGTATTTGATCGTAACCATGAAAACCACTTTAAATTCTAACAAAGTATTTGAAAAATATTTAACACCTTGCTAGTTTTGTCGTTTTAGAAAAGCTCCCCCTTCACATGTGCATTAAAATGCGAAAGAATTTAAGTAGACATTTTGCACATGTGGGTAAGAGTTAAAGTGCTTGAGTCTTATATTAGATCACATTTTAATCACATTTTCTCCCCTATCTCTAATATATAAAATCTTTTGATATTAGAGATACCAAATTTGATTAAAATATATTTTGAAAAATAGTCTTGAAATCTCCGGGAGAAAGATGTGTTAATCTTTTGCATGAAGTTAAAATGATCCCCTTCAAAAATTGATCCAATTGAATTGTCATTGTGAGGATATGATCCACATTTCGCTTTTTGAGGATGGGAGTTGTTGAACACACAATTTTTGAAAGATTTTGAATATCATTGAAAAATTCTTGAAAAAATTGTGTTCAACGCTTTTTGAAAAATCAATTCTTTTTGTCGAAAGGATTTCTAAAGCATAAACTTGAGTTCATAGACTTTGAATGTCTTGACGAATCCACTCAAGTGTAAGAAGATTTAACTTCTTTTGCTAAGGGTAAGAGCACGAAATCGTACACTCCCCCGTGAATATAGTTTCGGTTTGCAATCTGAAAGTGATTACAAGCCATTGTGTTGAGCTCAAAACATTGAATGTTTTGTGACAAGCTCAACCCGTGATAGATTGCTCTACCCGTTGTTTGGAAATATTTGTCCAAAATAGACAATTTCATTTATTAAAAGAAGAAATGACATGTTTTGAAAAATATTTACAACTTTCATTCGAGCTTTATGTACACACCCGTGTCGTTATTGAGCGACATTTCTAGGCACGTCCATATTATTGATACTGAAAGACATGTCGAGAAGAATATTTTTGGATTTTGAAAGATTTTTAATTTGTGTTTTGCTTTTATGTGTTTTATATTTTTGTATTTTGCTTTTTCAAAGATATTTACAAGTAGATGTTTGATAGATAAATCAAGCAGGCACCTTTGCCAGAATCTCCAGGTCTGCTGGAGTCAAACATCTCATACCAATTTCCCTAACGAGGTACTCAAACCTATCTTTCGATAGAGCTTTCGTAAACAAGTCGGCTAATTGGTAATCCGTTCCAACAAAGTATAATTCAACGATACCTCTTTCAACTTGTTCCTTTATGAAGTGGTATCTGACATCGATGTGCTTCGTGCGGGAATGCTGTACCGGATTGCAGGAGATGGCTATGGCCGACTTTGAGTCACAGTACATAGGTACTTTATCAAAGTGGAAGCCATAATCCGTGAGTTGTGTTCTCATCCAAAGAACTTGAGCACAACATGCAGATAGAGACACATACTCCGCTTCGGCTGATGAAAGTGACGTGCAATCCTGCTTCTTGGAAGACCATCCCACAAGCTTATCTTGACCTAGAAATTGTGCACCACCAGAAGTACTTTTTCGTGTATCAAGACACCCTGCATGATCAGAATCTGAATAGGCCGTTAGAAAGAAACCGGTTTCCCTAGGATACCAGAGTCCCAAATGAATGGTATTCTTGAGGTACCGAAAGATCCGTTTAACCTCCTTGAGGTGCTTTTCAGTGGGTCGGGCTTGATAACGTGCAAAAAAACACGTAGCATGTGAAATATCAGGTCTGCTTGCTGTCAAGTACATGAGGGACCCGATCATGGAACGATATCTCGTTTGATCTATGGGTAGTCCCTCCAAGTCAGCATCTAGCGATGTGGTTGATAATGGTGTCCCAATGGGGTCACATGAAGTCATACCATGCTTTTTGATTATCTTTTGACAATACTTAGCTTGGTTTATAAAGATACCACTTGGGGATTGGTGAACTTGAATTCCTAGAAAGAATTTTAGTTCGCCCATCATTGACATTTCAAATTTGCTGTACATTACTTTTTCAAACCATTTTGAAAGTTTTGGGTTTGTAGACCCGAAAATAATGTCATCAACATAAATTTGCACAAGCAAAATGTCATCCCCATATTTATAAGTGAACAGAGTTAGATCAATGGAACCTTTTGAGAAACCTTTGGATACCAGAAATTTTGAGAGCTCGTCGTACCACGCCCTTGGATCTTGCTTGAGTCCATATAGTGCCTTATGGAGACGATACACCTTGTCAGGATATTGAGGATTGACGAATCCTTCCGGCTGCGTGACATAGACTTCTTCCTTCAAAGGACCGTTAAGAAACTCCGTCTTTACGTCCATTTGATAGACAGTGAATCCCTTATGCGCAGCATAAGCAAGGAAAATCCTGACCGCTTCCATGCGAGCAACTGGTGCAAATGATTCATCAAAATCAATTCCCTCTTTCTGGCCATACCCCTTAGCCACTAGCCTAGCTTTGTTCTTGATGATCGTATTCTCTTCATCCATCTTGTTTTTCCAGATCCAACAAAGATTTAATGGAGTCACGTCGTATGGTCTGTCAACAAGTTCCCAGACTTTAAGTCTTTCAAATTGTTGAAGTTCATCCGTCATCGATTCAATCCAAGCATGATCAGCCATGGCTTCTTTGATGTTTTTGGGTTCAGCTGTACTCACGGCGAGTGCGAACATACAAACATCGCCATCGGTTGCTAGTTGTCGTCTTGTACGAACGGGCTGTGAAGGGTTTCCAATTACGTGAACCAAAGGATGATCTCGGGTCCAATGATGTGTTGAAGGATTTCGTTGATAGAACGTATGCATATTTGACGGATCAACATGGCGAGTAGAAGACTCTCCAGTTTCGTGTACCGTTGTACCGAATGGGTTGATAAATTCGTCTTCGTCAGATAATGCATCGTCTGCTTGATGTGTGTTCTCTGGAGCAATGACAGTAGTTGTGGATGTTGTAGGATCGATTGTTAATGTGATATTCTGAGGAAGTAAATCTGCAGCAAACCGTGTTGAAGTAGATGAAGTTGTATCCTTTTGTTGATGATGATAGGTATCATCATTCTTATCATGAGTGACAGCGGAAGACTTCGATGCAACTTGTTTCTCCCCAGTGAAATATTCATCATACATTGGTCCATATAACATTTCCAACTCTTCAAGGTCGTGTCCACTGTCATATCTGCTCTAGGAACATGTTCAGGAACCAGCTTTGAACTTGACGGTTCATTGCTGTGGTCTTGAGTTCCGAGTTCCGTGCGGTTGTGAACGGAAGTCGTTTGTCGTTGTGGATCGGGACTTAAAATACTTTGTTCAAGTGCCATTTCTTGCAATTCATCAAATCTGATATGAATAGTCTCGACTATCAATTTTGTTCTCTTGTTGTACACTTTGTATCCCTTAGACTGAGTTGCATATCCCACTAAAATGCATGCATCACCTTTCTCTTTCATCTTGTCCAGATTTTCACCATCTCGAATAATGTAACACGTACATCCAAAAATGTGAAGGTGTTTGAGTGAAGGTTTGCGATCATTAATTATGTGATATGGTGTCTTTTCGTGTCTTGGGATAACTAAGGAGCGGTTTTGTGTGTAGCATGCGGTTGACACGACTTCGGCCCAAAAGTATAGTGGAAGTTTTGAAGCGGATAATAATGTTCGAGCAGCCTCAACTAAAGTACGGTTTCGTCTTTCAACAACGCCGTTTTGTTCGGGTGTTCGAGCAATAGATGTTTCATGTTCAATTCCTTCGGCTTCAAAATAATTTCTCAGTTTTGAATTCAAAAATTCTGCACCTCTGTCAGTACGAACCACTTTAACTTGAGCTTGAAGACCACGTTGTATCACTTTAAGGAAGCTGATGAGAACATCGGGTGTTTCATCCTTGGATCTCAAGAAGTGAGTCCATGTGTACCTTGAGTAGTCATCGACAATTACCATAACGTATTTCTTTCCATTGATACTTTGAACACGCATGGGACCACACAAATCTATATAAAGAAGATCTAACCGTCCTTTAGAGCTTGGTGTAGTCTTTGTCTTGAAACTACTCCGTTTAGCTTTACAAAGCTCACAAGAAGAACAAAGATGATCTTTGATGAATTTCAAGTTAGGAAGGCCTCACACAATATCTTTCTTGGAAAGCAAGTTGATGGTGTCAAAGTTAAGATGAGATAAACGTTGATGCCATAACCAAGCTTGAGTCGTTGAAGCTTTAGCCATGAAACAGATTGGAGTTGAAGATGTGGAGTCTTGTAGTGAAATAGTGTATAGATCAGTACCCCGTGTTCCGGTAAGTAAGTCATTCCCATCATAATCACGAACAAAACATGTCTTCTTTCTAAAAGCAACCTCCAAATCCGCATCACAGAATTGACCAACCGAGAAAAGATTATGATTGAGCCCTTCGACGTAGTAAACCCTTTTGATAGTGATATTCCCCTGAACCAAGTCTCCATATCCTAGGATCGGTGCAAATTGATCATTTCCGAATCGAACCGTACCCAGGAACTTCTCCACGAAGTTAATTAGAAGCTTGAGATTCCCCGTCATGTGCTTCGTGCATGCGGAGTCCATTATGAAGAGAATTATTTCGATCACCTGCAGAAGAATTAGAACACGATGGAGCATTTGCTAAATTGGATTCCATGTTAGTTGTGATTTCCGATTCATTAGTTTCCCTAGTTTCATTACTTAGAGGTACACTAACGCTCGTAGTCACATTTTCTGTCCTAACCTTAGGCATCCATTTATATCCTGGAGGACATTGATTAGCAAACCACCATTTCCAAGGCTTGCTAGCAGACTCATATAATTCCCTAATTCTGCTTCTAGGGTTCTTAGTGGTGGAGTCTGATGCAATACTTTTCTTAGGGGGGTTGCACCAGAATGGTTCACTTTGCGTTTGGGTTTTCTAGCACTAATAGGCATCACAGTTTGCTTCTTAGTTCTAGTTTCTACGCCTTTGACATTATTCGAAACACACATAGCATGATTAGCATTAGCACACTTTCCACATTTCACACAAACAAACTTAACTTTCATAGCATTCAAAGTCGAATCATTCAAATCGTCATTACACACGATTACAGACGTTTTATTCTTAGAAACATTGAAAATCCTAGGGTGGTCTTCTACTTCCTTCATCATCCCTTGACTTTTGTTTTGCCAGACCTTTTCATTCATGCGAGTGCTCTTAAGCTGGGGCCGGCTAACACTAGCAGTGGGGACTACTTCTGTAGTAAAAGACACACGTCTATTAGTGTTTCTAGAAGTCTGAGGTGATTGACTTTCTTTGTTTTGTGTGGGTTTAGTGGCCAATCTATACATCCCTGGTTTAACCACATTTGTGTTCTTAATGCTTTGTGATCGATTATGTGTTTTGAGAGTGTTTTGTGGTAACCTATCCTTCCCATCCGTCTTGGGGGCAAACGCAGGTTTTGCAAATGCAGAATTAGAGAAAACAGATGGTTTTCCCAAGACAGAGGGTCTAGTCACTTTTTGAGCATTGGGTTGTCTTACAACAGGTTTCTTAACACTAGGTTCCACAATCTTCCCACCCATCTTAGCAACGAGTTTCTTCAAATCTGCTATCGCTCTGTCCCTGTCTTGTAACTGAGCTTTCAACCCTTTAATTTCCAAATTCTGTTCGTTCATTTCTCGAAACGTTTGGGAAAGTTTTTCTTGCAATTTATTATTATGTGGAAAACTACCAACGTCTTTTTGCAAAGCAAGTTCAAGAGAATGACAATGTTTTTGAAGGAAATCAGTTTTGTGTTGAAGTAACTCAAAAGCCTTTTTATCAATATTTTCTTTATGTTTCGAAAGCTCAAGTTCAAGACGCTCACACTCTTTGATTTTATCAAGATATTTGCATGCAACATCAGAATATTCATCGATATCAGCACAAGATTGAAGAGTAACACACAAAATATCTTTGGAGAGACATTCTTCTAAGAGTAGATCATATTCGTTTGAAAATTCTAATTTGTCATTTTGAAGGTCATCAATTTATTTTTCAAGAGACTCAACATATTTCAAATCATCAAACATTTCAGACTGAATTAAATTTTCAAACTCAAGAACATGTTCTTTTATTATCTTCGTATTTGGTATTAAAAGTTCTTTCACAAGCACAGTTATGTCGTGAGGAATCTCGGTTTTCCACTTATCCTTTTGACGTTTCTCCCAATCGCTTGCAACAATAGATTGAACATTATTGACGTGGTGTTTAAGAAAACCAAGTATTTTTCTACTTTTGCTTTTAGAAGCATCTAGAGGAAAATAGTTAATATATTTAAAAACATTAGTTTTCCTCTTAGTGGCAAAAGCTTTTTTCCATTGAATTCTTTTTTGTTTGCATTCTAAAAATAATTCCTCACGAGACTTCTGTTTTTGTGGAGTGAAAAGACCATAAAGACTGTTTTCATAAGCATAGTTATATGGTTTCACAAAATCTTTATTGACCGGTGATCTACTCTCCTCATCCCAAAGGGACGTCTCTTCACTATCAATGTTAGCTACTTGGCAGTCATTATCAGTCCATTCGGACTCATCAAGATATAAGTGAGGGTTCGCAGCTTGAGCTTGTTCGAGGTACTTGGGGGTGGCAAAGCTAGGTTGACCCTTGAAAAACGACCGAGGTGCTATCATTCTTACGGTTTGAATAGAGTCATGTGTATTATAAATAACTTTTTTCAAAAAATCGACTTGTTCTTCGAGATCCTTTACTTTTTCAGTATCTTTGCTTTGTCTATTTTTGAAATCTTGTTTTAATGTTTCAACCTCTTGTTTCTTCTCGTCAAGAATTTTAGCAGAATCAGTGGTGTTCATAGAAAGCCTCTATTCAAGCTCATTAACTTTTGTTGTAGCAAGGTACGTTCTTTGACGTTCATCACTTAATAAAACATTAAATTGGCGTTTTTCTTTAGTTAACAAAGCAAGAGCTTCATTGTATTTATTTTCAAAATCGTCCTTTTTAACGTTGATGACACGACTTTTGTACCCCTCAAGCTCGTTGGTCTTTTGAAGAAGCTCAGCCCTATAACTATCAATAGTCTCACTAGATTTTATAAGAGCGGCTTTGCATTCTTCAAAGTTTTGAGTGAGCGCTGTGTTTGCCTTCTTTAATTGCTTTTGATTCTTTCTATTTTCATTGACATCTTTTTGTAAACTAGTAATTAAATTAGCAAGCGCGACACGCTCCTCGTCATCATACTCATTTGTATGTTGATCATCCTCAAACTCATTATTGCACATGTCTGATGAATCGGGTGTGGTATTGCTATCAACCGTTTCCATCATACACGTGTCAGTAATTGTTGTTGGAAGTTCACTATGCTCATGTGTATCACCAAACACATTATATTCATCAGCATGTTGTACCTTATCAATTGGCTCAGTATCAAAGATAGGACCATTGTCATCTTCAGTGACGTTAAGGACCTCATGAATCTTTGCCATGTATGAATAATGTGCCTCGAGTTCTTGGTCGGAGATTTCATCATCTGTGTCGTCAAGCATTTCTCCTTCCTCAACTGATAACTTGATTCCAGCTTCCATTTTCTTGTACAGCAGCATCTTTTCCTTATGATAACCATAATCTTTAACCCTCTTTGGCTGCCTGTATTCCTTAGCCAAATGCCCAAAACCTCTGCAGTTAAAACAATGAATCCCACTTTGTTGCACAACTTGAGTCCCAACAGTTTCCCGATTTCCAACAACAGTAGCCACCCTCTGATTATCATACTTAGGTTGTCGATCATACTTTGGAGGACTCGCAACACGTCTTCGTGTGTCATACCTTGGAGGACTCTGTGCATGGGTGTTCCTCGAGTTTGAAGATGTTCGAAGGTTGTTGTTGGTGGGTTTGTAGATTTTCTTATATTGCTTCATAACGAAAGCCATTTGTTGCTTGAATTCCCTATCCTTTTGAGCTATTTCTTCATCACTGTCTTCTTCGGATGATTGCTCAGGTGTGGGTGATTGTGCTCTTGCAACTTCTTTGCCTCGGGATCGTGTTGGAACATGTGACTTGGAGACAATGGATGATCGTGGTGATGATGATTGAGTAGAGTAGGTCTTTGAAGTACGGGAGTGATAATCTGGGTAATGTTGAGTGGTAGACACCAAAGCAAGTGGATTGGAAATCTTTGCAACTCGTTCAGCTCGAAGTTCATTTGCCGCATTTTGAAATTGTTTCAAGATGTCAAAGAGCTTGTGATATGAAACTTCGTCAAACTTTTGTTGTTGTTTCACCAAGGTGACAAACCGTGTCCACTCTGGTTGAAGTTGCCGTAGAAATTGGACATTGACTTGCATGGTGGAAACTTGCAAGTTGTTTCGGGTCATATCATTCATCATCTTGTAGAATCGGGAGTAATAAGAATCAATTGATTCCCCATCCTTTGATGTAAACTTGCCAAAGTTTCAAAACATCTTAGTTTTCACATCTTGTTTGTTAAGTGATTCACCTTGTTGCAATCTTTCAATGGCCGTCCACATTTCTTGAGCAGTAGGACATGCGTCAACCGTAGAGTAAATCTCATCTCCAATGCCACTGAGAATTAAGTAGATTGCTTCCTTCTCTGCATCAAACCACGCGCGGTTCTCTGGGGTGAGGTCGGTCCTCTTTTCATCACGTTCATATGCGGGTTGTGCGTCACTTGTGTCTGTGGCTGGTACTGCAGGAACTTGAATCCTTGAGAGTTTATAGGGTCCTTCCAAAATACATTGCCTTAAAGCATCACCGTTAGGTTTTGTGTCAAGGTAACGTATAAAACGGGATTGCCATTGATCATCTCGACCCGACACAAGCATTGGTGGTCTTTCTTTGTTACCTGCCACCATTATGTTGTTGTTCGTCACACGATATTCGGCAGTAGAATCCATCTCAATATTCTATGAAATGATGAATCGAATGTGGATCTTAAGTAGTTGTGTTGTGATTGTTTTGTTGTTGAAATTCCGAAAATTACGATTTTTTCTCAGCCCGACAATAAATTCCTCAGTCCGACAAAACGGTAGACCTAAAAAATTTGTAATCACCAAATTTTGAAATTGAGCTAGAAATGTCCTAAAACTAGTATGGAAAAAATTTGATTTTACTTGACCTAAAAATCTTCGTGTAAACTACGTTCCGAAACTAATCTAGATGGTGGCTAAATCTAAAAAATACTCAAACAAAATTTAGCTAAACATGTCATCGGAATGTCCATCGGAATGTGCCATCGGAATGTTGGTTGTCGGAATGCTTAGATCGGAATGTCCTTTAGATCGCAATGTACTGTCGAAATGTTCAGATCGGAATGTCCTTTAGATCGCAATGTGTACCTATCGAAATCCCAGATCGCAATGTGTACCTATCGAAATCCCAGATCGCAATGTTTACCTGTCAGAATCCCAGATTGCAATGCTCAGATCGGAATATGTTCAGATCGGAATGTTCAGATCGGAATGTGGCTGAAACAAATTTGGCAGAGTAACGACTCACAATTCCCTTGAAACCGTCGGAATCCCAGATCGCAAAGTACGATCAGAATGTCCAGATCGGAATAAGGTATCGAAATCCTTAGATCGCAAAGTAAAACCCTAGGGTTATTGCGATCGAAACCGTACTTACCTTTTCTGAAATTGTAGCTGTCGCAATAAGGGACCCTTTTTTTCAACTTTTTAGGCAACGATTTTACCAACTTTTAGGCAACAAATTTAGCAACTTTTAGGCAACAAGATCGTGTTTTTAACCAAACCAAGACAACCATATCTCTACAACAAGTATATAGAAGATTTGTATCAAGATATAGAACACGAAAAACACAAAAAAAACTTGAATTCGAGATGATTTATGGATTAAATCATACGAATCAAATATAATAACAACAACCAATCACAAATCTACCCCGTGGCGATTGATACCAATTGTTGTCCCTAATATTATGATTGTATAATACACGAATTTGTGAAAGAAAGGTAGAAATGAGATGAATTTTAGTGAGAGAAAATAGAGAGAGAAAAGAGAGAGAAATGGTTGGAACTAGGTGAATGTTAGATTGAGAAGTGAGAATACAAAATGAACCAACACCCTTCCTAACATGCTAGGAAGGGTATATATAGTCCACCCACATGCGGGCTTCTTTATGGACTATATGGTTTGGGTCGGGCTTTCCTTTTGGGCTTTAGTTACTTATCAATGAACTTTAGCCTAAAGTTAAGCCCGTATAACACGACTAATATACTACCTATTACAACGTTCTAAAATACGATACATAATAACCATATGACCGAGCATTCTTGTTTGACTCAATATTTTGAGGCTAACAGCCCATAACATCATTCTTTTTGTTTTTTGTGTTTCCCCATAAATGGGTTTTTCTATATTATCTAAATGTGGCAAAAAGATGATGGCAACAGTGTGTGAATGGGGATAGTGTTTTTTTTTTTAAATATACTTTTGGGAAGCTAAGGCGAGAATCATGCAATTTGGGATTCGGTTACTGTTTTCGGTGGTAGTGTTGATTGTTAGTGCAGGACACTATAGGAGATAAGCCAGGAGGCGTTGATATATAAAGGAGTGTTAAGAGGCTAGAGCTTACACATCTTTACACACATTTATAGTTAAGTTTTATAAAGAAATAACCAATGGTGTACCGCCCAAAATGTGATGCATTGGAGAAAGAAGCAGGAACTGACGATTAGGCGGACATGTTTATTTGTCGTCTACAGGATGAGATTCTAGGCGAAACAACCTGGAAAGCTAGGATGGAGAAAATGTGGCAGGAGGTGAATAGTGGTGTCATTGATAGGACTCATCTTGTTTATGAGCTAAGGACCGTTTTTGGGGAACCGGTAGTTAACCAGATGGTGGAATTTTTAGGGACCCTGACACGTGAAGACTGTTCCTTTCGATAACAACTCGGAGCCGAAGCAGTGGCAACTGGAAACCGCATCGGTAGGATGGAAAGATTCATTGAACGGTTGCGAGGGAACGTTTCTGGTTGAAACGATTATTTGAATTCACGTTAAGGTGTTCGCTTTGTGAGTGTTGAATAAATCATCGTTGGCCATTATGTTGTTTGTGTTGTGTTTCTGTGTGTACCAAGAATGGAACAGGCGTGTGTGCCTGGGTGTTTGTTATTTTTGGTACTGCCAATGACGTTGGTTCATTGGAAGGGCTTCTTTATGTATTTGGTTTAATGTACTTGTATGTTTGTTTCTTGCAAATGTTTATTTATTTAGTTTTATATTTTTATTGCATTCATACAAACTTTAAAGAAGGCAACATGAAAAAACTAAAGGCTGTTGTGTAACAAACGCGTAGTATAGAGTGTTACCTGGTTTTGTGAGGGGCAGGCAAAGGTTTCTCTTTTGATGTTTCCACAGCTGACGTTGTACAAAAACCTTCTATTCCTTTTGGTTCCTTCAGCCTTCTCAATTTTTTGTTTGTGATGCGCTTGTCAATGTTAAACCAGCTTGGTCGAAGAAGGTGAAGCTGCCTCGGCCAGTGCTATCGTGAACACTTGATTTGAAACAGTACATGTCATTTGCCATAATATGGTTGTTTTAGTATTTTGGTTAGTAATTGTGAATGCATTGTGAATAACAGTTCCATACCTAAATAAAGGGTCCTCCAGTTCTCCCTCATCTACACAAACAAACGTTCCTTCATAGTCAGCTTGTGTTTTTTTGTCGTTAGGGAAGCGGTACACTTCAGCAAACCTGTGTATTCGGTTACTCGTAAACACCCGACAGCAAGGATTAAAGGAGGTGGGAGATTATCAATCTCTTCCGTATAAAATTATCATACGCCGTATAAAAGTATAATATAAGTTGTAGGCAAACAGAAAATACATGTTCCTAGCGCTAGTCCACAGCTGGTGTAGGATAGAGCAGGAAGACGATAAACGGCCTCCCTAAACTTGCCCAAACAACCATCTGGTAGGCATGAACTTTTAGCCCCAACACACGCTGGCGTTCTATTTCGGCAGGTTGGTCACCTTTCATGAACAAATAAACAATCAAATGTTAAGTAACGCGAGATGGCCATTTTTTTTCAGACCATTGATGCAACTATAAAAAAACTTACACTCAGCCGGAGCCGCCACCGACACTGGCAGGTGGAACAGTTTTTTTCCCGCTTTGATAAGCCGATATCGAATCTCACCCGAGAAACAAACAGGTCAGTAAACAAACCGAAACCACATTCTTGGAAGAATAAGCTCAGATATGCGAGGGCGGGAAGAGCAGCAAAGGTGCGTGACCCGCCATGGCTTCAAGCACGACTTCGTGTTGGCCCGGCAAGTCATGGGTCGATTCAACCTGATCATCAGCAATCATACACGCCATGGGTGCAACCATTAAAGGATGGTCAGCTTTGCTATTTATGTTTTCTTGGCTCAGACATGGCACCCTTTAGGGAAAACTGGATAAGCACGCCATGGCTGCAACCTCGAGAGTTGCCCCACCAAGACACGTGCAATCTCAGCATTAGCCCGGGTCGTTCAAGGTCATCACAGCCATATCAATTGCACATTCCAACAACCAAATTACCACAAAAGCGTATAACAACCCTGAAAGGATGGCCAGCCAAGAGACATTTGATCTCTGTTGTATCCCGACCCATTGCAACATAATTACGACTGCAATAAAAAAAATATACAGTTGGAAACCGGGTAACGAACCGCAAATTTCAAAGGTTGCCCCGCCAAGATCCGCGTACCAACTGAACTTGCTATTTATGATTATTTGGCTCAGACATAGCACCCTTTAGGGAGAACCGGATAAACACGCCATGGCTGCAACCTCCGGAGGTTGCCCCGCCAAGATACATGCAATCTCAGGATTAGCCCGGGTCGTTCAAGGTCATCACAACCATATAAATTGCACATTCCAAAAACCAAATCACCACATAAGCGTATAACATACCATAGATACCACCAACGTGAAAGACCCATAAGTATCAGGAAGCAAATATAGCAAGAGGACAACCTTTTTTCAGCTTGGAAGCTGATTAAGCAAATAAGCAGGAACCAAAATCAGGACCAAGATCATATGTAAGTCTCCAAAGAAGCTACAATATCGATGGCTACATAAGGCAAAAGAAACCCAAAATAAGGTTACATTATATAAGCTAAAACAAACAGTCCCTAAAGCAACCTAATATGCTTTTTTCAAGGTGTAATCAAAACCAAGTCGTGTAACATATAATGTAATCCGAATCGTGTAAGGTATAATCTAAAGCAACGAAGGGCCAAGATGGTATCCAAATATTAATAGTATCGACCCTCATAGCCAGGCCTTTCCCTCACAAAAAACTACACACACAAACAATAGCAATTAAGGATTGAACTTACTATTTATGATTATTTGGCTCAGACATAGGACCCTTTAGGGAGAACCGGATAAACACGCCATGGCTGCAACCTCCAGAGGTTGCCCCGCCAAGATACATGAAATCTCAGGATTAGCCCGGGTCGTTCAAGGTCATCACAGCCATATCAATTGCACATTCCAACAACCGAATTACCACAAAGCGTATAAAATACAAGAGATACCACCAACGTGAAACACCCGTAAGTATCAGGAAGCAAATATAGCAAGAGGACAACCTTTTTTCAGCTTGGAAGCTGATTAAGCAAATAGCCAGGAACCAACATCAGGACCAAGATCATATGTAAGTCTCGAAAGAAGCTACAATATCGAAGGCTACATAAGGAAAAAGAAACCCAAAATAAGGTTACATTATATAAGCTAAAACAAACAGTCCCTAAAGCAACCTAATATGTTTTTTCAAGGTGTAATCAAAACGAAGTCGTGTAACATATAATATAATCCAAATCGTGTAAGGTATAATCTAAAGCAACGAAGGGCCAAGATGGTATCCAAATATTAATAGCATCGCCCCTAATAGCCAGGCCTTTCCCTCACAAAAAACTACACAAACAAACAATAGCAATTAAGGATTATCACCGACCTACAAACAACGCCGTACAACACACATGGCGGCAATGAAGACGTAGGGGCAACACAGGATCTCAGGATCAAATCAGAAAAAAGGTTTGGCTCAGATTTGCGAGCTAGGAACAGGGCAAAAGGGCAACCGACCCGCCGCGACTGCAAACACGATATATTGCTGCCTTGCCAAGATACGGCTGGGTGGCACCCAACACAGGCCAAAGCTCAATCAATAATATCATCATCGCCAACGATAATACATATTATAATATTTTTAATAAGGAGAATCACGGTTCCCAATGAACAGTGATTCCGCTCACACACTGATAAAAATATTGTTCCCTTCCCCTCTGACAGTTGCCTCCTTCCCTGACAAAATCTACACACACAAAACATGCACCTTTTGTTCCAACGGCCCATAATACAATATTCATAAAAATCACCTTATCTAATTAACCACACATTCACTTATATTTTGTTGCCACATCGCATGAATATGTTAACCCGTTAACTGAGATTGATGTGTTTGCCACAAAACTGGAGTTTGCACCCGAAACCGGCATGCCCGGATCACCAACACCACACACCCGCCACTATCGTCGCACGCGGTGGGCAGCGGCAATGAAAAGAAGGGGGTAATGCATGACCATAAGGCGAAAGTAGCAGCTTAACTGAACCACCAAACGGTCAAACATTCAGACTGTTCACTGGGAACCGTGATTCCCTTGTTTAATATATAGAGTTCAATGAGTCGCAGGTAAAATTGAAGTAGACGGTCTGAATAAGCTTAAAAAAACACCAGCTCAGATATGCGATGGCTGGTACAATAACATGGACCTCAGATATGCCATGTCGGTATGGGCAGAAAGGGTCCGTGACCCACCATGACCGTAAGCACGACAATGTGCTAGGCCGGCAAGTTAAGGGCCGATTCCACCAAGCACCATCGATCATACACGCATGGCTGCAACACCTAAAAGGTGCCTCGTCAAGACACGTAGGATCTCAGCTTTAACCTGACCCGCTGCAAGTCATCATAGCCCGTATAACACTTATATTTTGTTGGCACATCGCATGAATATGTTAACCCGTTAACTGAGATTGAATTCACACTGTTCACTGGGAACCATGATTCCCTTCTTTAATATATGAGTGGCAGGTAAAAAAGAAACACACGGTCTGAATAAGCCTAAAAAAGCACCAGCTTAGATATGCGATGCCTGGTACAATAACATGGAGCTCAGATATGCCATGTCGGTATGGGCAGAAAGGGTCCGTGACCCACCATGACCGTAAGCACGACAATGTGCTAGGCTGGCAAGTTAAGGGGCGATTCCACCAAGATCATCGATCATACACGCATGGCTGCAACCTTAAAAGGTGCCTCGCTAAGGCACGTATGATCTCAACTTTAACCCGACACGCTGCAAGTCATCATAGCTGCCACACCCCAACATGGCGGAATATGAAGCGCGACGTATGGATATCATCACAACATGGCGTGTCTATAGAGATAACTAAATGAATTAAGAAATTTCATAAAATGGTGACACAAATGTCATGACAATATCTTAACAATGCAGGAGTCTAGGTAAGTAGGTAACAGTCCTACCTCTTACCCAAGACAAACAATACAAAAACAAAGCAAACATATAGGTGTCAGCAGTATCACTTATTAAACAAACAAAAGAAACTAAGAAGGAACGGGGATCTCCTTCTAAATGCATTCCTACGCAACTCCAAATCCTAGCCACTATGTTCTCACGCTTAACCACAATATCACTTGAAAGAGACACTAAAACACGTCAACATAAAGTTGGTGAGAGTCATAGGTTTAGACTCCAACGCCAAAATCAAACCATAAGCTGTGAACAACAACCACTAACAAATGAACATATGGAGAATGTGATACAAACATGCATTAACAACTAATATTCAAGATTTAACAAACCAAACCAAATCCAAATCCAAATCCAAATCCAAATCCAAACACCCTGGTATCATAGGCGCCCATACACCTATGTACCAATCCCAAGGCCTCGCCTTGTCATTATCCATTGGTCCCATAGATGCTCACACATCTATGTACCTCCCCAAGGCCCCGCCTTGTCAACATCCCCTTGGTACCAAGTCAAATCACAAAACAATCATGAATCAACTAGCAGTTAATCACATAAGTATGCACAAGTCCATCACCAAACACAAAACATTCAAAACATAATTTATAAAACAAGACAGTGTCTCTTCCATCCCATCTGGAAGTCAAAATCATTAGTAAACATGGGACTATGAAACTCACCTGATTGAGCTTCTCCAAAAGTCCGCGCACTAGAAAAAAGCTAACAAACAAAAATACAAAATCAACACATGAACCAATCACTAAAATGGCTCATCAACCTATGATGGACATCTAGCCTTCTCCCATATATGATCCTCATTAATATGCTCTAAACACCCTGTTACCCTTCCCTAACAAGACTTGGTTAAGTTTGCTACCTATCCCGCTCATATTTTACACAAAACAGTCCCAACTTTTAGGTCTCCAAAGTATAAGCCAAACGCCCACCTAACCATACCCATGACCTCTGTAAAAGAAACCCTATGCCCTTATATATGTTAGCTAACTCCTCCTTTTTGCCCCAACCTTAAAGCTACTGTTAAGACCCTGATATATATATATATATATATATATATATATATATATATATATATATATATATATATATATATATATATATATATATATATATATATATATATATATATATATATATATATATATATATATATATATATATATATATATATATATATATATATATATATATATATATATATATATATATATATATATATAGATAGATATATACTTTTGTCTATCCGAATTTTACTGATTTTGAACATACAAAAAGTTTGTTATGATTAGGGGGTCTTACCCTAACCCACAATCTTAGCCCCAATGCAGATACTTCCTATAATATATAAACCAACTCCCATGCTCGTTTGAAAGTCCCAATACAACCCTAAGTACCCCAAACAACCCAAAACATAAAAAGAAAACAGGCTGATTTCAAAACTGTTTTGACCTCCGACTGTTGTAACCTGTTTTTGACCCACCTCCCACCTCTAATTTAGTTCTCGTTTCTTTCATTTGAAAGCCACTTCAATTACCTTTCCAGTGATACTTGGATCGCAAAATAAGAGTTTGTAGAACTCCCTATATGATAAAAACAATTGACCATAAATTCTGCCCAGTTTTTAAAAAAACGAATTCAATTAAATTAACCTAATTAATTACCCATAACTCCACTAATTACAAGCCCTAATTCACCTAATCATTATAATATCGTTATTATACATATTTTAATTTAAACCCTAATCTAAATCCATCATAAGATGATTATAAAAGCATTAAAAACAATTAAATTAAAAAGGGATTTGAAGATTTACCTTTGATTTATGAAAACCCCCAAAATTTTATGAAGAACCCTAATTTTTGTTGAAACCCACGAATTTTCTTTGTCTCCAGGAGAAAAATAATGAATTTTGGTTGTGAATAAAACAATATATAGGGTGTGGGTGAATCCTAGACCAACCCAAACCCAACTTTCCTTTTTTTCTTTTTTTTTCTTTATTTGGCCCTAAACCGACTTCCCTTTAGTTTTTTTTTATTTTTTTTTATTTTTATTGTTTAATATTATGTTATTAACAATACCTTAATTTACCTTAATTTATTTCAGCTCCTAAAACCTCCAAAATCTCAAAACCGTAAAACTAGTCAATTTTTACGCGTTTACCGTAAAAGACGTAAAATATACAGTTTTAAAAAAAATCTTAAATTTTGAAATAAACTTTATAACTATGTCCTAAATGACTTAAAACCATCCCGAAAAATACTCACATGACTAAACCTTACCCGAGACCTCTAAATGCTAAACCTTAAACCGTAAAAATACGATTTTCTATAATACATATACGTATACGTAAACCACTAAATAACACCATCTCATTTCATAGTCACTACCATGTGAGCTCATGAACATGAAATCATCACACATCGTTTCACTCACAAGGTACCCCGTACCGGAAACGATATCCAAACCACAATCTATACACACCAATTAGCACATAAACACGTAAAGACACGTAACTAGCACAAAATAAAACTAAGTGACGAACCTCAAAACCGCGGTTGTCACATCACTACCTCCTAATAGAAATCTCGTCCCGAGATTTACTCCTTAGGATCAAACATACCATTAGCAAACAATTGAGGATACTTGTTCTAAATGAAATCCTCTCATTTCCACGTGAACTTTAGTTCAAGTCTCAAATTACCACATATACTAACCAACAATATTTAAATTCATTGCCAAACTCTTGACCTCACAGTCAATAAATCTCACAAATGACTCTTTGACAAAACAAACCCTTATTAACACAAATCCCGAATAACCGTACATGCAAATATGCATTCTCAAACAACATTTACCAATCTTAATACACGAAATATAACATGTATACCACTCATTTCCCCCCAGGTAATTCTATGCTCATAAGCTGTTGGTCTGATCTTTCCAAAGATCATAAATGGACCTACAAAACCCTACATCAACTCTTCCATTTTACCAAAACATACCACCCGTTACTATTGGTGAAACTTCCTACATAACTTTGTCACTAAGCTCTAGTGGTTTCCTCCTTTTCAACATAGCACCCCTTGTTGCTCTCATCCTTTCCACAAACACCATTACCACATTAGTAGCCTCTTTTACCAATTCTAGTCCACAATGGGGACAACTCACCCTATCCTTTCATATAATGCCTCAAATGGCATTTATCGACTTCTAGTATGATAACTATCATTATATGAAAACTCAGCCATCGCTAAAGAGTTTCCTAACTCCCTCTAAATCAATCACTCATGCCCTCAGTGTAACTCTTAAGGTTGTATAAATATCTCACTTGCCCATTCTTTTCCAGTTAGCTGGATATACTCATATCCAATCATGTTCATCAACTCCCTTTAGTCTGTACCCCAAACTACTTAAAAATTCCAATTTCCTTACAAAGTGACCTATGACGGTCTTTCACATATCCATTAGTTCTTCCAATCCAAATCAACTTATGATCTATACACATCATCAAAAGGACGGTTACCTCAGTTAGTCTTTCAACTTCCATCCAAACCCATGCTACAACTACTTCCATTAACTTTGGATAGCTTACTAGTAGCACCTATACACTTCTTTCTCACTTTCCTTCATGATTTTTTTTATACCCAACACTTCCTTTATACCTACACAATGTCCTACCTTCAAGGTCATATTGCTCCTCATCGTTTCTCAGTTAGACCAAGCCCTTCGTCCCTATAACTCCTCATCCATTCGATTATCGATACTAAGCCTCTCCAACAATCAGTATAGGTCAGTGCCATTTCCTTTTCTACACTACGACAGTATTAGCCTGCGTTGTGCTTTATTCTACTCATTAAGCTCTACCAAAGTTTTACCTTCGGTTCCTATCTCGACCTATTTTATTCATGCCCCGCTTCTATACACACTTCCTTCTTCTTCCTCAACTCCTACCATACATCACGATGTGATGCTTCCCATCGTTTCTTCCCTTGCCATAATCCTTCATAAGGCATTCCATACATATTAGGCTAACTTTTACGCAAAACCCTCCATTCCATCACATCCGTACGCACTCCTTCCAACTTCTCAACTACGTGACTACTCATTCCTCTTGAAATATGAGATGAATTAGTAAGTCTATCGACTATCACCCAACTCTCGTCACTTTCACCAATTTCGTCCTTACATCGCCCTTTCTAAGCTACTCCTATCTATGTAGGAAGTATAGTCTACGTCCCTTTTCTCCATATGATTGTCCCAGCCACGCAACATACATGTTGACGCGTTCTCTGCTTTAGACAACTCAACTCGTGCAACCTACATCCTTCATCCAAACCACCCTAATACGTCATCCATATAGTTCAAGTTCGTCTCAGCTTCACTTCATTCTTCTTATTCCATGTCTCATCAACTATGCTTGCCTTTCCCAGATGGTACTTGGCCTTGCAATTTTCTTTCATCACTTAACTCCACCCATCACCTTTTCCAAATGTTCAATCAAGATGATTAAATATGTGTTGGAGACGTTCATGATCTGTATAGATCATTCTCTACGTCTCGTACCCCAAATGCCTCTAGAATTCTAGGCAGATATAACAATCCAGCTCCACTAACTAAGTCTATCTAGTCATCTATACTCCAAATTTTCCAGGTAGCTTCACTTGTTTTTTTTCTCGCAACTAGTTCTCCTACTCCCTCTAATAGGGACAGACTAGAGTTTCATGTGATTCCATGCCGATCACACTCTCATCTTATACCCACATTAGTTTCCATTTGTCTACTAAGCCATATTTTGAATTCTTATTCAAATCTCATACTTCTACTTTGATCTTGCACCCAACATGAGGTATTTTCAATCATCATCTTCTAGGAATACTTGGTTCTCTCCTTCCATGGTTCTCCCTTATTCCTACACTATCCCGTCCAACAAAAAATCCATACTTCATTCATCAAATCTATAGAAATCACTAGTGCATTGGATAATGCATAGCTGTCTCTTCCAAAGATCTTTCATAACACCTTCACAAAACCGACTCTCTAATCACTTCTCCATGAAACTTATTCAGCTCAGCTTCACTTCTCATCCCTCGATATTGATTGCCACAAAAATTCTATCCGTGTAGTCACTCGACTCCCCTTGTTACTTCCACGAGTTCTTAATCTCCCATGTCATGTATTCATTTCATTACGATCCACCGGTTCAGCTCTTTGTAGCTCCACTCTGATACTCGATCTGCCCTTCTTCGTCACGAACAATACGTAAACTTCCCATCATAGTGCTTGTCACCTTTCTAGTCCTCGTAACTTTTGTGACTCCTTCGAAATCTCTTGCATCCTTCTTGCAGCCGACACGTAGTCCTTTCAGCTCCTTGCTTCGCGATCTAGCTCTTTACGCACTCCTTCTCGTCTCCATGATGTTACCTAGGAACTTCACACTACCGGTAGCTTCTAACTTCAACTCATCTACCACATTATTTCTAAAAGTACTTCAACCCCTCAATGGCTCACTCTTCCTTACTTGTTGTACTTCACCGTTAATCAGCCTCCTACCAATCATTCTTTCACATTCCTGTTTTCCTTCACGTGTCTACTACTACCTTGCCTCCATAACTATACCAATCCCTTGCGTGTTATTTACCCAACCTTTCCATTAGTATAAACTTTCTACTCTACCCTCACATCCGCTAGTACTTTTATCAATCTCCTAATGGTACTTTAACCAACTTCTCATAGCATGACTTCTCGTTCCCATTACCAGTCAACTAACTTTACTTACTCTCTTATTCCCGTAACCAATCTAAGTTTCCAAACTCCACAAATCTTAATCATTCCTTCATCACAACCTTTAAACCAAAACACATCTCTACATTATAGTATCTAACCATAAGTAATACTACCCAACTCTATCCTCTCATCCTAACGTTCCCGCAACCGTATAAATAATCAACCATGACGTGTGACCAAAGAATTCCAAACAATCGTGTCCCAAAATAAAATATAGGGTAAAACGAACCCTAGCCAAAACGACTGAAAACAAAACAATGTAATCCGAAAGATCAATGAAGTGTTTCAACAACGAAAAATTAGACTCGTGACGATTAGTATTACCAAATTTCGATACGTTAGAAAATTTAGAACTTTCATCCCAATTAGTTACTTCTCATAAGAACAAAACTCCCATACTACTAAAACCAATCATACTCATTATTAACCATAAACTCATCCTTTATCTTCATCATTCTATCCAGATATCAACTAGTTAGTATACTACAATCTTATTCTAACCATTATCATGTTTACCCATATTAAACGTATTTCACTTGTTATTACGAAACCAATACATGTTTATAAAATACATTGTTTTTTTTTACTCTTTCCGTCTTAGTTAAATTATTCTAAAATTTTAACTCTACTTAAGAAAAGTATTGTAAAATTTCTTTACCCCTTTAAAATATATTATCACATGTTACATAGAAGACTAATCCAATTATTTTCAAGACAACTTTTGTTTTTATAACTTACTACTACAACTAAAAAAATGTAAGTTACGATATCATACCATACACTTACAAATTATTTTCAAAACCGTTTCCTATAAT
This sequence comes from Glebionis coronaria, assembly GCA_025667525.1. Classification (NCBI taxonomy): domain Eukaryota; kingdom Viridiplantae; phylum Streptophyta; class Magnoliopsida; order Asterales; family Asteraceae; genus Glebionis; species Glebionis coronaria. The sequence continues at coordinate 591,178,724 of CM046875.1, read as the reverse complement.
TAGCCAGACTTATTTGCAAGAAAATTTAGTAGTTCGCATTAATAAAAATACATACCCGAATGTAGACACACATCGAAAAGACTCAAAACGTCGTTGGAACTCCATCAAGCTCCAGCACCATAAAACACGAACAAACACAAGGTACGTTCAAGTTATAATAACTAGTGAACGACCATATACCATAACTTAACACATAGTAGTATATATACATCTGCATATATATACCTATTAAATCACCCAAAACATACTCGTTACCATACATGTCAGATCAACCAATCGCGTCATACACTCTTTTTTTTTACGAGTAACCACCATCTTACCACAAGGCATAAAACCCATCACTAAAACCATTCCATATCGTGTGACCCCATAATCACACAACATGACTATAACCCAAAACAATAACACACTCAAAAATATCCATATCTTAGGCAACCGTTACATAAACCCATATAATATACATATACCAATAATCCACATCTCATCATATACAAGCATGTACTAACCCTCTTTCATGCAATCATACTTAGGAACCCATTGAAGTTGTGGTACTTGTATAACTATGTTAGCCACCATACTTATACAATTACCCTTTCCCTAATGCACTCCCTCCTATGATGACACTTATAAGAATCAATACAACACATAACACATAAATCCATCAACTCACCTAAGCACATAACCACATAAACAATAAGATCAACAACTCCAACTAATAAAATAACATAGTCAAACTCTTGGAATACAGAAATCCGTAGTCTAGCTAAAACAACATAGACAAAATCCAAAACGAAAACATAATCAATTATAAGTCATGTCGCCCATCGGAATGGAAACACCTTAAAACTCCTTCCTACCCATGTACTCCTAGTAACTCGAACCACCACACGATTCTTAGGGAACATGACTTAAACATCAAAAGAAAAATAACATACCTCAGGTACATAAAATAACTCAACAAAAGATAGAAACTACCTTGTACCAAATTATTTACTATAATGTACAATTTAAGCAAAATATAACAATGACTAGCGTGGACGATTATGGTTCAACCCGCACTAGTCACAACCCGAAAAGAAAATAACATGTGGCTAAGTATGAACCATAGTAGTTCATAATTTACCAAACATCACAAAATAACATCCAAACACATCAATTATTATAAAATGTACGCATACTCTTATGACGCCTATATGCAGGGACCCTTAAGCTATAGACTAGGCTACTAGACTAGGCAACCTAATTCTCTGTAACCATTGTCTCTGATACCATTCTGTCACACCCCAACATGGCGGAATATGGAGCGCGACGTATGGATATCATCACAACATGGCGTGTCTATAGAGATAACTAAATGAATTAAGAAATATCATCAAATGGTGACACAAATGTCATGACAATATCTCAACAATGCAGGAGTCTAGGTAAGTAGGTAACAATCCTACCTCTTACCCAAGACAAACAATACATAAACAAAGCAAACATATAGGTGTCAATAGTATCACTTATTAAACAAACAAAAGAAACTAAGAAGGAACGGGGATCTCCTTCTAAATGCATTCCTACGCAACTCCAAATCCTAGCCACTTATGTTCTCACGCTTAACCACAATATCACCTGAAAGAGACACTAAAACACGTCAACATAAAGTTGGTGAGAGTCATAGGTTTAGACTCCAACGCCAAAATTAAACCATAAGCCGTGAACAACAACCACTAACAAATGAACATATGGACAATGTGATACAAACATGCATTAACAACTAATATTCAAGATTTAACAAACCAAACCAAATCCAAATCCAAATCCAAATCCAAATCCAAACACCATGGTACCATAGGCGCCCATACACCTATGTACCAATCCCAAGGCCCCGCCTTGTAATTATCCATTGGTCCCATAGATGCTCACACATCTATGTACCTCCCCAAGGCCCCGCCTAGTCAACATCCCCTTGGTACCAAGTCAAATCACAAAACAATCATGAATCAACTAGCAGTTAATCACATAAGTATGCACAAGTCCATCACCAAACACAAAACATTCATAACATAATTTATAAAACAAGACAGTGTCTCTTCCATCCCATTTGGAAGTCAAAATCATTAGTAAACATGGGACTATGAAACTCACCTGATTGAGCTTCTCCAAAAGTCCGCGCACTAGCAAAAAGCTAACAAACAAAAACACAAAATCAACACATGAACCAATCACTAAAATGGCTCATCAACCTATGATGGACATCTAGCCTTCTCCCATATATGATCCTCATTAATATGCTCTAAACAGCCCGTTACCCTTCCCTAACAAGTCCTTAACTTGGTTAAGTTTGATACCTATCCCGCTCATATTTTACACAAAACAGTCCCAACTTTTAGGTCTCCAAACTATAAGCCAAACGCCCACCTAACCATACCCATGACCTCTGTAAAGGAAACCCTATGCCCTTACATATGTTAGCTAACTCCTCCTTTTTGCCCCAACCTTAAAGCTACTGTTAAGGCTCCGATGTATATATATATATACTTTTGTCTATCCGGATTTTACTGATTTTGAACATACAAAAGGTTTGTTATGATTAGGGGGTCTTACCCTAACCCACAATCTTAGCCCCAATGCAGATACTTCCTATTATATATAAACCAACTCCCATGTTCGTTTGAAAGTCCCAATACAACCCTAAGTACCCCAAACAACCCAAAACATAAAAAGAAAACAGGCTGATTTCAAAACTGTTTTGACCTCCGACTGTTGTAACCTGTTTTTGACCCACCTCCCACCTCCAATTTAGTTCTCGTTTCTTGCATTTAAAAGCCACTTCAATTACCTTTCTAGTGATACTTGGATCGCAAAATAAGAGTTTGTAGAAATCCCTATATGATCAAAACAATTGACCCTAAATTCTGCCTAGTTTTAAAAAAAACGAATTCAATTAAATTAACCTAATTAATTACCCATAACTCCACTAATTACAAACCCTAATTCAACTAATCATTATAATATCATTATTATACAGATTTTAATTTAAACCCTAATCTAAATCCATCATAAGATGATTATAAAAACATTAAAAACAATTAAATTAAAAAAGGATTTGAAGATTTACCTTTGATTTATGAAAACCCCCAAAATTTTATGAAGAACCCTAATTTTTGTTGAAACCCACGAATTTTCTTTGTCTCTAGGAGAAAAATAATGAATTTTGGTTGTGAATAAAACAATATATAGGGTGTGGGTGAATCCTAGTCCAACCCAAACCCAACTTTCCTTTTTTTTTCTTTTTTTTTTCTTTATTCGGCCCTAAACCGACTTCCCTTTAGTTTTTTTTATTTTTTTTATTTTTATTGTTTAATATTATGTTATTAAAAATACCTTAATGTACCTTAATTTATTTCAGCTCCTAAAACCTCCAAAATCTCAAAACCATAAAACTAGTCAATTTTTACGCGTATACCGTAAAAGACGTAAAATATACAGTTTTAAAAAAAATCTTAAATTTTGAAATAAACTTTATAACTATGTCCTAAATGACTTAAAACCATCCCGAAAAATACTCACATGACTAAACACCTTACCCGAGACCTCTAAATGCTAAACCTTAAACCGTAAAAATACGATTTTCTATAATACGTATACGTATACGTAAACCACTAAATAACACCATCTCATTTCATAGTCACTACCATGTGAGCTCATGAACATGAAATCATTACACATCGTTCACTCACAAGGTACCCCGTACCAGAAACGATATCCGAACCATAATCTATACACACCAATTAGCACATAAACACGTAAAGACACGTAACTAGCACAAAATAAAACTAATTGACGAACCTCAAAACCGCGGTTGTCACATCACTACCTCCTAATAGAAATCTCGTCCTGAGATTTACTCCTTAGGATCAAACATACCATTAGCAAACAACTGAGGATACTTGTTCTAAATGAACTCCTCTCATTTCCACGTGAACTTTAGTTCAAGTCTCAAATTACCACATATACTAACCAACAATATTTAAATTCATTGCCAAACTCTTGACCTCACAGTCAATAAATCTCACAAATGACTCTTTGACAACACAAACCCTTATTAACATAAATCCCGAATAACCGTACATGCAAATATGCATTCTCAAACAACATTTACCAATCTTAATACACGAAATATAACATGTATAACCAAACACAAATATGATATTAAACTTATTATAATGAACAATTTAAATAATTGTATGTAAATAATATATTGTTTATACCATTAATCATTAGTACATGTTACATAATAATCTGTATATTTTAATGTGTATTGCTCAACAATTAGTACATATTTTAATTTATAAAGTTTTTGTGTTGTAAAGGTTCGTGCTAAAAAGTTATACGGTTGTAAAGCTTAAATTTTTTTTGAGAGAGACTGCAATCTCTATGGTTCTTTTTCGAATGGTTTTTGTTGGCTAGTTCTCGGTTGAGCCCATTGACTCGATTCGGTTTTAAAAAATATGTACATTGGGTAGGCAACTTTTGTAGATATATTCTTTTAATTTTTGCACAATGTGAATGTATAATTGTAAGTTTAAGTAATAGTGTATTAATTACAAGGTTGTAAATATCATGAATCGCTAGTCGGCTGGTCGACCACCTTGTAGTTTGTACTCGTTTTAGTCGGGATTAATCGGTGATTAATCGGATTGGCATTTTTAGCAAACTTTTGGTATTTCTAAATTTTTTTTGGTATTTCTAACGAGTTTAAGTATTTTTGTCAAAATTATTCTTAAAATACAAACTTATCATACATATGAATAGTTACTATAAGTGATAAAAATAAGTTTACAGTGAGTTTTTGGTATTTTCGGTAAAATCTATAGGTTTTCGACAAGTTTGACATCCTTTGACTTGACCACAATTGACCAAAATTGACCGCCATTAATCGTTTTTTCATTAATCAGCAAGGTTGAGGGTCTCGTAGCGATTAATTGAAGATTAATCGGCTTTATAGACTTTTTTTGCAACATTCATTAATTATATAATAATTAGTATTCAAATTTTTTAATGTCAAATGTGTATTAATTATTATGCATTAATATAAATATTAAATTTTGTTTGTCTGATTTAATTGATTTTTAATTATGTTTGTATAGTTGTATAATATGCACAAATGCATGTAACTTGAATTTTTAAGTATTTTATAATTAAAAATGTAAAATGTTTAAATATTTTATACGTAGTATTGATATTGATATTTCAAAAGAGGAAAGAAAATTTTAAGAAAATGGTAACTTGAAGGACTCAAACTACACCTTTGCTAATCCAAAGTTCTAAAACATTCCAAACCATGTAAAATAGTCTTCATTTGAGAATTCAAATCAAACATATAGTACTACTTGATTTAATAACTATCTTCTTCCCTCTTCACCTACATAGAGAAAAAAATACTACACGTATAAGTACGACCAAGTATGCGCACGAGTATTGACTTTTGACTTTTAGTTCTTCCTATTTACACACATAAAAACACAAACACTAAATATGTCAATCAATATATAGTTCAATTTATGATAATGATCGTGTTTTGTACTTCATAAAACGAAACAAACGTCGTAATTACCAATTCAAACATGTTGACAAAATTTTAGTCCACCCATCCAAAAGACTAAATAACCTCAAAAACCTCATTTTAACAACATAATCATTATATTTACGTTATATTTGATCGACCCATGTTGCTAAACTGACTAAATTTGCATGATCATGAGTAAATTCTTTAGCAAACGTAGGTTTCATAGCTCTTCACCTCTTAACTTTATGAATACGACGAAAGTTTCGCCGAAAAGTGGGAATTCGATGATCGGAGGGTCTGAAGGGATGTGTTCTGACGAAACGAAGAGGAAGTTGACGAGGCAGAGGAAGCTGAGGCATGTGACACCGGAAGAGTTTTTTGTGCCGGAGTTGGAAGAAGGCGAGAGGTCGCCTGAGACGCCCGATTCGGAGGTGAAGTCTCCGAGGTTGCCGCAGCACTGGTCTGTGTCGGCTGTGCCGCAGCCGTTGCCGCTTCCGAGTGAGGAGTTGCGGTTTTCGGCCGAGGGGTATGGTGGAGGAAATGGCCGGTGAGTTATCTGAACTGCTTGTGCTTATCTGTTTATTTTGCGTAAAATAAGTTGTTTCTGATTAGTATGTCCTGACCTGCTTATTTTAAAGTGCTTATTTGAGTATAATCGAAAATAAGTTTATATCTTCATATATAAGAAGCCGGCTATCTACCTTAAGAATAAGCAACCAGTATCTTGTATTCTTGTACTGCTTAAAAATAAGCAACCCCAAACGCCCCCTTAATAATTAGTTTACACTTTACACTGAAATAAGCGTTTGCAAAATAAACACTTTGATACCTTCCTTTTTGGGGGAGATAATGAATAATTACTATGTTAAACTTTATCTAGTTACTGAAGATAGAAATATGTTGGGGAAAATTGTTAAAATAGTTCATATACTTGTATAGAATGAATCTGAAAATAGAGAATAACTCGTTTCAAAACTGCAGTTGTAGGTCTGATCGACTTGGGATGAATGGTAAGGATGGTCGTGGTATTCCAATACCGTCTAAGCCTTCAACTTACAGTCGTAGAAGACGTTCTCCACAAGATATAAATGGTGAAAAGGTTAATGGTGACATTAGATTATGTGTTCCTGTTCGGAGTGCCCCTTCTACTACTTTTACTAGTCCTACGCTTAGTCCCAAAAGATTTAGTACTGTTGATATTTTTGATTCTGCGTTTAATGGTCCGCGAGAGTTTAATCTTTCACCACCATGTGAGTCATCAACTAGACGTAATCAACTGCACAGTCCGCCGTTACAAAGTCCTTATGTGACTAGTAAAGGGCATGTTAATGTGTGTGCTCATTTGCCTAATAATAAATCTCCATTAGAGAGTTGTGTGGTAAGAACTGAAAGCAACAATACTAATGTTCACCCACTTCCACTTCCCCTGCCACCACCTTCAAGACCTGTATCTAGGCGTCATAGTTTGGATAAAGATGTGCAATCGATTAAAGCTCAATGGCAAAAGGGGAAACTCTTGGGACGTGGTACCTTTGGTACTGTTTATGAAGCAACCAATCGGTATGTCATATGCCTCAGAGCTTTAAATCTATGTGAATTTTAGTCGGAAATACAATTAATGTTTTGGTTTGTTTCGTGTAGTGAGACAGGGAGTTTGTGCGCTGTGAAAGAAGTTGATGTCATTCCTGATGACCCGAAATCATCTGAATGTATAAGGCAGTTAGAACAGGTTATTCTTCTGAATCAATTCATGTGTCATGTTTGCTGGTTTAGAACTCTAGATTCTAACCTAATAGAAAGGAAGTTTGTTATATGAATGTTTAGTATGTATGTGTCTCGGTGTCTATTTTGTGTATGCATCCATATATTTGTGTAAAGTAACTCTGATTTGCGCCATTGTTTTGAGTTTTAAAGCCATAATTATTAATCCTCGGTGACATATGCAGAGAAACAGCACTGTTTTGTTTCAGTTACATATATGCAAGCGCATGTAGTAAATTGTCTGCTAAACGTTTTCAGAACCTTTTTTAGGAAGTAAACTATATACTGCTGTAAAATGAGACATAATATTTGTGCGTTGCTCTGTTGATGTCAACGTGTAAATAAAGTCATGTATACTGCAATGTTAATTGTCTATTCATGACTATGTTTAACATTGGCTTTAATTCCCATATGTAGGTGGTCGATTAAATATATGTATTTTAAAATTATTTCTTACTCCGTATAATTAAACATTTTGTTTGTTTCAGGAAATAAAAGTTCTACGAAATTTAGAACATCCAAACATCGTGCAGTATCTGGGTTCTGAAGTGGTGAGACTTTCTAGCTTTTAGCTATGTTGGTTCCTTGAAACAGCATTAAAGATATTTACTGACAGAATTCTGTTTTCTGTGCAGGTTGATGACCGATTTTGCATATATTTGGAGTATGTTCATCCTGGATCCCTTAATAAATATATCCGAGATCACTGTGAAGCGGTAACAGAATCTGTAGTTAGAAACTTCACACGCCATATTCTATCCGGGCTGGCCTATTTGCACAGCAAGAAGACTGTGCACAGGTATGATCATTCTTTACAAAAGCCAATAAGCTAAAGTATAACATAATTAAAGCAGTAACTTTAGTTATGGTTATATTCACAAGTGTGGACTCTTAATAACTCATATATCTGCTATTTAGGGATATCAAAGGAGCAAATTTGCTTGTCGATTCATCTGGTGTGGTGAAACTCGCCGACTTTGGATTGGCTAAACATGTGAGCTGAAAATAGTCATTAACATTATATATGATTTTTCTTCTTATCCAATTGATTGGCTAATCATTCTGTTTTTACAGCTTTCTGCACATGTAACTGATCTTTCTCTAAAGGGCAGTCCACACTGGATGGCTCCAGAGGTACCTCTTGAAATTACAAATTTAGGAATCATACTTTAAACCTATAAATCGGTAACAAATAATCTCTTTTGTTCAGGTTTTGCAAGCTGCAATGCGAAAAGATACAAACCCAGAACATACGTATACCATGGATATATGGAGCTTGGGATGTACAGTGATTGAAATGGTCACTGGAAAACCTCCTTGGAGCGATTTGAATGGGGTAAGTTATTATATATAGGGTTTCTAATAATGATTCATGCTGTTCTGTTTCTAACTGAATTATTACTTTTTCGTTAGGTACAAGCGATGTTTACTGTATTAAATAAATCACCACCTATACCCGAAACATTATCATCAGAAGGGAAGGATTTTCTCAAGCGATGCTTGCAGAGAAGTCCTGAAAAACGCTCAACGGCTGCTTCACTACTTGAACATCCATTTGTGCGTCACTCAATCGATCACAATATTTCACTCTGCAAGCAAGAGTTTTCTGGTCTGAGATTAAACGTAAGTCACATACTTCTGTTTTATTTTCTTATATTTCATACATTATGATTCTTGATTTTCCATATGCTTATTTTGGTGCCAAATGCTTATTTTAGTGTACTCCGGTCGCATTCCAGGATATACCATATACTCCAAAAGAATCCCCTGCACACCCGAAACATGGACGACTGCAGTTCCACTGGTACGCTTTGTATGATAACGGATATCTACATTTCAGTTATTTAACTGAAACACTTAAAATCGATGTTAAATTTTTTATAATTTTTTAAATCTTATTACAGTGGAACATCCAAACACCCACCACATTCAGAGACCAAAAAGGACCATGAACCACCATCCACCCGTCACTCTCCTCGGTCTACGCTTGAAGTTCTTCCAAGTGTATATTATCCCGAGCTCAACTTCAGTACACGCCATTGTAACATTTTACAAAGTCCAAATCGTTTGCCTGTGACAGCCGAAGGTGCAAGAACATATTCTCTTCCAACGACTCCTAGCAGGGAAACTTACATGCCTTGAAAGGGTGTTTTTTTTAACTTCATTAACTTCAGATCACATAATAGAGTAGAATTTAGGGTAAAATCAGAAAACATTTAGTCAGTAGGCTGTCTCTTGCGCTACCAGAAGGGGAGAGGGAAACTGAATAAAGGTTGTTAGTGATTTGTATGTGCTTGTATTTAAGTAGCACTTATACCGAATATAGTTACTGTATACTCCGTAAATCATGTATGTATGCTCATACGCATTTGTTTCCATGTAAAATCGATGTAGTATATAGGGATTCTTTTACGAACCGACAGATAATTTTAAGCATTTCGAACAATGTAACTGAAACTTGAATAAACTTAGTATGTTTTTGGAATCAAATTTAAGACAAATAATCAACATCAAACACAAGAATCACTATATTGACTATGCATAGAGTTAGAAGACAAAATATGTGAAGTCATTGTGCCTCCAGGATTAAAGAATTTGCTTCACTGGTATTCAACAGAAAATAAAATTCCAAATATGAAGTAATTGAACATTCAATTCATTATGCATAGAATTTATGGCTAAAAAACGCAGCTACTTACTAAATGGATTGAGCAAAACGCCAATGAAGAGAACAGCTTTGGAAGTGTCGTCTCTGATCATGAACATGAATGGATGGTCAGCCACAAAACTTGGTTTAGGTTTTGGTTCACAAAAAATAATCCTAGATGCAGTAATGGCAGCGGCTACTGTACCCTTTTCGTCAACTTCTATAAAAGATTGTTTGAAATATTTTCGACGCGTACAAATTTTTGTAATAGTCGGAGCTCGGCTCTACTATCCGGCTAAATTCTTCATTTACTGGCTCAAAAGGCAATGTTAATCCCATTTGATTCATAACATCTTTAGGTTCAAATTTACAAGATATCTTGAACTTGGGTATCCATAGGTCGTCAAACTTCTTGTATCTAAGGTCAAAATCTCCATGATATAAAGCGTCACTGGAATGAAAAAGTTGAAGCAGATTCTGTAACCCATCGTTTTTATGTGGAAGAAAGATATACATTGATAAGTTCAAATCACCTTCACTTTTGTATCAAAGTTTGATCATCCTGTATACCTCAAAGGAACCATATAAATACTCTTCAGAATTAACCAACTGCTCTAGAGCAGTTGGCCACCTGGGCCCTGGGCTCCTCCTGGAGCTTAGGGAGGGGGTTTGGTCATGAGTTCAAGTCTTGCAAAGGACAAGAATCCATGATTTTCCTCCTTAGTGCGAAGCCGTGAGTTCTAGGGGTTTTCCCCTAGTGGTTCGGGTCCCGGGGCCTGCCCGTTATGGATGGTATAACTCGGGGTCGGATTTCAGTGAGATTGAGGTGCCGTTCTAAAAAAAAAAAAAAAAAATACTCTTCAGAATTGGTCATGAAGGGGACTAAAACTCTCTCCCCATTGATAAGATGAAAGACTTTCTTCTGTGTCAGTATTGGTTTAAATTGGCGAGACCATGTTCCTTTGAAATACAAGGCATTTGCAATGCCATCAATACATCTTTTAGATCAGCTGCCACAACAATTGAGGGTATCAAACCCTTCGTTTTCTTCTCCGCCCATGAGTTTATTTTTCCAGCTGATCGATCACGCTTCACCAAAGAACCAATTTCGATTAATAAGACTTATAATATTAAGTATGCAATCTATAAAGATAGCAAAATTTTAAAATCAAAATTTACCTTGTTTTCAAAGTCCATACACTTGCATTTTGCATTGTACGCAGTTTTGAGAACCTCTTGGTAAGGAGATTGAAGAGGTTTCAGCTTTTTATTTACCCAAACACCATTGGCTATACTTAAATCAAGACCTCCTTCGCCAATCTTCGGGTTTGATAAAATCTTAGCACAAAGTTTGGAACTTGGGGACTCAGAAAGAAGTCGATGGTTGTCCAAGAAACCTTAACAACTGTTTCAAAGTATCGTCTTGGACTCCATGAGCAAGCATTGCCAATACGATATCAAGTGACAACGGCGAACAAACAAAATTTCCTTTCTGGAAACCATTACGTGCATCATCTAGTATAACTTTTGTGACACCCCGGGTAGGGTCAAAAATATATGGAAATGTCACTAGGGTGGATCGATAGCATATAGTACATAGAGCATAAGATAAAAAGCTAGTCAAATCAGATTACATGTTTGTTTAAACAAATAAATAAAAATTGTCTTAAACAAGGTGAAGAGTGATTGTTTGTGTTTCCCAAATAGAAACCCTGACGAGTCCTACAATGCACAAACCACGTACTAACTTCATATTCCTGTGCAAAACATACTAAAGAGGGTTAACATAAAGTTGGTGAATTTACATATTTTAACAATTAATTAGTTTAGACATACATTAAGCATAGAAGTGACAATGCACAAAGCATTCTCACTAAAATGTAGATAACATTTGTTTATTATTAGAAACTGAAACTTAACCTCCGTAGTCCTCAACAGATGTGGACGTAGTCTCTTACAAAAAGACACCCATTCCAGTTCCAACATGGTATACGTCTGTTGTCCCGACCAAGGCACAGTGAGCATGACTCACCCAGACGGGGATGGTCAATCCCTAATAGATCTATTTATAACATTCAGGCGATTTACAACAATTTAACAGTTTCAATAATAATCAATCATAGTCAAGTTTATACAATCCAGTTGTATCCATTATGTATTTGCATATTTTCTTTCCCAAAAAGAAAAGTTTTATCAAAAGTTTGTATGGGGCTGTAAACTCACATGGAAGTAGGCAATAGCTGTTTAATACGAATATCCAAATAAAGCTCACGCCAAGGTTATGCCTAATCAAGTAGTACAGTCTTAATAGATTGTACAAATAACATATATGTATGCTTATACAGATTTTAGTCAGTTCATTTATGCTACGGTATTTATCTAAATAACCGTAGTTCAAGTATCATCAGTATTCTTTTAAACTTATTTATATAAGTTTCATTTCTAAGTAAACATAAAAGGTTTAACTATTAACATCAGTTAGCATACATGTATTTATAATAACCATTCAACTTACAAATAAGTTTCTCATTTAAGTAGATATAAAATGTTCTACTTAAGATATTAGTTTATGTTCTCCGTTCAAGTATTATAATCACTCATTTACTACTAAGTTTCATTATTAAGTAAATATAAAAATTCTACTTGATATTAGTTCACGTTCGTAGTTCATGGATTATAATCATTCATTTAAACTTCAATATTAAGTTTCATATTTTAGGTAGACGTAAGATGTTCTACTTAAATATTAACATTTAATTTATCCAACGTTCATATAAATTTTATTTTCTAAAAGTATATGAGTTTATGTATGAGTAATACATATTCATAATTGGTTATACAATTATTTCCTAAAGTAAATATAAATATTTTATTTTGAAAAATAAATATAATATTTTATTTAACTTTAAAGTTTCCATAAATTATTTTAATATTTATAAAATAATTTAAACTTAGGAATTTATACCTTAAATCTTATAGTCTAAGTATTTTAATTATGTTTTATTATAATTAAAATAGATTTTTGGGTTAGGGCTTGTTAATGTTTCGAAATATGGCAAAACTAGTCCCTCTATATTTTTAAACAAGTATAACTTTCGGATTTTACATATTTAGTACCTAGGGCTTGTTAAAGTTTTGGCTTATGGCAGATTTAGTCCCCTACTTATATCTAGGTTTTGTAACTTTACTAAAATTACAAAAACAGCCCCTAGGGCTTCTTTAAGTTTTAAAAAATTACAAGAATAGTCCTTAGGGTAATAAAATGTCAAAATAACTGTTAGAAACTTCCCAAAATGGTCCCTAGGGTTTAATTTACCACAGATAGTATTTATTAAACCCTAGACTTTTGGATATTTACATTTTCAGTCCTTGTGTTCACTAGTTTATCAAAACAAGTTTCATAAGTTACGGTTTTAGTCCTTAAGTTTCTTAAATTGTCACTTTCATCCAAAAAGTTTTTATAAGTTATATTTTATTATAAAGATACATTCAAACTTTATATAGGCTCATCAAATGGGCTAAACATCTAATGGTCTATTTTAGTGGGATTAAATATATTTCAAGTCCACTAATTTATTTAAATGGACTTTTAAATCATTTATTGGGCTTAATACACTTTTAAGTCCTTTAATTAGTTTAATGGGCCTAAGTGTAATCTTAAGTCCATTTAGGTTACTAAGATTTATCAAATGGGCTTATTGGGTCCATTAAGTTTTTAGATTAACATTTCGTGGACTTAATTAGTCCATTAACATTAGTTTATATTTTATGTATGTTTTTACTTAGGATATTCTTATAAGCTTATTAATATTTAGTTTTAAATCTAAATAGATGAATAAAACTTAAGATTTGTTTTATGTGTTATACCCAAATTAGATCTAGGTGTGCCATAAGGTTACAAGTAAGTCATAAGCCCTATTAGAAGCTTATATCTCACGGTTAATATTGGTTATAGCTTATTAAGACAAGTCAAGTCTCATTTTAAGGTTGCATGTAGTTTATAAGTGTTACAAAAATAGATCTAACTATGTACAAGTCAAGAAAACAAGTTACAAGTCCAAAATAAGATCTAAACTATGTCTAGACCTAAAAATCAAGCATAGATCCATGTACACTCATATGTAACCCACGACTATATTTTAGATCTTGGTATTTGCAAGATGAACACTTTAGCTAGTTTTTAAGTCTTGTAAATATTTACAAAAATACAATCATGATTATCTAGGTTACATGCATGTTCCCAAGGCTACTATTATTCCAGGAAGACAATATATAGCCCATGGCTATATTGTTTCCTCCCAATATTCCCATAAGATCTATAAGCTTATTTCATGTTTATCATGTTAAGTTAACACTTATTACTAGATCTAGGTTGTATAATGACATGCAAGTACATCTAACCCATTTAGGGTCATATGTAACCCACGGCTACATATATTCACATAGGTTACTTTGATGATTTTTAATAGCTCATTTAACATGTAACTTTTCATATTCCATCATCCAAACTTAACACATAAATCCTATATATACTAACCATGTATGCCGTGACCTTTAAGGTCATGGTCTTCAAGATTTTTAGGTTACACACACTCATTCTATGAGATCTATGACTATTGGTTTAACCATAGTCCCATAAAACAAGATTTGTAACTCATGCAACATTTAGATTTACAAAACGTCTCATATGGTTTTTAAATCAAGCTTAAAATATAGTATACAAGTTATAGGTTTCTTATTAAAAGATTTTAATTTATGAGCATGATTTTATAAATTTGTTGTGACCTATAATGGTCATGGCTCTATAAATCTTGATTTTTAACATGTTATACACTTGTGTTTAAAGATGTATGATGATGCATGCATAAAGAAATAGAAGAACATGATGTGTATACCTTTCTTGCTAAAAAGTTATTAAGGAGGATCTAGATGAACCAAGAGATTAGAGATCTAATCTTGAAGATGGAGAAAACCCTATGTATAAATTAAGCCGTGGCCTATAATGATTCGGCTAGGGCTTGTTTATAGTGGTTCCAAGAGAAATGATGCTACCAAATGATTTGTAATCAAGATGGGACAAAGATTTAGTTGATTTAATGAATCAACTTTGGAGTTTTGTGGCTTATAGCCAAAATATTGAGAGAGAGATGAAGAGAGAAGTGAGGTTGCATGTATGAGAGATGGGAATGTGTGTGTTTTGGCTTAAAGATGAAAGAGGGAAAGAGAATGCAAAAGGCATGATTGCCTTGGTAAGAACACTTGTGCCAAGTGTAGGCTCTTCCCTTTCCAAGACAAACCTTCTTCTTCCACATATGCATGTGTGCCGTGTATGGCTATCCAAAGGAGAGGGTGGGTTTGTGTAGGCTTGTGTTGGGCTAGAACATAAAGAATACATAACTTTGGGCTAGTCCAATAAAGTTTAGGCATACACACATATACGGCCACATACACATGGTGTAGCATATTTTCCAATTTAAGTGTTGTTTAGTCAAATGTTGGTTATGCATTTTTACTACTTGTTTTATGTATATAGTTTACATAGTCAAACTTATTACAACACGTATGTATGTAAAAGTATATGTGCACATTGGACAAGTTCACACCTGACTTATAGAAATAAAATACATGAGCTTATGTTCCAAGATTTAATGGGTGAAATTTCATTACATAAAATCATGGTAAAATCATGGATTTTACAGCACCACCCCGTTATTTTAGCTTTGTCCTCAAAGCTATTAAAAACGTAGTTATCTTTTAAGTGATAGACGTTCTAAGTATATTATTCGTTTCAGGTTCTCTCTCAGGTACGGATGGTGGCATGAACGCGGAGTGGTCTATACCTAGGTTACTTTTATACGTCTGATTCGGCATTAAAGGAAACTTCTGTCAGTACAGGTGAACAGAAGAGAGTGCAAAGAGATTTTATCCGGGTTGCACTATTCATCCAATTGAGCGGTAAAAGAGACCGCTGCTATGGATGGACATGAGGCAATGCAAAGAGATCTTTATTTGGATCGCACTATACATCCGATTGAGCAGTAAAGGAAACTGCTGCTATGAATGGATAGGTGCGGAATGCAAAGAGATCTTTATCTGGATCGCACTATACATCCGATTGAGCAGTAAAGGAAACTGCTGCTGTGGATGAATAGGAAAGGAACACAAAAAGATCTTTATCTAGATCGCACTATACATCCGATTGAGCAGTAAAGGAAACTACTGCTGTAGATGAATAGGAAAGGAATGCAAAGAGATCTTTCTGGATCGCACTATGCATCCGATTGAGCAGTAAAGGAAACTGCTGCTGTGGATGGATAGGTGCGGGCTGCTTAACGGGGGTCACAGCTATACCCTTCCAGGATCTGGGAGAAGACCAATGGTGTTGTGGACTTGTTTAGGAGGACAGATCCATTGCAAATGGTTTCTGATATGAGGAGGACACGCCCGCATGTTTTATACGCTAGGGAAGCTGGGGATGTATTATATCTGCATCCTTTTCATGGGTGAGATATAGGTTATATCTCCACACTCGAGAATGAAAATTTTGGGGGTTGAAGGTAAAACAAAACATTTTAACTTTAGCACCTCCTATATCAACAACTTTACGAAAAGACTTTCGATTATACCTCAAGTTGGCGGGATACAAACTTTAGTTAATAGTACTAAAGTTTCTACCCAACCAAGGGGTTAAGGTTGTTGTTGATGGTGATTGCGTAAGAAGTTGCAAAGAATCTGCTTCATTCGCCGCGGGGTTGAGCGAGAGGAGGGAAGGAAAGAAGTACCTCAAATGGTGGAAATAAAAGAAGATACCAAGAATAAATAAGTGCGCGCCTTGTAGGGTGCCGTAACAAGGGTCATGCATTCACTATTTCTGGTTCAAAATTTGTACAAATTCTGACTTCTAAAGAGAGGAAATCACATCTCCCAAAGTCTAGTGGGTGATGGTATTGTCGAACTAATCGGACCCGAAGAGGAAAGAGGAATGTCCAAAAACATGGGACATTCAACATCTCCTTACGGGGGATGTCGGACATAGCCCTACAAAGTACACCCATTGTGAGTTGGAGGTGCCTTTCAGGTTTAGGGTTGCCTAGGTGGCGGAAATAACCCTACGAAATACACCCATTGTGAGTTGGGTGTGTCTTTCAGGTTTAGGCAGGGGAGAAATAGGTTAGGAAAATGGGGTATTCTCGGACCAAGTATTCTCTGGCCTGTTGGTGCTAGAGATGACACTAAATCTAGTGTTAACTATATCAGGGTTATGGCTCCCCAGTATAATCAAGGTTTCATCTCACCAAGGTACACAACCCATTTTTGGTCATATAGGATAATTGCATGATACTTGCTAGTCAATTTGTGCTAATAACGACATCAAAGCTATCAAGGCTTTCTAGGATCTGATTGGTGTAAAATGGCTGATTTGGGAAGTTTTTAAGGAACGACTCTGAGTGATGGTGTTAACCTTCATAACCTTTCCGTCGACTATTCTATAGTATAATAGGGGTCTAGAACTAACAGAGGGATTTTCAATTTCTTACTAAGTTTAGCAATTGTAATGCTTTGGTCTACACATGTATCAAACCAGATAGATGCCTATCATTGGTTTAGTAAGAACGTACCAGGTACGATGTTGGAGCCTGGATTTGCTTGGGCATTGCCGGCCATGTATACTTGCGAAGGAGTTCCCTTGTTGTCCTTCTTCTGGTGGGCCCACTTGGGACAATCGGGTTTCACATGCCCAGAGGTTCCACACTCGTAACAAACCATAACCTTCTTTGGTCCACTACTACTCCCACCAGTGGGGTTTCGGTTTCCCTGCTATCCACTTCCACTCCCACGTGCACTGGACTTGCCCTTGTTACTGTTCCCAGGATTGGTATTAGGTCGTCCTGGGGTAGCAACATTTGTTTGACACTTACGAGAAAAATGGCCTTGTTGGCCACACTTGTAGCATCCTTGGCATTGTCCTCCAGCAAAATGATGATAGTTGTACTTTGAACACTTAGGCTTGGTCCTTGTGTAGTTCCTGGTGCGGGTTGTGGGAGTAGTGTCATCAGCTTGCCCAACGTTTTGCTTTTTGGAAGACTGCGGGTGTTGGCTATGAGAGCTTTCATCGGATTTTCTCTTGTTGTCCGTTTGCCTATCGGATGGATTGCGGGCTTGCTTATTGATCAGCTCAGTCTCAAATTCCATAGCACCTTCAATGGTAGTGGGTCGTGAAGCTAGCACACTATCATGAATGTTGTCAGGGAGTCCGCTGACATACTTCTCAATCTTGTCACTCCTTAGAGGGAACATTCTGGTGCACATCAAGCTTAACTCTTGAAATCTTTGGTTGTACCAAAGGATATCATTGTTCTTACACTTTAGATCCCACAGCTCGACTTCCAACTTCTTCATTTCTCCTCTAGGACAGTATTTCTCAGTCATTCTTTCCTTGAGGTTGGCCCAAGTGAGGGTATAAGCAGTGGCATGTCCAAGGGTGGCGACCACAGAGTTCCACCAAGTAAGGGCGCTCTCGAGTAGAGTGTATGTAGCATACTTAACTCTGTTCTCATCAACACAACTGCTGATGCGGAAAAGTGTCTCTAGTCTTTCAAACCATTGCATCAGTTCAACAACTCCTTCTTTTCCTCGGTAGTATGAGGGTTTGCATTTCAAGAAGTCGGGGTACGAACAACCCCTGTTGAAGTTGTTTCTGTGCATGTTGTGGTTTGGGTCATTGTCACATTAGCTTCTCTGGCTGCCATAGCTGCCGAAATGCCTTCACCAATCATCTCCCGGAGTTGAGCAGCGATAAGATTATGAGTAGCTATAGGTACTTCGGTATTAGCGGTATTGGAGGCAATTTCATTATTGGGGTTCGATAGTGAAATCACCATTTGTCTATAATCATACACAAAATGAGATAATTAATTCAATCGTTAGTACAGTTTTTATATTATTTGCAAGAGAATGATTTCATGCATGAAATTCATAACAAATTTGGATAACCTCCGGGGATTTCATAATATAGTACATTGCACAACAGATATAACATAAGAGAGTGATTTCATGCAAAGTTCGGTAAGGAATTTTAAACATTCATCGAGCATATCAAATCCGGAACAAAGGCTTAGCTAGCCTTGCCCTGGGTAGTGGTACACATTGTCTTAAGTACATCATATCCAAAATGCATGCCCAAAGAAAAAGAAAGATATAGTATGGGATTACATCACCAAAACTGAAAAAGGAATAAATGTACAAAGGCCCTATGTCATGATAGCCATGATGCAACCCGTAAGCTTATCATGACGTACAAGAAGTCTAGTACGTCTATACTAATCCTGCCTGGATGGTCCATTAGATGATGCTGGGGCTGACAGTGCGGATGGAGCTGGTGGGACTGCAGAATTGCTCCTGATGTTCCATAAAGTCCGAACTGTCGTTCGGGTCTCCTTGAGCGTACGGAGTGCAGACAGTAGCTGGTTCCAGAGTCTATCGACGACCCCTCGGAGATAAACCATCCCCCCAGTAACCCCATCATGCCGGACAGTGGCGAGATCAAAGAAAATGGATAATGATTGCTCCTAAGTGGCAAGAGCAGCATGGGTCTGATGCTGCAGACCCTTCATGACCTGAATGCGCTGGTGGAGGCGGTAGTTCTCATCCAATAACCACTTCAGTGCCTCGTCCGTCCTTGCCTGGATGCCCTTAGCGGTCTGGGAGTCTCCCCTCATAGTGCAGAAAAGAGTGTCGATACGTTCATAGATGACGGCATGGCTCTGTTGACTGACTGTCAACTGGCTGCGGAGGTCGGATATCTCTCGCTCATGGCGTGCAGCCAGTGCAGAGATCTGAGCCTGGACGGAATCAACACGTCCTTCCCCGGAGCCTTCCTCGGTCTCATAAGTGGAGACGGGTGCGGGCCCGGATAAATAGCCCGATAAGAAGAACGGAGGCATGGAAGATGGTATGCTAGGAGGGACCTGATCCTCCTCCATAGAGGTTGGGGCCAGTGCGACTGATGCTGAGATAGAAAAAGGGTCCTCTGGGAGTACAACTTCAATGGCTGGGTCATCCTCTGAATCCGAGGCTGACAACCATCCATACTGCGTCGATCGTGGGGATGAACAAACAACTAGAGTAGGAGCTACTACGGGTAGAAGAGTCGAGGATGCAGTAGGCGGAGTCATGATGCTCTGAAATAGTATTATTTTAAGTTTGAAGTGAGTATAAGCTTACAAACAAAGAACAATATTATTTAGATTACATACTTTATGAAATATATCCCTTTTAAACAATTATCATAATGTTTTAAGGTTACAAATATTAATACTTATATATATATATATATATATATATATATATATATATATATATATATATATATATATATATATATATATATATGTATTATTATTATGTAAGTAGTTCATTTATCAATTTGTAAGTGCGAAGTTTGGTTTAATATTACCCATATTCTCATTTTAGTATTTTACTATGTAGTGTAAAATTTTCAAGTTTAGCACGTCTAACATTTTTCATAGCAATATCTCACTAAACAGTTATTAATAATCAAGTTTAGTAAATATACATATATACAATTAGTTCACATAGCATAAAATGCCCTAAGATCTATATGCTTAACTAATACGGTCCCATAATAGAATCCCAAAAACATTTTTATAAGTTATAGTCCAGTTTTAAATAAAAGAAAAATCATTTTATTTTTATTTTATTTAAAAATTTATCTGGTTCTCTATAACTAATGCTCTGATACCATTCTTTGTGACACCCCAGGTAGGGTAAAAAATATGCGGAAATGTCCACGGAGATGTCACTAGGGTGGATCGATAGCATATAGTCCATATAGCATAAGATAAAAAGCTAGTCAAATCAGATTACATGTTTGTTTAAACAAATAAATAAAAATTGTCTTAAACAAGGTGAAGAGTGATTGTTTGTGTTTCCCAAATAGAACCCCTGACGAGTCCTACAATACAGATTACTAAGATGCTGGAGACCATGCACACACCACGTACTAACTTCATATTCTTGTGCAAAACATACTAAAGGGGGTCAACATAAAGTTGGTGAATTTACAGATTTTAACAATTAATTAGTTTGGACATACATTAAGCATAGAAGTGACAATGCACAAAGCATTCTCACTAAAATGTAGATAACATTTGTTTATTATTAGAAACTGAAGCTTAACCTCCGTAGTCCTCAACAGATGAGGACGTAGTGTCTTACAGACACCCATTCCAGTTCCAACATGGTATACGTCTGTTGTCCCAGCCAAGGCACAGTGAGCATGACTCACCCAGACGGGGATGGTCAATCCCTAATAGATCTATTTATAACATTCGGGCGATTTACAACAATTTAACAGTTTCAATAATAATCAATCATAGTCAAGTTTATACAATCCAGTTGTGTCCATTATGTATTTGCATATTTTCTTTCCCAAAAGGGAAAGTTTTATCAAAAGTTTGTATGGGGCTGTAAACTCACCTGGGAGTAGGCAATAGCTGTTTAATATGAATATCCAAATAAAGCTCACGTCAAGGTTATGCCTAATCAAGTAGTACAGTCTTAATAGATAGTACAAATAACATATATGTATGCTTATACATATTTTAGTCAGTTCATTTATGCTACGGTATTTATCTAAATAACCGTAGTTCAAGTATCATCAGTATTCATTTAAACTTATTTATATAAGTTTCATTTCTAAGTAAACATAAAAGGTTTAACTATTAACATCAGTTAGCATACATGTATTTATAATAACCATTCAACTTACAAATAAGTTTCTCATTTAAGTAGATATAAAATGTTCTACTTAAGATATTAGTTTATGTTCTCCGTTCAAGTATTATAATCACTCATTTACTACTAAGTTTCATTATTAAGTAAATATAAAAATTCTACTTGATATTAGTTCACGTTCGTAGTTCATGGATTATAATCATTCATTTAAACTTCAATATTAAGTTTCATATTTTAGGTAGACGTAAGATGTTCTACTCAACTATTAACATTTAATTTATCCAACGTTCATATAAACTTTATTTTCTAAAAGTATATGAGTTTATGTATGAGTAATACATATTCATAATTGGTTATACAATTATTTCCTAAAGTAAATATAAATATTTTATTTTGAAAAATAAATATAATATTTTATTTAACTTTAAAGTTTCCATAAATTATTTTAATATTTATAAAACAATTTAAACTTAGGAATTTATACCTTAAATCTTATGGTCTAAGTATTTTAATTATGTTTTATTATAATTAAAATAGATTTTTGGGTTAGGGCTTGTTAATGTTTCGGAATATGGAAAAACTAGTCCCTCTATATTTTTAAACAAGTATAACTTTCGGATTTTACATATTTAGTACCTAGGGCTTGTTAAAGTTTCGGCTTATGGCAGATTTAGTCCCTCTAGTTATATCTACGTTTTGTAACTTTACTAAAATTACAAAAGCAGCCCCTGGGGCTTTGATACACTAATTTAGATGGGGTTCAGATTAGTCTCTCGGAATCTTCTCGAATTGATCACAGCTTAAAGTGGAATAGTTGTTCTTGGTGACAAATAGGGGGTTTGGTTTTCTATTCTACTAAAAGGGTAAATGCGTGAAGTAAATAAAAGTAAACTAGAAGCAATTAATTAATAAAAATAAAACGTGAATTAAAATTAACATAAAACAGTAACTGAAAATACCCTGAAAAATGCTTACTCGGAATGTACTCTTGATCCGGAATAAATCAGAAAAAATCCTTCATGCGGAATAAACTACTCATGCGGAATATAAGGTTCATGCGAAATATGGCCTTCATGCGGAATGTTTGATTCATGCGGAATAAGATGCTCATTCTGAATAAAAAGTTCACGCGGAATAATCTTTCATTCGGAATAAAAGACTCATGCGGTATAATTGATTGATGCGGAATAAATGGTTGATCCGGAATAAATGAGTTATTCCGGATGGAAGGAGTTGATCCGGAATATAAAATATTCCGGATGAAGGACGTTGATCCGGAATAAAAAGTTATTCCGGATGAAGAACTTGACTCGGAATAATAAATATTCCGAATGAAAGGCACTGATCCGGAATATAAAATATTCCGGATGAAGGACGTTGATACGGAATAATTAAGAACAGTGCTTGATTCGGAATCTGGGTTTGGAAGAACAGTAAGAACAGGGGAATACGAATTTTAACAAAATCAAGCCAAATAAACCAAAAGATTTAAACCAAACTAAACACTAATCATTTATCAACCATAAACATCAAATCCCAACAATAAAAACACAAAACCCACTTACTTTTATGGATTAAAATCAACCAAATAAGAACTTTAAGCTTTAAATCAAAAAGATGAAGATGAAAAAGATTAATGGAAAGATTATATTGATGATTAAGGTTTAAACAATCAAAGGAAAAGATTAAACTACAAGATTTGTGAAAGACAAGAATGAAAATCACCAACACCTTAGTGGTGTTGGCTTCTTCCCTACGAAACAAAAAAGAAAGAAACTGTGAAAACTAAAAACTAGCCAAAAAGTGTGAAGGGGAATTCTTTATATAGTCCTAGTGGTTGGTTGGTGAGTGGGCTTTCTTCTCTCTTTTCGTCTTCTCGTCTTTTCAGTAAAGTTGACGTTTTCGATTCTGATTCGGGATTTGTCGACGATTAAATTCAACTCGTCTTTTAATTTCTTCGTTTAATAGACTTGAGTTCTTTTGACATGTGTAAATCTTCCATCTTTGGTCCTTTTCTTCGATAAATCTTCAAATAGGCCCATTGACTTCAAATCTTTTGCATCTCTTGGACAATAGACTTCGTCTTGAGTCTTTTTCCTCGATAAAACCCGTGCAATCCTATGTTTTCTTCAATATTCATCCGGTTGACTCTGAAAACACAATAAACACAAAAACCACGCATAATTCTAAACAAAGGATATTAAATACGTGTTTTGGTCTTGTTTTAGTAAGAAATAAGTGGTAAAAGGATGGGTGTTTACACACCTATCAAATCCCCTACACTTAACCATTGTCATGCCCTCATGCAATGCTTAGTGATAAAGCAATTTTACACTTTTCTCATAATCAATCAACCTTGGCCTTATTAAAATACTACTAAACAAAAATTAAACTACTAAGAGACATTAAAACTTTAAAAGAAACAAAAGGATAGGAAACCATTTTCACTTGAAAATAGCTACATGGAGATAGCTTGCAAAGAGATCAAGGACTTACATTAGGGCTTCAGTGCTGCGAAGATTTATCACCCTCAAGTTTCACGTTCCCCAAACTAAGCTTAAAAACGAGATCATTGTTATTATAAGTTAGCAAATCAAACACTTACACACATGGCTTAATTATATGCTTAAACTCCTTTATTCCTATGTGTATCTCTTATATTTTATTTTTGTCTTAGAATGATCATGAAGATGCATTTTTGGACTTATTTCGATAGTTTATTTAGGCTGAAAGCAAAGTAGGACGATTTGATCAATAGTTAGCTAAAGGAAAAAATCTCTTAAAACTGCTTCTCGGGATATCAAAAAGTTCATATCTTGGCATAAGTCGCTTCACGATTTGAGACCTTTCTCGGGCCGATATTTGGCATGTACTTCATACTTCATATCTTCGAGAGACGTTCTTGAGATAATGGTCTTCTCTTCGTTAATAGAGTTCTTCACTTGGAGTATTTTTGAGGGATACTCCACTTTGTTGACCACGACTTCATCATTATTTCTTCAATCGTTACTTGGGATTTTGAGATACAACGATCCGCCTCCTTTTCAGACTTGGATCTATTTATCCTCATACCTTGTTAGGGTCTTTTCGGATAGACTTCTCCATGATCTTTATGGGAGTTGATTGCTTTTAGTCGTGAGTCTTGATCCTTCATATTGATTTTGGGTGTAACACCCCATTTTGGAAATGGAAATATCACAACAATTATGGCGTGTCATCAAAGCATACAAGGAAAAATGTCTAAACATTACTTGACCATAAAAGGAAAATACCGGAATCAAACATCGGTAGTCCAAAAGTAAAGCTCATCACACACAAACATAGTATAATAAAGGAAAGGACTAAACAATGTCCAAAGCATGAGTATCATAAGAAAGGAAATGCATAATGTAAAGAAGGCTAGACAACTTCCAGTCCATATGCACGTACTCTTACTGTCTACGAGCGTCCCTGAGTACCTGCCGTTTTGGAACATAGAAAAAGAAAACGGCTGAGCAAATACGCTCAGTGCACGGATGTACAATAAAGCATGAATAGGATAAGCATATAACATAATAACAGCGGAAGAAAACTAAGTCCCGAGTAACCTGGTTAAGTCTTGATAAAACTGGTTTAATAGTTTGAAAGTCTTATGTTTATCTTATAAAAACTGTTTGTCATATTTTACCATTAGCCAATATAGGTCATGAAAATCCACCGTGCATGAATAATTGGAGGGGTGACCTCATCATGCAAATTAGAGGGGCTGGCTCTAATTTAATATACTGGTTTTTGGGTAGGAGGGATTAGCTCCTTGTGAAGGATGCAAGGCACACACCACATTCACCATGAAATCCTGAATAAAAACATGTAACTAGGATGCACCCATACGCCCCACATGATAAATATAATTAAATGGCCAAAAGCTGAAGGGACGCCACGAGCAATCACTCCGCCGTGGTGAAGTCATAACATCAGTGCCTCTAATGTTATGGTTATGGTACCTCCATAACTAGGTGAAACTGGTCATGCATGTATATGGCTATAGGTAATCTTAATTAAACATAAGCAATCAAACACATAACTTATACTACGGGAAAACAGTTGGCTGCATACGGGGAATCCTGATAAGGAAAGAATGTCCATACCGAAAGGACGGGAATCCGTACCTTTTGTCCAGTGAACGAGAAAGACGAACTGAGAGGAATCCTACTTCCGAATCACTAGTGCTACATAAATACATACATGAATAAGTATCTGCTTACTAAATACGTAGATGGTTTTATGTCATGTCTTAGCTTATTTTATGTGTTCTTACCATGTTTTACTATTTTAAAGCCTTAAACTGTGTTTTATCTTATATTCTGTTTAATCTTATTAAGTAATTCTGGTATTTCATGTGTTATTATACTTACTGTGTAGTAATAAGTAACTTTCCAAAAATAGCAGGTTTCCTAAAATAGAAAGTTTCCAAAAATAGAAAGTTTCCAAAAAAAGAAAGTTTCCAAAAATAGAAAGTTTCCAAAATAGAAAGTTTCCAAAAACAGAAAGTTTCCAAAAATAGAAAGTTTCCAAAAATAGATTTACTGCTTAAAATAGATAAGTTTCTAAAAATAGAAAGTTTCCATAAATAGATTAGCTGCCTTAATTAAATAAGTTTCTATAAATAGATTAGCTGCCTGAAATAAATAAGTTTCTAAAAATAGCTGGTTTTCATAAATAGATTAACTGCCTTATTTAATTAAGTTTTCTAAAAATAGAAAGTTTCCATAATTAGAAATAAGCTGGTTAAATAAGCTAAGTATATAAGCCTAAGTGTTTTCATGATTATTTTCTAAGTCATATGATATAATGTATAGTTTAATAATTATTTCATGTAATTTAATTAAACTATATGTTAAAATATTTAATTAAAGTATAACATGTTTTTAATTAAATAAGTTAAATACTTAGGTTAAAATATGGATTATTATATATTAATAATATAACCTAAGTCATGTTAATTAATTAATTATATCTATGGTCTTAAAATAATTAATTAATTATAGTCTTAAATATATATATAAATACTTAGGTTAAAATAATTTCATGATCATTTATAATTAAATAACCTAAGTCATGTTATTAAATTAATCACATCATTTTATTAATTTAATTTTAACCTAAGATCATAAACATAAAAAAACTAACATACACCATGAACCGGATCTAGACTAAAAAGCATGAACCGGACATGAAATCGACACCGTACCCCGAACCAACTCGGGGTACCCCTTGCTTCACTGCTGCCGTGGGACCCAAACGCACCAACCAAGACCATATGGTCTTGGTGGTGGTCGACTTGGCAAGCCGAGACCCATTTTGGGTTCGGTGAAGCCGGCGGCCAAAACAAACACCCCTTAAAAACACCCTTTTGATTTTATTTAACACCAAATCATGTTAGATCCATGTTTAATTATTATGTTTTTGTAAAAACATCACATGTTCATAATTTATAAGAAGATTAAATCAAAAGAAAAGGTTTAAAAAGGTTTTACCGAATTCGTGGATCAAAAGGACGAAGAACCAACAGGATCAATCACTAAAACTTCAAGATCCAGGATCAAAATCACCTTCTATGGTGGTTGTAGGGTGGCGGGACAAAGAGACAAGGAGGAAGGAGGTTTTTAGGTTTTCTTAAAAATCTTCTGTAAAGTTTATTTGAGTAGTAAAAAAAATAATAACCCCCTTTAGTAAATTTGACAAATGGGCTTGGCCCATTTGTCCTTGTTGGCCGCGGGTAGGGACCCCACTTGGGGTACTCGTACCTTTTTCCGTGTCTCGTTATTAAGTTGAACGTTTGTGATTATTTATGTTCGTGTTTTAAATGTTCTCGTTACGTAAATACCGTGATCTAATATATTTAATTACGCTCGTAATAAATATATATACGTAATTAATAATAGTTCGTGTTTTAATTACGTTCATAATTTCATGATCGCATGTTCGTGATTAATTATCGTCAAATAATTATTACGTGATCGTGCGTAGTAAATACTTATCGTGTTCTAACACGTACGTAATACGTAAACTCCTAACACGTAATCGTAATCATGCTATATTAGGAAAGTTTTAATCTAGTACGTACGATCCTAAGGATACTATGCATGATAAAAGCATGCGGGTTTTACAACTCTTCCCCCTAAAAAGAATAATTCGTCCCCGAATTATAGATAAAGTAAACTGGAAAAGAAGAACATACCCGAATTCAAAATATGAAATGAGGGTAAGAAGCCCGGATAGACTCCTCTGTTTCCCAAGTGGCTTCCCGCTCGGTATGATCCCTCCATAGAATTTTGACGAATGGAATCGTCTTCTTTCTCATGACTCGTTCTTGTCTGTCAAGAACTCGTTCGGGTTCTTCTATAAAAGTGAGATCTTCACGTATCTGCTCCTGTGGATACTGAACCATGTGAAGGGGATGATACTGGTACCCTCTGAGTAAGGACACATGAAACACATTGTGTACATGAGAAAGCTGCGGAGGTAGCGCCAATCGGTAGGATACTTCACCGACTCGTTCAATGATATCAAACGGTCCGATGAAACGAGGACTGAGCTTCCCTTTAATCCCGAAGCGTCTAACACCACGTGCCGGCGAAACCTTAAGGAAGACGTGATCTCCTATGTTAAAGTGTATATCCCTACGATGCTTATCGGCGTAACTCTTCTGACGTGACCGTGCCTCCTGAGTTTTCTGCTTAGCTACTGCGATCTTCTCATTGGTCATCTCTATGATTTCCGGTCCTTCGAGTATTTGCTCGCCAACCTGATCCCAGCAGATTGGGGCGCGACACTTTTTGCCATACAACATCTCAAATGGAGCACACTTGATGCTTGCGTGCCAGCTGTTGTTGTATGCAAACTCCACCAAACAGATGTATTCGTCCCAATCACCCGTCCATTCCAACGCACATGACCTCAACATATCCTCCAATGTCTGAATGGTTCGCTCCGACTGTCCGTCCGTTTGAGGATGAAAAGCCGTGCTAAGCTTAAGTTGTGTACCCCAAGCTTTCTGCAGACTTTTCCAAAAGCGCGAAGTGAATCGAGGATCTCTGTCTGAGACGATGCTGGATGGTGCACCGTGGAGTCTCATGATCTCTCGTCTGTACGTATCTGCGAGTTTACTTACCGGATCTTCCTTGCGGATCGGTAAGAAATGAGCTGATTTGGTAAGTCGATCAACGATAACCCAAATTGCATCGTGCTTCCTTTTGGTAGGCGGAAGACCGGTAACAAAATCCATGGTGATTTTGTCCCACTTCCACTCTGGAATATCTAACGGTTGAAGGAGACCGCCAGATCGCTGATGCTCGATCTTAACCTGCTGGCAGGTAAGACATTTGGAGACGTAAGTGGCCACATCCTGTTTCATACCACTCCACCAAAAGTACTGCTTGATGTCATGGTACATTTTAGTCGAACCAGGATGTATCGAGAATGGGGAGCTATGGGCTTCAGCTAACAAAGCTTCCCGGAGTTCTTGGTCATCAGGAACACAAAGTCTAGTACCCTGCCATACGATACCATCTGCATCTACTCTGAATTCTGTCTGCTTCTCCAAATTCTGTACTATCGCCCAGATTTCTCCGTCATCCTTCTGAGCTTCCTTGATCTTAGTTAGTAACTCGGGTTCTACTCTAAGATTAGCCCAGTAACCGTGCTGTCCACGTACCATGATCTCGATGTCTAGTCGCTCCAAGTCTCTGATGATTTCCTCCTCGATTCTAATGCCGTTGATCATTCCGGACTTCCTTCTAAGAGCATCTGCTACTACATTTGCTTTTCCGGGATGATACTGTAGATTAATGTCATAATCCTTCAACAACTCTAACCATCTCCTCTGCCTCATGTTCAATTCACGCTGAGTGAAGATATACTTAAAGCTCTTGTGGTCCGTGAAAATGTCACATGATTCTCCATATAAGTAGTGCCTCCATATCTTCAATGCAAACACGACTACAACAAGTTCCAGGTCATGCGTGGGGTAATTTTCTTCATAAGGCTTAAGCTGCCGTGAAGCGTACGCAATCACTTTCCCATGTTGCATGAGAACACAGCCAAGTCCCTTCCCCGATGCATCGCTGTAGATTTGAAATCCACCCGTAGCTGATGGTAGAGTAAGAATAGGTGCAGATACTAGCTTCTGCTTCAGGTCTTCAAATCTCTTCTCTCGATCTTCCGTCCAGATGAATTTCTCCCCTTTCCGCATCAGTTTGGTCAATGGTAGTGCTAGTCGGGAAAAGTTCTCCACGAACCTACGGTAATAGCCAGCTAAGCCTAAGAAACTGCGAACTTCCGTCGCTGATGTCGGCCTTGGCCACTTAGTAATGGCCTCAACCTTCGCTGGATCCATAGTGATTCCTTCTGCTGATACAATGTGACCCAAGAATGCCACCTTGTCTAACCAGAACTCACACTTGGAGAATTTAGCATACAACTGCTTCTGGCGAAGAATCTGTAGTACTGTACGAAGATGGTCTTCATGTTCTTCCTTGGACTTTGAGAAAATCAGGATGTCATCAATGAAGACAATGACGAACTTCTCCAGAAATTCATGGAAGATTCTGTTCATCAAATCCATGAACACTGCTGGAGCATTTGTTAGGCCAAATGGCATAACTACAAACTCGTAGTGGCCATAGCGGGTACGAAAAGCAGTCTCAGCGATGTCCTGCTCCTTGACCCGTAGCTGATGATAGCCTGACCTAAGATCGATCTTGGAGAAGTGTTTGGCCCCTTGGAGTTGGTCAAACAGATCGTCAATGCGTGGCAGTGGATACCTATTCCGAATGGTAATCTTGTTGAGCTCGCGATAGTCTATGCAAAGACGCATATTGCCGTCCTTCTTCTTAACAAACAAAACCGGTGTGCCCCATGGAGATGCGCTCGGTCGAATGAAACCTCGTTCAAGAAGTTCTTGTAGTTGATCCTTCAGGTCCTTCAGCTCTATGGGAGCCATGCGGTAAGGAGCCTTGGAGATTGGTTCAGCTCCTGGAACCAGCTCGATACTGAATTCCACTTCTCGTGCAGGTGGTATGCCCGGAAGTTCTGCTGGAAACACATCTTGGAATTCCGACACTATAGGTTGATCCTGAATCGATGGGGATTCAGCATCCATGTCGTGAACCGTAGCTAGATAACCCTCGCAGCCATGTGACAGTAGTGCACGCGCTTGCAGGGTGGATATGACTTGTACAGACCGTCCGGGTATGAACCCATTATGAATGTACTATGGTGCATTGACATCACCGAAGATAACTCGATATGAATGGCAGTCTATGGTAGCATGATACTTGGATAGCCAATCCATGCCCAAAATCATGTCGAAGTCATTCATGTCCAGCGGAAGTGCGTCGACAGGTCGAACCTTATCATCAAATTCTAGGGGAAGACTCTTGTATACATGGGTGATTAATACAGAGTCCCTCAAAGGCGTGGAAATAGTAAGCCTATTTTCTAGTGGCACAGAAGGCATCCTAATGTTCTTAGCATAAGTAGTAGAAATAACCGAGTGAGTAGCACCCGTATCAAAAAGAACACATGCAGCTTGACCATACATATACAAGATTCCAGTGATGGTACCTGTAGACTTGTTGGCCAGGTCTCGAGATTTCGTGTAGACACGCCCGGCAGTAGGAGGCGGCTTGGTATCAGCATGTCCCGATGTACCCTCCATCTCGCCCTTACGGCAATCCTTTATAATATGGCCAGGAAGACCACACTTGAAGCACGCATCAGTATTACGGCGCATGGTCCTGGGTGCCTACGGTGGCAAGAAGAGCAAAGAGGATGAGTGTATCCTCCAGCAGGTGCTCTGGCTGGTTGGGAACCTGATAAAACATTTTACATAAGACATGGTAATTGGGTACAAAGGACAAAGCGGATAATCGTAAGATTGAATACCAGTGATAGCTGGACGGCTAGGCTGCAAACCTCTCTGGTTCTGGCCCCTACCGTTTCCATGGTTCCTGGTAGAAGTTTGCTAAAGTGTCAAAATATGAGTTTTAACATAAAACATAAGGAAATGCGTAAGTATTAGGACCTGCTGCTGTTGGAGTGCCCGACGTTGTTACGGTAATTATCATTACGGCCACGCCTATCCGTAGCAGAACGATCGTTAGTCTGACCGTTTCCCTTGGGCTGATGAGGCTGCTGCTGAGTAGCCGGCTGAGACCGGTCCCCAGTTTTCTGCCTATAAGATACATTAAGAGATGAATAATTGACATATGGAAAGTATACAGATTGGTCACCGCTTGAATACGAATGTTTACCTCTTGTCGGGTCTTTCAGCTTCCCCGAACTCATCTCTCTCCTGCAGCATTTCCAGCTTTCGTGCTGCATCGGCCACTTGTGCTACAGTATTGAACGTAGCACACACCAGATTGTTTGCGACCGATGTGCGAACAGCCCATCTAAAGTGATGTGACTGCTCTTCAGGAGTACCTGCTGCCGCACCAAGGAAACCAGCCAAGCAAAGAAAGCGCTGCATAAATTCGTTGCTATTCTCCCCAGCTCTCTGTCAGATCCCATGGTACTCTCTCTTGAGTTTGTCCTGCTCAGCCTTGGGAAAGAACTGCTCCATCACCCTGTCCTTGAACTGAGCCCAAGTCAAACCAGCAACCCACTCATCACCACCTTCAGATTACATCAATGCTAACCACCAGTTGAGTACATCGCCTTCGAACCGATAGCATGCCAACCTCGCCTTGTATGCGGGGTCACAGCCCATAACGTTGAAAATCTTCTCGATGTGAGCCAACCAGCTTTCAGCATCACTGGGGCTATCTGTCTTCTCAAAAGCTCGAGGGCGGAGCTTGTTGAATCTCTCCAGCCACACTGCTAATGTCACTGGAGGAGGAGGAGGAGGTGGCTGATTGTGCTGCTGATTGTTGGCAGCTTGAACTTCAGCCTTGATGTCATTCCTCAGTTGAGGAAGCAAGGCTTGCATGGCAGCCTGAATTGCAGCATTGAGCTGCTCCTGTTCGCGTGTGAGAACCATCTGATAGTATAACATAAAACATATGATTAAACAGATCAAAACATAAAATATAAATATATACATGAAAAAAATTTATACTCAAATTTCACGAGAAAAATTTTATGCAAGAAAATTTTGTGTATGAATGCATGATGCAGTTTTATGAAAACTTTTGTATGCTCGAGAGTGAACGCCTCTGGTCAGTTCACCCAAAACAAAAGACATAGCGAGGGGACGCCTATGGGTCGGTCCCAAATCTAAAAGTTTCGATAAAACACATGCGACTAAATAGGGCCAGTCCTGTACCAACCGTTACTTAGTCAAAAACCCTGTAACAATGACATGTATATGTATGCTTAAAAATGATGAATGCATGAAAACAACTGTCAGTTCTAGGAAGACCGTAGTGACTACCCACTACTCACAGGTCATATTTGAGAGCCTACAGGTCGAAGCCTTGGCTCTGATACCATAATTGTAACACCCCATTTTGGAAATGGAAATATCACAGCAATTATGGCGTGTCATCAAAGCATACAAGGAAAAATGTCTAAACATTACTTGACCATAAAAGGAAAATACCGGAATCAAACATCGGTAGTCCAAAAGTAAAGCTCATCACACACAAACATAGTATAATAAAGGAAGACCGTAGTGACTACCCACTTACACACATGATTTAATTATATGCTTAAACTCCCTTATTCCTAGGTGTATCTCTTATATTTTATTTTTGTCTTAGAATGATCATGAAGATGCATTTTTGGACTTATTTCGATAGTTTATTTAGGCTGAAAGCAAAGTAGGACGATTTGATCAATAGTTAGCTAAAGGACAAAATCTCTTAAAACTGCTTCTCGGGATATCAAAAAGTTCATATCTTGGCATAAGTCGCTTCACGATTTGAGACCTTTCTCGGGCCGATATTTGGCATGTACTTCATACTTCATATCTTCGAGAGACGTTCTTGAGATAATGGTCTTCTCTTCGTTAATAGAGTTCTTCACTTGGAGTATTTTTGAGGGATACTCCACTTTGTTGACCACGACTTCATCATTATTTCTTCAATCGTTACTTGGGATTTTGAGATACAACGATCCGCCTCCTTTTCGGACTTGGATCTATTTATCCTCATACCTTGTTAGGGTCTTTTCGGATAGACTTCTCCATGATCTTTATGGGAGTTGATTGCTTTTCGTCGTGAGTCTTGATCCTTCATATTGATTTTGGGTGTAACACCCCATTTTGGAAATGGAAATATCACAGCAATTATGGCGTGTCATCAAAGCATACAAGGAAAAATGTCTAAACATTACTTGACCATAAAAGGAAAATATCGGAATCAAACATCGGTAGTCCAAAAGTAAAGCTCATCACACACAAACATAGTATAATAAAGGAAAGGACTAAACAATGTCCAAAGCATAAGTATCATAAGAAAGGAAATGCATAATGTAAAGAAGGCTAGACAACTTCCAGTCCATATGCACGTACTCTTAGTGTCTACGAGCGTCCCTGAGTACCTGTCGTTTTGGAACATAGAAAAGGAAAACGGCTGAGCAAATACGCTCAGTGCACGGATGTACAATAAAGCATGAATAGGATAAGCATATAACATAATAACAACGGAAGAAAACTAAGTCCCGAGTAACCTGGTTAAGTCTTGATAAAACTGGTTTAATAGTTTGAAAGTCTTATGTTTATCTTATAAAAACTGTTTGTCATATTTTACCATTAGCCAATATAGGTCATGAAAATCCACCGTGCATGAATAATTGGAGGGGTGACCTCATCATGCAAATTAGAGGGGCTGCCTCTAATTTAATATACTGGTTTTTGGGTAGGAGGGATTAGCTCCTTGTGAAGGATGCAAGGCACACACCACATTCACCATGAAATCTTGAATAAAAACATGTAACTAGGATGCACCCATACGCCCCACATGATAAATATAATTAAATGGCCAAAAGCTGAAGGGACGCCACGAGCAATCACTCCGCCGTGGTGAAGTCATAACATCAGTGCCTCTAATGTTATGGTTATGGTACCTCCATAACTAGGTGAAACTGGTCATGCATGTATATGGCTATAGGTAATCTTAATTAAACATAAGCAATCAAACACATAACTTATACTACGGGAAAACAGTTGGCTGCATACGGGGAATCCTGATAAGGAAAGAATGTCCATACCGAAAGGACGGGAATCCGTACCTTATGTCCAGTGAACGAGAAAGACGAACTGAGAGGAATCCTACTTCCGAATCACTAGTGCTACATAAATACATACATGAATAAGTATCTGCTTACTAAATACGTAGCTGGTTTTATGTCATGTCTTAGCTTATTTTATGTGTTCTTACCATGTTTTACTGTTTTAAAGCCTTAAACTGTGTTTTATCTTATATTCTGTTTAATCTGATTAAGTATTTCTGGTATTTCATGTGTTATTATACTTACTGTGTAGTAATAAGTAACTTTCCAAAAATAGCAGGTTTCCTAAAATAGAAAGTTTCCAAAAAAGAAAGTTTCCAAAATTAGAAAGTTTCCAAAAATAGAAAGTTTCCAAAAACAGAAAGTTTCCAAAAACAGAAAGTTTCCAAAAATAGATTTACTGCTTAAAATAGATAAGTTTCTAAAAATTGAAAGTTTCCATAAATAGATTAGCTGCCTTAATTAAATAAGTTTCCATAAATAGATTAGCTGCCTGAAATAAATAAGTTTCTAAAAATAGCTGGTTTCCATAAATAGATTAACTGCCTTATTTAATTAAGTTTTCTAAAAATAAAAAGTTTCCATAATTAGAAATAAGCTGGTTAAATAAGCTAAGTATATAAGCCTAAGTGTTTTCATGATTATTTTCTAAGTCATATGATATAATGTATAGTTTAATAATTATTTCATGTAATTTAATTAAACTATAGGTTAAAATATTTAATTAAAGTATAACATGTTTTTAATTAAATAAGTTAAATACTTAGGTTAAAATATGCATTATTATATATTAATAATATAACCTAAATCATGTTAATTAATTAATTATATCCATGGTCTTAAAATAATTAATTAATTATAGGTCTTAAATATATATATAAATACTTAGGTTAAAATAATTTCATGATCATTTATAATTAAATAACCTAAGTCATGTTATTAAATTAAGCACATCATTTTATTAATTTAATTTTAACCTAAGATCATAAACATAAAAAAAAACTAACATACACCATGAATCGGATCTAGACTAAAAAGCATGAACCGGACATGAAATCGACACCGTACCCCGAACCAACTCGGGGTACCCCTTGTTTCACTGCTACCGTGGGACCCACACGCACCAACCAAGACCATATGGTCTTGGTGGTGGTCGACTTGGCAAGCCGAGACCCCTTTTGGGTTCGGTGAAGCCGGCGGCCAAAACAAACACCCCTTAAAAACACCCTTTTGATTTTATTTAACACCAAATCATGTTAGATCCATGTTTAATTATTATGTTTTTGTAAAAACATCACATGTTCATAATTTATAAGAAGATTAAATCAAAAGAAAAGGTTTAAAAAGGTTTTACCGAATTCGTGGATCAAAAGGACGAAGAACCAACACGATCAATCACTAAAACTTCAAGATCCAAGATCAAAATCACTTTCTATGGTGGTTGTAGGGTGGCGGCACAAAGAGACAAGGAGGAAGGAGGTTTTTAGGTTTTCTTAAAAATCTTCTGTAAAGTTTATTTGAGTAGTAAAAAAAATAATAACCCCCTTTAGTAAATTTGACAAATGGGCTTGGCCCATTTGTCCTTGTTGGCCGCGGGTAGGGACCCCACTTGGGGTACCCGTACCTTTTTCCGTGTCTCGTTATTAAGTTGAACGTTTGTGATTATTTATGTTCGTGTTTTAAATGTTCTTGTTACGTAAATACCGTGATCTAATATATTTAATTACGCTCGTAATAAATATATATACGTAATTAATAATAGTTCGTGTTTTACTTACGTTCATGATTTCATGATCGCATGTTCGTGATTAATTATCGTCAAATAATTATTACGTGATCGTGCGTAGTAAATACTTATCGTGTTCTAATACGTACGTAATACGTAAACTCCTAACACGTAATCGTAATCATGCTATATTAGGAAAGTTTTAATCTAGTACATACGATCCTAAGGATACTATGCATGATAAAAGCATGCGGGTTTTACATTGGGAATAATGCTTTTCACATCACCTTGGATCTTTAGCAATAAGATTGAATCCTCATGCCTTGTTAGGGCCTTTTCGGACTCGCCAATCTTCGCGCCCCGCTTCATAAGTTATGCCTTGGCTATGAACTCTTATCATTACCGAGCAACTTTTAAACGATCTTGGGCTAGAAGCTAAGTAACCTTTCAAATCGTACGACCTTACTTATTGCAGATAAATTATTAGCAAGTGATGGGAGAATAGGCAAATAATCAACCAAGTGTGCTTGTGCAAGAATACCGACT
Organism: Glebionis coronaria; assembly: GCA_025667525.1. Taxonomy (NCBI): domain Eukaryota; kingdom Viridiplantae; phylum Streptophyta; class Magnoliopsida; order Asterales; family Asteraceae; genus Glebionis; species Glebionis coronaria. The sequence continues at coordinate 591,141,515 of CM046875.1, read as the reverse complement.
TATAATTGACTCTATCATTTCAAGTTCTCCACAATTTAAAATCTCAAGTAATGAGACTCGTGAATGCTTAGCCTAATAAACCAATTAAGGTCTACATGGTTAAGGATACTAGCTAGAATAAACTTGGATAAGTTTATTCGGGTTGAGTCAAAATAATCGCAACGGGCCTAATATGTCAAAGACTTCAAAACTAGCTACACCACTTTATTAATATTTTTGACTTTATTGCGGGATATATACAAATGAAAGCAACGATAAAAATTTAAAAATTACGACTAGATAGTCAAAGTTAATTAAAAATTTGAAAAATGCTGAAAAATATGATTTTCCGGTTAAATGAAGGCATTTTCATGGAAAAGTCCACTTAAAACTTCGATAGAAGTCCCCCTACACTTAAGATAAACATTGTCCTCAATGTTTAAGCATGTGGGAAAAGTCTTCCCTACACTTATGACATTGTGCACGTTGGTTAAATCAAGCTAAGGAAGAGACGACTAAAGTGATCAATTTCAAATGTGAGTATGAAGAAAATTGAATCACGATAGTTGAGAGATAGAACCGGATTTCAGATAACACGGGAGCACGGTTCTTCAATGATTCTAAGAGTGCACTTATCCCTGTAATCACATCACCACACAAACAGAAACAACCTATAGAGGTCCCCCTACACTTAGGAGGTTAAAACAGAAAAGGATAGATACACGGGCTGCCTCCCGAGGAGCGCTTGTTTTCAATAACTGAGTCACGAGCCTGACTCGACCCAAAATTAGTTCATGGGAAACGTGGTGAGGGATGGAATCATCTCATGAGAGATGTCCTCACCAAAGTACAACTTCACTCGTTGGCCATTCACCTTAAAATTAGGTCCATTAGGTTGAGCGAGCTCGAGCGTACCATATGGAAAAATTTGGGCAATGGTGAATGAGCCGGACCAACGAGATTTCAGCTTGCCCGAAAAGATTTTCAACCAAGAGTTGAAGAGTAAAACTTTGTCTCCAACTTGGAACTCTCGGTTTTTAATCTTAGAGTCGTGAATGAGCTTAGTTCTTTCCTTATAGATCAAAGAATTTTCATAAGCCTCATTCCGGAGTTCATTCAGCTCATTAAGTTGGATCTTGCGTAGGTCACCGGCTTTGTTGATATCAAAATTAGCCCACTTCAAGGCCCAGTAAGCCTTGTGTTCCAACTCAATGGGGAGGTGGCATGCTTTCCCGTACACGAGACAATATGGTGTACAACCAATCGGAGTCTTGTATGCGGTACGAAAAGCCCACGGAGCATCATCAAGTTTATCGGCCCATGAGGCACGATGCTCTCCCATGGTTCGTTCAAGAATTCGCTTTAATCCTCGGTTATAGATTTCAGCCTGGCCATTAGTTTGTGGATGGTAGGCGGTGGAAAGACGATGATTTACACCATACTTAGCCATGACTCTTGCGAATTGATCATTGCAAAAATGAGTCCCGCGATCACTAATAATGGCACGAGGCACACCGAATCTAGCGAACAGCGATTTCAAAAAGTTACAAACCACCCTTGCGTCATTAGTGGATAAAGCTTTGGCTTCAACCCATTTTGAAACGTAGTCAACGGCTACAAGGATGTATTTATTTCCTTTGGATGAAGGGAATGGCCCCATGAAGTCGATACCCCAAACATCAAAGATTTCACATTCTTGTATGAAACTTTGAGGCATCTCATCTTTATGTGTGATCTTGCCTTATTTTTGGCAAGCATCACAACGTTTAACCATCTCGTGAGCATCACGATAAATGGTGGGCCAATAAAATCCCGAGTCAAACACTTTTTTGGCGGTGTAGTTGGGACCAAAGTGACCACCGGTGGGTCCTTTGTGGCAAGCGTCAAGGATGTCTAAAGCTGCCGGTCCATCAACACATCGGCGAATAATCAAATCAGCACATTGTTTGAATAGATACGGGTCATCCCAAAAGTAAGTCTTAATGTCTTTGAAGAACTTTTTCTTTTGTTGGGATGTTAACCCGTCGATGAGAATTCCACCCGCCAAGTAGTTTGCAATGTCCGCAAACCACGGGGTTTCATCAGAAGTCGAGTTGATAGACAATAAGGTCTCCAGGGGAAAAGAGTCATTGATCTCTTTGTTCGGATGATCCCCTTGGTAAGGATCCTCAAGTCTACTGAGATGATCCGCGGCTAGGTTTTCAGCTCCCTTCTTATCACGAATTTCGATTTTAAATTCTTGAAGTAGCAAAACCCAGCGAAGAAGTCTTGGTTTGGAATCTTGTTTAGTTAACAAGTACTTCAACGCGGAATGATCGGTATAAACGATTGTGGTAGAAAGGACAAGATAGGGGCGGAACTTTTCAAAGGCATGGACAACAGCTAAAAGCTCTTTTTCGGTTGTCGTATAATGCAATTGAGCCCCAGTCATTTTCTTGCTAGCATAATGGATCGGTTGTAAGTGTTTATTCACTCTTTGGCCCAAAACCGCTCCAATAGCATAGTCGCTAGCATCGCACATTAATTCAAAGGGAAGCTCCCAATTAGGGGTAACCAAGACTGGTGCCTTAGTTAGCTTATCCTTAAGAAGGTTGAAGGCTTCAATACACTCGTTGGAAAATATAAAAGGAGTATCTTTTTCCAAGAGGTGGGTCATCGGGCGAGCGATTTTAGAAAAATCTTTGATAAAGCGACGGTAGAAGCCCGCATGACCAAGGAAACTTCTCACACCCTTCACGGTTGAAGGTGGAGGCAATTTAGCAATAACATCGACTTTAGCACGGTCCACTTCAAGACCGCCTTTGGAAATCTTGTGTCCTAGCACGATGCCCTCTTTTACCATGAAATGGCATTTTTCCCAATTATGAACAAGGCGAGTGTCTTCACACCGCTTAAGCATACGTTCTAAATTGGCAAGGCAAGCAGAGAAAGAATCGCCATAAACCGAGAAATCATCCATGAATACTTCCATAGTTTCTTCAACCATGTCATGGAAGATAGCCATCATACACCTTTGGAACGTCCCAGGAGCATTGCATAAACCGAAAGGCATGCGTTTGTAAGCAAATGTTCCATAGGGACAAGTGAATGTGGTCTTTTCTTGGTCTTTGGGATCGATGGGAATTTGAAAATACCCGGAGAAACCGTCTAAGAAGCAGTAATAGTCATTACGCGCTAGACGCTCGAGCATTTGATCCATGAAAGGAAGAGGAAAGTGATCTTTTCTCGTGGCATCATTGAGTTTGCGATAGTCGATACAAACTCTCCACCCAGTAACGAGATGAGTGGGAATCAACTCGTTGTGTTCATTGGGAACAACGGTTATTTCGCCCTTCTTGGGCACACAATGGACGGGACTTACCCATGGCGAATCCGAAATAGGGTAAATCAAGCCGGCATCTAGAAGTTTGATAACCTCTTGTTTGATGACGTCATGAATGCGAGGATTAACCCTTCTTTGGCTCTGGATTGCGGGTTTAAAGTCATCTTCCATGAGAATCTTGTGAGTACAAAAGTTTGGATCAATTCCGCGGATATCGGAGATTTTCCAAGCAATTGCCTTCTTATGATCTTTAAGCACGGCGATCAGGCGAGATTTTTCTTCTTCTTTCAAGTCCTTCGCGATGATGACGGGCGACTTCTTCTTTTCTTCAAGGAACACGTACTCGAGATGGGGCGGCAACTCCTTAAGTTCTAAATCCGGAGGATTTTTGATGGGAGGTGGATTCAAAGTCGGTTCATCGATAGCAATAGCCTTGGGAGATGGTGGAGAAATATTGTCCTCTTTGAGAAGGTCCGCAATGAGTCGAATGTCTTCATCCCAATCGGTGGGAGAATCGTCATTTCCTAAGTTCACATCTCCCATGGTGGCTTCCAAATCTTTCCAAAGGAAAACTTTCTCCAAATAGAGATAGTGATGAATCAATAGAGGAAACGGTCTCAACATTGGGAAGAGAGGTAGGAATACTTTTACAAGCATCTTTGAAGTGTTCTTCACAAGCCTCATCAAGAACGTCAATACAATTAACACTCTCGTAAGAATAAGGCTGTTTAGAAAGCTTTCCCATGTTGAAGACGATTTTATCGTCACCCACTCTCATGATAAGCTCACCCGCTTCGACATCAATGAGAGTGCGACCGGTCCTCAGGAATGGACGTCCAACGATTAATGGCAAACGAGGGTCCATATCATAGTCGATCACGACGAAATCGGCAAGAAAAGTGAATTTGTCGACTCCTACAAAGACGTCTTCGGCTATCCCCACTGGATAAGCAACCGTACGGTTAGCTAATTCCAAATTCATTTTTGTGGGGACTAGCTCAGGGAGAGATAATTGCTTCCAAACGTTTAGAGGCATTAAATTAATACTGGCACCTAGATCGGCTAGGGCCATGCAATTCTCTACTCCCGGGAAGTTGCAAGGGATTAAGAAATGACCCGGATCACCAAGCTTGGTTGGAAATTTCCTTAAGAGCACTGCAGAGCAATTCTCATTAAGTTGGGTATTAGCAATATCAAGAAGCTTTCCTTGTCGCTAAGAAGATCTTTGAACATTTTCGCGTACTTGGGCATGTGAGCGAGAGCCTCAGCGAAGGAGATGTTGAAATTCAATTGTTTAAACATTTTGAGAAAGTTCGAAACCTGAATATCGTCCTTGCTTTTGAGCTTCTCTTTCCTCAACCTTGAGGGATAAGGTATATCGGAAGAAGAGGAAGGCTTTGGGAGAATAGGATTACTCATATCCTTGGGTGGAGGAGGGGTAGAAGTAAGAGGTGGAGAAATTAGGGAAGTAGAAGGATGAGGAATAGGAGCAGGTGACTCGTTTTCCTTAGTCACAATCACCGGTGGAGGTATAGGAAGCTCGGGTTCCTTGGTACCTTTGCCACTACGAGTGGTGATTGCTTTCATCTCCCCTCTTGGATTCGCAATGGTGTTACTCGGAAGAGTACCCGAAGAAGAGGATTGATTACCTTGTAAGAAACCAGCCATCATGTTCCTTAAGTCATTCGTTTGACTTGCCAAAGTGTTTCACATATCAGCTCGAAGATCGTTCCCTTGTTTGACCATGTCTGCTTTCAAGTTGAGCACTTCCCGCTGGAGATTTTCCACGATCACATCATTGGTTCTCATGTAGGTTTCAACATCTTGGTGTAATGCGTTGGGTTGGTTGGGAGGAGGATCATGGTAGGCGGGTGGTTGATAAGCAGGTTGTTGGTAAACTTGGTTGTTTCTTTGAGGTGGATATGGTTGTCTTTGAGGTGGTTGGTATGGTGCACGAGGTTGTTGTTGAGGAGGGCGATTGAGGTTTTGTTGTTGTTGGTTTGGGTTGTTAGGAGGAAAACCGGGCGGGGAAAGAAAGTTGTTTGAGCGGTAGCTAAGCAAGTTGCGGTCTCCTTGAGGACGAGCTTCATAAGCAGCCGGAGGATAGGTACCGTATGCTGCATTAACATTCTCAGAAGGATAGTCTTGGGTGGTGGTACAAGTGGTGTAAGAGTGAGGTCTAACACCCCCAAATTTAAACGCAGCGAAATGTATCTTTGGATGCTAAACAATGGTACAATAACACATAATTTATAAAGGACGACTCAAAAAAAGACGTTTCAAATTTACCGTTCCTAAAACATTTGTCAGAGTAGCGTAGTCCCAAGACATCTCAACCAAAGTACAACTAAAACAAAAGATTTATACTGTTTTAAGGAAAGGAACGATAAACGTTCAAAGAGTTTAAACAACAAAAGCAGTGCACAACTTCATTCCCGTGACCTCCGAGCTTCACACTCCTTGATTACCTGAAATACATGTGGGCAAAATCATCAACAAAAATGCTGAGTGAAATCTATAGGTTTATTTAATCATTTTGAACACAAGCAAAAGTTATAATTTGGTGGCATACTTGAAGGCAACAAGCATCGAATAATTTGCATCAACAATATAATTGTATATAGCAACAATTGCATTAAGCTCATGGAACCGAACCCTTAAACACTCCCATATCAGTCTAATAAGACGAGAGATTTATTAATTGTCATTACCCCCGGTATTAAGCACATTGCCGTATGCTTAGACATCTCATAACAAAATATTCAAACAGTGGATGTTCAGGCATAAGCTTCTATGATTACATATCCACAAACTGAATCGGGCGGCTTCACCCATAGATCTATTATTTGTACAAGCGGCTAGCCCATCATAAGCTAGTTAACGGTCCACAATTGAGGCTTTAACAAGGGCAATTTACTTAATGCAATTTAAGGCAACCACGGATCCATTCATAGAGGGACAAGCATACCATAAAAGACTTGTGTTCTAAGTTTATAAAAAAAACATGTATTCCCCCTCGCGGGTTTTTAAATCATATAATTACGCAATCGAGGCTATAGACTCACCTGTGAATGAAGATAAAGATGACAATAAAGTCGAGCACTATCGTCATGCGGAAGTAGTCGGCGAACCACAACGTTCAATCCAAGTAGAAAAATAATGAAACAAGTACACCAAAATGATGACCCTTATTAGACCCTTTGAATTTTATATCAAGATTGTTAATAGATAAATTGGTGATGGTGATTTAGTTGCTGTTTTGTACGGCAACATATGAGAGAAAAGAGAAGTACTAATATAAGTTTTATTTTCAATATAATAGATAAGCTTTAGATATACATATTTTGTAAAGTGAAAGTTATTTAACAAGACAAGATACGTGTATCTCATTTGAGATAAAAACATGCCACGCCATGAGCTGTTTGGAATCATTTGTTTTATTTACTAAATAGATTTCTCAAAATGCTAAAGCGGGTATTATCGATATCCGATATTTTAAAAGTTACGCGATTTAAAAAAATACGTATTAAACACGAAAAATAAACGCTCAATATAAAATAAAAATATTGACATTCAGAGAACATTTATATTTTGATATATAAATGACTTAAAATAGTTAATGTGTCAAATGAACAAATGACACATAAACGTAACGTAAATTACGAAAAATATTTTTAAAATAAAATTAAATTAAAATTAAATGACAACAATAGAAAATATTAAATATCAAAACTATCGATAATAAAATGTAAAATTTGGGCATCCGCCGGTATCACGATCACTAATAGTCCCCGTTACTTGTCAAAACATTAAAATAAAATGTTCAATATCGGTTTAAACTTAAACTGTTAATCATAATAGTATTTAACGTTATGAAATAATTCAAAAATATTTGAAAAGTTGGATTTAGTAATGACCTTATTTTTGCGGGTTTTACATCCTCACCACCTTAGGAGAGCACCGTCCCGAGGCTTACTTCTCCTTAGGTTCATCTACGAATAAATGTGGATACTTGCTCTTGAATTAGTCCTCTCGCTCCCAAGTGTATTCAGGTCCACGTTGGGAATTCCATCGTACTTTTACTATCGGGATCCGACTTTGCTTAAGCCGTTTCACCTCTCGATCCATAATCTCCACCGGTTCCTCAATGAAATGCAACTTGTCATCCAGTTGAATCTCTTCAAATGGAATTATCAAATTCTCGTCCGCCAAACACCTTTTAAGATTGGAAACGTGAAAAGTGTTGTGAATAGCACTTAACTTCTCTGGCAATTCCAACTTATACGCCACACGACCAACTCGATCAATAATCTTGAATGGACCAATATAGCGTGGACTAAGCTTTCCTCGTTTGCCAAATCTAATTACTCCTTTCCAAGGTGATACTTTCAACATAACCATATCGCCAATATTAAACTCCATTGGTTTACGTCTCTTATCCGCATAGCTCTTCTGTCTACTACGGGCAGTCAATAAACGATTCTTGATTTGCACGATCTTCTCAGTCGTTTCTCTAATCAATTCAGGACCTGTCAATTGACTTTCACCAACCTCACACCATCCAACTGGTGATCTACACTTTCGCCCGTAAAGTGCTTCAAATGGCGCCGCCTTGATACTTGCGTGATAACTGTTGTTATATGAGAACTCCACCAAAGGTAAGTGTCGATCCCAACTACCTCCAAAGTCTATTACACATGCGCGTAGAATATCCTCCAAAGTCTGAATAGTCCTTTCACTTTGTCCGTCCGTTTCTGGATGATACGCAGTGCTCATGTCCAACTGAGTCCCCAAAGCTCGCTGAAGCGATTTCTAAAACTCAGATGTGAACCGACTGTCTCGATCAGAAATAATTGACAAGGGAACTCCATGTCTACAAACAACTTCCTTCAAATACAACCGAGTAAGTTTGTTTAAATCATCAGTTTTCTTTATCGGCAAGAAATGAGCCGACTTAGTCAACCGATCAACAATCACCCAAATCGTATCATAACCACTAGAAGTTCTCGGAAGTCCCGAAACAAAGTCCATAGTGATCTTTTCCCATTTCCATTCCGGAATTTCAGGTTGTTGTAGTAAACCCGAAGGTCTCTTGTGCTCAAACTTCACCTTAGCACACGTCAAGCATTTACTAACATAAGTTGCAATGTTAGCCTTCATATTCGGCCACCAATAGCATTTCTTCAAGTCTTGGTACATTTTATCCGACCCAGGGTGAATAGAATATTTAGACTTATGAGATTCGTGCATAATTAAATTTCTCAGTCCTCCATACACCGGTAACCATACACGATTCTCAAAACACCGAATTCCGTCATCACGAATCTCGAATATGGGTGTCATCCTTCTACCCAAGTCTTCATCTCTTACATTTTCTTCCTTCATCGCCTTTGTTTGAGCTTTAAGTATTCGGTTAGATAAATCAGAATAAGTTGTCATGGCTAAAGCTCTAACCCTCTTGGTAATTTCTATTTCCTTCCTACTAAGAGCATCGGCAACTACATTCGCCATACCGGGATGATAGCAAATTTGAATGTCGTAATCACTCAACAATTCTACCCATCTTCTTTGCCTCATATTGAGCTCCTTTTGATATAAAATATGCTGCACGCTTTTGTGATCGGTATATATCACACTCCTTGTACCGTAGAGATAGTGTCTCCAAAGTCTAAGAGCAAACACAACAGCTCCTAATTCCAAATCATGGGTAGTATAATTCTCTTCATGCTTCCTCAATTGACGAGATGCATACGCGATCACTTTCTCCCTTTGCATCAACACAGCACCAAAACCCCTATGTGATGCATCACAATATACCACAAGGTCTTCAGTTCCCTCGGGCAAAGCCAAAATTGGTGCAGAACACAGCTTCTGTTTCAAATTTTAGAATGCTTCTTCTTCTTCTGAACCCCACTCATACTTCTTGTTTTTCTGTGTAAGTTTAGTAAGAGGTTTAGAAATTAAAGAAAAACCTTCTATGAATCGCCGGTAGTATCCAGCTAATCCTAAGAATTGTCTAACTTTAGTCGGGGTTTTAAGCGTAGCCCAATCTCTAATAGCTTCAATTTTTGAAGGATCAACATGAACTCCGCTACTATTGATCACGTGTCCAAGGAATTGGACAGAATCCAACCAAAAATCACACTTGGAGAATTTTGCATACAACTTCTCCTTTTTCAACAACTCCAAAATAATTTTTAGATGACCTTCATGCTCTTCCCGACTCTTAGAATAAATCAGGATATCATCGATAAATACAATCACAAACTTGTCGAGGTATGGTTTGCATGCACGATTCATCAAGTCCATGAATACCGCAGGTGCATTAGTTAATCCAAACGGCATCACTTGGAATTCAAGTGTCCATAACGCGTCCGAAAAGCTGTAATATGTATGTCCTCTTCTGTAACACGAAGTTGATGATAACCCGACCTCAAGTCGATCTTCGAGTACACACACGAACCTTGAAGTTGATCAAACAAATCATCGATCCTAGGAAGTGGATAACGATTCTCAATAGTTAACTTGTTCAACTCTCGGTAGTCTATGCACATTCTGAACGATCCGTCCTTCTTCTTTACGAACAAAAATGGAGCTCCCCAAGGTGACGAACTTGGTCTAATGAACCCCTTATCCATTAACTCCTTCAACTGATCCGCCAATTCCTTCATTTCTGACGGTGCCAAACGATAGGGTGCACGCGCCACTGGTGCAGGTCCCGGCACTAGATCAATCTTGAATTCGACTTCTCGCTGAGGCGGAAGCCCTGGCAAGTCATCGGGAAATACTTTAGGAAAATCACGAATAACCGGAATACCTTCCACACGCCGTACCGGTAGTTCTTTCTCCACTACTTGAGCCAAGAACAGGTGACAACCTCTTTCCACATATTTCCTCGCCTTTATATAAGATATCACCGTCAGACGAGATCTACCGACATCACCTTCAACTACTAACACCTTGTTCTTAACCGGTATGTGAACAACTTTCTCTCCACATACAATCACTGCATCATGTGCAACCAACCAATCCATACCAACAATCACGTCAAATGAACCCAACTCTATTGGCATTAAATCAATTTCAAACAAATGATTTGCTAATTTCAAAGGACACTTCATAAATATAGTGGTAGTACTAACTAATTATCCATCAGCTAACTCGACCTCATAACTAGCATTTAGGTTTGTTGGCTCAATATCTATTAAACGACTAAAGGAAGTGCTTATAAAGCTCCTATCAGATCCTGAGTCAAACAACACACTAGCATAACGATGGTTGAGTAAGAACGTACTCGTCACCACATTTGGACCTCGTGCTTGATCATCATCCTTAACAAGATAAACTGCTCCAGCAGCTTCACCTGATTTCTTGTTCTTCAACTTTGGACATTTAGGGCGAATATGATCACGTTCTCCACATTCAAAGCAAGTCCTGATCGGAATAGCATTTGCTCCAGTGGCAGGTGCCCTTGTCATGCATTTCTCCAGAACATGTCCAACCTTTCCACATTTAGTGCACCTTGGTGGACAATTACCAAAGTGACAAACACCACAGCTCTTACATTTCTGGGCCGGTCCCCCATGGCCAACATTATTATTTTTGTTAGTTGCAGCTCTAGCCCCATCATTTCTCCTCTGATTATACTGATTGTGTCGGTTATTACCCTGATTACCACTCTGCGAATTCTCCCATTTCCTTTTATTAACCTCAGCAGCTTTCTCAGCCCAATCTTGAACTTTCTGTCCCATAAGTGTATGAGCCATCCTTTCAACTTCCACATAGTTTTAGGTCGAGATGAAGTCGTCTCACCTTTAATGTACCCAGGCAACCCTTTGATATATTGGTCCATCTTTTTCTTCTCAGTAGCAAAAGCATCTGGACACAATAAAACCAAGTCATTGAATCGACTAGTGTAAACAGCAATGTTGTTATCCCTCAGCTTAAGGTGCCTCAACTCATCCTCCAAAGCAGATAACTCTTCTTCTGGACAAAACTCTTCTTTCATCAACCTTTTGATTTCATCCCAAGGTTTCCTGTTCGCAGCCTCCAATCCAACGGTAGCAACTTGAGTCTTCCACCAGCTTAAAGCTCGATCCTTAAAAGTAGCCACTGCGAACTTAACGTTGTTCCTTTCTGAGCAATCACTAATTTCAAAGGTTGTTTCTGTTTTCTCAATCCATCTGAACAGTTCTAGTGCTCCTCCAGTTCCTTGAAATGTAGTGGGTCCACATTTCATGTATCCAGAAAAAGTACACTCTTTTACTGTAGCAACAACCGGAGCAATCTCACCTGTAAGATTCTCAGCTACACCTGCTCCTCCAACTAATTCTGGTTCACCTGTTCCAGCGCCTATACCTCCAACTCCTGCACCTCTAGAGCGACCTGCTCCTTCAGTGTTAACACGTGCAGCTCTATCCGTAGCTAATGCTTTCGCTACCTCTTCAGCAACTAGCCTTGCAATGGCATCATTTGTCATTCTCCTAGGTGGCATGATTCTGTCACATCACAAAGAGAGAAGATAACATGAATGAGTTAATTGTAATCATGGTATAGTCATATCATGTACAAAATTCAATCATCAAATGCATACACATTATTAATACAAGAAATCACAATCATTATAAGAATCAAAGTAATCCATCATCATAGATCAACAAGGAATGATCTTAAAGATAAATAAAGTACAATGACGCAAAATAATTGACACTAATCACGTGGGGATCCACATGGCTTAGTTGACTGTGACTCACTTGCAGCAATGGAACCTACTTCCTCCTCGAAGACGTAATAGTGCGGTGGTAAATTTGTAAAATAAATATAAGGTCATAAAAAAATGAAATATAATAATTTCCAAAATTTAAATAAATATAGAAAATCCTTCAAATTAAATAAAGGAAAATTTCATAAATTTATTTAAATAAATCATTAATAAATGATAAACTTTTATCGAAAAGTTTAACGATATTAATATATATTGAATCAGGGATTATATTATTTATTAATAAATACTTGGTAACAAGGGATACATAATAATGCATACTAAATTTGTAATCCCAAAAGCATCTTGAACCTGAAGTCACGCGAAGTTATGTGCACCGACTCTTTGAAAAATAAAAACTGACAGTTATAGTTTAGGTTTTCAGAAAACGACCTAGTTCTCTATAACTCATGGCTCTTGATACCAATCTCTAACACCCCCAAATTTAAATGCAACGGAATGTATCTTTGGATGCTAAACAATGGTACAATAACACATAATTTATAAAGGACGACTCGAAAAGAGACGTTTCAAATTTACCGTTCCTAAAACATTTGTCAGAGTAGCGTAGTCCCAAGACATCGCAACCAAAGTACAACTAAAACAAAAGATTTATACTGTTTTAAGGAAAGGAAAGATAAACGTTCAAAGAGTTTAAACAACAAAAGCAGTGCACAACTTTATTCCCGTGACCTCCAAGCTTCACACTCCTTGATTACCTGAAATACATGTGGGCAAAATCATCAACAAAAATGCTGAGTGAAATCTATAGGTTTATTTAATCATTTTGAACACAAGCAAAAGTTATAATTTGGTGGCATACTTGAAGGCAACAAGCATCGAATAATTTGCATCAACAATATAATTATATATATCAACAATTGCATTAAGCTCATGGAACCGAACCCTTAAACACTCCCATATCAGTCTAATAAGACGAGAGATTTATTAATTGTCATTACCCCCGGTATTAAGCACATTGCCGTATGCTTAGACATCTCATAACAAAATATTCAAACAGTGGATGTTCAGGCATAAGCTTCTATGAATACATATCCACAAACTGAATCGGGCGGCTTCACCCATAGATCTATTATTTGTACAAGCGGCTAGCCCATCATAAGCTAGTTAACGGTCCACAATTGAGGCTTTAACAAGGGCAATTTACTTAATGTATTTTAAGGCAACCACGGGTCCATTCATAGAGGGACAAGCATACCATAAAATACTTGTGTTCTAAGTTTATAAAAAAAACATGTATTCCCCCTCGCGGGTTTTTAAATCATATAATTGCGCAAACGAGGCTATAGACTCACCTGTGAATGAAGATAAAGATGACAATAAAGTCGAGCACTATCGTCACGCGGAAGTAGTCGGCGAACCACAACGTTCAATCCAAGTAGAAAAATAATGAAACAAGTACACCAAAATGATCACCCTTATTAGACCCTTTGAATTTTATATCAAGATTGTTAATAGATAAATTGGTGATGGTGATTTAGTTGCTGTTTTGTACGGCAACATATGAGAGAAAAGAGAAGTACTAATATAAGTTTTATTTTCAATATAATAGATAAGCTTTAGATATACATATTTTGTAAAGTGAAAGTTATTTAACAAGACAAGATACGTGTATCTCATTTGAGATAAAAACATGCCACGCCATGAGCTGTTTGGAATCATATGTTTTATTTACTAAATAGATTTCTCAAAATGCTAAAGCGGGTATTATCGATATCCGATATTTTAAAAGTTACGCGATTTAAAAAATACGTATTAAACACGAAAAATAAACGCTCAATATAAAATAAAAACATTGACATTCAGAGAACATTTATATTTTGATATATAAATGACTTAAAACAGTTAATGTGTCAAATGAACAAATGACACATAAACGTAACATAAATTACGAAAAATATTTTTAAAATAAAATTAAATAAAAATTAAATGACAACAATAGAAAATATTAAATATCAAAACTATCGATAATAAAATGTAAAATTTGGGCATCCGCCGGTATCACGATCACTAATAGTCCCCGTTACTTGTCAAAACATTAAAATAAAATGTTCAATATCGGTTTAAACTTAAACTGTTAATCATAATAGTATTTAACGTTATGAAATACTTCAAAAATATTTGAAAAGTTGGATTTAGTAATGACCTTATTTTTGCGGGTTTTACATGAGGACCCCCCGCATATTTCACATGGTTGGCTAACAGCATTGACCTGAGTGTTTTTAGCGTTGATGTTGTTGGTGTTGCTAGCGGTTTGGGTAGCAAGCGATTCAAGAAGCGTAGTAATTTTGTCAAGTCGCTTGTCGTTGTCACTAGTACTAGCACTAGCGGCATTGGTCCGAACACTCTTGGTTTGCACACGAGACTTATTTTCAATAATATCCCAAGCGGCATTAGAAGTCTTAACCAAAATATTACCCCCCGAGGCACTGTTTAGTGAATCTTGGTCATTCATGCTTAAACCATTATAAAAAGTATTAATTTGGTGCACTTTGGTAAAACCATGTTGTGGGCACTTTCTTAAAAGATCTTTAAAACGGTCCCAAGATTCACTAAAAGACTCATCGTACTTTTGTTCAAAATTAATGATTTCATTCCGCAAAGCGGTAGTACGAGAGGGTGGGAAAAAGTAGTTTATAAACTTGGTCTCCAAATCCGTCCACGTCAGAATACTTTGTGGCGGTTCCTTTGCAAGCCAATGCCGGGCTTGTCCCTCTAAAGAAAAGGGAAAAAGTTGTAAACGGATTACCTCTTGTGGAACACCATTGAATTTGACCGTATTCGTGAGTTGCAGGAATCTTTTGATGTGGTCATGAGGATCATCAATGGTACGCCCCAAGAATGGTTGAGCAGAGACCATCTGGATAAAGCCGGATTTGAGTTCAAAGTTGTTGGCTGCAATCGCGGGTATGACAATTGGATCATTGTTTCCCTCCACATGTGCTTGCAAAAGTTCAATCATAGGGCGATTTTCCGGTAGAGGTTCATTGTTGTTGTTATTGTTTTGAGGTGGGTTATTGTTGTTGTTGTGTACACCGGCCATGTCTAAGTCTTCGAGAGGCTCGGGCTCTTGATAAGACGTTGAACGTGTACGCATGCACCTGCAAAAGAACTAACAAAGCAAAAACAAAGCAGAAATATTTTTGGTTTTTATGTTTTTTAATTTTTAGGATTTTTGAAAATTTTATATTTTTTTTAGGTTTTTGAATTTTTTTATGAAAAAGTAACGTTCACGGTGAACGGATCCCAAAATCCAAGTTCTCACAAAAAACTGTTAATCTTAACGAGAAGAGCCGGCAGCTGCGCCATTTGATACAAGATATTTTCATTGGGGTTCAGATTAGTCTCTCGGAATCTTCTCGAATTGATCACAGCTTAAAGTGGAATAGTTGTTCTTGGTGACAAATAGGGGGTTTGGTTTTCTATTCTACTAAAAGGGTAAATGCGTGAAGTAAATAAAAGTAAACTAGAAGCAATTAATTAATAAAAATAAAACTTGAATTAAAATTAACATAAAACAGTAACTAAAAATACCCTGAAAAATGCTTACTCGGAATGTACTCTTGATCCGGAATAAATCAGAAAAAATCCTTCATGCGGAATAAACTACTCATGCGGAATATAAGGTTCATGCAGAATATGGCCTTCATGCGGAATGTTTGATTCATGCGGAATAAGATGCTCATTCGGAATAAAAAGTTCATGCTGAATAATCTTTCATTCGGAATAAAAGACTCATGCGGAATAATTGATTGATGCGGAATAAATGGTTGATCCGGAATAAATGAGTTATTCCGGATGGAAGGAGTTGATCCGGAATATAAAATATTCCGGATGAAGGACGTTGATCCGGAATAAAAAGTTATTCCGGATGAAGAACTTGACTCGGAATAATAAATATTCCGAATGAAAGGCACTGATCCGGAATATAAAATATTCCGGATGAAGGACGTTGATACGGAATAATTAAGAACAGTGCTTGATTCGGAATCTGGGTTTGGAAGAACAGTAAGAACAGGGGAATACGAATTTTAACAAAATCAAGCCAAATAAACCAAAAGATTTAAACCAAACTAAACACTAATCATTTATCAACCATAAACATCAAATCCCAACAATAAAAACACAAAACCCACTTACTTTTATGGATTAAAATCTACCAAATAAGAACTTTAAGCTTTAAATCAAAAAGATGAAGATGAAAAAGATTAATGGAAAGATTATATTGATGATTAAGGTTTAAACAATCAAAGGAAAAGATTAAACTACAAGATTTGTGAAAGACAAGAATGAAAATCACCAACACCTTAGTGGTGTTGGCTTCTTCCCTACGAAACAAAAAAGAAAGAAACTGGGAAAACTAAAAACTAGCCAAAAAGTGTGAAGGGGAATTCTTTATATAGTCCTAGTGGTTGGTTGGTGAGTGGGCTTTCTTCTCTCTTTTCGTCTTCTCGTCTTTTCAGTAAAGTTGACGTTTTCGATTCTGATTCGGGATTTGTCGACGATTAAATTCAACTCGTCTTTTAATTTCTTCGTTTAATAGACTTGAGTTCTTTCGACATGTGTAAATCTTCCATCTTTGGTCCTTTTCTTCGATAAATCTTCAAATAGGCCCATTGACTTCAAATCTTTTGCATCTCTTGGACAATAGACTTCGTCTTGAGTCTTTTTCCTCGATAAAACCCGTGCAATCCCATGTTTTCTTCAATATTCATTCGGTTGACTCTGAAAACACAATAAACACAAAAACCACGCATAATTCCAAACAAATGATATTAAATACGTGTTTTGGTCTTGTTTTAGTAAGAAATAAGTGGTAAAAGGATGGGTGTTTACACACCTATCAGGCTTCTTTAAGTTTCGGCAAATTACAAGAATAGTCCTTAGGGCTATAAAATGTCAAAATAACTTTTAGAAACGTCCCAAAATGGTCCCTAGGGTTTAATTTACCACGGATAGTATTTATTAAACCCTAGACTTTTGGATATTTACATTTTCAGTCCTTGTGTTCACTAGTTTATCAAAACAAGTTTCATAAGTTACGGTTTTAGTCCTTAAGTTTCATAAATTGTCATTTTCATTCAAAAAGTTTTTATAATTTATATTTTATTATAAAGACACATTCAAACTTTATATGGGCTCATCAAATGGGCTAAACATCAAATGGGCTATTTTAGTGGGCTTAAATATATTTCAAGTCCACTAATTTATTTAAATGGACTTTTAAATCATTTATTGGGCTTAATACACTTTTAAGTCCTTTAATTAGTTTAATGGGCCTAAGTGTAATCATAAGTCCATTTTAGTTACTAAGATTTATCAAATGGGCTTATTGGATCCATTAAGTTTTTAGATTAACATTTCATGGACTTAATTAGTCCATTAACATTACTTTATATTTTATTTATGTTTTTACTTAGGATATTCTTATAAGCTTATTAATATTTAGTTTTAAATCTAAATAGAAGCTTATATCTCACGGCTAATATTTGTTATAGCTTATTAAGATAAGTCAAGTCTCATTTTAAGGTTGCATGTAGTTTATAAGTGTTACAAACATAGATCTAACTATGTACAAGTCAAGAAAACAAGTTACAAGTCCAAAATAAGATCTAAACTATGTCTAGACCTAAAAATCAAGCATAGATCCATGTACACTCATATGTAACCCACGGATATATTTTTAGATCTTGGTATTTCCAAGATGAACACTTTAGCTAGTTTTTAAGTCTTGTAAATATTTACAAAAACACAATCATGATTATCTAGGTTACATGCATGTTCCCAAGGCTACTATTATTCCAAGAAGACAATATATAGCCCACGGCTATATTGTTTCCTCCCAATATTCCCATAATATCTATAAGCTTATTTCATGCTTATCGTGTTAAGTTAACACTTATTACTAGATCTAGGTTGTATAATGACATGCAAGTACATCTAACCCATTTAGGGTCATATGTAACCCACGGCTACATATATTCACATAGGTTACTTTGATGATTTTTAATAGCTCATTTAACATGTAACATTTCATATTCCATCATCAAAACTTAACACATAAATCCTATATATACTAACCATGTATGCCGTGACCTTTAAGGTCATGGTCTTCAAGATTTTTAGGTTACACACATTCATTCTATGAGATCTATGACTATTGGTTTAACCATAGTCCCAAAAAACAAGATTTGTAACTCATGCAACATTTAGATTTACAAAACGACTCATATGGTTTTTAAATCAAGCTTAAAATATAGGATACAAGTTATAGGTTTCTTATAAAAAGATTTTAATTTATGAGCATGATTTTATAAATATGTCGTGACCTATAATGGTCATGGCTCTATAAATCTTGATTTTTAACATGTTATACACTTGTGTTTAAAGATATATGATGATGCATGCATGAAGAAATGGAAGAACATGATGTGTATACCTTTATTGCTAAAAAGTTATTAAGGTGGATCTAGATGAACCAAGAGATTAGAGATCTAATCTTGAAGATGGAGAAAACCCTATGTATAAATCAATCCGTGGCCTATAATGATTCGGCTAGGGCTTGTTTATAGTGGTTCCAAGAGAAATGATGCTACCAAATGATTTGTAATCAAGATGGGACAAAGATTTAGTTGATTTAATGAATCAACTTTGGAGTTTTGTGGCTTATAGCCGAAATATTGAGAGAGAGATGAAGAGAGAAGTGAGGTTGCATGTATGAGAGATAGGAATGTGTGTGTTTCGGCTTAAAGATGAAAGAGAGAAAGAAAATGCAAAAGGCATTATTGCCTTGATAAGAACACTTGTGCCAAGTGTAGGCTCTTCCCTTTCCAAGACAACCCTTCTTCTTCCACATATGCATGTGTGTCGTGTATGGCTATCCAAAGGAGAGGGTGGGCTTGTGTAGGCTTGTGTTGGGCTAGAACATAAAGAATACATAGCTTTGGGCTAGTCCAAGAAAGTTTAGGCATACACACATATACGGCCACATACACATGGTGTAGCATATTTTTCCAATTTAAGTGTTGTTTAGTCAAATGTTGGTTATGCATTTTTACTACTGGTTTTATGTACATAGTTTACATAGTCAAACTTATAACAACACGTATGTATCTAAAAGTATATGTGCACATTGGAAAAGTTCACACCTGACTTATAGAAATAAAATACATAAGCTTATGTTCCAAGATTTAATGGGTGAAATTTCATTACATAAAATCATGGTAAAATCATGGATTTTACAGCTTTGGTGATAACCTGTTATAATAAAGTTCATTATTATCGTAAACCATCAATCTCTATGACTACAAAGCCAAAAAAAAGAAGAACTGAAGAAGTAATAAATAAATAGAATAGAATAGAATAACTAACAGTGGTGGCATTGGCTGATACCGTTGATGTTTTTTCTGCTTCTTTATTGACTGAATACTAGGCTCGTCACCAAAGAGGATCCTTTTCAAGTTCTTAATGTGTTCTTCATGAGTCATCGCTGATAATTAGGGTTAATGCTATGGACACACCCTTTATTTAGAATTTATAATGGGTGTGCTAATGAATTTTGCTATTATAAGTTTGTGCATTATTTGGAATCTTTTACGTTTTTTTACAAGAAACAACGTCTTATGGTTTGTAGGGTATTTAGACCATTAATTTGAAAAGGTTTGGGCCCCTTCACGAGAGATGAAGCCAGGATAGTATTAGACGGGGCTCAATTTTTTATTTATGTTTTCCAATACATAGTATCATAAAATTTTCTTGTCTTATAAGTTGGATTAAATTTAAGATTTAATTTTATTTGGATACCAAATTTATTTAAGATTTAAGATATTGGGGGACTAATCTCCACCTTTCATCTTCATACCATCCAATGGTTGAGATTAAATCTCATAGGTATTTTTATCATTTCATCCACCCACTATATAAATCTTTTTCGTTTTTAATAAACTTTCATTGAACACACACGTCGGTGTATGTTTTTCTCTCTCTACCATACAACACCAGATCCATCACCATCTTCTTACTTCTTCGATCGATCGATCCTCAACAACATAGGAAACATATAATTGATCATCACGATGATCAATCCATCAGCATGAATCGATCGATCCACCATCACGAATCGATTGGTCAATTCGTTATTCTTATTTTAGCTTATTTTATGTCATTAAGCTTATTAATTTATAATCACTTGAATTTATAACTTTTAATTGGCTTATTTTGAACTAATTATGTGAATTTATTGTTCTCAGTTACAAGTAAGCTTATTATGTGATTTATGTAAACAATTAGGTTATTGTTCATAAGCTGATTCAAGTGAATAAGCTTATGAGTTAGAGGTAATGAGAGCTATTTGAATAAGTGTATGAATTAGAGGAGAGATATGTGAATAAGCGTATGAATTAGATAACACTTATGTGAATAATCTTAGAAATTAGAGGAGAGTTGTTAATAAGCTAAATTATTATCTTATTTTGGTGAATTATCAGGTTTTATAAGTATGAGAGGTATGAATAAGCTTATGTTAGTGTGAATTATTAGGCATTCTAATTAAGTTGCTGATGTAAGCTGTAAGTTCGATATATCATATATGATACCTTATTTATCATATATAATAGTTATATAATATGTTATATATGATAGGTTTATCATATATGATATATGAAGTATCATATATGATGTATCTAAGAAATCACAGAATAATCAGACTTTGTGACTAATTTTGCACAAAATCTCTTTAACCTCTTCAAACCCGCCTTATATCATATATGATTTAGTTGCTGATAACATGGTGCCTAATATGTTCTCTCCTTTCTTTATAAATGTAGACTGTACAAACACAATAACGAGGGGATGCTGTAATTGTCTGGTTTGAAGCAGAAGCAAGAGGGCGTGCATGCATATTTGTGGAGGCGCGATTAACAACATGTAGGGATGAAGAAGCACTTGATTGTTTTTATTATGTTTTTTCTAGAAACCATATACGTTTTAGTGATTTAGCATATATGATATTTATAGTTTATATTTTTTATTTAATGTATCATATTTGATATGTTGTCCACATCATATATGATTTTTCAGAAATGCTAATCTATGAAACTTTCTTTTTAAGTATCATATATGATAATGTTGTATCATATATGACATAATTCAAGTGTTACATGGATTATCATATATAATAATGTACTAGACTATAGACCCGCGGGTTTCGCGGGTGTCAGTATAAAATGTTTTTTATCTATAATTATGAAATAAACTATTGAAACTTACAATTTGTGGGTTAAGTGAATACAAAATCTAAAATCATAATAGTAAAATTTTAAGAATGTTGGTAAAATAAAGTATCATAACTTGGGTTCGACTACTCTTAATCTTAGACATTCAACTTTCTTTGTTAATTTTCGTAATTGTTTTTCTTCCGACAGAGCTTCATGAAGGGCTTTTGAGTTATCGCAACTCCATCAAAGGCTTTTAAATATTAGCGTACAAAGCGCCCGCTGAACTTCATCTGATTCATGGCGCAAACGAACCAATCTGTTATGAAATCTGAACCTAAATGGCAAAGAAATCATTGGACATGTTAGTAAAATACATTGATAAACAAATTACATTAAATCAATGTGTTAATCAAAGTGTAAATGATCAAAAGCAAATCATGGAGGTGTATGAATTACAATACTACCTGCACAGACTTATCACATATGTACATGGAGGTCTATGAATTACAATACTTTTAGCACAGACTTGTCACATATGCACGTACGTAGCCAGTTTCTAGTGTTGCAACTACTCAAAAGTTGAATGTGTCGGGTCAACCTAACTATAAATAATCTCGTCCATGTTTTCAATAGCTACCTAGCATGTCAAATTTGATTAGAAAATACCAATGTATATCATTAATAATCTAACATTCGAACATATGACCAACTTCTTTTTACGCTATATTTCAAATGGACTAATTGTGATCAATATCTTGCATCAACCCATTCCGATGTAAAATACCTAAAAAATGACTGCTCCTAGGCCAAGTAATATATACATAAATCAAAGAACGAAAGCATTATGAGTTGGTTGGTTGGTTGGGGCGTTCAGTGAATCTGACAAGTAAAAATATAAATACCTTCCCGGCCCATACAATAGTAGCAGCAAACAGTAGGAACCAAGATGCTAGTACGATATCAGGAAATTTACATTACTAATGAAAAGAATGGCTTAAGCCTAGAAGATTAACTACTGTTATTAACATCAGGTAAATAAGAAAAAACATTATGTAAAACCTGAATGGTTTAAGCCTTTTTTTCTTGCAAAAGTGAAGTGTCTATAGGTATATTAAGTTGTATTTAGGTTAAAGTATGAAAACTTTAATGCACATAAAGTTTTTTAGATGATAGCAGGAACAATAGTTATAATTTTTTATTATATTCAGAACTAAGATATAGTAGCAGCATGGCAAGTACATTACCAACAGTCGTTACATTTAGACTCTTAAAATAATCAACTTACAATCTAATACCCCTTATGGTACAGTTATAAATCAGTAAAATACAAAGATATAAACGCTCATCAATTAGCAACATCAACAATTCAAACTATAAGATCATGACATAGGACTAACTTTTTTTATATACTCTGTTTTACTATTTCGACTTAATCGCACAAGGGTTCTAGGTAGCCATTACAACAACTTTTATCTAAATTTGAAGAGCATAAAAGGTGATTAGATATGGACCACAACTGAAATTATCATGAATGTACATTAACAATTTATAACCAAAATTACACTAAACAAATATAACGATATAGTGACCTTTCTTTGAGCATCTTGGTAGCCGCTGTAACATCTTGTTTCACCAATTAGAAAACTTGATAAAACAGAAATGCAACTAAGATCGATAGAATTGTTAAAACATATTGCTTCTTCTTCATACAAATGAAAAAGTAATTTCCAAAAAAAATTCAATTGAAATGCAACCATGGAGAAAATAACTATACGCCACTTATAAGTTCCAACATAGTCTTTTAGTTTGGTTGGCGTAGAGCAATAGTTGGAGCAATACAGTTAGCTTACTCAGTAATTTTATAACTTGGAGCAATATTTAATATAATAGAGTACTACAATGTCAATTGAGAATTTTATAACATCACATGAAACTTTTTACTTTAAGTAACGAAATAGATCATAATAAAATATTTCAAAAAGTTGGGATATTTTATCTATATTTACGCATTAATGAAAAATTACTTAACAGAATTGTTGTCCTAAATTGTATCAAACAACTATTTATCCAAAGCTATAAATCAAGAACCCCTAAATAAAAATAAACAAATAGCAATGCTTATTGCTGAACAAATTACGACTGCTAACCTTGTTCGTTAGTTAGTTACACTCTCTTTTTGTTTACACTATATAAGACAGTTTATCATTCATTTACCACTAAATATACTTTTTACCAAAAATAACTCTACTTAATATTCAGGTGTTGCAACATCTAAAGTAAAATGCAACAGTATAATATTAAATTAGTATTAAGAAGGTCATTTTATCTAACTCTCAAACAATATCATGGTAATTCTAACACATGAATAAATACAAATGGCAGTTTACATGAATATACCTAACGTATTGGTCCGAGGATCAGCATTCTCTACAGAAACACCACGAGGATCGTCTCTTACAAGCAAGGCCAAAACCTTGTGCGAACTCGAGGCATTAATCAGATTGGATCTCCCAATGTAACTGTAAATACAACATCAAGCCCCCTGCTACAAGAACTACTGCTACCAGGACCGGATCAGGCACGTTCATGGTAGCATCCAAAAGCAGAGTTTGTGATTCAGGTTCTATTTACAAAATAAATTCATTCAGTGAATAAGTCCAGTCACATTATAAAGGCTAACTTTATAATGTAATAGTCTAGGTAAAACTAAAATGGGGGTTGAACTTATCAAAACAAAGAAGAGGATAATAGCGTTTTAAGATCAAATTAACAAAACCGTAGTATGAAGATTGGAATTATCAAAATCCCCAAAATGAACCAGCATATAACAATAATCCCCTAATATGAAGCATCATGATAAAACAATAAAAAAACAAATTAAAATCACACAATCATACAAATTAAGATGAAGATTCATATAAACAAAACCCCCTAAAATGAATCATCATAGCAAAACTTTTAATATGAATCATCATGATAGCCACTTATATGAATCAGGTATAGAAAAAATAGTACAAAGAAATTATTTACCTTATTTGAATGAAGACTTCTTTTTGATGTTGTTGGTACAATGGATAAACAAATTGAATATCATCTCTAGTTATGTCAGATTTGAATTATTATACAACTGGAGTTATAGAAAATTACGGATAGGAAAGTAATGGTTGATTAAAAATGTAATAAAATTAAGAGCATTTGTTAGGATAGAAGATAGGTTAAAGGAGCAGTTTTTGGAGGTTTGTTGTTATTTTTCATAGTGAAAGAAAGAGATGAAGATGCGAATAGAAAACTAGTCAATTGGAATTATGACGTCAGTTTATGACGTCAGAAAGGAGAGGTTATGTGATTCAAAAAGATTTTCTTTTATTGAGATAAAGATTATCATATATGATACTAGAAAAAGGTAAAAAAATATGCTTATGAAATATGAACAACATTAACAAAATAGTCATCATCTATAAGTTACATCCACAAACGTTTCGCCATTATCATATTCAACCAAAATCATAATAATTGAGTCGAATTACAAATTTAAAGCATTACATCACCATAAGAAAATTACTAAAATATAAACGAGTCAAATTTCTAAAGTTATGGATGTTGATCTCATGCATCAACATTTTTGTTGCAAACTTGGCACTCGTATTTGTCATTTTCATGCACTTGATCTTGCTATTTCAGTTGGGAATTCGATGTTTCTTCTTCTTGTCATTGTCTTTTTGTAGCTCACTTTGGCCTCACAACTCTTTCTCTTTATTTTCACTTGTTTTACCTTGAGACGATTTAGTTCTTCAAGATTCTTTTAAAACAATTTTCTGTACCCAAATAAAAAGACACGGTCTTAGTTTTAAACAGATTATCATATATGATATATTACAAAAGCTGAATGTTAAACAGATTATCATATATGATAACATAGGCACAAGTAGATTTTAAAACCCATCAAGAGATCATAGACTTCCTTGTATTTTATTTTCAAGCACAGTATCATATTATCATATATGCTACCTCCATATATCATATATGATATATTTTATCATATATGATGTATTGAGATATTATATTTGATACATTTGTTCAATACATCAGGAGATCACATAGTTGTTGGTATTTTGTTTTCAACCACATTATCATATTATCATATATGATACATCCATATATCATATTATCATATTTGAACACATGTATCAAATATGATACCTCAGTACATCATATATGATAAAATATATCATATATGATGTATTGAGGTATCATATTTGATACATGTGTTCAATATAGCCTACAGTTTTATTACAACTCCACTAATAAGCTTGTTCACATACCTTATCTTATGCTTATCATACAACTTCAAGAAACTCAATTTACAAGCTTATTCACATAACTATATTCTAATATTCATATAATCCTTCTAATAAACTTATTCACATTAAGCTTAATTATAACACATCAAATAAGTTAATTATAACACATCAAATAAGCTAACACATAATCACATCAAAATAAGCTGAAAATAAATAAATTCATAAGCTAAAAAAAGATATCAACTTATTAACATCAAATCTAAACTAGTATAGAAATCCATGTCGAATAGGCCTAAAAATATGCTTATTTACATCACATAAGCTAAAAAAATATATAGATGTTGGTGATATTACCTAATTTTAAAGAATTGTAGATGAGGATGATTCAATTACGAAATAGATGATGATATAATAGACCGAGGATAGATCAATTCGTGATTAAGATCAAAGATTTGATCAAGTATTTGTTTGTGTGTGTGTTTTAGAGAGAAGACAAAAAAAGATGAGATAGATATGGTCTAATGTAGGAGGTGGTGTTAGGTGGAGGGGTGAAATGACCAAAATACTTTTAATCTTATTTATCCAAGATAAATATGATATCCAAAATAACTTTCCTCAATTTAAATTGCCATACGAAACAAATACCCCTAATACGGAATAACGACCTTGTTTTAAGAAGAGAGAGGTTGTGCTTTTTGTTTCGGTTTCGACTCGGTTGGCTGGTCGTTTATGGTACGACGTATCGCTCTAACTTTGACATCGTCAGCTCTAACGTCGGGGTTGCTAGCTCAGAAGACTGGCTTTTCGCTAAATTTTTTTTCACTATTTTTGGTCGTTGGTATTTAAAAAAACTAGCCCTTTGTTTTAAACCACACACTTTTTGCAAATTTAATTCCTCAAAATCTTTATAAATTCCACTTTATTATACCATATTTTCATACACTTCCATTATATTTTCTACTTCACAAATATATCAAGTCCTTTCAACAAAATCACTACGAATCAAAACACTCTTGACACCTACCATCTTTACGATGCATACTTTCAAGGCAATGCGGAGCGATATGCTCGGATTTACCAGTAATATGAAAAAATACTTACCTTTGTGTAATAAACAAGAAGGAACTCGGGATCGGGATCAAGGACGAACAATACGTAAAGATTCATACCTCGTCAAAGGGAAAAGGCGGAACAATGTTTACTCGATGACTATTTTGGGGATGATGAGACCCATTTTAAATACCTGAAAAGGAAATTTCGGTAAATGTATTGTATGAGTTTTAAACTTAAAAAAAATACTTAACGCTATTTCAACTAATGAAGACAGACCTCTTCCCGAATATTCTGCATAGCAGGTCAGATGCTACCAGGCGTGAAAGTATTCATATTATTCTTATGATAACTTTCGCAATACGTCAATTGGAAAACGGGTTATCACTCGATGCATTTGGCGAGTACATGCAAATTGTGAAAC
Source organism: Glebionis coronaria (assembly GCA_025667525.1). Classification (NCBI taxonomy): domain Eukaryota; kingdom Viridiplantae; phylum Streptophyta; class Magnoliopsida; order Asterales; family Asteraceae; genus Glebionis; species Glebionis coronaria. The sequence continues at coordinate 591,114,442 of CM046875.1, read as the reverse complement.
GCATTTCACGTGAATGTTTAGTTAAATTTACTAAATGCATTCATATGTTATATGTTAAAGAATATTTAAGAAAACACACAACACAGGATGTTAAAAACATATGTGTTGCACGAAAAGAAACATGGAGTCCTAAGAATGCTCCAGAGTATTAGTATGCATTGGGATTGGAAAAACTGTCTAAAAGTTGTGCATGCTCAATTCAAAAGAAGGGATCATAAATACACAACTCTTATGTTAGAAGCTGTTGCAGATCAACAATTTTGAATTTTGCATGCATATTTTGAGGTTCCGTGGGAAAATAATGATCTTAATGTGTTATATGGTCCCCCGTTATTTGATGAAGAACTTTCCTATACAGCTCCAGAATGTCCCTTTGAGGTAAACGAGCACGCATACATGAAATGTTAATATTTAGCCAACAGTATTTATTCAAAATGGTATACGTTTGTCAAAACCTTTTCGATTGCCAAGGATGAAAACAACTTGAGGTTTAAAAGAGTTCAAGAAAGTGATGAAAAGATATCGAACGCGCTTTTGGTGTCTTACAAGGTTCTTGGTAATTATATGACAACCCGTACGTGGTTACGAAATAAACTGGTTGAAAGGAATCATGTCTGTAGAAACTAGAAGGGGGGGGGGGGGGTTGAATAGTTTCTTAAATTTACTTGTTTAAAGATCTGTTTACATAAATCCTTTTTCAAAAACTTTGACATGAGTGATTATGTGAAATCTTCTTATGCACAATATGAACAATAGATACTGGATCTAAACTAATAATTACAAGTATATGCAAGTAAAGAATAATGAATGTAAAGAGATAAGGAAAAGAAAGATCAAACCAAATACCAAGGATTCATAGTGGTTCGGCAAAAAAAGCTCATTCCTCGTTCCTACTCCACTCCTCGAGTACTCCTTACTCGAGAGTTCACTAATCAACAAGCTCCTTAAGGTGGAGAAACCGTACACGTAGTTTCACCAATTTCCGACTCCAAGCTAAAAGTCAAGCCATAATCTTAGCTAGGACTAATCTGCACCAATATACTTTAAGGCCTAAGTATTAACCATAATACATACACAACTTCCAAATTTACACAACAATTTGGATTTTCACAACTACACAAAATGAAAATAAAGTTTGATCTTCAATGGATTTTGAGGTAGACACAACACTTCAAGGATGAAAGTATTCTTCTCTTTGCACTTGAGAGGATGAGAGGGGAGGAGAAAGATTCACTTTTAAACAAGTAGTAATCAACCAAATAACCAAGGATTTGAGTGATTTAAAAAAGTGGATTGAATCTAGAGTTTTGTGCAAAAGAGGTGAACATAAAATTTGGAAATGGTCCGCTATTTATAAGACAAGATTTCAACAGATCTATCTGGGCGCGGTTCAATAAAGGACCCGCGGTTCAATATCACTAAAGAACCACCTAGCCATTTAAGGAACCGCCTAGACTAGTCTCCGCTCCTTTATGTCTTTTAGTGGGTTAGTCACATATGGTGAAGTGTTTATCCTCCAAGGATATTCCTAAACCATATGGAATATGCCATTTTCAAATTTTCAAATTTTTAAATTTCTAATTTAATAAAACATTTTCTTAAAAATAAAGTTTATTAAAAACTTTTGTCGCTTAAAAATAAAAGTGAGTTTTTAGAAAAACTAAATCCTTCACCACTTAGTTAGATTGAAATCTTGTTTATTCATACCTTAAGTGGTAATGGGGGATGAAATGAAAAAACTTGAACTCAAGAATTCGATTTTCATTATTTTCATAAATGCTTATTTTTATATATTTTTGTAATCAAAACCAAGTGAGACCAAAAAATGCAAGTCACATTTTTAGACATCATTGCATTAACAACGTATTTTGTATAATATTACATAACATGACATTGAAAGATTGAAAGTTTGTACTGAATTTAAGAGATGTTTTTGTTGATCAACCGAACATAGTTCAAACTTGGATTGAATGATACGAAATACACGCGAGAAAATTCAAATAACTTTAAGTTGGGAAAGTGCACAATCTTGAACTTTTGTACTATTTTAATGCAATGAATAGTGATGCCAAAAACAGTACGTATAGTGTATAACTCTCATATTTAACTTTACAGTTTATAAGAAGGGTCATAATTAATACCTTGTATCATTTGGATATAATGGGACCAATCTTAGCCTTCCATCTAGTTTGATCAAAGGCCACAATTATAAACAAAAAAGGTGGAAGGCATTTTGGTAATTTACCATCCCTCCCAACCGTACATCGGATACTTCTCTTTCCCCACAACCGTCATTTTTCACATACTACACTAAAACACACACAAAATAACGAAATCATCAAAACCATCTCGTAAATCATATAAAAAACAAATCAAGATCAAAGAACAACATCAACTATGAAAACTTAAGTGAAAATCAAAGATGATTCAAAAACCCCAACAAAAACAACGACTAAAAAGAGGCAACAAGGTATAAATCACACATTTACTTCGTTTTACCATGGTTTTTTTTGCAATTACATTGCATTTTTATATGAATCGAATGAAATTATTGTTAAATCACTCAGTTTTTAATCCAAAATAATGACTATATAGTTAGGGATTATGAAATCAGTATTTAAAAATAGATATTACGAGGAATAGATGATATTCGAAAATGAATGATAGAAATGAATAAATTGGTACCTCATATATGATAAATGAGCCATAAAAGCCCCAAGACCTTAGCTTAAACCAAGCAGAATAAGCTATGTAGTAGTTTACTAAAACATCAAAACTAAAGGTAAATAAATTATAAACCAGATCAGGCTATCATACATGATACTTTCAAGTATCATATATGTACTTTTAAGTATAATATATGATACTCTCAAGTATCACATATGATTGCAAAATCAAATATGATACTTTCAAGTATCATATATGATACTTTAAATATATGAAGTAGTAAATTTCAGACTTGAAAAATATTAAATAGCTCAGGTTATAAACACATCATACTAAAAAACCAATTATATTTCATTATAAAATATGATACTTTCAAGTATCACATTTGATAAATGTAGCGTTGTGATGTGTCAAGGGTTTTTGGATTGTGTAGTTTATAGTTTAATAATCTAAATTATCAATTCTGTTAATTATTGACTAGTTGCTATATTTTTAGATAACAAGGAAGATGTGAAGCCAATTATCAAACGTTATCTAGCTTTTTATTGAATCTTACTTATTTTGACTAGACTTGACGACTCCTTAATCACTATATTTGTAGAATTTGAAGTGGAGTAAGTTAAATCTATGAAGATGAACATTCCTTTGACTCATTTGATGATTCCTATGGTGATTCATATAGTGATTCATCTAATCATTCAGCAACTTAGTCATCTAGTGATGATTTAATCAACTTCCTACAATTTTAAAATCTTGAATACCAATTCCCTTATTGGCTTTATGAAGAAAACAACCAAGTGTCTATCAACACCCAGGGACCAGAATAACTACCACTTGATGTCATCATTCCACATCCACAACTTGCTTCAAGTTCAAGAGCAACAGTTGCATATGCTCTAAGATCCTTAAGGCGCATACAAGAAGAAGCAGTTGAGGTGAAGAATCCATACAACCTGACTCCAATAACCAATGTAGTTCTTAGGATAAGATCCCCATAAGAAAGAGTTATATTTGTTGGTGTGTAACCTTAATTTGGATCTTTTATTCGAATATAATGTAATGGAAAAAACATGTATCCACTTGACTTTATTTTGTATATTATGAGTTATGACTTCAATGGATTCTTTTGTAATTCGTTGTTAACATATTGATCATATTTCTCATGAATAGTTCTTACCTCTTATTAGTATCATATATGATAATGTTATATCATATATGATAATGCAATATCATATATGATAATACATCTAACCTTTAATCAAACCATATATGATAATGCACTATCATATATGATAATGCAATATCATATATGATAATGCATCTAACTCTTAAATTAAGCCATATGATATTGCACTATCATATATGATAATGCACTATCATATATGATAATGCAGTACCATATATAATAATACATCTAATTCTTAAATTAAGTCATATATGATAATGAACTATCATATATGATAATGCATTATCATATATGATAATGTATCTATTATATCTAAAGATTCAGTCCATATATTAAATGGGCAGTGATTATGTTTCTTTGATATCAGTGTTCTAGAGTTTCTGGAGTCATGAATTGATAAATTACATGACTAAAAGATAAAAGGTTTCGACAGTTAAGAATTTCTAAAGCCATGAAAAAATCATCCGAGTATTTATTATACTCTAACAAATCTTATAAATAGGGAACAAACAACAAACTCCCCGATACATTACAACCTCCATAACTTTCTTTGCAGAAAATCAAATTCGGGCAAAAAAAAATGATAAATCGAATCTTCAGTTGTCAAAACAAATATTTAGTCATCTTCAAAACAAATTTGACTTCCAGTATACAATAAATTGATAATGCATATTTGAAGAAAAGAATAATGAAATCTCAGTTCGTCCTTTCGTGTTATAAAGTATCAACCAAGACCATTAAAGATCCTATACCTGAAAGAAGAAGTCATCACAGTTTTGTGACAAGATATAAACCATCTGTGATGTTCGAACATAAAGAAAGATGTTCGATGTCATATAGGTCTGTGGAATGAAGAGTCCATTTTTTATATACGAAATTAAAGATCGAATCATAACTTATATGTTGCATTCAATCTTTTATTCGATTTGGAAAAGGTAAATCACACCTACCTTAGACCTTTTGATAGATCTTGAAGCCTCTTTTCTTCTTGAATCATAGTTTGGTTGATTATTTCGTGTAGTACAATGATGTATTAATACGTGTTTATGTTATTTGAGATTGGAGTTATTTTGATTTGGCGTTGATTGCATTTGGATGGGAGAAGAAAAAAAGAGGCGGCTGATATGTTGATTAGGTTTAGGGTTATTTGTGTTCTTTTTAGAGATTACAGTCAATAAAGATGTTTAGAGTTAGGATGTCTGAAATGGGTTGGATTAACCCATCCAGATTTAAATCATTCCTTTTGTGTTGATAGATAATTATTGTATTACTTTCAGATGAGCTAATACAAAAAAGAATTCATTCTTTAACAGTATAATAAGAAGTTGGAAAATCAATTCTATTGTGATATTATATGCGGTAGTAGATCATATAGTATATAAAAAGTTTCACAAAATTTAAATAAACAAAACTCTCACCGAGATATACATAAAAAAATAAAAAAGATTATTCCGTTTACCAATGTGGGATTAACGTTAAAACAAGTTTAACTAAATGTATCCTAGAAAAAATTTGCTCTAAAGACATTACACCTTTTAATGTGGTAATTATATACTCATGTAGTATCATTTGATTAGTCTTACTTATACTAATAACCAATTTGCTTAGCTCCACAATACTTCCAAGATCACATTTTTTTGAGCAAATCCAAGATCACATCATATTCATTGTTTTATCGAGCTAAAAAGCTTCTAAGGATTCGTAATATGTAGAAAGTTATCTGATGCATCGAATCATGGTTCGGACTATCAAGTCAACTCGCTAGAGTCACTCGATCACGAGATCGACCATCGAGTCAAACGGATATTTGGTGTTCATGTGTCTATTTGTAGAGCTTGGTGTCGATATTTGGTATTCATGTATTATTATGAGTGAGAGTGAGGGTGAATTCAGCCTTACATAACAATGTCAAGTTTGATTTGATAGGCTACTAGAAATATATATCACATAAC